>CANUEZ040000019.1:21669000-22905000 GCA_948099385.1 Fasciola hepatica
TACAGCTGTTGTATTATGCTTGTTAGAAATCAGCAGCAGTAAATATATGCACCAAGCCCTAACGGGGACGTGAACTTGGATTCAATGGTTTTCTATGCTGATTTGAGCGTCGATACTTTGCCTGATACATAATTTACCATATTTATTCACTGTCGCATGGTTTATTTAGCATGCTAATTAAAGCGTATTCCATTCTAAAAGTTGAACTGTCCGGCAGGGAAGCTATCTACGTATATGGAACAAGTTGCTATATTTGTCACCAAACTGACCACTGATTTTACGGCACACTAAATAAGTTAGGTATTCTACCGGTTTCCAGTAAAGGCAAGCAGGAAATACGTCACAGGAGAATGGTTGGTGAAAAGGGTGAAAGGTATGTGCTCGGTGAAGGGGTGACCTTTGTATAAACGAATAGATCACAAGCAATTTCTTCCCCTACGTTTGTCAACGGTACCATGAAGTTGTTTGAAATTCAACCAGTCATCAAACCACCGTACTTGAAAATTCAAAACAGTGATTCAAACAAACTACCTCTTTATTCTGCACACTAATTTGGGTCTTAACAACATAAAGCTCTGTACCGTTTTCTTTGTGCCTAGTTAACATTCAAGCGCATTCGTTTGCTGTCAGACTTGATAAAAATAAGCTGAATTAAAAATAAAAATTGGAATTTCGCATTCCGCAAAGCCAAGTGCAAGGTAAACTGAGCGACTGATTAGTTTTCGTCCCTCCCAAAACTATTTGACTGAAAATACTGGAGAATCATAATATGCCATGTAGGTTGAGTAATTCGGTATGCCTGATCACAATTCCGAGTGTTACACCAGGTGCACCTTTTTGGTACCTAATGGGGAGGGTTTTGCATAGGGATTGAAATCGGAGTGTCTAAACGGTAATTTACCTGGTTACATACTGTCTTGTAATCGAAGGTAGTAGTAGCTGTTTTTAAATCAAGAATAAATTTTAGAATTTCAGTGAAATTTTATTATTCCCCGCACATTACGTTCCTAAACGAGTAAAGTATTGTGCAAAAAGATAAATGTTTTATAAGTCCATGAATCCGACATCCGTTGTTACACCCAGCCTTTATCATCATAATATTTGCAATCTTATTTTGAGACTATAAGACTGTCAGAGGATAGAATTATTATTCGATTCGTCGGAATTCGAGCTAGGCTAATGCAAACCAATCTGTCTATGAAATTGCTGCTGACCAACAGGCTGACGGTAAACTACGCATTCCGAGTACACCATCGAACAGTCGCTGGAAAAAATCGATATTTTGAAATACAAGAATACTTGTGGGCTTTGTCATTCTAGAGTTGGTCATTTGGGTCAACTTTATCAATTAGAACCGAAAGAAGACGTAGACTGTGAAATGCAGGCAGTTCATTTGGTTTTGTCGATTGCGAGCGTCATAATTCATGCTCCGCCCCAAATATATGGCAGCCCAATTACCTATAGTGCAGATCACTGAGAACTAAGATACACATATGGACGCAGCAGATCGATACTTGGCTCAGGCAATGACTGAACATATCCAGAATTGGTCTTTTGCACTCAGTAACTCAGATGAGTTGCACAAGAAAATAATCGTCAAAAAATCCGTTATCAGCTATCGAGAATCATCTCCTATTATAGGGTCACCAAATTAACTTGATCCTGTCTTTCAGAGTGCAGTTACGTAATCGGAATGCAAAACTTCAAGCTTCCATCTAAGCTGTGCTGATCAGTTCAAAAATCCCACTTTGTTCACATAAAAATTTACTAGTTGCCTATCTACCCTAACGTGAGCTACAGAAACCGACTTGGTATGCTAATTTATCTACGCTGTTTTCCATTTTTTCCATTGTTTACACCCAACGCTGTTTTATATATCAACTGATATGTTTACGTTCGCGATCGGCCAGAGTGAAAGTTGATTTCATCCGTTCAAGAATTGACGAATAATTCACAAATAAGTCTCGAAATTCATTGAACACGTCAACAGTGCCACTTAAAATTCCATTCTACTGAATCATACTGAGAGGATTTCTTTCTGATACAAGTCACTGACAGAAATTGTTTACCAAACGTGGAATACCTGCTACCATTCTGTACAAAATGTAGGTGATGAAGATGCAGACTATGTTGCAAATTACGCAACTGCATTTAACAAGACAATGGCGGACATTTGTACTGGTTCTGATCTATGAAGCCACCGAAAAGATTTATGGAAGCCTTCACCCATCGGTTTGAAACACTCACAGACTAAATATTCCTCTTGTCAATAATCCACTTAGACGGTCAGGACAGAAGGTAGGCAAAGCAAGAGCGATCATTTGACGTGGGTGCTATCCGAAGGCGGGTAGACAGTTTTCACGGAAGCAACGGACCAGTTGTACGGTAGTGGCCCCACATCAGATATAACTATCCAGCACTTCGCTGTCCATTCATTCGTGCATTTGTACAGCCTCGTGTGTTTTATTTATCAGCCCTATGACCATCTCCCGGACTGTAGCCAACGTAAAATCTGGAGCAAATAGATAAAACCGGACAAGGACGAATATCAACTGATTGATACGTCGGGATATCTAATACGAGTTACGTTTTCAAAATTAGGGAAGGATAACAAAAGTGATTTCAATTAAAAAAAAGTCCGTGAACCCAGTTTAAATGAAAATACCCATCGAAATACGTGAATGACTAGAGTGAGATACACCTCAAATCAAACCACATATACGAAACGTGTTAAGTGCAAAATAGGTAGATACAATATGGACTGTGTCCTAAATTGTTCCACCAACAAATGCAAATGCGGACGTGAACAAGACAATCTAACACCTTTGGGGATCAAACCAATAATAGGAGAGAATGAAAAAATAAATCAAGAAAAGGGGTTACCATGACACTAAGTAAAATGGAAGAAAAGTAATCTCAAATTTACAAAATCAAATGTATTACGTTTATGGATGATTTAGCTATACTGGTTCTGGCAGGGCCGGAAACTATAAAATGCCTAGGTAACACGTACAAAATCCAGGAAAATTTGCGAAATTTTTACGCGATGCACATATAACCAACTGATGGTACAGCAGTACGAAAGGGCAACGGCTTGGGTAAGTGTTCTATGACTGCATGAATGCTAGGCTCGGCAGTAGCTCATCCATTATGGGAGAAGAGCATGATGTAAGCTTTTCGTTTTTCAAATACTAGGTACGGTCAGCACTCCAAAGTTATGGAATGTTAACTTTCAAACTCTTCTTCAAATAATCAGTGTAACAGCCGTGTTGGTGCTTCGTTTATGCAGGTGTGTGAACTCATGGAGACATTTATTGAGTTTGGGCTAACGGAGTTTTCGTACTTAAACATACTGAATACGTGAAGCCTCCTTCGGAAAGGCACCGCCCTTGTGCAATATTTCAATATCAATTGAGACTCATAAACAAGGTCAGCCCAACTTTGGAATTTCGTTGTAACAGCCAGTCATGCTAATGGTCAGCAGATCTAGTACTAAACTGTTGCACCATGTAGTAAATAATCATTAGGGTTTACAATTTACCTAATAAGGTAAATGAGTCTGGAAACAACTTTTAACCGACTGTAGAGCAATATCTGTAATTTTTAAAGGTTTTATAATGGAATCTTTCCAAGCAAACATGATTACTGAGTTTTAGAGATCACAATCATTTGGCCAACTTGCACACCTCGCTTCGTCATTGTTGACCTTCGAGAATTAACCGACCTCCTCAAACACGAGTTGTGCAAACTACAAATGCAAAGTGACTTAGAAACTACGTATGCGTGCATAAGTTCTACATTTGTTTTGAAATTTAGATTTAGTCTTATCTAGGCATTTCATTGTTTCAACAAATATTGCTCATCTTATCGCTGTCGTGGTGTGTTGCGAGATAAACACGCGTTGCTCACTAAGAGTCATTTTGCGATTGTTTCTTCAATTTGGTTTCAAATCCTCACAACTGCAGTTCCCTAAGTTTTGGGCTTAATAAGCAAGTTGTCTTTCATATTTGACTTCATTTCCAATTGTATTTTACGACTCAAAACCACCGACGATGATTTTTAATTACAGTTACTTCCTAAGCCGACGCACCATAGGCCGTTGATACCTTTACACACCACACGATACATTAGATGAGATTTCCGGATTTAAACGGAACTTCCGCTTACGGGCTGTGGTGCGGACGAGGTTCACATCGAACGAGCACTGATTCAGCTTCTCGCCAACTGGTGGATGATCATGCAAAGACTAGAACTGTGGGCTCAGATAAAAAAAAACGTCACTTTCCACTAAAGATCGTATCTAAATCAGAGCGTCAAGAATTGTTCACGGACTAAAGTGCGTTTGCGATAACAAATAATCTGATTTTTTTTCTATTTTAAATATGAAAAACGGAAATCATTTTAGAATTAGATCATTGTTCGGGCAACGGGTTGTTACCCTTCAAAGTAAGTGACCGAAGGGTGCCGTATCACGTGATGCTCAAGTTCAACAAACCGTTGAGGGCCAGCCCGGATAACCTGGTTTTTGGCTTTTCAAAGCGCATTAGTCCCGAGTTCCCGTGGGGCATCTGGGGATGTGCCTTGCTGGCAGGCTTGGACAAGGACAAATCAGATGTGCAGTGCTTCCATACGTTTTGATGGTACGTTGGCTGTGTACGTTGAACCGTTTTATGTGAAATCCGAAGTGCTACTCAAACCCAAAGAGAAACCAATTTGTCGGTAATATATCAATAAATTCCCAGAAATCGTGCTCACGATCTGGAGTTCGGAATGCGTTTATTATTTCCGTGATGCGTGACGGTGGTTAGACAGTAATCAAAGCATAACAAAAATCTAAGTTCCAGTAGAGAATTTAAACTTCAACTATCCTTTTTCAATGTTTGCATTGTAGTCCCAGAAAATCTACTTCTCTTATTTCAGGAACTAAAACAGCTACAATTGTTTCTCGAAGAATACTCAACGTAAACTCTTTTATTTTACGTGAATAAGTGCTTGTTTTAGTGCTTGCAGCGAGGCCAAGTAAGCGTATCTAAGAATGAATACAACCACTGCATACCCCCACAAGAAAAACGTCAGTTCGTGTTCTATTGACTGAAGCCGTTTATTTATCGTACTAAGTAAAACTGAAGCTGAGTAAAATGTCCCACTGATGCGAATATGAAAGAATCAAACGGGTTTTGTGATATGTTTCTTCGTCGTTCTAAACAGGTTGGCTGTAGTTTCTTGACGGCTCTTTTCGCATTCCTGTCCTTTCTCATTGTTTCCGACTGAGGGTGTCGCCAGGAGATAGCAACCAATGCCATCACACCCAGTGCATGGTTGCCACTGGTTGTCTGAACTGAACTGAACTGGTAATTTGGCTACTGGAATGTTTGAAACCAATCTGGGGAAGTGTATTTTTTTGCGTTTCTCTTCTGTTTAAAAATCATGCCTCGATTTTTTGTTGTTATCATGGCTATTCTCCAGAGAAAAGACATACTCCGAAAGCTATAACGTCAAAAGTGCCATTTAAAAAGCTCTTATTCCCTAGTGGACTTGGGAATTTCGAAATTCACGGGTATTTTGGTAATTAAGGTAGGTTGTGCTTTGAAAGACTGATACGCTTGTCAACTTCACTCATTTTTTGAATAATGAAGCTTTCTTAGGGTTCTCTTTCTACGGGATCTTGACTAAATGAGAACAAGCTTCATCATAAATATTGACCTGGATGAAGGAAGGATAATTTGACTTCGGAGTGCAATTTCAGTCACCTGATCATGCACACTATATAGTGTTGAATAATTATTTAATAATGTAGGCGAAACACAGTTCACGTTCAATCCTAGGCCATGATAGAAGGAAGGAAAGTATGAGGAACCCTGGCTCCGTGCTTCGATATTGGTATGATTTATCGACCAGCAGTACGGAACAAATAGTAGTGCCGCATTGATGAGTCAATCCACAGCAAACGAGCTCAATGAGAATTCGGTACAATCAGTCAGAGGGGGGTATCAGGTATAGGTTTAGTGGTGTGATATAAGGACGGAAACACTTACGCGTCCTTCATATCTTTCACGTGCATGGGTTGGGTTTTTCTGAACGGAAATTACAGTCTCCGAAATCTGTACCACTCGCCGACCGAAAGTTCATGTCATAGTGCAAAACATCTCAACTTTGGGCAATGCTGCTGTACTGCTAGGTATTTTTCCACTAAAGCCGGAGATGCTCTCTTCAAAACTAGCAAAGCCGATTTCCCGAGATAAACAGGACTATAACATAAGGTTCAAGTTACGGAAAAACATTCTTTGTATTAACAGATAGATGGGAACGAATCACACCTCCAAGTAAGGAGGAACCATTTAAAACTTTAGATAAGTAAATTATAATCTACAGATTAAAATAAATGTATTTTGAAAACGAAGAGGAAAGGTGGTATTTTTAGTTATATTTTTGGCGAGGAATTATTAAGATACTGTTTATCTAGTTACCGGAGAATGTTTTCGTCTAAAAGTATACAGTTATCCAGAATTAAGCAACGGTTACAGCCTGCTCAATAAATTGCATGTCAGTTATATGGAAGAACAACATTTTATTTTCTAAATATCCGTTTTGGTGAACATTACTTTATCTGCGAAAAGGCCATCTATACTGATGTGCTCAGGTGAAACTTGTTCATTCTTTTGACTCTCGTTTACTTCGGCACACACTGTCGTACCCATTACCACAGCGCCGAAGTCTGACATGGACATCCATGATGCTGGAATATTTCCCCATATTTTTCTGTTTGTGAATAACTGTTATCCAAAATTCACAGCTGAGGGACTTAGAATTAGGGCTTAATATTCCAAAACTCGGCACTTACATCTGTTGCTTGTTCAACTTATTAAGTAAATCGATATTTATCGTATTACCTTCAAATGTGTCATAACTTTGATAGAACGGTAGTGATCATGACACCAATCAAATTTATCGTATGATTTTTTCGTGAATTATGAGGTCTCTATTATCTACAATTGAACACTCGGAGCTGAGCATGCAATCGCCCTTACGACGAGATTTTTCCAGCAGTCTCTCTGGTTTGGTATTTGGAAAAGGCCCCGGCCCGCGAACTTCCATTTTGCACACACAGTCTGATAATAATAAGCCACGAACCTATCAGACACATTTCGATTCTATTAGTATGTGTTGCTCATTTTTGGTATTCTGTTTTAGGTGTATAAAGTGCTCCATTATTCACGAACTTCAGGGGCAATAATTTGATATTTCACTGGATACCGACAGAACTAGAGCAAAAATGAATGGAAACTACACCCCTAACAGGAAATTCAATACCACATCACCAGAGACCCGTGGAGTACCTACGTCTTGCATCAGTTCAGCATAAGACAGAATCTCTAATGGTTTGTCATTTTTGTCGGATAGAGTTCATCAGTACCAAGTTGTATGCCATCTAGCCGCTGTAGTTTCGTTCAAAATGTTACATTACGTGCTATAACCAGCTACTTATTCACTTTCAAATGTTGTAGTTTACTTTAGTTCGGTTCAGTTTTACGAGTTTTCATCTTTCGCAGGTTTTTCGCTCAACATTTCGGGATTTTTATAGTTCAGTGAATCTTTGGGAACAAGTCTATTGAGATGGAGTTTTGGTATCGGAGAGTCTCAATGAACGAAGAATAGACCTGTAGCAGTCGAATGATTCAAGCAGCGCAGCATGCATAGTATGACCAACCTCAGTGATACATCTACAGATTTCAAGTAGGAAAGAATTTTTCAGTATTTTCTAATAGGCCTCCCTTGAAACCGATGACTGTTCATTGCCACTACCGGCTTCAGTGCCAGTTGGTTAAAAGCTTGGGCAATTATTTTGTTGGCAGCTGGATTTTT
Organism: Fasciola hepatica; assembly: GCA_948099385.1. NCBI lineage: Eukaryota > Metazoa > Platyhelminthes > Trematoda > Plagiorchiida > Fasciolidae > Fasciola > Fasciola hepatica. The sequence goes on from CANUEZ040000019.1 coordinate 21,676,864, forward strand.
TGTTATCTGAACATTCACTCCAGGATCGTTTATTCAGCAGACATTAGTAGACCCCGTCAGTTTTGAATACGCCTAAATTGCGAAGTAAATTGCCCTCTTTGACTTGACAAATTGATTTTTGTCTTTTAAAATCTGAAACCCAAGCCCGCTTTACCCGATGTTTGCTTTCGGAATCACTTAGGTGGTATACTGTTTCCCGAATGGAGCGTCTGCTTTTGCTGGGCTTACGGTGGAAATTCCCAATCCGCAGGCCCAAAGGTTATCAATTTCACTTTTGACGTAAGTATATCAATGATAATATAGTGGAAAATAATGTCGGTCCGCTTTTTCCTGCGAACTGTCACGTCCCTTGCAAGTCAAACGGCAGTACAAATAAGTCATCTTTTCGCTTTATTCGTTTTATTAAACCAAGACACACTTCGTTAAAGATAAACGACGTACTGTTCGAGAACATTTCGCAGAGGGGTTCATTGTGTGCCCATACTTGTGAATAAGTGTATACGTTAGGGAAACAGATCAGAAGGCGATGCCACGTAGTGCTTCAACTAATTCTTCAGAAGGAAAATCGCTTCGTGAATAAAATTTCTCAGTTTAGTTGCATTTTCTAAGCTGTTCATCAATATTTTTAGCATATAGTTCACAGAATTTGCAATGAGGTCACATACAATAATATGCAAGCTTCATGGATCAGTTTGCAAGCAGACGGCATGATGGCCAAACTTGTCAGTCTCATGAAATCGTGCTGCCCAGATACGGGTGCAAGAATACGATTTTACGGAGAAGAATTCGACGAATTCCCCTTCTACTTGGGTATCCGACAGGGCTGCGCGTTTTCACTAGTCCTATTTCAAAAAGCTATCGACTAGATAATGTGGCAGGCGCTCACCGTTTAACCTGGAGTACAGCTCACCCCAGATGCCTTTTTAGCTGTTTTAGAATTCACGGAGAATATCGTTATCCCAGGGAAAATTCCAACCACCCTACAGTCAATTATAAAACCGTGTACTTTTCTTTCGCGGAAACCATGGGACTAGAAGTCCATCATTCTAGACTTAGATCTATTCGACTTACACTCCGCAGTCCATACAACCGCTATACGTCCAAGGCTAGCTAATTTGGCACACACAAACATCTAAATACCTCGACTGCACGATCCTCCCAAATGACCTAGACAAGAACGAAGTCAAAGTCTGAAGTGATAACACCGGGAGATAGCTTTCTTAGCTACGTAGTTCACCTTGGGTAGGAAACGAGATCAATCTCAGGGCCGAAATCCAAATTTTTCCAGTCTCCATCCACTCTTTTTCGACCTACGGTTGCGAAATGTGGCCAATAGGCGTCGAGGACATCAGAAAGCTAGAAACATGTAACCCCCGACGTCTGCCAATGACCCTCAAAGTGACCTGGTGCGATAAGATATCAAACGATACGATAAGAGAACGATGCTCCCACACTGAAAAGTTGTCGGTATTCATTCAACGGCGACGTCTACAGTGGTTCGACCACAACCTGCAAAGTCCGAACACCGAGATCTCAAACCAGTTCCTGTCACCTGTTCCATGCCAAGGTTGGGGCTGTCGCCTTGGAGGACGACTGGAAATATGGACCAGCACAGTCAAGCCGGAAGTCGAGCGATTAGGACTCCCGTCTGTTTACGAGGCTTGCCGTCGGAAACAGAACGGCATTTCCCTGCGTTCCGATCTCACCTCTACCTGCAGCGCATGGGCAGGCGCATTCGGTAAAACCCATAGAGTTCGCTCATCCTCTCTCAGGAGGTAGCCGCATGAAATTAAGAATATACCTGTTCATATATCTATCTTTCCCATACTTTACTTAAAATTTTCTCATGGCCTACAAGGCATGGAAAAGTTTTCCAAAATCAGGTGAAGATTTGAGTCAGCGGAAAATGATGATTTAAATTCCTAATAAATACACAACACGGACTTACAATTATAGGTTATGAATAGCTGTGTCAGTGCCATGAAAAATTCACTCTTGCGATGATCAGTTTATTAGTTTGCCCAGTCATTGCTACCAAAAACATGTACCATTCAAAGCACGTTGAAAAAAGCATTCTTCGAAAACCAAGAAAACTTAGATTTTGGTACGAATTAGGTGCAATAACCCTTTTCTTTATAGATTATATTTTACGGCTCTCTGCCACTAAGTCAGTTCTTGTCTACCTGGACTCTAGTGATTTTGTGCCAAACTAGTGAAGCGGAATAAATATCCTCGTGGATATATATATATATATATGTATATATATATATATATATATATATATATATATATATATATGGTATAAGTCAATATTCTGAGCTTCAGTTAACCGCAGTGAATATCACTAGGGTTCTTACAGTCTCAGAGAATACGCATTTCGGCTTATGCAAACGTGAATGCATTCATATCATTTCGAATCATACTGTTCTCAATCTGGATGATGTTCACATAACCACTTACAAAAAGGTGCATCTTAACGTGCATAAAAAAGCATTCAGTAGTCAAACACCCTTCAATCACTGTTTGGGGATAAAACACATAAGTAGAGGTTTCCTTGTGCGCTGATCGCTGAGCTTTAACTATAGATTGTAGTGGTTTCATAGCTACTCGGGCTGTAATACTACTTGTGCTGCTCTACTGTGAACTGGTCAAGAAGCGATAACAGCGAACTTTCGACTTCGTATTTTCCCATTCACATCTCACATCTGCCGACAGATCCACGACTTGTAGGCTTTTGCCTGGCTAACTCTAAATCAATGATTTGGTCTCAATTAGTTTTCATCAAAGACCGATAAAATTTAGTCAGCCTAAAGGCAAGATATATTTTCAGGTAACGGCATCCTTTTGGAGACTGTGAATTTCTGCGAAATTAGCAGCAGGAAACTACATCAGTTTACAGCGCTGTTAGTTTTATATTATCATATCAATCAGTTTATTCTGGCATTTTTGTAAGCTGTACATGCTTAAAATAGAAGTCATGAAAACGAATATGTTTTGTTAACCCTGGGATGAGTGCGAATGTTTCCTGACAAAACGATGTTGTAATTAGTATGGTTTGTCACGTAGCATCCATGGTCAAAACACTATTGAAAACCATGGAAGTGCTGTACAGCTGCTTCATCCTTGGAATAATCGTCAGAAGAGCTGACCGAGAACTTCAGTTACAACTTTTTTCTACTGTTTTTCTAGAATAAGGCGATCTATTTATTAGTTATTTTAATGTTCAGCCCCTTAATAAAGTTCCTTTTTGAGCAAACAAATGCGCACTTTCAATTCAGGACGAGGAGCACATTTGTCAAAACATGCTCCCGGCAATGAAAATCCCTTAAGATATACTGCACCTGCGTAAGATTCCGGATGAGTCAGTTTGAACTTAAGAAATAATCAGCTCTAATACAGCTGCCGTTGAAAGACCGACAAACAAAAATGTGCATAGACTTTACTTACGGAATTTATTTGGGCCAATTCTCAGTTCGTCAAATCACTCAGCATACGGATAAAGTTTTAATGTGACTAGATTTTGTAAACTGACTCACCTTTGATCCCTAGAGGGTAAATAACCAAACTTCGCACGTAAGTCCAACGTGAATCAAACAAGGAACAATTGAAGCGCTACCATCCCGGAACTAATGATGGAAAGTGATCGTATTTAGGATCTATTTTTTGTATCATATATCTCAATAGAAATCCTGATACTGAGTAAATGCAGACGAATTTCCTGAACAGTGACTCTATTTGAAAAATGGTTTTTCCCAATATATAGGGGACACATACAATTGCCTCTCAACATCTGAGATCCAGCTGTAGCCGATGTGACTTTCAGTTTAAAACAAGTAATACAACAGAATAGTGAATCACGTATAATCTATTCATAAAAGTTGATCAGGTTCACTCCGTTGGGTATATAGATTTCCTCGACGGGAGTGCACCAGCGCGTTTGACGGCCATTTAGTGAGCAGTGGAGGCTGAGAAATATTACACTACACTTAACTATTTCTTCTCCTTCATATATTTTTCTTTACTTCTTATTACGTAAAGGTGGCACAATATTTCAGAGCAGAGGCTGCGGCAAACTACAGGCTGCCAATGTCAGCCGAATTCACGAGCAATATTGTGCAATGGTGAATAATAGGTGCAACAGCCTCTCACGCCTTCTCGTTTTCGTTTGCTCAAAATAATGTCAGTTTCATGCGTGGCTGCGTTGCAAACTGGTCATAGCACCATGATTGGCCAAATATAAGACCATTTCTGTGGGCCCTGAATGAGACGTACATAAGAAGGAATGGTTTGGGGAGTATTGCGTTGCATCTGTGTTGACAGGACCCGTAGATAACGCGAATCAATATGAAAGCTTGCCTGACGTCAACATCCCTTGAAAGTGAAGCGTTCCTGTAGTTCTACTACTCTATGGTTGGTTGTCCTGACTAAGAATCTCATGTTATGAAGCATAATATGGGATCTATTCAGAATTTTGAATCCCACTGCGTAATTCGATGTATAAACCGCTGCTCGAGTATCTGATGAATCTATTCTTCGCTGTGAATGCTTTTCTTTCTGTATTCAGTACCCAGCACTCATTTCAGAAATAATACACTTGATATAGTTTCATAAAAATACTATACACAAGAATCGTCACAAACTTAAAACGCACGTGCTAGATCTTTAGCAGCCAAGGTGATTACCGAATTTTCATACATTTCCACAATATTGTTTCTTATCTTAACCCGATCATGAATAAACGACCATGCTTTCTTGACCAACGCCAAAGGAACTAAGAAAATATGAACCTGCACTCCTGTTTCACCCGCAGACTAGGAATAGAAAAGCAACATATACTCCTGGATGACCACGTGACCACAGACACATGGGTACACACGCATGCAGATATACACATAAATACACACGGTTACCAATACAAACATAAATATGCATACAAGTACATGTGTGATTTTTGTACCGGCTTTGAATTTGCATAGATTTTACGCTTGTGCTGACCGAGAGCATGCACGCACCCGAGTGACAGAGAAAGCGAGTGGAATGTGCTTTCAAGAAGGCGCGATATTGACGAACCAATACTAATGCTATTGAGCACCCCGAGGCGGGTTGCGGACACACGTGTCGCATGGAAGAAAATCCGCCTGCACAACAGAGCACACTACGAGCGGACGCATTGCCCTGGCGGAGGCATGTGTGCACGGCCCTGATCGGGGGCGCATCATCTGAAGCAATATTATCAAATTCACTACTTTGTACCCTCATTCCTACTACTTATCACTGCAAGCAGTTTTGTTTGCTATTGCTGACATTCTGAGGTCAGCTGTATGAGTCGCACTCATTCGTTCTGTACAAACACACACATTTGCACACCTATTCTCCTCTGATCCCAATTGATGAGGTCGAAGTATAAGTTTACGGCTTTAATTTTGATCATATTCAATTTTGGGGTCCACATGGAAATAACACCACGGGAACTATCTTCCATTTGGTGAGTCTCATTTTGTAATCTGAGCTTCAGTCAGTATATTTAACAATCCCTCATGTTTGACTGATAAAGTATAACAAGGAACAACAGAAATAGTTAGATGCCTGCGGTACGACAGAAGCATACGAAATCATGAGTTCTTCTGGTTTGGTTCATACGTTCTCTGCTTTTTTGAGGAAATTTGAACTATCATGGGTTTTATCTATTTGATTAGGTTTTGGTTGTCTAAGTGTCGTCGAGTACACAAGTGTCATTCCACCTGAATAAAGCAATTTCTCAATCAATTATTGCACCAGCAATGACTTACTCGAGGCAAAGGGCTCAAGCCCAAAATCCGTACATAGTCTTACAGTAAAATCAGGTCCAACAATTATCTTTTGCTCCGACTGAAGCCGCTTGTTAAGTGATCTATTCTTCTGTGGTCATAATTTCCTAGATTTTCTAAACTGTAATATAACAATGAACACAATTCAGTTTTATTAGCTTTCCAACGTATGACTTTCCGAGGTGATTTTCAAGGAACCATCAGCCATAAATGAAGACGATGTTTCTATATGTGTGGTTTGGAAAACTAGCCAATTTAAGAGCTGCACAAAAAACCTCGATCATAAGGCTTCAAAATGGTTCACAAAGACCTTGAAAGTTGATGAATCTGTCAGACAGCAAAGTACTAGATCATATTCTCCTTCATCTTCGGGAGCTATTGATCCATTATGAGCCAACGCAGGCGGATTCATCCACAGTCATTCACAGAATCTAACTCTAACAACATCAGTTCATGGCCAAGTAACAAATAAGTCAATATAGATTATTTAATCAACGTGAAGCAGGGCACGACTGGATAGGAAATGGCTACACAAACTCAAGACTAGTATATTTTACTGATTTATTTTTTTTAGTCATGAAGAAACTCTCCTGTTACAATGAATTCATAACTCGAAATCGTGTTATAGATTTTTACAAGAATAGGAACCATGTGAAGCAGCTTAGAAACCAGTTCCCGTGAATCGCGTAGTTTAGCCAAATACTGCGTACAATTTTATTTCATTCGTCATTTCATTGTAGTTTCATCTTGAGAGAATAACTACAATGAATTCACTGCGTTGGAGTAGTATTTTTTATTGTTTATTACAACACGTGGTCGCCCTAAAGTAGAAAGTGCTACCTGAGTCGATTCATAGTTGTGTCTATGACGAATCTGATCCTCATGAGAACCTCGATCATTACTAAACAGCTTACCAATTCATCCTCCAAGATTACGCATTCTATCTGCATAAGAGCGTCTCATTGCTTCCAGTCACAGACGAGCATTTCAAATTTGGCTCGTTTGACTTTATTCCAGAGGAAGGGCTGAGGAATTTTGCATAAACCCGACAGTTATTTGATTTCCAACAAACCTAATCACAAATTCCCCGAGAAATCTCATTTTAGAATTATTTAATGAATTTACTTTCTTGAAAAGAATTGGTCGTATCCCATTCAATGTTGTGTGAGATATCCAAACAAACGGAAACCACGGATCAGCGCGCTAGGACACCACGCTATTTGTAAACACTGAATCAGAGTACCTGAGTTAAGTAGTTCGTTAATCTGACTGAACCGACTCACGCTGTAGATCTGATTTACATAAAATTTACTTAGCAACAAAATCTGTCCAGCAGTGCTCAAAATAAAATGCCAGTGGTGTCCAAACCCGAGCAGCTGTTGTTCGTTTACAGTTCTGTTCCACTAGTCGAATCTATATTATAAAAATAGTTTTTCACACAAACAGCCAAGCCAAAGGACGAAGAAAAGAGAGCTTAACCCCACGGGACAAAAGAAAGGGTTGTTTGCATGAGAAGGAACTTGTGGAAACTTTTACTGGAGTTTCAGTCAGATGGTTCGGCCAAGTAAGGGTAACCTTTGTTCACTCATTCATATTTGTTCAATATGATGTGAAAGGGACCAGGTGCACAGGTACAAGTGAACAGGGCCAAATATGAGCAGACCAAACTGGATTCAAAAGAGACTACATGACGAATTCGTTTGAAATCGTTCAGCAATTATAATTGAATAAAAGGATCACTTCGATAAGGTAAATCAGGAACAAAAATGATGTCAAGGTTCAAAGACTTTTAGAAATACTGTCAAGAAAACTGACACAGCCCCGACAGTGTAATATATTGGTATAAATTGAGTCTTAGCTCACAGCTCTAATTTCCCCTACTGTATCAGAAGAGGATTATCAGTAAAGTATGTAGGCGGGTAAACAAAGTTTCTCAGAAAGCACGCGAATACCCATCCACAGTCTTTTCTACTACCAGAGGCAATAGTGTGGTCGTGCTCGAAGCCGTAGGAAATTGTGAAACCTGAGTCATTCGATTTTTTGGTGGTTTTTATAAAGCATAATTATCGAACAAGAGGCTTTAAGGCGTGCAGTTGTTCTAGAACAAATTCTGGTCAAACAGACAGGAAACCCAAGGAACCCGCTAAATTCGTTGTTCCTCGAGGTAGTTTCCCGAAGCTCCACCAACGAGGTTGATCGCTGCCCACTTACTACCGCAAAATTGTTCAGAAGAGATTTTTCGGATTATTTTCTTTAGAAGTAGTGGTTTGTGAATCCTATTCAAATTCACGGGGTTCACGAAATAACAGTCCCCAGTCTTTCGGACCAGAAAGTATCCCAGAAACTCTGTCTTGCCATAGGCTGGTTTGCTAAGTCATGCGATACACTCGACTGTGCATCTCACAGCAGTGGACACGGCTATCCATTAGTTAGAATGTTCTACCAAATACAAACCACGGAAATATTTCATGAGTTATTGTTCAGAATATCCTGCCAACAGTCACCGTTTGAATACGATTAGTAACGGTCCCCCTGAGTGTTCAGAGACGTTATCAAAATTTTCTAAAGTTACTGAAAAACATTTGCCAGAGTACTATCTGAATTGTTGGAGATTGCCCGGGAAATCTGGACAACAACTGTTGTACTGACCTTGCCCGAATTCTCCAAGAGATTGAAGTTAGTTTACAGACGCGTCTGAAACCAAACATTTCTCAAAGTTCGATTGAGCTAGTCTAATACCCAGTGCTTTTACGCTGGAGCATATCAAAAGACAAGAGATATCAATCAATTAAAAAACCATCAATACGCAGTAGCAAAGTGTTTTTTGACGCCTGATCTAAACCAACCTTAATCTGAATTGAAACTAACTGTATTGTGGCATGTCGTGTTGAAACTTTCAACTAAACGTCGGAAATTCTGAATGGTGACACGGGTTTCAAGGAAGGAGCTCCTGCATAGTTTTGCTTGGAATTATCGACATGGTTGCCATTTTCCCCTTAAAATGTAATAGAAAATAGTGAACCCCAACTGTAGAAAAGTTGATAAGGTGCTATTTTGTATGTCAGCGTTTCATCTTTGGCAACAGCCTACTCAAAAATGGTGCTAGTCGGTCGACGTTTAAATTATCACCGGGACCCTTACTCATGACCGTTTTTTGATCAAGTGGATATTTATTCAGTTTTTTCTACTGTAAGCAGGTCTTGAGAAAGGTGACCCCCGGTAGCCCTTAAGGCAATTGAACACCATTATTTCCGACAAGGCTATTACCAAACGTTAAGTGCATAAGCACAGAATTTCACATGGAGCATCGTTTTTCGATACTGTCCGAACAGATTTTGATTCTGACGCATTAAAGATGTCAGCAGCGAAAGGAGAATATTCATTTCCCTTGGTGAATAAATTAACAAGAAATCCGTCAGAGTACTCCTATTCCTCATCAACCAGACTGCTGAGTGACAAACGAATAGTTTAGTCAACACATATGAGCACATCGAATCCTTCCAGGCTTCCTCGTATGAGATTAGGCATAAAAAACTGATGGTTGCTGAGGAACAAGCGACTACTTAGTTATTCCAGTTCCTATCACAGTTTATCTACGACGGCCTTTCACAGTAACCGGAACCTGTTTCTTATGAAAAGACCTAGCTAGTTTTTCTGGGACCTAAGAGGTCTTATTTATTGCCATTCAGTATTTACGATGAACAACCATTTTGGATCTCCTCCATACTTGCATCTCTAATCAGCATCGTCTCGTCTCGTCTCGTTCTTTCTAGTAAAATCAGTTTCCCAATGGACAAAATTAAAGCGATTACCAAAATAAGTATTATGGGAGGGACCGTTTTCGAATAATATTGCTCGTTCCCAAAGTATCCTTTGCTCCATCATTTTAGGAAATTGTCCGTTCTCCTGATTTCTTTTCAGAAAACAATGAGCTCTCATTTGCAATACTCGCTTGCTCTCTTTTTGGCCACTCTCATCTGGTTTTGCTCGCTCTGGACACCGGCTCAGCTAATTGGTTACGATTCAACTATTGCCGGTGAGCACGATGGAGACGCGCCGAATTCGTCCATTTGTCGACGGGCATTGGCCAATGTCACAAATGATACAGCCCGATGCTGGATCGCGCGTCACTTTCGCGGTTGCCAATTTGATTCCGGATTTTTCCCCTATCTTGTTTTTCAGTATTGTACATTTGATGGACGTATAATTCCAACTGTATTTATGGTGGGTTTAATTTGCAGATAATTGTTTTCGCCTAGCAAAACGAGATTTCTACACTGCTTGAACATCAAATTCGGAACTTTAACACAAAGCTTTCTTTCTTAGGAAATTCATTAGTAGATTACTTTGTAGTACATGTGACCAAATGTAAATCAGTTCTCAATAGACACCCTTGATATGTGCTAGAATAATGGAAAGTTGTTGCTAATTTACCCCGCAAAGAAGTTGTTTTCAGTTCTAAAAGAATAGCCAACTGTATAACCAGTAGTATTGCTACTGAACAGAGACCTGTAAAAAGATCTACAGTGAAAGAAGTAATCTGATATAAATCAGCTGAAATCATGACTTATACCTTTAGTAAATAACAAGACTATTGATCCAAGTGAAAGGATGCTGTTCGTCCTTACTTTTTGGCAGTATATAAACCGATTAGACAATAATTTGGCTGGTTGGCTACTTAAATGGCCGTGATCTATGTTAATGTGGAAAAACACGTGCTAATTAAGGTTTGAACAATGTTCGAGAAGAAAAATAAAGACTTGAGCAGTGTGCTCGTCACTGCAGCCCGCTTCAGTACACTCCATCTACGCACTACTATTTAGGATTTTTCTAAATGGTTGAAAGAAGTTGCTGAAAAACCTAGGGCCGTTTATTTTGCTCTCATATTTTGCGCTACTCAATTCCGTCGAAAGTCATGCGTGCCTGACATCACTACAAGGGGCTTAGGCCGTGACAGATAGATTCTTCCCAATCCTCTCAGTTATGGTAACTCCTTAAAACAATGTATGAAGAATTACTTCTCGCGAAGTAGGTCAGGGACAGTTAGAAGCAATAGTCTCAAAAGTTGATAAAACTCTCAGCCTATAACTATTCGGATCTCGGATCTTCACATAGGGCCCTGATCCGGGCACTTGAATTTTCAAGGCTAAAGGACCATTATGTCTCCCTCGACTTTGACGGATATTCGGGTCATCGACTGTCACACAGAATGTTTCACAACCCCCTTTCGTCGGAGATCGATTGACCGGGCTGCTTACCGATCAACTAAAAGTTACTCCTTCTTTCATCCCTACACAAATGAATGCAACGGTTTGGACTTAAAACATCAAAATCTTGTTCACCAGCACCCTCTGTCCAGATTTTATTCACAGGTTGTTTTCGTATCCTTAACAAAAGGAATCAATCCGTGTATCTTTAACTACACATCTTGATTTCACTATGTTCATGGGATATTTGTTCTCGGCCAGGCATTTTTTTTCATCATCCAAAAAGATGTGTCACATTGGACTCTAGGCACTTTCTCCTTTTTTGTATGAGACTCATGGATACTATTCTATAAAGATGCACGAACTTTTTCTCATGTGTGTTACTTTTCTTTCAACTCTTCTTCGTAAGTGAGTATGAAGACTTCTCTTTTGTTCACATTATTAACTGGAAGGCAGTTTTCTCTTCCAGTAAGAAAGGTTTGCTCAACTTGGTTCGACTATCAACTGTCTACTTTGCAAACGGATTGAAACGTCTTGGGGAATGAAGCGGGAATATCATGGGAAGATTAGCTTACAGAAGGTGGTTGAACTGGGAGAAAAGAGGGTAGTCTTAAACAGAAGTGTATCTGAGAAATCACTCATACTGAACTGACGATTTTCCAATCAGCACTGAGGGGTTTTGAAAAACCTAAAACACTTTCTTTCGGCGGATCATTGAAACTCGTTATCTCCGCCAGTTTAACGGTCTACCTTGCGCTAGTTGGAATACTTAGGACGAAACACTCGAGGAAAGGTTTTCCACTTAGCATGCATCACGGGCCATATTTGTATTTCTCATCCCAAATCAAATTGTTATTGTTTTGCCCATAAATAAACTTACTGGAGAGTTGCAATAAAACGGCCACAAAGCAAGCGGGAAAGTGTATTTATTAGATGACTAGTTGCAATGAGCACGGATGTGCGATAGTTAAAACCGGTCAAAGTCAATGGGCTTCAAATTAGAAAATAGCCAACGAAAAAAAGCTGGTGTATATACCATGTCTGGATGAGTAAAGTTCTAGATGAGAGATAACCGATAGCATATAGATGGAAAATTTAGGGGACATTGTTATATATACGGCAATAATAATCAAGAATGCAGCATTCCTAATTGGGTTCAGCAGCTAGTAGAACGTTGACAGTATCTGAGAGGTCGTTCAATGATGTTGGAAACTCCCATTACCGAAACAGGTGACATCTCATTGCGCCAAACTGATCTACACAAATGAAAACACGTGGATGAGAAAGGTGATGTAAAAAACAATAAAACACTAAGGTGGGCCATCATCACAAACCACTGAATCCAAAGTGATTAAGTTTGATTTTCCATAAATTATGTAACCAATTCGAAACAGCAATTTAAAAATGTACTTCCTTCCGAGCAATTCTTGCCAAAATTTGCAGTTCAGTCAACCAGAGAAAAAAGCCCAATCAGGGAACAAGGCATGTGATTCTTTTGCTCACGTTCTGTTACGTAGAAAATCAGTTCCTACATTTTAACGACGGTAGTTTTTGTATTGTCTCAAACCATTAGGTAATCTGTTGAAAGGAAGTGATAAACTGAATGCGAGAGAAATTTCACTCGTTTAGGCTTCTCTGTGAAACTGGTAAGTACCGGTTTACCGCCAAAACAGATTGTAATTTACAACGATTCACCGGTACTGAAATTCATTTCAGGCGTCATTTTTCAACAAGTCAAATAACGTCTATTGCTGACCGACAGATGTGTATAATTATTTCGGTGCAAGACTTACAAACAACGGAAAATAAACAGGGTGTCCCAGAGCTTTAAAAAGTTGGAGCCTTCCTGGCATAGGGGACCGTATACTTAGGCGCCTTTTTTCTGTGCACGCCAAAGAAAAGAACCTCATAAAGCGTCCTCTCAGCACATTTCTGTTTTGGATGCACGGGGTCCCTAGTAAGATGCGATCTGTTTGATCGTTGACATTTGCATTGAGAAGCCGACAACGTATTTGGCACCCTCATGCTCCAATTCTGCATAGCAAACACAACTCACTGGCGCAAAGTTGCATGTGCGTTTCTTTTTCTGCACTAACGGACAGCACGGGAAAATACGGGTACCCCGGGGTTCTTTCGAATTTGCATTTGTGGTTAGCGTGCATTGTGAATGAATAACTAGTTCGTTCAGAACCAATGTAAAAAAGAAAAACAAATGACGTGATACCTCCAGGCAAACAGCGCAAGTGCTGCCAGATTGTTCGCTATGATCACTCAACAATAGCAGATGTGTGTGCGTGAAGGGGATAAGACAAGGCTAACACGATCTGTTTCGGACAAAAATTACTCTCTTTTTGTGGCTCTGATTCACGTACATTTTCATTACATAATTTTTTATCAGTTCGACTTTCCTGAAACTCTTATTTGTTTATCAACATCACGGGCGCTGCAGAAAACAGACCAATTCTCAGGTCTAAGCCTTGCTAGCAAAATTATGTTCAAGAAGACAAATCAGAGCCATTCACTCAGCTCTCCTCAAAACGGTTGATTTTTGCATCATGAACTTAGAGACCCCGACTTTTTTACATAATAATAGCAACATAGGAAGCCGTTGTATCTGCCCCGAGAAATTTACACCAATTTTGTGTATGGAATGGTAGTGCTGCCATGATTTGAACCAGAGATAGTTGGGCCAGAACCACGGCCGATACGGTTAAACCACATTCAATTCCGACTGGTTGAATATTCACTATAAACTCGTCCAATAAGGAACAGAATTTTATGAGCTAGGGGGCATTATAATTTCCTGTCTTTAGAAAGGGTGTCAATTGCCAACTTATCTCCACTCGGACTTGAAGGTGTCACTTGAATTTGTGGTAATCCTCTCTTGTCCAACAGGTACTTTGGTTGGCGGTGCTTTTGGGTGCGTTCGCCACAATCGCGGACTCTTTGTAAGTCTCAGTGCGTATTATTTATATTATTCGTGAAGTCAGCCTCGAAATAAGGACTGTAAATAGATTTGGTAAGCCACAAGTTTAAACGATGAGTACCAACAGATATATCAGTTTCCTTTGAAGTATAATAGAAGAAATAGGGGACATGCTTCCTGATAATGGAAAAGAATATGACGGTATTTGGCAAGCAAAGTTTGGTTGGTCGCCTTAGCAACAATTCCTTGGGCAGCAAAGTAGAGCCTGATTAAAAGTTGTTTAGCTTCATTATCTTGTACTCCAACCACGAAAACGCGTTTACTGTTTTCCGGTTCAAGTATAGAAAACTGAAAGTTTTATTGACCATATTATAATCACCTCTTTGTAAGATGTCAAATGGTATATTTCAGAGTGGTGTGTTACGCTGGGTTTCGATCGATTTATTTTCCTTGTTGCCTTCCCTTTCACATTGCAGTTTCAGTCCATCCTTGATTGCGCTTGCTCGAGCCATGCGAATGAGCCAGAATTTGGCCGTATCCTTTTCGATAATTTGCCATAAATACGTTGCACATATCAGCAAATGCTGAATACAGTCACCAATACCATCAACTGTTTATTCAGCATAGAAAGTCTTCAGATAAATAGACCACAAGTTATGTCTGCTGACTATTTCCCATTTAGATTTTCTTTCTTAAAATTAGGTGCAGTGAATATGATTCAGTCCGACTCAGATGAATCTTGCCTAGCAACGAAGATACGACAAATGTATGCTTAAGGGCTCAATTTACTGAAGATTCTATCTATGGTTCATTGTACGGGGAACAACGTAAGCAGGACGAGGTCCGCCTCTAACAGCTCGACTTTCTTGTTGACATTCTATCCACCTTCAATAGAGTTTAACGTCAGTCCATGATAGTATACATCTACACTGTTAGTGATTTTCATAAATCTACTTTATTGTTCGTTCTGATCAATGCAGTACCGAATAAAAATCAATCGGATATTTCATAAATGCATCGAAACACGTGCACGATACTGAACACTCACACATTTACAAATGCATACACATGCATGTATACACACTACAATGGCCATTTTTAATCGATTTCTGAGAGGGTTTATACCACAGCTGAACGTGATTCCTCTTTCAATTATCATTGCACTGGTCTTAATTCGCTTGTTTGGATCTTTTGGTGTCAACGTGCGCTCTTTTGCACACACTGAACCTTTCCGGGATTGCTTTGACTAAAGGGAGTGACTCTATTGGCATTTGGCAACGGTGCACCAGACGTGTTCAGTGCAGTGACCGCAATTACAACCGGCGATCCGGATGCTCCGGACGAAGGACTCGGTCTCGGCTTCCTACTTGGTACGTGTTGACCCAGTGAGCAGTTTTATTTTAACAGAAATTCAACAAACCTCGTATGAGTTTTTTATATCTTCACGACAAAAAATAGAGCTGCAGAAATTAACAGAACACCTGTTTTGCTCCATAAATACGGCCCCACACACTAAAGTGTTACAAGGAATAACCAAAGGCACCAGAATTGACCCACACCATTGCCAGTTCAGTTTGGAAGTAAGCGACTCCACCGCCGGCTAGTTTACTAACTTGTTTTGCCTGTTGAAGCATTATCCACAGGGTTTCTCAATTATTGTTTCCAGTCACCCAAGTTGGTTCAAACAGCTTCTGTATCTACGACGTTTTGTACCTTGAATTGTATTTGAGCGTATTCGCAAGAACGAAAAAAAGCGTCAGTGATTTTCCTTCATTTTAAGTTCTAAAAGAAAGTTTGGCTAATTCAGAAATGTCGAACTGATTCACATGTTAAAAATGGTTCACCGAGATGGGATTCGAGCTCATGCATGGATACAACCCAGGCTATGGAATATAACCAAACAGCTCGTGTATGGAACTGGCTGACCCTGGTTTAATGGTAGGGAAATCCTACTGTAGCCTGCAGAGTAAGGTCGCTGTGATGGATGCCATTTGCTAATCTAACTGAGGTGAGTAAACTGTATGATTTATGTGCAGAAAGTTCGAAGCCCATTGGTGTGACCTAGAAGCTTAGTCGGTAGAAAGTACACGCGATACTAAAGCGTGGGTGGTTTCTAGGCTTGGAAGTAAATCCCACTACAGCGAACAATTTCTAAAGTCTGGACAAACTCAGCAAAACCTTAGTTACTGTTAAAAAGATCAGGTCTTGCATGCAGTTACTTCAGATTGGGATTTTGTTTTATTCTGTTCAAACTCTTCAATTATGGAGCTTCTACGACCATGCGCAACCGCTGAGCCACCTCAAGTCCATTAAAGACGAACTGGAGTATGAAGTTTAGTAAAGGTGCGCTGGCCTACCTCGAGCTCTGTTCATCGGCGAATATTTAGTTGTCCAAGCTCGTCGAAATAAACAAACTGTACTGACTGAGTCAAGTACCGAGGAAACCTGTGTCACATTGTAATTTGTTTATAATCCACGTGTCGGGGTAGAAGAAATCACGAAGAGACCAAATTGTGACAGGGAGGGAACACGTGGTAAAGTGCACGGAGTATCAGGAAAAGCATGAGCCTGTCTTCTTCTTGGTAAGAGTCCAAACTATACCACCCTTCACTGGTTCTATATATGACGGGATTTGGCATCGGACAGTTAACAGCGACGACCGAATCAGGCCGTTTGGTTATACTCGCGTATCTGAACACAATATCAAAGAAGTATGTACGTCCTGTGATGGTCAGAGTGCCGCTTAGCTTTCTGACCCTCCTCGATTTTTAAGTTCAGATACTCTTCAACTAAAAATGAGCCCTCGGTAAATTGTGTTTCACCACGTCTTACTTTAAAGTGATGACGATAATACTACATTTTCGAACCTTAGAAGCAGAGTTAAATGTTTCAAGATCTTGTCTAACATTTTGAGTTTTACCTCAGTGGTTTGTTTCAAATGATGCGGGTAAATTCAATCTGCCACAAAAGGCAAGAGTGACGTGAAAATACTGCGGAAATAATAGAATAGAAAAAAAATAACCAAAGACATGGTAGTTTCAATTTTCTCAGTGATAATTTTGAAAATGACAGCTTATAAGAGAATTGTGTGACAAAAATCTTTACATTGGGGAGAAGAACTATATATCCACATTAATTTGCCCAATTGAGTTTTATGGACTTTAAGCTGCCAGCGCATTTAGTGAGCCGAAGATGGATGTGGAGGTACTGATAGCACTGCAATAAACTTGTCCTACGGCCCAAAACATTTGATCGGTTCAGTGGCATCCATAGGGTGCACCCACTGTTCCCAGACATTTTTTTCGTGACTAACAATAACGGGTGATGAATTGATGGACACAGGCTTGCGAAATATCAATTGCTTCTGCGAAACCTGTGAAAGGTTCATTACGAGAAAAGAAATATCCGTTCATAAATTCATAAACCGATGATGTCTGCGATTATATACCACAATAAAGCTATCCGGATCGGGTGGTGCTTCAGAAAGTACATAACAATGATTACTTGGTAACAGAAAATTTCCTACAAACCGGGTTGCAAGTGGTTTGTTTTCCAGCACGGTTTTTGAGCCATCTGATGAGTCCCGTGGATTTTGACAAAGAATTAGATCCAATTCCCATCTGTTTCGTCCGTTTCGTTTAATACGGCGAACACGGTACACGCTCTGGAATTATCAGCACAGCCGAAGAAAAGTATTTATCAGTTTTTTCCCGATCTCTGAACATAACAGAAGTGATTCATCATGCAGCGTAAACTTCCAGACCATCGGGAACACTGTACTGCTTTTTCATTCTTGTTAAGAATCATCAGCGGTGCACATCCAATTAGCCCCATCTGGGAATTGAACCCCAGGGTGGACGATTGTGGGTCGAACACCTTAACCACAAGACTATCCGCGCTGGTTATCAGTGGTTTATTGAACTTATACACTACATTGCTTTTATGGTTTTCGGCGGTTTGGAAGTTCACGCTGTTTGATGAATCATAGTAAATACAACTCTAATCTCCTACTACTCACACTCATACCAGAAATGCTCAAAATTCTGAATTTCAAACCGTTGACACTTTCGTCATGACTACGCGATATTTGGATGAGCATTCCCCTCCCCTTCCAGTCCTACCTGGTGAATGGGAGTAAAACACACCTTTGGACTTCACATCATAGTCAGAAAACGTGTTAGTGTGCGAAGCACTGATTTTTCTTGTTTAACTGACTTTATCAGAGATACACGGTAAATCAAGTAAGATTGAATACTCACTCCAAACTGTAAGTTATTTTGAGCAAACTCAAGTTTAAACAGGAACTCATGTGACTTCATTAGGAACGCAATTTCAGGCGAACTTTTATTTTAATTTTATAGTCTTACTGTTAGAGTTTATATGGCGTGGAAACAACATCTAATCGGTGTATGTGTGATGAGGAGTGAAGTGGACACGGTCACGGTGCGATCCCACCGAGAAATATGATCGAGTAGTTATGACCCGGAGGTCAGATGAGCCACACTTAAATGACCAATGTATTGTGCGCGTATGTGTTTGAGTGAGTGCGTTTGCTCGTGTGTGCTCGTGTGTGTTGATACCCATCGTCGACCATGCTAGGTGGACAGCGTGCGCTGCTCGCTTCTGCGATAATTAGTGCGCATACTCGGACCTGTTTCAATCGATTCTGGGATACACGGTAAGGTCCTAAATGCCTGACTGGGATCTATTCAATGACCATTGTCGACCAAGTGACCGAGAATTGAGCTAGAAATTGTCACGGATCCATCTTGACGTAACCAATACGTTTGGTACTCTTTCGTGCCGTTCGGCCGACGTAATGTACGTCTCAGACACATCTGAATGAATAACAACGAAGGTGATCAGCCCGTGTAGTTTGTCGTTTTTCCGTATTGTTATCCAAGGGAATTTGTAAGGGAAAATCTCAATTGTGCGGTGTTGAAAATGGCTGTTACAGCTTCATGTAAGCCCCTATGTAGGATTTCTGACAGAATATCACCCTTGAAAGGATAGCTGATGAAACAAGCCATTTTAGCGGTGGTTATCGGTGATTTCCTGTCTTACAATATGCCGTCTGATGAAGTAGTGGGGATATCTGAAAATTTGGAAGATACTGATGACGGAAATAAGTCCAACTTGAATTACTTTCCGTTGGAAAGATTTCCTCAGCCCTCGAAACCAAATGTTGTATCAGGTCTCCTTTCTGTGTAATCGTTAAAAACTTTGGAAGTTCGAGCAATGACCGGTCCTTATCTTCTTCCTGTATAATGTGGGCTGAATGGATCTATCCTTGTTTCGGTTAAGGTGCACTGCATGGGAGAGTGTCTGGTCTGCCTTTTCTACCCCGGTTGTAAATTGTACAGATTCAAGCGCCTCATTTCACTTGCTTGATAAATCTCCGATATCCTAATTTGAGTCCGATATGTAGAATGCATCGTCAAAAAGATGACTGTACACATCAAGACCGGCGGAGGTCGAACGGTTGCTACGGAGGGCCCTAAACCCCTCTATCCCGGGTTCGGATTCCGCTTCAGCAGACCCTCAAGTGGCAGCATCTAATTGGCCGCGACTTCCTTTCTGAAGTATTGTAATGTAAATAAAAGTTTAAAAGGAGATAGCTTCCTCTAGCCTACTCAACTTAACCTTGCCTCAAAGAAGTTAGCCAGAAGGGGTCCTTGATTAGGCCATCGTTTTGTCCACAAAGTTTTCAATGAAGTAGAAGCTGTTCAGTTAAAGTGCATTTTGTCAAATGTTCTCGTAAAGTCTCAACCGGTATTCCTACGCCAATACTTCCAGCTGTCAGACGTTTCACGAAGAAATGGACGGGTCCCATAAGTGATACGTTTGTGCTAACGAATGTGATGTCTAACGAGAAGATTATTTTGTTGGATATATCCCCTTGTTATACGACATCCAAGAAGTGAAGGGTGTCTTTCAATCGGTGTACGCGAACCTGTTTCCAAAAGAGCCTCATAATTTGTGTCAACCATTTTGCTACAAAATGGAACGGTAAATTATTCATCAAAGGAATGTGACTGATAGGAATTCCAGGCTTACGTCTTATGGCTTATGGCTTCGTTGGCTGATTCACCATCCCGAAAAGTTCAGATGATTTGCAAGGTTCGATTTAAATATAAAACCTTTCCACAACGGACACAAACTTACTTTTAATCACTGTTTATATCAGTTGCAAGATACAAATCATTTTTCGCGACTCAATCACTTAGATTAAAAGAGCACGAACGAGAGGTACACATCTCTGCGAGAGCAGCAAACCCCCGATCCACCATGGTCTGTAGATTTGATACGTGTATTTCTCCACCGAATATTTTGTATAAACTACACTTTCTAAACTGGTCACTGTTCACTTCCCACAGAAAGGATGACAGACCAAACCTCATGGAGTTTGTGAGGATACGGAACACTTAAAATCTGTCCATACGAAACTGGCCTAGTAATACTAATGAGACCAAAAATGACGCGACAGTCCATTTGGTAAGTAGTGGTCCAAGGGTTATCGAGACAGACTTCGAATACTGTGTGTTTCAGGGTCCTAGACTTGCCTCGCCCCATAACGATCACTCTTCAATGTGGAAGCATTTAACCGGCCAAGAACCCCTTCCATAAACAATGCAAACTGGTATTATGATCACTGAAGGAAGTCAAAGACTATATATTATTTTAATTCGATAACAATTTCTATTTATCACGCCAGGTTCCGGTCTGCTGGTCAACACGGTCACCGCAGGTCTAGTTTTCATTATGAAGCCTTTCAAAATGAGTCGTCGACCGTTTCTGAAGGACTCGCTTTTCTACCTTTCCGCGGTCACATGGAGTGCATCAATTCTCATTCGACGGCGGCTGTATTATGCAGATGCGATTGGTACGTTCGAAGTGCAAATTCTCAGTAAACAAGACAAATAACACACCGGTAATGAGAGTAGATGATAACTGAAAAAGAGTAAACAAAAAGTTCTGTAATCTCCAGATCAGGCATACCTATATCTTCTCGTACCGATTTTCATTTCAAATTACACGACTTAGTAGGACGCACTAATCACACAGAAACACCTTGGTGGAAATAACGCGCTAAAGCTAAATGTTTAATTTTAGTATGCATCACTAACGTAGTCTGAAACAGTCTAACTGTACTCACCAACCCGCGATATGGGGTTTTCCGCGAACAATGAGTTTAAATGAAATTTGGATTCGAATTTTCCGCGACATTCTTTTATCTGATCTCATTGCACGACGTATATACGATTTTACATGGGAGTAGTTTGGAATATTCCCATAACTAACATTACATCTTAAATAACTGTTGCGGTTATCACGCATAGAGTTTCACAGAACTGCAGGTCCAACTGTGAAAAAGCTGTTTCCACAGATGGTTTACAACTTTGAGAAAAGAAACTAGTGATTTACACAAAACCACGCGGACGAATTTATTGTCAAGACTAAAATGATAGTCATTACTGAACTCAATAAATCTTTCAAAAGAGCTCTATCCATATCTTACTAAGCCGGAAACACAAAATAAAATTGCTTTCACAGCCTGTTACTGGTTTCCTAATATTGAAAGCAAAATATCAAATCAAAAACTATTTTCTTCTAGGTTTTTTACGCATTTTGTTCCACTGAAAATGTTTGAGCCTCAAACAGTTTAGCCAAGTGATCTTCAGTAGGGTCTATTGCTATAGTCTAGGCTCCACTCTTGATACGTTTCATTGAAGTGGTCAGTATCATGCCAGGTAGTATTGTTCACCTGGCTCTTGTTATCGTGCCCTATTTGAACACTGCTGGATTACGAAAAGGTCTCAAAACCATTGATCTGATCGAGGTAAGATAGAGCGTTTTTGAGTTCCGAATAAGATGATTACTATTTCCATTTCCCCTCTTGGTAAATCAGGATTTTTGGTTTTCTACATGGTCTACGTATTCACCACATGGATTGGTGGCACATTATTCCATCGTCAGAAGGAAGCTGAAAGAATCCACGGGTTGGGCAAATTTTGGCCTCCATGTGTGCAACGCTTGATCACTCGTTTTCAGAAATGCTCGTCTCTGGTCAAAGCACGAGTTTTTCAGGGAGTTAAGTGTGCGTGTCCGGTCATTGGTAAATTCCGATCAAAAGTGGGAAGAGATGGAAAATCAGCTCGGGATATGACAAGTCACGGCACATCGGACGTCACGGAGATAAACTGTGAGACCGGTACCGGTCAACAGCGATCAGATATAAAGCCACGGGACAATAAACTTGCCATTTCTCCGACGAATCTCCCCTTTCAGACGAGTAACGGAACTTTGGGTAGGTGAACCAACCGTTGAACAAACAGAACAAGGAACCTAATTAATGCATTAATCGATAACATAAAGAAGATAAATATGAATCCCAAAAGGAACGACAAAAGCCGAGCTATTGTGCATCAGCTTTTTCAAATGTAAACCGTGAGAATGAGCATTTTTTGAGTTAAACTAGAGTATCGATGTGCATGAAATATGTCCCTGAAATTGGCATTCTTTAGTTTATTGTGTATTTACAATGCATGAGCCAGTGCGTTTGATAATTTGTTGGATACTCAACACCGGTGACCAATTCGCTGAACTTCTAAACTGCTTTGGACTGGTAACCATTTACGGGCCCTAAATATTTTCACTACCAGAAGGAGAAATAAACCCGTTAAGGTAATCGAAATATAAGACGTAAACAAAAGCCTGTATTCGAACAGTTCATTCATATTTATATGGTAACGAAAAATGTGGGAAGTTAATCAGAAGAGTTACATTTGTCTCATTCGGTGTCTGGAGGAGGGAGGGGTGCGGAGTAGGCGGATGAGTTAACTTTGTCCGAGCAACACTGGAACGAATACCTGGGTTGCGTAACAGGTATTAAACACCGTACGTCACAACCCTGATCATGTACGAAGTATTCGACTTTCTACCAGGGCTGTAGCGTTGCTTAGACAAACTTCCGTTGCGCGCATTATTCCGGCATCTTATCAGTGTTACACGGTCGAAACTGACGCGTCCGCTTACTCCAAGCCACTCTCTCTTCCGAGCACGGAATGAGACAACTGTAACCCTTTTGGTTAGATTTCTACTAAATTTTGTAGCCAAAGCAGTTTGACTGTTTTGACTTGAGAATGAAGTTACCGAAAATATTTGTTCATCTCTATCCGGTGTTTTATTTTTCACCAAATTCTGCAACACCTATGTGGGTAAAAAATCAAAGTACGCATTGCTTTATCTAAAGTTTGTCGTGAAGTTCCGGTTCAAACTAGGACTTTTCGAATGTCATTGTCCACCTTTACGTTGTGTGTACCTCTGCTGTTCGTCACTGGTCTTCCTACGAAGGCAATTTGTATCGACTTCAACGAGTCAGGTGACTACAGGGACATTGTCAATGCTGCCCTCATGATCTGAGTATATAGAGTGATTGCGTCTTGAAGAATAAAAATAACCAATCCCAACAGAACTGCTCTTTTGCCTCACCACCATCCAGTCCTTTTGGGGGCAATCATTATCTAGTCGAAAGATAAAGTCTTGTGATTTGCATGTATTGCTTTACCTTACCGAGTTCCGCCTGTTTGACATAGTCGACTGATTGTCTCTTCATAGTGGCCCACTATTGCTTTTGAGCAATCAGCTACTTACTCTTTCAGTGAGTAGTGTGCTCACTTGCAACAGAACTAGTCAGCGCATAGGAAGGCGTAATTATTTTTCTGTCTCAGCATGACATCCTCAGTAGCATCCCACATATGGAAAGTTGCAAATAATATCTCGTTTGTCGTGCTGGTCCATGTCGAGTTTGACTCTGAGTGGAATACTTCTCGGTGTCGATCGATTTGGGGGAAACTTTAGTGCCTAACGGCAGCGGGCTTCGCTCGATAACCCCTGATGGTCTAAGCATCAACTCTTGTTCATCGTTTTGCCCGTCCCAAATGCAAGAGTTCACAAAACAACTGGGGCATCCGGTAACTGTAACAGCCGAATAAACTGTACCACTCCGGTTTCCAGAGCTCGAGTTTCCTTTTTATTCCTACATCATAAAAACACCACTTCAAAAGTCAAATCAGAAATCCGTGACATTAGTCTCCTATTAACTCCAACTAACAAACCAGATTTTTACCACTGCTTCAGGACACTGTAAGCAAAACTGACCGCTCCACCCATAACCAACCGTAGTAAGTATAAACGCAGGACAATATTTCCTAATGTTAACTGACAGTACTCATTTTGTTCAACATTCAAACTGTTAACCCCGTTGTGTTATTTTTTTCATTTACTTCGTTATACAAAAGTAAAATACATATACGATTCCTACACTTACTATCCAATTGTGTGTGCACATAAGTTGAATCGAATTTTCGGATAACTGTTTTGGCAAATTCGTACGGACTCTATGACAATTTTTAGAAATGTTTCTCATGTACTGGCTTGTGTTTGTGTTTGTGTAACTTGTGCGAGCTCATGTATTTACAATTCCATCAAGAACACACCCTCAACGAATCATCGAATTCGGCTTTCACGGGACATATAAAATAGAATTAAGTTCGAATTAGGACTGGTACACAATTCCATTACTACGATTCCTCTGCGCATCTATAAGTGAACCGAGTACAGAACAGGGTAATTCTTACAAATCTTGTTGCGCGAGAGAACATATGCAAAATTAGAAAGTGTTTTCAGGGTAAAGTAGCTGGGAGAAAAGTCAAGATGGGATAGAAGTGGGTTATCCGAAGGTATCTAGGTATCTTCCAGGCAAATTTTATGCACAATTCACTGTCTAGCCAGTAAGTTTTAAGATCTGTTTCTTATTAAGAATCTAAGTAACCAAGGATTACCATCAGACCGAGCCATAGAAGTTCCTGGAAAATTACAGGAGGACAATAAAGTAAACAAGGGTGAACACATTGATAGATCTAAACAGATGTGGCTGGCTGTGAATTCTGGAATTGTCTGGGGCTTGTTAGTGTGGTAAGACAAGCGTCGCAGCTTTCCGAGGGAGGAAACCGTTACGAGTGTCTGTGAGGAATGATGAACATACGGAAGAATTCCGTTTGAGAGTAGACCGGATGGACGAGAGTTCAGTCTTTCAAAAATTTACCTAAATGCTTTGAATTAAGAAGAAATAGATATTGACAAGAACGGAGTGAGGTCATCTTCTCAGTTCAGAATACTAGCAGGAGAGTTGGCAGGCATGTACCTGATGTAAGGGGAAAATAAGCGCGACAAGAACAGCGTAATGGAGCACTTCGTAACTATTTATCCAGTCTTTAGGAGAATATTTCCTAACTTGTTGCACTGTGTACTTTTAGTGGAGTAATCAGAGAACCAGATGAGCTACTAGTGTGTGAATCCAAAACATTTTGATTTTGCGATGAGCCGTGATTGAGAAACAGAATCAAACAAGTAAGCGTAACGAAAATAGCGCATCCGATTGAATTTGTTTGGTCGTGCACAAATTCAATCAAAAGGTGAATTGAGGAGACTGCCTCGTCTGAAGTGCATCCGTCTGGTTTATGTGCAAACTTAAATGGGTCAGTATGGACTTACTTACACGAAAAAAATTCAACAGAGCAAGAGAATGTCCGAGTAAAATCATCGTTTTTTATAACCAGCAATGCTGGAAGCCGTTTAAGGTAGAACAGAACGAAGGTTTATCAAATGATTTTCCTCCACGAGAATCTGTGGTATTCTTTGGTTGAAACCTTTCACACCTCAAAATTAGAAGTTCTTCAAGAAAACTCTTATCGATAGTAGAGAAGAAACAAACCAAAATAACCACGTGGTGTTTTCTTCTTACAACTACGGTCATTCCACTTAGAACCGCTGACAGTCAATTCGATCGGTCTCTTGGTCCCCTTCCATGTGATTATACAAGTATTAAGCAATTAAACCGAACAGTAATGAACTAGCCATTCAAATTTACATCACAAAGCTATTGCTCACCCTTATGAGTGAAACGAACCTGAGAAATCCGAACGGGTGAGCTGGTAACATGCTCCGGAAGAAACATAAAATGCCACATCCAAGCCTTTGGTTCAGCAAACAATCTAGGAATCCTAATGCGCTTAGCCACACTTTAGCACAGATACCCCGATAGACGAAATACGGATTCCAAGCCCTGCTCTCAAGGAATCTGTGTACAATCACCAGCAACCGTTGGAAGTGTTCTTGCAGTAAGAAAGTATTCTGGCTCAAAGATGGTAGCCGAACCTTCAGAGAAACAACCGCGACAGAAGTTCGTAGCTTATGAATCAGTTTCTCATTTCCAGCAGGAAGGATATCTTTCACTGCTGCATGGTTGACTTTATCTAGAATCTTCGACGTCAAATGAGACTACTCAACTTCCATGCAGGTTTCACTGTGAGTCGGCGATAATGCCACTGAACAGCACTCGATCAAAGACATACAATAGCATACCGCAATAAACGAAATCAGGCAGATTTAAGGTGGTTAAAAACCCCACTTATTTGCATTGGGATTTCGTATGAGCAATGTCTTCTCTAACTCGAGTGGCGCTTCATCAAGAGCGAAAGTACCAGCAAAGAACTCGTATAGTCCAGGCACAAAGGTGCAAGCTTGGGCTTCCCCCGGGTTTCAAGTTTAACCAAAACAAGCGTGGATTAAGTTGACCAGCTGAATGCCAATGAGCACCTGACATGCTTCTCGTCTCACCCGAAAGTCCACGAGTTTCTTAGCCGATTCCGAATAATAAGTACTGATTCGTGGTCGACAAGTCGAACTTTCTTCACACATAGCTCATTGGCTTCGTCGTAGCTTGTTGACTGAATTCTGTTGATTTTTCGTATGCAGTGCCCTGGTACGTCATAAACGAACCACTCACTGTTTATCAGCATACAGGGCCTCGTTTTTGGTCAGACAGAATACAGTGTATGTTACTAACTGAAAGAACTGTTATCTTGCAAAGCGGTGACTCAATATTGCCTTGTTCGGGGTAGGATTAAATCAATATGGAAAGCTGAGTTTATGGTAGGAAATAGGTATTAGTCCTGCAAACTCATATAACTTGCTTAGGCCCGTATTGTTACTGTGTGACTTTTAACATTAGGAGGCAACTTCGTGTATAGCCAAAGAAATGAAAAACGTCCGATCTTATAATTGTAAGATGAAACAAAGAAAGCCGAGTCATTGAAACCCCCTCCCCCAAGCCCATACACCTTGTAAACTCGAGTTCGAGTAAGGTCGTTAACGGGTACACATTTGGTTCTTATATTCTTCTTTAGTCTAGAAAAACCAATCTACCTTTTCTACTCAGTAAGATGTACTAGTATAACGATCGAGTATCAACGTCATGCGTACTGAGAAGTGGATAACTAATGGCTACCGGAAGAACTCTTGTCTGTGTTATAAGCACCACAAATCCTCAAGGTGTTTTACAGTGTCCCAGTTAAATTACGCATCCATCCCAATTGCTGATAACATCAAAAGCATACGAAACTATGGCTGCCGAAACCAGAAGACATACGAACTGGCACACGATGGCATTGGTACTTTACCAGACAAAACAGGGCTTTTTTGGAGGCCTGAAATGTGTATAGGAAACTATACGCACAAAGCTATTGATTCACGTGCAGCCTGACGGGTAGAAACAAAATGATCAAACGGTGTCACATGCTGTACAGGCAGATCATACACGAGAGACATGCAAACTTGATTCTGTGATAAAAATACGTAGACTGACTTTTCCAATTCGTAGGCTAAGATAGTTTAGTGCCAAAAAATTGTCATTTGTTTGCTCTTGTCCATTATTATATTCTTCTAAACTTATGCTACTGCTCTTCCGTAAATTTTCTTGGTTTACTTAGGAAAGATTTTATCACGCTACAAGGTAGCCTGGCCATTTTCAGTTGAGTCTCTTTGATTTCTATAGGTGGCTCCGGTCTCCAAAGTTTGTAACTTGAACATTATGGCCTGTGAAAAATTTGCCATGGATATTCTTGCGACCTCACCCATTCCCTGTATCATGACTTACTTGTGTGTTGTTAGTATCCCTCCACACCTTCCGAATTTAGACTCATCCCCTTAAGTAAAAATATCTTTCGCAACTCTACAATGCCTTATTTAGCACGTGTTCTGATTAACAAGAGGAAAGTCACGGACGAACTTCGCATGAATCTCGGTGGTTGAACCAGTTTTATTTCCACGGTATTTATTTCTACGCTTATTTCAAAGTGTTAATAATCAATTCCGCTAGACATGGCTGAAAAGTGACTTTGTCAACTTGCTGAAGTCCTCGAAACAATACAATGCACTGCTATAATCAACATCCAGAATGCACCAGGATGAGCCATACACGCACGATGTATTCGGCTTTGTATGGCACGCACGGAAAATGGTTGGATTGTTGTTGTGCACCGGAACAATGCATCGTGTCTGGTCTAAATGATATTTATAGTACTGAATTCCAGTAGGGCTAAATTCAACAAGGAAACTGTTGAAAGACTTGGTGGGAAAGGCTAACTGATACATGGTCTGAATACCATGGAGTATCATCAAAGACGAATACAGTTCTCACTGAATCCGGCTATCGATGCACTATTACTTGAATGTGGAGGCTGTTTAAGCATTTAAGTTTACGTCATTATGTGCGCCTCTCAGCTTAGTCAATTGGTTGTTTAGTTTGACCAGAAAATAGTGTGGTTCTGCGTTAGGAAAGACCGGTGAATCAAGAAACTTTCCAGTTTTTGATCACTGGCTTTCTCCCAATGTCAGAACAACTTGCGAGGATAAAGACTCGGATTAATCCAAGTCCACTGTGTCGAAGCAAAGGACGCCTATGCATATGCGATTCAAAGACTGTTTACCTGTGTCAAGTTGTGGAATCCGCCCCGGTGGAGGACATGCTTTCATTTGTAGCTCTAATGCTAGCAACAATGATAACACGCAATCACTCCCAGTTTCATTGTCTGTGATGTTGCTAATCGTGATTTTGTTACGCCAACCTGCCGTTTCCCAAAATGCATCCCAGTGAAAGGCAGGTCATTTGTCCCAAACCCCACCATAAAACCGGTTTCGCAGACGTTAAACAAACCAGTGATCGAAATAACTTCACCACAGCTGAGCGATTTTACTGATAATATTCCTGACATGTTCGAAGAAGCGACGAGTGCAATGGACTTTGCCGGACGTGGCCCTAATTTGGCTGCACCCGCGCCCATGCTTCCGATGAATTTTCTCCAACCCATTGATGGACCACGACAGCGGGCCTCTTCAGTCGGATCTTCCGGGGTGGATTCGAATCGACGTCGTTTCTCTAGCACCACTGCAGGAACCAGTGGTTTGGCCCGAGAAAGGTGTACACGTACACAATCAGTCAGCAGACGTCGAGCTAGTGTCAGAATGAACGCAGTCGGGTATGAGTTGCCTTATATGGTCCGATGGATTATCGGTAAGTAAACACACAGTTGGTATGGCTTTTTGTTACTCTGACAGATGGTATATGTGTGCTTGAAATTTCAACAACCTGTTGACTCTGACAAGCTGGTGTGTTCGAGATTTTTCAAACACTGAAGGAAAACAGGGAGGAAATCATTCAGAGGTACCGTTTTATTGATTGACGAACGGTAAAATTACTAACCTAAATCAATTCCTGGAGTAACTTCCACTCAGATACGCAAAAACTATTTTACGGTAGTAGAAGAGTGAATCTGAAAGCCGAATATTTCATCATGTAGTAATAAGGTTTAACTTAACATTAAAAACCGTGAAAGCTCTACACAGCTGTTCCGTCCTTGTTAGGGATCATTAGCAGTGCACATCCATTGAGCCCCCACTGGGGCTCGAACACAGAGTTAAACGGTTGTGTGTCGAACACCTCGTCACCAACCTAACCGGGCTAGCTCTCACAGGTTTGTCCAACTTCATCATCATTTGATATGTTGCCCTTCCGCCACTTGATCTTCCTAAGGCAAAGTCTTTCATCATGGGAGTCAATCTCTGTGCGGTTAATGAGTTTACATCTTTGAAAAGCCAGTAACGGAGGAAAGCTATCTCATTTAGTCATGACGTTAAACAAACCGTTAAGAGTCAGTCCGGATAGTTCGGTGGTTATCTATTCGGCCTACAAACTCGTGCCCCGAGTTCGAGACCCAGCGGGGGCCCAGTAAATATGTTCGATGATGATTCCTAACAAATTAGGTCATTTCGAAATAATGTAACTGATCTTTTTAAAAGGGGGTTAGAAAGCGACCGAGAAACCGATGCACGCATTATTCAGGACATATCATTCTCGAACCACTTTTGTTGGTACCAACTTCTTGGGACCGGTTTCTTTTTCCTCTAGACAATCCCGAATTCCGTGCTGTTCTCTGAGACAGTTAGTGAATGCAACATCTACCCGATGTAAAACTGTTCACTTTGATTTGAGTAATTTAGATAATTAGTAATGAAGTAGACTCTCTGTCACAAGAAACTCACTCTGTATTCACTAAAAAGACATATACTAGAAACAAAACAATATTGTTCAAGACTGGGAAAACAGGACAGGTTATCAATGAATCGGCTATACCATTGGCTACGTTTTCCTTTTTGTGAAAATCACGCTTTGAGTGACCTACGTTGCGCAATTTTTTTCTAATACACGTTTGCAAGGCCAGCGAATAATTTTATAGGATGAAGAAAGTTAATGCGGAGATCACTGTGTCAACGGAACGTTTAAAAGAAAACTAAGAGATACACTGTGGAACTGATGTTGTAAAAAGAAGAAGCAGTTAACAAAGATATTGGGAAACAATGTAATGCTCTTTTTGTGGGAATTTCCACGATACAAGGCTCAGCTGCCATTTTATCTTGGTCATTCTACGAGTGTAGTTTTGAGCCAGATTCTGAAAAACAATTACTTCTAATAAAATGAGTAACTTGCTCTGGTCGGATAGGTACTTTTCGAAATCCAACCTAAGCACAAGAAGAAAGTAGTCTCTGGTGATTTCTCAAGTTGTGTCGTTGTTATTCTCTTAAGAAGTTGCGCTACCTACTTCTGTATTCACATGAAATAAACTTGTTAGAGGTCACTAGATCAACCGTAGATAGATCGTTCCAGGAATGGGGTTCTCAGATCAGTGTAAAGTACATTCGAAGTCTAATAAATGCGCGCATGCTCACACACACACACACGCCTGATTCTGAAGGCAGGGTTTAGTGAAACAAATGTGAATAAATCAGTTGAAATGGTCGAACAGATAAAAGCAACAAAACTGACAAGCATTTGGAAGAATCGCATTTTGGCAAACGAGCTTATTTTCAGCTCCAACCAATTAGAGTAAATTATGTAACTCAGAGGACAATGCAGGGAGATAGAAATGCTGACTGTTAGTGTTTTAGAGACGACGTCATCAAAATCACTTGGGTGAAGTGAGGAGAGAGGTTATGAATGTGCAAACACCACCGACCTCGTAACTGGTCTGCTTAGTGTGAGTCCCAACCGGCACATTAGTTGAAAGCTGACTAAACACGGGACCACGGGATGACAAGAGCTGTTACAAACTGTTTGCTCACATTGTGGTGGGTGGTCTTATCAGACTGTTATCGCTAGTGCTGTGAAGATTCGTCCCGTCAAACATCTCTGGACCGGAGACTGAATAAATGGGACGGAACTACCCAGGCATATGAAGACCTGAAGGCAAATTTGTTCACCAAATTGTTGGTCGTCCAATGAACCTGTTGGGTTTATTTACTTACTTGAAAAGCAATCTTAGAAATAAAGATTACAGTGACATTCTAGTAATCTGACAAGTGTTCTGACGTAAACAACTGTTTTCAATGATTCCTTCCCGGCCTGAAAAGATCATACTCGAAATGGGTTTCGATTTGGGTCAAGGGCAGTGGGGATTGAATGGATTGTTCGGAATTGGATTTGGGCTGGAAGCAAATTGTGCTTGTTGGTCTGCTTGGCTGAACAGCGGCAATCACACGGATCGGGCATGATTCACTGAAGTGAGGGTTGTCAGTTTGCGGTGAAGGTAACTGGAAGGCTTGGACGATTACATAGTGCAGATGTAAACAGACGGATGGTTGTCCCTTTTGCGGTGGCCAATTTCTGAAGGCCGATTACTAAGAATAGCAACTACATGTTTACTTAGTGACCCGTGTTCGCCAGATGACCAAGAATTGCGCTTCCTGTGGCTCTCGTTCCTCCATGCTCGATTCATTGTTAACAGGGCTGTTGTCGTTTGATCAACATAGGTTACATCCAACGAGCACCATAAATGGGGTAGAATTTTTGGTCGGCAGAGACTTCGTAAGCACACGGGACACGCGAGAATTAGGTGAGTCTATGGCTGCCGAGTAAACCGCTGCTGGCTGGCAGGAATCCTGCTCGAGAATGTGGTGGGTTTCCCGCCTTATAAAATACTACACATCTGTGGACAGTAATGTGACGTGGTGAATGTGGCTCGCCACTGAATACTGCCATTGCCCTTTGTCTTGTTGCCCAACCAGAGAAGTAATTCACAGGAGGCATATGACTCAATACTGGCTACTAGCTCGTCCGGACCACCCCTATTAACTTGCAGGTCACACATGTTTTTGTAGAGGATACAGGTGCATCCTCGAATAATCCAGACTGACGGCACTTGCTGTCTTCTGATGCTTACTTCATGAACCATGGCAAACACCTTGAAGCTGTACACGACCCATCTTTCGTCGGCTCTCATTGTACTCCTCCTCAATCACGTATTCCTTGCCCACCGGAGCCCTGGTTGCTTGTATTCCGTGAAGTGTCTCAGGTAGAGTTCAGGCCTAATTTCTGTTCAAACTATCAAGAATGATATCCGAAGGTCCTTGAGCAGCAAACACAGACCAAAGCTGTTGTTCATCTTTAATGCTCGTTTAAATTGGCCATCCGAAAGGTTTGAACACAGACGAGCATGGGATAACAAGTGAATTTCGCCCATACGCTTGGGACCCATGCCACGGGTGTGTGTGTGTGTGTGTGTGTGTGTGTGTGTGTGTGATATCCACTCAGTATTCCAACTCGATAATATGACTGACCCCCTACCCCTCCCTTCCAATACTTTTGAAAGGTTTTACCTGTGTCTTTATGAAGACGCTTACGCCGCAGTATCTGGATTTAAGCCGTGCATCCTAAGCTGGATTCCAGTCGGCAGTCGGTTATGCGCAGTACAACTAAGATATTCGTGCAAAATGAGCAGTCGTCGTCCCCATAAACGCAACTTCATTACTATGTGGGCTAATGCTCCTACTGACTGCAGGCCAGAAGCTGTCAAAGACAGTGTCTATCAGAAACTGCATGAGCTCCTGCGTAAAGCAAACCAGGCTGGCATTGTAATCTCAGCAAGGGATAGGAATGCTAGTGTAGGTCGGAAGCTGTCGAGTCAGATGCAACTTGAAGGTCATTTTAAAATGGATTCCTGTAGTTTGGATAACAAGGAGCGGTTCCTGACCCTGTGCTATGACAGTCGCTTATTACCAAGCAGCTGGAACTGCAGACGCTTCCATAGCCGGCGTGCAACTTGCCTTCCGCCCTCTTAGACTCAGATATGGGTCAAATTAACCACTTGAGAATAAACTTCAGAGGGTCGGTTTTCATCCAAGACGGTTAATAGTACTGGACTACTTGCGTGGACTCTAGCCACGATTTGGTGTCCCAAGCTGTCTTCGTGCGTTGGTGGGCTCCTGAAACGCGTGATGATACGCCGGTTATATTCTCAGACTAACTAAACTAACCAGCTCTTCTATCTGACCTTCAAAACGCGCTAGCTGAAAGGTTACCGTAACCCCCCCCCGGTCTAACAATATCCATGACCACTGGTCGCTTTTTAGGAATGCTGTGAATTGTACTTTGTGTCGATTTATGGTCTGACGCGTCGCGTAGTCCAACCCTAAATGTTTGCTGACTACTTGCCTCCTCAAGACACACCAGTTTCCACTGTCTGGCCGTGATAACAAAGGAGTACGCCCCATCCTGAAATGTAAACTAGACGCAATCTTATATAGAGACAGAGAAATATGGTGATCGCATCCTGCAACCTGCAGCAGTCATAGGCTTCTCCTGCATGACTTTCCACCTCACCCGAGCCACCAGCAGGAAAGAGCCAGATGCAAGCGAAATGACCTATGAAGTTGACAATTCGCCCATTCATAATCAGTGGCTGCTTCTCAAAAAGCGGGTGGGACTTTTTAAACCGCAATTTAACTAGCCGTTTTCAGCAATTCTTCCGGAACATGTCCTACTTGTTGAAGCGAAGATCCGAAAGGAAATCTAGGCCCTAGGACGTCAAGTAGCGCGAGGCTCCGATGGCCCTCTTTCAGCTCATCTCAAATGTTAGAGTGCAGCTTGTGGAATAAAATCACGTCTTTCTTTTAAAGGTTTGTATTTCTGAGCAGGCCCCTTACGCTTGGGTGGAAGAAATTGTTGTCTCCATCTTCAAAAGACCTCCAGCAGTGACTGCGCCAACCAAAAGGATATAAGTCTGATCTTATCTTCGGAACAGCTTGAGCCTGTCTTACTATGCTGGTTTTGTCATGCATGGAAAGAGCAAAGTCACGAAAAGTAGGCCGGTTTTCGCACTGGTCATGGGTATTTCCATCAAATCCTCACCCTTTGACAGTTGTTTGAGCACTGCCAGGCCGTGCAGAGACCAACGGTGGTTTTTTTCCTAGACATTCGCTTTGTCTCAGACTTCACCGATAGGACTGCTCTGCAGGACATTTTCTGAGACCCAAAGTGCCTGATAAAGACGCACTGGTCCTTATGTAGTTCTGTCATCATATCTCGGATTGGGCAAAAGTCTACGGTCAGCTTTTACTTCTTTTACCATCTACAGTGAAGTGGGCCCTAGGTTGCCCAGTATCCCCATTTATCTTCCACTTTGCCACAGATTATTTTGTACCATATCTTGTTTGATCTACTAAACTGTTAGACTGAACTCCTTTCGGGAAACAGAGCTTATGACTTAGAATAAGCCGATGATTTCGTCTTGCTTATTGGTAATGCACAGGCAACGCAACATGCTTGCGCCTCCATAAGGATGGCAGGAGAGTGCCCCTGCTCTCATCCTTTGTTGTGAGGAGCTGGAATTAGTCAGTAGCTCTAAATGCCCCGAGAGCTACATTTCCGCTGGATGTTGTATTAGGTATGAGAGCACGTCATGTATAACAGAAGCCAGACCGACCTTCATAAACCAGCGTCACTTGTGACGCAGCCGTGAAATTCGGCTCTCTCCTAAGGGACAGGTGTACAACGCTATTGGTTTTTAGTACTGTGCTTTACCGTTGCCGCACCTGGCTACTTTGAGTTGAGGATGCTCGGCGGCTTTCTGAGTTCGACCACTGATGTCTCAGAAGCTTTGCTCGTATCCAGTGGGAATATCGTTTTGGCAATGATGAGGTTAGTCATTGTATGTTTGGTATGGATAGCCGTACTCGAACCGAAGTACAATCTATTCCGCTTTCTATGACTCGAACAGATTTCTCGCACGCCTACCAGTCTTTCACCATTCCACGAGCTATTTTTACTACTTGGGTATGGATGGAAGAAGCGACTTGTCAGTCAAACCATGACTTAGCGTATAAGTACGAAGCTGACGTTGGCTCTAGCCTCACTTGGCGAGTCCCAACTCCCAGGCTGGGATGAGGATCATCGCTTGGTAGTGACGTGCTTAGGAATCTCTCGGGCCTTGTGAATATGGCACAACAGTTTCCAAACATACAAGAATTCATGCAGTGAAACAGCCAAAACATAGTATTAGTTTGGCTGACTGTCTTTCGGACTCCACCTTTCACTCACAAACCAACCTGCACTCGGGAAGCTCCTTTGGAGAAGACCTGAATTTCTTGGGAGGCACTGACTTGGAGTTTACGGTGCAAGTACCGTGTCTTCATTCGAAGCTGTTGGGCATTTCTTCATGTCACAGAGGACAACATCTGAACAGGCTAAACTTGGAAATTCAGATCATCTCGAAGAGGATTGGGGTGGAGCAGTGGTAACACACACGCCTTCGAGGCGAAGGGGCCCGGGGTTCAAGCCCCGGGTATGGAGGAGAATAAGCACCACCGATGACGTCCAACAAGAATGAAACTCGAGTGCGGTACTTCCGAGTGTAGGGTTGGTCGGATGACCCGAGGCGCGTGAAAGGTGGAGACCGGAAGACAGTCAGCCTAGCAAAGATCCATCAATCCACAGGCTACTCACAAGTGATTGTGTGATACATATACCAAGAATAGTTTGTTTATTTTCATCTCCTCTCCTTGGTACACATTCCTATATTTGTGGGGTCGGCATCATACCTAAACCGTGGCTTGCTGTATAACAATAATAATGATAACAACAATAATATTAATATTAATAATAATAATAATAATAATAATAATAATAATAAGAGTAAAGGAAGTTTGTAACTACATATACTGATGTGTTCATTACGCAGATATCAAAGTACTTTCAGCAAGGTTATACGAAGCACTGGGTAAACAATGAATGCGAGAACTTTACCAATTTGAAAATAGCTTTAGGAATTAATTTACATTCATTTATTGAAAGCAGAAAAGCAACAGAATACAAATAAAAATACAGCCAGATCTGAAGTTACTTTAAATCTGTGATTTGGAAACTGGTTTCACTGAAACCGATAAGGAACTACTTGAAGGGAGATAAAACAGTGTTAGAACTTTTCTCCACAAGTTTACCCGATCACAACTTCATTGTTCCCAACTTACTAAAGTAAAAACAAAAATCTGATTTACTGCTTACATCAGAAGAGTAACGCGTAGGTGGTCGACACGGAAAAGTCGGAAACATACGTCACCTGTATGATCAAATCTCAGCAAGCGTAAGTGAAAGATCAACAAGCAAAGAGTATGCAATGCCATGTTAGAGGTCACTTTCTTCTAAGGCGTAAAGTCTCCAGTGACCGTCACTTCTTAGACATGATTATGTGTTGCTAGCCTCTTGGTTTGGAGCTTCAGCGGAACAAACACTGCGGCAATACTCCGAACCAGTCCACGTTGCGCGTGATCAGATGGGCTTTGGCAGCATAACTAAAAGTGCTGCTTGAAGCTCCATGATGATGCTCGTCTGCACCAGACTAGGATTTTTCGTAAAATACCTGATAACAAACAGTTGCCGCCGTTCAGTCTCAGAGTACTGTTCGAGACTGAGGTGGCAGAGCCTGTTGAGACTAACGGATAGTAGACAAACAACAGGAAAATCGATAATCATGACGACATAAATCGAAGATTACTTTTCCATGGAGTTGCGGTTTTATCGGTGTCACGAAATAATCTTACTCTGTGTTTAGAAAAACAGATCCTCTAAGGTATGCAAAGCCTGTGCCATTGAAGATTGACTGCAGAAGAATTGAGTAAATTTTCCTTGAGAACAGATATCTTGAATCCTCCATTGATAAAAGTATGTAGAGCAGCAGTATCAAACCGAGTCAATAAACGGATAAAAGGTTATCTACTTATCTATCCCTTCCATAGTAGTTAACATAGCAGATACGGTAAACTGATAGCTCAAACCACAGTCAGAAAGACGTATTTTTCTGCCAAACTTCGGGTTTTATTCCCTTCTAGGAGTGTTTTCTTTTTACACCCGAAATACAGACTACCCGTGGATTACCTCTCTTATCGATTGTACCAATTCACTTGTAACCCCTGGAGCAAATTACCTAGACAGAAACATAGGAGACAGTCTGAACTCATGAGGATGCTGCATCCGAGTTGTTATCTAGATAAGGGACTACCGTGATGAACGAACAAACGACAATCGCAAACTATTTCACAGAACCGAGTTATTCTATTCAAGCCAATGAGGCCTGTAGTCTTATCCCTACCGACAAAAGAAGACTAATGACTAATATAAAAGATGGAAACTTAGTCTTCACCGAGGCGACTATAATCCACCTGAACAACTCCCCTCCAATTTTATGAGCCCAGGAGCAATATATGAGATCTCTGAATTTATACTAGCAATCAGCACAAGACAATGTGACATCGTCAATAATCCAGTGCAACCGACATGACTATTATCTACATCTATTACACCTCATCACACCGAACAACCGTAACTGGATGGGGACGTACCGGTCAACTGTTATCATCATTATTCTCAATTTTCTCATTTTTACTCCATCCTCATAACTCGAATAAGTGCAAAATGTCCAGTATTCAGCCCGTTGAGAAGCACCGAAAACAAAAGCATTTGTAGCCTAGCGTCCTGACATCACAATCGAGTATTTTTAGGTATGAACCTTAGTATCAGTTACATGAGAGTTTCATGCATAATAGAGTTAAAATAGCTGAAGGAAAACCGCCAAAACGCTAGGGTCATACTGGTTGATGGTAGACAGTTTTCCACTGTCATCCAGGTCGTTGCCACTTCTGTCCTATTCGGACCTCGTGTAGTTCTTCACTCCAAGTCTCAGGGTCTGGTTGCCGGTTATCCCTAATTGTGCAGGGGACCTTCGAGGCTATAGGGTATATGCCCCTTCCACTGCACTCATGGGCAAACAAGTAATAAAAAAAATTAAAGCAGATTGGTTTATCCAGTTTCTACCAATCGATATCCATAACTAATGTCTTGTAATTTTTATTCTTTTTGAAACGGAGCTTTTCTTCTGTTTGAAGCATGCAACTGAATAAGTTGAATGCGGTTTATCCAGGATTATATAAAATCTTAGGTGCTGGGAGAGAGAGGCTGACTCACTGCACCGTTTACGGTGTACCACCGAACTTATTCTGCTCGTGAGTCACAGATCAAGTAGGTAATGGTCCCATTCACATAGATTTGTTAACATTTTCTTTACGTAATCGAGTACAGTGAGAAGTTTGATTCTAATATACGAGCTACTTCAGTCGATGAAGAAAAATTTCGTAGATGCAAGTTCTCAGACGTAACGCTATGATATACACATTATTCCCGTGGCCGAGTAATTTACACCTTGTGTGGAATTTGCTGATTTTTGCTATTTGATGCTCATCTGAGGATTGCTATAAACTGTGCAGTTTATGGAGGAGACGTGCAATGCAGTATTGCTGTATTGAAAACTACCTACTAAGCATGGTATTGCTACCTGACAAACAACAAATACATTCCATTTTCCTTTGCAGCAAATCGTGAACTAGAAGAAAAAGATCTGGGTGTTCGTAAGTCTCTTTTTCTTTTTTTCACGCCAGGGAGAAAAACTAGCAGCAAAAGAAAGTACGCTTTGGTTACTGTACTGAATCCGAGAGCTATTTGGAGTTTATAGGAAAAAGGATGCTTTTATATGATGTGCGACATGTAAATAGTTGAAATCCACGGATGTTTGCAGTCAGCCGACGTTTCGGTTAGCGCAAGTGAAAGTTCTCTAGGTAGGTTACCAGTCAATTGATTTCAGGATGCTAAAGCCAGCGAACACTCACAAAAAATGCACTCACTCGGTCAGATACCTAAACTTTGATTCCATCCATCTGCCGTGTATAAAAGTGTGCTTATCTCGCCGCTGGTCATTCGCGTTGGTGGGCTCAGCAACAAGACCACCAAGCGTGAGCAAGAAATGAAATGCCCATATACCGTCCTTTGGGATGGCAACTCACCTTAACTAATTAGACGTGAACCAAGGAATAAATCAACCTCACTAAACAAGAGGAAAATGACTGACCCAATGTTCATCGGCTCCCCGTAATGATTGAGTGCTTCGGAGGTAGTCAGGAATGTGCTTGGTACTTATGGTATCTTTGTTCTTTTCGATAGGCAATACATTTCAACGTCAATTCACAGAAGTTAATTATATAGCATATGCAAGTCCAAAGCAATTGCATTTACAAGATCACTTATAAG
The DNA here is from genome assembly GCA_948099385.1 of Fasciola hepatica. Lineage (NCBI taxonomy): Eukaryota > Metazoa > Platyhelminthes > Trematoda > Plagiorchiida > Fasciolidae > Fasciola > Fasciola hepatica. The sequence goes on from CANUEZ040000019.1 coordinate 21,716,611, forward strand.
AACAGTCTTGAATAAAATATTGGAAGGACAAGCAGACAACTGAAGTTCAGGATTTCAAAACACAAAAGAAAATAAAAGCCCCAACACAGTGACAAATTAGTTTCGCTGAAACTAGATCGTGACTCGGAAGTTGCATTTGAAGCTACTGATGAAGTCCACATCACCCTTTATCATAATACCTTAATTCTTCGAAGTGGATTTCGAATTTGCGCTGAATCCCTGTATGCCAAGGATTTGGCGATTATTGTCCGCCCTGCATGCTTCAAGCAAAATAACTGGGCACAGATTTCACACCATAAACAGTATTAACATCACTGATAAATAAACTATCGTAAGTCAATAACTCCTTGTTGACTTCAAATGACTCCGCCGTCAATGACAAAGATTGTGAGTACTGAGGCTCTACCCCCCATCCTCCCATGTCATACACGCCAAAACAAGTACACACGAGACACATAAGGCACGTAGTTTGATACCTAATGGGTTTTAGATTGCAATCCAGGAATCAATCGAATGTAAGCCTGCTTTGAGAAAGTTAACTGTGAGTTTAAGTACGCTGAAATCCTGATCACGTTTTACCAAGGAGAAAGAGATGGGGTAACTGTATGTCACACTGAGACTAAATAACAACTAAGATTTATTTCATAACATGATTTCTGGCTTCCTGATTTAGTGAATGAACAACTAAGCAGTTTTGGGCATTTCTAAGAGATAAATGGCGTTCACTAGGGCGACGTGCACTCAGAACCATGCTGTTTTCTCAACCTCCCGCTGTAGAAAGTGACCTGAGAAAACCACAGAAATGGCTTCATGGAGAAACTGAAGACGGACGTAGTTCAGCCTACCAGGCTTCCAACTGGGACAGTCACACAGACGGTTATGCGTCGTCATTCGGTAAGTCTACAAGAGTTTTGACTCTATCAGGATGCCACCGATCTCATTTGAATAAAATTCAAAGAACAAGGCTCTAAAATACTGTGACAAATAAATTGTTGTTTGGGTCTTGTCTAACGGTCCTCTACTTCCTGGAATGCGGTTTCAAAGGGGTTTGACTTTTTAGATTACGGGTTGGTGAATGACAACCTAATACTTACCATTATCTTTGCGAATCATGGTTGTCTTCTATATTTCCCTTGATTCATCTGAATTTGTCTTGTGTTGGTACAACAAATTAGGAATGAAAAATGATAGTTTTATTATCTGACATTTTTCAGTTCCGAAATTTCTTACCCTCCAATTTCGTTGATACACATCACGTAAAAGTCTAACCGACTGTTAGGGATAACCAATCAACTGTAAATATATCCCTGAGGCTCGACCTTGTAAAAAAAGATTAGTACCCTACTTTTTACCACTCTCCTATCCGTGGTGACTCACAACGGATAACTTTTTGTTAGTGACACAATACCTAAAGTTACACTTTTACTGGTTTTGTGAATACGCATTTGATCGCCTAAGTACTGTGACAGTATGGAAGAATTACATGATTATAATATAATTTATCATATAGTATCAAACAACGGATGCCATCTGTACAGCTGTTTCATCCTTTTTAGAAACCGTCAGCAGCCCACATCCAACGAGCCCTCACTGAGGCTCAAACCCCGGAATGAACGATTGTGAATCGAGCACCTGACCGCCGGGCTATCCGGGCTGGCTCTTATCGGGTTGACGCACATCAGCATTACACGATATATATCCCATTCGTTACTGGCTTTTGCTAGAGTACAACCCGTTGCCTGCATATTCAGCAATCGATTAGTTTGATGGACAACGTGTATCCACCTGCGTGTACCTTTTAAGTCGGCTGAGATGCTGAAAACACTATTCTCATTCTTAATAAACACCGCCAGCTTTGCCTTTCTACCATCTTTCCGTTAGAGCACGAACTCGGTACTATTGATTAAAATTTCTGTTAGAGTAATTAAACAGAAAAGTATCCATCTACTTGTTACTTACAGTAACCCAATTTATATTACTTTTACAGTTCGTAGTTTCACTTTCTGAAAAAACCTCTTCGAAAGAAAAGGCACAAAAAATATTATTTATTCACTCTCTAATTGAGCTTTTATCATAAAATCCTGTTTAAATTACCCACGAAAATGTGACTTACCTGGCAGGTTCTCGCAAATTCTCCCGAATATGCTCAACAATAAACTCTCCTATGCGAGTCCCATCGCCTACAATGACTGCAGCAACCGTTGAGGATGAGCCGGTCTCCAGGGCGGTGTCGACGGCTACAAGAAAGATTACACTCGATCTCGTGCCCAGGGCTGTGGAGGAACAAACTCGTGTGGAAGGTGCTACCGCAGTGCAAGAAATGACCGAGTTAGATCAAGTTGAAGAAGATCAACCAGAAGAAAAAATCTGGTTGTCTAAATGGGCGTCGAAGAGCATGTGGCACCATTTTGTATACTACATGATTCCCATCGATATTGAGACGTGGCCGGAAACTTCTTGGTTCAGCAAATCTTTACAAATTCTACAAATCCCCATATTTATGATATTTCGAATCACAATCCCAACAGTTCTGGAGGAATTGTTGGACGAATCAGCGGAAAGTCAGATTGAAATTGTGAAAGGTGATCGCATTGAAGTGAGTCGCACCATGCAACCGGTTGAAGAAGAGCCCGAATCCGAGGGCGAAAGAACACCCAAAGAACGGAGCATAGTGTCTGAAAGCCAAGAGTCCTCAGAACTGGATTACGAAGCTATGCACGGTTGGTGTAAACCACTGAATGTTCTTCAGTGTGTGGTCGTTCCAACTTTATGGCCGCTGTTACTGACATGTGAGTATCTGTTTTTTAATTATGCAAACACCTACCCATAAATTTGTCATTAGGTAAAATAATTGGTAATTTTTTTTAAGGAAAATCACAAAAAGCTAATTCTACCTTTACGTATAATTCAGCAAACGGACGATGCCTCGGAATGATGCCAATCGGGAATAGTAGTGTACCCCTTTTCGTGCCTTTTACTCTAACTGGCCTGGCTATCGCCGTAGCGGTCCACTTCACGTCAACCTGGCAACTTCCGCCTCGATTCTATCACCGTCCGTTTTTTGCCACACTCGGTTTCGTGACTTCAATTATCTGGATTTATGCACTGGCTCACGAGCTGGTCAACTCTCTCGAGTCACTCGGCATTGTTTGGGAGATCAGTGAAGCCATTCTAGGACTGAGTATCATGGCTCTTGCTAGCTCAATCGGTGGTGAGTTGATCTCAAACTGATGTACATTAGTCGATTTTTAGGTGAATGTGGAACAGATAAATGAGTTGGCATAATAAGTAACTTTTTAAATTGAACCCCTACTCATTTGTTGTCCGCCTTAGTACACTTTTTCATTTTCTACTCACAAACATTACATTCACACAAACCAGCAGCCGGGAACAGAAAGAGCCAGTAAGGTAAAAAAAAAAACTGGGGTTCTTAGATTCCACTACTCAATTTCACTACATTATCTCAGGTTTGCAAAAAGACATCTTACAATTGTTCACTTTTGACAAATGCTGATTAGATGATTCTCTTCAAACGGGCCTGAAAAGACCTAGCGGGATGTCCAAATAGTTCGACGTGACCACGAAACCATAAGCTGACATGGTGACTACCAGCCCTCTCAATTTGTTGTGTAAAATCACAGCTTTATTGTACCTTCAGAAAGATTCAAATCTATCTGCTACTTAGTCCGACTTTTCAACAGACCCAGTGAAAACTATTTCACAGTTCTCCTCAAAAATGGTCACCGAACCAGCTGCAACAACATTCGTAGCCAACAACATTCGCAGAACTGCAGAAAATGGTGAAATTATTTTTAATTTAGGCAACGTTTTATTCTCAGTCACATTGTAGAAGGTCGTCAAAGAACTAACGTGACTATCTGAGCGTTTCTGAACCATGAGAATACCAAAAGATATCATATCTTGGGTTTTTCTTGGATGCAAATGAATACTTAGGGTTCATCATGGATCCAAATCTGAGGTTGTCATCTCACATTTCAAACTTTGTGAGTAAACCTCGCTCGCTAACTTATCAAACTCGAAAACCTGGAAATTTCAAAGTCAAACTGAAGACTGTGTCGCTGTTTTTACCGGTACCTTTTTTCTGTTCTCATCTACAGTTCCTCTTTCGCTTTCTGGTCTATCTGTTATCATTTGGTTATCTTCCATACCATATATGAGGTTGCCTGCTATACAGTGTAAAAGTACACTGGGCCGCATGCGAAAATTTCGCTCACAAATTCCTTTCAGACTCCAATCATCCTTTTTACGATGATCTATCCAAGTGCAACTCTTTCGTTTGTACAAGTCTCTCTTATTGTTTCACAACCGCTTGCATTACTGTTCACGAAAACTCTACTGTTTCTTATCTGGCCCGAATCTTCACAAGCCAAGCGCCGATATCAACTAACTTTCGTACCAGTTTTTACGGTAAATCATTCCGATTTCATCCTCTGAATTCGATGAGGTGCTAAGTGCACACCTCTTCTGACTGAAGCGCGGAAGTCTGTCTATGCTGAAATGTGACCAAATACAAATACGTACCATTTTATATAATTTCTTCGCAATCACAAAGCATCAGTGAGTGACAAATATAGAGAACTGCTTTGGAAAACCGACAGCCAAAGTTTTAAAATAACGCGGCAGCAACCACTCAAACAAATAGCTATCCGTATCGAACCGATTTATTTTCAACATTTATGCAAACTAAGCTTCGCAAAGTAACAATCAAGCCATATTTCTACTTTGATGCTTCTTAAAGATATCATGGCTAACTGCTTACTGGCTCGAAACGGTTACCCGCGTATCGCTTATGCAGCATGTATGGGTTCGCCGTTGTTCAACCTATTGCTTGGGGCAGGTATGTCTTACACAATCAAAATCGGACGATCTGGAGATGGATTTGCCAACGTGAGCCTCAATTCATTCATGGGTTATGCTCATTTTTATTCTCCGAATTTCGTGTGTCGTTTTCATTTCATTTTTTCATGAATGGTAAGGGATAACGAGTCAAAGCACATGCAGTATCACATGAAACAGCAAATTTCATCGAGTTCAGTTTCGTACAAGTTTTGTACCTTAAAGTGCAGCAGTCACGTGAGCGGTCCAGACAATGACAGAAAATCTGTGAGATAACCATTTACGTCCGCCACGCCCCCACTGGAACTCGGACCCGGAATAAAAGACCGAGTGGAACACCTAACCACCAATCAATCCGGGCCGGCCGTCAAGGACTTGTTCAGCACATACACTCCATGATATAGCGCTCTCCCGACACTGGCGTTTGAAGGTAACAACGGGATTACCGCACAGATGACGACTTCTGTGATGAACGATTTGGTTGTAGGGGCCTGAGTAGAGCAAAGAAGTTTAGTTACAAACAACCTGCAGAGCCCAGTTACTATAGGCATATGGACAGTTGCAGAATGACCAAAGCTGATGATTTCTAACAACGCTGAAACAACTGCACAGAGTGCTTCCATAATTTTAAGTCCAATCAGATGTCACCAAAACTTTATAAAGGGTCAGACAGTGAATTCTCCCTACGGAAAGGACCACTGTTTTCAATGTACGCAGACACATCCTTAGCTAGTAAGTCTATTCATCAAGGCTTTACAGCTCCACTGGTCAGATGTCAATGACAAGGTGGAGCAAAACACAGAAATAGTGAACCTGCGCTGAGATTATCATTTATTTTATGTCCTTTTAGTATCTGAAAACACCACTGTAAATCTCCTTATGTGCGCTTATTAGTCTGGTTGGAAGTACCAAAAGCACCGATCTGTGTCAGGTTCAAATAAAGTTGCGTATACTCAATTTTAAGCTCTGGTGTACAAAGAAAAGGCACTCTCTAGTAACCTGTTCCCACTTCCCCATCACGGAGAACCAGAAATCAAGATTCCAAGACCTTGAGTAGAGGTTTGCATAAAGGCCCAACAGGAAAGACGTTGAGATGACCCAGCACGAATCCCAGCTTGGATTAAGAATAAAGTTGACAGACGACGGTGTTGGGGCCTGAAACTGCATGAGCTGTTCCTCTTACCACTTAGTCTCCGCAGGTCAGAACTAATTAGGAGAGATTTCACACTGCTTGATTAATCCTACTGAGTAAAATTTATTCTACTGCTAATCGCACTCATATAGTGACCTAGCTATGTGGGTTGGTTGTAACTGGATACCTTCTTCGTACTTAATCTCTCAAGCAGAAGCCATGCACCACGGGTGTCGGTCTGTATATGGGAAACTCTTTGCAAACATTCAAAGCCAGTGGCGGGAGAGCAAAATATCACGTAGTGTGTAGATTTAAAAAAGCCATCTAGAGCCAGCTGGGATTGCCCAGTGATTAGGTGTTCAACTTGCAATCATTCAACCCGGGGGCTCAAATCCCCGTTGGAGATCGCGAGATGTGCAGTGCTGATGACTCCTAACAAGGAAGAACCAGCTGTCCAGTGCTTCCTTGGTTTTCAACATTGTGTTGAGCTCCGTAACTGCTCCGTAACTGCCCAAGTTGTCAAAGTTTGGAAAAACAGTAGGATTTATTCGGCGGTTGTTGGAAGATCATTTAGATATACCCACAAAAATCCAACGAACCGATCTAATGGGATCAGGAGTGTCCTGTTATGTGTGGCCGTGATGGAAATCAACACGCGTTTTCCTGACCTCTACAGACTAAAATGACTATAGCAGCCTTGAACGAAAAAAACGTTACACACACAGTTTTGACTGACTTGCCTTACTAAAAGAGCACCCCGGAGTACTTCTTACTTGGAAACTTTGCCTTAGTGTTATTTTTCCTACCCATTACATCACTGTAAAAACTACAGAACAAATGATCGAAAAGAAGTCTGTCGGTTATCTAATCAGCAACGGTTGCATTATGAACCATTATTTGTAATCAAAAAATGTGACTGTTACTAGCAGTGACCAGTTTACGTGCAACCAGTTTGCCTCAGTAAGCATTAGCTCACGACTTCAGTCCTTATCTGATGGTATCAACCATATTCCTCGAAATAGCCTGTCAGTTCCTATTCAAATTAGGCACCGTAAAATAGACCACCTGACTTACATTTCACCAAGTATGATTCGAAACATATCAACTGATCTGCTGGTTCATTGTGACAAATTGGATTACGTGACTCTGATTGCTCGCCTAGTCACACGCGCACACACAAAATTTAGTGGTACCATAAATGGAATGCAGTCGATCCATATGTGAACAGTCAGACCTGGCAGCCTAATGACCCGGCCATTTACGCTTGACAAACGACGCAATCTTTAACAAGTGTAGCGTGGCTGATTCACTGAAAGTGTGGCTACCCTGAATGATTTTACTACCTAGCGGTGTACTAGTGACTCAGATGAACCCGCTAAGTAAATTTTTAAACCAATCGGATTTCCACACTGATAGTTATTGTCTTTTAAACCTACTGTTTTTTTCCCCTCCTGGTGGATAAGACCCAATGGAGCTAACTTGTATTCGCAGAAAGATCTGTAATCAGCCAACGCCAATGCTCAGCTTTCTATTAGAATTTCACTAAAATGTAATACAGCTATCTGATTGGAATTATCAGGACTTATCAGCTGAAGTGCACATTCGTCGACTTCGACTTTGATCTCGTTCACAAAGGCTTCATTTACATTTGGCCTCCACTAAAAAGACGACCATTCAGGAATCCGATCGTTGATAGGGAGGTGATTTTTCTGCACGACTAAATCCATTAGTGGATGAACGATTAGCCTTTTAATTCTGACATGAAATAGGCTGATGTGAGCCAGTTAGAATAGTCTTGCACTTAACATTTAGGATCCATAACGCTGCACTCTGGACCTGACGGATATACACTGATTATGGTTCCTAATGAGGAAGGTGTAATATGAGTGCAACAACCTAATGGAATTTTAATGGTGAATTAGGTGGGAAAATCATGCTAACAATTTGCATTTCCAGTCAGTAAAACTGGTTCATCTTACTGTTTATAATACGAACATGAGTATAGAATAATCTTTTCATTAAGTGAAGTCCGTTTTTTCTCTTTCAGCTATCCTTCACTTTGACACAGGCTTTGTTATTTTCCTGTCTTATGGCTATTCTCGTGTGCAACATCGTCATAGCTCTAGTGTGCAAATTCCATTTTCATCGTCCATACGGAATCTTCCTGGTCATTGTCTACCTCGTCTTCGTCACCGTGGCCATTCTAATCGAAGTCGATGTGATCGTATCTCCACAAAACTGGAAACTGGCTACCGGAACTGAGTAGAATACTGGTCAGCCTTTCTACTCCACCCCAAATTCCCTCCACACCACTTCTCTTTCCACCTACTTCTCACCCCATATGCTGCTTGATTAGGTTTCGGGGCATCTGTTGCTCAAAGCCACAAAATACACACGCACACACACACACACACATCCAAAAGGTACATATGTAAATTCTGCGGTCGGAAAATATCCGATCCGGCCTCGAAAAGAGCGTTTTCACCTCGTTCAGATTAGTCAGGAGACACCATTCCATATCCAACTTTATGCATATTACTCTTGAAAGCACCGACAGCAACAACAATAACTTGTTTCTCACAATTTCTATGCCTTATTTCGGATTCATGTTCTCTACAAAATACTCATACGCACAAGGAGGCACACGCACTCGTACGCTCGCACGGATGCACAACCTCACGCGCTCTCCACTGTAGTTCTCAATTTTACACAATGTTTATACTCGCGTTCACCTAATAAGAGCATTGCCTATTCACTCTATCGGTAAATTATTCCCCCATTTTCCCTTATTGTTTTGCGAGGAACAAGCATGAGTTCTCCCAAAACTACGCTCCTCATTTCACATACTCTGTTGTTGAACAAATACCCTCGAACGATTCTTATTCCACACAAAGCGCTACACAATCGACCGTCCCAGTCATTCGTATATGACATACAAAAACTGCAGTTTTGGCAGTAAGAAAACATTTGTTTTACACAGATATACACGGGTAAAGAAGATTTCCCGGTCCATACAATCCCTGGTATTTCCCACTTTTCACTGTATCATAACACAGTTACTTTACGGTCTTGCTTTGGAACAATTCAACCGGAATAAAACAGGAACATTTTCTCGGTGGCAGGTCACCACCGTTCGGTTTGGCCAATTACATCATCATACTTGTTTCATATCCAGTATCTTTCCTAATGAGAAAATCACATTTCTGAACTTTGATCCTCCTTCAAATTTTCAAACCATCCTCAACAAATACTTTTGTATAAATACATTAGAACATTGAAATCAGTCAGCCACAGACACTCGTCTTCACCTGCAATGTTATACACAATTATAGATGCGTATGCATGCACATATTTAAATAATCGAATATATATATAGATGCATGATCATTCTGGCAATGAGAACAATGCAACTATATAGTCCTGTACTTTTCACAGTATTTTTTGTGACTTACAAAATGCACACTTGCTTCAATGCAAAAAACAGTTGAATGAAAAACCTCAGTAGTCTTTCTGAAGCCTCCTGGGAGTCACCGAGGGGAAAAAATTGCAGTCAGCTTTTGTTCGCAGCGTGGCTAAGATGACCGTCAAGTTTCATCTGTCTAGTGAACTGATAACCTTTCAGGGTTTTGGAGAACCTTGATTCTAGGATATTCTAGCACGTCTGTCTCTTTGCGTTGCACCATGAAGATATGTATATTTACATATATATACATCGAAAATAAAGTTGATAACGGCACGAATTTTAGCTTTGGCTTCAACGCAAAGGGCAATTTATTCATCCCTTTGAGAAGCTTCTAGAACGAGGTGCCAAGTAGTTTCAGGTGATATACCAAGGCCCTCATAAGATCTACTCACAAAGGACTAGATTAGGTCAAAACATCGCCAAATTTCCCCGTCAAATCTATCATCTGGATTGTTGTTGTCGTATAAACCCACTAACCAACTGGTAACTGGAAGTAAAAAACACAACTACGAAATCCACAATCAACAGAATAAGTATTTGAACTCCCGTGGGTTTCATTCACCTTTCCTGTTTGAAACGGTTTGAAAACGACAGCATTCAAGCTACTATTTAGCTGGGATTGTGGAGCGCACCGATGCGGAGGAGATGGACAGCGAAAGTGTCTGAACGCACATTTTCCATCTGGACACCAGTATGATGGTTCCAGATAAGGAAATGAGCAGGTTTTTTAGTTAAATCCTGTAGTAGGATAACAGGCGGCTAAAAAACCTATGACTAAAATCATTCGCACAAAGTCTCGCAGGTCAAAAAGGCAGGTTCGTATTGCGTTCACTTTGTTGCAAAAGGTGGAGTAAATTGATATTTTACACAAAACTACTCACGAGTAGTATAATGATCGCCCGCATACAATACCGTATTGTTTATAACAATGGTTTTGTAAAATAAAATAAAGTAAAATAATAACGTTCAATTTAGTGGACACAATGATCGGCTACTTGTAAGGCAAAACTAGTGTGGTATTACTGCCAGTTACGCCTCTCATACAATCTCGTCGGAAATCGTAAATAAATCATAAAATATCTCACACAGTGAATGATTTCGCATGGTAAGACAAAAGATGCTGTAACTCAATATTTCATTCTTCATAATAGAGGCAGAGGGTATCTCTCCCGTGTAAGCCTCCTCACCACAGCTCAGTGATGTAGACTCGTGTGTGTCTCCCACCACCTCTTTAGAAATACGTCCAGAAGTCGCTTGAACAATGTGTCGTTGGGCTCTTCCACCACTTCGGCTGGCAGCGAGTTCCATAGATTGGTCACCCTCCGAGATAGACGGTACACCAGAGGGATGCCCACCGAGTGCAGTTTCTTTAGAGTTAGCGGGTGTCCCCTCGTACGGCCATGTCCGCGGAGAGGGAGCTCTGCACGTAGTTCTGGACCGAAGTCGCCACTGATGACACGCCTGGTGAAGATCAGGTCTCCCCGGACTCTTCGATAGGCCACTGGAAACAGCCCTGTGATCTTCAGCCGCTCTTCGTAACTGACCCCACGTAGCCCTCCGATATGGCGGGTTGCGCCTCTCTGTACTCTTTCCAACTTTGCCACCTCTGCCAACGTACAAGGGAAAACTGCTGGCCCCCCGTATTCCAACCTGGGACGCACATGGGTTGCATACAGCACCTTGAAGGCGTTGAGTGAGAGATGGCCGAATGAACGAGTTATCGGCCCCAGGATACTCCACGCTGAAGAACAGACTCTATCAGTATTGTGTTTCGTTTTTAGTGACGAGGCCACCATCACTCCCAGATCTTTTCGCAGACAGAGCGTCGGAGGGATGCCCCGTGTATATTGTACATCCCACTGCTGGACGGTGCTCCTACTCGCATATGCGCACACTTGTCCGTGTTGACTGGTAGTGACCACAGATCTGCCCATCTCTCAAGGGCTCTGATGTCCTCCTGGAGAACGAGCTCGTCAGCGTATGACGTAATTGTGCGCCAGATCTTTAGGTCGTCTGCGTAAATGAGGCACGGCGATTGAAAAACTGGTGGTAGGTCATTGATATAGGCCAGGAAGAGGAGCGGACCCAGAACCGATCCTTGTGTAACACCACTAGCTGCCACTTGTCAAGTTGACAGTGACTGTGCTACTCGTACTGCAAAGGTTCGGCCTTTTAGAAAGTCCTCTATCCACAGAATCAAGGGATCTACTACACCAAGAGCCTTAAGCTTATCTAATAGACGGTCATGCGGAACTTTGTCAAAAGCTTTCTCTAAAATCCACGAAGATTACGTCCGTAGGGTGTCCTTCGGCCTTGGCCATCGTCCAGCGTTCTCGTGCGATTACCAAGTTTGTTAGGCACGACCTGCTTTTCCAAAAACCATGTTGTTGTCGGCTAAGTAGGTCGTATACCCCAGTATGGTCCCGGATTCGCGTTGCCAGCAGGCGCTCCATAACCTTTCCTATCACCGGTGTTAGACTGACAGGTCGGTAGTTGACAGCCTCAGCTTTTGCCCCACCTTTGTACAGTGGCACGACGACCGCTTTCTTCCATTCTTGGGGGAGCTTTCCCGCTGCTAAAGACGCGTTGAACAGTCGTGTGACTGGTTGAGTTAACACAGTGGCCAGTTCCTTTACCACCAACGGATGAACACCATCAGGTCCAGGGGATTGGTTGACTCTAATGGTGCGCATGGTTGCCGCCACTTCTTCCTCGGTGAGTTCTTGACAAGACATTTGGGGGGCTCCCCCGGCAATGTGTGAGGGACGATTGTGCCTCTGTTCAGGAGCATAGACTGACAAGTAGTGTCTCGCCAGTATCTCTGCCTTGTGTTCATCTGTAACTCCCAGCGAATGTCCGTCCTGTAGGGCTGGGATTGCAGTCGTGGTTCGCGTTCTCCGTCGCAGATATTCGAACAGTCGTTTGGGTGCTTGTACCGAGTCCATTGCTAACGTCTCCTCGAAGATACGTCGCTTTTCTCGTTTCATTTGGGTACACTGGTTCCGGATGTTGCGGTATCGATCATATCCTTCTCCAGTCGCTTGACATTGTTTCCATGCTCGGTTCCGACGCTTCAAAAGACGCCTAAGTTGCGAGTCAAACCAAGGTGAGCCTTTCGCATGCGACCGCTGTCTGGATGGTGGAGCAAAAGTCTGGCATAACTGAAGGATTTCATCTCGGATTACCTCCCAAGCCTGGTCTATGTCATACGGTTCTGGCGGATACCACATCACTGAGGATGCAACCTCCCTGACTTGTTGGAACGACATTCGCCAGACGTTGAGTCCGCCCTGTGGTCTGGGGACAAACGTCGCTCCTCTCTCCCAGCTGATGGTCAATACTGCATGGTCACTGCACCCTAGTGGCGGTAGGTACTCGATCTGATCAACATCGGACCGCCTTGGAGATATCACCAGATCTAGGGTAGACGTGTGGTGATCCTGGGTTCGGGTCGGCCTTCTGACGTGTTGGTACAAGGAAAGTTCCAGCACCGTTGAAAGAAGCTCGCGGGAAAATGAATCCGCTCCTGCAGTGCACCGCAAGTTCTCCCAGTCCACATTCGGCGAGTTGAAGTCACCCAAAATTAGACAGTGACCATCGCCTGCCCAACGTCTTACTCCAGTCAGTACTTCCCGTGGGTCTGCTTCTGGTGACCGATAAATAACTCCGACAGACTCAAATCCACTGGGTGTCAACTTCACGCGACACCAAAGCGATTCTTCAAAGCCCTCCGGGTCTATCAGGCGATCCAACTGTAGCGAAGGGACGTCAGCTCGAATGTACATCGTCACGCCGCCTCCTCGCCTAGCTTGGCTCCTATCAGCACGGTAAAGTGTGTATCCTGGGATAGCTACTTCCGAGTCCTGCACTCCACTGGTGAGCCACGTCTCCGTCAAGGCGACCAATGTTGGCGAGTGCTGAACCACCCATGCCTCGAGCTCATCTCGCTTGTTCAACAGACTCCTGACATTAGACGACATGATAAGTGCATGCCCTCTTCTGTCTTCCCTCTTCTTGCCGACCCTCATTGCACCTCCACCGCAGGGGCCGCCTGGTTGATGATGCCGGTGAGATTGAACGGATCCCATCTCAGTTGAAGACGCCTCCGCTGAACACGAAAATCCCGGATGAAAAGACCTGATTCACCATTGGCCTGGCGTTCGCGGAGCTCTCTCAAATAAGCGGATCCCAAGTTTCCCGTTGATTCCGTCAAAGTGTTTATCAGTAGGTAGGTCACTAGGCTTTGCTTTAACCACGTCCACGTACTCTAGCTAAGTTGAAATAATTCTCTAGTTCAGATGTCTGATGTCAACACATATCGATCGTTGATTCGGATCATTTCGGACAGGACTAGAATGGCGCAGTGGCAACACACGCACCTTTGAGTTGAAAGGTGCCGGGTTCAAACCCTGGGTTCGGTGGAGGATGCGCTCCTCTGATGAGCTCTAACAAGAGCGAAACTTGAGTCTGGCGCATTCGAGTGCAGGGTTGGTCAAATGACCTGAGGTTTGTGAGTGAAAAGTGGGGTTTAAATGACAGTTAACGAACAGCAAAAGAGGCTATCAAACTATTTATGTTCTAAAGTATCTGATAAAGTACACGAAACGGCACTGACAAGACTAGTGGATCTAGCAATACCTAGAGAATCAAAAACGCCCAAACCTGACCCAGATACTTGCCGAATTACTTCCTGCCCAGATTCCGCAAATTTGCTCCTCTCCTTGGCATATTTCGTGATCTTCTGTCCCAGAAATTCATACTGAGTGCTTTTATTTTAGTATTAACGTCTAGACAGATGCCCATACCCGCGATCCTTAACTATTTTTTTTACACTCGACTTACTTTTAATTAATCAAAATATTTCACCTCTGACTGGACTAGAAGTGGTCCTGCTTTCATTCAGAACATCGATCTGCAGTTGTTAATTTTGTATTGGAGCTAGAACAAGAGTGGAAATAGGAAGTTTTGCCGTGATAAAATCGTACGACCCACAAACATTAATTCGTGTGTTATGACCATTCTGGTTGAGCTAGTGATACATAGTCCTTTCGTGCCTTTCATGAATTTAACTAGCTTATGAGCTCAGTTGCTGATGCACGGATACCGGTATCATTGTGAATTCTCATGTAAATTGCCCATCATTTTAATGAATACAGTTTCATTGACTTGTCCGTACTTCTTGGCTTTCATATCAAGGTAAATGGTTTATTACAAGCACCGGAGTGAGGACTGCGTTCATCTTCATTTTATTTTATTATATACATGGTAAAGATGTGATGATTTTTTGTACTATTCACATTTAATTCCCAAAACAACTTCCACATCTGATGAAGAACTTGTGGTGATGGAGACTAGACGAATAAATATGCGTTTGTCAGAGTGTGAGTGTTATTGTGTACGCTAATACAGGTAGGATGCAGTACGTAGGAAGTCCATATACTGGTACTCGAGTAGGTAGCTATAAAAGAGGTGAACAAGTGGATCATATATCGCATGCGTAAGTGGCATCAACAGTCGTGTTTGGCCAAGCATGTCCGCTCGGTAGTATCGAATCGATGAGCAAGTATGGCTCAATGCTGAAGTCTGATTGGTCGGAGCAAACTGTCCGTGTTATGAGCGGATTCAATGATACGCGTGCCTGCGTGTGTGCGTGAGTGCGTATAAGCATGGTAATAGTCACTATCGCCTGGTCGATCAATAAGTTTACTGGAATGGATTATTGGATTACTTCCGTTCAGTGTGTCTTCTTATAGAGTCCCTTGATCAATTGCATTTCTTAGCGACTTCATGTAAACTAGATTGTGCTTGATAAAATGCTGATATCCCCTTTTCTTTGAAATTGGCTTCTGATTTGGGATGAAAGCTGAAATTGTCAAGATCACTGTGAACGGGAGAACCGAACACTTGATTTCAGTCTACATTTGCATGTCCGGCGCAAACGTCGTACGCTGGTTGTGATCGTCACGGGGTCATAAAGGTACCGTTCTTGAGCTCGGGAAGTGCAGACCGGCCGCGATTGTAAAATTGAATGGGACAATAGCAGTCGAACTGTGATTCGTCCTCTGATGAAAGGCTGGGTAGAAAGAGAAAAGCACCAGGTCCCCAAGTGGAATGACCATAGCTCACGATTTTGGGGGGAATCGACTAGGCGACATTATTGCGAAGCGTACAATTTTCCCTGGATAGATTTTTTACTTTCTTCGGTATTCTCGCTTCAATACAAAATTACTGACTGCAAATCGGTATTCTCAAGTAGAACGGAACTCCTCTGTTTTCTGACAGAAATGGAACTTGAGTAAGCATGAGTGCTTCAGACGGCAAAAATCCGAGGGGGGTAGGAAGCATTTGTTGCTGGAGATATTAACCCGTACCTAGTACGAATATTTGGGATTTTTATAGATGAGGTTGACATTCGGTAAGATTATATTTTCTAGGGCATAATCGTGCTATGATATTTGCTCTTCTGTAACTTTTGCCTCCAAATTGGGTGCTCTTCTCTGAAACCACTTATTTGCTCCAAGGGGTTCACCTGTAAGTTCATAACTCTGCCATTTGATTAAATGTTCACCATGAATTCTCAGCTTCAGAGTAGACTAATCACAACTGTCCAAGATAAAAGTCATGTGTCTAGGACTTCAGGGCTTCTGCCTTTTTTAAACTCCCGGTCGATCAGCAGCACAATGAAAAGCGTTATCCATCGATAAATGAGCAGCTGATCAGCACGCAGTGCTACTCATCATCTCTGACGGAATTTAAAAATAGTGTGGTAGATTATTATGGAGTTTTCGCATATATATATATATATATATATATATATATATATATATATATATATATATATATATATTCTTTGTTTCGCTATGGGTAATTGAATATGTGACCTTGGTTGCTAGAGTAAAAGGCTGTGAACAAAGTAAGCTAAATGTAACAAGGTATGGAAATGTAATTAAATTGATGAGTGGGATCACGTAAATTATCTTAGGTTATATCCAAATCTGGTTGCTACCTACATATTATGACTGACTCCTTTGTTCGGCCAATATAATTTTTATGGTTGTGTCTATAGGAGAGGGTCAGGGGAAGTTGTTTCATATTTCCTAAATTCAAAGTTATATGTGCTTTAAAACTGCTTCTTACCGATGACTGTCAAACATTTCGAAAAATGGGAATTCTACTTCTCATCAATGCGGGCGGCGGCATCAAGGTTACTTGAGCGAGCCCCGTTAAATCGCTTGTATTGTTATCGCGATAGCGGTGCAGAAAACCAGTAGCGCTTAACTTTCTAGACATCTCCGTAAAAGAGAGGAAAGTAAAATTACAGAGAGCTATCATTTTAGATCTTTAGTATATTACTTTGCGCAGTGTTTCAACACGAACAGGAGCATCAACTGTCGGATAAATCACATTAAAAACCCCACAAAAGCATCATTAAGAGGTAGAATACCCAGAAAATCGAATGAACAGAACAATGTCCTGCATATTACGCTCAAAACTGGTGCTAGAAATTCCAGTCCTTATCCAGCATCAGAATATTGTCAGACATTCTCATTCCCCGTTGGACAGACAGTAGCGGCAACTTCCAATGCGACTAGTATCACGTGGTATGAAGGCTGCATTGCAAGCTTAACAAATGAGGCCCCGTATTGATTCCACCTTCGGAATCAGCAGGCCTATCGTTTTGACGACGGGTTTGTTCCTCGTGGGAGGGCCTGGTATACGGTGAATCGTGGAAGGCTCGAAAAAGTCATCCGATGTAGGAATCCCCCTCGAAAATTTATCTCGTTGGAAGTCAATGTGTCATATAAATGAAGGTTATTCATTTGGATCGGAATAAAATGTGGTCCGATTTGCTGGGGGTTGGAGACGCCCAGAATGTTGGCGTAATTGATACCGTTATGACTGAAAAAGTTCCCTGATTCAACAAAATGAAGTCATCAGGGTAGTTAATTATTTTTCAGGATGACGGTTCACGCTGCCTTTTGCGCGAGATTCGTCAATAATGTCATGGAAAACTATTTGTTCGTTCACTATTCACTGTGGGACCTGTGAAACTATGCGCAACTTCAAGGACCAATTCATACAACCACCCTCTACTAGAGTAGATTTAGACGTAATCGTAAAGCCCTCTGTTCTCTGAAGAGAATATTCAAAAAGCTACCTACACACTGGCCACGGGAGTAAAAAATGCAACCAGATGAAGCATAAGGTAGGAAATTATTTCATCACCAACATGGTGGATTCCTTATCAATGAGACTGTGAAATCTCTAAATAATGAATGCGGATCAAATATATAATAGCGTGTTCCTAATAATTTTTGGGTTAATTCGGTGCAAAAAAAACTTATTTCATTTTCCCTCAGAGCTTTATATTCCGTCATAATCGCGACCAACCGGTATTGCATTTTAAGCATAGGTATTCACCGCCTACAAGCAGACAACAAGTGTTATTGTCCCAAAACCTCGCCACTACTAGCTAGTTATAGTACATATAAAAATATGGAGTTATGCGTCAACGCTGTCTTGTACAAGCACAAAATATGCCTATCGGACACCCGTATGTATCAGTTTTGACACTATCTGTAAGCTTCGTAGACAAAATTCTTCAGGCTTCGTATATCCTAATGGTGCAGAATATTTGCCATCTTTTTTCTCCGACAGATCTATAGGGAGAGAAATTGTAAACCCCACCTCTATAGCACGATTGATTTCATAGAAGAAATCCTTCCTAAAGTCGCAGTTGAATAGAACTAGGAATATTTGTCGCTTCCCCCATCCCATTTCACAGTAGACGATCCTCTCTCTCTCTCTCTCTCTCTCTCTCTCTCTCTCTCTCTCTCTCTCTCTCTCTCTCTCTCTCTCTCTCTCTCTTCCCTCGTTCCCCACAGGAGATATGGGATCGTTTTGGAGTAATCAAATTGGTCCAGTTGCCAATTTTCTGAGCAAGGTCAAATTTCTTAGGCTTCAGTTTGTTCGAGAGTATCTCCCAGACATTGTGGAAATTAACTCTTGCAATAATGTGCGAACAAACCTTCGAGGTGAAAATAGAATCTGCTAGTTAGAGTAGTATTTCTATACACAGTGAAATATCTGTCAACTAAAATATAATTAAAGGGAAGACAAAATGATTCTGAGTAGCACAAACAAATATCGGTCTGTTGAAAACTCAGTCAGTTAGTAATACGCCCAAATATCCACAGTGTCTCGTAATTCGGGTTCAGATGAGTATTTTTTGTCCATCATCGCAACATCCACGAGCCCATAATGATAGATACTTTTGCAGTCCAGTCATCGAACTTGGTTCACAAAATAGCAAAACTATCAATAGTTTCGTTAAAATCTTCAGTGTAATTTGTTTGTGTCAAGTCATCATAGATCATGAATGAACTCTCTGGATTTTCTTTACTGGCGTTTAACTCATATCCTGGGAAAATTCTGATCACTTCTAGCTGACTACCACTAGGAAAATGGTCAAATTCACCTAGAAGGAACTAAACATAAGGGGATTTTGGTTCAGTTTCTTCAAATCCAGGCAAGCCTTGTGGATTTTCGCCGTTATCGATTTTGGTCAAATAAGTTAAAAAGCAGCTACACTTTCCATTCGGAGTCGGGTGATCTATGGACTGGCCAATAATTTGTGGGTTTTAAACAAAAGGGAAATGAGATTTCCCTGATTTATTTGGCTATTTTATTTAGGCAACCAGTCCTTTGAAGCGAACACGTTTACATCGGAATCAGATGACTCCACTGCACTTATTGCTTTGGATATAAGGATATCGAATTTCACACAGTTTACCTGTAGAGATTCAGCAGGCACCACTGAATCTATTGGTAATGCACCACCGAAAGTTCGGTTGTCGCTTCGTAGACGTCGTCGAATTGCTCACACGTCAACCGGGCTTCAAAAACTTTAGGTCTGGCTTCAGCAATACCTTCTTCTGCAACTCCGCATGATTCACACTGGCAATTAATCAATCACGTAGCTACTTTCCTGACTGATCCCCCAAAATTATATTCCTCAGTGGGTGTTTCTAGCACCAGAAAGAACTCACGGAACTTTACACTCGGACCACGGACCAGAAAGTGGCACTTCGCCGTATCTGCCACCTTAGAACTGATCAGAACAACTTGACCTAGGAGTAGAGCCTTCAGCTCTTCGAATGAAATTAAAGCAGGTGATCTCGAGTAGGTAATCTTTTCCATCGAAGAATACAATGACCAACAGCCAGCTTTCAAGAAGATAGCCGTCTTACTCTCCTTCTTCACATTTTTACGTATTTTGCGCCAAATCTCAAGTCTTTCTATCTAGTGCTCAAGTTTAGAAGCAGTGGCACGCAGGTTTAGCAGTTCAGTACTAGGTAGCACATTGACTCCACAGCCATTGTACCATTTGTAATACTCGAAAAGGCAGAATGTACTGAAGTCACATCAACCAAAACCTTCGCAAACCAAAATGACCAGAACACTGATGCTATGGAATTACATGTTATTTCTATTGCAGAATAAATTTGTATAAATACGTCAAATTAAAGAAGTTGATTGGTAGGCCACAAACCAACCAATTGCGACAAGTTTTTTGTACTTGATCATCATGATTCTGACTGGTTGACGTTCCTCGGTGCACATCTCCAAGGAGTTGTACCGGACCGTGTCCCGAGTGATACTTACGGAATCACAACACTAGCATCATTTGGATTAACTCAAAAATATAATGTAATCACAATATTATTACGAACAATAATGAATTCACCGGAAGTTCACTGTCTGTAGTCCATGTAACGTAAAAATCTAACTGTTATTCCTAGCACTGAAACTATTGGCTGTCGCTTTAAGCCCTAAAGGCAGAAATCTTGTCGGAATGCCTCCCACAAAATAAGATACGAATATGAAAACTCCTGATGGAAAATTTAAAACAAATTGCGCTAAAAGAATAATATAGTCGCGACTGCGAATTTCACTGAATAATCCCATTGCATTATAGAAAAAGGCACGATAGCGAACAAGCTCGTTTTCGGTAACTTCATCCTCTGGCTAATACAGTTACATATATATACGATAGGAATGCATATTTTTGGAACAAAATAGAGGGTATTTACAGTATCAAATTAAGATTGGTCAATCAATATTGTAGGTGTTTTGCGGTTCTGAAAAGGGGTGGGAAGTTGGTTGTTCGTGGTTGGGAAAACTCGGTGTAGAAAGTACATCTGGGGTGGGTTGGTTGCTTCCTGTCATGACTGAAAGGTCGCGGTCAAGGTCACCAGGATTTTTGTCCCCCACTTTCCGATCGCGGCCAGGGTAGCTGCAGTGATTTGACAGATCGCATGTGTGAACAAAGCGATGGATTTAACAGCCTAATCGCTACTGCCTCCGCTGCTCCCAAAGTGATTTGGCGAACGATCTTCGAAGAATTCTCAGGCACTTTGTAAATTATCTTGAAGTCTTCGTTGTCTACCTGGTGTCCTGTCTCGGCAAGGTGTGCTACGATTGCACTAGTTATGGTTCTTCTAGTTCCTGTCCTCAGCCAAGCTGGTTTGTGTTCCTTGATTCTTTGGGACAGTTGCCGTGTCGTTTTGCCTACATAGCTTGCCGAACATGAGCAAACAAATGAATAGGTTAACATAGAGGAGGAAAGGACAGGCATTTTGTCTTTGAGATTCATAGAAATCATTGACCGGCTTGTGAAGCGGGTGCGTAGAGTAGCGGCGGGAAATGTACGGGGTATTGCATCCCTTAGGCGCCGAACTAGTAGTTCGCATTTAACATCTTCTTTGAAGGGAAGTTGCATGTGCAATTCTTTCCTCTTGGCGGTGATTATCAATGGTCGCTTGGGTACTTCCGAAATGTTCTTTTGAATGAAACGTTCCGGATACCCGTTGTTTAGTAATGTTTGTCTTATGTGATGTAATTCCTCACTCACTGTTTCCTCGGAACAGATCTTTCGTACGGGGGACAAAATCCTGGTGACCTTGACCGCGACCTTTCAGTCATGACAGGAAGCAACCAACCCACCCCAGATGTACTTTCTACACCGAGTTTTCCCAACCACGAACAACCAACTTCCCACCCCTTTTCAGAACCGCAAAACACCTACAATATTGATTGACCAATCTTAATTTGATACTGTAAATACCCTCTATTTTGTTCCAAAAATATGCATTCCTATCGTATATATATGTAACTGTATTAGCCAGAGGATGAAGTTACCGAAAACGAGCTTGTTCGCTATCGTGCCTTTTTCTATAATAATATAGTCATCGAACTGTTTTACCTCCACCTTTCGTAATGTTGTCGTCGAGAGGTTATCAAGTTTTACGACATTCATTATGACTTTCTGGTCCGAAAGTGAGTGACTGAGTTATCGAACCGGAATGCCAGTTCTGTATGCGTTGGTATTCTCCGACTGCGTGTTAGTTTCTCTTGGGCCTTCTCAGTGTGACACACTTTTCCACGATTTCAAAGTCTCAACGAAACGAGTTTTTCTAATATATATATATATATATATATATATATATATATATATATATATATATATATATATATATATTTCCTAAAACTGGCGTAAAACCACGAATGGCGCCAACACGGAGGAATAAGTACAATCAGTATGGATCCATTAGGAGTTTCTATCCCAGCCGCGACTAAACATTGTACCACTAGTCTGCTCAGTCAATAGTTGGAGGTTAAGTCGAGTATCATCACCCTGGCTTTAAATTCTTTTGGGAAGTTCTAGTCTCTGTGCGACCGCTCGCAATGGAAGAATGCCACTTACGTGTACGTAACAAAAAAGAAGAATTTCTTTGCTGTTAAACCCCTCGGTAGAGTCCACTGAAATATATTTTTAAGTAGTGACTCACCAAACACATCGACGCTCAAAGTCTTTCTTCTTCACTTTCTGTCACCAGCTTTGTATTTTCCTACTCCAAAAAACGTTACCAGTTGGTCATTAGTATTGTACCTCATTGTCTTAGCCGTGAAGTTGTATATTGCATAAACTTTGTTTCAAGTCATCCCTTTTTGAATAAAACTACATTAATTACCGAAAAATCTCACAGCTATTTCAAAGTATTATATGATGGAAGCTATGTGATTTGTTTCAAACGAAACCCTCAAGTAGTGATTTTAGTGCCAGCAGTGGTCGGCTAACGGCAGTTCGATGTGTAATCCACGTCTCACTTCGACGAGACCCGCAACAGGTACGGAAATTTAAATTTAAAGTATCAATCTTCCCACGCATATCTAGTTAAAACTGGTTGACGTATCGGATGGCCCAGAAAGGGTGGATCACGATAAGTCAGATCCCGCAACAGTATGCATTAATCCCAAGGTAATCCCTAAATTGCCGAGTATTTGCAGACTAACCGAGACAAACAATTATGTTTGGGCTACTAAGGTGTCTGATAGCAAACCTTTAACACCTTTAGGTCTTTTTTCTTTACCATTCGTTCATCTTAACCAAATTTTTTCCACTATTAAAATCTTTCTGAATAGCTTACGTACCACCACAACCACAAAATAAACGTCAGTTTTGACACATCAGAAGGCCAAAACAGGCTAGATTGTTCCGCTCTAACCATAACCAATTTCAGCACTCTCTCGGCGAAGTTACTGACAAATAACAGTGTTAGATTAAAAATAAACAATTCGGTTCTAGTCCAAATCTTGTTGAGAAAAGGTCTTGATGTCGAATAAAACGTAGTGTTTGCACCTGGCCTCGTGACTTACTGGGGGTTTCGGAAATTTGCCGATTTCGACTTGTAATCAAATTTAGCACTGAACAGCGACAGGTCGGTGAATCTGTTTTTGTTCCGGTGGATGATTGAATACAGATCAATGTACAGATGGCAAAAAATAGCAATAGACTAATGGTACAAATTCACTTTAGTAGCACCATTCATGGGTGTTTTTACATCAGCAAGACATACAGTAGTCACCGCCTGCTTATAGAGTTGATATGTTGATCAATATTGAGCCGTCAAGAAGAGACTCCACCTTAACGTGGTGTGGTAGCCTGTGTGCCTCTATGACTCAAAGAGCTATGCAGAATAGCTTCCTTAACCCGGATATACATTCATGCTCAATAGGTCAATAGGTGCCGGCCAGAAGAAGACCAGTCTCTGAGTCAGTTGATCGGCAACATCTGCTTCTAGCCACTGCCCCTGGAAAGGACACCCCAGCAAATAAACACGGAGAGAAGCAGTTTACCGGTCCAAAAACCTCCTCGCTTAAGCTGGGCAGTCTCCGGCCCAACGGATGCTGCCGTGTCCACGTTCCGCTTGCTCCAATGGGTGCATAGAGCTAAGCACTGAACCCGAAAACGGATCGATAACAAGGCACCTGCGAAGACACGACAAAATGCATGCAACGATCAGGTCTCACGTGACAGACGAGACGAAGTTCCTTCATGGGTGAATCAGTCACGCTCCAGTGGGTTAACGCCCCACTGCCTTGTGGGTCGGACTTTTGAGTTAAAGGCTCCAGTTAAGGTTCACAAAGAAAGACCCTTTGTACTGTGTGGGCAGCCACGAAGTATGACACAAAAATCTCCAGCAGTCCTTCAGGAAACATTTCTCATCTCTCTGCTCCTCGTCTTTCACATCCCAATTATATGTGGACAAGAGAATCCGCAATAAATTGTGACCGTGAACTTCTAACTCCCGATAAGAGTAGCTACTTACAGACAGGGGAAGAAAGAGAATTGATTCTCCGACCTAAGCGTTCTCTTCACTTTGCTGCATTCAAAGTCCGCACACTACCAAACGGGGCGGTGAACTACTCTAGCTAGAACTCTTGAAACCTCTAACATAGACGTGCGTTGTGTCTCCGATACTTGCATATCAGACCAAACTTCGATGTCAACACTTCGCTCCCCAGCTACAAACTCCGCTTTTTATTTCACTCTTCGTGTGTCGGGTAATCCGGAGTCTAGTGTTCGTGGTCAAGCTAAGGTCGGCATTGCTTTAAGCACGAAAACTGAACGTGAATCCCAATCAGCAGTCGTCAGTGTGCGGTTCAGTTGAATGGTTCTGTGCATGTCAACACCACTGGACTGAACAGCCGATGCCTGTTCGTCGTTTCTGTGTATGCCCCAACTGACTGTAGCTCTCCTGAGTCTAGAGACGAATTCTACCTGGATTTTTCTCATCTGCTCCGTAGAGTGAGCTCTACGGACATCGTGATTTTTGTTGGTGATTTCAGTTTTCAAGTCGGAAGCCTAGACGATACGGACAGAAATATAGTAGGCCGATTTGGCGTTCCGACCGATCGAACTGATACCGGTGACCGACTCTTCCACCTATGTTTCGACCGTGGACTATTCCTTTGCGAGTAGAGAATTCTCGCACGAAATACAACACCGGCTAACCTGCCGCTCGCCTACGCCTTCACAGCGAAGGACTCAGATCGACCACATTTCTATTAGTTACAGCTGACGTGGTTCGAATCAAGATTGTCGATCCTTTGGTCCACGTCTGTAGACACTGATCACGCTCTTTTCCGTGCGCGCTTCAGCTTGCGCCCCTTTGGTGGCCGAAACTGCACCAAAGCGAACCGTCTCCCGTAGCTGCTACTGGAAAATAACCAAAGATCTGCCTTCCGAACAGAATTATTCACCAGGTTATCAATGCAGTCAAATTCCTAGGATTCAGAGGAGCGATGGGCAGAGATCAAACAGGCTCTACGTGCAGTCGCTCAGGAAGCCCGAGGTCCAACAACTAGGCACACACAAAAACGATGGATATCTGCATCCTCAGTTGCACTGTTAGATGCGCGCAGATAGATTCCTCCGGATCCCACATATGATGAGGCACGGAGAAGTCTGAAACATCAGTTGATTCGTAACCTGAGGAAAGACCGTGAGCAGTGTCATACTGCGAAGTGTAGGGAGATAGGAAAAGCTTCGGCGATCAGCAGTAACAATCTTTTCCATCTACTCGAAAATACCGGTCCTCAAAAGCTGGGTATTATTGAGCTGATCAAAGAGGCGAACAGCTCACACATCCAAACTCAGGAGCGTTTTCTAGTTCGATGGGGGGAACTTTTCGAGAAGCAGTTTAGTTGGCCTTTCTCCATAGTAGGCTTCTTAATTGGCACCATAGCTCCAGCTCTGATCGTAGAAGCCTATCCTTCCTCAGAAGCGAAAGTTCTCCGTGAGATAGGCTACCTTAAACGACATAAGGCAGCTAGGCAGAATGGGTTGCCTCCGTCTATTCTGAAAGACCGTGGTTCAACAATGTTATCATAGTTGACAAAACTCTTCGGTTTAAAATGGGAGAAGGAACAAGATCCAATGAGTTGGTGGGAATCAGTGGTCGTACCGATTTACAACAAGGGTGATAGGTCCTCTTGTGAAAACCGCAGGTAATATTTCTGGTTAGCATCGCATCTGAACTGCTCGATGGTATTATTCTCCACCGGGTATCAATGGCTCGCAAACACCGCTCGAGTCTAGGAAACAAGCTGGGTTTAGATCTGGTCAACGTTGTGTTGATCACATCTTCACTCTTCGGCAAAGTTTAGAATATAGATACACTTTTCATAGGCCCACTAGTCTCGGTTTTCTTGGTCTTACAGCTGCCTTGGACTTAGTAAACCGCACTGAAGTGTATATCAGAGAAATTCATTTCCACTACTTAGTCTCTTTACATGAACAGCCAAAGCCGAGTTCGGGCTTACGGTGACCTTTCACTCGAGTTCACCACAAAAAACGGTGTATGTCACTGTTGCCCGCTTTCTCCTTTTCTCTTTAACTTCGTGATTGATTTGGTTGTAGAGAAGACGCTTTTGTTAGGTACGGATATAGAAGTATAGAACTTTTCCAGGGTGGAAAAGTGTCGGGACTATAATATGCGCACATCATGGATCTTCTAATGGAAGATTCAGATAAGTTGCAGGCATTTCTAGACAGCTTGAGTGACTGCTAAGCAATGTTCTGTATGCCTTTTGCACCTTCAAAGTCCAAGATGCAGTTTCAGGAATGGGTTGGCGCAACATCAATCCTCTCAGTATCTGGGGAAACCATAGACCTGATAGACAAATTATGTTATCTGGGGAGCTGCATTTCACCCGGAGGTCGAATGTCGAATGAGGTATTTTTGAGTATACAGATGACTCATTTGGGATTCACTAACCTGAGTCATTTGTGGCTTCGATGTAACATCTGTTTATCTATCAACGGTCAAGTGTACGCTGCAGCCGTCAGGCCCGTGCTTCTGTATGGTTCGGAAATATTGCCTTGCGAGTGGAGAATATGCGAAGATTTTCTGCATTTGAACACCGATCTCTTCTTAGCATAGCTCGAATCAGGTGGGAACACCGTATCAACAATTCTGAGATTCGTCCGAAAGTCTTAGTTTCATGAACCAAATCATTAGAAGAAACACTCAAGTTCACCAGACTAAGACGGTTGCTCATGTCCCCTGACAGGGTTCCTTGGGGCACCATGTTCGCAGAGGTGGGTAACGGTTGGAAGATGAATGAGGGTGGTCAGTCCATGACATGGAAGAAAGGTTTTAGAAACCCAACCTGTGGAATTGGTCATGTAGGACCTGTTACACTTCGTGGGAGGGGTCCTAAAGACCCTTTCGCTTAGTGGTTATGTACGCTGGAAGAAATAGTTGTGTCGCGACAAACGGCACTCTTGTGTCCAAAAGCTTTTTTTATTCACTGGATATTAATATTTGTAGTTTGTTTATTGCCCCCTTCGTATTCCTGTATTTTCTCATTGTTTCCGGTTGAAACTGTCGCTAGGAGATAGCAACCAAAGACACGGCACCTAGTGCTTGGCTTATGGTAATCTGAACTGAAGTGAACCTTTTTTCGTCAGAATTTTCTGAAAATAAATGGGTACGTTTGACGTTTCCAACTTATTTGAAACCACAGAATAGCTATAGTTTGAACAAAATTAGCATACTCGTTGTAGTAGTGGTGCTTACCTGGGCGGGTCGATAGTCCCATTCTTTTTAAAATACAATCGGTAAAAAGTATTTGAATGTTTAGCCGACACAGCCAACCAACTGGTGGTGTGTTCCCAAATTCATGAGTTAACACAACTTCGCTAACTCAAACAAAACTGAACTGATATCATGGACTAAAACAGAGATTAAACTGGTTCTGTGCATAAGCGAGACGTGCGCGCGACACCAAGGTACCGTACGTGATAGCGTGGTTCAAGATAGTCTAACTTGGGGTGAATACTACGTGTTTCAACGGTCTGTTTACCGATCAATAGGTTTTGGTCTGTCTGGTGTTGCGTTTACGTGACCATTTTTGCGTACATAGTCCAACTTTCATTCTATCTATTAGACTGTTTGGGGGACATGGTGCAGGGTAGTTGTTACAATAGTCACAGACATGATTATCTATTGCTTGGTCTACGTATGAATTCAGTTCTCTGAATGTGACAGTCAAAGACGAAATCTGGCAGAATTGATCCAGAGTTACTGGAAAACATGAATTTCTATAACGATCGGGAAGTGGCTGCATTTTCCTACTGACATTGTTACCGCATATTGATTTAAGTAGCTGGTATAGGCTTGCTTAGTAGTTTAATGAAAAAGAGTTGACTTCAAGAATGACTGTTTTGCATTTTGGGAGCATGAAAATAGCATTCTGTGAGGGAAAAGAGTTTCGTTGTTGATGATCAACTAACCTAAAAGAATTCTGAAAATGAACTTGCTCAAAAAATCCAACTACTAATTATTCTGAAAGCTAATAGAAGAGTAGTCGCAGAAGTTAGGTAATTCGGTTCTGAACCATTCCGAAATCTCTACAGTGAATAATCAGAATATCGTGATAATTGAACGTGAATTGTATGTGTATTACATAACTGATTGCATTCTGTATCACTGACCTGGAATGGTGCAACTAAATAATTTCAATTTGTTCTATTCACACTGCTTTTTGATTCGGGATTACTGTTCTTATTTGTTGGGTGGGATAATATTTCACACTTGGCTTTGTGGCAATTAGTTATAATCATGCAGTCCTGCAGCATGGAATTTCTTGAATCAAATGTTCCTGTATGTGAGGTTTAGGATTATCTTAAAAGATTCGAATTGTGATGTACTGTTTGTGTGAGAATTTCCGATGAACGGGAAACCGCTATTTTTCTGGGTATCGTTAGAAAATCAGCATATTCTGTTATCAACTTGTCATTTCCGCAGAAGCCTGTTTCTCTGAAATACGAATAAATCAAGAGTTTTAAGCCCCATCATATCCAACGGTTAACTTTGAAATGGCCGAACTGGCAAAATTCCACCAATTCCAACGAAAAGATTCGTAGGATATTTGTGAGCTTATTATTCAATTGTAAATGCAAGCTGCACGTTGTATTTGCGAAGATGAACTAGAAACACAACTTCGTGACCGCATAATTTGCTGATGTCAATATCCTGGAGTTGTAAACATCTTCTCCTACTACCTAATCCCACCTTTCAGCGCATTCGTGAAGTCCATGAACAAATTCAACGTGTAAATGGTCTTACGGAATCGACATTTCATACCGTGTTGTGTAGTTGGATTTCTGTGCAAGCCAAACGTCATCCAACGACTTCCTGCCAATTCGAACAGAGGAATCGGAGTTACACATTTGAAGTGAAGACTACATTTGGTAAACATTATTCTGGGAGAAAGCTACGTTCTCGAACCACAGAGCATTTCCGCAGTGCCGTGTTTCCGAAGCGGTAAAGTAGGTCACATTCAGTCAGTCTGCTGGAATTCCTGGACGCATTATTCCCACTCAGTAGACAATGTGACCGCAGAAGGTTCTCTCAGTTAGCCCGTCGCCGTGAGGGAGCCAGTGGAATAGCATATTTTACTTTCTTTCCCGGTCAGTGGTAAGATTCAGCATGATTTCATTGTTGACACAGGTATTGTCCAATTATTTATTCCTGATACTGCGGGGCGAAAAGTCATTCCAGATTTGTAACTCGATCCTATTGTGACGGGTATTATCGAACAAACGTTATCAGTTCCGAGTGCCCGTACGCCTCTCCTCACAGATTCAGTTGGCAAGTCCTTTAATTGCGATTTTCTTGACACTCATTCAGGACCTTCCGTACTAGAACTGAAGTCCATGAATGATACTGTCACTTTTCACTTCCCTTCTACCTTATGAATGCTTGTCTTAAACTAATCTCATTTTGCCACGCTCCGAAGCTCCTCCTGTGAAACTCAAAGTAGATGGCTATCCCGTTTTTGTAGAGCGTCGTGGTTTTTCTTACGGTTTGAGAGAACCCGTGAAAAAGGTGTTGGATTCTTTAGTTTCCACATGTGTGCTCGAATCTACCAGTTCATCGAAGTGGGTCACGGCCATCGGCACACCTTTAAAATCAGATGGAAGAGCTCCGGGGATTTGTGGTGGTTACCGTGCCAATCTTAACAGCAAGCTTTGTCAACAAACACGTATCACGCAAGAGCCTTAAGATATAGTATTACGGTTCATTGGTTCAAGTTACCTCTCTAGCCTGGATCTTAGAGATGTTTTTTTGCTAATTCCTCTTCCTCCTGATTCTCATCAGATAACTACAACCAACACGTCTTTTGGTTTGTATTCATATAATTTTTGCCATTCGGATTGAGTGTGTTCCTCAGCCAAGTTCCAGTCTGTAATGAATTGGATAGGTTGGTGTCGAATAGGGGCAGGACAATTTTATGTCCCACGGGTCCACCAAAGCAGTTCATGGTGAGAGTTTACTTTCATTGCATCAAAGATTTTGCGAATTTAATGTTGCAGTAAACCCATCCAAGTGTGTTTTCAGTTCATTTTCTCTTAAATCTCTTTGTCATTTCATTGATGAAGACGGCCTTACGCGGATCACGATCGTTTGGCTCCTTCACTTACTGTGCATTATCCAACATGTTTGAGTGAACTACACTCCTATTTGGATCTTTGCAGTATTATTCCGGATTCATTCTCCAGTCTTCCACTGGAATGGAACCCATCTTTTATTTTTTATCCGCTGGCACTTTTCATTGGTCCTCTGTGCATGATCACACATGGCATTACTTTTTGAACTGTTTAAAAAAAAAACAAGGCATTTCTGCGTTCGTTCTCACCTTTAAAACACTCCACACTTATTACGGACGCCTCTCCTACTGGAATTGATGCAGTCCTGAAAGAAGGACGGTTACCCGTTGTGAGCTTTTCAAGAAGACTGAATGCTGCCGGAATAGGTTATTCTTAAACTCAGAGGGAGTCTTTGGCTGTTTCCTGAACTGTTACTGGTCTACACAAATATTTGTTTGGCTCCCAATTCACCCCTGATTCTCATCGTGAAGCATTACGTTTTATCTATCACCTATCTCAACATTACCTAAGTTCACTAGTTCTATGGTACAACGTGGGTGTATTTCACCATCTGCATATGACTATGACATCGAACATCATCATACTAAACATATTCCACGTGTTAATTACGTTTCTCGATACGCTTGTTCTACAGCAGTCTGTGAATCTGACAGTCGTGAGGGTGTGGCACACGTGTTGGGTACTGACAACAGCAGTCATTTTATGGCTCAAAAGGTGACACAGTTGCTGAAGGATTTTACGATGCGGACATTTATTCACCGCTTCAAAACATCTTCAATCTAATGGGTTAGCGAAGAACTTCGTTTGCACGCTTAAAGGAGGAAATCAGATCGATCAATCCGTTCACATTTCGAGAACTCAAAAGATGAGTGGATAAGCTTCTACTTTAATACAGAATAGCCGCCCATGACACCAAACATTCAAGTCCGGCAAAGTTTTTCACGTTTCGTATGCTACGTTCAAATTTAAGATGCCTGGAATCGGCTGAGGTAGCATATCGAAGAGGCAAAGATTCACGACCAGCCTCTGCCATAGCTCTAGGTCAACTTTGCACAAGGATGGTGAGAATCCTGGATATGAACGATGGTTCAATACACCGTAGGCGCGTTGGCCGAACTCAGCACAATGTTCCCAGACTTCCAGTCGACGCTGAAACAAGAAATGATTCAGATCCAACACGGATGTGATAACTGACGGTACTCCTGTGCGCAGACGTTTAGAAAGTTTGGTCCATCAACCACGTGAAGATTACAAACATCTCTCACTCATTTGATCTGTAGTGGGTGTGCTGATTGTGAGTGAACTGTATTTGTGTTGCATAACTGAGTACACTCGATGTCACTGACCAGTTCATGCTACAAATTCAGTTTAGTCCGTGATCTATCTCGATTTTGAATTGCTATCCCTGTTCATTTCGTGGGACAGCATTTCAGAAACAGTTCGCAAAAGTCTCCAAAATCGGAGCTCAGAGTGAGTTTTGGTGCAGTGTATACTTCTTTGACCTCGTGAAAGATACTTTAAACAAAATAACGTGAATTTAAGTAAGGTATTTACGCACCAATGTATCTGTAAGATGTTTGTAAATTTTGGCAATTAAACTAATGTTTCCGTAAGGTCATCGCTAGGGCTCTGTACAAATGACTGAAAAATGTAATAAATACTCTCGAAGTATTCCATTACGCACAGCAAACGAAAATTTATGCACGAAGAACAGTATAATTCGTCCTCTTTTTTGCTTTGTGGTCTAAGAGACAACCGTAATGCAAGCGATAGCAGTTCTACAAAAGTGAGTACACGAGAGGGACGCACCGGACCATAAGATTGTATTTTCAGATGAGTAGCAGGAAGACAGGTGAGGGTGCAATTGCTGTGTTTTGTTCCCGGATACGCATTAGTAAGTCGCGCGATCAATTATTTAAAAAGAAGACAACTAAATATCAGTAGCCCGTGACATAGAACTTTAAAATACTATTTCAAAAGTCCAGGAAATAGTACTGAAGAATATTAAAGTAAGATGAGATGAAAATGTTGGTGGACATAATGTAGAAAAGAAAGCAGGATGGGTGGGATACGCCCTCATTTGACCAGCGAGACAAGTCAAGTAGGTAAAACTTTTACAGTTCAGGATGTGACAGCATCGATCCTCCGGTTGTCTCGGCAATTCGACTCAGTGCTGGCCAAATGTGTGCCTCCACCAGGTTGATTCTCTTGCCCGTCATTTACGTACTGTTTTGTCCGACTGCTCCGGTTCACGACTTGATCAATAACCCCTCGCACGAGCTATTCTGCTCGTTGACTGAGATATAGCTGAGTTTCATATTCTAGTCTAGATACCTCTTTTTGTCTGTTGTAAGAAGTTTGCGACGTATTCATCGTCTCCCTTTTGGGCTAAGGCTGTCAGTTAGTGGGCCGATCGGTTTGGGACTTGCATCGTTCTGCTGTTACAGCATTGCCCGCTACAATAAATAGACAGGATTGGCTGTAGGGTCTGTAATTCTCTGGGTTTACAAATGTAAAAAGACTAACTACAAAGTTTCTCGGAGTAGAAAATAATATGTGAAGACCATTGAAGTATATTACTATTTATAGTGACTTTTAGATATTTGATAGAGGAAGCTTGTATAAATTTTCACACTATCCATGGGAAAGTTGATCGATAGAAATACATAGTTGGTCGTCGTGGTATTCAGTCATGACTTTGACTGCGGATTTTCGTACCTTGTCACTGGCATGAAAAATACTCAGCTTATTGCTTCATTGGGTTCGCTAACAGATTTAGGGGCTTCCATTAAATTGTGATTAATACGAGTACAAGCACTCGCAGGTGAACAGCTGCTAGGCGGATCGTTTTCGTCGAGTAGAACCTGGTCGATATGTCTTATACCGTCAGGCAGACTAACGGATCCCGTTGCGCGAAGAGAGAATCCGGCATTTTTTGCATCTGTTTTATTTTTGACACACCACTGAAATTAAGTTCATCTTAGAAGCTGTCTGGGATCCTGGGGGAGTAAAAAGGAGATGATAATGTTTTGTTCGTTTACACATCCTCAAAAAGGAGAATTATACAATGCAAAATAAAATGGAAAACCGGGATAATGGAGAGTAGTATCGATACTATTTCAAATGGAGTGTTAGTTTTGATATTCCAGAAGCTGAATTGTGGGAGAACCTTACCAGGTAGGGAGCAGTGGAACTACTGTACGCCCTAGTGTGTGCATAGAGATGTGTTGTATTGATACTTGTGAACGAAGTGGATATACATTTGACCAGGTCTTCTGAAGAGGATGGAAAGAATCAGTGTGGATCTTTGTTGATAGCTTTTAGCAAGCTTTCTGTAATATGCAATGGAAAATCCACTTGCATTTTTCACATCGAAAAGTCGGGAGCCGCGAGCCAGAATCAAACCGGCTACTCCTGTGGAGGGTCGTCGGTTCGATTCCGGCTCACGGAGTCCGATTTTTTGATGTGAAAAATGCATGTAAATTTTCCATTACATACGATTCAGGCTCCTCGTGCCAACAATACATCCTCAGATTATCTTTCTGTAATAGTTGTTATGAACTGAATTGACTGTCCATATTGAAATTGCCCCCAACCAAAACTACGCGAACGGAAGTAGCAAGAAGACCAAGGCCGCGAAATAGCTCGTTAGTTATGTTTTCAGAACAGGTTTGTATAAATATGTTTAATTAGAGAATATAATTGGTAGACTCAAAGATGACCAATCACAGGGAGCTTTGGTAGGACTTGTCCGCGGCGATCCTGATTGGTTCAGGCTCATCCGTGCACGTGGTTACGAAGCTGTAGCCGGCCATATCACGTATGACAGCTGCTTAATCATCACATTTTCCTATGTTTGGAAGTGATAAACTGAGCAAAAATGCCTTCGCGGTATACCACTGGAAGATAATAAAATCTTAACTGATCTAGCGATTAACTGGAAGTCTTTCAATAACAAACCAGGAAAGATGATGGGCGAAACTTATAGCTAGTGAAGTAGGACACACGAAAAAGCAAAGTGTTTGATAAGATGAGTGCTTACGGAGTGGAACCTAAGAAGTGAAACAAATAGAGACAAGCGTCTAGTTTTCACAAAAATGGAACCAACGTGTTCGGACCAAGCAAGGTTACTGTCGGGCAGTATTTTCAGTTACCTCACTGAAGCACGATGATTCAGCTGTTCCCCATTTATTATAATTGACTTGCAGTCGTTTTAAAAATTAGATTGTTTGTTACCTTTCAAAAGGGAGAATACAGTGTCATTACACTTGATTGGGTTGAGGCCTAAGTTGTGAGCATCAAACCAATCTGAAATGTGAGTGACGCCATTTTGGAGGGTAGGAAATATAGAACCACAAGCATGAGGCACATCAAAAATGACGTCTTCCGAATAATTCACGAGAACAGTATTTTCGTGTAAATGAATATCAGGAATGTAAGCAGAAAATAACAATGGGGATAGTATGGTCCCTTGGAGAACACCATGGGTTTTTGCCGTTATAACAGGTGAACTGCTGGCGATTGTGAAAGCTATCTGCCAACAAAGAAACAAATGAAGGCTCTAAACCAGACAGCGATAGAATGGAAAGCAGCTCGTTCTTGTCGATGCAGTTGAATGAATCACTGTAGTCCAGGAATCATATTCTTACAGCTTAACTCTTCCTGTCAAGTTCAGGCAGAACGTAGTCCGTCAAGATGGCGAGGTCAACGCGGGTGGAGCATGACTGTCGGTAAGTAAACTGACCAGGATCGGAAACAGAGGAATTTTCGTTCAGTCGTTGTAGAACCTACCTTTTAAAGACTTTAAGGGAGACACAGGTGCAAGCAGTGGGACACAATTTCCAAGAATCTATTTCGGGAATAGGAATTATAACAGCTGTTTTCCAAGGTCATTTGACTGTAAACCGGTTTTGAGAAAAATTAGGCCGTAATCGAAATGTCGACTGACTATCATAGTTTCCGACAACGCCAAGTTGCCGAAAAATGAAGAGTCACGTATAACATAGGGCATGGCGCATCTTTTGTCTTATGATGGTGACTTCACTGTC
The DNA here is from genome assembly GCA_948099385.1 of Fasciola hepatica. Classification (NCBI taxonomy): domain Eukaryota; kingdom Metazoa; phylum Platyhelminthes; class Trematoda; order Plagiorchiida; family Fasciolidae; genus Fasciola; species Fasciola hepatica. The sequence goes on from CANUEZ040000019.1 coordinate 21,751,914, forward strand.
CAATGTTGGGATTTTAGGGACCATTTAAACCCATATATGTTGTTTTTGGACATACGCAATTTCGAGTGTCTCTCACTTAAGGTTAAATTGACGTGAATGCTACAACAGAAGTCACCAGTTGTTTATCAAACCTTGGTAGGTCACATTAAAATGGTCACCTCAATCTGTCACAGCCGATTAGCGAAGCCGAGTACAGCATTTCATGGATGGCTAACCACTTCCTGAAATAACGCCCCTATGATTATATAATAAAATAAAGTAAGGAAATTAAAAAGAATAAATGGATACTGAGGGTCAGAGCTAATTCTGGGTCAAGATTCTATACAAACTGCTCTCACTTGCAATACGTTTTCTTCCACCTTGATGATACCTACAGCATTAACCGCCTAGCACAGTAACTACCAAAAAGACACCCACTAAGCTACTATTCAATAATAAGCATCATCTGCTTTTGAGAACGTTATAGTCAGACGCCTAACTTCAAGAGTCAATAACGAAAGGGAATCACGGACCTTCTGATGAATACTCGTGAAAATGAAGACTTTACTTTTTGTTCCGAAAATTTCACGGTGAATACTAATGACGATATGAAGAGCCGAATTCTCAGGAATCCTTGTAAATTAATGACCCAAGCCGTGTTGATGCTCAACTCACCATGGAAAATTATGGAGTCACTACTGTGCAACCATTTTACCGGCTTTGTTAGGAATCAGCAGTAGAGCATGTCCACTGAGCCCCCAGTGGGAATCGAATCCGGGGCAGATGATTGCGAGTTACATCGGCCATCACTAGAATATCTGGGTTGGTTTTCAAAAAGTTTTAAGGTCAGTACTATGTAGCTGAGCACCCTTTCATCATCAGCTTTGAATAACTCCAAGCCATTGCTTAAACAACGACTGATTTCTGGAATGACCGTCCTCGCAATAGAGGCCCAGTTGAAAAGAAAATATCCTAAACGATCTAGGGAGGTCGGTTTTCGTTAAGTTGAGTAGAGGGCGATTCAAAATGTCTAAAATTAATTCTACATGTTATATTCGGTGAGAATTGAAGTTCGCAGAAACTACACTTACAATTAGCCTACAATAATGGGTAGTATAATTACTCAGAGTTACTTTCATAAAGCCTAATGTGTTCTACAACAATTTATACCGGGATTCAACAGTTCCGCTTGCAAAATGTTTAGCTGCAGCTTTGAAAATACTCTGTTTTTTTTTCAAACTTTAACTTTTGTGCAAACCTAATTGCGCACGCAAAAACTGTCCAAAAGCCGGCATAAAATTAAGGTTGTTCCGAAATTGTCAATTTTCAATTGTATACACACTTATAAATGATGACTGTTCCATTGCAAATTTTAGTTCGTGAGATGGTCAAATGGACAATTACAAGTATGCATAAGGACATGATGCATGTACCCAACTCATTGCGTCCGAAAGAAGGCTGTTTTGATTGGCAGACTGTTGTGTTCGGCCTGACCAGGCATGCGCTTAGACAGACAATCTCACACGCACACACACGAACGTACACAGTTGACGTTTGCCGTGCTTTGTCCCGGATAGCACTGACCAATCAGATTGTATCACGTGTTGCACAACCCTGTGCAGCTTAACCCCATTGTACAATCGTCTCTCATTTTCGACTGCATACAGCCTTGACTCACACACTTGCGTATGTGTTGGCATTTTCACTTACTTGCTTGTACTAATTGCCTGTCGTACGTTTGTGCTGAATACATGTTCAGTCGCACACGAGCGCCTTCCTGCTACCGAATCTATGAACATAACTTAAGTAAGCTTACTTGATTAGTGGGTTGTCGAGGTCACATTGGACTGACTGCGAATGCGTAATCAGTAAGAGGTGAAGTGCAGCAGCACCTATGTTTTCGAGGCAATGTTACATCATATACAGTATATATATATATATATATATATATATATATATATATATATATATATATATATATATATATATATATATATGGTTTTCTTCCTGTATCTCAATGACTAGCAAATAAACAAACCCAAAGTCCCAAGGCAGGGAAAACAAACTCGCTTTACTACGTATATTGTAGGGCAAACAATGACAGAACCGTACCTCAAATTGTGGGCACACCGACCACAGAATTAAGACAGTCAAAAAAGGCTTTAAAACGCCTAGGCATCAACAGATAGAAAACACTCGAGACGACGATTCAGGAGGTAGTCAAATGGTTTGCAAAAAAAAATCCATATTTATGGCAAGCATTTTGGCCAATCAACGGTCAGAAGAGAAGTAATTGCCTGAGGGAACACGCACACAAGCTTGATGAACGAACGGAACAGAATGGCTATGAGATAATGGCATGATCACAACTGGATGGTCAAAGTTCAGTTTTTCACACGGATAAGTTGGACAGAGCGGAAGATAACTGCGTCTGAACGTTGGGGGCCTTGTCAATTAACCCAGGCAATTACGATATACTATCAGAAGGAGTCATGGATACCAATGGGTCAGTGCACATAGACTCTAAACCGGGGAAGAAAGGTTGCCTAACCGATAAATTCTGTTCAGAATTGGAATTCAGTATGAATAGATAAAAGCCGTGATAATTAATATCAATCAAAACCTGCCATAGAAGCAAGGCGAAAATTGCGTGAAGTAGTGGGAATGAACAAACAAATTATAATGCAGGCTTGAGATCCAGGAGTGGTGGTCGGCAATTAAACTAGTGGCCTGAGAGCATGACAACAACGGAACTGTGTGGTAAATGCAGATCTGAACTAAGCGGGTTTAAAGAGGCTCCTTGATATGGCGAGCTGAACTTCCATGTCTAACTTCAACAAATCGTTACTATATATATATATATATATATATATATATATATATATATATATATATATATATGCGTACATACACATGTATACTATTGTATTGTATTGCAGACTTCAGTAAGGTAACAAATTTACATGTCAGTCAAACGCAGGGAATCTGGTCATTGTCATTTAGAAGTAAGCATGAAATTAAATAGCGCAGAAAAAATAGCTGTTACATCCACAGGGATTCATGCGAAGACTCTCTCAGAGTTTCATCTCACAAATCGGAACACTAACTACACAAGTTACTAGAGAATTGCGATAGAAATTTTAACGGGATTGGATATGTGACAATATGCATATATTTGTGGTCATAGTACCTTCAGATAGAGCTAATACGCAGTGCATGGGTGTACCCGAAATGTGTGTACTTTGGACTGTAATACAAACAGTTTTATGTTACTTTGACCCAACCGAACGTGCCTGTACGGGTGTGTTCTGTCTGGCCCAGTGAGCGATATACTCAGTTGTACTGCTGACTGAGCGCACAAATTCCGTTCTGGTTTGGTAACGATGCCTAACAATCACAGATTCCATGAATATTTAGTTATTCCTTCAGAATGACGTTCATTGTAATCTCAGTCGGTCAATCGGTAACTCGCATTAACGATCCCAACTGCAGTCCCCGGTTCTTCAAATCATATTGCAGCAGTATCCAAATGAAACCAATTAGCGTTGGCATGGCGAGGGTTATATATATATATATATATATATATATATATATATATATATATATATATATATATATATATATATATATATATATATATATATATATATATATACCTGTTCAGAACAGAAACATTGCGAGAGAAATTCCTTTCGTATACTCTCATCGGCCGCGTGCGTATAAAATCCAGTAAGAAAAAATGATTCAATAAAGTTATTGTATGCAACTTGAAGTCGTGCGCGTCTGTGTGTGTGACTGCATGCAGTTGGCTAAAGCCATGGTAGGTTAAAAGTGAACGTCATACGAAGGCTGACCTCGGCCATCGCCAGCCATTTGATCGGAAATAGTCACACGGTAGATCCAGCAAACGCGTTTCTGGTCCTAATACATCACAGCAACAGACATCCGCTAATGATACTAGAGGCATTACCGTCCGCTCACATCAAACCCGCCCTGCGTCCAAAATCGTACTACCTTCATCCTTAAGGCACCACTTGTAGTCACATACACACACTACTCCAAGTCTCACGCAAGTGCTTTATTTATTTATTTCGTTTAATATAGTAGTAACTTTTCTTGTTGGACCTTATGTGTGCGCGACAGATGAGAGTATATGAAAGGAATTTCTCTGGCAGTGTGTATTCTGATCCTGGTTGAATAAACTTCTTAATTTATGGGGCCGGGAAGCTGTACCTCACGGTGTCTCGTAAACTACATCCTGTATGACCACACCTGTCTACTTGAGGACGATTGTGAAGCTGGGCCGAATTTGATATTTACAAGTGTGAGTAGATATCTGGATACCTAAAGCACCCATTCGGCCATCAAAAATAAAGTACTCGCGGCTGCAGTTAGACCATTTCTTCTGTCCAGTATCTAAACGTGGTCACCATAGATGGAGGTGTAGTGACCTCGATCGTTCTGAGAAAAAGACCGCTTTCTGGACATCATTTTGGACCTATTTTCTCTGCGATCTTTTCTGACGTTTGATATTGACCTCATAGTGTTGTTCGGTTGCCTACTTTTTTAATGGACTGACTTTTCCGAGGTTTCCGTCGACCTCGTTTTGAATCGCTTTCACTTTCGGTCGTTCGCCGATTGTACGCGCTCGCGGTTCGCTTTCTGCACAGCCGTTGCGTTCGTTTTCCGCTCCGTGTATCTCTCGTATCGGTACTGTTTCGGTGCCACGATATATAGCATACACCTTACATCTGTAAACCGATTTGCGTCTTCTCTATTCGTCCGATAGAGGGGATATCATTGGTATTTCGCTGAGAGACCGCATAGAAGACGCATTCATTAGCCGCCCTCGAACGTCTTCTGTAGAGGATTGTGGTAATTTTGTCCTAATCACATGCAGTTCGAGAAAACCAATGTGGACCAATCAGTATTCAGTCGTTCAATATACATTCCAATCAGCATCTATGCATTTCCGCATACAAACAAATTCTCCATGGGCGTATGATTCATCTCAGTCCAACCATGGATATTGATTAGCGCAGTACGCGCGTCTCGCACACATGATCTACTTCCATATCACGTAACAGTGTCTGGTAAGTGTGCGCTCACCAATCACATTACTGATGGATCAATACTCGTGTGTAAACGCGTCCCCTTCCCTATTTGATGCCTATAAAAATGCTGCATTCTGTATGCCAAACAACAATACTTTTCAGTGTCAGCTGGTGCGACTTCTGATTTCATTTCGGGCAATCCGGTCATCACAAGGATCTGCGACTACCATTCGTATTTGACCGCCGGTTTTTTCGCACAGTTTTGCGGAGCTGGTGAGGACACCGAACCAGCAGCATTATTGTTCGGCAACATCAGATCAAATACTGAAGCTCTCCGCGTTTAGACAATTGTTATGCATGCCCTGGGGGGTAGACTTCCTCCAAGTGCATCGCTTGCTGAGGCGAGTAGGGGCTAGAAGATAACCATTTGTAGTCATTCCTAAACAAGGTAAAGAAAAATCCGGTCAGTGAAATGGCCATGTAGGTTGCGTTAGTCTTGTGGTCTATAAAGTCCATTCACTCAGTTGTTAGATACACTGATAGACACTTGCAAGGTGACACTACTAGTTGCAGTCTTTTATTTTCACACTTGATTCATCTAACTGAAATTATTACCCGTGGTTTTCTCAGTAATATTTTCATTTTCTGGACAGTTCTGATTTTCGGTTTAGGTTAAAAAAGGGAGAAAGCAATGAGAGCTGACGCATCCGGTGCGTGGTTAATAAATTTCCGAAATGCGTTCAGCTGTGAAACCGGACTTCTTCCTGCGAATCCGATTTTCAACCGGTCCCAAGTTTGCCAGTTTTTTGGAACTGCTCAGATGTTTTAGTCAGCCGTCTAGCCAGTTAACGCTACACTGAGTTGATTACTCACTACATTAGTCCTAATGCCACACGGGGTTTGCACACTTCCGATAGTGCATACACAAAAGGGCATGCGAGGCACTTTTGGTTAAAATTCTTCAAATGTGATCTCATCTATGAAAGCTTACATTCCTATTCTCTCCGATACGGTACTGAATACTCTTCCGAGGGATTTTGAGAAAGAAACACCTAACAGACGAGATCACATGCAAAGAATGAAAACCGATATGTTTCTATACATAATACGATTCATCATGTAATTTCAACGTTCAACTCACCATTGAAAGCCGTGGAAGCACTGTACATCTGTTTCATCCTAGTTAGAGATCATTAGCAGTGCACATCCACCGATATCCAACTGGGATTTGAGCTCCGGGGTGAACGACCGTGAGTCGAACACTGGACCACTAGGCCATCCGGGGAAGTTCTCAACGATTTGCGGAATGTCTACGTTGCATGATATATTATCCTTCCAGGGCTTCCAATGGTGAGTTGAGCGTTGAAACTACATGATGAATCATATTATATAAGTCTTATCTCTTACTACTCATGTGCAGATCTCTTATATTGGAACACAGGTTGTAGGTGAACACAAGTTTTCTGACTCTTTCACTCTCTAGCTATTGCAATCATACTCACATGATGACAAAATAACAACAATGACAACAAAAAAAACTTGGAGTTGCTCCACCACCTCTGCGTCCAAGCCATCATTTGTGGTGTTGTTTGATGTGTTAAGATAGCTGTTTTGTTGTTCAACCCACATAAGTAACTCCACAGGTGGACTTCATTTGGTAAACGGACATAGATGAGGTCAGCAAGTGTAGTTTATCTTCGCTCTAACGTCAAACTGCAAGTGGATATGCATCTGATCTTGGCGGCCTTGAAAGAGAACATCAGTCCCGCACATAGGACTCCACGGGCTCTTTCAGTCACCAACGATGAAGAACACTTTCTTTCCAACCTTTGGCATTCTTATTGACCTTGTCCGTTCAGTCCAGTTTCCGCTGTTGATTAAAGTCTCCCTTATTACTCCTCCGGATTATCTCCGGTGTAGATTTATCTCACTCTTTACATAAGTTAGCATAGCAGATTGTATTTGTGTGAAGTGGCACAAAACTTTGGTAGCAATTTAGTCATTCGCTCAAGAGCAACATGACTAAAGTTGACTTATCCACCTACCATTCTCCTATATTCACCCAAACACTGGGTGGGACATTTCTTACCCATTTGAATAGCTTTTCTGCTATTTTTCAAATAAATGCAACAATGAAGTCATGAGCGAAAAATCTGACCACCGACAAACCATGCTCTGGTTACATAGATTGGTTTATTTCGCGATTCTCATATACTTTTTGCGTATTACCTGCCAAAAGTGGCACTAATGACTACCGATTCAACACGGCCTTACCTGAATACATAAATGACAAATGCGTTGAACTGTTTTGATTCAGACTAGCTCTCCTATTCCAAAATACCGTTTTTTGTCTTCAGGTCCATGCCTCACCTACTTTTTAATGCACTGGATGATGACTAATAAGGTCTTCTCTCCGCATCATCATTTTATGGATTTGAGCATGATTTAGTGGTCGGAAAAACCTATATGCGTGACACCATTTGCTGCTACAGATTTCCAATCATCAATCAGAACAGAACACTACAAACTGGATCCAGAACCAAGTAATTTTTTCATCTTGATACAACTGGATTATATTAACTGGCCTGCAGATAGTGTAATTTACTGGTCAGTCCATTCACAAATACGTCTTTAATTGACGAGTAAAACGTTTTTGCATCTCAGGTCGTCTTATTTCACAATGAGAGTAATTCCGGGTTCGAGGCGTTTCAGTACATACAGTTATCAAGATCGATCCGAGTATCACAAATGGACGCCGGGTCACAGTCGTTAATTGGCAGGTGTTTCTGAAACCCGATTGAACCTGAACCCTTTAGCCTCGAAGGAGTGCGTGTTATCACCGCACCATCCTGCTCCCGTCTGAGCTGATCCGAATCACCAAGTTAAGTTTGTTCAGATGTCGTCCCCTGTGTCAGCAACAAATGCCCGACGAATTCGAATGGAAATATGGTATATGTGCCGTTAACTCGAAGTTGTCGCGTATTTCTTGCTGTCACAGAGAACGACATCTGTGCAAACTTAACTTGGTGATTCGGGTCAACTCGGATGGGAGCAGTGTGGCGCACCGGTAAAGCGCCCTCCTTCGAGATGAAAAAGCCCCGGGGTTCGAACCCTGGGTGTGGCGGAGGATAAGCACCCCTGATCAGCTCTAATAAGCGCGAAACTCAAGTGCAGGTTTGGTCGAATGACCTGGGGTTTGTGCGTGAAAGTTGGAGGCCAAAGGAAGGTCAGCTAACCAAAGATTCATCAGCCACACATACTACTCGCAAGTAATTGCGCGACACAAACTTTGCAACTGGCGATCCATTTCCTTTCGGAATCTTCACCACGGGTAAATTCTACCATTAGTTCCTATTAGTTTAAAATTTTTGAAGTTTGGATGAGCAGTGTGACTGATCTCGATCTATCTATTCTAGAATCTTTAATACGAGCTTGATTTTTTTCAAGGAGACGCACCGAGGCCAGTTTGGTTACCATAGACTCACACTGTGAGATTTAGGCTCTTTTTAGACTAGGTACAAATCTCGCCGTCCGATATTCTAGTTGGCGTGATTAGAAAGATGAGAAAATACATTTCTTCCCGGTATTTAGCTTACAATCGTGACATTAATTAAAGTCAAAATAACTTTTGTTTCTCAGATCGGCACACAATTTTAGCCTATTCTGTTGTCATAAGTTCCCAATCGAATGTGATAGGCGGCTCAATTGAACTGAAGTTAACAACAGGCATCCATTTTGTTTTTGCAAGACCTCAGTAGGCCAATCCGTGGGCGTCGGGAGCTCGTCTGCAAAAGGCCATCGTACCCGTTTCACTCCATGTGTTCGATCAGGGTGTGGCGGCACGTAACACTTCCTGTGTGTTCAAAACAGATTAACTATGTAATCGGTCGTACGAGTTCCCTTATTCAGTTTCGGTAAATGAAATCATGCTATGCGTCCTGAACTCCGTAACCAAATTCAGATTTGATTACCGCGTTTGTGAATAAGATCGATCAATAATGGCTATGGATAAGCGGAATGAACTTGACTTTTTTTACTACAACAGTTATTATACCACGCCTACAGCGCGCACAGCCTCTTCAATCCACATCTAAACACACCGTCAGACTAGTTTCAGGAATTTGGATGTAGTTAACTTATTCACGTATCGTGTGGATGAATAAAGCGGATTTCTCGAAGGGTTTTATGGGTCCCATACAAAACGTTTTGATTATCTTACAGAAAGGCAATTCGTTACTTCTGTCTGATTCTAATGGACGCGTGAAATAATGATTTGCTCTGTTTATTTAACATACTATGTACTGACTGGTAATCCAATTCGGTTTTTCACGAAATCCAAAACTTCGGTAACGGAAAGACAATGAATTCGGCTGCTTTTGGTGGATTGTACTGTAGAATAACTGGTGCACGGAAGGTCTGCAACTCAGCTGAGATCTGAGGCTGAGCACACGCAAACGCTTCGACGATCTGCCCTGGAGAACATATCCTCCATGCACCATCCTAAAACGGGGATTGGCTTAGAATAAACTTTAAAAGATAAATCGCCTCTGAAAGTTATGGTGTTCAGATCAAAACTTTGTCCAACATTTTCATTTTTTGTTGTTGAGGTAATTCCCTTTATCCGAATCCTGAATGTTTAGTTCCTGAATGTAGTACACGTCCATTGGCCAGCAAAGTTTTTGCTATATTGTGCAAATAATTTACTTCAAAACGCTTCCACGCCGATGGCTATTTTTTCAACATCAAACGTGTCAGATAATTAAGGGTGTACGTGAACCGACACGAAGTACGTGAGCAGCTGATTAATGTACGTGTGACGCAGTGGGCGGGACAAACCCTGTGACCACAGGGGCTCACACGAGGAATCGAGTGTAATGACCTTAAAACGTGGAGTAGAATACCAACTGGGATCTCAGCAGGTTAGGATCAACAGATAAAGGAATGGTAGAGAGGCTATCTACGACTTAAGTTAACTAACTGTGGTGGCTTTGGAATCTCGTACCTCAAATTCAGACCGCTAACTCACTACAGGTTGCAAAACAGCTAAAACGAAAGTCAGTCTCATGAAAAATAAGCTCACTTTTGCATTTAAGAATATAAACGTGAAGAACATGGTCGATATAGTTACAGGATTAAACAAGTTGTGCAAATGCTTTTGTTTTCTTAGTTTTTTCTCTAATGCTTATCGCTACACTACAATCTGAGCTTGAGTAGAACACCTACTTCCTTTTATTCAAACGGGATAGTCAACAAGATAATGCCCCATGCTGCTCAGAATGTGTGAATGCACAGGGTAAGACAGTTGATAAGATGACAGACAAAACGTGCTTGACCCATCGGAGATGTTACAGAGCGATCACCTCAGTTGGAGGGTGGCTATCCACGCCCAATGTAATGTGGCGTTCTTCGTTGTTCACTCGGTATTGTCACCAAAGTCAAGTTCCGCTTCTGAGATACAGATGGTTACATAGAGAAATACATTGAGCGCCCTCAGTGTAAATGGAATATGTTAGGGGAGTGGCCTTTTAGAGGGGGGAGGAGGTTGCACGTGTTCGATCTGAAAAGGCACAGACAGAAAACCCGTGATCCCAAGGCTCGATAAGTGTCTCAGTGTGTTCCCACACTTATGCCAACTAAAAATAAAGACGACGCTCTGTAGTCTGCCGTTGAATTGATCCCTCAAAACTAAACAACGCTGTCCATCGTTGGTGTGTTGGACAACCCTTTGATACGTTTACTGAGCTCTTGTTGGAGGAGTTTTCGTACTTTTTTGATTGGATACTTGAATTTTCCTTCGGAGGAGCGCTGCCTTTGTGTATCACAAAAGCAACCATCTCCCGTGATCTTGAATTATTGACACTCAGAACCGTGGCATTTTCATCCCATATGGTCAAAGAAAGTTCAGCCCAGTGATGCTGCCAGTATCACAGATTGACGGAATCCATAGTGACCTTTGCTACTCTCTGTAGGATATTTTATTCAGTACCGTCTCAGGCTATTATGCAACTTCTGAGGCACCTGAATCTATTTATTCTCCCCAGCTGATGGCTACAAAAAATGGTTTTAAGAACAAATCTGTATGTCTTACAAAAGAAAATCATACTTTGGTGGTTCAAAATACTCACCATATTTCTGAATCTCGTAACAGTTGATCCTGACCTGTGCCATTTGCGCGAGGTGATGAAAACTGTCGACCTCCTCGAGCAGTATACTTACAGATGCAAGTTTGTAGCGGCATTAGTTTTCCGTAGAAAATGTGCATCGTCCAAACACTAACGGATTTTTTATTTACAAGCACAATGGTACATGTTGGCTACTTTGCACGTGACTTCTACTTGAATCCAGTTGGAGATATTTTTCTGTCAATCTGTTCAAGCCTAGGTACGACAAGTATGAAGCCAGGTAATCACTCACCCGGTACAAAATTCAGAGTCGATCAAAAGCGCTCTGTATTTGTACGGACCACGCTGTGCGCCATATTTCGTCCACTAATATCCAAGTGATCTGAAGAAACGTCATTAGTTTGCATCAATATATCTCCGTGGTTGAACTCAACCACCGAGTGTAGCACCGTTTACACATTGTCTCTCGATGACTTTTTAAACCTCTTCAGTTCCTTGTGTAGTAAGGTAACACTGGTTGAAGAAAGGTGTATCTAACCCCTGGGTAGAAGGTGTCTTGGATCTCCACCCAGGAAGCCTGACAAGACCTGCGCGACCTGTTTTAAACCGTTCCTCTGATTGGGGTGGGAACTCAGTTCCGCTTGCAAACTGCCTCGTCTTATTTGTAAAAAACAAAATATAGGTAACCAGACTATGTGCCCACTCGTTGCACGCATCACATTTGGCCCGACTGGTGTGGGCGACCACGCCGTGAGGCCTAAATGGCCCTGGCATGATTCGCCTCTCGTTTATCGATTCACGCCATCGATCGGCTGTCCTGTCGCTTATGATTTCGGGGGCTCGGTGGCAGTCGGTGCTGACGCACTTTCTGCTAGTGAGACTAAACCGTCTATCGAGTGATGTGCCGGACCATACCCTCACACGACCAGGTTCACACGTTGGTCATTTCATAACCTCTTTCCACGTCATGAACTGGCCACCCTCACTCACCATCCAAACGCTATCTGCCTTAGCAAACAAAGCGCGCCGAGGGATCGCATCTGGGGGCACAGAATAAATCCCAACCACCTTAGCCTGGTGAGCCAAAGCGTTTCACTTGAAGATCTGGTTCGTGCAACTAAGACCCCCCGCCGAACCTCAGTATTGCTGATACGGTATTCCCACCGGATTTGAGCAATCCTGTCAAACATTGATGTAAAAATACCATCAATCTTCTAATAACCTCCGGCCGCAGCGGTCAAGTCTCTGAACCATAAATAAACACTGGCCTGAATACTGCAGCGTACACGCAACTCTTGATATATAAACTCGTCATCTTCGCGCTAAGAGAGTAGCGCCATAATCAGTGTATCAAAAAAACCTTACTAAGTAGTATGAGCATTTCTGTCTGACAGGTTTGTTATCAGAGAAATAATTTGCAAATATTTATCACTCAGTTTCAAACACGAATGAATATATCAGAAACAAGCATGTGGGCTGAACGGGGTAAAATGTTTTGCATAACTTTCTCAATTAATAATCTTGTGATGATGAAATGGACACCGAGAAATGGCGTAACGATGAATCAGCAAAAATTGCATCCGACATAGGGACTGAAAATCAGTTTACATTGGCATGAAAGTATGAGTCACAGCGATCCTTGAATTTGTACGAATCTCCACCTTCAATAATCTTCGTTTCACCTAGATGCGTCAATTGGATGTGTCCAAAGATGTGGTCCATTGACAGCCCACTGGTAATTGAAATCAGGATAAAAATTATGAATGAAAATTACTTGGAACAAATTAAAATGCGCCTTTCTAACATTTTCTGTCTGAAGTCTAGTTCCCCCTGAAAATTCACTTCTAATCATCTCTACCGGCTGATTTAATTTGTTTCGTGTGGAATTCAGTGTTTAGTTATTTCCAGTCAACATTCAATTGTTACTTAAGCAATAGGCTACAATCACATTCAAACGCCCACGTTTTTTGTTGTGAATGAAACAATGCTGATCTAAAGCACAGACTTTGCTATCACATGTTCTGACCCCAACCTGGCAGGAATTACCAGCACGTTGTAAAAACACAAACAAATTGTTCATGCTGAACAATTGCAAGTAACATAATTTGTCTGTTCGTTAATTTTCTTCTCCCATTTTAACAGGTGCCATTTGTGCCCTAACAAAGGTACGCTGGTTTATCTGAATATACCTTTTTTGTCTATATCTATTACGTACCTATCTATTTTTATTATCTATAAAACATTTAGGATAATTGGTAATAACGTTCGGAGGACATAAGCTTCCAGATCCATAAAGTTTCTTTTCTCTTCCGAAAAGCAAAACGAGGAAAGCGTTTGATTTTATTAACACGGGGCATGAGCACCATCATCATCATCGTACGGCGTTAAACAGTAGGGCAAGCCCCACTGACCACTGCCTTTCTCACCATCTTGCACGCTGAATTAGAAAGTATGAATATACAAGATGGACAGGGAGTGGACCTACATGGGTGGGAAAAGGAAAGAATGCCCTAGTAGCCAATACACGGAATACACAGTCTAACTGTACAAACGCACATCGATCAGTCATTCTGATTCGACAGAAAGTGACAACACGATCGCCACTGCTCACGGTTCGCTACCACATCCTTCAGTGTCTCCAGCCAACTGGTAGACGGATCTTTTGGACCCCAACCACGAAGAAGTGAAGCACCTACTTTTCCTAAGTCTGCTGTACATTTTCTCATCCCTCGCTGCCACGTCATCTGTTGACCTCCACGTGGTCTCTTCCTCTCCCTAGGAGGAACGGAGAATAGGACACGGTACGGTAGACGTGTGTTTGACATACGTAACACATGCTTTAACCAACGAAGTCTACTAAGCTGGAAACGCTGTGACAGAACGTTCTACGAATTAATACCCAATACTCGATTTCTGACCTCATCATTACTTACTCGTTTATTCCACCCAATCCTAGCGATACTACGTAAAAATCGATGGTCAAAAACCTCAAGACGACGAATATCTTCAGCACGCAGACTCCAAGTCTCGCAACCATACAACAAAACTGAACGTACTATGACACAGTATACACGACCTTTCAACTTCAGTGAAATATCAGGTCGGCGCCACAAGTGTTTCAGTCCAGCGTACGCCACTCGAGCCTTGGATATAGCCGTGCTCACCTCTACCACAGTGCTCCCATCCGTCGTCACGCAGCTACCGAGGTAGGTGAAGTGGTCGACAACTGACAGCACCTCCCCATCGAGCATCAAGCTCGGAATTAATGACGTCCAGTCTTGTAACATCACCTTACACTTTGAAGGTGCAAAGCGCATGCCGAATGGAGCTACAGCTCTTGCGAGATTGTCTAGTGCACGCTGAGCATGTTCCGTGCATTCGAACAGGCAGACAACGTCGTCCGCGTAATCTAGGACACATAGCTTTTCACTATTTCCTAGTTCGACGCCTACATTCTGAAGATTTTGCCGCGCACTGTCCATTATTTCGTCCATGACGAAGTTGAACAGGAATGGAGACAAAGGACATCCCTGCCGAACACCACTGGTCGTTTCGAACCGACCGGATAGTTCACCGTAAAACCTAACGCTGCCAGAAGTATGAGAATACAATGATCTCATTAGGTTCATGAACTTCTGGGGCATGCCTTTTCGATGAAGAACACTGAAAAGCGATGTTCCATCAACTGAATCGAAGGCGCCTTTCAGGTCTAAGAAAAGCATTATTGTCGGTCGGCGGTGCGTGTGACGCGTTTCAAGTAGTCGGCGAGGAGTAAAAATCTGGTCGATGCTTCCTCGACCTGGGCGGAATCCAGCCTGCTGCCCGCGGACATTTCTCTCGCGAGCCGGTGTAAGACAATGCAGCAAAATCGAAGCTAATACTTTGGTGACTATCGGAATTAAGCTAATCCCACGATGATTACTGCAGTCATTGCGTATTCCCTTCTTGAAGATGGGAACAATCAATGACTCACTCCATATTACCGGAATACGCTTCTCCTTCCAAATGTCACGTAGCAAGGCGGTAAGTGATTTTATCAACGCCTCACCACACTGTTTGAAAAGAAGTGGAGGAATTTCGTCGGGACCTGCCGCCTTCCCCCGCCTTAGTAATCGGATACATGACTCTACTTCTACTTCCGATGGGGGCTCAAGTGATACCACTCAAGGAGTCGCAGTTGTTGACACCGGAGTAACTGCACTAGCGTGCGGCCAGCTAAACTGTTCCTTGAAGTACTCGGCCCATCGGTCAAGCCTTTGCTGTTTGCTGTGGATGGGTTCTCCATTCCTATCGCAAATCGTTTCACTGACCTGGGTTCGCCGTCCACCGGTGTCACGAATAAGTTTGAACAGTCTTTAACTGTTACCTGAAGCAGCTGCAACTTCCATTTCTTCAGCTACCATGACCCACCAATTTTCGCGATCATTCTTAAAGCCTTTCTAATTTGTCTTTGCAGCTTTCTCCGCATCTTATTCATCTCCTTACGGTTCGAAAGCTGACGCTTTTGCTCCACTATACTCAGCGACTTTTGCGAGATCCAGTGTCTTTGATGGACATCGGATCTAGGACCACAGGCAAAACCTGCTGCCACGTGCATCGCCTGTTTGAAATGAGCCAAATGCTCATCTACATTACTGCTCGTCGTAGATCCTAGCTCATGCTCTAACTTCTGCTCATAACGGGTGCGTACACAAACGTTGCACGGCTAATCGGGTTTGCGGTTTGCGACGATAACCATGGAGCTGGAGAGATAATCGCATTAAAACTAATGCATGGTCCGACTCTACGTACGTGGACCAGTAAGATCTACAGTTCTGAACAGAACTGCGCCACCGGTAGCTTACGGCAATATCATCAATTTGACTCAAAGTACCTGAAGAGCTAGAGCGCCATGTCGCTGTGCGACGCGAGCTGTGTCGGAAATCGGTGCTAGACAAGAACAATCGATTGTCTGCACAAAACTGGAGAAGTCTATCCCCGTTATCTGTACGCTCAGCAGGTAAAGCACAGCGCCCACCTAAACAGGCTTCTGACACACTGTTTGCCAACTTGTGCATTGAAGTCACCAGCTAGCACTACAATGTCAGAACCTTTACTGCTGCCAACCGGGGTGCCCAGTTCATCGTAGAACTCATCTTTCTGCGCGTCTGGGCTGCAGTTCGTTGGGGCGTACGCCGAGATCACAAACAAATTGCGCTTAACACAACTATCCTCTCGAACACCAACTGAGCACCGACCGAAGATTTGTATAGCGACCATAATCACGAAACACATGGGCGAACACCAGCTTACTAAGGCTAGGATACTAATGTTCATACATTAAACATATATGATTTATAGTAGATAACTTCAGCGTTAGTATTGTCGAATATTGGATGGTTGCATTGTACAGTGTGATTCGACTTGTAAATAGCAAGTACTGTATAGATAATGGGATTATCCCTGTCTGTTCAGTTCAATTTGTTCAACCATAAACCTCGCACTTGGTGCTCTCGTTTTGTTCGCTATCATCGAGCTGAGGACAAACTGAATAGAAGCACAAAGTGTGAAAGAGGCTCAAACAAAGTAATAAATGGAAGTCAAGAAAAAAAGAGACCGAATGCAACCTCGACACTGGCCGTGACATCTAGCCATATTGCTTTATGCGAGCTTCTGAAAACTGCGTGAGTGAAAATGCAGGACCGATATCGAAGTCAAGCAACATTGTCAAAATATGTGAAAGTCTAGGGGAAATTATCAGCCTCAAAATATGATAATTTCAACACTCAAGAGAAACCACTTCTAATCAACACTCACAACGAATGTCAATACCAAATTATTTATTTACAGATAATCGTTGCTTGTTACAGTTTTCAGAAGCCTCTTGATTTTTTTTAAATTATGAGGTTGATGTGAAACGCATTTTATCAGAACTCAGTGTTTGCTCGCTGTGGGTTTGCTGAACATGCCTAAAACATGTAAACCAAAGAACATCAAGCCTTTGGCGTTACCAAAAAATTACGCAACCGACCTTTGAATTTCGGTGTTCATAACTAACCTGTATGTCGGTAAGTTCCTTATAGATTCGATTGACAGTCTTTGTACCTTCGGGTCCGCCTTTAATCTCGTAAACCTTGTTTTTGTACACCAGCTTAGCCACAGGAGAAATAACACAAGCTGTGCCTGTGCCGAACATAGCATGCAGTCTGTTCTCATTGACAGCAGATAAAACCTGTGACATCGTGATTTCCTTCTCGTGTACTGGAAATTCGTGCTAATAAAAATAAATGTGGAAAATGAATAGGCGAAGACCAACCAACAGGAAATTCGAACCGAACAATTCGTATCTGCTTGTCCGTTATCAGTAAAATTCTTTAGTAATTTACAAGACCGTTGCAACCAGGAGTTCAGATGGAACAATGAGTTCGGTTTTTTAAACTACTGTCAGCCTCACAAGAGTGGAACCTTAACTTTGTTTTTTTGTCATTCTCTCCAACAAATGAGTTACAGATATTAAATTGACTGAAAAGCTCGGGCATACTGTTGGATCACTCCATAACACAGTTAAATAATACATATTGTTTATATATGTATATATTTTTTTATTGAGAAGTCCAGACGTACACTGAGTTGTAAAACGTTTATTGTGACGTTTCGACAAAAAGATTCTGGATGCATCTATGCCACTGGTCGCCACACCTAGACATATAACCTAATGTCTCCAACCACCCGGTTGGTGAGTCTTGTGGACCCCAACTCGGAAGTCTAACACGTCCTACTTGACCAAAACCACCAGTCAAGGTTTTGATAACTTTCTGCCATGTCACGGAATGACCACCGCAACCTACCCTCCGACCACTACCTACTTCGAAGAACGATGTATGCCGAGGAAGTCTATTGATGGGCACCCGTAACACACGTCCTAGCCACACTTAGCTGTTTACATTCAGTGCTTGTTCCAGTGAATGACCTCTGTTTCTCAACACCTTACCTCGGCATTCCCGATATGGTGTTCCTGCCACATTAAGATAACGCCACAAAGACATCGATGCTCAAACACCGACAGCTTTTGCCTATCTTCTAAACTTAACGAACATGTTTCCGGGATGCATAAAAGAACATATCTAACCACCGAAGTGTACTCCTGAACCTGACAGACAACTGGATGTCAAGATAACTGAAGTTCAAGAAAGTCAAAGGCACCTTCTGTATGCGCGTCCACATTTCATCCGTTATCTGATCATTTGGTGAGATATAACTAATCAGGTAACAAAGCTTATCTACTTCGGCTACCGCTTCCCCTACGAAATCACGGTTTGGTGTATATCCAATGCAGTCCTGAAGCACAATTTTACACTAGAAGAGGGCAAAAGGTATACCGAACATCGCCACGCTCTTGCTTAGGCTATCTGGAAAGAACAGCAAATTACAGGGATCTTTATTTAGAAACGCAACATCGTCTGCGTACTCCAGGTCAGACAGTTTATTGTCTGAACAAAAACCGATGCTGCGATTCTCACACGAGAAAGGGGCTATTTCGAGAACCGTTTCAACTGAAAAATTGAAGAGGAAGGGATATAGAACATAGCCCTGATAGGCATTGCTTCTCGCGGTGAACTCGGATGAGAGGTCGCTGCAATCACGAAGTTGATTTTGGCTGTTCGCATACAAGGATTAGAAAAGAGAAATAGATTTCTCTGGCTCGTCCTCCAGTGAGAGGCCGCGCCAGAAAATTGTGCAGTTGACTGAGTCGAATGATGCCTTCAGATCAGGGGAAAGCAGAGATTGAGACGTGCAAATGTTCAAAAATTTGTTGAAAACTAAAGATGTGGTCGATACAACCCCGACCGGGTCTGAAATTGGTATGATTCTCACGCGTACACCTTTCACAGGAGTTGGATAATCGGTGAAGTATGATCCAAGCGAGCAGTTTGGATGTGATTCTTACCAAGCTAATTCCTCTGTGGTTTTCACAAGAGGACCTGTCGCCTTTTTTGTAAACAGACACAATCACCAATTCACGCTAATCCTTGGGGATCTGTTTATTATTCCAAGTTACCTGGAGCAGTTCTTTTAGCTCCAAAACCAAAGTTTGGCCTCCATCCTTGAAAAAGATAGGGACAACTCATCCGGTCGAGCGGCTTTGTAACCTTTCAAATAACCTGTCTCCCACACAACCTCCATTTCTGATGGCGTTGTAATATATACCTGCATCATTTCTTTGGCAGGTATATTCGGGGGGTCCACTGCAGAAGTGTGCCATCTGAACTGCTCTTTAAAATGCTGTTCCCAACGGTCCAGACGACATCCCTGAGGATGAATCAGTGATCCGTCAGATTCCATGATCAACCCACTTAAACGGGGCTTTCATGGACCGGTATTTCTAATCAGATGGTAAAGGTTACGACCATTACCAACGCGCGAAGCGTAAAGCGAGGAACTGAGGTCGTGCCTTGGGTGCAAAGAGTGGTCACAAAAGTGAGGTCTTTCATGCACGTTTCAGAGACACAGCATACATCTTTCTTGAAGTTTTCAAGAGTTCTATCAAAGACAACCTGTTTTCCAGTCTGTCATAGTGTGCGGATGTTGAAGGCAGCCAAATGAAGCGAACATGCTAGCTTTTTTTATTACATGCTTATGCATGAGTGCAGTGGAAGGGGTATATACCCCATAGCCACGAAGGCCCACTGCACTATCAGGTATAACCGGCAACCAGACCCTAAGACTGGGATTAGAGAACCAAATGAGGCCCCAATAGGTCAGGCGTGTTAACGATCCGGACGACAGTGAAATGCTGTCTACCACCAAAGTAACCGGTGGTGGCGGGGATTCGAACCTTGGACCTTTGAGGTGATAATCCAACGCTCTAACTCACTCGGCCACCACCGGCAGTTTGAGAATTGTGTTTGATTCGTGTCCTACTTGCAAACTACTGCTTTTTCAGAGCCACAATAACCCGTGGCATTTTGCATCAGTCTTAAATTAAGGGAGAGAAAATTAGTGAGGCTCCTGACACGTTGGATGATGGAGGTCCCTGGGCGAATCGTACTTCACGGCCACCCTCACTGCCAAAGGGGTTTTTCTTTGGGGACCCTAACTGGAGCCTTTGACTCAGAATCTGGTCCATAGGACAGTGATGCGTTCACCCAGGATGGGAACATGTCCAAAACATCCATGAAGGAACTTCTTCTCGTCTGCCACATGAGATGTGATTATTGCGCCTATCCTGTCTTGCCATCTCTGGTGCTTTGTTGTCGATCCTCTTTTTCGGATGCAGTCCTTAGTTCCATGCATCCATTGGAGCAGACAAAACATAAACGGATTGCATCTTTCGGGCCGGGGGCTTCCCAATGAGGTGCGATGACTTCTTCCGCCGTCGAGTAAACTCCCAGGCACTCCACCCCAACTTCCATTTAGTGAAGGTTTTTTGAACGGTAACTATTTTCTCTCCGTGTTTGTTTGCTGAAGTATCTTTTCCAGGGGCATGGTGGTTGGACAAAACTTGGTATGTACGTGCATATATATACCATATTTTTCACCTCAGTCACTAAGCGGTCCAAGGCATGTTGCATTTCCTATGCTTTATCAATCAGTAAGACGATATCGGTGTATTCTAGGTCGAAAACTTTGTTCCCTGGGGGGAGTTGAACTCCACCGTTTAGTCGACCGAACAAGGCATTCTGTCTACCATCCTTTATGACAACGTTATAAAAGAAATGGCGATATAGGGTGACCTTAGCGTACTCCACTGGTAACGGTAAAGATTAAGCAAAAACTTGCCGTAGGCCTTAACCCAACCTAAGATGTGATGACACTATTACTTAAGGTTTGGCAAACACTTTTCGTATACTACACTTCTCAGCAAACATATCCACAAAACAACCCTGTCGATAGAGCCGGAGGCCGCGTGAACATCTAGGAGCACGATTATCGCTGGTCTTTGGAAGGCATAAAGTTGCTCTAGCAGTTGTTGAACAGCGAAGAATTGTTCGATACATCCATGATTTACACGAAACTCAGTCTGTTTCCCATGAGTCTGTTAATCACGCGTTTGATACAACCTACGAAATATGATAGACATAAGCAGGGTTGACCCTGTCAGGATGACTTATACCCTTATGGTTGACATCGTCACTGACTGGTAGACGTTCTCAAAGGCATACTGCAAATGAACTTAATGCAATACTGTGAACTGAATCGTGAAAGCTCAAACTTGTCGACAACAATAACCTTACGGATCTCGAAGTCCGAACAGATGCGCCCCGAATCACTCGTTTGTCTTTTGACATTTCATACGGTTTTCAGTTTATGTTTATCCGATTCACTAGCTTGACTAAAACATTTGAGGACATTTAATTAAAGACCAATTATACAGCGTACCACATAGTCCTTAACTAACCACGGGTCATGGCTCGACTCTGCCGACTGGCACTGAACAAACTGACTTCAGTCAAACGTGATTTTGACACCTCACTTCCCAACAATATTGTTCGTCCCTTTCACAATCCACTGGTCTCAACTTTACACATAGCTCTTAAGAAAGATGGCTATAGCGCACTTAGCTCGGTTGTCCATTTCCATAGTTACCAGAAGCTCTATGTACATGGCATCACGACACAACTTACGGTACAACATTAATTTTTGAGGTCGACTAAGTATGATCTCATCACCAAATCCCAGTCAACGCTGAAGATATCAAGAAGACTGTTGTCATGACCTCATTTGGTATGTGTAAGTTTCTATGTATGCCATTTGGATTGTGAAATGTCACTCAGACATTCAAGGTGCATATCGACTGCATTACACAAGACTTAGAATGTTTTCACATCTGCATCGATAGTTTACTAATTGCGTCGTCGAACGCAGGTGAACATTTTCAAAATTCGGCACTACTTTGCCAATGTCTCTCCGAACATCGAATAATAATCAGTCCCGGTAGATTTGAGCTTGTTAAAACGGAACTTGTGTTTCCCAGCTACAAGATCATTGGAGAAGGCAGTAGACCTTGCGAGGATAAAATGAGCGCTATTCCAAATTAGACAGTCGTCCTCTATTAAAAAGCTCAAATTATTTTGCAGGTAAGAAAATTTTATCACCGTTTTATATCCCACGCGGCTAAACGTCCGTATCCACTAACCGACCTTCTTCGTGGCAAACCACGTAAGTTAACGCTTACGGATGCCGCATGGGTAGCGTCTTCCGAAACTAAACATCACCAGCACAAACAACACTCCTCTCACACCCAAGTCTGGCTACCACGCTTAACGATTGCGGCTGGTGTATCAGAACTTTTCAACGAGGCGGTCTTACAATAATTAGTTTCTCGGATGTGACAACCGCTAAAATGCTTCCACCGACGTCACACTCCCACGGAAACGAAATACAATGCTTTCGGTCGAGATCCACTGGATGTGTACAGTGCCATCAATCATTTTTGCCACACAGTCGACAGTCACTCTTTCACCATTTTCATCGACCATAAGCCCCAAACGTATGCACTTCTCACTAATTTTGACCGTCACACCATATGAGAAATCAGACAGACTTTACTTCCCAGTTCACGACGGACCTGCAACACGATGAAGATGAGTTGAACTACGTTGCAGAGGTTTGGTAGCGTGTTCAGCCTGATGCCACTAAATATCCGGTTTTGGACATTTAAGCCATGGCCACAGCGCAGGCACAGGATAAATTATGCATCGAGGCCCTTCAGCCCCCGTCGCCAGTGTCAGCCTGTATCACTGACCACTGGGGCCGGTGCTGTACTCTGCGATATGTCTACTGCCTACCTCAACCAGTGGCACCGTTTTTATATCGGCTTCTCGTGTTCGATACTCTATGTGATCTTTCACATTCAGGCATCGCAACCAGCCACTGTACGATACGTCTGGCCGTCCATGCACAAAGATGTTCGTACGCTGGTGAAACAATGCCTAAAATATCAAAGATCTAAACTACATAGAAACATAGCTTCATGTATTGGTAATTTTGCTACGCCTGATGCTCGCTTTCGTCCAATCCACGTAGACATGATGGGTCTCCGTTACACGGATATACATATTTATTACTGACCATTGATAGATTTACTAGATGGCCCATAGCTTTTCTCATTCCGATATTCATGTACGAATCAGTGGCTCGATATCAGAGAATGACGGATAGCTCTGTGTGACTGTCCTTCTACCATGACTATCGACTGAGGGCGACAATTTGAGTCCGATCCATTGTCAACACTTCAGCACATTCTGGGTGTAGAAGGAAGTCGCCGACCGCGTACCATCTAGCACCGAATGGCTTAGGTGAACTTTTTCAACGCCAACATACAGTGGCTCTAAATACACACGAGAACCCCGGTTGGTTGCTTGGTATCAGGACAAGTCCCAAGGCAGATACCCAACGTTCCGCCGCGAAACTTGTCTACGGCGAGACATTACGACTACCTACGGAATTCTTTACGCCCTGGCGTACAGATTCACTTGCTGCACAGACTTACGTTCATCGTTTGTCTACGCATATGAAAATGTTGTTTCAGTGCAGACTAGAATGCAGCGACTACAGGTTTTTGTTCCGACCGAACTCGAAACTTGTTCACACGTATTCATCCGTGTTCAGTTAGCACTGAAACCATTGCAAAAGCTTTACAAAATTCCATTCCGCTTAATTTATCATTATGACAAAGTTGTTAGGGTTGATCGGCACGGCCGCGTCAGTAATGTTGACTTTGATCGTCTCAAAGCCGCGCACAATGATTACCGTGTAATGCCCGCTGGCACGAGATCAGATATTAGTCTTACACAGTCTGAGGACGACAATTTCGTGTCATTTGAGGGCTTGTAGACAGTGTTGCCTGTCAACAGCCTGAGTAAGTTTTGGGTTCATCATTCCAACACGAATCGGCATGCATTGCTGATTATTGCCGAAAATTCCACACCTCCACAGAGGTTCCTGCACCAATTTTCTCCCCTTCTTGTTTCTTGAAGCGTCACCATTTGGTACGATTTTCTGGCCCCAAGAAACTCCCCGAGAATTTCGGTCCCAAAGCATGCATTTTGTTTCTGCACAGTAACCAACATCTTTTGTCTCTATTGTACCTTTATCTTTGGCTTTCGAAAAGCATGGTGGTTGACGTTTGCCTGATACTGAACGTTATTAAATAATAAGTAATCTTTTTGCTGCATCCATTCCTTAGACGACATTATGCAGTATTTCTGGAATGGGGCCGAGGCCAGTCAAAAACCGTCCAATAGGGAAGTGATCAACGGTGGCGGAAAACGATGATGACCGTTTAACCACTGGTGTGACTCACCCGGATAATGATTCACACAGTCTACATCATCAATAGCAAATCTGGTTCCGGTGTGACCAGCACTCGACGGTCCCTGTGTACCATTGCCTTTCCCGTCGGCATTCTACAGCACATCCACATTCAAATACTTTGCACACATATACACATACGCAAGAATATCGTTTGTGAGGTTCTACCTTATTCACATTGTTCGATAGCTTTCCCCGCTTTCTAGCGAAGGGTTGCTACAGTAAAATCAATCGTTCGGGAAAAATTGCCATTTTCTTGACACCATTTTCGACGTATTTTATCTCCAGTTTATTCTGACGCTTGACTCTGGCTTTGCTGTGTCTATTCGGTCGTGCGTTTTACTGAACATAACTTCACACACAACTTCAGCTTGTACACATTTCTGATTTGAGGTACCCTCACGCACATGGTTTGTTTTGTTTCACGTCGGTGGTATCTTATCACTGATGTGTTGATCACATCGGTGCTACTTTGGTACCACGTTATAAACAATACAACTTGTGATCTACTTTCTGACTCGAGTATTTTCTTATCAATCGACCGAGGGGATTTCGCTTGTCAATCGCTTCGAGATCTTATAGAAGACGCTTTCGGGAGTGGCAAGCCGTACTTGACGTCACGGTGTAAAATTTTAGAATTGTGCTATCTAAGATACCGGTATGTGGAGAATCGAAGTTTTGCATCTGAGTTGTGGATGTTTGAACAGTACTGTAACATATCGTACTGCATTGTCAACCTTCGTGCTTTCCCACAGCTCAATGACTGTTACATTCAATATGAAGCAAACATTTCTAAAACCCACGAGTATCATCATTCTGCAGAACCTAGTGTAATGGTTTCCCATTACGGTGTTTCTTGAAGCAATATGGGAACGTCCAACACTAGATTTTATAAATATCAAAATTTTTAGTAAACATATCATGCAGTTACTGCTAGCAAGAAATTATTTTTGATTGAAGAACCACGAACATCGTTAGATACTCACCCAAGATTTAGTCAGTTCCAATATACTTTCCCTTGTTATTCCGGGTAAAATGAGTCCATTCAGAGGAGGCGTGACAAGTTCTCTTTCTGTAGCGATAGAACGGTTAAAAAATGAGATAAGGGAAGTTTCGTCACATTACTCTGATCGAATCAGCGACAAGTCAAGCCGAGGGTCGAACAAAGCAATTCGTCAGCCAATCTATTTGTTGCCAACCACTTCGGTTGTACATCGTTTTTTCTTCAGAGAGTGTGTGGCATGAGCCTAGGAACTTGCCATTTCTCATGAAACAAGCTGTTACTACGTACGGTGCTTTTGATAAAGTGATTTTGGTGATCTGGAGGTATAACATAGGTGAGTCACCTGGAAATTTATTTACGAGTTAAGGACCAACAGTTCAGTTTCAATTTATAAGAAAGAAGGTAAATTTATTTTTCATCAGAATGAAAAGATTGATGTCGTTATACGCAGACATTTTGTTCACCCTTCTCGAAAGCGAACGTAAAACACGAAAGTTTATACATTGTACAGTAGGTGGAATATCATCGAACACAGTGTGTGAGTCTTCATTTCAGCCCACTCCACTCTGTTATTTTACCGTAAGTACCATATATATATATATATATATATATATATATATATATATATATATATATATATATATATATATATATATATATATATATATATATATATATATATATATATATATATATATATATATATGAAACTGTATTACCCAGAGGATGAAGTTGCCGAAAGACAGCTTTTTCTCTATCGTGCTTTGTTCGGTGCAATGAAATGAGACTATTCAATGAATAAACAAATACTTGCATCCTGTGATACGAGTCTTGTTTCTGTTTTCATAAAGTGAATATAGGACCCAGTGCTGTAAATATTATACATTTGGTTTGGTAATTTCTTTCCTCTGTGTGACTATCTCATTTTCGGCTTGGTTGATCACTTGTTTCGCTCTAAGGAAATGGAAACGAAAACCCCGAATAAAATACAAACCGACTACCTTTGGGATTCAAATCAGTGCGCTTGACATAGATTTTGCAGTCTATCTTCCACTGGGTCCGTGTCTTTCGAAATTACTGGCGCGCTCTTTGAACGGCTGTGTTACGTGTTGGTCCGTCCTTGGAATTGCTTTTTCCGGAACTACTTATTTTATTCAATCTATCATTGGCATGTTGCGTAGTCATAGTTATTCGAAGCGGTTAATGCTATCGATAAAAGACATGCTTGGACAACAAAATGTGTGCCCACTCTCCGAAGGCTGAAATTGGAACCACCAAGCAAACAAATGCAAAAGAGCTGGTTGACAGGCTGCACTTAAATACACAACGCCAAGCAGTATGACTGTTCCTAGAGTCATACGTAGTAATGTACGTTCCCTTTTCAACAAGTTATCGGATCTTACATACATGCTCATGACTCGCAGCTTTAGAAATACCTGTTCTGTATGTTTACAGGAAACTTGGCTGAATGACAATATGAATGACGCTGCGGTGCAAATAGAAGAGTCCACCTGTTTCCGTCATGGCTGTATGTACTACAAGAAGAAAAAAGGTGGCGGCGTTGCCATCTACATCAGTTCTAAGTGGTGCGGCAAGTCTTTCGTAATTTTTTCCTACTCATGTGATGGTATCAATTGTTTAGCTGTACCATGTCACCCTAGATCCTCCGGTTTCGGTCAAATCATTAGCAGCAACATTTACACAGCACCACAATCCTCACAAACCTTAGTTAACAACTATGATTCATTTGTTCCTCCCATTGTACTTATGCTTGATGAGGATTTTCACATAATAGTGTGAGACTTCAATCACGCACCAACACTCCCCCTTTCCTACTTTAATCTTCGCAGTTTGTCATACTCCAACTCGTGGTGACTCCCAGCTGGACCACATCCTAACCAACCACTCAGAACTGTTCCTCGTCAGGCTAAGTGCACCCATTAACACCAGTAATCCCCGCTTATTACATCTTAGTCCTAAAATATACTCTCACCGAGGTCATTTATAGCACATACATTCCAAATGGATACGCTTCAAACGAAGAACCATTTCCACGGAGGGTCTATTACTCCTCAACCGTTCATTGTTCGTTGTTATATCGTGGTTAAAAGACTGCTCACCTCCGTACTTCCCAGTAAATTTTACAACAGAAGTGATCAGGCGGATTTTTTATACTTGCTGTCCTACAGAAGCTGCTTACCTCCAATCTGGAAGAGTGGTTTCTACACACCTGAAGCAGCTCCGCAGGAGGAAAGAGTTAGTCTATATGATGCAAAACAAACCTTAAGTCTGTCGGCTCACTTTCAATAAAATCTGAAATTATACTGTTTGATGATAATTCCTCTCGACAGTTTCTAAACTCTTGAAATATCAAACAGAGGTGGCGTGGAATCAAGCTTCTCTGCGCTCAGACGGGGAAATCCCCGAAGATGAATATGGGTGTAAACCGTCTCAGTGCCCAATTTCTCCGACAATCAGAAGACTCTTTTCCCATTTTCCCGTTGTCTGTCTCGTCTGAATTTCAAGAGGTATCAACCACAAAGGTTCTCAAGTTACTCAAATCAACAAAGGTAACCAGGTCAACAGGTCCAGACGGTCTTCCAACGGAGCTGCTCAGATATGGAGCTGAATCTCTACGTAGTCTGATGACTTTGGTAATTACCAATTCACTGGAATCACATTCCATTCCCGATTGTTGGCGTCGTTACAATTATTCCTATACCAAAACTATCCCATGGCCAGACGGAACCCAAACGGTATCGACCAACTATTCTATCTTCGTCAGTGTTAAAACTTGCAGAACACGTTGTGCTGGGTCGTTTTCAAACCACGGTGAGAAGTCCAACCGACGAGGTACAGTTTGCATACAAATTCAAGCACTCTACAGTTGTGCAGTAGCGTCTATTGTGCACCATATTGCCAAATCCCTCAATGATTCAAGCAAGCCAGTTAGATGTGCTTTTCTAGACTACGTCGGCTTTCGACAGTGTATCACACTCACTTCTCAGAAAACTAGAATCTTTTGGCTGCCCCGTGTATTTACTAAATTGGTTGAAAAACTATTTCTCTGGAAGAACACAATGCACCAAAGTAGGCAGAAAAGTATCCAAACATCTCCTAACCAGTACCGGTGTACTTCAAGGTGCTGTCCTTTCTCCATATTTGTTTTCAACATTCATTAGTGACTTTTCTGTCCCCCGCCTACACCGCATCTCTAAATATGCTTATGACGTTGTTTTGGCTACGTCTGTCTCAAATTGATCAGACTTCGACGAATTCATAGCAAATCTTTCACATATTCAAAGATTTTCTAGTCAATCTGGTCTTCTGTTGAACAGTAATAAATTTCAGGAGTGCATTTTTTCCACCACTCGTTCCTGATTCATTGAAGACACTCCTACCAATAATTCTATTTCCCTCGCAAGTATAAACCACGTGAAATATCCTGGTCTTGCGTTACAGCATGTTCTGCATTGGTCTTTGCAGACTGAAATCACGGCAGGAAAACTGCATCGCATGTCGTATTAAATTAGAAAATTACGGCAGTTTAGTGCCCCACAGTGTTATTTCCACTTTCGTAAAACAATGTATATTACTTATCATTCTTTACTGTTACCCTGTCATTTTCTCAGGATTACTAACCGAGGACTTCGTCACTGTTCGCAGAGGTTTACACATTATTAGTCTTGTTTCTGGTATAGCCTTAAATGACCTGGTCTTGGAGCTATGCACTAACCACATAACAGCATCCGCAGCTTGTGCACAGAAAATCCTTTCTGATACCTCGTACCCATTGCATTTTTATCTTACTCTTTGTCAGTCCTACGCATCGACTCGGTCTAGAGATAAACTACTTCCCTGCAGATTGTCTTTGTATAGGAATTCCGCTGTTCCTATTCTAGCACGTGTCCTAACAAACGAGGATGTCGTTCTGTCTGAAATGAGATCCCGTTTTGCTCTGTAACTTGTTTTGGCGGTATTTTTTTGGCTGAAAAGCATTGTACACCTGTGCTCAAGATGATATATATATATATATATATATATATATATATATATATATATATATAGTTCACTAAGAAAAGTATTAACTGGAGAGTAGATAAAAGGGGTCAGCCTGCGGCATATATGTGAAAACCTTACGGCGCGTGAATTGCACAAAGTCCATCTTCTCAATGATTCAAGACATTAAGACCTATGGTGGCATGGAAGTTCAAACTGAAGTTGTCCGTGCCTTCTGTAAATATTGTCTAGTTTTCTCAAAGAAAAAATGGTATTGTTCATGCTATCACCATGTATGGTTGTCATTCCTTTTTTTCGTTGCTAGACGAGTGAAATTCGCTCTCTTATTTTCTTGTGTATCAAAAATTACCCATGGTCTCTGTCGTTGGCTTACCACACGAAAAGCACTCACAGTGAACGGATCCTTTTTAGTTTTAAGTGTTGAGCCCATTTTTCACACTTGCTGTCATTTTAGCTGCAGTTTTCACTGTGATACAACGAATTTTTTCTTTTGTTTTACTGCTAATGCATACGCTTCCCGTGGATTTGCAAATGAAACACTTCAACGGAGTGGTCGCGATGGCCTATCACGTGAAGTATATGAACATAATTTATTATAGATTAGCCCATGTTCAGACTTCATCTGTTGGCTTCGGTCAGCAATGCAGAACTTGAGAGTATCGCAAAACTGATGCAGATGCTTTCATTTTAATTGGTTCAGGATTGACACCGTCATCATTACGTGTTCGGAATTTGAAAACTACCTTTCTGATGAAAAGTAAACCCAGACAGTTGAGTTTCAACCGTGAACGTTTGATCCGACTTTGACGTGAAATAGTCAGAGAAATTTGTCATAGTTTGTTCCGGTCGAGGGTTTTGATCATCAATTAGCAGACGACCCGTCAAAAGGCGTCTGGCTAACCACACTACTCGGTGTAGACGGTTGACTTCAAAGTCAACCAGTGATACAAGCGGAGTGTCATTCGGATGGTTGATCGTTAAATTTACGCCCTTACAATAGAAATTATTCGCAATAAATAGCACTAAATTGTGTAACTAGCAATATCAGATGTTAGACTAGGAAGGTTTAGGAACTGAATTGCTGTTCACTAAGAACACATTCAATGGTAAACACTAATCAGGACTGATTCGTGGATGTGTGTTTGCAACGGTATCAGGGCTTTTCGATGATAAACACAGTAAACACAGCGGGATGATCCAAATTTATCCGTGAGGATAGTTTATTGAAACTAACTGAAACTCAAAATCAATCTTTAAAGGTAAACTAAAGGAAGGAAATCACACCAAGCCTTTCATGAAAACTCCATACTCATTGAAATTATCTCATTACGTACCACTTTACAGACTGATGTGATTTTCCGTAAAACATGGGTTATCTTTTTTTTGTGATGCAGCATCATTAACTTTTTCAACCCAACGGTTTAGATATTCTTGGAAATTGTGTTATTCACGTACCTCCATTCTCGTTTGTCCAAAAGAGAAAAATGTTCATGGTACCAGCTTCAGTCAAGTTTTCATTCGGACCATGTAGCCACAAGGCTGTTTGGCATCCTTTTTCTTTTACAAACTGTTGAACGTATAGCGTTGGAGCATAATTCCTAGTAAATTGTTGGAGTTCAGAAGATGAAATTATATGCAGTTAGTTCACCACTATTGGACGTATTATCATTATATCATCTAGAAGGAATAAGATTGCGAAATTTAGAAGCATCATCGTATATGTCAATGTAGAACACATTCGACAACAATGAACATGTTTAAAGTCTTTTACCAAAATGAACCCCCTATGACTTATTAAAGGCCGTCTTCGGTATTTTACTTCTCAAATAATTTGTCAATAAATATTTCGCGTACCTCTGTTCCTCAGTCTGGCATATTTTATTCCATATTCCATTAAGTTCTAAATAATAGTAGCCTGTTACACCAAAACTCCGTTCACCAACAATTTCCTAACAATAAAGATGACCATTCCAAGAGAAGAACAGTAACAAAAGCTTCAAATCTTCGTGGAATTTATTTTGCCTGTTATTCAATTCACAATACAATATTCTGAATTATCTGACAGAGACTGGTTGTCTGCACTGACGCATCTTACAGTTCCTTCCTCGACGTTCTTCTTGTGGCTTTTTGTTAATTATGGGGCCAAAACGTACAGTTAGATCGCCACGGGCAAAATTTCAGTGCCTAAGCCCCAACTGTTGCACTAGACTGGATTATAGTCAAAATTTGGTTGTGCGAGATGCAGAGTCAGTTCAGTCGATATTTCGAATATTAGCACTGCTCTTTTGCGCTCTAACCTTGACTGTTATTCGATGGCGCCATCAAGTCACCAATAAAATTATTCAAAGCATAAACCAACCAGATAGATATAAATAGCGCAAGTAGAAATCAGGAGAACGTAGGAAGCCCTCGAATGCATATGCGCCACAGATCGCGAAGAACAGTTATGCCATCCAATGTCCCCAACTGTGAGATAGGTGGATTACTTGGATCCCAGTCCGGAAACCTAATAAGTCCTGAATTGTTTAGTTCACTTTTTAGGTTTACCACGTCATTTGCCATGCAAAAGACTGGTCTTCTAAACCCATCTCGTAAAAGTTACCTGTCTCAGGGAACAATATAACCAAGTGAGTTTATCTTTCGTCATGCGTACACATTTTCCAACCACCGTTGGCATTTGATCTAGTGACTGACTTCTGGTCTCAAAAGTCTTATGGCGAACATATATTACTCGCCCAACTCCACTGGTTAGGCTTTTCATACCTTCTTCCAAATCATAGGCTTACAACCTGGACCAACCTCCGAATTTCAAGCTGTCTCGGAGAACAATATATACCGAGGAAGTTTATCGCTGGGCATGCGTAATGCGTTTTCCAACCAATACTTATCCCAGCAGCGGGCCAGTGGTTCAAAAGATCCTACGCCTGACCTTGGCATTTTTAATACAGTTTCCTCATCATATCTTTGGAACACTGCCAAACATCGCTTGGCAAACACCGACAATCTTTTTCTATCTTCTACCCTTAAAGGGTCATATTTCTGAACCGTAAAAGAACTATGCAATCCACTACAGGCTACACCCGAACCTTGATGAACAGCCGGATATCATACAGTGGCCACAGATGATTGTGTTTGTCAAAGTTCAAGCGCGCCATTTGTATACGCGATGATATCTCATCCGACATCCAACCACCTGGTGAGATGTAACCCACCAGGTAAAAAAACTTATCTACATCAGCTAAGATTTCCCCATTCAAGACAAAGTTAGATGTAGGGCCAACCTAGACTTGAATTAGCATCTTACATTTTGCAGGTTCAAAACGCATCCAAAAAACTGCTACAATAATGGTGAGATCATTTGGGAAGATTTGAAACTTACCTGGATCTCTACCGATAGAAGCGATATTATTGGCCTGTTCTCTTTACCCTTGATGACCATATTTTCGAGCCCCAGAGCAAAACTGCTCAATGTAAACACTATTTTTGTCGGAGAAAAGAGGTTTTTCATTGATGCCGTTGATGGCTGAGGTTGATAAAGACCATTCTGTTAATGCGATAATTATGCAAGTTAGGCAGTCACCTTTTCAAAGAAAAACAAGTTTTTAGTCAACTAAGCAAACGTAGATCGAGAGTGCAATCAAAGATAGTTCTTTATTGAAGGCAGCATAGCCTTTCGCGTAGGTCTAAAATTGCAGAAAAAAAGTTTTTTGTAGAAGGTACGAATACTGACATCCGATAGTTTTCATCATAGAAAGCGTGCCTATCGCGCCACTTTGGGTTGCTTTCCCGTTATTTATACAAAGTAGACGAGCTCTTTGTTATTTGCTCAGACTAACCCTTGTTCTTTCCCATTATAAATGTCAGACTATCCAGATTCCATCAAATTGCCTGAAGTCTGTTATCTTCCAATCAACATTGGACCCGAACGGGCAGCGCTGCAATAAACTACGGGGTTGTGCCTAAGATTACGCTTAAGCAGGGGAACCTATTTCACCTAAGACTGCGTTTAAGCGTGATACAAGCTTTCCATCTCCCGTGGTGGGTCAACAGGACGCATGTTTCATCACCAGTCAGGTTATAATAAGCTACTGAACAATTTCTTCAAATCACCTTCCAAAACGCGGAACTTGAAAACTACCAATAGCTCCATTAAAATAGCATCTATCGACGTCGATTGATAGTGAGGGATGCTCAACATTCGCTTCGTGCGCTGGGTTAAGCCCAAAATGGCAAGTAGACAACTTTTCGATTCTAGGAGCGAGTTGGTTTATTCCCTATACCCATGATGTCTTTCTGCTCATACATTTATTTTCTGTGTTTTCCTTCTTGTACTTCCATTAATTTGCCTTTGATTAGACCATGCTGCCAGGTAGCAACCAAAATCAAAGAACTGAATTATGGTGTTGATTGCTGAGAGACTTGAAATCAATCAGACCTGTGGTAGGAAAAAATCAATTTAGAGTTGAAAAACCTATTTCTTGATGGAGTTAGGAGATTATTTATCATAAAACCTATTAAGCTCTGTGTTTTGAATAACGACGTTCCATCTTTTTGATTTCAAGGACACTGAAAAGTCTTTTTTACCAACCCATTTTTTAGCTCACTGTACACGTACTCGTAAACCCATAAAAGACACCAGGCAAGTTGCACAACCAAAAAATGGTATCGGTCAATATCTAAATACACTCAGTTTTTCTTCATAGGATCCAAAACAAATCATTGCAAAATCACCAATGAATGTTGAAACTCTAGACCTAAATAGTACCTTAATCTAGGAAGTCAGAAGCTAATCAGTATAATACATCTTTTCTCACAGCCCCTTCTAACTTCGTAACACCTTGTCCTCATTGTTGCTTTTTTACACTGCTAATGGAAGCAGGAGCAAAAATAGAAAATACAGATTACTGTGAACTGCATGTATGCTAGATGCCGATAACAACGCAATGGATCCAACAAAACACTAAAACAACGATTCCTTCTTGAACGTTCTCTTTTTGAACTTCTAAAGCGGTCATGAATATTTATAATTACATAATTCGTTTGGAGAGAATGAACATTTTCCTGACATTTCTGATCTTATTTTCTCTACAATTCGTTCCGACACGTGACTCCGACCTTACTCTGTCTATTCAGCCGCATGTTTTACTGAGTACAAAAAGCACGAAGTTTTTCTATTGACCATAGCCTACACACACGGCTGGTTTTGCTTCACTTCTGGGGTAGTTTATCAGTTTTGTTGGTCGTATCGGTACTATTTTGATGCCACGTCATATATAAGGCACTTTTTTATCTCAGTCTTTCCTGTTCAATTGACCGAAGTATTTCGCTTTCTAGCTGCTTCGAGGTATTTTGTGAGGCAAGCTTGGGGATCCCGCGGCATTCGCTTTATATAAATTCGCAAAGGCAAGTGCCATAATAATTTGATATAGAAAACTAACCATTCAGCATATCAAAGCTGAGCGCACTGTCGAACAGAGCATTTTTATGGGGCGTCGACCAAACGGTCAAACGGATGTTAATTAAATTTTGGATACAAGTTTTTAGCTGGCAAGGAATCTTTATGCATTTCAATGCATACTATGCACCACAAGAAATGATGGTATATTTTATACGGGTTTTAATCACTTGGTATTCAGCCGAAAACAACCACAAAAAATATTTCACTAGTGATGGTAACTGTTTATCAGAAATATATTCATTAAATTCATTAACGACCCGAAGAGCACGGATCTGATGGAAAATCTACCTGCATTTTTACGTCCAAGGTCTTATTGTCGTGAGCTAAAAATTTAACTTAAGTGAATCGTAGTTCATTGACTTTATTGGAAGAACATTACGCACCTTACTAGAAGGAAAAATGATTTAACTGATATAATATTGACTCCATATTTTCAACACTTCTAAACCGTTACTCTATAATAAAACAAGTTCCATGATGAGAATACAAGGTGGGTTAGTTTGTGTGAAGCAAACGCTCAATATGAAGTTGTAATTCTAGAATGATAATGCGGTAATATTGCGATTCTTCTGGAAACATTTAAGCACTCAAGAAAATGAAATATTCTTCTTAGGTTGATTTTTTGCGAATTTTCGCGTGCTATTTCCGACATTTTTACATATGGGAAAGACACTATGACTTCGCTGTAAGCTAAATTTTATAAATCATACAGAAGAGTTAGCCTGCAGGACAAAACTACCAGTTCATTGAAAACTAATACTACTGTCCGTTGAGTTCCTCGGTTTACTGATTCTATTTCATTCCATCTTTGACAGCATCTGGGAAGATTTTATATCTTGTAGGTGCCTACAATTATTGAATGAATGACGGAACCTCCCGCAATTTGCAATATTCTGGTGGCATCTTTGACTAGTTTGCCGCTCATATATCTTGCTGGCACAATATATTCCTTATCAACGGTCTGTTATATATAATACTATAAAATTCTACGTTTTTGAGCAACACTTTATCAAGGGTAAAGCGCTGCCGCTTGCTCAGATGATAGAAAGTGTAGCTTTACCTCTTTTATATTTAAAGCCTCCAAAGCGTAATCAACTGCGACAGTAAATAACTCCAGTACATCTACTGATGGCAAAAATCATCTGCCGGTATTTTTAACATTATTGAAATACTGTTAACTGAGTGGTTTCGGTCAAATACTAAATTTGATCATAGTCATATAAGCGAATCAAGAAGCTCGTGCTAAGTTGAAACAAATATGACGTTTGTTTTCATGTTTTCTAAACTTTACCTATCACGTCTAGCGTTCTGTTTGCTTACTTTAACCTTGAAACAGTGTAGCCTTGGGCCACAATGAGGATCAAAAGCACAATGGACTTGAAAAAGCAATTTAGCTGACAAGCAATCCGTTGCTGTGGAAACCAACCAATGTTGTGGTTGAAATTGCACGGGACATGTTTTTTAGACAATAATGATTATCAGAAGAAGAAGCGCATTCACCGAGACCTTCTATGCCAAATTCCTGTTCTGAACGGCAAAAGCAAATTTTCTCCTCATACTGACTACAATTCCTTCCTTTTCAATACAAACTGTAGACTCTTCAGCTTTTACTAGACCGCCTGAAGCAATTCATCGTTTAAACAGTGCGAAACACAGATTGACCAAATTAAAATTAGCTGTTTGTTATTCAGTTCCATCGAAGATTGACGACGTTATCGTTTTATCCAGCTATACTCCGGCCAAAAATCGGCGCACTATGTATTATTAACTTGCTATATCTGGTTCCAAAAGCCTAATTTATTGTGAATTAGCCTACAGTGTGCGGCTCAGTTACATCGTAAAACTCAGACTCGAACATATGTAACTGGAGAGCCGCAATCAGTGGTCATAGCTTATCAGGAAAATAATGAGGTTTGATTGAGCGTACTACACAGCAATAACGTGCTTTAATGACGTGTAATTAGTGGCTTTGGTTTGCAGTAAGCACAGTAGAACAGATCCAGAGTAATAAATAGACTAGGCATAAATCTCTTCATAAATCACGCATCACAGATGAAAAATGTATTCTCCTATGGTAGTTATGACTAACTGTTTTATCGCATTCAATTCTGCGGTAGTAAAAAGCAGCTTGATGGTAATGGTACAACTCTCTCAGATCATCTGTGGAGTTCTGATCTATGATGGAGCACTTCAAGTCCCCATTTATCATCCTCGTCTAGCTTTCCTTCCGCCAGACTTAAATCCATGTTCAGTGGTCTGTCTCTTAAACGTAGATCCGTAAGCGAATCCAAACATTAGTTCATCACGACGCCGCGCCCAACGGTCCACCTGTGACCTTACCTAGAAACAGTGCATTTTTTCAGAAGAATTAGTTATTACTTTGACGTATCCTTTATTCACCAAAGTCTACTCCATGATCGAGTTCTCGTATTTTACTACATTGGTAGTCAGCTACATCGGTAGAATAACATGATTCGTTTATTTAGATGAAGCTCCGCACACAAATAAAACCGGGTCCAAACTTCAACAAAAACTTACAATTTAAATAAAGTTGAGCCGCTTCTTTAAGCAGTTAACTGCGGCAAACAAACAAAGTTATAAAAGGTAGAATAATGCAATTCAATTATTTGATTATCTTTAAGTCCATTTTGGAAAAAAATAAGTATTTCTTGCTGCTATACACATGCTAGGATTATTGAGATACCCATACAATAGACATAGTATGCTGCCTGCAGACCTAAATTGTAAAACTACAAAGAAACCCTTTTTGTCTTGTCCTGAGAATTATACCGACTACAGGTCAGGTCAGGTCAGGTCACAGTACTTGAGGCTCGAGCCATTAAAGCAGTCCAGATTATTGCACCAATGAGCGTCAAGAATAATCTCAAAGGGGCTGCGACTTCCGTGTTTGCTTTGTGTTTCTGTTGTTTACTCTGTAGATGAAACAGCGTTTAGGCTCAATTCGCTGTCGGGAGAGTGTAGTAGTCTCACGGTTACGAGCTGGGTCCTTTTCCAATTCTAGCTCCCCCCAAGAGTATCACAAATACAGGCAGTTTTTAAATAAAGTGGTAATAATAGTACGTTTGGGAATAAGGAGAATAAGATGGGTGATTGTGGAGAGGGGTTGGCGGCTAGAGTCAGAGGTAGGTATAAACTGGTGGAAATTGATGACAAAGGAGGGAATGGCGCTGCGTCCAGTATTGCCACTGAATGATGTAGATTGAAATGCACTCAGGGAAAACATCAAGCCAGCAAAGGTCCAACCTTGCCTTTAAGCCTGCCACCGATGTAGTAGACTTTTCCTCAGTCGGCAGTGTGTTCCATGGGTTGACAATGTGGCACACAATAAAACTTCCCCGCATTTTTCTTAATGCTCTCGGTTTGACGAGCTAAAACTCGTGTCTCCGGGGTGTGGATTTCTTTGTCAGTACCAAAAACTGCTCCATCGGGATAGATAGTGGCGAATTTGCATAAGGGTTTCTATTAGGTTCCCCTGAGTCTTCTACGTTTCACGGAGAAGAGTTTTAGCGCCAGTAACCTCTTTGTGTATGTTTTATTCCTGAGTCCTAGTAGCAGTCTAGTAAAGTATTGCTGCACTTTCTCAAGAAAAGCATTGTCTCGCACAAGAGTCGGGGCCCAAGCTTGGACACAGTATTCCAGGTGTGGCCTAACTAGTGTCATATAGAAAAGCAAAAACACATAAGCTTCTCTGGAAGCTACGGTGTGCAACAGTTGGTGGAGCGCCCGGGGCTCCTTAGCCGCGGCAGCCAGACACTGAGGAAATGGCTGGTAGCGATCGTTCATCAGAATTCCAAGGTCAGTGATGACTGTAACCTTCGTTATTATCTGTGGGTTATGTGAGTCTAGGTATACCGATTCTCCGTTGATGTCCTGGGTGATATGACTACAATTACCTGTGAAGGGCGGTAGTTGCCACTGAGTAATCCAGTCGTAAACCTTATTCAAGTCCTTTTGGAGTGATGCGGTTCCGGGTTCACTGACCAGCTATAGATCGTCCGCAAACAGGTAGTCTGGGTTTTTTATACCAATGAATAGGTCGTTGATGCAGATCAAAAACTAGAAGACCCAGAACTGACCCCTGAGTGACTCCACGGGTAGCCATAGCCCTCATGAACCTGCTACCTTCCACCCTAACGTAATACATTCGGTTTGTGAGATATATCCGGGTCCATTGCAACACCCAGGGCGCTATGCCCAGTGCTTCCATTATGCGCAACAGAGGTCGGTGGTTCATGGAGTCAAAAGCCTTTTTAAAGTCCAAACAGCAGACCTCGACTCGTTCACCACTGCATAACCTGGCCGTTACCTCGTCCAAAGAAGACAGTAAGTTAGATAAGCACAATCTATTTTATACAAACCCGTGTTGTTTGTTGGAAACTATCCCATTTTCAGTCAGGTGACTGGCCATGCGATTTCTAATCAATCCCTCCGTTATTTTGACTGGCACAGGTAGCAGACTAATTGGTCGATAGTTTCGCGCCTCTTCCTTCAACCATCCCTTGTGTATTGGAACAACTTTGGTCGTCAGACAGGCCTCAGGTAACTGCGTTCTGTTCAACGACCTGGTGTACAGCCGAAAATCAGGAGCTGCTATTACCTGGGCAAGGGGGCGTAGAACCACAGCATAGGTGCCTTCTGAACCGACTGCCTTGTGTACCTTAAGATCCCTCAGGGCTTTTTCTACCTCGTCTTCAGAAATAAGGACTGGCAGCATAATCTGCGGTCTTATGGGGGGTTCGTATGCCGAGTTCAGCCCACTGTCTCGCTGGTGCACTGTCTCGAAGTGCTCTCACAGTAACTCGACCTTGGCGCTACTGTCGAGTGCATGGTTGCCATTCCTGTCTTTACCGGAACCCACAGCTACTCGTGTGGCTGATTTTGACTGGACATAGTTGTAGTGGGCTTTTGGGCACTGCTCAGCATTACTGGCTAAGGTAAACTCATAAGATAACCTACATCGCTTTTGGACCCTGGTGGCTACTTCTCGAATCCCTTTGAATCGGAGGTATCTCCTGTGGCCCCCTGTCCGCTGGTGTTGACACCACGCCCTGTTTCTGGATTTGAGCCCTAGTTTCTCTACTGGTCCACCACGGTGCCCCTTCCTTTCTTCGGATTCTGTGAGCTGGTGCAAAACGCCCCATGAGAAAAAAAGGGTTGTTCCCAAACATCGTCTATTCTTCGTCCACACTTGATTAGTGTTGGCCCCATGTCAGTGCTTTGGCTGCAATGGCTGGGCCTTGTGAATCGAGATCTTTGAAACATCCTTTAAGTTTGTAGAGTACCCTGTCCTTCACGGCCAGGTAGTTGCAACAGATCACTCCGTGGTCACTTCTTCCTAAGGGTACTTAAACCTGTAGGCCCTTAGTCTCATCGGTGTGTTTGGTGATTACCAGGTCCAGTAGCCCGGGAGTCTGTCCTTCCCTCCACCTGGTTGGTTGTAAAACTTGCTGAACAAGCACCCCCTCTAATACGAAGTCTAGCAGTTCGACAGGGAAATCGTTATCTGCTGCCCGCATATTCACCTAGTCTATATCGGGGGCGTTGAAGTCCCCGAGGTTTATAAGCTTGTTTGCTCCGGCTACGGTGCAGTGGAGGTAGCTCAGCAAGGCTAGATCATCCGGTCGGGTGACAGAGGGGCTTCGATACACACACGCAACACGTAATTCAACTTGGTGCAGCTTTAAGTCGCAGAAGATAGCTTGTATATTTAGTGATGTGGTACTTTCCCCGGCTATTCGCTTTATTGTTTCTGAGACTATTACCGTAGCACCACCACCGTCTTTTCCATCCACTCCATGAATGCAATATCCAAAAGGGAAGAGGATACCAATTTCATTCCCCGCTTTCAGCCAAGTTTAAGTGACTGTTGTGAAATCAGCACTAGCAGTCTCTGCCGCCACTTCGTGCCACTTATTTCCAACGCTGCATGCATAAGTGTGGGCTACGGCTAGGTTTCCCAGCCTTCGTGCACTGTTTGTGAGCTGGTAGGCGTGGCATTCGGTACCTGGTTCTGAGTGCTGGTCTCGATTTTGGCGACGAGAGATGGGCTTTTGTCTAATCCTCCACCTAGTTCTAGAGGGCTTTGCTGGCTTTCAAAAGTCTCTATTAGAAATAGGGGTACGATGCCGATATGATGAAGTGGTTCTTTATTTTTCAATGCTAATACGAACCTTGCGGTTTTTCCCGGGGTTGGCTTTGTTCCTACTGGTAGACACTCTCCAAATGGCCTAGTTATCTGTTTTCAATGTTAACATTCCGTGGCTGGTGGCTCTAACCAGTTCCGCTGATGCTAAGAGCGCATCCCTCTCTCTAGGGTTTGCAAACTTGATGAGCACCGGCCTAGGGGTTGGTTGATCACCTTCGTTGTAGCTCTACTTACCCAGCCTGAAGACTCTCTTCAGTAAAATTTGCCCTGAAAGTCCAGCTATTCTTAGCAGGTTTTACACGTGGTGTCAAACATCTTTATTCCTCTGTCTGGCTGCTTGACAGACAGGCTCAGGGATGCCTCTTACCACTACATTGCGGTTCGTTCTTAGAGATAATTCCGTGTTCTTCAGTAACTTGCCAAGGATGAGTTTGATTCTGTTCAACTTGTCCCGAAAAGCCACCAAGTTTGCTTCTTGCTTGTCAACGTTTTGACGCATGTGGGACATTTCCCTCCCAAGCTCTTTACGCAATGTGTTACTACCGACATTATTTGATATGGAGCCGGATTTGGGGAGTCTTTCAATGACCATATCCATCCTTAGGGACAATCAACTGCATTTCCGGTGATACCAGCTGTGACAACCATCACACCTTATTCCGCCCTGTACCGCACGAGGGCATTGGGTGTTCCCACAAGTGCAATTAGTTTGTATTTGCTTACCAGCACTGATGTTCATAAGTTTTGGTCTCTGGCTCATTTCAGCAGCGAGTGAAGAAAAAAGAAACCCTAGAAGATGAACAATGAGTTTTGGTAATTTTGGTAATGGACTATTGTAAAGGAGTCCATGCGAAGAATGCACTGCTAGTATAGCAACTCAGATGGTGAGGAGCATCGACAGGGGTTCAGACTCACCAGCCACTTTCTTCGTCGCTAACTGCTACAG
This sequence comes from Fasciola hepatica, assembly GCA_948099385.1. NCBI lineage: Eukaryota > Metazoa > Platyhelminthes > Trematoda > Plagiorchiida > Fasciolidae > Fasciola > Fasciola hepatica. Next base: position 21,793,955 of record CANUEZ040000019.1, read on the forward strand.
ATCCTTCAACCAGAGTAAATGATTCAGGGAGCGTCACTTAGACAGCTGTCATTGAACAATTTTCGACTGTTTTATTCCCTTTTTGTAATAATAAAAAAGCATTATTTATTTCAACTCGTGCTTATTTGGTGGATGTAGGTATTTCGAGATTGTCTTTTGCAATGACGTTATCGATATTTTGAGAAAAAACTTACGAAGCCAGTTTGAATGCGCCCCCGCCACCTTGCCACGAGCGAACGAATTGTGGATCTGCGTACAAGGCAACTCCTTGTTGTGCTCCAGTAAAGTAAGCGCCCACGGGGGAAAGAATAACGAACAGTATAGCTTTTGAGCAAATATCAACACCTATGGTCGGCTGTAGCCTCCGTAAACGAACTTGAAATAACTTACGTCGATTCCCGCAAAAAGTGGACGAACATAGAGTGAGCAGCCTTCATCTGAGGGAATCCAACTTTTGTCAAGCCTGATAAGCTCTTTGATGCATTCCAACAGCTCAGACGCACTGAAGTCCTTTATTAATTAACGGCCAGTTCACTCTTGAACAAAATGTGACCTCACCGGAAGGCATAAACGAGCTGCTGATTTGCGGAGCCTTTCTATGTGTTTATCTGGTCTAAATAGTCGGCAAATGCCGTCACGGCCACGCATAGCTTTGAATCCTTCGAAACACTAGCCAGACAACGAGTCATGAACACTGAAATACGAGTCTCACAAGAATTTTAGTGAGACCCATATGTTAACCTACAGATGTTGCGTAGTGAAATGATTGCATTGCGGGTGAAACAGTGAGAGGTGCATATTCCCGAATTTCTGGTTTATTCCATCCTCCATCCCTACTCCACTCAACCACAAACATATGGTCTGTAAATATCTTCCCGAAGCCGTAATCCCCTTTGGGGATTGGCTTATGATTTTTTGTTTGCTTTACATTAAGATCAGAACTCTTCTAATAACTAACATATCCCGAATTACCTTGAAGCACGACATATATCGTCCTGTGAATACAAAAGGCTTCACAAAAACCCTGAACGGCCTGAGCGAAAACATATTGTGACAACTGAACGGATGCGCCCTTACAAGGGCGTCGTCGGGCCAGTTTGTAGTATGTGTAGATACCTGTACATTTCCGACTTTTTCCATGATTTTCAACGTCCCTCGGTGCGACACTCCTTTGTTGTACCGACGTTTTAATGTAAAAACACACCTTTTGGTCGTCATCACCGCGCAATACAAAAAGGCTGTAAATAAATCTTTCATTCTGGCACGGTATCATCTTCTGGTTTGGAGTGTCTTGGAATTATATCGGTCGGAACTAACAGTGAGAAACAAAACATTTTAGAAGCTTCCACGGCGTCTCTTGGCACTTCGCTCAATACCATCCTGTCCTGTTCAACGGATGGCCGTCAGACCGAACTGAACTGAAGACGTTGGCGGATATTGGCTCTTCAGCGCTCATTTCCTGATCACAAGAACACAGAACTACTGTGAGTTTTTGTCACACCTTTTGTTTCATTTTAATTCTTAATGTGCATACCCTTTTGGCCTTTTTATCACCACACGTTCCTCCGCCCATCTTAGTTTGCTAGTGTCGTCTTAGATATTGTTGACATTCATTTAGTGTACCATATAGACCTAGTAGTACGCTACAAAATTGGTGATCCCAGGTTGTTTTTCCATCCTCTGACACTAGCTTCACTCTTTTGGTCCAAGTTCCACGCGATTCACCAAGTCTGACAGCGAATCTATTGACATCCACGCGGTTGCTCTGAAACTGCCCGTTTTTGCCCCGACCAACCCTCGAGTGTGGTTTCGACAAATAGAAGCCGTATTTGCCACTCGACATATGACAAGCGAGAGCGTGAAATACTCTCACGTTGTCCAAGCGCTTCCCTTTGACATCGCTGTTGACGTGGAAGATCTCCTCGATCCCATTCCACCAGAAGCTCTTTACACGAAGCTTAAGGAAGCAGTCATTCAGTGTACAGGAAAAATCAGCCGGAAAAATGCTCCGTGAGCTGTTCACTTCGGTGGAGCTCGGAGATCAAGCTCCGCCCCAGCTTATGCGCCACATGCGGTCGCTACTGGCTGGACGTCAAATGGACGACGCCATTTTCAGGGGGATATGGGTTGATAAACTACCCCTCCCGATGCAGCGGGTCCTGTCAATGTTGGAGCCCACTACTCCTTTTGACAAAGTTGTGCAACACGCCGATAGAATAATGGAATGCTGCCCGGCTGGTAGACCCTGTGTTCACATGACATCACCCGTCGAAACCACTCTGACACACGAATCCCCTATGACATTACCAGTTCCTGCCACAGATCGCCGTGGCGACGTTTCTCGCAGTCCTCCCTCCCCATCCCATCACTCTCATATCGATAAGGACATTGCGAACCTAAAAGAAACCGTTCGCATGTTGTGCAATCAGGTCGGTGCAATTTGCAACGCATTAATTACTCATCGACCTGTGTCCGCCGAAGTACCTCGTCGACCTAGATCACGGTCCAGAAACCGCCGGTTACAAACCTGGTGTTGGTACCACCGCACATTCGGCTCCCAGGCACGCCGCTGTGATCCTCCACGTTCATTCCGCGCTTCCACCTCGCAGTCAAACGACCAGGCCAGCCAGTAACGGCGACGACTTCGGCTGGCTCTCCACACGAAAGTCGCCTATTTTATATCGTTGGCCGATTCAGTGGCCTTCGATGCCTCATTGATACCGGCGCCGAGATCAGTGTAATCCTCCCACCGAAACATCATAGCCTCAAACCATCTCACTTTACACTGCAAGCAGCAAACACAACAACCATTGTGACATTCGGCCAACGGTCCATCACTCTTGATTTAGGCCTCCGACGATCTTTTCAATGTGTTTTCATCCAGGCAGATGTTCAGACTCCCATTATTGGCGCGGATTTCCTCTTACACTTTGGCTTAACTGTGGACCTCAAAAATCGCAAGCTGGTAGACACCACAACCAAGCTCTTTGCAGTCGGCATCGGTAAATGCACTAACTCTCTGGGTATTCGGTTGGCGATCCCGCAATCGCCGTTTGCTGACATTTTGAAGGAGTTTTCATCCCTCACTAAACCGTGTCAGTTCACCGACCCAGTCTCTCACGCTGTGCGTCACCACATCGCCACGAAAGGCCAACCGGTCCGCCTTCAGCCACGCCGACTCAACGCCGACAAACTCCTCATTGCAAGCCTTGAATTCGAACATATGATGAATCTTGGCATCATTCGACCGTCTTCAAGCCCATGGGCCTCGCCTTTGTACATGGTTCCAAAATCATCTGGTGATTGGAGACCCTGTGGAGGCTACCGTGCTCTCAACAACGTCACCGTCCCCGACAGGTACCCGATCCCGCACATTCATGATTTTGCACAGAATCTCCCTGGGAAGACAGTCTTTTCCAAGGTTGACCTCGTAAGGGCATATCACCAAATCCCGGTGGCCGAAGAAGACACTCCCAAGACAGCCATCACCACGCCTTTTGGACTGTTCGATTTCATGAGCATGCCATATGGATTGAGAAACGCTGCTCAGACGTTCCAGCGATTCGTCGATGAAGTGCTTCGAGGTCTACCCTTCGTGCTTGGCTACATCGACGACATCTTAATTGCCAGCGCATCTCCATCAGAGCATGCCGGCCACCTGCATCAACTTTCTCAACGTTTCCAACAATACGGACTTCAGCTGAACCCCAGTAAATGCGTGTTCGGCGTTCCGTCCCTCGATTTTCTCGGGCACCATATCGATCAAAAAGGTCTCACACCCCTCCCAGATAAGGTGCGCAGCATCCTGTCATTTCCTGCACCTCAAACGATCACACAGTTACGACGTTTCTTGGGAATTTCGAACTACTACCGTCGCTTCATTCCACATTGTGCGACCATTGTTTCATCTTTAACCGATCTTCTCAAGTCCAACGTCAAAATGATCGATTTCACTCCCAAGGCCGAGGCAGCTTTCACAGAAGCCAAAAAAGCTCTCGCGGATGCCACCATGCTGCATCATCCACATTCAGATCCAAATACTGAGTTAATCCTAACGACTGATGCATCAAATACTGCCGTCGGTGCAGTGCTTCACCAAATTGTGGACAATCAATTACAGCTCTCAGCTTTCTTCTCGCAAAAACTCCAGGCGGCACAGACAAGATACAGCACGTTTTCTCGTGAACTCCTGGCTATTTACTTGTCCATTCGTCATTTCCGTCACCTTTTGGAAGGACGACAATTTCGTGTGCACACTGACCACAAACCCATGACAGACGCACTTCATGCCAAGCCTAACAGACATTCACCCAGAGACATCTGCTATTTAGATTATATTTCTCAGTTCACAACAGACATCCGCCACGTGCATGGAGTTGATAATGTTGTGGCTGATGTTTTATCCAGACCAGACATCAACACGGTGCAGACAAAATTTGATCTCACGGAACTTGGAAACCTCCAGCGTGATGATCCATCCTTGCTCGAACTGCGCACATCCTCCACCCTCCAGCTGAAGGCTTCTCCCCTACCTTCAGCCGACGGCACATTCCTATGTGACTGGTCTACGGGTCACCCTCGTCCTACCGTTCCAACTTCCTACAGGAAGATCGTTTTCGATCATTTTCATTCTCGTTCCCATCCTGGTATCCGTGCATCTCGCAAACTCATTTCTGCCAGATTTATTCGGCCCAGTATGAATTCTGACATTGCATTATGGACTAAACAGTGTTTACAATGTCAGAGAAACAAAGTCTACCGCCACACTTTTTCTCCTCCCAGTGCATTCACCGTTCCCGACGTCCGTTTCACACATATTCACGTCGATCTTCTTGGTCAACTACCACCATCAAATGGACATACCCACTTATTAACCGCTGTTGATCGTTTCACACGCTGGCCGGTGGCAGTACCCATTTCCGACACCTCGGCAGAAAATGTTGCAAAAGTACTACTCCAAAACTGGATTGCTACATTTGGTATACCGTCTACCGTCACCACAGACCGTGGCAGCCAATTCCAATCGACTTTGTTTCGTGAGCTCACTAAACCGCTTGGCTGTAAACACATCACAACAACGGCATACCATCCTTCGTCCAATGGCATGGTAGAGCGCCTACACCGTCTACTCAAAGCAGCAATGATTTCCCAGCCAAACCCCAGTAACTGGAGCGACAACCTGCCACTGGTTCTCTTGGGTCTGCGGTCCTCAGTCAAAGACGACCTCCACAGCACGTCTGCTGAACTCGTTTTTGGTACCACCATATGCCTTCCAGGTGAGTGTGTTCAACCCAGCACTGATGCCAGTCCTAACCCAACCCAGTTTGTCCAACAACTCAAAGACCGGAAGTCACACCTTCGTCCAACACCCACTCGCTCATCATCTACACAAGTTTTTGTACACAATGAACTATATACGTCACCTTTCGTTTTTATTCGTAACGATGCTGTTCGTAAACCTTTCACACCACCATATGACGGTCCGTTTAAGGCACTTAGTGGAACAGACAAATACTTCGTGGTTCAGAAAGCCGATAAGCCAGGCACTATTTCCGTTGACAGATTGAAACCCGCGTACATTGATACACCTCCATCACCAGCAACACCGACACCATCACCATCCACAGACAAACCACCAACAATTCTTGTTGATGATCCACCCACTATCATCACACTAGACGCTACACCACACCCGTCAGCACCACCACAGCAACAACCTTCCCTGGTAACCCGCCGTTTCTGCAGAAACGTTCGACGCCCTGTCAGATTTCAAGACTTTGTCAGTTGACGTTTTCTTTCGCTAACCGTTTCTTCTTTCTATTTTTCTATCGAGCGTTTATTTTGTACAACAAACGCTCTGGCGAGGGAGTTGTGTAGGTACCTTCACATTTCCGACTTTTTCCATGATTTTCAACGTCCCTCGGTGCGACACTCCTTTGTTGTACCGACGTTTTAATGTAAAAACACACCTTTTGGTCGTCATCACCGCGCAATACAAAAAGGCTGTAAATAAATCTTTCATTCTGGCACGGTATCATCTTCTGGTTTGGAGTGTCTTGGAATTATATCGGTCGGAACTAACAGTGAGAAACAAAACATTTTAGAAGCTTCCACGGCGTCTCTTGGCACTTCGCTCAATACCATCCTGTCCTGTTCAACGGATGGCCGTCAGACCGAACTGAACTGAAGACGTTGGCGGATATTGGCTCTTCAGCGCTCATTTCCTGATCACAAGAACACAGAACTACTGTGAGTTTTTGTCACACCTTTTGTTTCATTTTAATTCTTAATGTGCATACCCTTTTGGCCTTTTTATCACCACACGTTCCTCCGCCCATCTTAGTTTGCTAGTGTCGTCTTAGATATTGTTGACATTCATTTAGTGTACCATATAGACCTAGTAGTACGCTACAAAATTGGTGATCCCAGGTTGTTTTTCCATCCTCTGACACTAGCTTCACTCTTTTGGTCCAAGTTCCACGCGATTCACCAAGTCTGACAGCGAATCTATTGACATCCACGCGGTTGCTCTGAAACTGCCCGTTTTTGCCCCGACCAACCCTCGAGTGTGGTTTCGACAAATAGAAGCCGTATTTGCCACTCGACATATGACAAGCGAGAGCGTGAAATACTCTCACGTTGTCCAAGCGCTTCCCTTTGACATCGCTGTTGACGTGGAAGATCTCCTCGATCCCATTCCACCAGAAGCTCTTTACACGAAGCTTAAGGAAGCAGTCATTCAGTGTACAGGAAAAATCAGCCGGAAAAATGCTCCGTGAGCTGTTCACTTCGGTGGAGCTCGGAGATCAAGCTCCGCCCCAGCTTATGCGCCACATGCGGTCGCTACTGGCTGGACGTCAAATGGACGACGCCATTTTCAGGGGGATATGGGTTGATAAACTACCCCTCCCGATGCAGCGGGTCCTGTCAATGTTGGAGCCCACTACTCCTTTTGACAAAGTTGTGCAACACGCCGATAGAATAATGGAATGCTGCCCGGCTGGTAGACCCTGTGTTCACATGACATCACCCGTCGAAACCACTCTGACACACGAATCCCCTATGACATTACCAGTTCCTGCCACAGATCGCCGTGGCGACGTTTCTCGCAGTCCTCCCTCCCCATCCCATCACTCTCATATCGATAAGGACATTGCGAACCTAAAAGAAACCGTTCGCATGTTGTGCAATCAGGTCGGTGCAATTTGCAACGCATTAATTACTCATCGACCTGTGTCCGCCGAAGTACCTCGTCGACCTAGATCACGGTCCAGAAACCGCCGGTTACAAACCTGGTGTTGGTACCACCGCACATTCGGCTCCCAGGCACGCCGCTGTGATCCTCCACGTTCATTCCGCGCTTCCACCTCGCAGTCAAACGACCAGGCCAGCCAGTAACGGCGACGACTTCGGCTGGCTCTCCACACGAAAGTCGCCTATTTTATATCGTTGGCCGATTCAGTGGCCTTCGATGCCTCATTGATACCGGCGCCGAGATCAGTGTAATCCTCCCACCGAAACATCATAGCCTCAAACCATCTCACTTTACACTGCAAGCAGCAAACACAACAACCATTGTGACATTCGGCCAACGGTCCATCACTCTTGATTTAGGCCTCCGACGATCTTTTCAATGTGTTTTCATCCAGGCAGATGTTCAGACTCCCATTATTGGCGCGGATTTCCTCTTACACTTTGGCTTAACTGTGGACCTCAAAAATCGCAAGCTGGTAGACACCACAACCAAGCTCTTTGCAGTCGGCATCGGTAAATGCACTAACTCTCTGGGTATTCGGTTGGCGATCCCGCAATCGCCGTTTGCTGACATTTTGAAGGAGTTTTCATCCCTCACTAAACCGTGTCAGTTCACCGACCCAGTCTCTCACGCTGTGCGTCACCACATCGCCACGAAAGGCCAACCGGTCCGCCTTCAGCCACGCCGACTCAACGCCGACAAACTCCTCATTGCAAGCCTTGAATTCGAACATATGATGAATCTTGGCATCATTCGACCGTCTTCAAGCCCATGGGCCTCGCCTTTGTACATGGTTCCAAAATCATCTGGTGATTGGAGACCCTGTGGAGGCTACCGTGCTCTCAACAACGTCACCGTCCCCGACAGGTACCCGATCCCGCACATTCATGATTTTGCACAGAATCTCCCTGGGAAGACAGTCTTTTCCAAGGTTGACCTCGTAAGGGCATATCACCAAATCCCGGTGGCCGAAGAAGACACTCCCAAGACAGCCATCACCACGCCTTTTGGACTGTTCGATTTCATGAGCATGCCATATGGATTGAGAAACGCTGCTCAGACGTTCCAGCGATTCGTCGATGAAGTGCTTCGAGGTCTACCCTTCGTGCTTGGCTACATCGACGACATCTTAATTGCCAGCGCATCTCCATCAGAGCATGCCGGCCACCTGCATCAACTTTCTCAACGTTTCCAACAATACGGACTTCAGCTGAACCCCAGTAAATGCGTGTTCGGCGTTCCGTCCCTCGACTTTCTCGGGCACCATATCGATCAAAAAGGTCTCACACCCCTCCCAGATAAGGTGCGCAGCATCCTGTCATTTCCTGCACCTCAAACGATCACACAGTTACGACGTTTCTTGGGAATTTCGAACTACTACCGTCGCTTCATTCCACATTGTGCGACCATTGTTTCATCTTTAACCGATCTTCTCAAGTCCAACGTCAAAATGATCGATTTCACTCCCAAGGCCGAGGCAGCTTTCACAGAAGCCAAAAAAGCTCTCGCGGATGCCACCATGCTGCATCATCCACATTCAGATCCAAATACTGAGTTAATCCTAACGACTGATGCATCAAATACTGCCGTCGGTGCAGTGCTTCACCAAATTGTGGACAATCAATTACAGCTCTCAGCTTTCTTCTCGCAAAAACTCCAGGCGGCACAGACAAGATACAGCACGTTTTCTCGTGAACTCCTGGCTATTTACTTGTCCATTCGTCATTTCCGTCACCTTTTGGAAGGACGACAATTTCGTGTGCACACTGACCACAAACCCATGACAGACGCACTTCATGCCAAGCCTAACAGACATTCACCCAGAGACATCTGCTATTTAGATTATATTTCTCAGTTCACAACAGACATCCGCCACGTGCATGGAGTTGATAATGTTGTGGCTGATGTTTTATCCAGACCAGACATCAACACGGTGCAGACAAAATTTGATCTCACGGAACTTGGAAACCTCCAGCGTGATGATCCATCCTTGCTCGAACTGCGCACATCCTCCACCCTCCAGCTGAAGGCTTCTCCCCTACCTTCAGCCGACGGCACATTCCTATGTGACTGGTCTACGGGTCACCCTCGTCCTACCGTTCCAACTTCCTACAGGAAGATCGTTTTCGATCATTTTCATTCTCGTTCCCATCCTGGTATCCGTGCATCTCGCAAACTCATTTCTGCCAGATTTATTCGGCCCAGTATGAATTCTGACATTGCATTATGGACTAAACAGTGTTTACAATGTCAGAGAAACAAAGTCTACCGCCACACTTTTTCTCCTCCCAGTGCATTCACCGTTCCCGACGTCCGTTTCACACATATTCACGTCGATCTTCTTGGTCAACTACCACCATCAAATGGACATACCCACTTATTAACCGCTGTTGATCGTTTCACACGCTGGCCGGTGGCAGTACCCATTTCCGACACCTCGGCAGAAAATGTTGCAAAAGTACTACTCCAAAACTGGATTGCTACATTTGGTATACCGTCTACCGTCACCACAGACCGTGGCAGCCAATTCCAATCGACTTTGTTTCGTGAGCTCACTAAACCGCTTGGCTGTAAACACATCACAACAACGGCATACCATCCTTCGTCCAATGGCATGGTAGAGCGCCTACACCGTCTACTCAAAGCAGCAATGATTTCCCAGCCAAACCCCAGTAACTGGAGCGACAACCTGCCACTGGTTCTCTTGGGTCTGCGGTCCTCAGTCAAAGACGACCTCCACAGCACGTCTGCTGAACTCGTTTTTGGTACCACCATATGCCTTCCAGGTGAGTGTGTTCAACCCAGCACTGATGCCAGTCCTAACCCAACCCAGTTTGTCCAACAACTCAAAGACCGGAAGTCACACCTTCGTCCAACACCCACTCGCTCATCATCTACACAAGTTTTTGTACACAATGAACTATATACGTCACCTTTCGTTTTTATTCGTAACGATGCTGTTCGTAAACCTTTCACACCACCATATGACGGTCCGTTTAAGGCACTTAGTGGAACAGACAAATACTTCGTGGTTCAGAAAGCCGATAAGCCAGGCACTATTTCCGTTGACAGATTGAAACCCGCGTACATTGATACACCTCCATCACCAGCAACACCGACACCATCACCATCCACAGACAAACCACCAACAATTCTTGTTGATGATCCACCCACTATCATCACACTAGACGCTACACCACACCCGTCAGCACCACCACAGCAACAACCTTCCCTGGTAACCCGCCGTTTCTGCAGAAACGTTCGACGCCCTGTCAGATTTCAAGACTTTGTCAGTTGACGTTTTCTTTCGCTAACCGTTTCTTCTTTCTATTTTTCTATCGAGCGTTTATTTTGTACAACAAACGCTCTGGCGGGGGAGTTGTGTAGGTACCTTCACATTTCCGACTTTTTCCATGATTTTCAACGTCCCTCAGTGCGACACTCCTTTGTTGTACCGACGTTTTAATGTAAAAACACACCTTTTGGTCGTCATCACCGCGCAATACAAAAAGGCTGTAAATAAATCTTTCATTCTGGCACGGTATCATCTTCTGGTTTGGAGTGTCTTGGAATTATATCGGTCGGAACTAACAGTGAGAAACAAAACATTTTAGAAGCTTCCACGGCGTCTCTTGGCACTTCGCTCAATACCATCCTGTCCTGTTCAACGGATGGCCGTCAGACCGAACTGAACTGAAGACGTTGGCGGATATTGGCTCTTCAGCGCTCATTTCCTGATCACAAGAACACAGAACTACTGTGAGTTTTTGTCACACCTTTTGTTTCATTTTAATTCTTAATGTGCATACCCTTTTGGCCTTTTTATCACCACACGTTCCTCCGCCCATCTTAGTTTGCTAGTGTCGTCTTAGATATTGTTGACATTCATTTAGTGTACCATACACATGAGTAGTACGCTGCATTTGTTGACGGAAGACGAAATAAAAGAAAAATCCAGTCTATATTATATGGTACCTTTTACAGAGAAGGGTTGTGGTTACTAACAAGAAGAGTCATTACTGGTCTCTGGACCTTCCGAACAGTCACTAGATTCTCTTGTGATCACGGTCAGTGATGTTCTTGAAACATGAATAACGAGGAACAAATGAGGACATCACGTACAATGCAAGTCAATGTTCAACTGTAACAAAAGTGGTCAATGAAATGGGTTTTGCGCCACAGTTCAGATCAGATCGGACCAGGTCACAGGGCTCGCAGCTTTGGCCAGTGTTCGCCCAGTTTCTTGCACTCGAGGGCTGAAATATTTCCACGGTGATTCGACTGCTAGCTGGTCCAAGTTCAGTATTGGTTGAACGATGGACTTCAAGGAGGAAAATGAACAACAGGTTCGCTCCCGGTGAACAGGCAGTCACGTTGGATAGACAGGTTCAGTGCCCCAATTAGGACCAACTGGATAAATATGAAAAACCTTAGTCTGCTGCTTTTCACCGTGTGACGGGGAAGCAGTTGTTTTGCTTCTTGGAAATGAAGGCAGAAAAAGAAAGGATGGGTGTAACCTTACAGGATGCTCGTTTGACTAGACGTAGTGCGAGGCAACTTCATCGAGGTAGTCTTTCAGCCGTCTTTTGAACACGACGACAGTACTTGCTGCTACTGCATGGAGAGCCAGCTCTTTCCAAGGGTTCGTAACGCGGTGAGGAAAAAAATGTACCCGAGGGCTTCTGATAGCCCAAGGTTTCATCAGTTTATGTTGTGTCCTCTGGGAGTCGAGTTATTACTTGGAACGACTAACGGCCCGTCAGTTTCTGATAATCCGTGAGGCCCTTTGCCGGCCACAATCAGATCTCTCCTTGAGTGCCGCCCATTTAGCACGATTTGGCCGGCAGCTTTGAGGGGTTCTCGGTACGCCTCGTCCAGCAGCGGATTATCATCTTGGTAAACTGTCTCGGAAATGTTTCCTGACTAGTTTCGATGCCCAGGCCTGACCGCGGTATTGCGAGCGAGGGCGTACGTGCTTTTTTGTTATCTCGGGGCCTGGCAGTCGGGCACAGTTGGAACAAGGACCTTCTACCCTCCCCGGCTGCGGCAAGGAACTATTGGATAGGCTTAGAGGTTTCGTGCACTTGGCGGCCGAGATCTTTTATGAGCTCAGTCACCTGGATTTACCCAATCATCTCCCATCGAAGTGCCGAGGCTCTCCTGCTCTCCCGCCTTGGAGCAGCTGCCTGCATTTACCTTTATTCAGGGAGAGTTTCCATGTCTATTCTCACCCTCGTATTCTTATTAGGTCTTCCTGTAACCAGTTTGGAGAAGGCTCCCCCACAGTCTAGAGATCATCCGCGAACAGAACACCAGGACACCTCAAGTCTTCTGCCAGGTCACTTACATAGTTCAAGGACAAATAGGGTCCTAGCACCGACCCCTCCGGCACCCCATCGCATGCACTTGCTGCTGTGGACCTTTCATCCTCAGCCCGAGGGGGAAAAACTCTACGGCCGAGTTACGTTCTAATCCAGTTCAGCGTCACTCGTGCAATCCCTCCGCTCTGTATTTTGTGCAATAGCAGCCCGCGGTTTACATATTCGAAGGCCTTCTGGAAACCCAGATGACCCACTCCAACTAGCTCTCCTTTGTCCACAAATACTAAGGGGCTCGTTAGACATGATTTCTGCTTTACTAACCCGTGCTTCCCTACTGTGGTTGTCTTGCGGTGTTCAACACGCTTTGTGATCCTATTCCTGACGAAGGCCTGGAGTACATTTTGTGCCACCGAGAGCAGACTAACGAGCCTGTAGTTGGACTGCGTTCCCCTCTTGCCTCTTAAGGATGGGCACCACGTCCGCTCGAGCTGCACAGGACAGCTAATGGCCACGGCCAACTGAGCCCCCAAATCTCACGTTTCGGTGTGCTCATAGGTTAATCACCCACCGTTGCGCAGTATATTTTATCCATTCCCGCTAAAAATTAGGGGTAAACTCAAGGCCTTGTCGCAAACCAAGAGCAAAAGGCATTGCGCAACTAGCGGAAAGTCAAATACGGCGCACCTCAAACAGACCACAGTGGTACGTTTCATCCTTCCAGAGCACTAGTAAGGCCGCCTGGATCTGCACCGCAGATTCCATAGTAAAAGCTTTTTTCGGTCCTTCGTACTATACGGACCACCTGCTCCTCATTCCAGTGACTGCGCCGTAAAAACACAATGCTAAGAACGGTCTTCTCCATGACCCGCGAGAGTAAGAAGTTGTCCGGGAAAGATTGTTGTTAGGGACTATTTGAGAGCTTGCTCGAAGAGCGCACACGATCAATGGTCAAGTGGCAACCGCGCTTGGCACTCTGCTTTCAGTTAAATAATAACGTGCTGAAATCATGAAGCGGGACGACTTTAGCTGTGGAGACATTCTCCTAGAAGTATAACGGAGTTGGACTTCGATCAGCGCTGTAGGGTGGATTTACTGGTGGCCCAGGGGCTCCTCGTGTCTTGCTCATATTTTTGGTGACATCAAACAGCTGCTGGTAAGTGCCTGACGGTTTCTGCACTCTCGAGGCCCCAATAAGTTTTTGTCCGACTGTGGTTCCGCACCCACGGGTCCTAAGCTCTCGAGCCAAGAAATGTCTCGCCATGTCCATCTGCAACAGGCGTCCAGTTGTCGTTCCCGGGACCACGCCGACCAATCGTCCCGTTGTCCGGTGAGTGGTTAGCGTCTCGAACGTACATGGGAGTCAGCGAGGTTTGGGATGAATCCGTCCGGGAGAAGATAAAGCAAACTGGAAGGAAATAGCGCCTGAGGACGCCGGCGGATATTGGACCATAATAACAAACACAAACGACTTTTAGTGTTGCTGTAGACGCCAGGAGACCAAAAGAAAATGAAATCATAACCACTGATTGTAATTTCTCTGACCTTGCCAAATTTCACAGCCTAGTACTGAAAATTAATTGAAAAAATTGTCACGAACTCAGCAAAACGGACGGGACTTCGTAGTTGGGGACCACGACGGCTACTTCACATCGCGGGTACGGTTGGAGATTCTTCTGGACTAATTTCTGGGTTTTCACTAGGTGTAATTGTGGGTGGAACGAGTAATAGATCGCTCGGTGCAGAAGACTGAGCGTCCTGAACAAGTGAAATTTGACCGGGCGGCTAGCAGTCTACGACGGCAAGTTCGAGGCGGTTGGTAGACGCGGTGTCGTGCCGCCTAGTGACTCTTATGACCAACGCTTTTTCTCTGCATTTAATCTCACATAGCGGGTGAATGTGTGGAGATGGTAGCGACGATCGAGGGCCGTCAGCGCGAAGGAACAAGTGAGAAGTGGTTCATCACACGCGTGGAAAGCAGCTCCCAGACGATTGCTCGCATGACGGGCTTGACGTCATTCCAATTGTGAATAAAGCGCAATCAACATCATGAATCCCGGAGTCATAAGAAGAATAATTCAGCAATTCTTCGGTGTTAGAATAAACGTTTCCACGCATCCAAATCATATACGAGCCCCGACAGTGCGGCTACTAGGATTAACAAAGAGAACCACAGGCCAGCAGAAGTCAACGGCAGACACAATCAACAGAGCATTCAGGGATCAAATGATAACGATAACGATAACGGCTTATTCCGGATAACCTCGAAACATGCTGTACGCAAGATCAAACGGTACAATTTGACGTACAGTCCGAATTCCAAGAGGATGATTCAGGTATGTGCACTCGATATTGTACGGAAGAAGGTACTTAAGTTACCCTTTAAGGCGGCGCCCGTCAAATTCGAACTCAAGGTTGGGTGGCCAAGCCGGCCAAGTCAGCGTGGAGCTGGTCGGAGGTAGTAGACTCTTACTCAAATATTACAAAAAGAGGGACTGTGCAGCAAGAGAATCAAACAGAATTGACGAAAGTTTTGTCCACTTGAGGAAAAAGAAGTTTCCAAGGGAGACGTGAACCAGCTATAGCGCTCCGCGGAGTATGGCACGGCTTTGGATTGGAAATCAGACGATGAAAGGAATGAATTTGCAGACAAAGAACAAGCAAAATCTTTCGAAGATTACCCTTGTAACGTTCAGCGAACAAATATCGGCTGAGTCAGTTAAAAACTCAATGAAGGACTCATTTGTAGAGAGAGAATACCTAGGTGATGGTGAAAGCAGTGGCCGGATGTAAACATGTAATCGTTGCGCACATTGTTTACTTTCATAAAGGTGGAATGTGATGCACCAAAATGGAAATGGGAACTGGGCGACAAATCAATTTGTGATGCGTAGCCATGATAGTCGCAGATACACGGTTTGCAAAGGAGATGAGCATTTAAATGACAGTTAAGTATTTACGTTTGATAATCGTTATCTTAGGGCTGAAAATGATGACCTGAGAGATGCAAGAATCAAAATTGTCTGAGAGGATTTACCAAGATAGAACACCGGGTATGAAAAAGTACCATCAACCGGTGAATACAGTTGCAAAGTTGGGCGGTGAATTAGTTGACATGTAAACTACTACCTGTTGGTATTCTTTGTAGAGGGTGGATCATGTGGTGGCGAAAGATCAAAACGCTGCGATACGGATGTCTCTCAAATGTGAATATATGGGGAGGGCATGAATCTTTTCAAGGTGAGGATATTGCAATGCCACAGCCGTGTGAGCTAACAGAAGGACTGATAGAGAGAGCGAGATATCACAATATCGCCGACTGTTGGGATGCTCTGGAGACAAATATTCCTCAGTGAAATATACTGTTTGGACTATGTGGGACGGAGGTGTATAGCCACATTAAATGTGACGTTTTGCAAAAACATCGGTAACTGCACACTTGAGGGGGATATGAACAAGAGTTCAAAAGAAGCGGTCGAAGTGCGCTTCATTACACGGGGGGCAAGAGGAATAAATTGCGTAGTTTAGGCATTGCAAGTGTGAAAATAATTGGAGGAGGATTTCTACAGACGTTCAATACGCTGCCCGCCAGATCCTACCTGCGAAACGACCAGTGTCCGAGGGATAGATAGATGTGCCGATTTGCAATCTCCTATTTACACCCCAAGTCAGTGGACAAGCCTGTCGACATGGGTTACTTCTACTGCTGCTTATTCATTGGCACACTTGCAGAGCTCCCCAGGAATTGGCTCCGAAATTCCAGGTGTGAAACTTTCACACGGCAATGATGATTTTTTTATCGACATTTGGCGATACACGCTTCGGCACAGTCTGGATGTGCAGACAGTTTATGGGAAAAAAGGCCTTCTGACCAGGAGTGAATAGGTAACCAAATAACGAATGAAAATTTTGCAAGAAGAATCAGAGTAAGCACAACGCGCTTGAACTTTGGGTAGTTCAGTCCGAGAGACCTAATCAGTTCAGAAACATGTAACTAACAATACATGTGCGAACACGAACACTGACTGGTGGGTAATAATACAAAGGCGAAGTTTCAGAACTATTATTTTTTCTGGTAATAATAGCGATAATAATAATTATATTCAGAACACGAGTTGTAGGCCAACATGTTTTCGGTGATTTCATTCTCAATTCACTACGACCACATTTATATGAAAACGAATTATTAAGAAGAGCTGGAAAAAGTCTCACCAAGTCGGTACGGGTAAGTAAGGGTGAGGAAGGACGGAAACCCGTGTGAGTGACCAGATTATGTAACCGGTGATAATTAGCTTACGTCACCACTGTGCCTGGCTGTGTAACACAGTTGAGTGTTGCCCATGGGAGTCGTAGTGCCTGGACTAATTTTTGCTTAGCGCAAAGCTCAGACTTCGAGAGGCCGATGATAATTGCCTCGGCCGTTGCTAGCATCCGGAGCCTAATTGCTCTTGACACCTTTTGTGGGGCCCGGTAGACGACTTTGAAGGCGAACTGGATGCCGATTAGAGGCCCAGTTTCTAACGAGTGCGAGAAGATTGAACTTGATACTACTTCATTACCTCCGTGTCTAAGCCATCGTAGGTGATGCTCCCTGACGCGTTTTGATAGCTGTCTTGCCGTTCGACCTATGTTAGTAGCACCACAGGTGCACCAGAACTGATAGATGATCATGGATGAGATCTACAAGGGCAGCTTATTTTTATTTTCACATCGGATTATTGGTGACGTGAAAACAAGGCTTAGTACAAAGGAATAAAAATACGAGTCCGTGGCTACTAGTGACATTGAATCTTGTTGGATTTACAACTGAATGCCCACGTATGAAAGAAAATCAGATAACGTGCAGGTGAACCTATCCGCATCCGCAAGGACCGCTGCTCTCAGTAATCATACAACGGATAAAAGGAGGAGAAGGCAGAGAAACTGTGTGACAGAATGTCATGGCTGGTTCAGATAGTTCAAGCATGTAAAGGTTACTGAGGTCAGACCATCATCCACGTTCATAGACGCGGTGATGGAGGGGCTCATGGTTCGCGCAGCTTGGGAATCCCCCACAGCGATGATGGTATCACGATGTCATGAAAGTGGTAATACACCACATGGGGGAAGTGCTGGGACTTTAAGTCTGTGTGTGTGTGTGGTCTTCCAGCCGGTTCTATAGGTGGGCCAGCCTGTCAGATTTTCGGTATGTATGTGGTTCGCGAGGCGCCTTGGAAGATAGCACCAACCTACGTCCACCGTTGTCGATTTTGGAGGGTAGACGGCAACTCAGTAAAATGCATCCCTAGTGCAACTTAGAATAGTTCATTCCGGAGATTCTAGCGGCCCAATGAGCGACTACGGGGTATTAAGGACCTGGGATAGATGGAGAGGTTTGCTGTCTGGAGGTGGTTTCAGCTGCGGGTGACGATAACAAGTGGAGACAAAACATAACAAGCTGTACCAGTTTATAGAAACGCGTCGGGGGTAGGGTTCATTTTAAGGGTCAGCGGCGCGCTTCTTATCTGTCAACCACGGAGTTGAGTTACACTTTTAACTAACAGAAGCTTGAGGGGGGAACCACCAACGGGCTCTGGACCATACTGCTGCAAGCCAACCAATTCGTGGACACCGGGTACTCACTGCGCGTATGCATCCAAAAACACGTATGATCAGTTGGTTGTCTATGAAGAGGAAGTAAAACATAAGGCGTGGTGAATAGTCTTGCACGTGACGGAGTTAGTTACGGCGGAAAACAAGTTGTGGGTTGAGGATAGATCTACTGGCCTATTAAGTAGGAGCTATCAAAACGCAAAAAACTGCCCATAGATCGGAGTGACAGATAGATCATATTTAGGTGGTTGCTTAGGGATAGTGGTTGCATAGGAAGCGGGGCTTTATAGGAAAGTTTACTTGCGAGCTTTATGCACGTAATGGGGGTGGCTTACTGGAAGCGATTGGAAAACTCCAAAGAAGTCACCATTGGTTATTAGTTTCGAGAGTATGAAGTGGACTAGAGTCGACCAACCATCATCTGCCTGGAGGCTGCTCAAACCTAAGCTTACTTTGTGGTAGTGGTGATCGGCTACCAGGAATTAGAATCAGTCAAACCTAAACAGTCTTCCTACGTAGAGCATTGACAGGCTCCGAAGCATTAGGGCAGGTTCTAAATAATAATTTACGCGTGAATAAGGCTGTTACCTTACTAATATAACACTTTGTAAGGTGATATGTCTTTTCTAGCATTGGCAATTTTCTAATGCTTGATAGCATCTGATAGGGCCCAGAGTAGTGGTGTGGAGGAAAAAGTGTGGAAAAGATTTATAGAGGGAATCTGGGGAAAAAATGTTGCCGGTTACGATAAAATCACACAACATGAATGGATAATTTGTGAGAGCAGCGGCGGCCAGTGGATTGACGAGGTTTGGACGGTTGGGAATACACTGATCACCGAATCAACCGTTGAATTGCACACGAAAGCCCGTGTGGGGATATTGGGCGGGTTTTGGAATCCAGAAAGGCGGCGCCAACAGGTTTTGTGGGAAGCCCTTGTAAGCTCGGCGGAAGAACTAAATGCAAGCGGTTGACTGTTCCAAAATCCCGGTCATTTCGCAAACATTTTAGGTTATGGGCTGACTAGCAGTTTCTAGAAATAAATTCCATGGTAGATTGTGCACGCTGACAAACCGGATATAAATGCGCTTCCAAGAATTTTGAGAGGTCAGGTTCCTTGGAAGATGCATGAGAGGTAGATGAGATAAATTCAGAGTCAACCGGTGTCAGAAGTTTGGAGACTTATTCCATCAGCCTTCCTCTGAGCCTGGTCTGTCGCTTCGAAGCCACCCGTACCACTGTCCCTTTTGAGCAAATACACTTTGCGGACATATCAGATTACGTCGTCTTCAGTTGTTGTCACCACCACCCAGTGTGTGAGGCAATCGACTTCGATACGACGACTTTTGATCTTTCAAATGGGCCAATCATCTTGGTGCAAAAGGCCCACCACAGGGATGACGACATCGCCACGCCTGAATGATCTTTTCCGACGATCCGCTTATTTCCATCTCTTCCAGAAGGCCTGTGCCCAGTGAGCGACTTGCTTCCATTCTGTGATACACGTTATAAGCGGAGTTTTCAAAGTGAATGCTACTATTAAGTTTGACTTCAATGACAACAGAGCACCGGAAGTGAAGGCCGCTTTGTCTTCGTAGTGCCACCGATAAGAAGCACGACTATAAAAAATTAACAAACTTGTTTAGCTGGAGGATTAACGAATTTGGTGGAGCCACTTGCTTCGCCCGTATACACCGTTCGCACTCCGTTGCTTTCCTTCA
The DNA here is from genome assembly GCA_948099385.1 of Fasciola hepatica. Lineage (NCBI taxonomy): Eukaryota > Metazoa > Platyhelminthes > Trematoda > Plagiorchiida > Fasciolidae > Fasciola > Fasciola hepatica. Next base: position 21,813,841 of record CANUEZ040000019.1, read on the forward strand.
GCCTTTCTGTCCAAGCCTTCGGTTTTTCCAGTGTTTTGAGACCCTTCTAGCATAGGTCGGCCGGGGTACTAGCGGAGTGTACGTCGTGTCTATTTCATTGAAGCACTTCTTGAGCACTATGGCTGTTCTCGCTTCCCTTACTGCCGCAGTCAATTCTAGCCCTAAAATTAGTAAAATCCTTCATGGGTTTACTTTTATCTCCGCAAATACCATATTTTTATGCCGCCCGCCATCGTTGTCTGCCTATCAGCAATAATCCGCTCCCCTTAGCCCGCTTCTAAGGCATCTGAAAAATAGAGGAGTTGATTATTTCATGAAAACCTAATTTATGTCGGAAGCCTTGTCATCTTGATCTCCCCGAGTTGATCTTGGTTGTCTAACCAGTCACTTCACGGCTCGTCGTCATCGTCCTGCGGGAGGTCTTTCCAACCCGTCCCACGTTGACGCAGTGACTGAAGCAAGCTCTTCCCGGGTTGTGGCCACGGTAAAATGGGCCCAAAATGTCATAAAGACTAATTATAGATTTCTCCTTCTGCGCAGCTGGCCGCTGGGGTAGGTAAGGACGGAAGATGAACTCATCACTTTCTGCTTTCCATCAAACTCCGAGCCTGCGCCTTGCTTGTAATGAGGATCGGAAAAGCTACGTCCCACACTCGGCCGTCTCCGACTCCGAGGTAACACTTAGCGCCTCACGGCTATTAGAAGTCCGTTTTGTAAGACTGAACCATATTGTCTTTAAAACGCTAACCAGTTCAGTTATACATTGAATGGTAGTAAGCGGGTCACTGGAGGAACCTTGGAAATCGTCCATATAGAAATGGTTCACTGCTCCTTCTGACAGATCGATGGTGTCACAGGAAAGCTTCAGAGTTTCCCGGATGGCAGAGCTGGCGCAGAAGGGTGATAGTACTGTTCCAAAAGGATGAGCTGTTGGCCTGCACCTGCTGGCTGTCTGGAATACATTGCCTCCGTGTCACTAGACAGGACGGGAGGTGTCTCCAACTTTGACTGGCGCCTTGACTAATGGAACCATTTCGCGTATATCCACGGAGACGACCGGGTACCCTGCTGTTTCCGAAGAAATGCTCAATTAACGGTCCCCTCTAGCCTGAATGGTTAGACGTCCCTAGTCTTTCCTTTTAGGCAAAACTGGATCACTGGAAGATTCCACCAAGCCAAACGGACAGGGAGAACTTGTCAGGTTCTGGACTGTTGGTGTTGACTTAGAGGCATACCGCTGTAGGAATCTGGACCCCCTATTGGCCCTAGATACTACCAGTCCAGAGCAAGCTGTACTGGACTAAACGCGGTTTGCTTTGTAAGGCCAAGCACGGGTCTGTTAAAACAAGTCTAGTCCGTCGAACTTCATAGTATTCTTAGAGGAAATCGCTACCCGGCTTGATGAGCGCAAGACGGTCAAAGTTTGCCATGTAGACTTCAGCAGAGCTTTATAATCGGTCGCCCATTGATGTGAAAACTTAAGACCTCTCACACGGAAGGAAAAATACACAAGTGGGTGCCAGTTTTCCTGACCAACGGGACGTTTCACATTAGAGTAGGAGACCTGAGGGTCCAAAGCAGCAGAGGGAACAAGAGCAGCATCTCTAGGGTCAGTTTCAGGCCCACTGCCTTCTATTCTGCACACGTATGGTTGGGCAAAATATTTAGCAACATTATGGTAAATGTTTTAAGATGTTGTGGAATTATAGGATCAGGAGATCGTGAAGAATAGATGAAGACCTAAAGCAGGCAGCTGGTCGGGCTAACCAAAGGGAAATCCGCCTAAAAGCAAACCAGAATCACCCACTACCGGCAGCTTCAGTGGGAGTAGCGCTGTGGGAGAAAGAGGATCATTCATAGGTCAGGCGGTGCAGGTAACAAAAGACCTGAGGGTCCGAATAACTGCAGACCTAAAGACTGCTCAGTGGTGCAAGCTGACTATCAGTCCACTGTTGTTTCACCTCCAACATCCGCTTTGTAATTAACTTTCGATGCTTATTTGCTCTCCACAAATGAACCCAGACGAATCCATGATTGTATCACAGTTCACTCATAATATTGGTTTATCTAGGGGAGGCCCAAAGGGTGTCTTTTGCGTGATCAAATGTTTACAAGCAACAAAATGGACCGACAAAATTCGCGAAAAATTTAGAAATATGCCTGACAAACGTAGAGTAGGTGGACTTAGGAGAGGAGTGAGGGGAGATAAATGAATGCGCGTCAAAGACCGTTGAAGAGAGCTTATGGGAACAAAGGGATGGAGTCAAATATGTGCCCGACGAGTTTTAAGTCACGGTCTAAGGGAGGAGCCGGCTAGACCAAACGGAGGAGTTTAGGGCGTGGAAGTTTTACATGAAGAGGACTGAAAATCGGTGTGAGAAACCACGGTAACCGGAAACTTTGAAAGAGAAAGATAAGAAAGAAAAGAACAAAAAATTGAGTCGTATGGCAAGGGGTTAGATAACCATGAGGTACGCTACATTGCGATAAATAGACGGAGTCAATTTGAATAGAGAGAACAAACAGTGCAAGAAGTAAGGAGTGTGTCAGATGGCCATAGAGGTTCGAAGGGATTGAAGCACATTAAATGTGAGGCAAGGATACAGAAAAAAGGAAAAATATCGTGAGGAGCAGTGGGACGGTGGCAAAAGAACTAGCCAGCAAAGAACTGGAGGATGCAGAAGAAGTGTATGAATATACGTATGTGGATTTATATATACATATACATTTATATCAGAGAAGGGGCAAGGGGCAATGAAGTGATGGAACGCGGTAGTAGCAGTGCTTAGAAGAGACAGGTAGAGTTAGATCAAATGGTGAAGAATTGACTTGGATAAATCCCAAAGATTTTGTTTATGACAGCTAAGCATGGGAGATCAACAGAGAGAGACAGAGGCGACTAAAGAAATACAGAAGTGACGGCAGTTAGCAGAAGTTATTAAACGAGGTAATATGAAGGGGGAGATCGAAGGAAACAGGAAAGAGTGAATCAAACAAACTGATTAGTGCAGGTGTGACATGTGGTGACGGTCGAAAATCAGTAAAGCGTTAATAAATGGACGCACGTTATGCAGCAATAAGATAGATGGAGAAAGCAGAGTGAAAGAAAATATTGGGTGTTCGGAGCAGTATGAAATATCAGTGGGAAAAGGTAATTCGAAGGTAAGACGAACAGGGGTGCAAACAGGTAGCATTTGCAGCAGCGAATGACGCAGGGAAGAAATGAGGAAGTAGATGATCAGAAAGATCAGGCAATGGCAGATAACATGGTTTGAAACTGAACGCGAAAATTATGACATACCGGAAACTTTACGCAAGGTGGAACGAGGAAAAGCAGGGCAGCCTTAAAAAAACGCTGAAGATGCCTGTGGCGAGAAATCTACGAAACGGAAGACAGTACCGCCTGGAGAGGAAAACGTAATAAATGACCAATCGGATGGCTTTACTACGGACGAAACATGATAAAGACCGAGAAGAAAAAAGAAGAAAAGATTTACTCAGGCTGTTAAACCTCATAATAATACTGGTATATTTCTCGGCCATGGTCGAGATGCAAGCATGATCATGGTGTAACACGTTATTCAATAAGATGGAATATTCACAAATTCAGAATATGAAAGTCGAGAGTATCAAAGAGGGGAAAACAAAGCCAGCAACAGTTTTAATGGATCATTCTGATAATTTTTCGCGCGGCACCTTTGAACCGGTTTCGCTTCCGGCCTGGGCACTGGTGGTAGCGTTCTGTGGTCCAACAGTGCGTTATTTGAAAATTTAGCGTCGATTTGATTGGGTGCGCGATAACTCAGTTGCTTTTTTGGTCAAAGTGCAGCAATTTGGCCTAAGATACAGTTCACGGTAACCGATACCCAAATGTGGGAATTGTACAGCAAAACGGAAAACTGTACAGCTAAATTGATCATAAGAAGGAATAAGCTCCAATTGTATTTGTATACCTAAATAATGTAGATAGGTCAGGTGTATTCCCCATATAGATAAATATACAAATGTATATGTGTGCATATATATATATATATATATATATATATATATATATATATATATATGTTTATCAGCATATCTGCACATGTAGGAACTTAGTTGTGTATTTATCTATTTACTTGTATATATATTTATATAGGAATATATATATGTGTGTATACGGATCTATACATGTACTTACGTGTGCATAGATCCGTATATACACACATATATATATATACCTATACAAATATATAAATATATACGTAACCACAATGAAGATCCGATACGTATAGGGATTACTTTTCTGGAATTAGCCGACCAACTCCTGCCTGAACGATTTTGCTTCCCTGACCGCAACTAAGCCAACCTCTAATTACGCGAGCTGAAGCACGACGCCCATTGGGCGCACCTACCTACACATAAACCACCCACATCGTAATACGTTGCACCTAACGGACAGACCCATTCCGTAACGAATGCAAAATGGAGGACAGAATGAAGAATAAGAGTTGTATTGAAAGATGGTTGTTCAATGGTACAAAATGATTCTTTCATGCACGCTTCCGTGCCGAAGTTCTACGGTCATAACGGTGGATCGAACAGCCTCCAGCACCCTCGACGTTGTAATGTTTTGCCGTGTTCTGTCTGTAAAGTAGAAATGGAAACAATTATAATCTGTTTTTACTTTGTACAAGGCAAAATGAAAATCGTGGTTGTAACTCACTTACTTTTCATCAGCCAGACGGTGGACGAAAACGCCGTGGCTGTCCTTTTTCGGCGTCGATTGTGCACGCAGCAAAATTTAACCCGATAGTATGGCAAATTTTTCGGCAGTGCACCCGGATGCGTACGAAGCCAGCTCTCAGCACTAACACTCTCATACACGTAAAACGAGGTGAAAGTCTGCTGCTGAAATAACCGAAAGTCTTCCTCGAACCTTGAGAACAATTTAAAGGCATCTTTTACATGTCTGGAGAAACTCTCAGTCATCAACGAAAGCACGTGCAACGGCCATGACAGTCAAGAGGTCTGAGCGGTAACAGCCTTGCGCAACCCTTATATACTACGAAGTGGCCAACTTAAACAAAAGTCGCCGCAAAAGTAGGAACACCATTCTTATTTTCCCCGAAAATGACTTCATCAGTTGGAACCATTTTCTTCAGTATTCCCGAATAACGCCAATTTGGCCGTCATTAAGGTTGGACCACAAGACACTATCGGCACTGGTTCGCGATGGAGATATCGAAAATCAATAACGCAGTGCCAAGGACGCGTTATGAACGAGAATGATGCAAGCCAAGGAAACCGGAGGCCCACCGATGTTACGCAGATGGAGTAAATTTTTGAGCAAGAGGAAAAGGGGGGGAAATTGTAAAGAAGTATGTTCGGGAAAATCAACGCATGCGAAGAGGATAGCGATCATGAAGACAATGCAAACCCTGAATGACGGATTACCGGAGTTCAATAAACGGAATGAGTTTGAAGCAGGGGGGCATGAGACTAATTTTGTGAGAGTTAACACTGGTGGATATGGGAGAAACAGCAGACCATGAAAAGGTGAGTTTAGATTCAGGATCAATAACATGTACCATTCTGAAATAAGAAAGCGCAACTGGAGGGTCTTCGAGAAGTGGAGAGTCAATTTTCAGCCGGCTACGGGTCGTAAGAAAAGATAAACAGTGGTAACGGATGAAAAAGTGGGAAATCTCCGCATGGACTTCAGAGTTATTATACTGCTTCACTGACAAATATATATGTATGTGCTGACACATTTGCCTTCAGTGTTATTCAGCGTCGTTTCTGGTAACGTACGGCATCGAGTGCGTAAGGTTCGTCTGGCGGGACAATGTATGTGTCGGTCGATCAGTCGAGTGTGGCTGTATAGTAGCGGCATGCGCGTGAACTGGAACTCGTGTTGGTTGCGTTTGAAAACGTTGAACGATCTGATAAGCAATTAGGAGTATTTCCTGTTGTATGGTTTGATTTCGGTCCCAATTGCTATGGTAGGTTCCACTTGAGTCTCTGTCCGTACGAGTCAAAGTGGCATCCTTGGTCAGCCAGTTTTGCGACTGAGATAGTGGGAGACAACGAACCTGAAATAAAGGGGTATTGCAGTCTGGACGTGTTTCCAGCTGTGGGTTATGATAATGTAATAATGAATAATAATGGTTTATTTCGGAGACGTCCGAGGCCTGCCAAGTGCATAATCAGCTGTTTACAAGTGATGGAATAAACAGACAAAACCCTTGAAAATGTGGAAATTAACATGACAGGAGTTGAAAAAGGGCTAAGAAGGAAGGGGGATTACGTGGGAAAGGAGAGCAGATAAAAAGCAGCAGTCAGGGTGTGCCCCTGCTGCGGATCAACGGTTAATGGAGGCATATAAAAACCAGTGAAGGACGAGGCATAAGAGTGACAGAAACTACGGGGTTGGATGGAAGCAAAGTGGTTAAAATTAGTGGCATTTCCATTTTTTCGGTTCATTGAGGAAATGGCCATAGGTAGTCTAACGTTGAGAACTCAGCCAGATAGATGAAACTGTCTATCGTTGATTGTGTCCTTAATTGAAGGGAGCAGGGTCGGAGAAGGGGTTGGTCTTAGAAGTCGAGGCCCCTCTCGTAAGCTATTTCTTCTGCCAAGCACATATTAGATAACTGTAGTGCACGGTTGACGCTGAGATATGTGATGAGTGCCGACAGAAATTAGGACTTGGTTTGTGAAGCTCGAAGGGTGATGGGCAACTTGTTCCAGACTTTAGAGTTGACAAGAAGGAAGAAACGTGACCGTATGGCCGACTTAGCTATACCAGAAGGGACAGTAAAAGGCCTGTGCCGAGGTGAGTAGGGGTTTCACGGGAAAAGCTTACTGGGTCAAAGGAAAAAGGCCGGTTATGGAGCAGGTTATACAAAAAGACTAAGTTTAGTCTTAAGCGGCGGAGCCAGAGTGGGTCAAGATTCAGATTTTGGCATCGTTCTCTATAGCTCAAGGACGTGGACCAACCAAGTAGTTGTTTGGTGAAACGCCTTTGTATGCTTTCAATCGCAACTCTGTCGAATTTCGTCATGTCAGAAAATATCATTGGGCAGTATTCGAGCAAAGGCCTGATGTGTGATTTGTAGATGCTGATGATGCTATCCCGGAGACGAAAGGAGCGGAAGAGAAGGGCCACATTTCTAGCCTTGGCCGCTTGGATGGCAGCGTGCTCAGAAAAGTTGAGGGAGCAGGAATAGTTGAGGCCCAAATCGCGGACAGTAGGTCGAATGGCTATTGGGGACCCACCAAGAGTTAAGGATCCAGGGGGCAATTAGAATTTGTAGGTTAGGACCTCGCACTTATCAGTGGAAAAGCTCATCCTCCAGGTGTGGCACCAGCGGTCAAGTGCTGCGAGGTCAGCGGAAATGTTGCAAAGAGTGTGGGTAGCATCATTGGAATTGAAAAGGTAAACTATTTTTATATCGTCTGCAAACAAGAATGGCGTGCCATGGTGTACTAGATCCAGTGCGTCGTTAATGTACATCAGAAATAGGAGAGGACCCAGTACGCTTCCGTGTATAACGCCACTTGTAACAGGTTTCGGTTTAGAAGTATGTCCGTTGGCGAGGACCACTTGCGAACGATGAGCAAGATAAGATTTCAGCCAAGAAAACAGCGGGTCACCAATGCCGAATGAACGCAATTTGGAGATAAGATGCAGGTGTGGAACACGATCGAAAGCCTTCGACAGATCTAGGTAGACAACTACTAATGCCTGCCCGCTATCAACAGCCTTAGTGACTAGGTTGAGGAAGTCAAACTGACATGTGGTGCATGATCGCGATTTGAGGAACCCGTGCTGCCTATCGCTAAGAAGGTTAGAAGCGAGAAGATGGGTGGTAATGCCATCTTTGATAATCGTTTCCATTATTCTGGAAATGATAGGGGTATGGTTGATGGGGCGGTAATTAGCAAGTTCGTGGACATGTCCTTTTTATGTCGTGGAATGATGACTGAACGCTTCCGGTTAGACGGTACCAAACTAAATTTGAGTGACAAGGTGAATAGGTTCAGTAGTAAAAGTGGAAGGTCCGATCCACCGTTAATGATTGCAGCTGGGGGCAACCCGTCTGGTCCAGGACGCGCAGATGCTTTATAACGTGAGATGAGCCTGGAAATAACGTTTGCTTCAAAGGTTAGGGTTGATAAGGAAGAGCTGGTAATAGCCAGAGGATTTGGGGGTGCTGTGTCTGAGGCCAGGGCCATGGAATTGGCGAAGTAATGGTTGAAGGCCTCAGCGATATCAGAAGGGGAGGTGGCCGAAGTTTTATTCGGTAACACGACATATTGGATCATAGTATCCGTTGCCGAATTCCTAGATTTGTGTAGGAGTGAGAGTTTCAGTGCTTTATTGGGATGCCTTGGGGATTTGGATTCTTCGTTGCGGAGCTGTTTTTCCTTCAGGTCCCGGATAATATCAGTAAGACGCGTTAGCCTTATGAAAAGAGAGAAGTCGTGGTTTTGGAGGTAAAGTCTTTGCATCTTAAGGTACTTTTGTTGGAGGGATGCAAGCTTGGACTTCCTAAGGGAGGAGTTTTGGGATATTGGGCTAAGTTTCTGGAGGCAGTTTCCCATGTTAAAGTAAAAGTGATCAGCCGCTTGTTGGTGGTCAGCCGTTAGAAAAAAACTGCTCCAATCTTGATTACGGATGAGATTGGGCAGAGGGTTCCAATTTAAACGGACGGGATTGTTGACTGGGGTCAGATAGTCTGATGGATAAGGATTGAATGAAAGGTTACCGGCCACTATCTTATGGTCGCTACCCGGAAATTCATTCAGAACGGAAACCGAAAAGTGGGAAACGCTGTGGGTGAATATAAGATCTAGTATGTTGGCGTTTCTAGTAGGGGTTTAAACGTGTTGCACCCAGCCCCCAATGTGAGTATGGGACGCAAAGTCTATTAAGTTGGGAGGTGCCGTGAGGTTTCTCCAGGATATTTTAGGCCAGTTAAAATCACCGGCTATGATTTTCGCTGCCGAAGGTAGTAGTGAAAGGCAATCAAAGGCTTCAATTAAAGAAGTTAAGTCTGCAATAGTAGATGAGGGCGGGCGATAGATACAGCCAATGTGCATGACTACAGTTGAGAACCGAATTGTGAGCCATAGAGAATCCGGAATTGAGTCGAGTGTGGCATGTCTGATGGGGACTACTGAAAGGGCGTGCTGTACGTACACAAGGCACCCACCTCCGCGTCTGTCGATCCTATTTACCCTAAGAACCTTGTACCCTTCAAGCATAATTTCGCTTGTGCTGGTGTGTTCGGTGAGCCAGGTTTCAGTAATAAAGATGATGTCAGGACTGGAGGTTATGACATAGTTTTTTAAGTGATGAAGCTTATTTAAGATGGATCGCGAGTTAAATAAGATGAATGACAACCCACTCATATGGAAGTGAGTGTCAGGGTTAGGTAACGTATGGGAGTTGTTGGTCGGAGGAAGTGCACGGTGAGGGGCGCGAGTTGGAGCTATTACCGAAGAGGAGGAAAAGTGAGCGTTGGATGCCTCCGCGATGGCTTCGGAAGCACCAGCCGCCGACGAACCGGAAGTAATTAATTTAGGGTTATTACGGGGTGAAAGAGAAGACCTTAGGCGAAGTAGTCCTGCCACTTGTCCTGTTTCGTTGGGATCGTTCAACGCCCCAGTGCAGTGATAGAATACGTGGTTATGGAAGGTATTGGCTTGCCCACGTGACAACCTTGGTATTGGTTGTTGTGTGGTAAGAGCAGGCCTCAGAGGGTGGGGACTAAAAGAGTTTGGGGTGGCTTCGCCGCCCATCGATGCGACTTGCCCGGGTGAGGTAGGATAGGAATCGGCGGCTGGTAGGGGGGTTATATGGAGGTCATTAACGAAGGAGGTATTGGTAATACGCAGTGTTGGGTAATTGGCCTTCGGAATTCGGTGTGCTGCCAAAGGTATGAACGACTGGTGAGGTGTCGGTATTGAAAAGTGGTTCGTCAGGGCTAGAAGAGACGAAAGATTGTGGGATTGCATGCCACGGGGTGCGGAAAATTTACTCGGAGGGGGTTTGTGGATGTATTTTGCGCGTGAAACGCCTGTGGTGGAGCAAAACGAAAATTGTGGTATGGTAAAGGAACTAGCGGGATAAACGGTGGCGGCACGGAAAAGTTAGGAAATGAAGAGCTAGGCAGATGCAGATTTGAATAATAGCTATGAAGTGCTTTGCGAGCATCGTCCGTATAAACGCGCGTAGAGCGGGGATTTCGCCGGGAGGAATTACGGTTTGAGAAACAATCTATTTTGGGAACAGAAACTGTAGGTCCCGGCATTAATGACATCTCACAAGGGTGTCTGTTGGCTTCTAATCTTTGCATGACATTAGGGGTGCAGCCTGGTGATATAAGGCGATCGTTGCCTAATGAACTAAATGTTGAGGCCTTCAGTAGGGATGGAGTGTGGGTTGCCGAATTCTGGATTTTCGGCCATGTGTTACCGTTGCTTTCGACACTCTGCATTGGGGGCTGAGTGTAGATCGTTATCAACTTTCGGCCCATTAGTGATAAGTTAGATTGCAATGGTGAGGTTGTCCTTAGGTACGCTACTTCTTGGCAGCTTGCTTACGGGTGTATGCCCTGAATTCTGACAGGTTTGATTCGAACGAAAATGACCTGGAAATGGTATGGTGCGGTCGCGCGTATGGGTTTTAGTCGTCGCTATGTGGTGTGGACAAGAACGACCATACTTTGATTTATGTGTCGCCTTGGGAGAGTGATGCAAAGTTGTTAGGTCAGGGAGGCTACGCGAGTTAGGTAGCTGCTTCTGATGCACAGAGCTAAGCTGTCTGGCAGGACTTGGTGGATTCGAGTCCCAGGCATCTGCGACACTATTGACGAGCCTAGGGCGCTTGGAGACTGGTGGATTTGGAGAAGGCCCGGACGTTGCGTCAAGGTCTACAACAGACAGTCGTTGGCTGGTAGACGCTGGTTTCATAGAGTAGGTTAGGGGAATGACGGGGTTAGGTGTCCTTTGGGCGGGTTCCTGCCTTGGATGTTTGCGGGAGTTCGACTTTCTCAGCACTTCTCTTTGTGGTGGCGTTTTGTCAGGTGCTATTCGAATGTTCTTGTATGGCGAATTAATAGCAATAATTTTTTGTTTATGAATGAACTCACTGGCCGTCAGTGAGTCCGGAAATTGGAAAAGTAGAGGGCATTGGTGTCGTTGTGTTTGTTTGCGTAGTCTGCTGCTACGGCATATCACACGTTCCATGTTAGCGGCCAACAGCAAGGTACTGCTGACCATGTTGAGTGGGGCCCTATCGGGAATGTTAAATACAATGTCGTGATTCGAGTTTCGTATTCGTTTTGAAACCTCTGCAGATATGCTGTCAATGAAGTTACACGTGGCAACTAAGTTACAGTCTGTAGTTACCATAGAGGGCTCGAGGAGTTGAGCCAGTGGTGTCAGAATTCTGGTGGCTCTGTCAAGATCTTCAATCCGCGATTCGAGTGAGCTAACGTGTTGTAAGAGGCTGTCAATCTTGCTATTCGCGTCATCATGGATGTTCGTTAAAGAGACGGAGCATGGCGTAGTGATTAGGAGACGTACGGCTACGCGTGGCAAAATCTTACCGGCCGGTCTGCTTCTTTTGGAATTGCGCATTGTGTCTGCGGGCTTTGGATAACCAACTAGTTTTATTGAACATTTAGCGACTGCAAAGGGCCTAGATACGGAACGGAGATGAAATTCTATAGGAAGTCACCTAGGGTGTTTGCAAACAGGATTGACCAGGTGGTTTCACTGTTTGGACGAAGGGGGGTTAGAGTTTTAGCCAAGTAGGAAACGATAACTAAAAGGACTGATTCAGCAAACAATCGCTGAGTATTTTATAGATGGGCTCGCAAGGGGTGATTTGTGGCAGGTAAAGGTCTAGATTTCCTATTACAGGGTTGTGTTGATTTTTCACGGTAGTAAGTTATGGACCCACGGTGGTGTGTCGCAGTTATTGCCACGGACTATTTGACGCTTCAGAGTAGGTAGATATTACTACCAGGAGCTAAGTAAAAACAGGCCTGTGATGAAACAAAATACGCAAGGAGCATGTCCGCGTTGCAGTTGAGAATGGAACTGAAAACAGCGTGCCTGCAAGTGATTGCACGACTGGATTAAGCCAGATGTTGCTAGTTGGGGCTCTGTCCAAGAGGAAGATCCACGGAAGAAAAGCGGAGTCAAGCAGGAGAAATATGGTAGTGGTGGTGGTGTAAAGATTATAAATGTGGCTGTGAAAAAAGCAAAGGTTGGATAGGCGAATTTTATATGGTGATTGGTCATGGATATGGGTGGGTCTAACGCGTAATGACGGCAGGTATAAGATGGTAGGACAAAAAAGGATATGACAAAATTGTAGCCAGTGAGGTACCAAGTGAATAGAAATTAGGAGCAGACGAGGGCGACATGGGTGGAAAAGGAGATGTTACGGGCTCGGGCAGAGTAAAATCGATAGTGTGCTGGTGCATCGCGCAGTAAGCGCTGTCATGAAGAAAAACGATAGGAACAAGGATAGAGAGAGTAGGTGTGCATACAGAGGTAGAACGACACGGAAGGTAAGTGAAAAGAGTGCTGACAAGAACGATAAATGAGTGAAACCTGGCGGAAGATTGGTAGGAGCTTGCGGTCCGCAACGAACAGGGATAAATGCGGTAAGGCGAGGATAGTTGAAGCATGCAATTCGAAACCGGTGCTAGTGGGTGGGGCTGACCGTGCGCTGGATACACAACCTGGAAAACACTTCGTGAAGTGAATACAGGAGGTGTGATCCACCAGCCTAATTGCGCTCGCATGTCGTTGCAGACGGCCTGCATGCCCAATGTGCGCCGGCCAAAGCGGGGGATCTGACCGCACCCCACACCGTTGGGATTGGTGTGAGCATTCATTGAGGATTGTCCAGAGGGCAGAGCAACCACGATATTGGTATATGGTCCAGGTTGTGGGGATTTGGACAACAGAGCCAAAGGGAACAGCGATCGACAGACGGCCATGAAGCTTTACCATCCAGGTGCACCATACAGAAATGTGGTCAGTGTAGTTCCCGAGGTGGTTGATCGGCATTGAGGATCACTGGAAAGGGAAGTGAGATCGAGAAACGCAGTCTGGGTATAGTCCAGCTGAGGATCAACGGTTGACGGAAAGGAGAACAAAAGTGAACACCGGCTCATAAAAGCAGCGGATCCCTAAGACAAAATGGAGCCATGGAACGTAAGACCAAAAAAGAGAACGCATAAGTGGGGGCTAAAAAACCCAATGGAGAGGGTGATCTTTCACCTAAAATAGTCACTCAGCAGAAGAAAAGACTAAGTTCCGCATGAATTTACGTAAGAAGCTAGGCTTGGGGATAAAATGGGGGCAGAATTGATCACGTCATAACTGGGTGTTGAGTTCCGCTAGTGAGCCACGCTAAGTGAGGTGAATGAGACTGGATTTCCCAGTTCAAGACCGCAGAGGTGTTGATGGAAGTATATGAGGTGGGACCTGGTGTGGAAAAAAGGCATTGTAAGCCGAGATATCGAAAAGCCTTGGGTTACTTACCATGCTTGTGTTAGTAATAACAGGACCGTAATGAATATATATATATATATGTACATGTACATATATACGTAAGTATATATAGCGGACCAGGTGGTAGCTACTGATGCAGTTTCTATAGCGTTGTTGAGGTTGGTTTCAGGGCCGCAGAAGCGATATAACTAAATAAAGGTAATAAATCGTGCAGCGGGTGAGGCACACTGACAAACTGTGGGGAGTATTACGGTGGCCTCTCTACAAATGCGAAGGCATCTGGAAGGACTCATTTAAAAGTGAAATTGGCAGGATCCTATGTAACGACCAAAACGCTCAAGTCCTAGTCCGGGTGAAGCCTGACCAAAGATTCAATTATCGATTCACCGACTAATACGCTTCACTCGTTCTGGATAGCACCTTGGAGCCTCAAAGCAACGCGTGGCCTAGATCGATGCAGAACCCAAGTCAAGAACATGATTGCTCTGCAAATTCTACGGTACTATTAGCGAGTAAAAATGTAAGTACAAACACGGTCATACCTTTGACAGTGGGCCTCAGTCCCTATCCAGCCAAAAAGGTAGTCAAAAATAGGACAAAATTCTGTAAAAAGGGTAAGAGTTGGTCGAAAAGAGTATATAATAAATACCTGTCCTGTAGTTCAAACAAACAGAACAAGTTCTCCACGCTTAATCAGGCCCAAAGAACAATTTCCTGAGCGTGACAGCCAAAAATCAACGTAAACGAGCTGAACGTCTACGATCAGTCGACGTGAGCGAGAAAGTGAAACCGAGGATTTATAAAACAAAACCGTGTTGAATCAGTGCATCTCACTACCGTACCAACTGTCCTCAAAGTAATCTCAGTAAGAAAGCACAACCATAAAAATAAAAAGTAAGTGCACCAAGTGTAGACTAATTGTCGGCCACAAAACAGTGTCAGCATGAATTATGTTAGAGAAGGCGGTCAAAAATTGGTCATAGAGTATAGAAATGTGAGCAGAAGAGGGATTTTTTAATAAGCACGGATGTTACATCCTATAAGTTGGTATGGAAAAACAATTAGTGGGCGCAGACATGCTTCAAATAGATAGATGGTTAAGTCTGAGGAAGTGCGGTCGAACAGAGCATGCAGAATTCAAAAGTGGTGAAGTTATTTAGGAAGGTAAGGTAAAGCGAGAAAGCAGAGCAATGGCTTAAAAGTCGAGGCCTTTCTCGTAAGCTTGACTTTCGGTTGTGTGAACACTGAATAAGCGCAAAACAGTTGGGACAGAAAAGAATGCATCAGTAGCCTGCACGAATGTGTTCTTTGACTGAGAAGGAAGACAGCATGTTTCGAGAAGTTGAAAGAGCAAGAACAGCTTAAGCCAAGTTCTCTTACTAAGGGCTGGCTGTCCATGGGTGAACCGCGATGCATAAGGAACCAGGAGGAACCTGGCATTTGTATGTAAGAAAAATACACTTGTCGGCGGAGAATTTCATCGCCCAGGTTGAGCACCATTCATCAAGAGCGGCTAATTCGGCGGAGCTTTTAGGGATAGTAGCACTGAGGTTGCCAGGCGAAAAAGTGTTGACTATCTTATTGTCGTAGGCGAACAAAAACGGCGTGCCTTTAGGTATTGTAGGAAACGTATCATCTATATATAGGAGGAAAAAAAGGGACGTAAAACATGCCCCGAATAACACCGCTGGTAACAGGCTTAGGGTTAGACGTGTTCCAGGTAATCAAGACAACCTGTGAACGAAGAAATGAGTAAGGTGAGAACCAAGAAAGTAGTGAATCGATAAGGCCAAATGATCTTAGCTTTGTTAAAAGGTGGAGGTAAGGTACACGATCAAATGCCTTAGATAAGTCAAGATAGAGAACAACAAAATATTTCCCACTTTCAGCGAAGTCGGCGACGAGATTCAGAAAACTATACCGATAAGTCATGCAGGACCGTGAACGGAGGAACCCATGTTGGTTGTGAATAATAAGGTTGAGGCTTAATAAATAGTTAACACTGTGATCTTTAACTATTTTTTCCATTATTCTGGATAAGATGGGGGTATGGTTTATGGGGCGATAATTGGATTCCTCATGTAAGGGTCCCTTTTTATGAAAGGGGACGATTACCGAGCGCTTTCAATTGGCAGGTAGTGTGCTACCATTAAGTAAAAGAGTGAGAAGGTTAAGCAGCAACAGGGGTAGATCCGTTCCGCCATTGACAAGTGAAACTGGTGGCAAGTCATCGGGGCCTAACCGAGGGGAGGGTTTGCTGTTGCATAGTAACTTGGGAATACTCCTGGCATCGAAGGGTATTGTAGAAAGGACAGAGTCGGTAAGTGGTGAAGGTGGGGGGCAACGACAGTAGCGGGAGCCATGTCTGAAGCAAAGAATGCTTTGAAGACCTCGACTATACAAGGTAGGGAGTTGATAGATGAGTTATTATCCAGAATCAGAAGTTGGAAGTTGGCCTCAATGTCAGCGTTTCTAGATTTGTGCAACATAGGAAGTAGTTGTTACTTGTTTCGATGACTCAACGCCTTAGCTTCTCGGTCAAGAGGTCAAGCATTATCTTGTCGCTGAGTAAGTGTGGAGAGGCGGTTTGAACGAATAAAAATTGAAAAGTCTTCTGAACTATGTAGTTGCTTCAGAAGCTTGTTTCTTCTTGTGGAGCAACGGGACAGGGGAATTTTCTTAGGTACAGCCCGGGAAGTATAAGAAATTTTGTTGAGACAGCCAGAAAGGAAGGAGCAGAAAATGTCCACAGCAACCTGAGGGTTGTGGATGAGAGAATTATCACCCTAGCTTCTTCGGCGAATAAGCGTGAGTGGCAAAGTCCAATTTTTGCGCAGAGATGTATTGTTGGAAGGGGGTGCGGGATTAGGAGGGTCACTTAGGGGCAGACGACAGGTAACCATTTTATGATTACTGGCGGGAAAATTGTGCTTTACTGGTGCGTCTCTGAGAGACATGCTGTGAGTTAGCAACAGATCTGGACTGTTCCCATTACCGGTAGGTTCGGAAATATGTTGGGTCCAGCCGCCAAAATGAATACCAGTAATCAGGTCCATAAGACTGAGAGGGGCCTAGAGCGTAAGCCAACAAATTTAAGGGAGATTAAGGTCACTCACGATAGACTTAGATCCGGAAGAAAGGAACGAGAGGAATTTGAAGGATCTAGTGAGAAGTGAAAACAATGAACTAGGAGATTTTGGTGAGCGATACAAGCGGTCATTGTAAGGAACAGTGCTTCAAAGGCTGATAGTGAACCAGAGAGAATCAGGAACAGAATCGAATGTCGTGTGTGAAAAAGGGTCATGGTGTAGAATTCGTTGACATAAGCTAGGAGCCCACAACCACACCGGTTCCGCCTGTTGGTCCTCAGAAGACTGTACCGTACGAAAGATATTTGATCATCAGGATTGCCCTGAGGCAGCTAGGAGTCGATTAGCACGATAATGTCATAATTACATGTGAGGAAAAGTTTTTTAGTTGCAGGAAACTATCAAAAATAGAACGAGAGTTGAATGGGGCTAAAGACGTACCCTTTTCGGAGGAGGTGGTACAGGCACATCAGAGGAGCAGTGTAGGTTGGAAAACGATAAGCTATCTCGGTTCGGAGGAATGGAGCTCAGAGTCAAAGTGGAACATGTGAATGTTGAGGCTGGTGGGGGTTCAGATGAGGTGGCCCCTGCCAAACTAGAACAAAGGGTGCAGTGAGAAGGACTGCCAAAGGGTTGAAAAACTGGGCATCGAAGGAGGGGGAAGTGTCGGACAGCAGGGGAAAACCTGTGGAATTCGGAGGGTCGACAGCAGGAAGGGGTGATAAGGAGCAGTTGAGAGATACCGGCTGGTCAGGATGGAGTATTGATTGAAGTGTGGTACGGAAAGCGGGGTTGAAAATGCTTGAGGAATAGGGGTGTAGGGAGTAGATTAGGTTGAACTTTATGGGAAGGGTAAGAAAAGATGGGTGGAATGCCAATTATGGAGGTTTTAGCATCAGAAGCAGTAGAGATACTTGTCAGGTGGGGAGTAAGACGTGAAGCTGAGTGGACGGCGTGTGGAGGCCGTATTTTGATATTGGCAGGCGGCGAATGCGGTGAATTTATGCAAACCACCAATGCATGGGAACAAGGGCTACTTTCCAAGGTCGAAACCGGATTCGGCGGGTTAAGGTGAGTTGATTTAGAGGGAGATATTTGGATGGAGGGGGGGGGGTTGAGAAGAGTGGGAAGACTGGTCGATCTGTTCCTCTGGACTGCGAGTAGTTTATTACCGGAGGGAACAGAGGGAGAATTAGAGTTGGGGTTATGCACAACAGGCGACCGAGTGGCAGAGCGAGGCAATAGCTGCCGTCTTTTGCTGGTTGGCGATAGGAGGGGAGAAACGGACCTGTCTGGATCAATAACAATGGGAACAGATTCCAAATAGTCCATGGTGGGAGCAGATCAGGAAGCAGAGGGTAGTTGTGGAGAAGCTAAAGGCGTGTGTGGAGTTTAAGCTGTGGAGACTTTAGAAGTAGCTCTTGGGTGACCATCTGTCTGTGTCGGCGGCTCAGGATTATCAGGCATCTTTCTGGTGAGAAAAGTTGAGGGAGACCTAGTAATACAGGGAATTAGAAGCTTTGGGGTTGTGCGTTCTAAATAACTCTTTGGCTGATAGGTCATCAACAAATCGCATAAGGATTGGACACTTGAGGCGGTGAACGAGCTTACGCAGCCTTGATATCCGACAAGGAGGGTGGGCTATACCACAAGCATTCAACTATGTATGCCGACATGCTCGGGGGTATTCTCTCTGGAAATTAAACACGACAGCATTACGGGAGTTCCGCACTCTTATGAGAACTTCGGATGCAACATATTCGATAAAGCGGCCAGCAGCTCTCAGGTTTTGTATTGTAGAATGTTCGACGCGTTCAGTGATGCACAGGAAGGCGGGGCAGTCTAGATACCTTATCTTCCAACTTTAGAAGCTGATTCTTTATATGAGAAAAGCTTTTGTCTAAAACAGCTGTTCTCTCCGTAGTCAAGGCTTCAAAGTCACGGAGCTCAAACGAGCACTTTTAGGGGCTGCGAGTGTTTGAATGGGCCTGGTTTTTATAGTGACCGGAGTGTGAGAGGATGAGGTACCACTGGAAGACTTCTTTACCACACGTGACCTCTTGAAGTATCAAAAAGACGCTATGAGTAAAGCAGAACGCCAAAGGCAAACCGAAGCCAGATTATAATTTAAAACTGGGAAACATTCCGTGTTTCCTTCGGTTGCTGGAATGCCTCAGGAAGCTGCGGTACTGCCCAAGATAGCTTAATGGGAATGAATCAACAGCAGCACGCAAAACGACCTGGTGTAGTGCAACAGATCCCTCCTCTATCGTTGTTCTACCAGACTGTCATAGTCCGACATCAATGCCACCATCCATTGAGCGTTTTTTCTATACTTTCGACTGAAAATCGACTACCCATGATCCACTTTTCTGGTAATCAGTTTGCTTCCCTAAAGTCACAGGCTGGGCTTTCCTCAATGTACCCAATCGCTCAATTGTCTGCCCGTATTAACGGTTCTAGTAATGGATTACATCTAGTTGCTTCCGTCGGATATCTAACATATATACCACCGTTGGGCCCACTTCGTTATAAATCTGCATTTCTCGTTTGCCATTTTCGGAGACACCTCAGATAAACTAGTATTTGAGCACCATTTCACTTACCCTTTAACTATTGCCGTGTTTCCCATCAATTTGCGACGACTAAACATCCACTCCGAATACCCTTTTGAAGGCGATTTCCCTAACTCTTTGCCCGAAGTGAACTGTGTACACCAGATTACTGACCGCCCAGTTTTTCCCCCAATGCCTTATGTGAGACTCGTATCAACATAGCCCGTTATGAGATCGCCTGCATGTTTTGACAGTTTCAGACATGGACCACTCTTATGTGATCTCATAAGATCACCGTATATCAACCCCTCCGTCCACTTTGCTGCCAAATTTTGTACACTGATTAACCCAAAACGAACCCTTCAGTTTAATTACATCTCACTCATCCGTCAGCTTTTGCCACTCAGCCCCACCAAGTTTCCAGGTTCGAGCATCTACACACACCCCCTTAAGAGCGTCTTCCACTAAGTAATAGGGCTGGAGTAAACCGGACTTTCTGTTTCATTCAAGCGATTCCTCTCATCAAAGTACATCTCGCAGCTCCCTCGGTATTATTTTCTTGCTACTTTAAGGGGTCACTTGAGCTGCTGGCTCTAGTGTATAACAGTCACCACCAATAATCTTTCCAATTTTCCGTCAGTGCTTTTCCAAACGTTTTTCTGTCGGTATACTCTCCTCTGTGAAGTGAGATCGATACTATCCGAATTTTTGCGCGTTTTTATCCAATCCTGCTCTGCTTGATTAAGTAGCCTGATCGCGAAGTCCATTTTACTCAATACTGAGCAATGCATCCACCTCACCTTCCCATTCAATTTTGCCGGGTATTCATTCGTGCGACCACCGGAAACCTTAAACTCTTTTGTGCTGCGTTTCTCAAAAGATTACACACGAATCCCTACTGTGACCTCACAAGTACCATAAGATCATGCAACCAAGCATGCTTCAAGCGTTCACGAATTTAGCCGTCATTATAAGGAGCACTTTCCCCAGGGAAGGGTGGAAGTGCTCACACCCATAATACGAGGCAGTAGTGAGGCCGCTTTTGTAATACTGTTCGCATGTCTAAGCACCTTTTGAAAAAGAATGCAGCCTGCCTAAAAAAGCTTCAATGGCTAGCCATCCGAATGGCTGAAGGACAACAAGGGAAACCATATGAAAAAGAACTGTACAATATGAGACTCATTTCAAAGGAGACCGTTCTGAAGCGTTTAAAGCCCTGAAGGGTGTATGCCCGAACAGGTCACTGATCACAGAACCAGGGGGGAAATAGCATGAAGCTGAGGAGGCCAGAGTCCTGAGCCGAGCAAGCGAGCGAAAAGCATTAGGAATGCAGAAAAGTCCTGCCGAGGAAGTAGTTAGAATACCGGGGGTAAGGCGTTCGAAGAGGACTCAGAGTGCTGGGTGAGACGAGAAATACACAGAAGTAGACCACTGAGGATCAGAGAGGAACTGTAATTTACCCCAGGTTTTGCAGATCTACTGTGTCAGAGCCTACTATCTGGGGCACTAGGTGTGATGGAGCTATAGGTTCGCGGCTGTCTTTCGCCTGAATGGAGAGAAGAGGGCTTCTACTTCTTCATTTTTTAGCCAAATTGAAGGAACAAACCCGGTCTTTTAACAAAACTGGAGGGAATTAGCAAAGTCGTATTAGGGGGTGTAACAGGCTTTTGAGCAATATGTGGCCGAATTCGCACGAATCGCAAAACCAAAATAAGATTGATTTGTGGCTTCTACGATACTGAATTACTAAATGAAAATCCGCACACTATGTATACAACCCCAAATATGCGATCACAAGGACTCAAATCGAGCGCGCAATTCACAATTTGAAGCAGACAGTCAAGTGAGCTAACAAGGGTCCATGTGCGTTGGAGTTGAATAAATAAACGTCAGTTCACAAAAGGAAAAATGGTGCAAAAGACAGGCATAATGAAGGTAGACGGATATTTTCACGTAATCGGGGTGATATAGTATTCCGAAAAGATTTTTCATTGCCGATCGTTACACAACCTACAAAAAGCTCCGTCCTGTCTTAGCAGGGCCAGGGATTTGGAATAAGGATACTGATTCTTCCTATTTACCCAAACCATGATGTCAGAGCACACTATTTCCTCTGTCGGCTTCTGGAACCTGCCCACTTATATACGCAATCACACGCTACTCGGTGCCCTAATCAGCGGGCTGTTTCTTCGCAGAGGAATGTGGTCCTCTTCTCCGTCGACCGTTGTTCATCGGCGCCATCAGTAATAGCCGCTGCGAGCCCACGTATGTCAATGGTAAATAGGTGCAAGGGCTCTGAGTCTGTCTGCTTCTTTCGGGCAAACAACCTCCCAAGTGCACCTTTGCGTATGTGAGTGGGTATGTCCACATGGGAATAACAAAAATTACCACATAGAGAATCGTTCCTATTATTGTCAGTAATAAAACAATAACTAACAAATCAATTTCGTACCCTGATCGGAGGTGGGGCAAACTGCGTTTCATGCGTATGTGTGTAGATGGGCGAGTATGCGTGATAAACATCAGCAGGTACCATGACCGAAGCAGCTGCCATTTTTGCCAGCAACAAAATGGGATCTCAATATACCATGATGGTCTACCAGTGATCAGTACCAAATGCACCTTGCATTTACAGCATGTACTCGTTAGCCAAAGTTAACATGTTCGAGTGAGTACAACATGCAGAGGAGTATTGCTTGAAGTGGGACTTACTTGGAAAAATTACGTGTATACGTTTCCTTGGTTTGAATCGCGGAGCTGAAATGCTATTGAACAGTCGAGTCAGTGGTACCGAGTGGTCCGTCTTCACCCCCAAGATGAATCATTTTGCGCTTATCACTGACCAGTGTTCCCTCGGTGGACTTAACCCTCATTGTCTTCATCAGCTCTCCGGAACTTATAATGATTTCTTCGACAACACGCAAGCCCCATGCAATAAATTGCACTTGCCCGTCGGATATCATTACTACGTCACCGAATTTGAAGGGTCTTTCCTTGGTTAGCCATCTTTGTGGGGGTGGTAAGCTCCGTAGGTACAAAAGTAACCGCCGTATCAAGAACACCCTGGCCAGATAACTCGCTTGTTTCTACCCGTGTATGTAGCTACCTGGGAAACTTACCGGCTTATTAAATTCAATGTTTGACCTCAATGCCGACAAACCACTTGGGTTAAGTGCTAGATGAGTGGGGTCGCCGGAGCAGACAGGTGCCACAGAGTGACTCTTCAAGATTCTCTCCGCCTCTGTCATCAAGGTGCTCAACTTCTCATTGTAGGTGGTTGTTATTCAATCAGAGGCAGCAGTTCTCTTCAAGCGGACCTTATTGAGCCCTCTCACATTCCACTGCGGTGCCTAGCCTGGGGAGCTGACGTGACACCGGGTGCAGCAATTCGCTGTTTGATGCTGTAGTAAGTTCCCCGTTTTTATTTGGGTTCCAAAGCACCAGTTCTTGTTCAGCACTCACGCAGCTTCACTCTTTGTCTTAGTAGATGTCCGACGGCATTCTTCTGCTGTTTTTGAACCGTTGCATAGCTCGGAGGAGTAGGTCAGTTGCCACCATCTGCGCGACTTCTGGGTGTGCTGGTCGAGAATTCGTGCGTGTCATGGTAAACCAGCATCTTCGTTCCACCCTCTTTCCGCATCTGACCCTCAAAGGCCCGGAGTAATCAAGTGAAGTATTAACAAATGGCCAACATCCTGGGGTCACACTGCATTTCCGTAGTGGATGTATATATATATATATATATATATATATATATATATATATATGTATATATATATACTGCTAACAACACCCATTAATTAACAGGCAGCCAAATTCGAACAAATTCCGAAACCAAAACTCGATTGATCCGTAAACTCTACGATACTGAATTACTGAATGAGCAATAACATAAAACATATACAAACCTCAAAAATGCGACCACGCAGCCCCGAAAAACGAAGACGCAGTTCACGGCGTGCGGGGGACGAGCACGTACGTCGCGCAGTCCCAAGATGGGATATGACAAAGTGGTGCTTTGGACGCGAATAAATAAAGGTCGTTTCATAGAGACAGGAGTGGTACGGAGCACACGAATAGTGTACGTAAGAAATTAATGTCATAAAATCATGAAAACGTGGTGCCTTTGGAGGGTTTTTCCACAATCAATCGCTACACGGCCCACTAAAATCCTCCCGGCCCCAGTACAGTCAAAGGTCTGGAATAAGGGTACTGGTTCTCCCTACCTACCTAGGCTCTGCTTTCAGTAGGCACAACCATGTCTGCAGACGTCTGTGCTCTACTCACGCTCTCACTACGGCAAATGATCCTGTGGCCAGGTCAACGAGACGTTCCTCTGCACTGTCCGCAAGAGCTGCTGCTCGGAGGCAGACTCACAGGGGGAGGTGAAAATTCCAAATCCTATTGCTTTCTTCGATAGAGCAGTCATGTGTGAATAAGTGTGTGTTTGCGAAGAGGCCACAGGAAAGATCACATAGTTAATCGCCCTCATCCATGTCAGCAAAGAAACCAGAAACGGTGAGAAATGTTGCATCTTGATAGAGGCATGGAGCAAAAGTGTGTTTCATGCGCGTGCGGATGAGTGCTTGTGAAGATGTATTTGGGTGTGTGAGGAAATCACAAATACTGCCATGTGGTGGAAAGTTTTCAGAAACGTCAGTGACATAAGGATAAAAGGTGAGACAAAGTCATGCTTTGATGGAGGTATGGGGTGTAACTGCTCCGCATGCCAGTGTGTGTGTGTGAGCCTGAGTACAAGTGGATGTTTATATTGAAAACTACAATCATCTCTCATAGAACTACCTCGTGGGTGGCAAAAAATGAATGGGCATTCAGGGGATTTTAAAGGTCTCCTGAGATCCTGTGGCAAACGTTCTACTCACTCATAGTGTTCACTAACCAGCGCGCGCTTTTGAGCACTTGCGCAGGGAGTTGTTATAATACAGATGGGTGCTATGGTAG
This sequence comes from Fasciola hepatica, assembly GCA_948099385.1. NCBI lineage: Eukaryota > Metazoa > Platyhelminthes > Trematoda > Plagiorchiida > Fasciolidae > Fasciola > Fasciola hepatica. Next base: position 21,837,971 of record CANUEZ040000019.1, read on the forward strand.
AGTTGCGTGAGTATGTCACTTGGACCGAAGCTTGCAGCTGAGGGTTATTGGGTGGCTGATTCAGTAGCGTTGACTGGTCCGTCTTCACCCTACAGGAGACCGATACTGCGCACATTGCGAGTCAGCCTTCCCTTGGCAGTCCTCACCTTCACCGTTCTTGTCAGTTCGTGGAAGCTGCTAATGACTTCCAGGACAACACCTAAGGGCCACGTGCAAAATTGGCACACTAGTCGGAGACCATCACTACATCGCCGACTTTGAGTGGCTTTTCTATGGTGAGCCATTTCTGTCACGTTTGTAGGGCCTGCAGGTGTTCTCGCTGCCGTCGTTTCCAAAACAAACTGGCCAAATAATTAACCTGTTTCCATCCTTGTATGTGGCTAACACAGAGGCTTGCCGGCCTTTGGGATCCAAATTTCGACCTTAAAGTCAGAAGGTCGTTTGGGTAAGCGCCAGATTGGTAGAGGCCGCTTACAGATACTGGAACTAGAGGGCGATTGTTCAACGTCCTCTCAACCTTGATCATCACGGTGCTCAGCGTCCCATCGTGGGGCTGTTGTAGTTCGATTAAATACAGCGGTGTCCACCTGGTGGTTCTGGAGCTGGTGCTGCAGTTTTCGTTGAGGGTCCACAAAATTCGAGCTATTGTCGGAGTAGATTTCTGATGGTACTTCTCTTCTGCTGATGCAGCTCTGTGGGGCCCGTAGGAAAGAGACGGTGGTCATTGTACCCGCAACTCCCAAGTGTACTGCACGCGACTTCATGCACTTCATGAGGCACTCGTATCTCTCTTCCATCCTTCTCCTACACCCGACCCACGAAGGTCCGAAATAGTCAAGTCCGGTTATACTAAACGGCCGCCGCCCCAGGATTACTCTACACTCCGGCAGCGGAGCAATTTTTAGTTCGCCCGCAACAGCAGTGCGTCTCCTGCATTGTGTGCACGGTCGGATTACGCGTTTCACAGTTGCCCTTCTTCTCATTGCCCAGAACCGCTTCCGAACGCCACTCGTCACGCGGCTTTTCCTGGAGTGTCCCTCTACTGCACGCATGTGCTGAACCAACGAGCCTTTCAAGGGCTGCCGAGCAGGTAGCAATATGTGGTGCTTCGTGTCAAAACTCAGCTGGGACTTTGCCAGTCTACCAGCTACCCTTAGTAGCCTATCAACAAGTTATGGATTTCGAGGTTTCAAGTTGCTCTTTAGGAATGATGTCCTTTCGCCGCTTGGTCCCGTCCCTCTGGGATTCGCATGCTCTTGGGGGAAGGCCCCGTTTTGTCATAATGAACAGGTCGTACTCTGCGACTCGTAGTTCACCAGAATTTATTGAACCCACACATTTGCGGCTGAATGGACGGACCCCTTTTACGATCAAAAATGCCCCTTTTATCGGGTCAACCGTACCAGTGAACGCATCGTCTCTTTTCAGGAGAAAAACCAAGCTAATCTTGGCAAGACAGATGTCGGTTTGACGGCTGCCGCCGTCATCATGGCACCTTCCAACTCCGTTTCTGATTCAAGGGAGGGCTTCGGCTTGTAAAGTGGCCAGCTCTGTTGAGGCATATGCAGAAATTTCGGCCTTCCCGTCTACGTGTCTAACTGCTAAAAATTGGTCGCGCCTGGGGAAGACTAATCGGCTGGATTGGCGGCGAACTTAAATTGTTTCCACTGGTTCAACGTGGTTTCGTCTTGCATAATCGTGAGCTTATTAGCGATGAAAGTACCGAAACGACACCTGAAGTTATTGATGTGGTTTGCTTGCATTTCCGGGTCCGTCTAAAACGAATCTGGCCAATTATAAGCGTGGAAACACCCCTTTATTGCCTGTACCACTGTTACTGCTAACACGGCTGCACTGAGCTCGACAAGCGGGATAGAGACCGATTCCCGTGGGAACCGCGAGCCTTGGCAAACAGCATCCTCGTAGCGTATTGTCCATCTCGAAAACACCATCTTCCATGCACCGCGGCTCCGTACCCGACTTCAGACGCATCAGAAAAGGCGTGTAGCTCTCCCGTCCGTGTTGTATGACCAGAAGGCAAGGGCTGTGAAATCCATATGTCTCCCAGTTTCTTTAAATTGATCAGAAATCCTTCCCATTTTGGTCGATCTTCTCGGTCCATTGTCTGGTTCCAGTCGACTTTATTACGACAGAGCCGCCGCGGGCGGGGTCTTTCCGGGCGGCAACCGGGGAGGGCCAAAACCAGGTGGATCGAACAGACAAGAGACAGCTGAAGGTAAACCACGACGAGTTGCTGGTTGATCGGGGACTTTTAATTCGGAACCGAGGTCGTCCGTTTCTTTGCTCCATAGTACTCCCGGCATGCATTCGGTTAGGAGTAGAGAACCGTCCAGTTCTCGAACACTTTTGGCCCTCTCATGGTGCAGAATGACTTCGAACACTTCCGACGCGTTCAACATCCATTTAGTGAGGTGAAAACCACCCTTGCTTAGCAATCTCGTTAGGCATCTGAATTGTGCCAGGGCCGAGTCAACGTCACTGGGTGGCCCATGGTGGTCTTTCGACATGAAAATTTCTGCTGAAGCTGTCTACTACCGACCGGTGGACCAGAGCCCCATACTCGTTTGTGGTTTTTCGTACCGCGTAGTTTGCATAAAATTGTGGTGATATGGTTCCCAAGGGAGATTAAGTGCTTTTCTGTATTTTATCGCCGATTTGTTCTGGCCGTTCTAGTTTACCACAGAAATCTCGAAACACTCCTTTCTTCTACTAGTATTTTCACCTGGAGAAACATTTTTCTGATGTCGGCTGACATGGCCACTCTGCCTGCGCTGAAGCGGCACAAAACCGCAATAAACAACGTGGCCCAATCAAGCCCCTGCTGTAGACGATCATCTAGGACCTTCCTTGGAACTTGGATGCCCAATCGAACAAAACCCGCATTTTTGTGTTTCTTGGGATAGAAAACCGGGTGATGGAACAGGTGCCGTATCCCTCCTCGGTAGTCGGTGGTTGAAGGCGCGTTTTCCACGCCGCCAAGAGTTTCGTTTCACATCATCACTTCTTCCTGCTTCGACTCGCTCACTGGTATACAGGGCGATGAGCTGCAATCTCAGCCGGTCTTCGGCAATTGCCCGCGTTACGCCCACCGCGATCACCACTTACGACTTCGTGCATTCAGCAAGCCGGTGTTTATCGGCAAACGGCTCCCACACAAGGGTGGTATCCGATCCGCTGTCGAGTAAGGCCAACTCTCGGGCCACCCCATTCAGGGTCATCAATCCTACACTGAATACTCCCGGAAGTAACGGTTTGTTGGCAGACCGTGATGAACAGCAAAACACACCGGGCTCTGTGCTCTCATCTGGAGCAGCTTCTTTCACTCAGTGTAGTAGTCGGTGGTGTCTGCCTGGACAACCGCTGTGACGACGTTTTGTTCTTATTCGGCAAGCTGCCGCCCCGGGGTGAGGTCTTGAGACAGAAAAATACGCTCCCGTTGTCCTCGCCATTCTTCAAGGCTCATTCACTGTGGCTTGGGTGAATTTCGGACGGTCCCATAACCGATGTTTCGTCTCACAGGCCTTTCAGCTTTGGTGGATTACGACCTCGCGTGAAATGACGTTAGTTTACAGCCAGGGCTGTTGTTTCAAGCGTTCTCGTGCAGCTTTTTGAGCTTCGCTGGTACTAGGTCCGCCTGCTTATGCGGTCTGCTCCTTCAGCAAAAGGTCCCTGTAGTTAGGACGAGAAACCACGAACTGTCCTATCTAAAGTGTGCATCGCGTCAAGGTAAGCCCCAAAGCCCAGGTGATCAAGGGCTGTCGAACAATTTTCGGTCTTGGTGACAAGCCTGGACATGGCGTTGACGTCGCCGTTTTTCCGCTTGGCTTCTGAAACCGCGCTGTCCATCAGATTACGGGCGGCTTTGAACGGCTGGTCTTACGGGTCCTTCAAAACCTTCCCCGCCCGAGCGTAGCCCTGTCCCGGGTCCTGCGTGGCACACCCCTCAATAGCTACACTGACTCTTCCACAAAGGTGGTGGACCAAGTAGTTCAAGCCCTTTCCCACAAATCGGGCAACGCGTAGCCAGTTCAAACGAATTGCAAAACCAGAACGAGATTCATTCGTAGTTTCTGTGGTACTACACCGAATTTCACATTATGTGCAAGTTTTTGCAAACCTCAAGTATGCGACCAAAAGGACTGAACAGTAAAACTCGAAGGTTCAAAGCCCCGTGGCTCAAACCAGACAGTCAGAAGCGGTCCAGGGCCAAATTTAAAAAACTCATCCGAATAAACAAACGTGCAAAAAAAGGTGTATTAACGGGCTCTTCAAGTTATTATCAAATATAGTGCCGCTGAAAACGCATGCAGAACACTTGGAAGGATTTTCAACGTAGTTCTTTACAAGTGAGGAAACCTTCGTCCCGGGTTGTTTGTCTCATTCTTGACGAAAGTTTCAAATTGTTTAGTGGAATTGAAATACTGTTCGGGTCTTCCGTTGGAGACGGTCAGCCCTCCCCTTTGGCAAACCGATTGTTGGTTGTATCGGTGTTAAATATTTCACTTCCGGCGTAGAAATTCTTACTTCCATCTGCCCCGGTCTGAAGAAGGGATCGTTGTCACTGGTTCGATGTTCAAGCCCATCCCGCCTATATTTTCCTTCTGCCTCCTGAGCCCGTTGCTGGGCGAATAACAGCTGTTGTTCTAGTTTTTTCACCCTCAACCCAAACACACCGGCATTCTTGTAACCAAAAAAGACCCGGTAACGAACGAACAGGTGCTGACAGGGTTAGGTGATTTACCAGTATCCACAGAATCAAGCGTGCCCAAACTCTCCCAAGTGACTAGCCGAATTACTCCCTGTCCATGTTCCGGCTACTCTGTTCCGTTCCTGGTGATGCTGCCTGTTTTCTCGTTCCAAATTGACAAGTTCCAGTGTTACAACACGCTCTTGGCTGTATGTAGCCAAATTCGAACAAGTTTCGAAACCAAAACTCGATTGATCCGTAAACTCTACGATACTGAATTACTGAATGAGCAATAACATAAAACATATACAAACCTCAAATTTGCGACCACGCAGCCCCGAAAAACGAGAACGCAGTTCACGGCGTGCGAGGGACGAGCACGTACGTCACGCAGTCCCAAGATGGGATATGACAAAGTGGTGCTTTGGACGCGAATAAATAAAGGTCGTTTCATAGAGACAGGAGTGGTGCGGAGCACACGAATAGTGTACGTAAGAAATTAATGTCATAAAATCATGAAAATATAGAGCCCTTGAAGGACCTTCTAAAGCCGGCTGTTACACTGCTCACCAGCGGCTGCCGTACGCCTTTTGTATAGTACGCAAAGTCGAATGGCTCTTTCCACGCTTGTCCTTCCTCCCAGTGTCCAAAACTACTTTCGGATAACACTCGTTGGGTGGCTTTCCCTGGTGTGTCCCTTTACAGCCTGTGCGTTTAATTAGTGGGTATACCGCTGATTGTTGTGCACGTAACATTACGGGGTGTTTATGGTTCATGCCTAGGTGAGAGTTTGTCAGTCTTCCACCTGCTATTAGCAGTCCATCGTCGGGTTCTGGATTTAGGGTTTTTAAACTCCTCTTTGGCACCAGCGTTCTTTCGTTGTTTGATCCCTGCTCTCCAGGGTTTTTAATCTCTTGGGTGAGGGCCTCAGATTGTACCATCTTGAGGTTTGATTCTGCAGCTCGTAGCCTGTCAGCAGTTTGGGCCCAACGCACTCCGGTTAACGAATGCGGATCCCTCGTGATAACGGCAATGGTATATTTCTCGAGTGTGGTCGAGGGGCACGCATGAAAGCGTGATCAAGTTTTACGATATCACTCGACAAGACGGAAAGTCCACAAACTTTACCGAGGGGGTCTCACTATGTGGCTACAAGGAAATAAGGCTGGTAAAAGTTTAAGTAAAGTAAAGTGACGACGAAATAAATGGTAAATGCGATTCAATTTCGAGTCATTGCAGAAAGCAGTAGTGGATCGGCTAGATGTAAGCATGCTGAGGCGAACATTGTCTAAGGACGCATAAAATGCAATATTCAAAAGGATGATGCAAAAAAATGGTCACTGAAGCATACGCAAATTCGCCGGAAAAGGTAAGTTTTGATTGGGTAAGCAGACACAGAAATTTCATGAAGGCCCATAGAGGAATACTAATTTTCATACATTTGCTAACATGAAGGGGAATAGTACCCCCTGAAAAGGTGAGACAATTTTCATGGAAAGTATCACGTATGATCTAATGTCGGAAATATGCACTTGGTGGAGGAAAGATGGGGCTTCAAGGAGGAATATTCTGCAACTGGAGTACCGTGGTATGTAAATGCCTCTCGGACCGGGTGAACCATGCCAGTGAAAGGAGCTCCTCTGTCCAAGAGAAAAATCTGGTCAACAGCAACAAAATGGGTGCGGGTTTGTTGGTTACTACCGTCATTATAGTACCTTCGTCTTCCATTTCCGATTCAAGTGGCGCTCTCCACTCGTAAACGGACCAGTCCCTTCCAAGCATGCAGAGGAAGTTCGGCTCTTCCGTCTACGTACCTTGCCGCGGTAAGTTGGCCGAACCCCTGGAACATAAGTGTACCGGGTAGTCAGCGGACTGAATTTCTGCCACTCATCCACAGTTGTTTCGTCGTGTACGGTCATGGGCCTGTTAACCACGAAAGCGCTCAGACAGCTGCTGACTTTAGTGACGCAGTAAGACACAGTCTCCGGTCCCGTTCAAAACCTGCTTGACCAGCTTTTTGAGTTTAAAAGCCGCTTTATCGCTCACTTTGTCTTAAAAGCCAACACGGCTGCACCAAGTTCGAGGCAAGGGACTTAGACCGAATTAAAAGGAGTGACGTAGGCCTTGACAAACAAGATCAGTAAGGAGTAGCGCCCATCCCCCAGACACCAGCAAAGGTACACCCCTGTCCAGTAGCAAACCTCAGAGGCATCAGAAAAAATGTGAGACTCTCCCCTTCCCCCTTGGTTCGTACGAGCAGAAGGCAAACCATAAGAGATCGGTATGTCCCCTAATTTCTTCAGTGTAACTATGAAAGCCTCCTAGCCTGGCCTGTCTTCCATGTCAGGTAGCTGGTCTAGGTCAACCTTCTTCCGGCAGGGAGGCTGCAGTAGAGCCGCCGAGGGCAACAACCACGGGGAAGCAAGACCGAGTGAATCAAACAGACTGGAGGTAGAAGACAGCATTCTTTGACGCGTAACTGGCTGGTCGGGAAAGTTCAGTTCGAAGATGACTTCACCCCCTTTGGCCCCCCCGCTGTATTCTCAGGTTGCATTCTGCCGGGGGCGGTGAGCCTATCAGACCCCAAAACCTTTCCGCTTTATCGTAGGCGTTAACGTTCCCGGAGTGTTTGATATCCATTTCTTGGTCTGAAACTCACCTTTCTTTAGCTACTTTGTCCACCCCTTTAAGAAGGTTACGGCCGCGGTGACATCGTCGAAAGACCCAGGGCAGTCTTGAAGTTTCTTGAAGTAATACACGGGTACGAGGCTACAGCCCAAATGTTCCCGGATCTTGTGATTATCTTGTCATCTGAATGTCACCAGTGAGCTGTAAGATAGTTCACTAGATAGTGGGGAAGTGGTAAAACGGAAAGGGTTCAAAATACAAATCTTGACAGTATCTTGCATCTGCTATTGCCGGCGAACTGGAAGATAGACCGCTGGACAATGCGAAAGGGTTAAGGACACGAGTCTTGACTGCATCTTGCGTCTCGAACTGCCGGGGATCTGGAAGATGGACCTTTGGACTGTGGGAGAAGTTTTAGCTTTGCTGAAGTTCGTTCAACTTGAGTGACACGGAAGACTCAAGCGTGGGAAATCTGTCGGACATCAAACAGTGAGGCTTTCGGTCCGCGCGCCGCGCGTCAAAGTAGAAGTAGTGGCTTTCTCTATTTTCCACCCTCAGGCATGCCTATGTTTCTCACCCAGCGGAGGTCTCCCGTAAGGCACAGTTCTCACAGAAGAGTGATTCCACCGCTCCAAGTGGATGAACAGCCATCCTGCATTCCACCACGGACCTGTCCATGTCGTCCCCGTCCCACCACAAGAACGGCGATGCATCTCTGTCCTCTACTAGCAATTTCGTCTGCAGAGAAACTTCCAGTATGTGGGCCGAAATTGCCACTTCGTCTGGCCGGAATTGGCACAAGAACTCAATCGATAGTCAGGTCCTCGTAACTAACAGTCTTTCGGTGATCTACCCCTGAACTGAGAGGTGCAGTCAAATGTCACTAGCAGCTTTTTGAGCTTTTCGGGTCTCAAAAGAGGATTGTGCTGCAAGTACCATATCTTTTCGCCGATTCTGGAGGCCGTAGTCATCTTCTTCGTGTAGCTAAGGGATTTTCTGCGTATCACCGCAAGTGAGTATCGTTTTTCAAAGGTGGTCGTCCCGACGAAACCTCTCATATGACAGCAGCGGTCCACGCCGAAAGTAGTTCCCCGTTCTTCGCCAGGTGATCCGTCTGCAGGCGCTATGAGAGGGGCACCTTGAGATTATTTGGCAGGCCTCTAGCTCCTTCCATACCATCTCCACTGTGAGTTGATCGTCACGCAATAACTACAAACGATTGTCTCCTAGTTCTTGGGACTCGTGATCGTAGAAACGGTGCAGCTGTTTTTCTATGTTTTTGCACACACACAATTCCTCAAGCGACGCGGCCCCGTAGTTCTGTATAGTGCCCAACCCAAAGTCTTGCTTAATGCACAGGGCTTCAGTCGGTTTCCCACCCTGTGGTCCAGCACCCAGTGTACTACAGATCCGTTTCATCTTCCCCCTCCCTCCCCCCCCCACCCCGTTGGACGATGGTTGCCCCTTGCAGATGGGGCCTTCTGGACAATTTGGGATCGACTAACTTCGAAACTCGCATCGGTAATTCTTCCAGAGTGAAAGTTTTCGTAGCCTTGACGTGTTCACTGCTGCCCAGAAAAAAGAGCTGGAGTCGCGCTCGACCCGCATCCATGGCCTGAGTTCTGTCCGCCGCGCTTTGTGCCAGTGACGTGGTGATTCTCCTAAGCTGGTGCTTCCTCGCAAAAAGCTCTTTCATTAATATCCTGCCGGACCAGCTATCCACAAATGCTAGGGCTCTGGTCGCCCCGCCAAATGTTACTTATCCTGCTGTGAATGCACCCAAACAAACCGGTTTTCGAGTGGACTGGGATACTGGGCGGATCACGCTCGGCTTCGTATTTTTGTCAGATCAGGCTCTCCACCCGGTTTGGCAGTCGGTGATGTCCGCCTGTGCAGCCCCTTGCTTCCACTCGAAAAAATTCTGACCGGTGTGAGTTGTTCAGGCATATGTACCACGCTCCCGTAGTCCTTCCTAATGCCCATCGTTCATCCACCGCGGCTTTGAGGAATTTCGGACAGTCTGTCAACCTGTAGTTGGCGCCGCAAGCCTTGCAGCCCAAGGAGGATATATCCTCGCTCGAAATGGCACGCACACTCGCCCAAGGCTGAAGTCTCGAGTATTCTCGTACAGCCTTTTTAGCTTCACTGGTACCAGGTCTGTTTGTTCTGTAGCCACCTCAGGAAAGCCAACCGGATCTGCTGTCGGCCATGCTTGCCTGTCTGTTTAAGTAATTAGTCAGGTTCTCAAAATTGGCCTCGCGGCCACCCCGGTTTATGCGCCCTGCTTCTACCTCCCGGAGGCCCTGCAGCTCAGAAGCGAAACAACTAAATATTCCCACTAATATATGCATAGCTTCAAGATCGGCCCTAAAGCCCAAGTGATCAAGGGCTATCGGACAATTTCGCATCTCGGTGACGAGGCTAGGCATGGCATGGACGTGGCCCTTTGTTCTCTTGGCTTCTGACATCACGCCTGCTATCAAACTGCGGACAACCCCAAACGGCTGAACGAATAGTTCCTTTTAAATTTTTCTCGCTGATGCATAGCCTCAATTTTGATCAGGCATGGCACAGCCACCGATAGCTTCCCTAGCCCGTTCCCGGAGACGGTACATCAAGTACAGCAACCTCTGTCCCGGGTAGGTCACCTTGGCTTCGATAATTGTTTCAAACTGCTCTACAAACTTACAATATTGTTATGGTCGTTCCCCAGCTCCAACCTCCATAGGGTGACTGGTGATTGCGTCGGTATGAAGTTTTGGACGGCCAGCGTGGGGCTTCCTCCTTTTAGCCGCCTAGGTTTGTCGTTGAGGTTGTTTACAGTAGCGCTATGCTCTACTTTGCTCCGTCTAACTTTGTTCTCCGCATCCTGAGCCTGCCGCGTAGCGGAGGTTAGCTGTTTTTCCAGCTGTGATGTCCTTGACTTGAATAAATCAATATTTTTAGAATGAATAACACCCGTCGTAATACTTGAACTTGCTCTGGCAGAACTGATCATAATAATAATACTAATGGTTCATTTCGGGGAGTCCCGAAGCATGCCAGATGCATGATCAAACTGTCACAGACGATTGCATGGACAATTATTTCATGATTATGTAGAAGATTTTATGGCCAACGTGGGACAGATGAACTCATTATAGATAAATGTGTGCTGAATGTAAGATAAATGTATTCACACCAGAGAGTAGCGGAGGATTTTTAAATGGGCCCGCTGATGACCTCGAATTGAAGCCCGAAGAATCCGAAGGTCAAAGTCGAACGGTGGAGTTTGGCTGGTCCAGGTGGAGAGCATAAACTTGGGAGTTGTACATGACGGAGACCAAAATACAGTTGGAAAGCTGCTTTACCAAGAGACAGTGGAGAATTAATTTATATGCGTGGAAAAGGAACGGATAGAAAAGATGCATTGCTACGCAGCGACAAATGATCAGTAACAGATTGCAGAAATCAGTGTGCACCGTGGAGCAGGTGGAGCAGACCTTGAAAAGTAAGCCACGTATAAAGAAAATTTGGAGAGGTTTGTATAAGGTGACTATGAGGTGGAGACGTTTTCAGAATGGAGGCATATCAAGGGAGACGGTTGGATGACACAAGGGGGATGGCCGTCGAAAACTGGAGGAAGTAGGGCAAAACGTTCTCGGTGTCAACGACGAGAGGTGGAATATCAGCAGAAAATCATGGCGCATTGGCTTTTTGTGACAAATGGAAAGTGGTGGATCTGCGGAGAGCAAAATCAGCCTCAGGTGCACAGAGATGATGTCTGCCTTGGTGAGTGGTTCGGGAAGGACGAAAGGTGAAGGAAGTGAGAGAGGGAAGCTGGTAGGAGCAATTCGAATTACTTGTTCAAAGCGACTACGTCATGAGATTATGGTCGAAATTAAGAAAGGCATTAGAAGGTGGACGTACATTACAAAACGGCGATGTGATGACGACAGGGATGGCTAGGAAAGGCGAAGAAAACGTAGTCACTGACTGTTCGTGGTGGTGAGAATTAACAGAGGAGAAAGGTTCATTTACAGCAGACGGAACGTGGAGAAACAAAGCAATCTGTAAAGCGCAGAAAAGCTATCTATGGCGAATCAAATACAAAGCAATAAATGAGAGAACGGGCCGAAATAGAGCGGGTAAGTGATGAATAATGGATCATTTTGCCACAGATGAAGCACGATTCGGGGGGGGGAGTAAATAGGGGTCCAGAACAAGAAAACCAGGGATGAAACAGCAATCAGAGGAAATATATCCATGGAGGAAATGGGGTGACGGAGCCGGGGAGCAATATGTTTGCAGGCGGCGGCTTAAACGGAATAAACCGGGAAAGCCAATCGAAGCGTTTGCTGATGGAGAGACCATGAGGGAGTCGTACAGCCTGGCGCCAAATATACGGTGGTTTTGAATCGATAATAAATGTGGCCATAAAATACGCAGAGGCCGGAAGACACCGGTAACATGGGAGCTGGGCATTAGTGCGGATGTGGTTGGTGACAAAAAACGATCAAGGAAGGGGCAAAACGGCTAATTGTACAAGCGGTGGTAGAAAGATGGCGGCGGTAATAGGGACGAAGTGGCTTGGTGTGCGTACGAGAAGAATAAACGGGGAGCATTCAGAGTAACGAAAAAATCGACATCCAAACCTAACGTGGTTGAAGGGAGGCGACGAAAGCGTGCTATAAACAAAAGGTTAAAGTGAATGCCGTAGGGCCGGAAGCAAGAGCGTGAAATCCAAAATCAGTGCTAGTTGTAGGGACCGATCGTACGCTGGACACCCAAGCTGAAAAACACTTCATGAATTGAAGGAAGGGTGATTCACCATACTAGTTGCGCCCGAGCATCGTAGCAGGCGGCCTACCAGCACGATGTGCGCCGGCCAGGACGGTGGATTGGGCTCCGCCCCGCTTTGGTGGGATTGGCACCACTGTTCATTGATGATTATGTATGTGAGACGTGGTCCAACTATGAAGGCATGAGATCAGCGACCAGATGGCCAGGTTGCGAGGGGCCTTTAGGGGCGGAACCAGTGGAGTCTGCATTTGGTAAAAGACTATTAATTTCATGTTCGTCGCCGCCCACCATCTCCGTCCCCACAATGCAAGACTAATGATCATACTTGGACTCGCGCCGACAGGGACCGAAATAGAACCTTTCGTAGCAACCCGGACAGCGATCAAGCAACACGACACAAAATACCCTCGAGTGCTAATCAGTAGATCGATTAGCGTCTTCCAAAGCAAGGCCTCTCCGGCTGATATCACCATTGGAGCCCACACAACTACCGGTCCAAGTTTGACCTGTTGCTTCACCAGCCAATAAAATTCATCTGTTTCATCCATCGTACCTCGAGGATTAATCGACACATATTCTTCACCCCGCTGGATGAACCATACCCACGGGAGGAGGCACATTACCAGTGACAGTCGTACCCTGATTATTCCTGGATCCTGTCTGAAACAACCTTAAATCACAGATGGAAAACGTAACACAGAAACTTATTAGTAACTAGATTTCGAAACGCTATCCGAACACTAGGCTACTTATCCTCTTCATCCTTGGTTCCCAGTAATGAAGCTGCACATCATTGAGTCTCCATAATTCTATATATGTATATGTGCGGCGGTATCAGCATACTAAGGCTCGATTCTACGTAAAGATTTCCCACTCGGGTACCTGTAGCAAGACTCCTTTTTTCGGATTGTATCCGACTTGAAATTGATCCTTAATTGGTTCGGGACCCTCCGGTTGGGCTTTCAATTCTGAATGATACCGGATACTGATGCTGAAATTGAACTTACCTTTTTATGGATTGCTTTTCCTTCCACATTCACCAATTTCCCCGGGTGCACTTTAATGCAACTTGTTTCATGTCTCCCTATTACACTACTTACTCTGTTTGTCGAACCACGGTAGACCCGTCATTCCAGTCTCACAGCCTGTCCTTGGATTGCCGTTCTTTTCATATTTGTCGAAGTTCCTGAGTGCACTTCCATATAACTTTTTTTCATTTCTCCCTGTCCAGAACTTACCCCGCTCGCGCAACCCCTGTAAGCCTCCGTTAACCATGGCCCATGTCATTTCGGTCAAGCAGGAATCTTTGGCACCATGTATTGACGATCTTTTCGGTATTATTATCATTAATTTGATCCATTCAAATAATTTGTAGTTATATTTTTCCGATGCTGACACTTTTGACTCCTATTCCTGAAATTTGTAAATAGTTCACTGTATTGCCTCTGCGTGTGCTTCTCAACTATGGTCGATAAATATACCATTTTTATTGTTTTTATCAGCACCACACCGCAGCTTAATCCATGCAGGTTTATAGTGAGTGTGGTCATCACCGTTCTAAGGCAAACGGCCAAAGCTAAGGGTAAAATGAGCACTAATGGAGAACTGGACAGGAAAAACAGAAAAAGAAGAGCAGACGGGATGTGCCCCTGATGTGGATTGACAGTTTAACGAAGCAAGTGAAGACCAAGAAAGGACGAAACGTAAGGGTGTCTGAGACCTCGGAGGACGAGAGAAGCAGATTGTAGGAAAGTTTTGTTATTTCAATTCCGTTCACCCCATGCGGGAACAGCCACGGCTAGTCAAGCGACGAGAATCCAGTCAGATAGATGTGACCGTTTATCGTTGATGGTGTCCTAAACTGGAGGGTGGGGGCCTCGAAGGAAATGGCCTGACTCAGAGGTCAAGGCCCATCTCGTGTGCTATATCTTCAGAAGTGCATATATTGGACCACTGAAGTGCACAGATGACGTTGAGATATGGAATGAGTGCCCATTGAAATTGGGACTTGATCTGAGAAACTTCAACCTATTCCAGAAAGCGGAGTAGACAAGAAGGAAAAAGTGTGGCCGCATAGCCAATTTAGCAACGGTAGTAGTGACATTAAGAGGCCTGTGCTGAAGTGAGTATAGGGTTTCACGTGAGAAGCCTAATCGGTCAGAGGAAAAAAGGCTTGTTATGGAGCGAGTCATGCAAGATAACTAAGTTTAGTCACAAGTGGCGGAGTCAGAGTGGGCCAAGACTAAGATGCTGGCATCGGTCTCTGTAGCCTAAAGCTGTGGGCCAACTAAGTAAATGTTTAGTGAAACGCCTTTTTATACCTTTAAGCGCAACTACATCAAATTTCGATGTGGTATAAAAGAATGTTACGCACTATTTGAACAAAGGCCTGATGCTGGATTTTTAGATGCCGGGGTACTGCCCCAGAGATGAAAGGAGCGGAAAGAAGTGTCGCGGCTTTCCCATCCTTTGCTGCTTGAATGGTGGCATGATCAGAGAAGTTGAGAGAGCTAGAATAGTTGAGGCCCACATGACGGATGTTAGGTCGACTAGCAGGTGAGGACCTACCAAGAGTTAAGGATCCAGGGGAAACTGGAATATATAGGTTAGGACCTCGCACTTTTCAGTGGAAAAATTCATCATCCAGGAGTGACACCAGCGGTCAGATGCGGATAGGTCCGCGGAAATGTTGCAGGGGGAAGAAATCACATAAATGGAATTGAAAGAATAGACTATTTTTGTATCATCTGCAAACAAGAAAGGTGTGCCATGGTACACTAGCCCCAGCGCATCGTTAGAGTACTCCAGAAATAGAGGAGGACCCAGTATCTCGCCCAGTATGATGCCAATTGTAACGGGTTTCGGGTGAGGAGTATGTCCGTTAATGAAGACCATATGAGAGCAGTGAGTGAGATAGGATTGCAGCCCAGAAAGCGGTGGAGCAGTAAGGCAAAATGGAAGCAACTTATCAGTGAAGTAGGGGTGTGGAATGCGACGGAAGGCCTTCGGCAAACCTAGGCAGGCAATGGCTACTGCCTTCGCGAAATCAACAGCCTCAGTGCCTAGGTTGAGGAGGTCGAACTGACGGGCGGCAAATGATCGTGAATTTAGAAACCCATGCCGTCTATTGCTAATAACGTTAAAAGTGATAAGATGGGTATTATTATCATCTTCACCAATCGTTTTCATTATTCTGGAAATGATAGGGGTGTGAGTATAGGGACGGTAGTGAAAGAGTTTATGGAGGAGTCTCATTTTTGTTCGCGGAGTGATGACTGAAGGCTTCCAGTTCGACAGTATCAAACTGGGTATGAGTGATAAAGCGAACAGGTTCAGTTATGGAAGTGAAAGCTCCAATCCACAGTTAGTGAGTGCAACCGGGGGTAACCCATCTGGTCTAGGACGCGCAGACTCTTTGTAGCGCAAAATGAGTCTAGGAGTAGTGTTTACATCCAATTTTACGGTAGATAGGGAAGATCTGGTGGCAGAAAGAGGATCCGAGGAGCTATGTCTGGGGCGGAGACCGTAGAATAAGCGGAGTGAAGGCTAAAGGCCACAGCCACATCAGACCGGGAGGCGGCCGAAGTTTCATTCGGTAAAGCAGCATACTAAACAGTAGTTTGTGTCTTGGAATTCCTAGATTTATAAAGGAGAGTTTCCACGCTGTATAGGTGTGCCTCAGGGCGTAAGCTTCTGATTCGAAGTTGGATGGCTTTTAGGCACCGAATAATATCGGGAAGACGTGTAAATCACATGAGCAGAGAGAAGTCGTGGTTTATAAAGTAATATCATTTGTTGGAGGGAGGCCAATTTGGATTTACTAGGGAGGGGTTTTAGACTGAATCTGAGCTTGAAGAGGCTGTTTGCCATATTCAAGTAAAAGCGCTCAGCCTCCTATTAGGTGTCAGTCATTAGAAAAGTGTGCTCCTATCTTGGTTGCGGATAAAAATGGGCGGAGGGTTCCAATTTAAATGAAGATAATTTCTCATTTGGGTCAGATATCCTGATATATAAGGATGGAATGGAAAATTAACTGGTACCTCCCTGTGGTCACTGTCCGGAAATTCATGCGCAAATGAGATCGGAAAGTTTGAAACGCAGTGAATGAGTATAAGATCGAGGATGTCAGCTTTTCTGGAGGGGATTTTGAAGTTTTGCTCCCAACCCCCAATGCGGGTATGGGAGACAAAGTCTACTAAGTTTGAAGGGGCTGCTAGTTCTGTCCAGGATATTTTAGGCCAACTAAAACGGCCGGCTATGATTTTCGCTCCAGAAGTAGTGAAAGGTAGTCAAAGGCTTCAGCTATAAGAGAAAAGTCTGTGGCGGTAAGGGAGGGCGGGTGACAGACACAACCAATGTACTTGACGACGGTTGAGAGGCAAAATGTGAGTCATAGAGAATTCGGGATTGAGTCGAGTACAGTGTGTCTAATGAATGAAGCCGGAAGGAAGTGCTGCATGTACGCCAGGCAACTATCTCTGCGTCTGTCAGCCCTATTAACTCTCAAAACCTCAAGCAGAATTTCGCTTTTGGGATGCGTTCCGTTATCCAGGTTTCAGTAATAAAGGTGACATCGGGACTTGATGTTGTCTTAATGTTTTAAGCGATGAGGCTTACACAAGATGAACGGGGGATTATATAACATCGAGAATGACTCAATCGTGTGGAGGCGGGTGTCTGGGCTAGGTAGCTCAGGGGGTTAATAGGCAGAGAAAGTACAAGGGGGCTACCAAGAAGTGGGTGTTGAGTAGTTCCGCGGTGGCTTCAGGGGATCCAGCAGTGGGCGACCCGGAAGTGATAAATTTTTGAGTGTTACTAGGCTAACGAGAAAACCTTTGACAAAGTAGCCTTGCTAACTGTCCTGTTTCTTTGGGATCGCTCAATGCCCGATTGTGACGACGGAGTATGAAGTTCAGGATTGTACTGGCTTTTCCACGTGGCAACCTTGGTAATAGTTGGTATGGCATGGAGAAAGCGTGCCTCAGAAGATAAGAACTGGGAAGGTGTGGTGTGGTTTCATCGCAAATCGATGTGGCATGCTTGGGTGGGGTAAGACAGGTATCGGCTTTTGGTAGCGATGGAATACGGAGATCATTTTGGAAGGAGGTGGTGGGAGCACACAGTTTTGCGTGCTTGGCTTGCGGAGTTCGAAGTTCTATGAGAGATGTAAACGACTGGCAAGATGCTTGTTTTGGAAAACGGTTCGTTAAGGCAGGAAAGAAGAGATTGCGGGACTGCAAGCCACATGGTGATGGAAACATACAGGGTAAGGGTTTGTAGATGTATCCTGCGGGGGCATAAGGGCTGTGGTGGGATGGGCAGTGGAGACAGGAACCGGAAATTTCGGTACGGAAATGGAACAAACTGGATGAACGGCGGACCCTTAGAAAGGTTAGATAGTGATGAGTTAGACAGATTCAGCAACGAATAAGATTCGTGAGGTGGGCTTCGAGTATCACCCGCCTAGAGACTGGAGGAGCTCAGATTTCTCTGAGAAGAAATACCTCTCGGGCAGGTGTCTGGTTTGTGAACAAAATCGTAAGTGTTGGTATTTTTGACATCCTACCGAGATACACCTTCAGCTGTAAACTTTGCAAGGCCATCGGAGTATGGCCTGGAGATATAAGGAAGTGGCTGCCTAGTAAACTAGACATCGGACTTCTTAGCAGGGAAGGAGCGTGGCTGGTAGAATTTTGGATTTGGGGTCTTAGGTTTCCACCGGTGCAGAAAGTAGGCCCTGGGTGCTGAGTGTGAAGCCTCACCAACTTTCAGGCTAAAGGTGATGAATCAGACCGCAAAGACGATCGTGGGTCTTGGGTTGCGGGGATTTGCCCTGAGGGCTGAATTGTCTGATTCAATCGGGAGCGACCTAGATGTGCTCTGGTACGGTCCGATGAATAAGTTTTAGTTGCATCTAAAGGATAGGGACAAGAAACGCCATACGTTGGTTTATGTGTCGCCCCGGGAGATTGAAGCAAGCCTGTTAGGTAAGGTAAGCTACGAGATATGGTGAGTGTTTTAGATGCATGGGGCTTGGCTGACTAGAAGGACTTGGCGGATTCGAGCCGCAAGGGTTTATGACATAACTTGTCAGTCCAGGGCCCTTGGCGACTAGTAGACTTGGAGAAGGTCCAGGCGTTGCGCCAAGGTCTACATCGTCAACTGCGTAGAACGGGTTGAGGGATTGCAAGGTATATGCGCTTTTCTGTTGGGCTCCCGCTCTGGATGTTTGAGAAAGTTCAGTTTTTTCGGCACCCCTCTTTGTAGAGGAGTTTTTCGGATGTTGCTGGGCCAGTCACCAGAAATGAAGCTCTGTTTATGAATTAACTCATTGGCTGTCAGTGAGTCCGAAAACTGAAGAAGCAGGGGTATATGTTTCTTCGTTTGTTTTCATAATCCGGTGTCCCGGCATGTCACCCGTTCCGTGTGAGCAGCCTTTGGCAAGTTACAGCTGACTAGACAGAGCCGGGTCTTGTCAGGGATTCAAGGCTTAATGGCATGGTCTGAATTTCGTATTCGCTTCGAAACCTCTGGAGATAAATAGTCAATAAAGTTTGGCGTGACAACCGTTGTAGCAAAACCAGCATAAAACCTCAGCAAAACCGACCGGATTTTGGCTGGTTTTCTAGCCGATCGTACTATCACGCCCATCGGTTTTCCAGATGTTTCTGAGTGGTTTCGGAGAGGTTTCGTAGAGGTCTCGAAGCGGTTTTGGCCGGTTTCTGAACGGTGTCCAAAAGGTTTGCGCCATCCGCCTTATATAAGTGAAGTGATTCGTTAATTTATGTCAAGTTTCCCCAGTGACGTTACACGAAACTCATTTCTATCTCCAAAGGTATGATTTCTCGAATAATTTCCTCTTTTATCCTTTTTGGGGGAGTGACATAGAAGGAACTAAGCCGAGGTATTTCAGGGCATTTCGACGAATTAAACCAATATATTTTAATTAATGCCAACTAGGCTTCGCACATTATTATAATAATGGTATATTTCTCTACTGGAACTAAGACACATGCACAGGGCGTGATCACAGAGTACAGCTTTTCACAACAGCATGAAACATCCGCTGACTGCAAAGGTCGGGTTTGTGCATCTCAGTAACGGTACGGTAGAACTAGACGGAGTTTGAATTAACTAAAGCAAGAACTGTTACCTCGGGAAGTGTAAAACGGTCTTGATTCCGGGAGCAGGGCGGTGTGGGCAGTCTACCGAAAGCAAAGCTTTCGGTTAAAGAGCTAATAAAGTGTGCGGAAGATTTAGTATACACAAGAATTGTGTAAACAATGGTTCACCAAGAGATCAAAGAACAATCGGGAAGTAAAGAAAGAAATACATGGACGCACGGCTAACGGCTTGAAGAATCCATGGTAAAAGACCACAGGAGATTGCTCCCAATGAATATCCGGACACGACGGAGGATAAAGCCAACTTCAATTTATCAATCAGCAATGTCACTGGCTTATTGAGGGGCATTTCATTGATGACATTTGGACAAATCCCTAGACCGGTGAACAGTGGTTTGGAAACCTAGAGAAGGAGGGAGCCTGTGGGGTCGGATAAGTTCATTTTGGTTGTCTTCATTTTGGGTAATTCCAATGCGATATGGAGAGAACGGCGTTTCATTTGAACGTTAGAGTGGAGAGAAATACTTTACAAGGAAAGTAATGTGCTGTCGAAGCAGCATGAGTGATGGTTGGAACCTCAGCTTGGGATTTCAAAACTAGTTCATTGAGGAGGCAGTCAGTTGGAAACAGAAGATGGAGCAGATGAGTCAAAGCAAGGGTGAAGAGATGAAATTTGGGCACGCATGTTCTATAGCAGTGGTTTGCAGAGGACCAAACCCGAGGCGACAAAAAGGTATTATTTTAGATGTAGGGATAAACGTTTTGTATACACAACAAAAGAATATAATGGCAAGTTTCGACCAACAGCAGGTGACTGGTATTTTATTTTATAAAGTTCATGTTTGCCACTGACGGTGGGTCACCCGATCATGGGCGGGTTCACGAGATAAGACTGGCTGTTCATGGAGGAAATGGTTGGGTTGCAAGCTAGGATGGACTGAGATTGCGTTGATTGGCAAAACGGTAGAAGCAGGTTGAAAATGCAACGGCGATGGTAGGACTCCGGTCGTGACTTGGGAACCACAACAACCGACTGGTGAGTACACCGGAAGCAATTGTTTGAGTAGTCCGTGACGTCTTTTGGTGTCGGGAGTGGGCCTTGCGTTTCCTTAAAACTGGTATGGTGTCCAGCATCCGGGGTAACGCTACTGTAATCGCGGTGGCGCGTGACGTAAGAGGCTCCATACAGCACCGGCCAGAGTGAGTATAAGCTTGAACTATGGCCGTCCAGCGTGGAAAATAGTCCAATCCTATCAGTCAGATTCATTCAGTCCCCGCAGTAACGCGAGAGTAGCGCTTAGTGGTCCAATGGCTACCGAAGCAACCGGCACTATCTGAAAGAAGACCGGAGATGTGGAGGTCTGGGGGACGTCCCAGCTGGGGGTTATGACTAAAGTATCAATAGAAATCCAAAGATTACAGCTTCAGGTTATTAAACGAAGCCCAGAATAGGTGGGGGGATCGGCAACGTGGGAGTGGCTCCAGCTGTGGGTTATGGTAGAAAATGAAATCAGTATATAATGAGCTGGGTGTACTTTTATTATTATGGCAGGGGTAGAACTTAGTTCTAGTAGTCGGTATTACATGCCATATGCTTGGACAGGACTTTGAATTCTGGTGTTGATACCAGAAGCTTGGAAGGAGTATCGACGAGGATAGGTCATAGTTTTGGTGGTTTACAAACGGCGGCAGGCAATCGAGGCCACGGTGTGGCTAGGCGCTGTGGGCGTGGCCGGATTTGTTACAACGGGAGGTGGGTGGACAAATTTTTGATCTGATATTAGGGCGACAGAGAAATAGATGGTTTTCCCCCTATCATGGTGACAATTTGGTAATAATTCGACAGTTGACTACGGGCGTGTGCTTGTTGGCAAGCACCATGTTGTAGGGTAATTTTTATTTGTATCCTTAGTCGAGGTTTTTAATTTCACAGATATGTTATCAGCGACGGCAGGTCGTGTGCCTGCAAAAGTAATGGAATGAATTTAGTGTTAATGGGGACCACTGCTTGGTTATGATATGAGGTCATACAGAGTCTCAAGAGGACCGTGTTGCACGCTGTGAATATCGGAGCACCTGCTTTCATTTATTAGTGGGCGGTGGGTGACCGTTCAGTTTCGCTCCATTCGTCAGCGGCTAGAGTCAACGATGGGGTGGTTTGTATTCCTGATGTATGAGGTATAGATGTGCTACACCTTGTGCAGTTACATGTTTCGAGGGTGAAGTTTGAGGCTGACGCGTAGGAAGATCGTGCTCACCCTTCGTTTGGGCCAAGAAAAAAGAATGTAGGCAAATGGGAACCTAGATAGGCGGCAAACAACTTATTAGTAAGTATCCCGGGGTTGGCTCCAGTGCGATTCGGCTTCTGCATTGTTCTTCAGCATTAGCAGGTGCTGGTTATAATCGGTCTATGTATCAACAAGAATGATTTTGAACACGGCGGACCTCACATGGATAATCTTTGGGAAGTGTTTAGGGACACCGGAGTTTGGCATTAACGAGCTGGTCGGAGATGGAACAAGGAACTCGAATGGGTTTAAACAGGGAGAGGTGAGGTCAGTTTACATATGGACAGCTCGATGAGCAGGCCTGTGGTAGATTTCCTTCGTATCAATTCGTTTTTTCACAGTGTAAAAAGGCTAATAAGCGAAGCGACCGAAAACCTATCTTACAAACGGGCTGTGTGCTACAAGGGGACTGAATTACAGTCTACTGTTATCAATAACGGCTCGAGTAGTTCAGCCTGCGGCTTCAGAACTCTGAAAACGCTGTCAAGAGCTTCCATTTGCAAATTCAAGTGTGCTCACTAGCCTGGAGAGACTATTGACCTAGCTGTGCGCGTCGTCCTGGATGCTCGATAATGAGACGGAACATGGCGTGGTGACCGGGAGACAAGGGGCTACGCGGGGCGAAATCTGACTGGGCCGTCAGTTTCTCTAGGAGCTGCTCATTGTGATGGTGGGCTTCGGATAATCAGCAAGTTCTGTTGGATATTTGACAGCCGTGTACAGCTTTGATACGAAACATAAATGAAATTTTACAGGTAGTCATCTCAGACGATTACAAAAATGGTTGACAGGGTACTACCACTGTATGAACGGGGGAAGATTACGGTTTTAGCCAAAGAGAAGTAACAAATAAATGAGGTGAATTAGCCAAAAATTAACAAATGTTCATAGATGGGCTCTCAGGAGCGGATTTTCGTGTAGGTATAGAACTAGATTCCTCAGTATAGGATTTTGTTTAGTTTTCTCGGTAAGAATTTGAGGACGCACGTTGGTGTGTCGCAGTTAAAACCACTGGCAATTCAGAGCTCCAGCCTGAATAAGTATTGCTACTAGGGATGACACAAACCAAGCCTAAACGATCGAAAAATGAGAGAAAACGAGACAATCTGGTTTATGCTTTAAGTTAACCTTGACACTTGTTAGAAGATCTGACAATAACTAAAGGATCAAAAACACCCAGACCCTCCTTTCCTAATTGCCGAGTTACCTCTTATCCCGGTTCTGATAGTTCCGTTCCTCTTCTGGGCGTGATGTTGTTCTCTCACTCCGAGTTTAGCAATTTGAGTATTGTATCACCCTTTGGAGCAATATGTAGCCAAATTTGCACGAATCTCGTAACCAAAACAAGATTGATCCATAGGTTCTACGATACTGAATTATTAAATGAACATCCGCGCGGTTGTTGTGTATTTCCTTTCTCATGCTCCATTCCGATAGATCGTCTCAGACACTTCCGATACTTGATACATTTTTCTTCACCACGTGAAGTCTTTGCTGAGAATTATCAGTTTGTAAGTACTTACCTATCATTCAACCGGTCATTCTTCTTGCAAGCCACGTTTCTGCCACTGTCGTAGCTACGCACCACACGTCGATTTTTTTGTCAGTTACCAGTTTCTTGCTGAAGCATTACATTCCTTTTTTCTGAAAGCAAAACAATCCACTCAAAGTCTTTATGCTCTATCCGGCCACTTCTCCCACCATCAATTTGACACCCACAGTCCAGAGTGTTGTCCGTTTCGTTTTACAACTGGCTCAACCGATATACGGTCACTGTACCTCAAAATTGCTATCCTCAACCGATTTTCTTGGTCTATATGTATTATGCCACAATTTTTATCGTCTAATTTTTCACCGCAACTCCTCTCATACATTGTAAAGCTCCATTGCTCGGATACGTCTACTTCAGGAATGTTTCTTCTTCACGATATCCGCGTATCCGTCAATCTAGTTTAGTTCTCCGACAGGACAGTTTTTCTTCTGTGGGATTTGTGTGATTTTGTACCATTCTCCATCCACCCCACACTTTGGCGGAATAACCACACCTACCTCCAGCCGGATCGACCACCTGACCTTGAGTTTAAATTCACCGGGCGGTATCGCAGCAATAGACTTGAATGCCTTCTCTTATATTCAGTCGCGTTCGCATAATTGTACAGTCCCACTGTAACTTTTATTCAGCTTTCAACTGTACCGTTTGATCTTGCATTTTAGCATGCTTCGGGGTTATCCGAAATAAATTATTATTATACAACCCCAAATATGCGATCACAGAGACTCAAATCGAGCGCGAAGTTCACGATTTGAAGCAGACAGGCAAGTGAGCCAACATAGGTCCATGCGCGTTGGAGTCGACTAAATAAACGTCAGTTCACTAAAAAAACATGCATAATGTACGTAGTTGGATATTTCCACGGAACCGGGATATTATAATGCTCCGGAGGGGGTTTCCACCACTGGTTGTTACAATGGGGGCCGGCCTCTACGCATACCGCCGAAAGAATTCTGGGCCGTCTATCAGCCTCGGCCTTTCCCCATCTTGTGCAAGATGACCTGGATTAAGTGGCTTGTTAGACAGACAAAAACAGGGCCTTAGCCCTGAAGCAAAAAGCACAGTCCGGGTGCGAGCAAAAACTAGCGAACAATTTGAAGGCAGGCCCTAAATTCCTGGCTTATGTACAGTCCAAGATGAAGACCCGTGAGAGGATAAATTCCCTGAGAATGCCAGGCGAAAGCGTAGTTCTCGATGACAAATACGGGCGGAATCCTTACTTGCGTTCTATAAGAGCATTTATCGTAAATATCATACGCTGACTGTGACGGAACCGAGGATTACGGGTACGCCAGTGATTCGGGGGGTTACGGTAGGTGAGGACGAGGTCCCTCATGAACTTGAGTCTTTGTGCAAGCTTAAAGCAGCCGGACCAGATGCGACCCATTCAGAAATTGTTCAGCCTATTTCCGAAATCTCATTAGGGTCTAAAACCCAGCTGTATGAAGCGTCGCTTAAGAAGAGTGAGGTACCAGAGGATAGGTGTAAGGCCACTGTCGAAGATACGCGTAAGACAGAATCCAGGCAGAGGGCGGATGTCTGTAGACCGGTCAGTCTCACATCCGTTTTGTGTGAGTGCGTGAAAGATGTAATCCAAAGGCTATTTCGCTTGTGTCTGGTTGGTAACTACCTACTGACACCTGCACAACATGGGTTTGTTATAAATGATGGTGTTTAACAAACCTACTAATGTTCTTGGACACAACCACAGGACGAATGGATGAAGGCAAGACAGTGAAGGTTTGTTACTTGGGTTCCAGTAAGGCCTCCGGACCTGGGTCGTCCCCTGCAGGACTACAAACTGCAGACTTTTGTGATAGTCAGGAAAGTAAGCGACTGGGTAGCGCACCTTCTTGGGAATCGTGGGTTCTGTGTCAAGGCGGGTGATTATTTTTCAAGGCTGAAGACGTTTACCAGTGGTGTGCCGGAGGGTTCAGTGCTGGGCTGTTTGCTTCTCCTCCTGTACACAAATGACCTAGCAAAATAACTGAGCAACCCAGGTTTCATCCATGCAGATGATGTGAAGATAGCGGGGAGAGGTTAAATGCAGGATATAAATGTTGTTCTCAGATTGGCGGATCGATGAGACCTACCCTTGAATCTCGCCAAATCCTGGCGGCCAACATGGACTGAAAGAGCAGTATTCCGTTTCCAAGGGTCGGAGATGAAAGGCCCGGACGTTAAAGGAGTAAAGGGCTTTAGGCGTTCAAGAAGGTGCCAGACAGCTGCAAACGTGGCCAGAGAGGTGTTAACTACGGTGTGCTATACGATCACATGCGAAAAAAAGAAATTCCTCGCTTCATTCTACGAGGTTTTGGTGCAACCTGTTCTGTATTGTTGTAAGCAAGAATGGGCCCCTCATTATCGCAAGGGTAAGGAGTGCCTGGAAGGGATGCAGCGACTCGCAGCTAGAGCGATCGCGTATCAGAAGGGGAAATCTTACTCCCAGGGACAGCAAGGTCTTGACCTGCTTTCTTTAGCCCGTCGCAGAGGCCAGGGCGACCATAAAAAGCGTGCAAGACTGAAGAGGGCCTGTCGGGCATAGGCGCTAGTCACTTGTTCGTTTCTGACCCAGGTTACGGCACCAGGAGCCACAGTCTAAGGCTAAAAAGAGCGCGCTCAAGGCTGGATGTACTAGCTGTCTTTACGTATAGGATTTTGCCCACGTGGAAAGAACCGTCAGAGGATACCGTTAGAAGCAGCAGTGTATAAACTTTATGAAAGGCTCTAGATTCAGTTTGGAACGTGGTATTCCCAGAAGGGTGAGGTAGTGAGTCCCCGGTATCTCGTCCGTGAAATTATGCATGTGAAAGCGAAATCGCCCCAAAAATTCTCCCTTCTAAGCAAAAAGCTGGATGCTTAGTGTTGGGGGCCTAGGAAGCTGGCCGATGACAGCAATTGGGACGCACCATAGGCCTTCGCCACTGTCCTCCTGTGCAAACCGATCCAGCCATCGTTCAGCTTCTGGCCGAGGCCTTGAAGGCTCCGGTGACGGGGCTGTATGAAAAGCCATATAGGGAGGGAAGTGTGAGGGGAAAATGGAGGAAGGCAATGGTGCTAGAAAGTTGCTGGACCTGGCCCCGGCAGAAGACTGAAAAGTACCTATCGGTAAGCTTAAATTCAGTACTCTGTAGGTGCCTGCAGCGAACATTTAGGGAACAACTGTCTGGGCATTTGGTTTAAATGATCTCACATAAAATGCGCAGCGTAGGTTTGTGGAAGAACGGTCTTGTCTGATGAATCACCTCCGGTTCCTCAGTGAGGTGACAAACAGCTGGAAAGGGAAAGTAGAGTGCTGTCTTAGAATGTACCCATCGAATAGTCAAAAAACTTCTTACACGAAAACATTTCACTTCGATATATTATATATTATATTATATTGGTATACTTCTCGGCCATGGTCGAGACGCGCGCGCTAACGCATGATCATGGTGTAACACGTTACTCAATAAGATGAAATATTCACAAATTATAAGTATGAAAGTCGAGAGTATCAGAGATGAAAAAACAAAGACAGCAACAGTTTGAATGGATCATTCTGATAATGGCTTGCGCGGCAGTTTTGAATCACTTTCGAATCCGGGCTAGGCAGTGGTGCGCGGTGGAGATATCGAGAAAATCGTCAACGCAGTGCTAAGGAGGCATTATGAACAAGAATGATGCAAGCCCAGGAAACCAGGGGCCAACTGAGGTTCTGCAGATGGAGTAAATTTTGAACAAGAAGAAAAGGGGGTAAAATCGACTCAGGCGAAGAGGATAGCGATCCATGAAGACAATGCAGACCCTGAATGACGGATTTACCGGAGTTCAATAAACGGAATGAGTTTTGAAGACGGGGGATATGAGGCCAATTTCGTGAAAGTGAACTGGTGGATGTGGGAGAAACAGCAGTCCATAAAAAGGTGAGTTTGGATTCAGGGCCAGTAACATGTACTATTCGGAAATAAGAAGGCGCAACTGGAGGGTCCTCGAGAAGTGGAGAGTCAATTTCCAGCCGGCTACGGTTCGGAGGAAAGATAACCTGTGGTAACGGATAATAAAGTGGGAAAACCTCCGCATGGACTTCAGCGTTATTATGCTGTTTCACAGACAAATATATATGTATGTGTTGACGCATTTGCCTTCAGTGTTATTCTGGTAACGTACGACATCGAATGCGTAAGTTTCGTCTGGCAGGGCAAAGTATGTGTCGTCAATCAGCCGAGCGTGACTGTATGTTAGCGGAATGCGCGTGAACTGGAATTCGTGTTGGTTGCGTTAGAATACGCTGAACGATCTGACAAGCAATTAGGGGTATCTCGTGTTGTGTGGTTTGATTTCGGTCCCAGTTTCTATGGTAGGTTTTACTTGAGTCTCTTTCCGTACGAGTCAAAGCGGCCTCCTTGGTTAGCCAATTTGGCGACTGAGATAGTGGGAGACAACGAACCTGAAATAAAGGGAGATTGCAGTCTGGACGTGGTTCCAGCTGCGGGTTATGATAATATATGAAGACAATAAACAATGGATTGGTTAGGTCTATGTGAGTGGGGCATGGGTAAAATAGGCTCGCAGTAGATTTGAGCTATACTGCTGCAGGCTGCCGAATTTGCGTACACTGGCTTGGTAACTGTGTATGCATTTCAAAGGATTTATGATTTGCCCGTGAGCACGGCATCGCTGGGATACTAATAAAAGACCTGTGGCTTCGCGGTTAAGAATGGTTAGTAATGATAACCCTCAATACCGTTTGCTAACGCAGAACGCAGTTTTGCAACGAGGCAATAAGATAGGTTTGAAATAACAGACAGAGCGAGTAGGACTAACATACTGTTTGCGTGGCGCTACGCTGTTACTGTCTCTTTCGGTATAGTGGTTATTCTGTACTGAGTAGTTTCTGAGGGGTCAAAGTAGAAAGAAATATTGGGGTGACAGTGGTGATACATTAGAGGTAATTGGTCACTTGCCTTGGAACATTGACGTGAGTTCATCTATGCTCTTCCTTGATGGTGCTATCGTACTGAGATTAAGCTCCAATGTGAGCAAGGGAATCTGATGTGGGTATGATTGCATGGTTATCGTGGTATTTTTTTCGTTGTTATCGTACTGCAAAGCAGGAGTACACTGATGTGAGGACTGGTTTGAGGAACCGTGAGAGGTGGGTCCGAACTTTCGTCAGGGGAGCAAAAGCTAACGGTCTACAGTTGGTGCTCATGGTAGGCGGCACAAAGGCCGGCTTCAGGTAGGGAGGTAGCACGATACACAACTACTGGCATCCAGCACGTGGCGCTCCAAGAATGATCCACACCTTTTTAGACGTTCTTATTATTTTTTTAATGGTTTTATCACAGTCAGGTATCTGGCTGTCAGAGAAGGCGGAGCTGCTTTTGGTGGGTGGCCACAGCTCCCACGCCCCGGCCGAAACATGGACCCCATGTAACTAGCCGCGTTGGGAATAGTTCAGCCACACCAGTCAATCCGTGGCGACACTACAACCCGGAGACATGGGTCACATGTGACAAGGCTGGTGTGCCTGGGAGACAAAACAGTGGGGTATTTTTTCTCACTTCTTTGTGCCAACCTCTTACTTTTTGGTGTTTGTGCCTTATTGGTGGTCAACTCTGTGCAGGGAGACCATCACGGCCAGGAATGTTTGCAGAAGTGCCGGGCCAACACTCGCCTTATCCGTGAAGTCAGAACACCCAGACCGTTTACATGGGACAAAAAATGCAGGGGGGGGGGTAGAGTCAAACACAGCCTGTGCTCATTCGATGGGGTTTATGTTCAACAAAACGCCAGCCTGCACAAAGATGGGGTACAACTTGCAGCACTAACAACGTGATTCGTCGGTACAATCCACAGATGGTTAGTAGTTTTGCTGGCTAAGTATCTAATGTTGTATAGGCCAATCGTGGAGGATGCTAGAGTTCCGTGATAGGGACAGAATTTGAGCTGTGAAAGTATAATGGTGACTACTGGATGGAGGTTGAGGAGTGTGACAGGTGCTGCGTCTTGGGTTAGAGACAGAGGCAAAAACCTAATAATAATCAGCACTGGGAATGTTCAAAGACTATCTTTCATGCTTCCAGTGGTATTTCATAATCAAATACGACTTCTGAAGCACTGGCCTCATTCATGAGAGTTACTGTGTTTAGGCATTGTAAACTGGTAGGTTTACGCTTAGGTGATGGCAACTACGGCGTATGGTGTGGCACATCTCAGATTATCAAGGGTTAGGGTTAGTATCCAACGTTTCCCTCATAAGCTCTGTCAAAAGACATATAAGGATTCGTAAGAGCGATCAGTTTTTGGATGTCCAGAGCTACGTGTAATCTAGACCTAAACATAATTATGGAATCTACGGAACGGACACCAGCTGGGAGTTTATTCCACATAGTTGCATATTTCAGTAGGAAGAAGTTGATGGCAGAAATTGAGATTCTTTTGCTGTCCTAGATCGTGTGAATGAACCGCTGAGTTCCGTAATTGCTGCAGCGATTGGGCCAACCCTATGCGGGTCTAATTGAGCCTAGGTTGCTCAAAGCGGTTATTCGATTTATAATACCTTATACCTACCTCAAAGGCCTGAGCCCTTGAAATATAGGGATTGTACATCCTAGTCAGCGTGTCCACCGTTAGGGCTATGCTTATTTCCTGTTTCAAAGCCACCAATGTCGGTGATAATGCCCGAATTCGTTGTGGTAGCTTATTCCACAATGAAGCGTACTTGTTACTGAAGAAGTTTGACCGAAGAGCAAGCTTCGGCAAAAGGACAGACACCAAGAACTCATTGTTACGTAAGGGATAAGTAGAAAGGGTTCTCACCTGCGGTGCTGAACTACATGATCTATTCTTCAAGATATTGTGAAAGAACAGAAGGTTATTTCCTATGCGGCGTAGCCATAAGGGATCGACTTTCAGCCGCTCACAACATTCCACGTAATTAGAGGGCGAAGAAAAACCTATGAGCTGTTTCGTGAATGCCCGTTGTACGTTCTCAAACGCTATACGGTCCCTTTGTCGCATGTTGGAAGAAATGATTGAACCGTATTCCAGAAGAGGTCTAACATGGGACTTGAATATGTTTAGTTTACTTTCTGGCAAAATAAATGTTTGATGTATTAGCTCGATCGTACGGCGTGCTTTAGCCACCTGGATGGCTGCGTGTTCCGAAAAGTCAAACGTACATGAGTAGTGTAGACCCACGTCACGTACCTGAGAGTTATTGGGGATGAATTTGCCGTTTATACTAAATTTTCCAGTGGGGACGTGACATTTTTACGTAATAACATTAATTTTTTCGGCGGAAAAAACTCATTTTCCAATCAGCACTCCAGGAGCTGAGAGCGAGCAGTTCCATTGTAATGTCATCTACGGTAGAGGCTAACGCCGCGGGCTCAAAAGTGTACACGATTTTGATATCATCTGCGAACTGGAAGGGAACTCCCCGTTGGAAAATGGTAAATATATCGTTAACGTACATTAGGAACAGTAATGGGCCCAGTACACTACCTTGTATCACCCCACTAATTACGGGACGGGGTTCGGACAAATTTCCGCCTATACTTACAACCTGGTCTCGGGCTGTTAAATGGGATGCAAACCAAGCGAGCATCGGGTCCACGATCCCATATGTTTTGATCTTCTGTAGTAACCGGACGTGGAATACTCTGTCAAAAGCCTTGGTCGTGTCCAAAAAGATCACGATTGCCGATTTACCAATGTTGACAGCCTCTGGGACCAGATTAAGGAAATCGGTCATGCATGTCGCACATGATCTGTTTTTCAGAAAACCATGCTGACCAGCGTTGATTAGATTATTGTTAAGAAGGTGACGTGTCAGCCTTTCCTTGATCATTCTCTCCATGATTCTGGACACGACCGGGGTGTGGTTCACCGGCCGATAGGTAACTGGATCTAGACGTGATCCTCTTTTGTGCATCGGTGTGATAGTCGAAGTTTTCCATTGAGAAGGGAAAACACTGCACCTGAGTGACAAATTGAATATGTTTGTCAGCAACATTGGAACATCTTCGCCAACTCGACTAAAAATGGCCGGTGGTAATGCATCCGGACCTGGCCTGCAGGGCGGTCTTGTTCTAGCAACATGGACTGAAACCTCATCAGAGTAGAACACTACCGTCGAGAAAGTTACTGATGTCACCGGATCTAGAAAGGGGATGGATGTGGCGTCATCCACTGGTAAAGGGGAGGCAAAACAGGTGCTGAAATCCTCCGTAATCAAAAGAGGGTCATGCAAGTATTTATTGTTATAGTTCAAATATGGGATGTCTTGGTTAGGTTGCTTGTTTCTGACCTTCATTAGCCTGACCAGTGCTTCCACCTTGTTTGGGTGGCTTAAGACATCTAGTTCCTGTTTCTTCTTAGAAGAATCCAAATGCAATTTAATCGTACGGGATATACGTATTATTTGAAGATACGACGAGAAGTCCCTCGTCTTAGTGAATCTTCGTTGGAGTTTGGCTAGGTTACCGTTAAGACGATATAGAGAGTTCCGCTGTTTGCGTATGGTAGGCCTCATTACATCAGGCATTTACATATATAGTGCTGGGTAAAGGAAAGTGTATGTGCAGCTATAGATAGCACAGAGTGAGTGAGTGTGTAGCAAATCCGGTAACTCGACAACATGCTTCAACCTGATGAATCTTGTCCGTTGTGTGCACGAAAACAAGTGTGAAATGTGCAAACAAAAGGCGTAAAAAGACAGATGTGGAAAAAGGATGTATGAAAAAGTTTTGTCTCCCCTCGACACAAAAGAATCCAGTGAGCTGTCCGACCTACAGAGCTAGAAAAATCTGTAGTCCTGACACGATTGCCCAATAACTCGAACACATATGTGGCACATTATTGAAAAACGACTATCCAGAACCTTTCATTCGTCAACGTATGGGAGAGAGGAGATACAAACTGGAAGTGAAAGTGGCCAAGACAAAAAAAAATTTTTAACTGTCCCGTCCAAGTGTGACAAAACCTTAGAAATACTAGAACCACCCATATCTAAGACCCTCGGGAAGTCCTTTCCCGCTTCGCATTTCCGAGTCTTAACAAATACGAAGCCTCTCATTGTTCAACAGTCCATGGACAGTTTGCCTCATCAGCCTCCGTCTTTTCTTCTATACCGGCTTATGTGCTCTTGTAGTGCACAGTATATTGGACACACGATGAGAAGCCTGTCGAAGAGGATACCAGAACACGTCCCGGCTTCTTTACTCAGAGGAAAAGTTTGGACTACAAATGGCAGAATCCTACAACATCTGGTGGATAGCGGACACCAAGCCAACACAGCGACAGCTTTCAGACCAGTCCTGACAACTCCCAGAGTTCACGCGAAGGAATTCGGCGGGCGGTTACTGATGACGTCAGAAGCCAATGCAGTTCGGCTATTGAAGCCGGAATCGTGTAAGCGAAGTAACCTCGTAAAACAGTTGTTTTTGCCGTGGCCGTAACAAGTGATTTTATTATGGTTCTCACGTAAAAAGTCTCCCCAGCCCCACACCTCTTTTTTCATACCTTTGTCCTTCACACCTTGGTTTCTCACGCCTGTCTTTTCAGGCCTTTTGTTTGCACACTTTACACTTGTTTTCGTGCATACAACGGACAAGATTTATCAGATTGAAGCATGTTGTCGAGTTACCGGATTTGCTGCACACTTACTCACACTGTGCTATCTATAGCTGCACGTACACTTTCCTTTACCCAATATTGTATATGTAAATGCCTGATGTGATATATGAAAATGAAATTTCTTTGTGCTATTGCAGTCTGTTGTACGGACTTCAGCAAGGCCTTTGATCCTGCGAACCGTACGTTTCTGGACGTCAATCTGCACTCTTTGGGAATTACTGGAAAGGCAAAGCAATGGGTTAGTAGCTTTTTAACAGGGCGAAGTTTTGTTGTGCAGATGGGTAGTTATGTTCCGAAATGATAGTTGCCACTAGTGGGGAACCACTGGGCTCGGTGCCCCGCCCTTTGCTTTTCTTCACTCCCATCAGCGATCCAACACACGAGCTCACCAACCCCACCTTTATGTTTTGCCGATGAAGCTAGGATAGCCGGAGCAGTTAAAGAACCTGACGTGCTGACAGCACAAAAATGGCCACGTAAATGGGACCTTCAGCCAAACTTCACAAAGTGCCAAAGCTTAAAAGTAAATTCAGTGGCCCGTGGGAATGGTGGGAGATCGTAGCAAACAGCGTGTCAGTGGAAGATTTGGGCGTTGCACCAGACAACATCATCAATCCGTCGAAATAGTGCATTGCAGCCAATATGGCAAGGAGAGGACCCTTTCGAGTTGGATCCTCCGCTTTGTGTAGAGTGCGGGAGATCATCGTTCCAATCCACCGTTCCGTAACTAGAGGCAGTTTGGATAACTTGCAAAGGCTAATCACTGGAATGGTGACCGGGGCAAAGGGGGTTTGGCTACAAATAGCAACTTCGTGCTCTGGATCCGTTGTCCAGTGAAAGGCGAAGAGTTCACGGGGGTTCGATGGAAGCCTTCGGATCAACGAAGGGATTATCAGGTATAATTCGGGAGGACCTCTTCTCTCCTATCCGAGGGGGGGGGCACAAGGAGGCAAAGCCTTAGACCGCAAAGTGAGATCCGAAGGCTACTAATTAGGGCAAATTACTTCTCTAATAAAGTGATACCCTAGTGAAATAAGCTCCAGGAGGGGGCCGTAAATTCCACAAAGGTTAAGGCTTTTAGAAAATCAGCAGACCACCGTTGGGTGGCGGTATTCTCCGAAATATGTTATGTAGTCTTCAGGGTTAGATGCAATTTACTCGCTGTTTCCATTTTGCCTGTCAGAGCTAATGCTGCAAGAAATTTTTGCCCCTCGGAAAACAAAAACCAAGCAGCGTTGGGAGTTACGGAAAAGCGCCGACAACACAACCACCTGGAACACTGGTGGATCCAGCCACTCGAAGTCAAGCGCAAAAGAAAATGAACGGTTTTTGGCCGCGTGTTCACTGTTCGACGGGTAAAGTTCCGCGGTCCAACGGCGGGCTGTTCAAAATTTTAGGAGGGGGGGGCGTGCGATAACTGGTACGCAAGTTAGTGAATAGTGCAGCTAGATGCCCAAAGATAAAGCTTATCCTGAACTACTCTGAAAGTGAACATTATTTCACTTACGCATTATTTACCTCGTGCACTTGCACAGATGTAATCCTAAGACGACTTAACTAGTTCCAAACTTTCTGGGGCAATAAAGACAGCTAACTGCAAGGTGCTTTTCGGCCAATAAAAGGCATACAAGCCATAAATATATAAATTTGTGGGTAATGATAATGATGATGTTTTGCTTCGGATAACCCCGAGACATGCTGTGCGCAAGATCAAACGGTACAATTTGACGTACAGTCCGAATTCCAAGAGGATGATTCAGGTACGTGCACTCGATATTGTACGGAAGAAGGTACTTAAGTTACCCTTTAAGGCGGCGCCCGACAAATTTGAACCCAAGGTTGGGTGGCCAAGCCGGCCAAGTCAGCTTGGAGCTGGTCGGAGGTAGTAGACTCTTACTCAAATATTACAAAAAGAGGGACTGTGCAGCAAAAGAATCAAACAGAATTGACGAAAGTTTTGTCCACTTGAGGAAAAAGAAGTTTCCAAGGGAGACGTGACCAGCTATAGCGCTCCGCGGAGTATGGCACGGCTTTGGATTGGAAATCAGACGATGAAAGGAATGAATTTGCAGACAAAGAACAAGCAAAATCTTTCGAAGATTACCCTTGTAACGTTCAGCGAACAAATATCGGCTGAGTCAGTTAAAAACTCAATGAAGGACTCATTTGTAGAGAGAGAATACCTAGGTGATGGTAAAAGCAGTGGCCGGATGTAAACATGTAATCGTTGCGCACATTGTTTACTTTCATAAAGGTGGAATGTGATGCACCAAAATGGAAATGGGAACTGGGCGACAAATCAATTTGTGATGCGTAGCCATGATAGTCGCAGATACACGGTTTGCAAAGGAGATGAGCATTTAAATGACAGTTAAGTATTTACGTTTGATAATCGTTATCTTAGGGCTGAAAATGATGACCTGAGAGATGCAAGAATCAAAATTGTCTGAGAGGATTTACCAAGATAGAACACCGGGTATGAAAAAGTACCATCAACCGGTGAATACAGTTGCAAAGTTGGGCGGTGAATTAGTTGACATGTAAACTACTACCTGTTGGTATTCTTTGTAGAGGGTGGATCATGTGGTGGCGAAAGATCAAAACGCTGCGATACGGATGTCTCTCAAATGTGAATATATGGGGAGGGCATGAATCTTTTCAAGGTGAGGATATTGCAATGCCACAGCCGTGTGAGCTAACAGAAGGACTGATAGAGAGAGCGAGATATCACAATATCGCCGACTGTTGGGATGCTCTGGAGACAAATATTCCTCAGTGAAATATACTGTTTGGACTATGTGGGACGGAGGTGTATGGCCACATTAAATGTGACGTTTTGCAAATATATCGGTAACTGTGATAAAAAGGCCGAGTTTTATCTCGGGGATCGGTTGCGTTTGTGAATGGGACAGCGGGTGGTTTGGCAAGAATCCTCGGGAAAAAGGATCAAGAACGGTAAGCCGAATATGGAAACGGTCCTTTAATACCGCGATAATTATGTGCTAGGGAAAGTAGATTTTATCGGGCGTAATAAGCGGTAGGTTAAGATGGCGAAGATGAAGACGGGTACGATGAAAAAATGCGACAACCGGGGGAGATTATTTCATATTTGCAGCATTTCTGGTGTATAAATGTCTTTTTTTGCCACAACCGGTGCTGGTGAGTGGGGCTGACCGTGCGCTAGACACCGAACCTGAAAACCATTTTTGTTGACAAGAGGTGCGATCCGCCATCCTACCTGCGCCCGCACATCGTTGCAGATGTCCTGCACGCCCGATGTGCGCCGGCCAAAGCGGGCTTCGCTTGTGTGATATTGGCGTTGTCACATAGCTGTAGAGGTCGAAAAGTCCAGGAGCTTGCGACCAGGTTGCAAGGGGTCCTGGAGAGCAGGGCCAATGTGGTAGTGACGAAATTACGGGCTGGTATCGAATTTTCAGCGGGAAATGTGGGCCAGTTATTACGCCGAGCCACCGAGAGGAACGTACACATCAGCGGTTGTCTGGAAAGATAAAAATAGAAAAACGCAGTCTGAGATGCTCCCAGCTTGGGATCAACGGTCAGTGGTAAAGAGAAACTTCTATTATCTAAAATTGGAACTACTTGGTAGATGGTTCGAATTTGCAAAACACAAGATTGTACACGAAAGATTAACAAAACTTGAGTGATATATACGGCGACTTGTGTGGTATGTAGGTATAGTGGTTCCTGACTCAGACCCGCGTGACAGTAACCCAAGCCAACTTCGCACGCTCGCTCATTGTTTGATACGAGTGTCAGGACATCAAGCCGTTTGTTTAATTCCTCTTTAAATCTCGGCAAGTGGCCTATTACACGGACATTTGGTGGAAGTTTATTCCATATTTGTGAGTATTTAACAATAAAGAAATTAGACCGTAGGCTGGTTCTCGAGGACGGCACAGTGACCGAATGACTGCTGTGTCGTAACGAATACCTTAGGCTTAATGGGTCTCTTACCGCAGGGGAGGCTTTGCAAGATCCATATTTTAATAGTGAGTGGAAAAAGGACAAGTTGTTTTTTATCCGTCGGAGCCAAGGAGGTTCGAGGGGTAGCAGGTCACAGCGCTGTTTATAGTTGAGACTAGACGAATATCCAACAACTTGTTCAGTAAAGGTGCGCTGAACATTTTTGATGGTGATCCTATCAATCTGGTGCATGTTGGATCCAACTATTGAGCTATACTCTAACAGCGGTTTAACGTGTGTTGTATAGACACTGAGTTTACTTTCACGCAAACGGAATGTTTTTTGGACAAGTCTTATCAACCTGCGGGACCTAGCAATTTGGGTGTCTGTTTGCTCCCAGAAGTTGAACGAACAGGAGCAGTATTTGCCCAGGTCACGTACTGATGTTTTGTTGGGGATCGGATGACCGCCTATACTAAACGGTTCGGGGGGACATGACACTTGTATATGAGAATGCAGCTTTTGTCCGCCGAGAACTTCATTACTTAATCGGTACACCACGAATTGAGCATCCGTAAGTCCTCCGAAGTTTTCGCTATAGTATTACCCAATGAATTATGGTCGAAGATGTACAACAACTTTACATCATCAGAAAATGAAAACGGCGTTCCATGGTGAACCGCGGTAAATGTATCATTTATGTACACGAGGAACAACAACGGGCCCAGTACACTACCTTGGATCACACCGCTGGTTACAGGGCTGTGTGTGGAAATTGTGTCATCAACGTTTACCACTTGACTGCGCGAGGACAAGTACGATTCTAGCCAGGAATGTAGTGGGTCAACAATGCCGTATGCCTTAGCCTTTGATAACAAACGAATGTGAGACACTCGATCGAAGGCCTTAGACATGTCTAAAAAGATTGAGATCACTGCCTTACCATCATTGTGAGCTATCGTAATAAGGTTCAGAAAGTCAATCATAAAAGTTGCGCAGGATCGATGTTTTAGGAAACCGTGCTGACCTTCACTTACAGGGTGATTTTTTAGAAGGTGACCTGTTAGTTTAACTTTTAATAATCTTTCCATAATCCTCGATACTACTCGGGTATGATTCACAGGCCGGTAGTTAGCCGGGTCCTCCCGTGTTCCCTTCTTATGAATTGGAATAATAACCGACGTTTTCCACTGTATAGGATACCAACTAAAGAGCATAGACAAATTGAATAAATTCGATAAAAGAATTAGGATATCTGGGCCACCCAATTTAAAGATGGCCGGTGGTAACGAGTCCAATCCGGGGTGGAAAGACATTTTGATATTTGAAATTGAAGGCTCGATTTCGGAGGGTGGGAATGTTACAGAAGAAAGTGGCTCATATGATGGTACTGGTGGATCGTAGAAAAATGGTTCTGTGTCACTAGTTAAGGGAGAATCAAAAACATGTTAAGCTCTTCTGCTATATCCAGTGGTTTGTCGAGGCACGTGTCACTGAAGGAGTTAGAAGAGATAAATGAAGCTGTTTGGGGGTTCCTCGACCTCATCAGTTTTGCAAGAATCTCGACTTTCCTGGAATCACATAAGGCCTTGTGTTCCTGTTGTATCATTTCATTCTCGGAGTACAGTTTTATAGTTTCAGCCAAAAGATTTAACCGAATAAACAGTGATAAGTCCCTTGTTTCAATATAAACGCGTTGGAGTCTACTTAACTTCAAGTTTAGACGAGACAATTTATTGTCTTTCGGGCGGACTGACGATCATTATGACGGGGTTATTCGGTTGAGGCATCGTTCAAAGATAGAGTAAAATTGATCTGCCACCAGTTGGGGATCTGCCCTTAAAACGAAGGTGTCCCAAAATTTGGCTGCGAATCAGAGAAAGCAGTATATTCCAGTTAGCCTTAAGATATGGATCATGCGAGGGTGTCGGCTGCTTATCCTCTATGGGAACTGTGAAGCAGCAGTGGACAGTTGCGTGATCACTTCCGGGTAGGTTATTGTGAACTTTTGTTATAACCTGGGTTAACCCTAGTGACAAAATTAAGTCAGGAGTGCGGTCGCGTCTGGTTGGGGACGTGATGTGCTGCTTCCCTCCTACTAGGTGAATTGCATTCAAAAACTGTAGTAAATGGCGTGGTGCTGTGAGTGATGTTCAGCATATTACTGGTGCATTTAATTCACCAGCTATCAATTTTGCGCCTACTTGAAGAGCACTGATTAAGTTGAGTGCCTCGATAATTTGCAGGAAGCCATCAGAACTAGATCTAGGCGGACTATGTACGCAACCAAGTATCAGTTCTTGACGTTCGACTTCAACGTTCAGCTATACAGAGTCGACAGTGCCGTCTAGGATAGGATGCAGAAAGCTTGTCGCCCCGAGAGTTTCCTTTACATACACTAGACAGCCTCCACCACGTTGATGTGTTCTGCCTTTGCTGAAGGATTTGTAGCCGAATGCCTCAATGTCCTCCACTAGACAGGAGTCCGGTTACCAAGATCCCGTCACTAAAATAAAGTTATGGTCGTTCGTTAGTGCAGCTGATCGAATGTATTGGATTTTGTTCTTAATAGAGCTTGCATTGACCAATAGCAATGTGAAAATTCCAGTGCCTCTGAAGTCATCATTGATATTAGCACTTACAGTTCGTTGACCGCTGCATTTACCCTGGAAGGGATCATCAGCGCAGGATGAAAGCCCGCTTAAGTTGTCATTCGCAAAGGGAGGACTTGGGTCTGCATATGGAATATTAAATGATAGGGTATTATGTATTAAACTACTACATGGCTGGTTAGAACTGCTCATATGAGGCGTATCTAGGTTTTGGGGCCGTGTTGTGCCCACGGTACGTATGGAAAAAATAGGCACTTTGGCCAGATATCAGGTGCCCGCTAGTAAATGGGAGGATATGCGATTCGCTTGGATAGTTTAACGGAGGGTGAGGTAGGAAAGATGGAACTAATGGGAGATTAGGCTGATGAGAAGGTTCCATTAGTCCGGAGTTAGGTATGAACGCAGTTCGCTCATCATACCATCTATTCGCATTACAGATATGGTCCCTTTTTTGTATCGTCATCTTGGAAGTGTTATTTTGTTTTATATACTGAGAGATACGAGGGTATCCCAAATGAGGGAAGGCGGCCGGTGAAGAATTTGGTTCGGAGAAGGAACTATCGTTGTCATTGTTCATGCATCCCCGTATAGTTTGTCCGCACGAATACTTAGCCTTGGCAACTAACCTCTCGTTAACCCTCTCTTCTGGATGGTTATTTATTGTCAGCGACATACGTGGCATACGAATGGCACGCCTGGGTTTTTCATTAATTTCTAAACAGGGCCTATGGGGACAGATATTAGTGCCGCAGGTTTAATTCCATTGAGAGCTTGAAGTCCCGTGGAACGATCGTCTGGAGCTGGAGCGTAACGTGAGGACCCTCCTGGGATGAGACCGTAGGTTTTGTTGATATATCTTTTCGTTTTGGCTGGGGTAGCTGTGGGGGGTGGGGGAAGATTTGTCTAGGTCAACCAACCCTGTGGATCTTCTAGGGGTAGATGTGTGAGGGGTTTTGTTGATCCTTGGTAAAGTTCTTGGGGAATGGGGTGACCTCTGGATCTTAATGCCAATGTGATTGGAATTCTTAGCGGCACATCTTATCACTTCTCTTTGTGGTGGCATTCTGTCAGCTTGTATCTTGATTGATTTAGAGTGTGAAGCAGTTGCCACTATGCGCTGTTTAGTGATGAATTCTCTGGCAATTTTTTCATCCGGAAATTAAAATAGAAGGGGACAAGAGTGCTTTTGTGACCTTTCTCTTAGTCCCCTGCAGTGACATGGAAAGTGGGCCATGCCCGCCGCTGGAAGGATAGTATATTTAACCAGTGTGATATCTAGCCGATCAGAGATGCTGAAGACAACTGCATTTTTTGTATTCTGCAGCCGTGGCAGGATTTCTGAGGCAACTGAGGCAAGAAACTGATTGGCTACTCTTAGGTTCCGGGGACCATGGAGTGCCATGGGCTCGTAAAGATAGGTTAGTGGTGTTAGTCTTGATAATACATTATCAGCCGACGCGATCTGGGTAGACAAACTTGCCAAGTTACTTTCAATGACACTGGCCCTTCTACTGGCTTCCCCAAATATTTCCATCAAATTGGCGGTATCTTTGTGTTCGAGTCGTTTAGGTCTCTGATTTGGTGTAGAGCGAGAAGTCATTGGTTGAGACCGTTTGCTCGTTGACCTTGCCATTTCTTTTTACAGAATATTGGAGGCAGGCGATATGATCTATGATGATGACTAACGGATAGACAGCCCAAGGGCGGGTAAGTATAGCTACTGTTGTCTATTTCTGCAGCTAACTCTGGGTAGCTCACAAGAATTACGAGGGACTAGTAGTTTGGATAAGGGGAGGGTTTAGTAAATATGACAATGGTGAAACGTTTTATACGGGTTGCTGGAGTAATATTACTAGAATAACTAATATGAAAACTCAGCGAAATCTATAAAAATCTGGCCGTGGTGTAGCTCAATATAAGGCCCTTCAGTGGTCATAATGGAATTACGCTTTCACGCGAGTTACCGCTGATCTCTTTTATCTATGGTTCAAAAAGTTCTTTCCACGGAAAATCTGGCAGCGATTTTATCTACAGCAGAAGCTACTTTTTGTAAACTTTGCTACCGTCCCTTAAACTAGCTCGGAATTGTGGCAACGTGCCGCCGCGATGAGACACGCCGAAGGCTCCACTACCCAGTTACTGCTTGCTTTCAAGAACATTTGTGCGGTTATTTTGACCATCTTCCTCGATCTCTGCAAGTTCATTTTAAGTTATTTCACGCTGAGCAGTCCGATTTACTAGTTTCGAGCAAAATTCCCGACCGTTAGGGAGTTCCTTACCGTTAAACTGCATGCGAACTACCGTCAAACAGCGACAGCACCACCCACGGACCCAGCCACAGCGAGTAAAGGAAGCAACGGAGGCAAACCTATTCATGTACCAAATATTTGTAAGGTAAAAGGAAATTTGACACAAAGCTGAGGATAAAGTTCCTACTATCCGCACATAAAATTTCACGACTTTCAGCCATTTCCTCCTATTTGCCCGCCCGAAGCTAGTCTGAAGAACATGAAGTTTGGACCACGAAACACTATCCCTTGGACGTTCAACTGATTTTCTTAGACTGAGTCGCCCGGGCTACTTAGGCTGAACGGACTGCCGCGAAGCTGAACCAGCATCCAGTGCGCAGCGATCAGTCTTACTGATCACTGGCAACGAAAGACACAAGAAGCAATCAAGATCAATCACCTTAACCCTTCCGCTTTTCCCGGATGTCTACTTTCCGGTTCACCGGCGGCATTCAGACAACCAGATAATCACAAGATCCGGGAAAGTCTGAGCCTCAACCTGGTACCCGCGTACTACTTC
The DNA here is from genome assembly GCA_948099385.1 of Fasciola hepatica. Taxonomy (NCBI): domain Eukaryota; kingdom Metazoa; phylum Platyhelminthes; class Trematoda; order Plagiorchiida; family Fasciolidae; genus Fasciola; species Fasciola hepatica. The sequence goes on from CANUEZ040000019.1 coordinate 21,880,018, forward strand.
AAGAGGTCAAAAATCGATTTGATCTCAGGAAAGCAGTAGGCAGGGCAGAAACTCACTCGGGGTGCGGGCAATAAGTAGGCGGGGAGAACCGGAGAACCCGTTGCAATTCTTCCAGCAGGTATAAGGACAGAACCAGGACGCTCAGGGGCTACCTGCGATTAGGGTCAGTGAAGTCTTGGAAATTCAGGAGGAATAAATAAAAGCAAGGGAGGTGCTGAGCGGCCTGGAGTAGCTAGAATTATTCAAGGCGGCGGGGCCAAATGACATCCACCCAGCAATACAGAAGCCACTAGCATCCATTCTGACCGAACTACAAGCTGATCTGTTCATCACATCACTAGATAAGAGTGAACTACCTAAAGACTGGCCCGAATCGATCATCCTCTCCTTCGATAAATGTGGGAACAAGGACACATGTACCAATTGCAGACCGATTAACCTGACGTTAGTGGTGATTAAAACTCTTGAGGGAACACTATGAGACCGGGAAGTGGGGCATCTGGAGACGGACAAGCTCGTGGCTATCAACCAGCATGGGTTTTGACACGTGCGTTTGTCTATCTAACCTATTGAGTTTCTTGGATGAGGTAACCAGCCGAATGGATCGAACAGAACGAGTGGAAGTCTGCTATCCGTACTTCCAAAGGGTACTCCATTCTGTTAAACACAGACCGCGCGAAGCAAAAGCGGAATCGTTCCAACTTACTGCAAAAGCGCAGGAGTGGATTGTACAAAGCATAAAGGAGAGATTTTCCGAGTGATAACAGAAGGCTGCTTTTCGGACTATGGGTGACTGCATAGACGCGTTCCGCAAGGATCACTGCTTGGACCACTGCCGTTCTTGCTGTACATTAACGATCTGGCAGACGCCTTGGAAAACCCGTGCTTCTCGTTCTTGGACCATTTCAAGGTGGCAAATACGCCAGATGATGTCGTTGTTTAGCGTGATCTACAAGGTATACCAGCGGTCAGTGATGTGGAATCTTCTTCTTAAGCTGAGCAAATGTCAGCATCTCATCAAAGATGAAGGACCGTGGCCCACCAGATACATGGATGCACTAGACATTCGGGAGGGCTATCTCAGTCAGTAGAAGCTCGGGATCTAGGGCTGACGGCAAGAGCTGGCCTTAAACCAGGTTGCCAGTGCCAGAAAGTAACGCATGAAGCGTGTAGAAACCTGCAGCAGCTTGGAAGGACGTTCTGCTCTGGGAGACAGGGGATCTCATTGCCATTGTACCAAGCTTTTGTGAGATCTCATCTAGAAAACTGTGCCCAAGCGTGGAGGCCGTATTTAGTGAGGGATATCAAGGCTCTCGAGTAGCTACGACGGCGATTCACAAGACGGTCCGCAGATTATAGACACTCGTGCTACGGACAGAGTTTTAAGCAGCTATGGTTATCCTCTTTAGAAAGAAGAAGAAGAAGTGGCCTCGTGGCGGCTTTCAAAATACTAAAAGGTTCACAGAAGCATGAGTTCACAGAGGTACCCTAAATGAGCTGCGAAAGAATAGCTGCCTAGAAGGGCGTGCAATGACAATCTATGGAGAATGAACTTTGAATCCAATCAATAGTCAGTCTTTTGCGATAGGGGTAACTGATGATTGGAACAGGCTGCCGGGGGAAGCGACAAGCACGAGCACAGTAGCCCACTTCAAAATGAGGTCAGATAAGCCGCGGGCGACTTTGTTTGGAGAAAAGTGGCCAGAAGTCTACTGCCATTTTTGTAGACAACTGACCAGTTCCTTTGCTTCAACCTTTGTGAGGCCCTTATCTAGTACCAACTATCTCCTACTCTACTATCCCCATTACCAAAGAGAATGACCTTGAGGCGTGTGCGATTACCGGCTGCGATCCGAAAAGTTGTTGAAGGGAGAGGAGACGGAAGATTCAACCTGAACCCTCCCCGATTATAATCGTGATGAAGAACAACTGTCTCTCTCGGTACCCACTATGGCGGAGGAGTTTCTCTTTTCCTGTCCCAATTTCTAAGACAAGTCTGCCATCCAACTGCTTCACAGCAAAGTTCTCTTCATTATGGAATAAAGTGCCACTTGGGGTTCGTTCACTCGAGCACCCATTGGTATTTAAGAAAGTAGATGAATTCTTTGCATTTCATAAAGTAGTTCCCATTATCAACCCATATATCACGGAGGATAGGGCCTACGAAATTGGTCCAGGTTTTTGAAAGACTTCACGCCATTAGCAAGTTACCCACAGCTGGAAACTTTCCAAACTGCCGCTTTTCTTTCGATTCTCCTGCAGATCGGTTTTGTTGTTTGAATTTTCATAAACTTCGACCACATAAGGAATTTTCGAATTATCTGGCAGCTCAGCACGCTGAAAAGATATTTTTGTCTCCCTTGCTTGGCATTTACCAAGGTACCGGGACCTGGAATAATATTACCGCGAAAACTGGTGAACTACAGACGGACTCCATAAATGGATAGCTTGTATTATCCCCCTAAACAACACCCGAAACCTCTCGTGATGCAACTTTCAAACTCTATTCATAACCTCTCAATCCCCACTTAACTTCTGTCCATTGGCATTCAACCCTCGATTCGATGGAAAAATACCGTGAAAAATCCAAGCAAAATGAATTTTGACTTGATTTTGTTTCAGCTGCCACGTCAGGACACGCATTTTCCAAGATGCATAAAAAACTGGCATTTATTGGTGCCTTCCAACGTGTTCACCATACACATGCAATGCAGCTCTTGATCCCCGGGTAAGCTTCACAGAATCTAACAGGACGTTTCTTGAATCTTTCCACAAAGCCCCAGCGTGATTCTTCGCAAGGTTCATTTCGCTGCACCCTCCGCAAAACAAGAATCGGTAATTCTGCGAGTGGAAAACAATAAACTCGTCTTGCTTTGAATTATTTTCCTTACCAGTTATCACGAAATCATTTTACGATCATGATTTTTTTGGTTGAATCTAATTATCCTGTCATCCCCAACATTTCCCACGCCAATTTTTCGCATTGTCGGACGTTCCAGTCAGCTGGCGATTACCGGTACCACCGGTCACTTCCAACTGCCCGGAGAATGCAGCATTAGTTAAAAACCGACCATCCTTAGTGGCGACCATTAAAAATGGATAAGTGAGGAGAGATCCTTCATTGAAATGTTTAATTTCTTCGATAAGCCGACACCTTCGTCGGATACACGAATACTGTAATGCAATGATCTGGACGGCACAATCAAAACAGCTCCGGGCAGTAAAGCACAATGTTAACGAATGTCGCTTCAAAGGGTAAACAGCACCGTTTTCTATCTCATCAAACACAGCTGGCGCACATATTAGCGTAAGCCAGACGATGAATTATTTTATCAATATCACCGAGTATTTGCGTCACACACAAATGTCGACTTCCGGATTATTCCACCTCGGCCGTTCGTTGCCATTGAATTTGCCGCCGATAAAATTTCGACTGCGTTGCACCACTCCTGGGCGGAAGGAGGGAACAAAGCAAATTGGTTACGAGGGTCATCCGCGAAAATGATTAAAATGATGATACAGAATTTGCTTCCACCACCAAACTGTAGCTCTCATGATGTTGTAGCAAAAAACCTGGCCATTGAGTTGAATTATCACCTCTTGTTGGTATTGTGAAGACCGGCAGTGGAAAATCCTTCAAAGACACTGCGATTTCGTCTTTCTTAGACATCGCGCGCTCACATACACTACTTGAGTGTTTTTCACACACTTTATGTATTTACGAACCAACCTTTGTTTGTTCGCGTCCAAAGCACTACCCTGTCATATCCTATATTGGACCTGCGTGACGCAAGTGCTTGCCCCTCGCACGCGGCAACTTGGTTCTCGTTTTCTGATTCGGTGTGACGGCATAATTAAGGTTTGTACATGTTTCGTGTTATTGTTCACTGGGTGATCAGGTATCGCAGAATTCACGGATCAGTTGCGTTTTGGTTCGAGGATTCCTTTGAATTCGGCTACGCATTGGAAAAAGCCTATTACAAGTGTTAGATGAATACGACGAGGCCATGAAATACTTGAAAGTGCCTGAATAAATTTCGGAGTTCTCTTCTATGGATGCTACAGATAGGATGGGTCACTGTGAGAAGCAAAAACAGTAACTCATAATCTAAGTGGGAACCTCATTTTTATAGGAACTCCAGCCCATGTGTTTCATTCAAGCTACGACGAACAGGAACATTTACAATTTGCCACTGCCATCGTCCCCTCTGGACGACGAGTCTTTAAGGTCGTCCGAAAAACCGGTATCCAAGCGCGAACCCATTTCATGTCCTGCGGTAAAAAAGCAGGCGCATTATAAGACGGTTAAAGTCTCTCAGTTCGGTTGGAACCATTAAGGGATCATTCACGGACAAACCGAATTGCGTCTCCACGTCACTGAAAGAGTAAGGTTTACTTAGTAGTTTTCTACCACCTTTGTTGCAGCATACCATCAACATGCCACAACAGAAGAAAGAGCAGTTACGTCGTTCGTTCCAGGGCAGACTCTCCCTACCTGTCAAGCTTTAGATAATTGTGTATTATGCGCGAAAGACTGAACACCATTTTATTCAAGTTCAAAACCCGTTCTACTAATTGTTTCAGCTGTTGCCAAAAAATCAATAGCCAAATTCAGCGAAAAGGCGCAGAAATACGTCGGATGAATTATGAAAGTTCTTCCAACAGGTCCAGTTTGCTGTCACAAACCATATATAGCCAGTTAACCTTCCAGCCAAGACTCTGGAACAGTAAAGGCAATTGCTATCACAAATGGAGGATAAGACTGCCTACAGCAACGTGGTAGGCTACGTCGTACTTTCACCTTTTCCAACTTCTCAGTTGCAATTCATGATGAATTACGGAGGGAGCTGAACTAACCAGTGTACAAGAGCCATTTCGTGGACTGTTTTGGAGGGGGAATTGTCATTCCGTTTGAATTGGCGTGACATAAAAGGCAAAAAATCTTTGTACAACAACAGCCTTGGCCGGTTACTTTTGATAAGTTTACTTTTCGTTTTTTATGAGTTTACCCATCTTGTTTGCACAGCAGTGTTCTGTGTTCGTTTCTTGAATAATTTATGAACCTATTCTTCAGAGGCCGTCACAAAGAACAATTTTAAGGACCATACCGTTCAAATCATTTCAATGAAAATACAATGGCGGGTCCAAAGATCCAGACCGAAATCTTGCCAAGCGAGAACCAACTATCGGCTGTATATGGATGACGTGGAAGGTAAGGATGATATATTTCCTTGTTGCTACAGTAATGCGCATTATTATGTTACCAATAACAATGCCATGTTATTTTGAGTGGTAGTTCAACGAAAGTTCGCCTTCTCACGCATCCCCCTCCTCCTTACAGATGATGAAGACGGGAACCGAGGAAGCTGACCGGTAGCATCTATAGTGTGAATTTTCTTGATGAATTTTGAGTTCCATTGTCTCCTTTGAGTTTGACACCGATGTATGAACAACAATGGGTGGACTATTACTCCGGCAGAATTAAGTATTCCGTGGATGGAGTAATCTACGCAAAGAAGCTATAGTCTCGCACGTATTCTACTTCGGTATGGAGCCGGCTAACGACGAAGACTGTCGATGAAGTTTGGCGATTTATTCTGAGGTCTAGTTATGACTAAGTCGTTCAAAAAGAAATGGTAGATGAGCTACTTATTTGCGCAATACGTTTTGCTCAGCTGATGGCTAGAGTTATTTTGGCGGATCCGTAATTTAAATTACATTTCGGTCATATCTACTTGAGGTGCGAAGTATCTTTAGAAGTTTGCTTGTTTTTATCTGTTGGGTCCAGGTTAGATTAGCAGTGAGTAATTACGGAAAAGGGAAGTTAAATTAGTGTGTCCAAGCCGACGATTTTAAAAGGAATACCTAACTTGGTCATCTTGCTGACCATCCCTGAGTGTCACTTTCCGTTTCATTGAGGATCACTCAATGGTACGGTCAGAGGGCTGCCAGGGGATTCTCAGTGGACGGTCAAAGGGAAACTCGTGCCGCATGACTAACGGCTGGGATCCGATAAGTTGTTGAAGAGGAAAGGGACTGGAAGTCCAACCTGAACTCCCACCTGATTACAGCCAAGTACTGAAGAACAATCGTCTCTTCCAATTGTCAAGGCACCGGGGGATCTAAGGTGTCCACCAGTGCAAGAACCTGGAAGCTCAGGCATCTCTCTGTCAGTTCTTGGAGCCTAAACAGTTGTCCGTCCTGTGAAGATTCGACGAACTACACTCGGCAGTGGTGAGTGCATAACTGGAGTGCATACCATCGAAGAAATTCCGGAAGCTCGATTGGTCATGGCCATTACCTGTCCTGTGGCTGGCGGAGTTCCTCACCCACAGGATGTTTTACGTCAAAGTAGGGGACAGGTGCTCCAGTTTGGCGAATGTCACCAGTGGTGTACCTCAGAGATCCGTCCTGGGCCCGGTCCTATTCTTGTTGTTTAATAACGACCTGGTATCCGCTCTTCAATCGCCTAGTCTTATTTTCGCGGATGATGTGATGATTGTTATATTTGAAGGTAGGGTGGACTTGAGCAGGGATATATGTACCGTCCTGGACTAAGCTTACAAATGGGACTTACCCATAAACGCCGAAGAAAGCCATTTGTTGTCAGGGGCAACAGAAGGCCTAACTGTCGCTCAAGATCAAGGGCTGTTCACCATAGAAGCAGTCAGTAGGGTTAAAGACCTTGGGGTTATCATGAGCGGCGAATTGAAATGGTCGGAGCAGTGCAAAGCTGCTGCGCATAGGGCTCGCGGCGAGCTCTTAAGACTGCGATAAGCTTTGTTTTGCCAAAAGCCGGAGATATTCGTACCTGTTTACATGGTTATATTATGACCTCGCTTAGAAGGAAGCGTGCAGGCTTGGTCACCCTTCTGCAAAAAGGACGCCGCCTGCCGACAGAAAGTTCAGAGTCTCGCCACGTGGATGGTTGAAGGACAGAGGGGTAAGACGTACGAGCAGAGGCTCTGTGATATGAATCTTTACTCGTTGAGAAGGAAGAGACGTCGAGGGGATCTCATAGACACGTTCAAGGCAATGAGGGGCCTTTCCGGCCTTAGACCGGATAGTCTGTTCCAAGTGGCTTTAGATTCTAGAACAAGTGGGCATGAAACGAAGCTGAAAAAACCCGAGCTAGGTTGATGGCTAGGTCGCACTTCTTCGGCAACAAGGTAGTGAACGGTTGGAACGGTCTTCCTGGTGGAATGGTAGATCTGCGGACCGTCCAGTCCTTCAAAGATGCCTAGGTTACAAGTGGTACGGGCTATTTCCTCGAAGTGCGCTTTGCGTATGTTAGCTAGATGGATGACGGGGAGCACTATGGTCCGTCTGGAGTATGTTTTAATCGATTTTTCGCTCACTGCCTACTGTCTCAGTGAACGATCACGATGCATTTGACTGAACACACTCGGCAGTAGAGAGTGCATAACTAGTGTGTATACCGTCGAAGGAATTCTGGACGCTCTAATGGCCGTGGCCATTACCTGTCCCGTGCAAAATGAACTAAACTGAAGCTGTACAAAACTCAGGGGGCATGAAATAGCTATAAGATGGCTAGGAGCAGAGCTCAAGAGATCCAAAGAGTGGAGAAATATGCATTTGAGCGTCGGTTAGCTGCGTCAGTCAGCGCAAACCCAAAATGATTCTACGCCTACGTGCAATCTCACAAACGTATGAGAGAAAGTGTGGCAACTTTGGAAGGAGCATAGGGACGACTAGCCCTAAACGACGAGGACAAGGCTGACATGCTCTTGGCCTTCTTCAGGAGCATACATCGACCAGAAAATAGTTTGGAGGAAATAATGGAGGGCCCACAGGCGCCTCCAATACCCGAACTAACTGCAGGAGAAGAAGAAGTGTACGCGGGGTTGAAAAAGTTGAATAGAAATAAAGCGGCAGGTCCAGAAGGGCTTCATCCAGCAATCGTTCAGCCTCTGGCCGAGGTCCTGAAGGCTCCGGTGACGAAGCTGTATGAAGCGCCACTTAGAGAGGGAATTGTGCCGGGAGACTGCAAGGGAGCAACAGCAGTAGAAATTTACAAGAGGGGACCCCGGCAAAAGGCCGAAAATTACAAGCCGGTCAGCTTAACTTCAGTACTGTGTAAGTGCCTGGAGCGAATAGTCAGGAAACAGATCTCTAGGCACTTGGTTCAACTTAACCTCATATCAGATGCTCAGCATGGGTTTGTGGCAGGACGATCCTGTCTGACGAATCTCTTGCTGTTCCTCGATGAGATAACCAAGCCTCTGGATGAGGGGCAATCGATTGCGGTCTGCTACTTGGACTTCAGCAAGGCTTTTGATTCTGTGAACCACAGATTTCTGGACGTCAAACTGCAGTCTATGGGAATTGTTGGAAGGGCAAGACAATGGATAAATAGTTTTTTAGCAGGGCGAACCTTCAGTGTTAAGGTGGGGAGTCATGTCTCAAAACCGGGAGGCTTAACAAGTGGGGCGCCGCAGGGCTCGGTGCTCGGCCCTCTGCTGTTCCTCATCTTCATCAATGACCTAGCACGTGGGCTTACAAACCCCACCTTTATGTTTGCCGATGATGTCAAGATAGCTGGAGTAGATACAGAACTTGACGCGTTAGCAGTGCAAAACTGGGCACACAAATGGGACCTTCCACTAAACCTCACCAAGTGTCAATGCTTGACCACAAATACAGGGGCTAGTGGGAATGGTGTGAGTTCGTTGCAAGTAGTCTCGCAGGTCAAAGACTTAGGCGTTATAATGGACAACAGCTTGAAGCCGTCGAAGCAGTGCGCCGCAGCAACCAATACGGCTGGGAGAGAACTCTTTCTAGTTAGATTCATTTTGTCGTGTGGAGAGACGGAGATTTTTGTTCCGACATGTCAGGCCATAGTTAGGCCGCATATGGAGTACTGCATGCAGGCCTGGGCACCGTACTACCAGAAAGATATAGACTGTCTGGAGAAAGTGCAAGGACTAGCCACTAGAGTGGCGGCTGGACAATGAGGGTTTAGCTACACAGAGCGTCTCCGTGCCCTAGACCTACTCTCGATGGAAAGACGGCGCATTCGCGGGGACTTGATAGAACCTTCAAGGTAATGAAGGGACTCTCATGAATAAGACGAGAAGACCTTTTCTCTGATCCCCAAGAGAGACAAAAGGGGGCATAGCCTTAGATTACGAAGGAAGCTTTCGAGGCTCCAAATTAGGGCGAAGTACTTCTAAATGGAGTGGTACCCTATTGGAATAAGCTCCCGGACGTCATAAACACCACAACAGTGAAGGCTTTTAAGAAAGCAGTAGAACTTTGTTGGGCGGCAGTATACCCCGGGATATGGTCAGCAGGTTTTGGGGTCAGATCCAACTTACTTATTGTTCCCACCTTACCCTGTCAGGGCTGATACTTGCAGGTACCTGTACATTTGGTATTTGGTGTTCCCACAAATGTGAAATTAGTTTGTATTTGCTTACCAGCACTGATGTTCATAAGTTTTGGTCTCTGGCTCATTTCAGCAGCGAGTGAAGAAAAGAGAAACCCTAGAAGATGAACAATGAGTTTTGGTAATTTTGGTAATGGACTATTGTAAAGGAGTCCATGCGAAGAATGCACTGCTAGTATAGCAACTCAGATGGTGAGGAGCATCGACAAGGGTTCAGACTCACCAGCCACTTTCTTCGTCGCTAACTGCTACAGATCCTTCAACCAGAGTAAATGATTCAGGGAGCGTCACTTAGACAGCTGTCATTGAACAATTTTCGACTGTTTTATTCCCTTTTTGTAATAATAAAAAAGCATTATTTATTTCAACTCGTGCTTATTTGGTGGATGTAGGTATTTCGAGATTGTCTTTTGCAATGACGTTATCGATATTTTGAGAAAAAACTTACGAAGCCAGTTTGAATGCGCCCCCGCCACCTTGCCACGAGCGAACGAATTGTGGATCTGCGTACAAGGCAACTCCTTGTTGTGCTCCAGTAAAGTAAGCGCCCACGGGGGAAAGAATAGCGAACAGTATAGCTTTTGAGCAAATATCAACACCTATGGTCGGCTGTAGCCTCCGTAAACGAACTTGAAATAACTTACGTCGATTCCCGCAAAAAGTGGACGAACATAGAGTGACCAGCCTTCATCTGAGGGAATCCAACTTTTATCAAGCCTGATAAGCTCTTTGATGCATTCCAACAGCCCAGACGCACTGAAGTCCTTTATTAATTAACGGCCAGTTCAATCTTGAACAAAATGTGACCTCACCGGAAGGCATAAACGAGCTGCTGATTTGCGGAGCCTTTCTATGTGTTTATCTTGTCTAAATAGTCGGCAAATGCCGTCACGGCCACGCATAGCTTTGAATCCTTCGAAACACTAGCCAGACAACGAGTCATGAACACTGAAATACGAGTCTCACAAGAATTTTAGTGAGACCCATATGTTAACCTACAGATGTTGCGTAGTGAAATGATTGCATTGCGGGTGAAACAATGAGAGGTGCATATTCCCGAATTTCTGGTTTATTCCATCCTCCATCTCTACTCCACTCAACCACAAACATATGGTCTGTAAATATCTTCCCGAAGCCGTAATCCCCTTTGGGGATTGGCTTATGATTTTTTGTTTGCTTTACATTAAGATCAGAACTCTTCTAATAACTAACATATCCCGAATTACCTTGAAGCACGACATATATCGTCCTGTGAATACAAAAGGCTTCACAAAAACCCTGAACGGCCTGAGCGAAAACATATTGTGACAACTGAACGGATGCGCCCTTACAAGGGCGTCGTCGGGCCAGTTTGTAGTATGTGTAGATACCTGTACATTTCCGACTTTTTCCATGATTTTCAACGTCCCTCGGTGCGACACTCCTTTGTTGTACCGACGTTTTAATGTAAAAACACACCTTTTGGTCGTCATCACCGCGCAATACAAAAAGGCTGTAAATAAATCTTTCATTCTGGCGAGGTCTCATCTTCTGGTTTGGAGTGTCTTGGAATTATATCGGTCGGAACTAACTGTGAGAAACAAAACATTTTAGAAGCTTCCACGGCGTCTCTTGGCACTTCGCTCAATACCATCCTGTCCTGCTCAACGGATGGCTGTCAGACCGAACTGAACTGAAGACGAACTGAACACAAACTTGCGATCAAGTCTGCCTTTCTAGTCCTAAACGTGATTCGAAGGTCCTTCCCGCGCATATCTAAGGATGATTTCCCCATAATTTTCGGCACGTATATCCGACCTCTGCTGGAGTACGGTAGTCAGATAGTGCACTCTGGTCTTGTCCGAGACCGTGAGATCCTAGAAAGAGTTTAGCGGGCCCCCACCAAGGCAGTAAGGGGTCTATCCCATCTACCTTATCCCGTCCGCCCCTCACTCCTCAACCTCTATCCCCTTGACGTAAGACGCGTAAGAGGTGATCTGTTTTTGATGTTCCACCTTTTTGAAACAAAGACTTCAAGACATTGTCGGATATTGGTTCTTCGGCGCTCATTTCCTGATCACAAGAACACAGAACAACTGTGAGTTTGTGTCACACCTTTTGTTTCATTTTAATTCTTAATGCACATACCCTTTTGGTTTTTTTATCACCGCACGCTCCTCCGCCCATCTTAGTTTGCTAGTGTCGTCTTAGATATTGTTGACAATAATTAAGTGTACTAAAAAGACAGAGTAGTCTTGAAGTCTTGAAGTCTTGAAGTACTACACGGGTTCGAGGCTTTGAGCCCAATTGTCTCGGTTCTTGAGGAAATCTTTGATCTTCTGTCGGATTCACCGAGCTGAAACGAGAGTAAAAAGAAGCGGAGGGGGGCGGGGGTGGCAGCGAAAACAAGATACACATAACATCATGCAGTGTCACACTGTGGACATTGCCTTAAGCTGAGTGGGGGTGCGGCATTCATGAACATATATGCAACGAAAGACATCTATTTTGTTAGTTTGTTTTGACAAAGGGAATTATTGGGAGAGGCCCAGGTGGAGGTCTAGCTTTTTTTTGAAGATAGTTTTGTTCTGCGAGAGAACAATATCTTCTGGAAGTGCATTCCACATAGTAATAACCCTATAGCTAAAAAAGATAATCCTTAGTGAAGTGCGTGGCCTCGGTTTGAAAACCTTTCTGCTGTGACCACGGAGAGAGGAGGCTGGACAGACGGAGAAGGAGCAATCACTTTGACCTGCTTCAAAAAGGTGGAACATCAAAAACAGATCACCTCTTACGCGTCTTACGTCAAGGGGATAGAGGTTGAGGAGTGAGGGGCGGACGGGATAAGGTAGATGGGATAGACCCCTTACTGCCTTGGTGGGGGCCCGCTAAACTCTTTCTAGGATCTCACGGTCTCGGACAAGACCAGAGTGCACTATCTGACTACCGTACTCCAGCAGAGGTCGGATATACGTGCCGAAAATTATGGGGAAATCATCCTTAGATATGCGCGGGAAGGACCTTCGAATCACGTTTAGGACTAGAAAGGCAGACTTGCTTGCAAGTTCGTGATGATGAGAGAAGGATAAGTTACAATCTAACCAGAAACCAAGCACCTTGTGCCGGTCAACCCTTGGCAGTGTGGTTGCTCCATTATTGGAAAACGTGTGACCAGTCTCTCTGCCGAAAGACATGCTCACGCATTTGTCATCATTAACTGGGAGGTTCCAATCCTCGGACCAGCGTTTTGTTTCATAAACTGCAATTTGCAGGTCTTCAACGCTTGAACTCCAGGGGGTTACATCATCTGCGTACATGGCAATGTTCGCAGGAAGGGCTGTCGGTAGATCGTCTATATAGATCAGGAAAAGATGAGGACCTAAGACCGATCCTTGGGGGACCCCAGTTGTTACTGGGGAGGGTTGAGACAAAACATTCCCCACTTTAACCACAAAGGTGCGGTCGGTAAGGAAGCTACGTAGGATGGCCAACATGGAGCCTGTGATCCCGTATGTCTGCAGCTTATAAAGAAGAGGGGCATGTGGGACCTTATCGAAGGCCTTAGCAAAATCGATGAATACAGCGTGTGAGAGCTGGCCACCATCATAGGCTTTCGTTAGACTATCCATGACAGTAAGCATATTGGTGATGCATGACCTGCCAGGAAGAAACCCATGTTGGGACGAGGAGAGGATCTTATTTCTATGAAGATGGGAAAGAATCTCACTCTTAAGAATTCCCTCAAAAATTTTGCTGGGGATGCTAGTGAGGCTTATGGGTCTGTAACTAGAAGCAAGGTGTCTACTACCCTTCTTATAGATGGGTGCGATCACTGCTTTTTTCCAGTTACGGGGGAAAACTCCATCGTCAACACATCGCTGAAAAAGCGAAGCATAAGGAGTAGCTAATATATCCGCGGCTTCCTTGAGAATACGGGGGTGGATTAGGTCAGGACCCATAGAGCAATATTGGTTGAGCCGTCGGAAACCTTGAGCGACTGCACCAATGGGAATAGTGACGCGGTTAAGGGTAGTGGTCAGAGATAACGGGTGCATGGTAGGGTGGGATGATATGGGAATGGAGCTAAAAATTGTACGGAAGTAGGAGCCGAATGCCTCGGCTACTTGGCTAGGGGAAGTGATTGGAGATCCGGAACTATCTTTGAGAGCTAATGGCGTCGGAGCTGTGCCCCTTAGACGGTGCATGTACTGAAAGAAAAATGCCTTATTGGTCCGTGCTCGATCAAGTACAGATCGTTGGACTGTATTCTGATAGGACCTAATCTTGTCTTTGCATATGTTCCTTATGATCCTGAAGTCTTCTGCATCACGGGCATGGCCTGTGGCTTAATATCTAGCAAAGAGGCGTGCGCGTTCGTCTAGAATGCGAGGAAGGGGTCGCTTAGCGGTCTGTGGGCGACGAATTCTGGGGACAAAATGCCTATCAGCTAAGGAGATTAACTCTCTCAGATTCTCTGCCATTTCATCCGCAGAGTTACCTGGGTTAGTTAAATTTAGCTGGGAGCGAAAAAATGCATAGACTTGGTCAAAGTTGGTCCTTTTGAAGGATCTCAAAATTGTAGTTTCTGAGGGAAGAGGAGGCCATTTCACGATATAATCGAATCCAATGAGAATGTGATCACTTTTGCCGAGGGGCGGCAGGAAATGCACCACATCTATTAGGAACCGATCATTGGTGATGACCAGGTCTAGTAGGGACGGAGCGTGGCCTGTGCGATATCTAGTCGGATCTCTTACGTTCTGCACCCATGAGTTTTTCAGTACGAGATCAAGGAGGGGTTTACCGAAAGTGATATCCGGGGCATCAGCTTTTGCCAGTTTGTACTGGGAGAGTTGAAGTCACCAGTGACTAACAGATGGGTGAAGTCTGTATAGCTTTTCAGGGAGCCTAATAAGTCTATGAGACCAAGGCTGTCAGTTGAATTGCATGCGGGAGGACGGTAGACAACACCAAGCAATAGGGTATCTGTCCTAGAGAGGTTAAACACGGCCCACAAACAATCAATACATGAAAAGGTTGGGGTTGTCAGTAAGGTGGGAGGAGGGATCGAATTATCGTAGTATATGATGACCCCGCCGGCACGACCTCTACTGGAGTCCCGCCTTACTGTGAAGTATCCCGGAATGGATATTTCGGCATCAAGTATGTCAGGGGTGAGCCAGGTTTCTGAGAGGGCTATGATCCGAGGCTCCTTATCCACTGCAAGCTGCCGAAGCTCCGGGATCTTATTCAACACACTCAGGCAATTGCTGTAAAAACACTTGAGCACATGCTCAGGAGTTGTTGCAGAATCGCGAGAGGCAGCTGGTTTTGGGTTTGAGGAGGGGGAAAGAGGGGGATTTGAGGATGGAAAGGAGGTCCTGGAAGAGTCGGGGGCTGAATATATTGGGAGGCTAGAGGGTAAGCAGACTGCTGGGGTGACTGGTAGGTTTTGATGTCTAGTAACCTGGGGGGTATCAATCCAGGTGGACGGTCTACATCCTTCGGTCTACGAAAAGGGTGGGCTGCTTTTTGTGGTTTGCCCTACATACTGCACAAAACTTCTGCCTTTCAGTTCAGTTCAGTTCAGTTTGCACAGGACAGGTAATGGCCACGGCCAATCGAGCGTCCAGAATTCCTTCGATGGTATGCACACCAGTTATGCACCCACCACTGCCGAGTGTATTTCGTCGAATCCCCGCTAAAAATGAGAGGGAAACGGAAAACCTCATCGCACATCAACTGCGAGAGACATTATGCATCGTGAGCGTTCACTGAGACAGTATGCAATGAGGGAAAAAGTCTGCTAAAACATACTCCAGAAGGACCACAGTGCTACCCGTCATCCATCTAGTTGATATTCTTAAGGCTCACTACAAGGAAAGATCTCGTACCACTTGCGATCAAGGGCACATTTGAAGGATTGGACTGTCTGCAGATCTACCATTTCACCAGGCAGACCGTTCCAACTGTTCACAACCCTGTTGCTGAAGAAGTGCGATCTAGCCATCAACCTAGATCGGGCTTTTATCAACTTCTTTTCGTGTCCCCTTGTTCTGGAGTCTACGGCCAATTGGAATAGACTATCTGGTCTGAGGCCAGAAAAGCCCTTCATTACCTTGAACGTTTCTATGAGATCTCCTCGACTTCTCCTCCTTTCCAACGAGAAGAGATTCAGGTCACGGAGTCTCTGCTCGTAAGTCTTACCCCTCTGCCCTTCAACCATCCGCGTGGCGAGACGTTGGACTTTCTCTAGGCAGGCGGCGTCCTTTTTGTAGAAGGGTGACCAAGCCTGCACACTACCTTCTAAGTGAGGTCGTACTATAGCCATGTAAATAGGTACGAATACCTCCGGCTTCCGGCAAGACAAAGCCGATCGCAGTCTAAAGAGCTCCCCACGAGCCTTATGCGCAGCCGCGTTGCACTGCTCCGACCATTTGAAGTCACTTTTCATGATGATCCCCAGGTCTTTAACCCTACTGGCTGCCTCTACGGTGAACAGCCCTTGATCATGAGCGACAGTTAGGCTCTCTGTTGCCCTTGACAACAAATGGCTTTTTTGAGCGTTTAGAGGTAAGTCCCATTTGTATGCCCAGTTTAGGACGGTGCCTATTTCCCTGCCCAAGTCTGCCCTACCCTTAGATCCAACAATCTTCACATCATCCGCAAAAATAAAGCTGGGCGATTGAAGAGTGGATGCTAGGTCATTAATAAATAACAAGAATAGGACCGGGCCTAGGACGGATCCCTGAGGTACACCACTGGTGACGTTCACCAAACTGGAGCACCTGTCCCCCACTTTGACGTAAAACGTCCTGTGGGAGAGGAAGTCCTCCAGCCACCTATATACTGGCCCACCTATCCCGAAAGTCTCCATCTTGCATAGCAAAAGACGATGATTAACGGAGTCGAACGCCTTGCTAAAGTCGAGGTAACATACCTCAACATGCTTACCTTCGTCCAGTCGTCGAGTTACTTCATCTAAGAAGCACAGGAGATTGGTCAGGCAAGATCTATTTTTCAGGAATCCGTGTTGCGCCGGGCTTAGCATGGAGTGCTGCAGTAAGTGCTGGCAGATATGAGCACGGATGATCTTCTCGAGAACTTTACAGAGAATGCTAGTTAGGCTTACCGGCCTGTAGTTCTGCACATCCGACTTAGGCCCACTCTTATATATTGCCACGACTGCCGCGACTTTCCAGTCCTGAGGCAGCTTTCCCTGGTCCAACGTGGATCTATACAATCTGCATACCGATGGAGCTATGATATCCGCCAACGGCTTGATGATAGCTGGATGAATGCCATCTGGGCCCGCTGACTTGTGGCTGTTTAACTCTTGTAGGTACTTACGCACGCATTCCTCTGAAAGATCTAGCTCGTTTAACTGAGGAGAAAAAGAAAATCACACTGTGTTTGGAGCTTCAAAAACGCGCCGACAACACAACTTTCTGTACGCACGATTGGCTATAGCCACACCTAGTCCTGTGCAAACTGAACTGAACTGAACTGAACTGAACTGAACTGAACCCGAGGACCACAGGTTGGACGCACACTCTATCTTGAGCCGTTATTTTGCACGTTTCATTCTTAGTTGCCCCTTAGTGATTTCAAACTTGTGAGAACCCTGGTGGGTCCCATCCCAACCACATCAATTTATTATGAGCACATTGCCATCCGTTTCCAAAACAACCAGTTCTTCTGGCAAGAAAACTCAAAAGTAAGTAAATTAATTCTACCTTTCGTGTCTACGCACCAGTTTGGTCCCTGATGCTTTTAAAGTAACTCACAGATTCAATGCTCAATCCTAGCAGTTTTCGGGACTTCCCTGTTTTGTGTTCTGAAAGAGGGCGCTCCCCTTCCCTGCTCTCGTCTTGCTTCTCTGATTATTGCCTTATTCACATCGAAGTAATTATCACTTCCCCTGTTGTACTTGGTCCGGAGTTGTCGCTGTACTAACTGTCTACAGTCGGTGGTTGATGCTAACACACAAGTGTAATAAAAGTAGTCGTATATAAACACGAAGGCGGGCAGTCCAGAACCCCAAGGGTCGCCCGCGTTGCATACCGCACGACACTCCAATAGATCAGACACGATATCACTCGCAATATTTTGTGTTTGGATCCGCGCGGCTTCTGATCCAGTGCATGGTCAACTGTTGTTTCCTATAAATTCGACGGCGGTGATCAATCAGTTATCATCGTGACTTGTCCCATGTAGCAAAACCACTCCGAAACCACTCGGTTTTCGAGCGTTTCCTGAACAGTTTCGAAGTGATTTAAACCGATCATGTAAAATAGACTATACACTTCATTGGTTTCTGCCACTTCTTAGATTACTTTTCCCCTTATTTCCCTCTGCCCACTAGACGATAATAATCATTATTTTACCCATTCTAAACTGCATCAAACAGGAATACCTGCAGCTTGAGTGGTTCTTATTACCAACTGGTATTAGGCTATTTATTGAAGTAAAATGTTCAGTAAAAGTGCACAGTACCATGGTCGTCAATTTCCTTCGAATCAACTCACTTTTGAACTGTGGAAAAATGGATGCTAAGCAAACCGACTGGGAACCGACCTTACGAACGGGCTGTGCTACTTGGGTTTGGACACGGACGACCCGGGTTCAATTCCCGACAACACCTACCACTTCTCCTTTCAGCAGCTCTTCATTGATCGCGGTTCTCTTGAATTTTTGTAAGAATGGAAAAATGTAAACCAACCCCAACTGGTTTCACCCCGTGGATTAAGGTTGCTACGGTTAAAAATGAGAAAACAGTTCTCCTCGATCCCCGCAACAGTGAACATCGTAAAAAATCTAGCAAGAAACCTTGTCTTTTACTTTACATTGTGTTGACATGCCTTCTGTACTCAATCATACATACTTTAATGTCACATTAGTGACTGGCCCATAAAATTATGAGTTCATATTAACGGGTTTTTGCCATAAAATTCTTCTGTTTCAATGAGGAGTTCAGTTTTTCCATTTTTCTGACAAGATCTAATAATTTATGGAACATAATTGCTAGTCCCTAATCACTAGTTGAGTTTTTATCAGCAAAGCCTTGGGATGGAAATAATACGGAGCGAGTTAAAATGATGTTATCAAGAAAATAGGAAAGCTGTATAGATAAAAAAGCGCCACTTGTTGAGACATACTAGCGTTTCTAACTATCGTTTTGGTGTAAACCGTAATTCCTTCTCGGGAAGCCTAAAGGGTTCTACATAGCCAACCCCACTGGTTAGAATTTTCATACTTCTCTTCCATAGCGTACTGACCATTCCCCGTTGTTTTCTTACTCCTACCCGTGTCAGTAATTATCGCAAGCCACGAAAATCATTCCGGAAAAGCCGTATCACGCAGCCTTATTATCATCGCCGGGAAGCTTTAATCTGTCAATGCGTCTCAGACATCCAATACTCCGCACCTAACCTCGGCATTACTGACCCGATGTTTCCTCCATAATCGAATATCGTTGCGAAAACATTGGTGCTAAAAATCGATAGTCTTCGTTTATTGTCCACTAACAGATACTAGGTTCCTGAGCCATATAAATAACCCTTATCTGCTGAATCGCACACTCCACCATTGATGGAAAAACGGGTGTCATACCGATTCTTCAGATGAAAGAGTTTATCGGAAGCAACACATCTTTTGTACTTTTAAAAATGTTTCGTTCGATATTTGACCTCCCGCTGAAGTGCAACTGCCCATCCAATTTATTGTCATCTCTGACACAGTATGGTATGGGTCAAATAAAATAAAGGAAAATGTAAAAGTGACTCGGATTGGGAAGTATATAAGTTATGTTTGGCTCAGCTTGTCCCGCAGAAGTGTTTTACTTTTTGAACTTCCAAAACGCACCCTAAACAACGTAACGCAATTAGTTAACGCCGAGAACTTTGTTCCTCTTTCTCCAGCTCACAGAACTTATCTAGGTTTATAGTTTTCCCAGGTCCCCAAAGATTTGGTGTTGGACCAACGTAGTCCTGGAACAACATCTTGTATTTTGAACGTGCAAAACTTAAATACTTTCAATTTCGTGCGGCTAAATCCTGCGACAGGATGAACCGGCTTCATGGATGTCTCGAATAGAACCTGCCTATGAGGAACGATTGGAGGTGATACCCGAGCACGAAAATCCAGTTCTGCTTCCAGTTGCGAACGCTGTAGGCAGATCGGAGTCCTAATCGCTCAACGTCTGATTTTACAGTATTGATCCATGTCTTCAGCCCTCCTCCAAGGCGACAGCGCCATCCTGGACATATAACAGGAGAGGCACTGCTTTGAGATCTGTGTTTGGACGTCGTAAGATTCGTCTGAACCATTGCAATCGTCAATTTTGAAGGAACATTGACAGCTTTTCGATATCGAAACAGTGTTGTCTCATTGCGTCGTTTGAAAGTGTCGTGTCAAGCCACTTTCACCAACGGTCGGATACTTCTAACTTCCTGATGTCCTCGACGCGCAGTGGCCACGTTTCGCAGCCGTAAGTCAGTGACGTGGTCGAGTAGCCGTCCGGAAGACGTGGGCATTGGTCCGGAGACTGGTTTCGTTGTGCGCCCAGATGGCATTTGGAAGTTGGAGAAACTCAGTCCTGGCATTGTCAATACACAAATTCACTTCATTTTTGGCTTGACCGTTTGGGAGGACCATGGAACCCAGATATTTGAATGATCGATCTGTTCACCGTTGATGAATACCGGTTATGTGGACTGTGAAGCGCAGGTCGAAAAGATTTTAGTCGTATCGATCTCTAATCCCGTGGTTTTTGTGTGGTATTCTATGCGATTCAGAACAGACTGTAAGACGTTCGGGCCGTCTCTATCAATGACGATGTCATCCGCAAATTCCAAATCGGCGAGGAAAGCATCAGTGTCCAGCTGAACACCAGGGTGGTCGGTGGGCGCATCATTC
Source organism: Fasciola hepatica (assembly GCA_948099385.1). Lineage (NCBI taxonomy): Eukaryota > Metazoa > Platyhelminthes > Trematoda > Plagiorchiida > Fasciolidae > Fasciola > Fasciola hepatica. Next base: position 21,900,323 of record CANUEZ040000019.1, read on the forward strand.
AATCGATGGTGACAATGGACAGCTTTGCTTAACAATGGAATCCAGGGATAAATCACTGGATTCTTCTCGTAGATGCGTATTTTCACGCCCGTATTTAATCGGTGCCACTTCATGAAACCGACAAGCTTCTAGGGCATCCCGTCTGCCTGTAAGATAGCCTGTAGCGATCCTCTGTCGATTGAGTCAAAGGCGATCCGAAAATAAATATAACAAGCTGCAGTCGGTCGCCGAAAATTATACCCATGTCTCAATTTCTTATGCGGTTAGCTCCTGCGAGAGGATGAGCCGGTTTCATGGATGTCCCGAATGGCACCGGCCCATGAGCAATATGTGTAGAGGAACTATCCATGAAGAGTCCTGGGAATCAGGCACGAAGTGGCGTCCCAGCGTCACTTGGTTTTTTGTTTAAGGGAGCAACTACAGCTCGTGCACAACCAAGTGCTTCCTGTCAAGCAACAGAGTTTGTGTTAGGATTCGATGACCGAACAGGCGGCTCATACGCTTTTTGGATGGCGGTCTGCCAGTCGAAGATGTCCAACGCGTCCTAGTGAATCATACCCCACTCAGGATAGCTGGGTAAGAGGCAAGAGACAATGGCCTTATATACAAGGCGAACCACATTCGCGCGAGTTACATTGCTGTCTATGGGCTTCTGTGACTTTTATGTAGAGAGTTCAATGCCAAGCGAAAAATGCGCCACGCCCTCCAACAACACTACTTATTGTGTGCAAGACATACGGTTCATTGCTACACAGTTGTTGAAGTTGTCCGGAGCAGCTTAGAATCTACCAGGATCTTCACTCAGAAGAATAATGTGGTCTATATACTCAAGGTTCGGCACTTCTATCCGGGTCAGGTTCAATACCACGATTCTCACATGACAAAAAGGCAGTCTCTAAGATCATATAAAACACGTGGTTAACCAGGAACAGAAAGAAAAGACAACCCTGGCCTACAACACTTGGCAAACTCAGGTTCACGATCACCGTAGGCCCTACTCGGTTCCGACTGTTACGTACAAGGACTTTACGGTGGGAATGGATTTTTCTGGCACACTTCTCAACTAGAGGGAGCATCAAGAAACTCTGCGGTTTTCTGAGTTGAAGGCTGCCTTTAGATCAGAAAAAACAGAGGATGGGTCTGCAGATGTGCCCAGGTCCTTCGACTTCCTGAAATGTAGAGATTTGGTCAGCACAACCACGACCAGTCGGTCTGGAGTGGCCACGAGATAAACTCGATGCAAGTACTTGATGTATAAATACTAGACCGTTAACCACCTGGCTGATCCACTCAGCACACGCCAGAGAGACGAAGGTCGCACAACAGATTGTGATTAGCAACCGTGTAACTAACTGCTGGACTCAGGTCTCGGGGACAAGTTGCGTTACCATATCAGAGGCCAGATTTTCGAATCCCCACCAATACCAGTTACTTTGATGGTAGACAATAATCCACTCATCTTTCCCGTTACTACAACTGACCTATCAGTTTAGTTTAGTTCGTGCAACCTCATTTTTTATTATATGCTTGTGCACGAGTGCAATGGAAGGGGTATATCTCGTAGTCACAAAGGCCCACCGCATCATTAGAGATAACCGGCAACCAGACCCCGAGACTTGGAGTACAGAATCACATAAGATCCCAATAGGTCAGATGTAGCAACAAGCCGGACTGAGGATTACTGTCTGCCACCAAAGTAGCCGGTGATGGCGGAGATTCGAAATTCTGGCCGCGTTGGTAAGCAAACGCTTTGAACCACTTGACCACCACCGTGGAACTCATGTGTAAGCATGTAATACAAAAGTCAAGAGACTGGAGCAGAGAGGGATTCTGGATTGTCATCATTGTCTGGTATATAATTACGTACATCATTGACTGCAGTGTATTCCGCAATTGAAGCAGAACGAGCAAGACTGATAAAATATAGACAGCGTAATGCAATTTGTCACCTCCGGTCTAAGACCAACCACTACCACTACACTGTTCGCCTCCCCGAGAAGTAGGTGTCGTCCGCGACAGCTCGGGCTCGTCGCTCCCTAGAACCACAATTTAAATGGATAGTATGCATTTTGTCAACAATGTGTTTGGTTTTTATTAGATATCTTAGGGTGGTGTTTTCGACTCGAGAATAAAGTAATCTGCCTTACTGATACGAAGTGTATCCGGTAGGGGGTGTATGGGGTATCTGAGAGGAGTAGCACTTCTGAGTTGGTTGACTGTCGTGTCCCTTGGGGCATCCTCCATCTCTTTGGTCTCCATCATTCACCCAACTCTCACCTGTGGCTCCACGAAGCTGAAGCATGCATCAGCGGCCACACCCCGGCAAACCGCTCGACAGGCGGGCTAAACCAGGTTGAGGGTTACCGAGGTCTAAAAAACTTCGGCGAGATGGTGTTCGGCATGTGAAGACAGATCCTTCTGAATGGGCCGACGAGATCTACTGATCCAACGGCCACAAAGGAGACCTATTCAACTGTCTGATCCGGCATTCCAGAGGAGGCGAACGAACCGTACAGCAGGTCACCGGCTCCTCTGGGAACACCCTGCTGCCTTGCAGTCTGCACTTGGGTGTGCAAGGGCTAGAGGTGCAACCTCGAACAAAAAGGCCGAACGGTGCTGGGGACACCGCTTCGTACCCTACTCCCGCGACTCTCTATGATTATTCACGAAACCTTCGCGATATCCATGGAGCCGACTTATCCTCTCGCAGGAGATAGTCGTGTAAAAGTAAAAAAAGTAAAGTATCCGGTAGCCGTTCTTGTAGACCGTATTTTATCAAGCGCTTCGTTCTCAGTAGTAAGCCCTTACGCGTGCCTATCACCAGATAGATGCCATCGAAAACTGGAAGGGTAGTGGAGTTAACATATCCGGGGACGTCAAAAATGTTGAACAGGTATACTTTTTCGCACATATTCTCAAAAAAAAAACTGACGGATGTCGATTTGATGCTGAAAAGCAAGAAGTTCGTATGTCTCAGACCTTTTGTGTGAATATCCAGACGTGTCATTTTTATACGACAGTTCATAAGTGAGGTTTTACCGTGATAGAGATAGTCAACAGGGACAACATCAGAAATCATTTCTGGGCAGTCGATCAAGTCAGTTAAAACAGGTGATGGCCGGAATTTTGGTTCCTATGTAAACAGAAACTTTATGACAGGTTCAATTAACGGTATACTCAGAGTCTGAGTGTGTTTCTTCTGCATTAGCGTTTCCACCTCCGGACAGTAGACATTTATAGCGCTAGGGTAATATTTCTCATCCCGATGAAGCGCCACGGCGATATTTTCTTCAGTTGACTCCCTGGAAGTGGCTAGGAGAGTAAGATTAATACCTACTTTGTTCTCGTGGAGCAACTCGGCAGTTTTCTTTTGTCGGCTCATCAGAAGTGAATATAACCGGTGGTTTAGATCGTTCAGTTACTACCTTGAAAGTCAGAAGTTCGAATTCCCGCTATCACCGGTTACTTTGGTGGTAGACAATAATCCACTGTCCGGATCGTTACCACACCTGACCTATCATGACCTTATGTGATTCTCCACTCCAAGTCTCAGGGTCTGGTTGCAGGTTATTCGTAATAGTGCAGTGGGCCTTTTGGTTATGGGGTGCACCCTTTCCACTGCACTCATGCGCAAGAATGTAATAAAAAATGACAGCATGGTCAATCTCTGCCTCATCAGCAGATTTCCCTTCGTCTGGCAGCAGATCGGGCTCAATATAAGTACCAAGCTCAACGTAAGAGTCAATATTCATGTTTCCATCACAAGTGATAACTTTATTTTCCCGCCGAAAGCGTTTTCAGGACGCCTCCGTAATGACGGGGATCTCCTGTACACAAGCGAATATATCTTCCACAACGTCGCAGATCTCATTCTGAGCTAGTCTCATATACTTTGAAGGGCATTCAGCTTCGTTGTTCGTTGGGTTAGCAGTGACCCAGACGCGAATAACTAATAGAAATCACAGTTGTGATTCATTTGTGGGCTCTTCAATGGAGAGTATTCATTCAAACTCCGGAAGATTCAAAATAGATCCTAATGAAGATATAGCGTCGGAGTGTACCAGTATGAAGATGAGTGGGCGGAGGAGTATCGCGTACGCATACCTGGTGAGCGGCAACAACTGCGAAACCAGTCGTGCGCTTCCGCGGAAATTTTGTCCACATGTTTACATACTACTTACTATCTAGCTATATATATATATATATATATATATATATATATATATATATATATACCCCCGCTAACTGAACAACAATAACAAAAACCGTTAGAATAAATTTCAACAGAGTAGAATGAGTACTAGTGCACCCCACTTAACTCCGACCACTCACTAGTTCTGCACTAAGCATTATCACGAACAGTGCGGACCAGACTAATTACTGTTAGTATCTTGCACTTATGTTGCGCCTACGACGTGCGACCCTCAATGCCACTGTGCGTAGTGTTTCGTTCCAAGCTTGCTTTGAGAACGCTCGATGTTTTTCTGCATTCGACGACCGATATCGAAAACATGGCTCTCATCTGATACCAACAACAAACGTGAAACGAAGAGGTTCGACTTCATACTTACTGGGGACAACCGCCCCAGTTTTGTGTATGCCAAAAAATGCCCCGTTTTGTATACGGGTTTCTTAACAGACCGGTTGTGGTTTACTGTTGGATATAATCTCGTCATACATTTTTGCTCTGACTTGGTTGCTCAGCAAAGAATGAATGATCCTGGTTTGTTATGCTTAATACTTTTCATCTAAAACCTGTGTCATCCACCCCCATCAGTGACCACGGAGAGGCGGCTTCCTATGAACCTGTGAGATGGAATGAATATTTCAACATCCGTGATGACATTGAGCTTGAATCTGGGGTAAATTTGTACCTTGTTCGTGAGTATTCTGGTCTCAGACGTTTCGAATTTATCGGCGGGGAGTTGAAGGACCTTTACTCTTTTTCATCCACGGCGGTGGATTTTCAGCCTTGACCTGGGCCGTGCTCAGCGTACGTTTCACATTTCACATTCTTTGTATTGTTATTTACCACGATTCCTTTTTTGTGTAGGCCACAATCACTGAGCAAGTGAAATGCCAGTGTTTGGCTGTGGATATGCGTGGTCACGGAGATACCAGCTGCCAGGATGACGAAGATCTTTCAGTGGATACCCTGTCCAAGTATATACTGTATCCGACCATTTTCTAACGATATTTCAGAGATGTTATCAAAATTATTTTTGCCATGTATCCAACTGAGGCGCCACCGATTATCCTTGTGGGGCATAGGTAAGCTTGTCACCGAATATCCTATTACTTTCCACTGGATCCTGGTACATGTTATCACCTTTTCTTCAATAAGATGGTATCGGTTTGTGATATGCTTGCTTGTTTGCGTTATTTTAATGCTCTTATGACGTTCGTTAACTGACAGTGTTAGGGAAAGTGTCCGAGATCCCCTAGACCAGCCTGACAGTTGTAATACGGTATTTTGTCCTAAACTGCACAATTATCGAGTATTTCGATAGTTTAACTTTCTACTTTTTTGTCGCCATTATCATTTAGCATCATCCTACTTGGCATATCGTGTAAGAGGGTTGTCGATCCTGTAGTCAGTGTTTATGAATAAATGAAAAATAAAATTCTGAACAAGAAATCCGAACCACTAGTCCTTATTGAGAAATTCCATCAATCCCCTTTGCTGCACAATAGACAAGATCAGGTAAAACCTGTTCTGCTCCGGGGTTTGATTGAAAAACCAGGATATTTGAAAAACAATCATATATATATATATATATATATATATATATATATATATATATATATATATATATACGGGCTCAAAATCAACATGGTGCCAACGCAATCACAACAAAAATGGGATGAGGTACAACAGAGTATGAGAAGCAGTTAACAAAACGACATGGTGCGATTTGATCTTTTTGCTTTTCACCGTACGTGTTCTAATGTTTTTTCGCCTTTTGTTTGTCTGCATGACATCTTTGTGTATTTAGAGGACACGGTATTCGTCCCATTGATTTCTATTTTGAGCAATATCAATCAACATCTCTAACCAACAACAATCCTCATATCTTGGGCCCCAATCAAAAAGGTGGAAATCACCAACCGAAACCAATGCTGATGCTAGCTTTCATATACCTCTACACCAAGCCATTGTCTGATCGCCGTGTCGTCTCTTTCAGCCTTGCTCATCACGTGCGAAATAGTACGGAAAAATAAACAATGGACTTGCATGCGCAAAACATGTCCAAGCCACCGGAGGCGGTGTAGATCGATTATATCAGTCAGAGGAAGACTATTCGCGCTCAACACAGGAGAGTAAACTTCATTACTATTCACTTGATGTTCCCACCAGAAGCAAGCAGTGATTCGGAGACACCGGTTGTCGAACATAAAGAGAAGCCGAATATCCTCGGTGCGCAATGGCCAGGTCTTGCAACCGTAAGCCAAAATACTGCAAACCGTGGCTTTGTACAGCCGTCCCTTAAGGTAGAGCTGAATGTCATGGTGGCGCCATATGTTACAGGTTGGCGGAAGCTGTTGTGACTTTCGCTATTCGTGATGTAACCTCCTCCTCGACACCACCTCCGGCTGTAATCTAGCTCCCAAAGTAATTAAGGTTATCGACTAACTCCAACTGATCATTAAAAAGGGTGAGTGCAGACACAGGCTCCTACCAGTCTTTCAAAAGTATTTTACTCTTGAGAATAGTATGAGCAAGATGCGTATAATGGACTCTGAGTGCCTCAATCCTCTGAGATTAGTTCAAATGGTACTGGCGTTAGTACGCCGCACACACTGAACACAAGGCACAAAACCCGAGTCGGAATCAGAAGGCGATTCAACTGGCACACAGGTATCTATAAGCAATGTGATTGGTAGACACAAACTAGCCAAGCAATGTCTCGTGCTATGAAAGCAGACAACGGGCGCGAGACATGCATACTGCGATAATGAATATCCAGGGTTGCACTATAATGAGTCATACGCTTTCGGTGTATTTGCTTGTGTGCGGAAATGCGTAGATGTTGATTAGTGTACACCCAACAAATAAACACTGATTGGTTCAAGTGGGTTTCCTCATATTGCATATGAATAAAACAAATTACCACACTACCTTACCGTGGGGATCGGGTTTTCGTTCTGCGATGACCCCGAGGGCTATGCCATGTTGAAGTGAAAAGTGCTCCTTCCGTGTCATCCAAGTCTCACACGCCGCGGGCGAGTAGCCAGAAAAAAGCAAATTTCCGTTGTTGGAGAGCGTGGCGCATTTTTCGCTTGGCATTGAACTCTCTACATAAAAGTCACAGAAGCCCATAGACAGCAATGTAACTCGCGCGAATGTGGTTCGCCTTGTATATAAGGCCATTGTCTCTTGCCTCTTACCCAGCTATCCTGAGTGGGGTATGATTCACTAGGACGCGTTGGACATCTTCGACTGGCAGACCGCCATCCAAAAAGCGTATGAGCCGCCTGTTCGGTCATCGAATCCTAACACAAACTCTGTTGCTTGACAGGAAGCACTTGGTTGTGCACGAGCTGTAGTTGCTCCCTTAAACAAAAAACCAAGTGACGCTGGGACGCCACTTCGTGCCTGATTCCCAGGACTCTTCATGGATAGTTCCTCTACACATATCGCTCATGGGCCGGTGCCATTCGGGACATCCATGAAACCGGCTCATCCTCTCGCAAAAGCTAATCACATAAAAGTAAAAGTACGAATATTTGCAAGTAGTGCTCAGAACAATAGAGGATAAACCGTCTTGACCCACAGCAGAAGGCGATTTCGAGAAAAATGGCTCTATATTTGAGGAAACAAAAGGATAACTGGATGGTTGGGTATTCAATGGACGACGAATAAGCGCGTCTTGCGGGCTGTTGGCGTCTATATCATAGTTTTTTAACGGGACTCGCTGTCTACATAGAAGCCGGATTACGTTCCAGAGAAGTTTGTTGTTGATGGCAAAAAAGAACTGATGAGCAAATGTCATATTCGGCCGTTGTATCTCTTATTTGGTCAGGATGGAGTGTCATTTCACAGAAGTCTGGTCGCGTAGATTATGGGCGTGTTGTTTTCGCCTTCTCAATGATTTCAGCAATGGGAAAGTTATTCTACCGTTGTTAAGATAACACAGTATACATAAAACAACACAAATCAAATACCGCACTCACTGTCTTCCTAAATATTCTAGCGGGCAAAGAGGGCAACGAAGAAAGCAAAAAAGGGATCTTTGAAGAAAGGTAATATTAATGGATGACAAGTTTCTGGAGATTATCTTTTTGTTTTTCCCTGCTAGTGGACAGTATGCTGAACGTGAATAAATTTAGGGTCCGATGATGATGAGAGCGTGATCATTCATAGCAACAAGAGCTTTCAGTTTTAAGTGAAGAAGTCCAGAATGGTTGGTCTTAATTATGTCTAGGAATTCACTTAAATTAAAAGCAATTATGCGATATGTAGGCTCCAACAGTCACATAGTAATGGGATCAGAACGGGTATAAAAGCGTCAAAGAACAGGTTAATGTCCCTCCGAGAGCAAGAGGGAGCTTGCATGGATCATTGATCATCAGTGTACCTCGAAAAGGCGAGAATTTAGGATAACATTTAACAACCACATATTCAACATCGTTACGAGAGAAAGTAAAAACAACTTTATACTTGCCAGACCACTCCGAATTGATGTAAGGAACCACACCACCACCTGTCCTCTTCATGCACTGTCTTCTGTCTTGATAAAAGCACTCGAAGTTATCAAGGATAACAAGTTTGTCTTCAATATCTCCATTCAACCAAGATTCTTGGATATAAGGCACACAAGCGTTCGTGTTGATCTGAAAGTTCAGAAAATTGGTTAGAAATGACGTTTTTCCAAAAAGAGACTGAATTTTAGTACTAACCAATGCCTCAGTATGGTTGAGCTGAATGTTTCAGACTCCGAGATGGCTACTCGTCCTGAATGCCTCTCAAAGTGCTCTCAAGCGACCGTATGTCTGTTGCAACCTCTGCTGAGGATGTCCTACTCACTGTCTCTTCGTGGCGGAGGCGTTTTCACAAAGGTGAGAGGACAAAAGCGAATGCCCGGTGATCCCTACCGGGTTGACTGACTAATAGTCAGTCTGGGGGAGATGGCTAAACCCTGATTCCAAACCAACCTTGGGTGGCTTACAACACTGCCCACCGTCATCTGTGCCGGAAGGGTGTACTGGGCACCCAGGATATCTGGCCCCGTCCAAACGGCGTATGAACTGAGCAGTCACCAGCCTCCAGTGGGTTATGGAACCCACGTTTCGTCCCGCTGCCTTGCGGGTTGGGCTTTGGATAGCTAAAGGCTCCGGTTGTGGACCCCTAAGAAAACCACCTGGTTTGGCCTGGGCAACCTGACAGTATTGCACCCATAAACAAAACAAATCAAGGAATCCCACACTATGCATCCCTTCTTACCCCGTTGTGCTGTTTTGTTTGGCACACAGCCTGAAATCAGGCGAGTGTTAAGTTTAATAATATAATATACTGACCAATGCGGGAATTGTCGTCTTTCTAGGGGTTGTGCGACCAACGGCAGTCTGCACTTGCGTTTTCTTGTCCAAGTTGGTCTCGACGAGCTTTAACAAAAACGAGTTGAGGAATGTGAGACGGAACATGTGTCTCCAATCTGAGTGAGTGATTCGCTTGAGTAGCGGATTCTGGGTGGGTAGAAGACAACAAGAAAATATGGCCTTATTTAGTAGCGGGCCACACTCGGCACGTCACAACACTATCAGCAGACTTATGTGGAGTGGAGAACGCTAGTCAGGCGGGAATCCCACCACATCCCCGAGCGCTGCCGCTGATCGTCTACAACCGCTTGTTTGGTGAGTTCACCTTATTCACGGTTAACCGCGGGTGCGGCCGTTCTCGTATCTGCTACCTGGGGATACGCGCGGTAGCATACAGCTCTACTCCGCGGGTAGTGGGTTTACAGAAAGACATGGGACGGATAGCACAACCAACTCCACAGCCTTTTAATACATAGCTGACAACTAACAAATATAACAGTACGAATGTACATAAGGGACATTGTTGAGGGAAAACCCCAAGCCGTTGTGACTGCACCTTGACGTGGTGTGATGGCTTGCGCGCCTCTATGACCCAAAGAGCTATACAGGATGGCTTCTTTAAGCCGGTGATGCAATCAAACCTGACAGGTCAATGGGCAGAGGTCAGACAAAGTCCAGTCTCCTGGTCCTCCAGGTTGGGGGTTGATTTGAGCTGGCAACTCAATCGGCAAAATCAGTGGAAGAATAATTGATCCGAACAAATGGACTTCCACTAAGCCATCCCGCTGCCTTGCGAATAGGTTCTTGTTAGAACTAAAGGCTTTGGTTGAGAACCCTGATCGTTATCCTGCTTTGTGGCTCGACACCCTAGCAGTATCCGTCCAACATCTGCCATGAACTGCACGAATACAAAGAATTCCATACTGCATCGGTCGTCGCGCAGGATAATCAGGACCGCGTTGCCCATTGCATCAAGCGGGGTGGGTAGTGATAAATGTGCTACTGCTCAGAGCTCCCTCGCTTTTATTCAACTTCTGTCCTCTGTCCCTAACCACCCCTCTTTGCCCCATCTATCCACCCATAACGCTCCCACTGATAACACGGCCGATACTCGCAACGACACATTGCCAAATAGTGTCGGGAATAATCCTCTATCTGGTAACTCACATTTTTTCAATCCTCGTCAGTCTCTGAATCTGGTCTCCTTCAACGTGTGTACACTCATGCAGGCCGGTCAGCAGGCGTGCCTAGCCCTCACAATGAACTCTCTGAATATTGATGTATGCTGCGTAAGTGAAACGCGTATCCAGGATTCGAGCAGTGTGATTCAACTAACTGCTCCTGGTATCTCATCGAGGTATTTCCTGCGCACTTCAGGAGATGAAGTTGGTGGAGCTGCGGGTCAACGTGGTGTAGGAACAGTCTTGACTGACAAGGCTGAGGCTGCCCTTTTAGACTGGATCCCTGTTAACAGTCGTTTATGTGCTATGAGACTCCAGGGGTCAGTCGGCGTTCGAAAGGATAGTTGTGTAAAGCGCAATTTATTTGTGATCCCGGCGTACGCCCCAACGGACTGCAGCTCAGACGCGCAGAAAGATGAGTTCTATGACGAACTCGCCACCCTCGTTCGCAGCAGTAAAGGTTCTGACATTGTAGTGCTAGCTGGTGACTTCAATGCACAAGTTGTTAAACAGTGTGTCAGAAGCCTGTTTAGGTGGGCGCTGTGCTTTACCTGCTGAGCGTACAGATAACGGGGATAGACTTCTCCAGTTTTGTGCAGACAATCGATTGTTCTTGTCTAGCACCAATTTCCGACACAGCTCGCGTCGCGCAGCGACACGGCGCTCTAACTCTGCAGGTACTTTGAGTCAAATTGATCATATTGCCGTAAGCTACCGGTGGCGCAGTTCTGTTCGGAACTGTGGATCTTATTGGTCCACGTACATAGAGTCGGACCATGCATTAGTTTTAATGCAATTATCTCTCCAGCTCCATGATTATCGTCGCAAACCGCAAACCCGATTAGCCGTGCAACGTTTGTCTACGCACCCGTTATGAGCAGAAGTTAGCACATGAGCTAGGATTCACGGAGAACAGTAATGTAGATGAGCATTTGGCTCATTTCAAACAGGCGATGCACGTGGCAGCAGGTTTTGCCTGTGGTCCTAGATCCGATATCCATCAAAGACACTGGATCTCGCAAGAGTCGTTGAGTATAATGGAGCAAAAGCGTCAGCTTTCGAACCGTAAGGGGATGAATAAGATGCAGAGAAAGCTGCAAAGACAAATTAGAAAGGCTTTAAGAATGATCGCGAAAATTAGTGGGTCAAGGTAGCCGAAGAAACGGAAATAGCAGCTGCTTCAGGTAACAGTCAAAGACTGTTCAAACTTATTCGTGACACCGGTGGACGGCGAACCCAGGTCAGTGAAACGATTTGCGATAGGAATGGAGAACCCATCCATAGCAAACAGCAAAGGCTTGACCGATGGGCCGAATACTTCAAGGAACAGTTTAGCTGGCCGCACGCTAGTGCAGTTATTCCCGTGTCAACAACTGCGACTCCTTGAGTGGTATCACTTGAGCCCCCATCAGAAGTAGAAGTAGAGTCATGTATTCGATTACCAAGGCGAGGGAAAGCGGCAGGTCCCGACGAAATTCCTTCACCTCTTTTCAAACTGGGTGGTGAGGCGTTAATAAAATCACTTACCGCCTTGCTCCGTGACATTTGGGAGGAGGAGCGTATTCCGTTAATATGAAGCGAGTCATTGATTGTTCCCATCTTCAAGAAGGGAATACGCAATGACTGCAGTAATCATCGTGGGATTAGCTTAATCCCGATAGTCACCGAAGTATTAGCTTCGATTTTGCTGCATTGTCTTACATCGGCTCGCGAGAGGAATGTCCGCGAACAGCAGGCTGGATTCCGCCCAGGTCGAGGATGCATCGACCAGAGTTTTACTCTTCGCCGACTACTTGAAACGCGTCACACGCACCGCCGACCAACAATAATGCTTTTCTTAGACCTGAAAGGCGCCTTCGATTCAGTTGATGGAACATCGTTTTTCAGTGTTCTTCATCGAAAAGGTATGCCCCAGAAGTTCATGAACCTAATGAGATTATTGTATTCTCATACTTCTGGCAGCGTTAGGTTTTACGGTGAACTATCCGGTCGGTTCGAAACGACCAGTGGTGTTCGACAGGGATGTCCTTTGTCTCCATTCCTGTTCAACTTCGTCATGGACGAAATAATGGACAGTGCGCGGCAAAATCTTCAGAATGTAGGCGTCGAACTAGGAAATAGTGAAAAGCTATGTGTCCTAGATAACGCGGACGACGTTGTCTGCCTGTTTGAATGCACGGAACATGCTCAGCATGCACTAGATAATCTCGCAAGAGCTGTAGCTCCATTCGGCATGCGCTTTGCACCTTCTAAGTGCAAGGTGATGTTACAAGACTGGACGTCAACAATTCCGAGCTTGATGCTCGATGGGGAGATGCTGTCAGTTGTCGACCACTTCACCTACCTCGGTAGCTGCGTGACGACGGATGGGAGCACTGTAGTAGAGGTGAGCACGCCTATATCCAAGGCTCGAGTGGCGTACGCTGGACTGAAACACTTGTGGCGCCGACCTGATATTTCACTGAAGTTGAAATGTCGTGTATACTGTGTCATAGTACGTTCAGTTTTGTTGTATGGTTGCGAGACTTGGAGTCTGCGTGCTGAAGATATTCGTCGTCTTGAGGTTTTTGACCATCGATTTTTACGTAGTATCGCTAGGATTGGGTGGAATAGCCGAGTCAGCAACGATAAGGTCAGAAATCGAGTATTGGGTATTAATTCGTAGAACGTTCTGTCACAGCGTTTCCAGCTTAGTAGACTTCGTTGGTTAAAGCATGTGTTACGTATGTCAAACACACGTCTACCGTACCGTGTCCTATTCTCCGTTCCTCCTAGGGAGAGGAAGAGACCACGTGGAGGTCAACAGATGACGTGGCAGCGAGGGATGAGAAAATGTACAGCAGACTTAGGAAAAGTAGGTGCTTCACTTCTTCGTGGTTGGGGTCCAAAAGATCCGTCTACCAGTTGGCTGGAGACACTGAAGGATATGGCTGAGAACCGCAAACAGTGGAGATCGTGTTGTCACTTTCTGTCGAATCAGAATGACTGATCGATGTGCGTTTGTACAGTTAGAGTGTGTATTTCGTGTGTTGGCTACTAGGGCATTCTTTCCTTTTCCCACCCATGTAGGTCCACTCCCTGTCCATCTTGTATATTCATACTTTATAATTCAACGTGCAACATGATGAGAAAGGGCAGTGGTCAGTGGGGCTTGCCCTACTGTTTAACGCTGTACGGTGATGTTGATGATGTTGTTGTGACACTTTTATCCAGTAATGGCTACCCGAATTTCCTAGTTAATATGACTGCCAAAGAACGATAAAACCTCAGAAAGGCGGTAATGAAAAGAAAGTCAATGTACATCTTTTCCCCTCTGCATTTTGGAAGTGATGCGTTGGCAGAAGTTGAGCACAGATTGCCGAGTGTTGCTAACAAGACATTTTTCTCACCTGGGGTACAAACCCAGTTTGTGCCCCTACCAATGGTAGTTTCAGGGTTTGAAGATAAAGTAACAGATTCTACAGTCCTATTTTGTGTATATTCATTTTCGTACTCCTCCCAGGCAATGTGCATCGATTGGACGACCAGACACTCACCTGATCGTATCCTTGAGTACCTCTCTGCGTGGCTAAACACTGGAGTAATTGGTTCACTCATTAACGCAGAGTTTTAACATTTGACTGATGCAAATTACAAAGGGAACTTGGAAGAAGCTTCCCGTTCCTTGTATGGGATTCGAGTTGAACAATCCGTATAAACGAGGTATCACATTTTGGCCGCAATCAAAGCTATCATAATCGGTCTCCATAACCCCATCTCGTAAGCGAAAAAAAAAACTTTTTTTTTGCTCATCCGCGCCCCTGACTTTGTTCTCTTAAAAAATACAACTGCATTGAATCAAGAAATGCAGTCTGTTTATCAATTTTATTGCTCTTTGAAGCGCAAATCTTGCCAACCAGAAAAGCGCACTGCACATGGGAAGAGCGGAGCGGGAAAGTGATAGTGAACTGTGGTACAGAATGCCTCGAAGGGACCCACAGGTACATTAAAGACATATCAACGACAAAGATCTTTTCGACTTACGCTCCACAGTCCGCACAATCAATATACGTCAACGGCGAGCTGATTGAGAACATGCAGGCATTCAAATAACTCGACTTCACGATCCTCCCAAACGGCTAAGCCAAGAACGAAGTCAAAGTGTGAATTGACAACACCATGAGGGCGTTTTCCCAGTCACGTAAGTCACTTTGGGTGCGAAACAAAATCAGTCTCCGAACTAAAATCAACGTCTCCCGAGCCACCATCCGGCCAGTATTGATTTACGTTTGCGAAACTTGGCCATCACGCATTGGGGACACCAGAAAGCTGGGAGAACTTGATCACCGATGTCTTCGAATGATCCCTGTTGTGTGGTTGAATCAGTCACATGTCGTGGGGCTTTTCCGTGCGCCGTGAACGTCCGCTATTGATTCACTCCTGCCCCTTTCTTCTTACACTAGCGCACCCGTAACCTGTCTGTACCACGACTTTCACTTTTTTTACTACATCCTTTTGCATGAGTGCAGTGGGCGGAAAATATATACTCCATAGCCACGAAGGCCCACTGTACTATAAGGGATAACCGGCAACCAGACCCTGAGACTTGGAGTGGCGGAGAAACACATAAGGTCCCTATAGGTCAGGTGTGATAAAGATCCGGACGACAATGGATTGCTGTCTACCACCACTGTCCCGTTCCACCAATCACATGCAAACTACTTCGCGTCAGACTGATATGGATTGACAACTCACGTTTACTCGGACATTCTTGCTCTGGTGCCGATACTTGTACTTGCCGTTCGTTGATTCTGAATACGTTCCTCGTACATGTGCGCTTTCGTTCTAACTACCGAATTGGGGACATAACAATCCTCGAAGTGACCTGGCGCGATAAGATATCAAACGATACGATAAGAGAAGGATGCTTCCATATTGAAAGATCGTCGGTATATCTCCAACGGTGACGTTTGCGGTGGTCCGGCCACCGTGCGACGCCCGAACACAGATCTCAAAATAGTGTCTGCCACCTGTTCTATGCCAAGGTTGGTGCTGCCGCCTTGGGGGACAACTGAAAACATGGATCAACACTGTCAAGTCGGACGTCGAGTGATTGGGACTCCGGTCTGTTTACAGGGCTTGCCTTCGGAATCAGAACTGGATCTATCTGTGTTCCGGTCTCGCATCTGACCGCCGTTCATGAGTAGGCGCAATCCGTAACATCCATGAAGCCGGCTCATCCTCTCAAGAGATGGCCGCATAAAACCAAAGTAAGTAAGTACCCACAGGTACTGGTAAACGTTCACTGGATGGGATTTGTAAAACTTGGTCTCGAATTCACCCTCAACCTGCGGAGCGCCAACTTTTCAGTTCGCTATCCACGAAGCTCAGTTCATTTCATTCAACCATTTACCTCGCACTTCTTTGCTCTGGTTTTGGTTGCTGCCTCGCAACATTGTCCAATTGAGGGCAGAATGAATAGAAACACAACTTGAAAAAGGCACGAAGCGAAATAAGACGCGGAAATCACGAAGACGAAGAAAGAGTTCGAATGTAACTACGCCACTGGCCGCAACACCTAGCCATATCACTTAATGTCTCCCATCACCTGGTAGACGGGTCTTGTGAACCCCAACTCGGAATTCTAACATCGTACTTGGTCAAGGTTTTCACATCTTTTTGCCATGTCATGGACTGACCACATCGACCTACCTTCCAACCACTACCTGCTTCGAAGAACAGTGTATGCCGAGGAAGTTTGTTGGTTGGCGCGTGCAACACATGTCCCAGCCACCTTTACCTGCTTAGGTTCAGCACTCGTTCTAATGAAAGACCTCTGGTTCTCAACACCGAACACCTTACCTCAACATTCTTGATATGGTGCTCCCATCATATTCGAGCTATACTACGGAGACATCGAGGCCCAAACACTAAGTCTTCGCCTATCTTCTGCTCTTAACGACCATGTTTCTGGACCGTATAAAAACAGATCTAACCGCCGCAGTGTACACTTGCCCCTTCGAAGACAGTCGGATGTCACGCCTGCGCCACAGATGACCGAGGTTCACAAAAGCCAAACGCATCCTCTTTTTACGCGACGGCATTTCATCCGTTATCTGACCACCTGGTGAGATATAACTACTCAGGTAACAAAGCTTATCTACTTCAGCTGCCGCTTCCCCTACAAAATCACGGTTTGGTGTATATCCAATGCAGTCCTGAAGCACAATTTTACACTAGAAGAGGGCAAAAGGTATACCGAACATCGCTACGCTCTTGCTTAGGCTATCTGGAAAGAACAGCAAATTACAGGGATCTTTATTTAGAAACGTAACATCGTCTGCGTACTCCAGGTCAGACAGTTTATTGTCTGAACAAAGACCGATGCTGCGATTCTCACACAAGAAAGGGGCTATTTCGAGAACCGTTTCAACTGAAAAATTGAAGAGGAAGGGATATAGAACATAGCCCTGATAGACATTGCTTCTCGCGGTGAACTCGGATGAGAGGTCGCTGCAATCACGAAGTTGATTTTGGCTGTTCGCATACAAGGATTAGAAAAGAGAAATAAATTTCTCTGGCTCGTCCTCCAGTGAGAGGCCGCGCCAGAAAACTGTGCAGTTGACCGAGTCGAATGATGCCTTCAGATCAGGGGAAAGCAGAGATTGAGACGTGCAAATGTTCAAAAATTTGTTGAAAACTAAAGATGTGGTCGATACAACCCCGACCGGGTCTGAAATTGGTATGATTCTCACGCGTACACCTTTCACAGGAGTTGGATAATCGGTGAAGTATGATCCAAGCGAGCAGTTTGGATGTGATTCTTACCAAGCTAATTCCTCTGTGGTTTTCACAAGAGGACCTGTCGCCTTTCTTGTAAACCTACACAATCATCAATTCACGCTAGTCCTTGGGGATCTGTTTATTATTCCAAGTTACCTGGAGCAGTTCTTTTAGCTCCAAAACCAAAGTTTGGCCTCCATCCTTGAAAAAGATAGGGACAACTCATCCGGTCGAGCGGCTTTGTAACCTTTCAAATAACCTGTCTCCCACACAACCTCCATTTCTGATGGCGTTGTAATATCTACCTGCATCATTTCTTTGGCAGGTATATTCGGGGGGTCCACTGCAGAAGTGTGCCATCTGAACTGCTCTTTAAAATGCTGTTCCCAACGGTCCAGACGACATCCCTGAGGATGAATCAGTGATCCGTCAGATTCCATGATCAACCCACTTAAACGGGGCTTTCATGGACCGGTATTTCTAATCAGATGGTAAAGGTTACGACCATTACCAACGCGCGAAGCGTAAAGCGAGGAACTGAGGTCGTGCCTTGGGTGCAAAGAGTGGTCACAAAAGTGAGGTCTTTCATGCACGTTTCAGAGACACAGCATACATCTTTCTTGAAGTTTTCAAGAGTTCTATCAAAGACAACCTGTTTTCCAGTCTGTCATAGTGTGCGGATGTTGAAGGCAGCCAAATGAAGCGAACATGCTAGCTTTTTTTATTACATGCTTATGCATGAGTGCAGTGGAAGGGGTATATACCCCATAGCCACGAAGGCCCACTGCACTATCAGGTATAACCGGAAACCAGACCCTAAGACTGGGATTAGAGAACCAAATAAGGCCCCAATAGGTCAGGCGTGTTAACGACAGTGAAATGCTGTCTACCACCAAAGTAACCGGTGGTGGCGGGGATTCGAACCTTGGACCTTTGAGGTGATAATCCAACGCTCTAACTCACTCGGCCACCATCGGCAGTTTGAGAATTGTGTTTGATTCGTGTCCTACTCGCAAACTACTGCTTTTTCAGAGCCACAATAACCCGTGGCATGTTGCATCAGTCTTAAATTGAGGGAGAGAAAATTAGTGAGGCTCCTGACACGTTGGATGATGGAGGTCCCTGGGCGAATCGTACTTCACGGCCACCCTCACTGCCAAAGGGGTTTTTCTTTGGGGACCCTAACTGGAGCCTTTGACTCAGAATCTGGTCCATAGGACAGTGATGCGTTCACCCAGGATGGGAACATGTCCAAAACATCCATGAAGGAACTTCTTCTCGTCTGCCACATGAGATGTGATTATTGCGCCTATCCTGTCTTGCCATCTCTGGTGCTTTGTTGTCGATCCTCTTTTTCGGATGCAGTCCTTAGTTCCATGCATCCATTGGAGCAGACAAAACATAAACGGACTGCATCTTTCGGGCCGGGGGCTTCCCAATGAGGTGCGATGACTTCTTCCGCCGTCGAGTAAACTCCCAGGTATTCCACTTTTACGTCCATCTAATGAAAGTTCTTTGACGGGTATTCAACTTCTCTCCGTGTTTGTTTGCTGAAGTATCTTTTCCAGGGGCATAGGGGTTAGAACCGTGTGTTTCCCACTAACTAGCTCAGAAAGACTGAACTTCGTCAGGCCTCTACCCATTGACATCAGAAGAGCAATAATTAGATTCATCATCACGAATTGGATTCTAGTGCGATCTTTTAACATGTAATCCCTTTAAACCTCCTACATTGGCTCCAACGCTTTTGGTCAGTAATTGTCCTTCATCTGTTCTCCCTCGCTCCACTGGTACACCTTGGGAAAGGCTGAATGTAGCAGCGCGATTGTTGGCTCACCGGCATTGATTTTGCTTAGTGCCTCCTGACTTCCCGGATTTGATCCAAAGGAAAACTAATGTCAATAGTGAGATACGGATAAAAGTGACAGAATCAGAGCGTGGTACGAATACTGAGCAGCGTGACTGTAATACTCCCGAGTCCCGTGGTTTTTCATTAACATTTCAACGATAGAAAAGTGTAAAATACGTACGGTGAAAAACCTGTCCATGTTTCTATCCCCTGTTTTATTTCCTAAGTCTCCATCTAGTGATGCTGGTATCATACAGTATCATCACTGAGCCCACCGTTGAACATTGTGCACGTTTTCTTTTTTGTTAGGCACCAACAGTAATACATATCCGCAGAGTCCCATCTGGGTTGAGCATTTGTAACGCGTGATAAGTAATCATTCTGTGGAAAAAATTGAATGTGCTGCTGATTAAAATTTTGATTATCCATACTACGCGGTGATGCTCACTTATGGAATACCTCATAGTGTGTCCGAGTTTACAGTATCCCGGTATTGTCATCATCACTGCAGCCCAAGTTATCAGATCAATCCTTTAAAAACTTAGTATCGCAAGTAAACTGAATTACAGTTAGGGGGTAAACCCCATGATCAAAAGACACTGTAAAAGTAGGTTATGAAAGAACATTCACGTGAGAACCAGTTTGTTGATCCTGCTTTTCGAGAGAGAGGTTGTAGTTGTGTGGAAAGGCAGAAGGAGGGGGAGTGTTCCGCAGTTTAACAGTCTGGGAAAAAAAAGATTCAAAGACAAGCAGTACGACATTTAGTGACAGATACTTGAAGATAATGACTGACTGCTTGTGTACATGATGGTCGGGGAAAATTTTCACGAAGAAGAACTGCTGAAGCAAGCTCAGAACAAAATGCGAAATAGTACCGGTAGAAGGGGGACAGCGAAGCAACTGCCTCACGATGGGCTAGTGACTGCAGACTAGAGGTTAGAAAAGAGTCGTCGGTCAGCCGGATGGCCTTTCGTTAAACCCGGTCAAGAAGAGAAACATGTAGATGCAGCCCAACCTCTCACTTGAC
The DNA here is from genome assembly GCA_948099385.1 of Fasciola hepatica. Classification (NCBI taxonomy): domain Eukaryota; kingdom Metazoa; phylum Platyhelminthes; class Trematoda; order Plagiorchiida; family Fasciolidae; genus Fasciola; species Fasciola hepatica. The sequence goes on from CANUEZ040000019.1 coordinate 21,920,682, forward strand.
TGCAGTATTCGAGTGCGGGACGGATTTGAGTTTTGTACAGCAGAAGATTAACCGACGTTAAGAAGTGTTTTGGCGCGAAACAGAAATCCAGTTTTGCGTGCTGCACGAGGAGTGAGCTGAAATCTGAAAGAGAACCGGAATAAAAAAGGTTATGGATAAGCCAAGAAGAGATAGAATCTGTGGAATGCCGTACAGTTGAATCAAATGATGAATGTGGGGAGAATGAATGATGTTTCAAAGACATTAAGAGAAGAACGGTTTTGGAAACTGAATGCACATGATTGTGGGAGCCGCGGGTGGAGATGTGTCAGAAGTCGGAGTTTAAAGATGCATTAATTGCACTGTGGTCACGATCAAAGTTGGTGTGCATTGAGAACGAGAAAAATGAAGGGCGGCGTCATCGACAGGAATGAGTTGGTTTGGAAGTAGTAGACAGAAGATCATTAATAAATAAAAGGAAGAGAGTGGGGCAAGTACTATACCTTGGGGAACGCCAGCATTCACAGGAAATGGATCGGACAAAACCCCATTAACGCGGACGGAGATGGTTAGCTCACTGAAGCAACCTGATATCCACAATACAAGAGCGAGGGAGGACCCGAATGTGGGCAGTTTCGCCGACATGCTTTCGTGCCAAACTGGGTCAAAAGCTCTAGAAATGTCAGGCGAGACCATGTGCGCTTCTCTGTGGCTGTCCAGTGCAGCCGACCGGGAGTGTGAGACGAGAGGCAACAAATCGCCGGTGGAACGGTGAGGTCGGAATCCATATTGGCGATCGCTCAATAGTTCTTCACGGTCAAGAAACGTACGCAGTCGGTCGGAGATGACAGTCTCGAATATTTTCGAAGTAATAAGTGCGAGGTAAGTTAGGCGATAGTTATTCAGGTCAGAAAGATTACCGCATTTGGGGATAAGAAAAATCACGACGTGTTTCCAGGGCATGGGAAAGGTAGATGGGAGAGAGGAAGGAAGAGGGAGACCAATTCAGGGACGATGGGTGGTAGTGGAATAGGAAGTGGGTGATGTCTGAAAAGCGGGAAGATTTGAGTTTCGGTCGAAAATAGGACAAAAGTAGAAGATCGGAGAAATCGGTGTATAGAATCGATATTATGGTTCAGTCCGCGGATGTTAGTGAGAGTGAAGAGTTAGTAATTGTTTTGTGAGTGAGCAGAGCGGGCGAGAGAGCGAATGTGTGTGATTGTGCACGGTCATGATTCATAATTTGAGAAAGAAACCGGCAATCACGATTCTGAGAATTAAAGTGGCGAACCACATAAGGCCTCAATAGGTCTTCACTTGAAATACAGTTTCGTGGCTGGTTACAAATTCCATCTGGATAATATTGCGAAGTTAACGAGTATATCTCGCTCAAGCACACACATATCATGGCCAGCAAACTGATGAATCCGTTCAGCCTGTTGATTGCAGTTTACTTTGTCTGAAACAATCGATCTGCTCAGCAGCCTCACTGGAAGTTATTTTAACACTTATCGTCGATTTCTGTATGCTGAAGTTCAACAGTTTGTTTCTCACGGTCACACCAGAAGCTAGTGTAAAGTTATCTTCAGTGACAGACCAACCAGTATGAATCGCTACAGGAAACTCATTGTAATACCTGATTATTCAAAATGTAACAGCCTTTTCATCACTTTATGTGAAACTGTAACTTATCTGGGCTATCACGTATCTGACGTACACCTGTACATATTTGCAGAAGATAGAACTCGGTTCTTCTTCGTATATAGTGTGTTGCATTCAAGGTTACATTGCGTGCCCTCCCGAATGTGTCATCGTCGTTATCATTGCCATTGCAGTCATGGTGTGTTTGTTCTTCGCCATAGTATGTGCACAGCAACCGGTTCACGCATTCTGAAATCTCCGCGGAATGGCACAAGGACCGCAGTTCATCACCTACATTGTGTTGATTCGTGGGGTTGGATTTATTTTGTATTTGCGTCCTTTAAATGCGGTCAACTCTTTGTTAGGGTATGCATGCTAACCGAAAATGTACTTAAGAAAAACACGAAGTGATGTGCGTATCTCACCCGTTTCCGCATGGGATAACCTTGGGGGAAGCCAAAACGAACGAAAGCGGTAATACTCAACGCAGTTAACTCGCTTCATTCCTGTTCTCTTTTAATACACTAAGTGAATTACCGTCAAAGGGGTATACCTTTTGTTTTGAGGACAGACTACAAAGGGAACTTAGGAGAAACGTCCACGACAGAGCAAGCTTTGTAATCATATTTTCGAAGAATGATGTAGGCTCTGGAGAAGACGGAAAGGGGGAAAGCGTTCTGCGGTTTAGCAATCCGAAGGAACTAATGAAAGGGTGGGGTCCGATGTCCGGGGGAAAAGAACTACTGAGAAGTTCGAAAGAACAAAAATTCAAAAGATGGAATAGTGAAAGCAAAGCGACTGACAGATGATGGGCCATCGACGGAAGACTGGATTTTGAAGATTGGCCATCAATCAGGCGGGTGACCTTACGTGCAACGTCCTCCGTAGTGCACAACCATGAGGGGAAACATTTGCAGGAATAAAACAATGCAGATGGACATAAAATCTGATACTTGGATGTTATATAGAAATCCAATTCGGCGAAACAATTGTTTTTCAGTAATTCATTCCCAAGACATTGACAGATTACATAATAGACATTAGATAAAAGATCATGAACAAAGGCATGGAATAAACGCTAATCCTGGGCAGAGGTTTGTCAGTCAGATTATCCTTGCCAGGTGATTGGTTTATCTAGCTGATGCCATCTAGGTAACTAGACGGTAGATTCATATGGCCTTGGTCAGTCTTTGGCCATGGGAGTTGGAGTGCCCGGACCAAACGCTTTTAAGCGCACGGGTGAGGGACCAAATTCCTTATTTCAATTGCCTCAGCTATCGCTAGAATGCGCAACTGTGGACACTTTTGCATTTGTTTGGGGGGAAACGGTAAACAACTTTGAAAGCAGCTTCCGGATTTGCCTGATGTTCAGTGTCAACCAAATGCGCTAAGATTGCGCTATTTGTAGATCCAGTTTGTCCTTGACTCAATCAGCGCGGATGATGCTGTTTAATCCGAGTTAATAGCCGTCGTGCCGTTCGACCTACATGAGATGCATCACAAACACATGTGAAAGAGTATACGACCATTGATGAGGTCAGCATCGACAGTCTATCCCTGTTCTGAACCTGGATCAGAGAAGCGTCTCGAAACACACAACGTAGTGTGGCGGCATTGAATGTGTTTTAAATTCCTCTCCAGTCAACGGTTTAAGATTTCACTAACAATATCACCTTTAAATAGCAAGCTGATATGAAGATCTTTCTTTCTTACAGAGATTTTTGGCACCCTTTCGATAAGATTTCTTTCGATAAACCGATCCGGGTAACTGTTCTCACGTAGGGTGTTTCTTATTAGCATCAATTCGTCCCCTAAAGTCTCCGCAGAACAAATTTTCCTCGCTCTGAAGGCCAAACATTTCACTGTTTCGCTTCTGTTGCTTTCTAACGAAACTGTTGAAATTGGGTACTGGCCGATCTATGTTTGTTTTCGGTGCATATTTCGCTGGATCCAACCATCCTCCATTCTCGTACGAGTCACATCGAGAAACGGTAGTTGATTGTTTACTTCGCGTTCAGTTGTAAAACGCATCGCTTCCTGTGCCTCATTACACAATGTTTGCACAAAATCTAGGTCACGATTAACGTCAGTCACGCAAAATATATGATCCACATAACGATGGAAATGTTCAAAGCTGTCAATTGTAAACTTCAGCTTGGTTCTTTCTAATTTTGCGAGGACAGCGTCGGCAAGAAGTGGACCTAGTAGTGATCCCATAGCCACATCGTCTCGTTGTCTGTACAAAGTTCCATGAAATAGGAACTAAACATTAAATGCGCATCGGAACAAGAGCTCGCGCAAATCTTCTAGGGGTAAACCGACGTTCATGTTATTCTCTTTTATGTAGTTCACCACGAAGTTGATAGTTTCTAATAATGGTACGTTCGTGAATAGAGACTCGACGTCAAACGAAAACATTATTTTGTCCATATTAACATGTTTCATTCAAATCAAATGTGTCCTTAAGACCATATTTTTTTTTGAATTGGTTCTAGTAACTCAGATAACCATCGAGCGACATTATGGTAGGGTTAATTTGTCACTAATATTATGGGACGAATCGGTGTTCCACGTTTGGGGATCCTGGGGAGCCCGTACAACCCGCGGATTGTAAATCCCGTGGGTCTTATTTACTCATACAGTTAATTCGAGACAAAGCCGGCATTACTCATGTGTTTCAAAGTAGTTGTTATCTGGCGTTCAACTTGTTGAGTTGAATCTTCCTCACCAGGACTAGTGCCGAACTTGGTTCCATCATTCAGATTTGCTGTGAGTTTTTCAATGTAATCACATTTGTCCATCACCACTGCCTCTGTCAGATCCACTCAATAAGATGTCTTTATTGTTCAAAAGTTTTTACACTGTTATGGTAGAATTTTATTGCTCAATAACACAGCGTAGTCGAAATCGTTGGTAGCTTGTCGACGTTTCGGTCACCACGGGTAACCTTTTTCAAGACTGGTTTTACAACCAAATGAAACTGTTTTATTCGGTTGTAAAACCAGTCTTGAAAAAGGTTACCCGTGGTGACCGAAACGTCGACAAGCTACCAACGATTTCGACTACGCTGTGTTATTGAGCAATAAAATCCTACCATAACATTTCACATGGCGCATCAGTTTTTCGATACACTCCGAACCGATCTCGGTTCTGACACATTATTTTTTTCACTGTATCTAAATACTCTTTTTTAACTGACCATTGTAGTCTCGGGTTAATTTTTCCATATGAATGACATGTGTTCACTAGGGTTGACTTGAGTTCCTTTAACGTCCCACGATTTCGTGGTTGGGGTCCAAAAGATCCCTCAACCGGTTGGCTGGAGACACTGAAGGATATGGCAACGAACCGTAAACAGTAGCGATCGTGTTTTCACTTTCTGTCGGACCAGAAAGATTTATGAATATGCGTTTTTACAGTTAGACCGCGTATTCCGTGTGTTGATTTAGTCCCTTCACCATATATGGGTCCACTTATTGTTTAATGTCTGGAAAATATCCACTACATCGCATAAAAGTTCAATTCGGCGAAACAATTGGATGTTACCCAGCGTCCACAATGAACGAGTCAGTGTCTTGCAGACCCCTATTGGGGGCGCAACATATTCGACACACGTAAGTTTCACAGTCAACGTGTATCGAAGATAACTGATACTCCCAACAACATAACATGCAGGGGTTAGGGTAACATCCCCACTAGCTGGTACTCCATCCATACTGGATCTCTGCATCGTTGGTCCGATTGTCTCGTTAAGCTTGAGGGAATGTTTCGAGCGTTGGAAGCTCAACACAGAAAACCCAAGTGAGATCTGCTAGCAACAATCTAGTCTAGAAACCAGGCTCAGCATGCGATCTATTCTTGGTGAACTAGCGAATGACACATCAGCAGCACATGCGGATTTCTGGTGGGTAAAAATCTTCGTGACTCGCGCATAAGCAACGATACCCCTCCGATATTTTGCAATCAGGTGAGGCGCAGTCATCTGGTTGCACTTAGTTCAATTCATAGAACACAATTAAGTTTTATACGGGTCTAACCAAAGTGACTTCTAATTTAAACCGACAAAAAACAATAAATCGATATCAATCTGTTGTGTGTGTGTCCCCTGTTTTCCGGTAAAATGTTGCATGTATTTCGGTTCTCATCTTCACGTTTGGCCCTTCCCTGACCAAATGTGGTGCATGTTCCTCGCCTGTTCAAACCTAATTTGTTTTACCTCAGAATAGCTTCACAGTGTAGAACTTTTTAATTTGCACCTTTCTGGGTAGATATCGCATTGGATAAACAAAGTGACGAAGAAGATGCTGCAAAATCAATTCCGTTTTTCCAGCTGATAATGATTCTCGGCATCACATCATTTCAAACCGCCTTATTGCACATCAATAGGTCCTCGTAATTAAGGAACAGCATTGAGATCGATTCCTAAAACTGGAGTTCTTGTACCGCCTGACGGCCGTCTAGCACAAAACTGTGCATATCTTATGATGAACTTTATTTAATTTTTCCATTATTTTCTTCAGCATGGGAGGTGCTGTTGCCGTTCATGTGGCCTACAAACGTACAATCCCTTCATTGGCTGGTCTTGTTGTCATTGATGTAGTAGAAGGTGAGTTGTTCCCATTTTTCCATCTCTTGTGACGATTCGGTTTCAACATTGATACCGAAGTTGGATGTTTTTCGGCTATGGTTTCTAATCACTGATTGATCTATCCCCTTTTTAAGAAAACTTACTTCTACCTTGGTTTAATTTGTGTAACGACTAAAAGGCAGATTCTGTTTTTGTCCTTTCATCCTCAAATATCTCCACTATGTATTTTATGGAAACTGTGAATGTGCTAGGTTATTTTTGCAAGTTTGAAAGATATCATGATCATCCTTGAGAGCCCATGTGTATAGACGCTTTTAGTCATCTCTACTGTATATCCAGACGGGCTCAGTTGTTCCCTTCATACCACGATCGCTGGTCATAAACTTGACATACATGTTTGCCAACCGTGGTCGTGTATTTTTATCCAATTCGGGACAATAATTCACTCTGTGACCACATCAACTTGACGCACGCATAACAAGCAACTGATAACCTTGCCCGCTGTGTAGCTTTACTTGACAGACGTTGTTTCCAGGCAAGAACAGTTTCACGTCTATTACCACTTACGATTTTGATAGTGTTCCATATAGCCACTGTTTTAACATGCTCAGTTGCGTCTTGTCTAGCATAAAATTGACGTTTTAACCGCTCTGGTTGTTTGTGATTTAGTGTACAGTAGCGCCCCAGATTGCAGTTACCCCCGCGAAAAACGCTTTTGGTAGGCGAGAAGTTTTTCTCCGCATAAAACTTCCCGCCATACAACAAACCGACGGGCCCGAGGAATAAACACTTCCATCGGAATTTTACCCTCCCCCCTCCGTGCCAACAAGAAACAGGTTAACATATTTTTGATAATTTTTTCCGAACAATTTTCTATTCACTTTTGTCTGGGGATATGGTATCAGTTAGAATCACTAGGCGACTAGGTTTGTTGAGTTCTAATCATGATGACCAAATTTTATCCGGGTCAAGCAGTAACGACAGAATCATCGCCTGTGATGCTCGGGTAGCTTGGAGCGTTTGCTTACCACCTCGGAGATCAAAAGTTCGAATCTCGCGACCGACGCCGGTCACCTTGGTAGTGGACAGTGGCTCAATGTCGTCCACCGGCTCGTGACTACACCTGACCTATTGGGACCTTATGTGATTCTCTACTCGAAGTTTCAGGGTCCGGTTGCCGGATGGATATCTCTAATAGTGCAGTGGGTCTGCGTGATTATGGAGTCTGCTTCTCCCACTTCACTCGTGCAGAAGCATGTAATTAAAAACTCTCCCTTGGATTGTGTTGGTTGACTGATTTATTTTCTTCTTGTTGACTTTCACTACGAGGAGTGGTGCAGGTCGGGGTTGTGTCTTCTCTTCTTTTCTTTTTAACTTCGTAATGTGGTAATGTGTGGATAGTGGTATCGAACTTATCTCAGGTGGAGAAAGATCAGACCTCGAGTATGCGGACGACATCGTTATTCTAAATGGAGATCCCGATAATTTGCAGGATTTACTGAATTACATGAACAACTTTGGCGCAGTGTTCGGGATGCGTTTTGTGTCTTCAGAGTGCAAGCTGCTGCTGCAGGACTGAGTTGGCCCAACACTCAAACTAGATAGATTAGTTTTTATCTAATCAGTTGCTTTTTACCCGGAGGTCGGATATCGGATGAAATGTGTTCCCGCATACAGTAGGCGTATTTGCCTTTTGTCGACCTCGGTCACATGTGGTGCCGACGTGACATTCATTTATCTCTCAAAGGTCGAACTTACCCCGACGCAGTTAAGCCAGTCCTCTTGTGTGGTTCACAGATGTTAGCTATTGTGGATGGAGGATATACGAAGGCTATCGGTGCTCGAGCACCGATTGTAGTATTGCTCGAATTTGGTGGAAACACCGTATTAGCCGAGGTGATATCCATCGGAGGGTGTACGATATGCAACAAAACATTAGACGAAACGCCCAGGATCACCAGGTTGAGGTATTTGAGACATGTTATGCACGTCATTGGGAAGGATTCCTCGAAGTGGATCGTTCGCTGCGGTGTTTACTGGTTGTTGGATGAGTGAAGGTGACCAGTCCATGGCACGGAAGAGAGGTATGAAAAACCTGACCAGGGATCGGGACCATTTAAGGCATGTTATGTTTCCTGGATGGTGACCAAGTGATTCTCGACTTAGTGGCTATATACATAGGATGATTTGACTAGGTGTCGCCATTGGTGATACTCTTGTATCCACACACTTTATCAATTTGGTCCGATTATTTGTGGTTCCCTTATCACTTTATTGGTATGGTTTCTGATTGCGGTTCTTGCTGAGAGACATGGCAAGCAAAGCCGCTGCACTCAGCGCATGGTCAGTGGTTGTTCGAGCTGAACTGGGCATAGTCCTCCCAGGCAGTTAGAGGTCGAAGGGTGGGCCAAAATGGTCGTTCCAGCACTCAGAGGAACTTGGCCGAGCAGGACGTGTTAGGCTTCCGAGCTGAGACCCATTTGACCCGCTCACCGGATAGCTGGATTCAAAGTAACATCTACGTTGCGCAGTCACCGGCGTAGTTCCATTCGACCTCTTCATTCGTCTTTATGATTTCCGCGTATAAATTTCTTTTCAATTTGTTTACTCTTTCTGATTCGACTCGTTTTGCTCTCGATTAGAAGATGCTGCAAAGTGGCCAACAAAATCAGAGCACAGAACTGCGGGAAACCCGGTGATTGGAGGATGAGGGTCGGCGACATCTTAGCATCGATTTTTCAGAGCATTGCCGAGCACCAAGCTCAATCATGAGATCAGACACAAGAGTTTACAAGGCTGCGATAGTGATGTGAATGGTAACAACAAAAACACTGTCTGAGTTCTCTATAAGATGTCGATAGATCAAATTGTATGACTTTGATCTTACAGACTGCTCGTTCATTGCATATGGATCTCGTAGGGTCAAGGATAGGCCCGGGTGAGGGTTCCGAATGTGTGTGTGTGTGTGTGTTTATTTATCTGTGGATGCTGACTTATCTGATCTATGCCCCCGCATACACGTGTTCTCGTGCGCCATTCAGTCCAGCTGCTTCATGGACAACTGATTCGCCTCTATCTGTCGGATACCGTGTTCTCGAATAACCGTTGAATATCCACTGTGGTTCTAACCCAGTTCTTTCTGCTGCATTTTTTAATAGAAATTTCAGATATCTCGTTCGAGATCAAATACGTGCAGCAAATAAACTTTGAAAGACGTCCAGTTCATGAGAAATTGATCTATAGGTTTTGCGTAGTTATCATCACATGAAGACGCTCACTGAAGTGGCCTCAGCCATTAACATTGTTTTCCAAGAAATACTCACTCGCCAACGAAACCACGGCGCCAACAAACTCCGATGCAAAGATCTCAACAGAGTTTGTTTCTTTCAGTTGATGCCCATTAGCGCTTTCTTTGTCAAAATTCATCGTCGTTATCTATTAGCATAACAGAGGGGATTTATCCAGCAAGGTGTCCTCTTTCGACACGAAAAATCGATTTGCCGCACAGCTCCACCACCAACTACGGGTTTTCCGTGATTTCCCCATCTCGTCAACACAGTACTGACAGGAACCACGTGGATATGCTGTTCAGAGCAAGCATGGTGCCAACACTACAACTGGAAAACAAAGTGGGCAGAAAAATCACAACCGAGTAAACGGACGTCTAGATAAATGTTTTTTTGCCACTCAGTTACAAACTGTTGCACAGTCGGTCAATATTTTGTGCTTCTAAGTTTAGCACGAACGGTATTCCGTTCATTCTGCCTGTCTCTCTTTGTACGAACCTCTGCCCATTTCTAGGCTCAGTCTAATCCTAATCGTACCAGTACTCTCCTATCATACAACACTGGCTTCACGGCAAACTAACACAAACGAAAAGATAATTTTATGTCATGAAATGCTACTCTACTCAAGTTCATGAAATCTGTCAGGGGAGATGGTTTCTCAACTGTCCTGAAAAATGCTGAACTCACCACAAATCTCTAAGCAACTTCTGACTGATTGGCTTGTAAGAACAACAACAAAACCGGTTTGCTTAATCAATATTGAATCATCAGTTGGTGTACATCACGAAATGACATACAGGTGAACTAAACAGTGAGCACACGTGATTTTCGTCTCTTTTAACAGGTTCCGCTTTGAACTCTCTACAAGGTATGACTGCTTTCCTACGGAATCGACCGCAGACATTCTATTCCCTCTCGCAAGCCATTGAATGGAGGTAGGTTGATTGTGTCTCTTTTGCTCCGGTGCGTCATCAGTTGTTTTGCCTTGCTTTTACGCGACTGTCTCATTCTGGAAGACAATTCGGCTCCATGAATATCACGGATCATCGCTGACCATGCGTGGTGATTGGAAGCGAGTTCGGCGCAGATCGCAATCCAATTCTTCCATTAGCGGACCCTGCAGACAGGCCATAAGCCTAGGCCTTCTATACCCTTCCCGACAGTGCTGATCTACATTTCAGCCTGACCACCAAGGCGACAGCGCCATCCAAGATAGGGTTGGGGTTAGAGCGTTTGTTTAATTTGTTTCATCTCAAGTCGCTGTAGGGTATGACCGAGCCACTACAGTCGACGACGGTGGAGGAAGGTGGAGAGTTTGTCTGTGTCTAGGCATTGTCTGCTAACTTCATCGCTGGATATTCTGTCCCGTCAGTTGCATCAGTCGTGGCACACTTCCGTCGAACTTTCCGTCCAGGTTTTTAATCTTTTTACTATTCATTACATTTTGTTTGAATGACTGTCTGTGGACTGAAGTAACAACAATATTGTGTTATCTAACAAACAAACAAGTGGAACGGGTGAAGTTTACCTTGATGATGTCGAATAGTGTCGGTTGTACGTGGCACCTGCTGCTGTTGTATGCACGATCGGGGGTGGAATGAAAGGTTCGAGTTATATGTGTTTGTGAAACGTATTTTTCACTTGAAATCTACGACCTCTTTTAACAAATGAAGGTCTTTTATTTATTCTCCTTTCAGTGAATAATGATCTTACAAATCCCAAAATCAGGCCCAACCCCTATACGTGGCTTTGCAATAAGGCGTACTGATATTAACAATTTCGGTCCAATCTCATGCAAAAGTAATTGTGCAAGACATAATTCGTAAGGTTTTTTGACAGGTTCAAACGAAAGGTGTGTTGATTAGATGTTCGGAGTGTCCAGCGCTGCCATACGCACCGCTTCGAATCCCATCTCACCCAATCAGGATACCACCCACTGTTTTTTAAACATCTCGACCAAATCTTTGAGGAACTGTTGTTATTTTTCTTTTAGCTGCCAAAAGAGCCCATCTTTTGTAGTTTTCATTCAAAGCAAAGTCGGAAGTTCCATTCCTTCGGTAGCTTTGTTACATTGTATATCTGTTCTATCCGGTTCTTCTCAGGAAGTAACACGCCTATGTGCTCTGGTGGACACAATCTAATTAGGTCATCTGACAAAGACTGTCTTTTAATTCCACCACACTATGCACCAAAATAACCCGAATAATTCATAAGTTGGGTGTAAATTCGCAATATACAATCCTCCAGCTTTGGCCACTTTATTAGTGAGCCACTAATTTCTGATAGATTATGATGCCCCTCATTTCAGTCCTTCATTTCCCCGTAAATTGTTATCTCAAATACATGCTTAATGACGGTCTTCACATTCTTTTATCAAATTTGCAAATCCATAATTTGTCTTCTGATTGTGCGCCTAGACGTTGCCGTCTTTTGTGAACTCCCGTGCAACTGTCTCCAGCAAGATCTGTTGTTGGGCTATTCTATAGTGCAACAGATATTTCCATTCCCTTGGTCAGTATAACAATACGTTTTTGTAACTTGTGGCGGGCAATTTTCCTCGTTAGCATTAGAGGTTTTAAAAATGTGCGCTTTCTGAACAAGTTCCGGAAGGCTGGGTGACCGACCCCGTGGTTTCGGTACTCCAACTTGACCACTCCACAGGTATTATCCTGTGATCAAACGGGTGCAGTAGTCACTCAATATGGTGGGGTTTTCTTGATTTAGCGCCTACTGATTGATGCACCCTTTTAGTATTTTACTTGAAGCCATCACCGTGTTGTGAATTACACCATGTACTCTACTGTTAATATTAGGCAACTTTGCTATCATCTAGCTCACTAGTCTTGACTCCTCTGGTGCACTGGTGAGTTCTGTCACATTCACCGGGCTCATGAATCGGTTTTTTACAATTTGTTAGCTGTGACTTCTCCGTCAGATAAGTCATAGTCAATGATATCTATCTTATTTCTAGGCAGTTGAGCTTCCCGTGTGAGGTCTACAAAGTTCATCTATTTCATGGTTAAAGAAGTCAGCTAGCATGGCTGTATGTTCTCACGAGGAGCGTTCTTGCACTCACATTCATCATCTACCTGACGATGTTTAGTTTATTTTGAAGCTCCACGACACTGCTTCCGATTTGATTTCGTTAACAGATAACTATGAGAACTACCGCACTTGGTCCGGAGTTAGAATGGTAGTGTAAATTGAAATAAATACACTGCCTAATCATGTGTTAATTCCTCTGCTTAGCCAAGTATTATTGCTCATTGTATGAGCTTTCTTTGTTGCCCTAGAATCTCTGTTTTTCTTGTTCCTTTTCTCAGCGTGCGTAGTTCACAGTTGCGGAATCTTCAATCGGCTCGTGTCTCGTTTCCCGGTCAGTTGAAACGTATTGAGACCGGCGAAACAGCCACTTATGAACTAGAGTCTGGTGTGGCTTTCATATCTTCTTCCACGACCTCTGAGTCGGGGCCACCTCTGCCCAGGCCCAATGCAAAATCAAAGGAACCTCATCGGCTACCGTGTATGGCCGAGGATGAACTAGTTGAAGAGGAAGAAGTACTAGAAACGAAAAACAACACACCCGGTGGAAACTCACATCCACACGAACCACTACATGATACAGTGAATGTAAGTACTGTTAGGTCAAGTTGTTCTTGCGTCTAATCTCCTTTCGATTCCCGTGAACTTGTTTTTCAACACGAATATCAATTACCTGTTCCTCAATTGGTTTTTTTTCTTACGCCGGAGGTTGCTTTCCCCACAAGCAATGAGTTGTTTTTAATTGATTTTTTGTTCTCGGCATCTTTTCTGATTTCCTGTCAGTCCAATTTGAAATCATACCAACTTGTGTTGGTTATCCGAGAGGGCAGATCCGATCATTTATCCTCCTTCAAAGACATTATTATATCATATCACTAACATATAGCCTGGCAAATCACGGCCAAATTCAAATAAGTGATACGGGCGCAAGAAAAATACAAGATAACTTTCAGTGGGATCTTGAACAAACAAAGCACAGGTGGATTCAAAGGAAGGAAAGGATATGGGCCACTAGTCAATGAAAAGACGATACAAACGCATAACTCTCGACCAAGCCATCACTAGGCAGTGGAATGAACGAAATGTGAATGATATCCGGAAAAGAACGGGTACACCAACTGATGCTTCGTAGCAAAAAAGGAAACCTACGCGCTGCAGAACCCCGGGTTCCACTTCCACACAAACTGGAAATCAGGTCATATAAATGACCGTAGAAGGCTTGCAGTCTTCGTCTGCTCTCTCTCAGCCGATTAGCTCTCGTTTGCCGCACGCATTCTGTTCATACACTTTTACGGCAAACGTTTTGTACCCCTTGCTCATAAGTTTAGTTCGGTGGTGCAGTAAGTCGTAGCTTTTGAAACCTTTGTAATCAAATAGACACGAGGGCATTAAATCCGTATACCGTCATATGTATTTACACGTCTCGCTTTACTCGTTCATATTGAGTACCTTTGAAATGGTAACATCAAGACAAGAGCAATCACTTCCCATCAATAGTACATGAAAAAATCACACCCGATCCTCCGAGGCTCAAGAAACACGAGTATCTTGATGGAAGCTTGTTGTGATACTACTGGACGACAACCTATAAGGAGTTCCGACCAGGTTATCAAATGTGTTTTCCCAGACAAATGAAAACGATTCAAGACAAAGGAGGAAAATCTGAAGCACTGCGATTAGAGGAGCTTGCCGCATAGAAGCTATGTTCGTTGTAGCCCTCCATCTCTTAGTTTCGTATCGTTTTCAATAACGGTTAGGACTGTCTAAATTACTCCTTCGAATCGGTTATGAGCCTAATGCTTGCCGATTGCAATTCAAGGGTTGTGTACCCCCGTAGCCTCAAAGATCCACTATGCACTCAAGGAGACTCACGATGACCATTGAAATGTGAAATGGATAACCGTTCAGTGTCCGAATAGTTCAAATTTGGTAACGATCCAGATGACGGCGGTTCGTTTGTTGTCTGCTACCCCCTCCCCTCGCCCTCAATGTGGCCACCAGCAATGGTGACCGGGTTCGAACCCCGTGCCTTGAAGGGGTGAGGCATATGCACCACCCACATACCACCGGTCCTGTTGGAAATTATAAGCGGCTTTCACTGTTGAATCTAATAAGTAGTAGCTCGACTGCTGCCTTAATGGTGTTTCAAATGGTAGATCTGTGGATCTTGACCGGTGGGGGCCGAGTATTTCGGGGCGTTTGTTTGCCACCTTGGTGATCAAAAGTTCGAATCCCGCGACCGACGCCGGTCATCTTGGTAGTGGACAGTGACTCAATGTCGTCTACCGGCTTGTGACTACGCCTGACCTATTGGGACCTTATGTGATTCTCTACTCGAAGTTTCAGGGTCCGGTTGCCAGATGGATATCTCTAATAGTGCAGTAGGTTTGCGTGGTTATGAGGTATACCCCTTCTAATGCACCCATACACAACCATGTAATGAGAAAGTTATTTTCCTTTCCGCAGATGCTAAAACATCAGAGAGAAATTCGAAGTCGGTGTGTGGCAAATGTTACGCAATAAAAAATATTCCTTCCTACTAATTTCATAGATATTGAATGCAATTAAAACAGCTAAGTAAACGGATTAATTTTATATTTTCTGAACACACAAAAATTCAGTGATTTGTGTGAAGATGTTTTCAAAGTGATATAAACGAAACAGGGAACGAAGTGAAGTAGTTGACTTATCTTATGCTCAAGAAACTATATCCCAAATCTCTTTTTACACAAACAGCAATCGATAAGGTTGGTCAGGAGGTTTAAAAAATACTGATTTTACAGCGTATTAAAAAATTTTCAGTCTTCCTCCTGCCGCTTGAAAAAAACCGGAGTCAGACTTCTCTTGAGAGAAAAAAATATACCGACAGCGAACAAGTTATCATGCAGACTTAAAATCTGAAACTAGTGTGGTTGTGTTAGCAGCCGCAAATAAAATCCTGTTGATGTTTAGCCAAGGGCGCAGTCGGGTTTTTAGCACCTGATTTGGTCGATAGCCGCGTACATTATATATATATATATATATATATATATATATATATATATATATATATATATATATATATATATATATATATATATATAACCATGTATATTGCCAACGCAGCAATAGCAATTACAAAAATAGGAAAAAGGGTGGGTAGAACACAATACAAGAAACAGTTATTGGAAAATAACATGCTGTGATCTTTTCTTTCTCGCAGTACACTTTTTGATATTTTTTGTCATTTTGTTTGTCAAAGCGACATTTTCCTAATATTGAGACAAAAGTTTCTACACCACTGACTTCTATTCTGAGTCATGTAGCCAACGTCTCTAATTGACTTTGATGCGACCGCAGATAAGATTCAAGCAAAAGCTAATACGCACCAGGAAGAGGTCTAAATCGACGGCTGACCTCTTTAGTCCCTGTAAGTCAATTTTGCCTGATAGGAACCAATTTTAGTATGGTTTATCCAAGTTCAGCGTTGTGTACACGTAGGAGAACGCTTTGCATGATCACGCCCCTTTCTGTGGTAGCTTTTACGAATGATAATCACTGTGACAGTCCCCCCATCGAGACTCGCCCGTTTTTCGTATTTAGTATATTGATGGATCCTGTTCAGAATTTCAAAAAATATCTAGTTCATTCGTAGTCGCTGTTAAAGTATCCGAAAAATGTACTGCGGGCTCAAGTTGTTCAGATCTTGACTGTCCAGAAATACATGACTTAGGCCTGTAAAACGTTTCACGAGAGCAGTGAATGTTGTTGGTAGGATTTACGTACGTCCCAATGCTATCTTTATATCCGTACCGACTCCTTATTAAAATTCTCAGATTTATTCCCCGCAGTCTTGTTATTTGTCGTGCAGGATTTCCACAGCTGGACTTAGAATGAACCTTGACGTGCTTTGTGTGCATTGTCACTCGAGAAAACCAGTACTGTGGCGCTGTTTTTGTTGAACGTGTTCCGTTGTACAACCCTCAAAAGCACTGCCATCCTACGCTTTAGTGCTTGCATGCGTTCATCGGGCGTGGAAAATATATAGTTTTAAGTGCCCATAAAACTACAAAGCCCTCTGTGCCTTGATGAAATGTTACCCGAATATGTACGTTCGTTTGTTTAAGCGGCAGTATCGAAATAAACTCGTGTGTACTTTCGCCAGCGAACTGATACGCAAGCAGTGTGTCGCGTTTGAACTGCTTTTGTGTACGTGTACATATACGCATTCACCAGCTTATCTCTGTTCATACACGATCTTTCACCGACACGGAATGGGTCAAATTGTTTTTATCTGGGATTTATCCATCTGTCCAACAAATTTCGAAGTCCAGCCATCTAACACTATTGCCAAGCGAGATAAGATAGAACCTATGAGAACGTCGTCGGTTGATTTTGGTCCTTTTGACGAACTCGGTAATTTGGTTTTACTCGCTTCTCGAGTTGAAATTCGTCGAAGTTATCCGATTCATTCAACAAACCAACTTATTACGGTCTACTTCGAAACAGTATAGAGCAAGTCAGGATATACTTATGGGTTCATCGGTTTTCAGTGCTCAATAAAAGCTATCAACTGAATGAAAACAAGTCTTTGAAGGTCTGATTTTAAAAATCACGTTGTAGCAGCAGTCAGTGTAACTGTCGCCGTATGTAAATCTCAAGGTCGTATATGTCGATTTCCCTACGAGTACTGTTAGATCTTTAAATCAAGGAACTTGTACCCATACGACTCAGTATGAAATTGGTTATTGGATTATTCTCACAGCTGTTGAAGTGATCTCCAAGTGAGGGGTTATCGGCCTCGTCCGGTTTCGAACGCCCTCATGGACTTCCTGCACCGCGTGCGTTCTACGAGCTGGGCTGCGATGCTAAACAGTTTGGAGTGTACTTCGTGATATGATAAAACCCGTGACTGGGAGTTACCATCTCAATCAGTTATTCACAATAGACAGTCTCATTATATCTAAGGTAGTATAAATTGCTCTTTCGTAAATCAATGTCAACAACCGCACAAGTGCAGACTTACCATTCAGGCGTAACTAAATCGATGTTTCAATCCTTCAAAAGAAAACTCCACCGACCAACCACAGGCACTCTCGCGACGTTTTCTGCCTAACAAGTCTTCCAACGTGTAGTTAGTATCCTGTTGCAACACCTAAAGGTATCTGTGGCTTTTGTTTTACATTATTATTCACGCTTTACCATCCCACTTTGATTTCTAATTCCTCAGTTATGAGTGATCTAATGTAATATGCCATCTTAATTCCAAGTGAATCCGTTATAACTTAGAGTAAATGTTTCCTGATTGCAAGTGAATCCCACGTAACTTCTCGAAAACCCACCAATCGCACCGCTCTCCAAACGCAAACGCGTAATCAATTTGACTGTGCTTACTCTTCACTTGTCCACAAATTTCCTCTGCTTCGTAATGACTTACATTCGCAATGTTTACTCCCAACACAGATGAGCTGAATTCTCATTGATAAGTACAACAGTCTACGCAAGAGCCTCCAGGGCAATAGGTGTGCCCACCATTTGCTTCGAACGCTGTAGTGAGTATGACACCTATGGCAAGTACGATTGATGATCTAGTCGGTAGACAGCTCGCTCTTCTAAAGCATGACATGTTGACTGAGTCGACTGCAGGATTAAAAGACGAAAGACGAAACAGATCGATAGCCGCCAAAAAGTAAAAGATTTATTTGACGTCGTGTATCAGAGCATAACAAAAGCCAACGCTCGTGATTAACTGAAGATGAACGTCGGTCAGTGGGTGTGTAGGGTAACAGTTGAGCAGTTCGACCGATTTGTTGTGCTTATTTTCCACTCTTCATGTTGGATTGTCTAAATCGGACGGAGCAGAGCTGCTACCGGGTGCGTCCCTAGGTCGCGGATAGGGAAACGGCCGCTCCCGCGGTTAACCATAAATAAGGTGGCTTCACCGAATAAGCGGTCGTGGACGATCAGCTGCAGTGCGCGAGGTTGTGCTGGGATTTCTGATTGGCTAACGTTCTCCACTCTAAAGTGAAACATAAATCCGCCTACAGTACTTTTACTTTTTTGCGACCAACTCCTATGAGAGGATGTGCTGGCTTCATAGATGTCGCGAATGGCACCTGTCCATGAGAAACGATAGGAGGCAAAACGCGGGCACAGGGAAATCCAGTTCTGCTTCCACTTGCGAACGCCGTTGCCATACTGGAGTCCTAATCGCTCAACGTCCAATTTGGCAGTACTGATCCATGTTTTCAGCTCTCCTCCAAGGCGACAACGCCAACCTGGACATGTAACAGAAGAGGCACTGTTTTAAGATCTCCGTGTTTGGACGTCGTAGAATTTGTCTAAACCGCTGCGACTGTCATTGTTGAAGGAACGCTGACAGCTTTTCGATATCGAAGCAGCGTTGTTTTAACGAGTCGTTTGAAAGTATGTCGTGCTAAGCCATTTTCAGGATCTGTCGCAGACACCAGTGGTCGGATACTTCTAGCTTCCTGATGTCCTTGACGCGCAGTGGCCACGCTTCGCAGTCTTAGGGCAGTATTAGGGTCGAATATCGACCCGGAAGATGCGAACTTTGATCCGGAAACTGACAGCACTGACACGGTGAGTATGGCCTGTCACGAAATAGAGCCATGGTTCCTTATGATGTTCAGCCTACCCGATAAAGTTTCCTGAAGAGGCGGATGAACTATACGATTTCCCACTGTCTCATCTGGACCAACGCTGCAGCGTTGCCGGAAGTGCATGGCTACACAAGGGTTCGAAGTGCATCCTCGAATAAAGAGGTCCACTCTGGACCGGGCGACCGAGTAGTATAACAGCCCACAACGGTTTCAACGACGGAAGAAACGGCTAATTCAACGACTACTTCTTTTACTTTCCCCACATTTTTGTAACTGTCATTGTTGTGTTGGCACCATACCGATGTAAAAATATTGATACTGTTCGATAATTTGGTTACATCAAAGCTAGTTGTAGGTTTGGTCAACATTTTTCCAACCATATTTTGGTGATTGGCAGCTTTACTGTCACGCCTAGACTAGTGAAGCAAAGGCGTACTTTACCAGTAATCCAACTTTCAGGATTGAAGTGTGGTATAATGTAGATCCTTGTGACTGTGCTACTTTTCCCTTAGGCCGGGAAATTAATTTGTTCTTGTCAATTATTTGAGTGGACTGATGTGGACAGTCATGCTGTTCTGGGTTTCAACTAAGATTTTCTAGATCACTTTCCCTACTGATCTTTAGTTTTCCCCTTTTGATGCTATTTTCAAGCAGTCTCTGCTTGCGAACGCCACAAAGACCATTTCAAAATAATCAAATAACGTCAGTTGTAATGTTCCTCTTTTTGTTATGCAGAAACTCAATGGTACTAAAGACACGAGACTGATTATTGATTCGTCGTTTTATCGAACACCTTTTTGGTGTTCAGTCGTCTCGCATCGTCGTCCACAACAGCTGGTCAACTCAAACTTAATCGTTATCACATACACGTGTAAATTTTCCACTGTTTCCTTTCACGGGTTGCTGTCCAGTCATTCTTTCAACTTTTTTTCCCTACGCAAGCAGCACGTAGCCAATTCAGCTGAATTACCGAACGCTCTGACCGCCTCGTGCAGCTGCCCTAAAACAGCATCGTCAAGTCATGTCACAGACACTGCTCCTTGTACCACAAATAAACCGCAGTACACATGGCGCATCGATCTAATGAGAACACAACAATTTTGGCATCAGTGGTTCGCTGGTTTGTCCTCACTGTTCTTATCCATCCCGGAGCCGAAACTACTTCTGTTGGCTGGAGTGGATCGATTGGATAAAGAACTCACAATCGGACAAATGCAAGGTAAGATCCCTCCTTCCCCCTTATGAATGTAACCGGTATTTTTCTCCTAGTCCAACTTTTACCAGAATCAACTAATTCCTTGCGTTCTTTCATTAGATAGACATTTCTTTCATCCTGGTAGTGGTTTATTTGTTTCTTTTGCGCTTCCGTCCGAGTATAGCTAATAAAGTGTTCGCTTTTTTACCTGGGATATATCATGTCACTGAGACAGTCGTTTACGTTAGTGTCGGTTCACAATAGTTGTCGAACCGAACACGCGTTATCAACTAGATTGAACAACTTTGATCGAACACACTGATTGAATGCAAAACGAAGCACCACGTGCCTCATGTAATCTATCGTTTTTCGAAGTTAGTGTACGGGTTTTTATCGATGAAAATGGTATCGCTCCTATATCCAGCCAATCGAGATGCGTGCAACGACTAAAGCATATCCAGTCGAGGGCTGAAGATGGATTCGGAACAAATACGCAGTACTACTTCGAAAAAAACATCTGGAGCAGAATGTGACTGGTGAATCCTCAACGGTTATGTATCACGGAGTCGCACAAAGGAATTTAGTTGAGCGTCTGACAACTGAACGAGGTCCAAGTGCGCGGTTCTGACTCTGAGACGGGGTCACATTAATGTGACAAAAGAAGCAGGACCGCTCATATTTGTCTACTTGCTACATACGCCAAAGAAACAATGTGGAATCAAAAACATCGTGTTGATGCAAAACTAAGAATATTAGCTAGTGGATATTCAACCTTACATCCACGTAAATTCAAGAATTGTCATTTCCTTCTGAGTACACTGATTGCAGCCGTTTGTTTGCGTTATTTTGAGAGCTCTACAGATATATCCGTGCTTAAGTTATCTTACGCGATACCTTTATTTTTGTATCCCAAAATAGTCGCTCGAATGTTTCTTATTCGACTTGTCCATCGTGACGAGAATTCGCCTTGACGTGGTGTAATGGCTTGCGTGCCTCCATGACCCAAAGAGCTATGCAGGATGGCTTCTTTAACCCGGAGTTGCATTCATACCTGACAGGTCAACAACATTTTGTTCTACCCACTACACCCCTGAAGAGGGCACCCCAACGAATAAACGCAGAGAGAAACAGTTTGCCGGTCAAAAACTCCCACTAGATGGACGTAGGGGTGGACTATTTGGGATTTCTCTCGACGGTGGGAAAAGTCATCGCACTTCATTTGGCAGCTGTCACCCGTCTAAGCTGGCAGTCCCCGGCCCAAAGGATGCTGCTCCATCCGAGTTCCGCATGCTCCAGTGGGTGTATGGAGCCAAGGACTGAATCCGAGGTTCTCCGTGAGATAAGCTATCTTAAACTACCGGATGGGTTGCCTCCGTCTACTTTCAAAGGCGATGACTCAACATTGTTATTGGAGTTGACAAACTCCTCGGTTTTTGTATAGGATAGCGAACAAGTTCCACAGAGTTGGTGTGAATCAGTGGTCGTACCGATTTACAAAAAGGGTGATAGGTCCCCTTGTGAAAACCGCAGGAAATATATCTGGTTAGCATCGCATCTAAACTGCTCGCTGGTATTATTCTCCAACGCTTACCAGCCGCTCGTGAACAGTGTCCGCACAAGCAAGCTGGGGTTAGATCTGGTCAAGGTTGTGTTGATCACATCTTCACTCTTCAGCAAAGTTCAGAACATAGGCTCACTGTCTCCATTTTTCTTGATCTAAAAGTGGCCTTCGACTCAGTCAACGCACAGTTCTCTGACGGTGCCTCTTGATGAATGGTTGTAATCCATTTTCATCAGGAAGTCCCTTTTACGTAGATACATGAAGCCCAGTTTGGACTTATGGTGGTATTTCACTCGAGTTCACCACAAAAAGTGGTGTACATCAGGGTGGCCTCTTTTCTCTTTAGCTTTGTGATTGATATGATCCTGGAGGCCGCGCTTTTGTCAGGTGACGATATAGTGCCAGTGAACTATTCCCAATTGGGAAAGTTTCGGACCTTGAATATGCGGACGACATTGTTCTTCTAAGTAAAGATCCAGGTAAGTTGCATGCTTTTCTAGACAGCTTGGGTAACCGCGTAGCAATGTTCGGTATGCCTTCCGCACCTTCAAAGTGCAAGATACTGTTGCAGATGTGGGTTGGTCCAAAGCTATCCCTTTCAGTGTTTGTAGAGACCATAGATCAGCTAGACAAGTTCTCTTATCTGGGCGGCTACATTTCACCCGGAGGTTGGATATCTGCGTACGCAGATTACTTTTGCTAGTCTGACTCATCTGTGGCGTCGAAATGACATCCGTTTATCTATCAAGAGTTGAGTGTATGCTGCAGCAGTCAGGCCAGTGCTTCTGTATGGTTCGGAGACATGACCACTGCGGGTGGAGGGTATACAAAGATTGTCGGCATCTGAACACCCATATCTTCGTAGTATTGCTCGAATCTGGTGGGAACACCGTGTGAACAATGCTGGGGTTCGGCGGAGTCTTAGGTTCAAAGATCAAATCATTAGATGAAACACTTAGCTGACCAGGCTAAGATGGTTGGGACATGTGTTACGCATGTCCTGTGACAGGATTTCTCGGCGTGCTATGTTTGCTGAGGCAGGTACTGGTTGGAAGATGAGTAAGGATGGTCAGTCCATGACGTGGAAGAAAGGTATGAAAAGCCTAACTAGTGGACTTGGCCATGTGGGGTGCGTTAGACTTCCTGGATGGGTAGATACTTTGGATCAAGTGTCATCGCGCATACAAAAGGCGCATTTAGCTTTTGCCAATCTCCTTCATCTGTGGCGCCGGCATGACGTCCGGTTGTCCGTCATGGGTCAAGTGCATAATGGGGCGATTAGGTCCGTTCTTTTATACGGCTAGGAGACTTGGCCGTTAAGGATAGAAGATAGGCAAAGATCGTCGGTGTTTGAGCGCCAATATCTCCGTAGCATTGCCCGAGTATGATGGGAACACCGTATCAGCAATGATTAGGTTAGACACAGGGTGTTGGGAACCAGAGGTCAGTCTCTGGACCAAGTACTGAATCTAAGCAGGTTAAGGTGGCTGAAACATGTGTTACGCATGTCAGCCGACAGACCCTCGGCGTATGCTGTTCTCCGAGGCAGGTAGTGATTGGAATGTAGGTCGAGGTGGTCAATCCTTGACATGGTAAAAAAGGTATGAAAACCTTGACCAGTGGAATTGGCCACGTAGGACGTGTTAGACTTCCAGGATGGGGTTCAAGCGACACACCTATCAAATGGTTGGAGACATTAAGTGACATGGTTAGGTGTTGCGGCCAATGGCGTAGTTGCATTCGGACTCTTTCTTTATCTTCGTGATCCCCGCTTTTCGCTTTGCTTTTCGCTCTTTTGCACTTTATGCTTCTATTCGTTTTGCCCTTGACTCGACATTTCTGGAAGTTAGCGACTGAAACCAGAGCACAGAAGTGCGAGGTCATTGGTTGAAGGAGGAGGATATGGCAAGGTGTCGCAACCAGTGACGCTCTTGTACTCACAAACTTTTCTTATCGAATAATACCAGTATTTGTAGTTCTTCTCTTATTCCTTTCATATTCTTGTTTTTCATTATTTCCTACTGAGGTTGCCGCGGGGAGGTAGTAACCAAAACCACCGCAAGCAGTGCACGGATATTGGTTGTATGAACTGAACCGACTGCTCAACTCATCTGATCAACGTCTCTCAAAAAGTAGTTGACCCAACTCTTTCCAGCACGTTCACACATGTACCTACTCCATTTCGTTCAGGCGGTAGACAGGTTTGCTGTCGCTTGGTATCTCATCACACCTAATCCATCAGAGCTTTGTGCGAGTCGTCACCAAGTTCTAGGATAGCGGTTGTCGGCTTTCTACTTACTTTTATCATGATCGTGCACAACTTATAAAACATTCCGCCTCCTACGCACTCACTCTCATACGCTCGCCCTCATATTGCACTCGTAAGCACTGGTAGTCTGAACCGTAACATTGATTCTGCGCACCGTTATCTAGGATGCGCCTCACTACTGTTTCTGGTTTTTCTTCTAAAATACAAACTTCCTCTTCTTCCAGCACTACTCATCTCCAATTTCCCCGTTCTAATTTTCACTCTCTGACAACTTTCAAAACAATGTTTGTGTTTTCATTCTATTATTCTGCCCAAGCAGCTCAGCTTCCCGATTTTGATTTTTGTATACTCGAGTTTCAAATTATGTGGCTGAAACTCCAGCTTTCTCTTCCGAACGACTACTTGTGTGTCCTTCAACGTTCGGTCAGTAGTGCAGTCTGCTATTTTTAGAGAAGTTCACCTTGCACACTGGAAATGTTTGCAACTTTTAGGGACTTCTAAATCCACAGCGATAGTTGGCTCAAGCACTACAGTTCCAATCAAGAAACGGAAGCCTTCAGATTGTTAAAAAACCGTTCGCAATTGGTCACCTTTTCTACTTGAATATCGATTCGTGCAAACGAGCTAGCACATACTCTCTATCTTGCACTAACCTCTGATCCTTCCTTTAAGTTCAAGTTCACCTTGTCTTGATCCTTCCTCTTGGAGCATTGGACTACAATCTAATCGATTTATTTCACTGTTTGCCTTATGATCCCCATTCCGCCGTCTCGTCGTATTTTCTGACAGTACGCATCCACTAACTGGTGTGGTCTCCTTTGTTCCTTGCGAACCTAACCCGAGTATGACTATACTTTCTCATCTGATGCCTGAACTTTCGCATCAAATGCAACCAAGGTTATCCTCCAAAGTATATTTTATTCATTCCCCACTTTTCCGAGTTTAAAAGACGTAACCTCCAGAATGTTTTTTTATCGCATGCTCGTGTATGAGTGCAGTCGAAAGAGTATACTCCGTAGCCTTGAAGGCTCACTGCACTATTAGATATAACCGGCAACCAGACTTTGGGACTTCGCATGTAAAACAACACGAGGCCCCAGTGGGCGAGGCGTGGTAGCAAGCCCCGCGACAGCGGGTAACCGTCTACCATTAAAGTGATCCGCAGTGACGGAACTCGAACCTCTGGCCTCCAAAGTGATCGATAAACGCTCTAAACCACTCAACCATCACCAATCTTGGCCTCAAGAGTATTCCAATGATGGCGATTATTCCCAAGTACTTTTCCCATCACTACTAGGTGTAAACCATAAAAAAAAACGTTTGACAGTCATTTTTTAAGGCTTAGAATCATTCATTAGGCCAATAAACCAGTCCCTCTCCTACTTAGAAGTCCTTTGAATCATAAACGTTGATTTGGGTTCCCAGTGGAAACCCTTATCTAGTATAAATAGCTGTGGAGCACGACTGGCTCAGAAGTATCCATCATCCTCTCCGAAAATGTTGCTTTAAATTTTCTTCTCCCTAATTTGAGAATGCTGCCAGGTGTCAGGTCTAACCGCAGCTCGGAGACTTCTCGTGGTTTCATTTTGGCGCCCACAATCTATCGTTCTAATGTAGACGAAGAATAATCTCGTCTCGTTGTGCGCACCCCAACTATCGCTGTTTCTTTCTGCGATTTCAAGCCCCATGTTTCAGATACCTGAACGAGATCGAAAGACGCATTGTGAGAGCCGTTGGACACTGAACAGTTGAACCAACAACGGCGGACTAGTATGTTCGTTAGTAAGGGGTGCAGAGGGACGTGGCTCAGAGTAGTAGTCAACGGTGCGATTGTTTTAGGGTCTGTCTGCTGAACACCCGTGTCCCATGAAAAAAATGTCATTCCGGAAAACAAAACATATCAAAAGTGTGTAGTAAAAAAATAACAACAATCATAGCTTTATAACTAACCATTTGTTATGCTGTTCACACTCCCCGCCCCCATTTTTCTACTTTTTATAGTTGCATCGGTGTCATGTTTGATTTTAAGCTGGTGTGTGTAAACTCAGCTACATCTGAAATAACCACACCGACCATTCTTGTTTTTGCAATAGTTGAATGTAATATTCGCTACGCCATATGTTCTTGTCGTAATCTTATGGGTCTATGATCAGCACGAATAGCTTACATAGTGCATCAGTCCAATTGCCGATATTGAACAGTTAGGGACACCTGTTGGTCAATGAAAGCCGAAAACCTAGATGCTAACCCGCTGTTTTCAACAAAAGCTATCTACAATGCGTGTTCTCTATTTCAAGTTTTTTGAACCGATTCGCATACACCCCGGGACTAAACCTGGTAGTGGATGCCATAATGATATTTTGTAAATGGTACCATTCTTGAGTGATAAGAGGATGGTTTTCCTTCTGGGAAGTAAGGGGGTGGATTCCTGCGTGTTGGACATAAAATCAGTGCTGATTGGAAAGCCTTAATTGGTGCTGTTTATCGAAGATAAACTATGCATTTTGCAAATACTCAATTTTTGTTTTCCTCACTTTCATCATTATCACAAGTAAGCCTAACAGGTAGAGATTGGGTAATATCGATCGACAATGTGGGGTACAAAGAGGAATCGCTTAAGTGTTTGCCAACGCCTTTTGAGCTTATCGTTCAAGACGACTACTTTAGTCACTTGTTTTTCGTTAGTCACGCGGGGAACAAACACATTTGATTCTCCTTCAGCTCTAACGTGCCGAACTACGTGCACACATAGATATGAAACGCAGACTTACGAAGTTCTGGATGTACAGACCGAGACGCAGCGTCTGTTTTGCTGCAAATTCACGTTTGTGTGTGTGTGTGTTTACTTACATCTGTTCATGTCCCTGCGCGATTCACTTATTTCAGATGCTGTTTCCCCTGCACTCAAATTCGTACTGCGTAACCAAGAAGTCATATCTCATTTCAGACCACTAGTGGACTAATCATTTCATGAAGTTCGAGCGGATTATTCCGTTAAAAAATCAGTCGCCGATCTATACTTCGTTGTATGGAGCAATCAGCGGACGGAGCGGTCATTCCCACCAATGATGAGCCTGACTCGCGTTATGTATGTGTGCATTAGTTCCACAAGCGCCTGTATCTGACATTGACTTACGAAAACGTGAGCTGGGTCATTTGTGTGGTTTGTCTTCGTCTATAAATCGCTTTAGTAAATCTTGGCAATCAGCTTATGCGTCGGGAATCTATGGTCAGTGGAAGTCGTTCTACAAATTTTTGAATTGGTCCTGTGTGAACCCGAGAGTTAGTAGTTCTTTGAGTTCTGGATGCTGTTTTGCTCATCCATTGATAAAAGCATGACCTTGTCCATATCGCGTTTACCTGCTTTTCGTTTTTAATATACCATCATTGTATCTACTGTTCGGAATGTATGAAAAGTGGTGCGTTTCCAACCCCCTCCCTCCCCGCATTCTTCGGCTTGTTTGATATGCAGGCGAATTTGCGTTAATAGGATCTCTGCGAAGTAACCAAAATGATGTTGATCGAATTGGGCAGTCAGTTGATGTGCGTTCGTCTACACTATCATTTTACTCTGGTTTGACCGGTCTAGCTTCTGTCCTATTCTTAAAGTAAATTTTCTAAATGACATTCGCTGTCTTTGTCCTTATGATGTTCTCAGCTTTGATAAGCTCCTTCAAAAGTTTGCATAGGCACCATTCCGATTCTATTTCTTGACGCATACAGCGTTTTTGAATGGATACAAAAGTAGCTTGTTTAAACCTCCAGTGCAACTTGAAAAACGTGCTGATTTATAAACATTTGGAATCTTTGATGCTTTTATCACCCTAATCAATCATCAGTTTTACGACACACCCAAAATACTTCGTCGCTGTGACTTTGAATTTGATCCCTCTGAAATGCACTTAAAACAGCTTGAAGTTTTCCCGGTAAACCTGTGCGCACTCATCAAGATGATAGCAATGTTTAGATGTAGTAATCATCTGAAATTAGATCACGTCATCCGTTAGTTGAATGCTCGTAGTTATATTTACCCGCTATCACTGTCATTTTCGTCTGAGCGCGTGACATGTGTCTCTGTTTCTGATAATCTCGGTTAGAATTCCCAAAGATACTTCGACAGTTGAACGATGAGCACGTTTCGCGACACTGTCTAAGTGGATAAAAATCGAACATAGACTATATGGCTAGGTGACGCAGTGAAAAGCACCAGCCCAGGTTATTCGGCTACGGGGAGATTAGTGCAAACATTAGTTCCGACTCTTCATATCCTGACGGGTCGCCTAATGGTGTTTGACTGTTACTCATCGGTAACCCGAATGTGTCATGGAGGTCGAACTCTTACCAAAAGTTGATGCCTGAATTTTCAAAACTCTCGAACCAACGACTGACTAGTTGCATCATTGGATCTGTAGGTCGACGAGTGAAAATCAATAAAGGCTATTACTCCTGCTCGAAAGGAACCAATCAATCGTTGTTCGAACTAAAAATGAACCAAACAGAATTTGTTTGTTTACGAGCTATGGTAGCACTTTCGGTTTTATAATTTGTCACAAGAATTTTGGAATTAAGTGTACACTATCTGTTTGAAACTCCCTTTGATGCATTGACAGAATAGCAACAGTTCAACAAACTCCAGTTTTTTGTTCATCCACGTTTTCAATTGCAACACACAGATAGTTGCTGGTTATTATCTGTCACTCTTTCTGAATGATTGCGTCGCTTTTCACTTCCGCTTTATAAACATCTATACAACTGTACCTTCTCCGCGAACCCGTGTTTACCCCGATCCCGTGCACAGGTAAATTCCAAGTGCGTGTTTTCCCCAAATCCGGTCATGCGGTGCAAGAAGACGCTCCGGACATGGTAGGTTAGCACGAACGTTTGATTTGCAGTTGATCGTATATTTAACTTGATTTATTTTATGTCTGTTTCCTGTCAGTTGATACCCATGATATAGCCAAAATTATATGCTATGTTTGATGTCATTCAATTTGAATTTGGGTCGATCCGAAGACTTTGTTGTGGTCAGATACAAAGAAGTTGGAGTATTGTTCCTGTCCCAAGCCAGAGTTCAACCATCTAACCGCGTTGTGTAGAATATTCGTGGAAACTGGCTGCGCCAATTGGCACTGATACCTTAGCGACATAACCGTGGTATCGGTTCCTCAGCTTACGTTCATGAAATGGCGTAGTCGGAAGTTAGCTCATGATCAGGTGGTTGATTTTAGGTCAGTCACATGACTAGTTCGTCCGTGACATGCCCGAAACCCTGACTGGCGTAATAAACTCGATAGTTCTGAGAACCATACTCTTGTAGCCGGTTGATGTTAGTTTGTTCACCTCGCGTGATAAACTTCCTAAGTAAAATTCACAAAACCCAAAACTACCGGTGGTGATCGAGTGATTTTAAGTGCTTGTTTACCACCTCGGACGTCAGAGGTTCGAATCCTCGCCATCACCGGTTACTTTGACGGCAGACAGTAATCCATTGTCGTCCGCCGGCTCGTGACCTATTGGGACCTTATGTAGTTATCCGCATCAAGTCTCAGAATCTGGTTGTCGGTTATCCCTAGTGGTACGATGGTCCTTTGTGGCTATGGAGTATACCCCTTCCATTGCATTCATGCGCAAGCATGTAATAGAAGAGAAAAAATATATAGAAAAAAGATTAGCGATATCCTTTTATCCTTAGATACACCATTGTCATCTGCACTTTTTCTCACTGTTCGTACTCTTTTTTCTATCGGAAATTTTGTTAGGGCTGTAATAAGAACTGCCGTCTACCTACAAAGCTTATGATTTTCGCAACTTCGGTACACCAGTGTCCTTTTGCAGCAACGGGTGCGGAGCTACCTACATCAGAAAAACGTAAACATGTGGCCAAACACAGAAGGTTTCGTAAACCAAAAGACACCGACATCGTCAGTAGCAAAACATCTCGACAATAAACCACAAGGCCGATCGTGACCGGTAGTTGCGGATACTCTACTCTCGCTTGAGTTCCCAATTGTTAAGGCCCGCGAAAGTGATAGCAATCAATAGGTGGTAACCCACTCTATGTCAGTCTGGTTCTGCCGTGATGGATAAATTTGAGCTACGTATCGATGCATGTATATTTTCCAGACAAATAGAAATGAATATATTCACTGTTCTTTTCTTAATAAATGCCTGTGCATGAGTGCAGTGAATGCGTTATACTCCATAGTCCGAAAGACCTACTGTTTCATTAGGTAAAGCTGGTAACCAGACCCTGAAACTTGGAGTGCATAACCACATAAGGTCCCAGTAGGTCAGATGTGGTCACGAGCTGGATGACAGTGCGGATTACTGTCTACCATCAAAGTAACTGGCAATGGCAGGATTCGAACCTCTTACTCCTGAGATGGTAATGAAACTTCCTAAACCACTCGACCACCACCGATCAGTAGGTATCAGTTAAGATGCAGCGAAATGAACTCAGGGATGGGATGCCGTCTTATATAAAAGTCGATCGTTATGCGGGAAACGGGTTGTAACCTTGGAAAAGCCGGTGACGCGAGGAATCCGCATCATGTAATGTTGACACGAAACAAACCGTCGGCAGTCAGTCCCGATAACCCGGAGCTTGGGTGTTCGGTTCGCCCTGAGTTCGAGTCTTACTTGGGGCTCGCTGGAGGTGCGCTATTGATAATTCCTAGGAAACCGCATGAAACAGCTGTACAGCTGTACTGTGCTTTCATGGTTTTCAATGGTGCATTGAGCGTTGATACTGTACGATGAATCTTAATATAAATTTTGGTGGCAGACAGCGGCCCACTGTCACTGGGCTTTTTCTGACGGCTAGAATATTGGGACCTTACACGATTGTCCACTAAAAGTCAGTTTGCATGCTGTCCCTGATAATGCAGTGGCTGTTCGAGGTTATGGGGTACACCTCCTCCATTGCAAGTATATAATATTTAAAAAAAATACAGCGACGGGACGTATCAAATTATCGTGTGTGAAATTGTGGTGCTAGAAAAGTATTATGATATCATTTCTTTTACAGTGTACGATGTGTTTACTGTCTGTCGGTCCACTAACATGATCCTGGATTTCCCTTCCTGATTGATTCAATTTTTCCCCCTCTGCCTATTCAGGTTGCTGAATGTTTGGCTCGATTTCTCGTTCGGAATCGGTTTACCGAAGCCCGGTCGAACTGTGGCAACTAAACAATCAATAAAAGCGAGTAAGCGTGTGTTTGTATGTCTGTATTTTCGTGTATGCAACCCAGATTGTGGAGCCCTCTGAATCAGTGGAATACAAACTGCTTTTTTTTGTCAATAAACACAATCAAAATATCGTCCCTTTGGCAACGCCGCTGCTTATTGGAAATTCGCCTGTTCTTTCATTGTTGAGAAGTTCTCAGTTCCCCCAACACATTAAATGAATGACCATAGTATACCTATCGCCCATCCATACATCGTAATTGAAACAAGTCTGCTGGAGAATCCTCTTCTAACCGTTCTCGTGGTTTTTGATGTATATTCCCAATGTAACTCTACCTGTACCTAATTCTGCTCCTCTCTGAAACAAGGATATCCCTCTCTTCGAAATGTCACTATTTTAATTCAGCTAAACGTCCTCCAGACAATTTTGCGCCTACGACGTGTTTCCTCATGATATTCGAGCTAGATGAAGGGGGAAACCAGCTGTCTTTGACGTTAGTTAGACGTCATTGTGCATGTACATGAGATCTATTCTTGATTTACCTCGCGGGAATTTTCATGCACTGTCCGAATTCCTAACCGCGTGTCTCTTGTGTAATTTGTCTGCACCAACATCACACACTCTCGTGTCAGGACCCGTGATTCCCAAAAGCTATCGCAATATTTTTCAAGTGTTGTCAGCATGGATCCCCTCGAAATCAATCCATTGAGTACGAAATGTTCTCTAACAATTATATCTCTTCAGAACACTGGTTCCAGGCGAACGTTTTCGGTGATTTCATTCTCAAGCGATTATGATCACATTCACACGGTGATAAAAGCAGTTGGAAAGAGTTAGAAATGTCTCATTTAGTTTATGGAAGAGATGTGGATGACGAGTGGACAGCTGAGTCAAGTGATACTTGAGCGAATGACTGGATTGCGTAACAAGTGATAATCAACTTACGTCACTGCCACGCTCATGTATGGTGTGATCGACTTTCGACCAGAGTGGTTAGAGTGTTCGAAGTGATCTTCGTTGCGCACACGTCTCCGGGTTCAAGAGACGGATGCTAACTGCGGTGACAGCTACTAGCGTCCGAAACTTGTGCGTTCTTGATGTATGTTGTCGAACATGGCAGATCGTTGTACAGGTACTGTCAGAATTCCCTAGGCATCAGGGTTTTTCAAAATAATCAATCTCAAAAATACGTAGTTGCATCCTCCTGAAATTTTTCAAGCTACACGGAAACCGTGCAATAACGTCTTCCTTACTCACAGTGAATAAATTCCTAATCTTATTCAAATTGTAACTTTTGAGAGGAAATTGTGTAATTTAAATCGTCGAGCTTTCCAATTGTTTTACTAATGTGAACATTTATAACAAATGGATAGACTCGTCTGCGTCAAAAGGATGTACAGCCTCGTGTGAGACATTACCTGGCGCATCACTTAACAATCAGAAAGTTCTGCTAGAATGACTTCTGATCTAACAGCCAGGGAACTTTCATCCCTTGAGTGGATTTTACCTTTTTCCGGGTATCTTTACTGATGCGCTATCTTCAAGCTTAATCGTGATATTTTGCAGCCCGTGTCGACCTTCTTAGTGAGTTTTACCACCTAAACGTCACTAAAATGATTTTCCTGGGAAATTTCTTTTCACGACGGACGTATTCTTAATCCCCCCTTATTCTCGCCACCGTTCGTTCGAAGTAAATTGGTGGTAAAAGCGATTTACGGTGGGATTCGGATATTTTCGGCGTTGTCACATTTAGGCACCTTTGTTGTTCGTATAATATTGGTTTTCGATCGGCTGAAGGGTAAAGCAACTAACTTTTCTCCACTCTTGTTTGTAATGGTGCAGGGGGATTTTTTGTCAATTCTTTTCCCAGAATAAGTATCTAATGCTCCCTGGTTGTTATTTCCATCCCCATGCAGCTAGCACCATTGTCCAAGTCGGATACGTTCGTTTTTTGCAAACCAAATGTTGTTATTACATCACAAGAATAGGAAATAGCTTTATCACAGAAACAAGTGTTGGATGGGCTCGCACAGTGCCCTCCTTCTCTCTAATCACGTAGCAGAATTTTCCGGTTTTTAGTAAATATTTCTCCAGTGCAGCGAAAACAAAATGGATATTTGACGGACCATGAAATCCAGGTCCTGCATTCGAAACACACCAAACCTTTTCCGCCGGTGAGGCTACCATTCATCATGAGTTGGCTGTTGAACTGTGAGACAACATGCTAGTCTCCATATGTGTTCGCCTCGTTTTTGTCCTTATATCTGTTAGGCAGAAACATGGCAGAAAAGTCAGAAAAATACCTTTTTAATACGAGCAGCATTTAGTTCTCAATGGCAAAACCACTAATGGAGAATTTTACCTTCGCCGATTTAACAATAAGCCGTATGTACCGTTTAACAAACTTCGAGCTTCTGAACTTCAAACTAATTTATCATGGTGATCAAGGTCATACAGTTTCAATCACCAACCAGTGGCACCAGAACTAACGTGACTAACATTGAGTTCTATAGAAGTTTATATTTCAGCCTTGTGTTGTAATACTGCGGAAAGCTCAGGAAAGAGGAATTAATTACGAAGAAAAAAGTTTATCTAGCGAATTTCGCAACACCTGTCAAGGTCGGCTGGATGTCTACCGAGCGACCGGTGCAACGATCGAACTTGATATGGATCCGTTTGCTCTGTCTAAGCCATCATGGATGATGTTTTTTGATGCGGTGGTGTAAGTTGATTATCACATGCTACGCAATCCAGTCATTCGTGCAATTGTTGCTTGACCAAAGTTGACTCGTCATTCGTATCTCTTCCAAACACTGAATAAGGCACTTCTAACTTTTCTTATTAGCCTTCCTGCTACTTTTGTCACCTTATGAATGTGATTGCAATGGCTTGAGAATGAAATCACCGAAAACATGTTCACCTAGAACCTCTGTTCTGATTATATTAATGGGCTTCTTTCGTGATCTAAAGGGATTAAATTTACCTTATGTTATAGAATTGATTAGACCAATAATGCAAACCACTCGTCCATTTGTTTTTCAAACCATTCACGACGCTTTTCGTCCGTTTTTACGTGAGTACAAGTTTATCTAGTTGTCCTTGTGCACTTCGTGTAAACAGACCTGCAGACGATGATAAGACAAGAGAGATTCCTCTTTAAACGTACTCAAAGCAATAACCTCGTGTGTTTCAACGTTTGTAGAAAATACGCTTACGTCCGCTTCACTCGGCATACCTTTCTTCAGCCGTATGCCACCTGGTGACTTCAGTAGACGTCCGCCACCTCATAAACTACTCTTATATTCAATCACTCGATTTCTGTGTTGTTCCTCCGTTATGCACATCTGGCATCCACATTTTAGTAAATCACCACTTAACACGTCCACTCTCTTCTCATTTACATCCGTTACTTCAGGTTTTTTGTCAATGAGCGTGTCGGGTTTGACTGCAAAAGTTCTGGGTGTCTACTGCCGTGCATCACGTCCATGCTTCCATCCCTCTGGTTGTCAGCACGACCGTCTTCTGTTCACATTTCATTTCAACGTATACGTCCTCAGACCCACCTTTGTCGCCCGCAGTTCAATTTAATACACTCCCACGTCGCTACGCTCGCGCGCTGAGATCGCTCTAGTTACACATTAAACACTCACAACCGCCACAATACACCACCGTACTTTTCTACTTTAGTTCATTTCTGCTGAATAATCTGTCTATACACGAACAAACCACCTCAGAATCACCATCTAGCGTATCTAGACGGCAACCGCCCCATTCAGTCGTTAATTCGCGTCTCCATTTTTACCCACCTCATCACCTTTGGCTACCTGACTCTGATTCCTGGTTCCAAATGTCAGATTTTGATAACCTATTTTGGGTTTATGCTCGTATGTTTGCATGTCTGTTTCCATTGTTCCCGTAGACGTATTTTCACCCATGGATATTCTGTTTGCTGCCGATTTAAATCCGTTGTTGTTCGCCGGTTCCTGATTGGACCTATCTGAACCGTTGTTGACACTTTTGTTCATCCGTTACATCTACCCACACACCAATGCCCTCCACACGCACACACACACTTGTGGAGGACAATTCAAGTGTATGTCTATTCTGTGCCCATTCTACTGTCCTCTTTTTACCTATTCCAACCAAACTTCTACACGCAAGTGTACTTGTGACTAATTACAACGGGTTACTGGTCAATGAATGGACACCTGACCAGTTATCTAATGGCTCTCCTGTTCTTCCAAGCTGTTCCCGCTTCGAGTGATCGTATCTATGAAATTAGACGGAATTTTGCATATAATGAAAGATCTTCCTCCGTAGTCTTCAGTCTGCTTCTTTTTGATTCCCGCTCGTTTTCCCGGGCTTTTCCTCCCTTCCCAAAAACGAAACCAAATACCGCTGTCTTTTGTCGTCCTCCACATTTCGAACGTACTATCAGTTACTCAGTTGTTTTCATTACAACAATCTCTGTCCATGTTTGTCAATATTTTGTTTTGTTACGGTTGATTGTTTGCAGTCCTAGAATGCGTGCCAATACAGTTAGGATTATCTGTCTGCTTGCGATTTGTAGTGGCACAATATTGGTTTGGGGATCAGTTCCTTATATGAGCGTGATTAGCTTTGTAGTTCCAGTCTAGGGTCACCGGTGCGGGAAAATATGTTTTCCCGGATATATTGGACAGCCAGTGTCTTTTGGTGTCAACAGTGCAAACAAACTAAATAGAATCAGTGAGATGGTTTTCATGCGAAATTCCTAACATGTGGTGCAAAACGGGAAAACACTCCTGTTCTTGTTGTGAATTTTCTTCCATGTCGCTCCTAACGCAAATGTGGTCCGTGACACCCAAATGAACGCGTGGACTAATGTTGACGCAGCGTTCTGTGGTGCGTATTTCAGGCGGACCTTGATCACATTCGGAATGCAATGTGTTCACCAAACGCCTACCACACAGCAAACAAACTTTCATTGGTATCTATGCATGGCGGTAAATGGGTGCATCATGTGATTTGACCGTGAAATGTGACATTTTAGAACCAGTTAGGCATCCCAAAAGCAATCAGGACTAACTAATCACTAGCTGGAGAATTTAAAAATGCTGGTCCTTTGACCTTTTGCAGCATAAATGCGTACATCTTATTTGTCTACGCCGTATTTGTTTACTGTTCACGAAAATCCAATCCATAATTTTGTTTCTAGCGCTGATTGTTTGCTTGTTCCTTCGTGTTGTATTATCTAGTTCGTATGTCGATTACTACCATCTGACTCGTCATTCTTGGCTAATGATCACTTTTGATGTTCCGGAAAGATTATTTGAACAGCCTGATTCCTCAATGTTCTGAACTATAGTGTACATAATACAACTCGCAGCAGCACATTGTCGTGTAGAAGTTTGGGAAATTTTTCCGGAGTAATATTCTTCAACAACGGTTAGATAGATTTTTGTCTACAATAGCGTTCGTAAATGTATGCATAATATGATGGTGGTAGCAGACCTGCGTGGTTGTCAACCAAAAGTCGTTTCGACCAACTGAGGTCAAATGTTGGCTTTTTTCGGCGCAGTCCCAACTTGTCGTCTTTTTTCAGCTACGCTCTTACCTCCGGTGTATCCCAGTTCCCGGGTCGGCGCTGAGTGTACCTGGCCTTCATTCGGTAACTGTCGTGCTGCCCAATGAACTGCGGCAGCCCCGGTTGAGTAGTGTCCTCCTGCCTCGTCGTGGATTCGCTCGACCCCAGCCGGGTCGTTTATCCCCTACCTCGGAATTTGGTCCGAGTACAGACCAATTACCCAGTGGTATCCAGACTCTTCTACGTTGGTGGCGCCGTTTACGACCGTTCAAAACTGAGCTGGCCGACCTACGCCGACGTTTTCAACGAAACAAGGAAGGATTTGATGTGAGTAAAACACTAGTAATCTCTGGTGTAAAGTTTTATGGAATTGTGAAACATTATTAATCGGTCTGGATTTTTCGTTAACAACCGATTGTCTTCACGGAAGAGAGTTTCTGTAGATATGCTTTTTCAATTTTTGTGAACTGCGGATTGGCATTCCGGATGAGTTGAAATTAGTCTTTGGGTAGTAATTCTATATCCCTGGTTTAAGCCTTATTGGATATGCACTTCTGGCGGGTGGTAACACTTCGTGGTATGAATTCTATCTCTTACGGAACCTCCGTCAAAAGGCGTTTCACATCGAACTCATCACCACAATGGGTAGCTAGCGTCATTGGTCGCACTTCCGTCTGCCACAACCTTACTCATCGGTTTCATACAGCAAGACCGGAGGTTCAAGATTTGGAGGTTGTGAAGTTATGAATGAGAACGAAAATAAACGGTTAGAGTGTATCGCCTAGCTAGAACTGCTCCGTTTTCATGTGCGTACACGCATATTTATCACGATTCGACGGGAAATAACAGCATGATCATCACTGTCCACGAATCGATATCATTTATTTCGTTGTTTCAACTACGAAGATGCGGCACACCTATTTTTTTAGTCTCCCTGTGCATGATCCATTGTCTGGGCATGCTATCTGTAACTGAAGGAAGAATGTGATGTAGCAAATAGGTACTGGTAGTGCTTAGCACACGTCCCGACCGATGTAGTCTGTTCGGTGAAACTTTTTTCGACCTTTCGCTTCGATGTTCTCAACCCTATCGGGCCATCAGTCTGCAAAATCGGTGACCTTCCACCGACAGGTATCTTTCACTCCTGGGCTTAGGACTTCAGTCTTCCGCCTCCAGCTAAATGTCAAGCTGATGTCACCTATTTCAGTTGTTTGTGTGTCTTCAATAAACACATTGTCCTTGTCATTGATCCACCTATGTGAATCACAGTTGATTGTTACATTGTCATATAGGAATAGCTCTTTGTCACCTAATCCTTTTGTGCATTAGAAGTGCAACAACACGTGAAATGCTCTTTTTCCTGAACCAAATACGAACGGAAACACGTGGTGCTTGAATTTCCTTTCCGAATATGTTTTCGGAAGAGAAGTCCAAGCACCATATGTTCCACTGTTGACAAAATTGGTAACGAATGAAACAAAAATATCTCACTCTTCATTGAGTGATTGTTGTTCGCGAGGTGCGAATCGTATTGGACGTACAATCCGGTGTGATACTTGTTTTTCTCGTTCCTCTCTGAAAATGCACGAGTGATTTTTCGTTTCTTCGAACAATCCGGCCAATATCTGTTAACCTAATCAATGGTCACCACCCCAATAACCACTCAGTGAGAACGAGGAGTAACTGCAGTCAGCCGATTCATTTCCCTGACTGTGCAGTTTAGTCGGACGTAATGACCACATTATAGCCGTGGTAACTGTGCTTTGATTGTTGATGTCCCCGAATAGACAACTGGCCCCTTCTGTGTCCCTCGTTCAGTGAGGCCAGTGGTTATTCAAAGACTGTGGGTGGGTCACCAATCTAATGATATGACAGAAAGATGCGAAAACTGGCCACGGATGGGTGGTAATCCCGGTCTTTGTATTGCATGCTTGCGCATGAGTGCACAATGGAAAAGGTATACTCCATAGCCATAAAGGCCCACTGCACCATTAGGGATAACTAGCAACCAGATCCTGATACTTGGAGTGGATAACCACATTAGGTCCCAATAGATCAGATGTAGTAACGAGCCGGAAGACAGTGGGGATTACTGACTACCACGAAAGTGACCGACGGTGGCAGGGATTCGAACCCCTGACGTCCTAGGTGGTAGTCAAACGCTCCAAATCACTCGACCACCACCGGATGTTTACACTCATAAGACCGATCTACCACCGAGTGACTGGAGACGCTGGGTTACAGCTATACTTCTCCTGTCTGCTTAATTTCTCATTTATAATTCCCCTTCCGTGTTAGTCTTCTGAGCTTCAGTCTGTCTCCTTGTCCAAGTGGATTATGTTGACTGAATGCAATCAGAACAAGAAAGTAGCGAACAAGCTTGTTTTCGGCAAGTTCAGCTTCTGGCTAATACAATTACGTGTGCAGAGTAATACCTCGAAATTTCGCGTTTCGTGATTCGCGAAACTAACTATCAAATTTTTATTCGTGATTTTTTCACTAATTTTACGAAATACGTGGAAAACTCTGCCGAAGTGTTTATGTTCAGTTAATTGAAAATCGTATCAAACATTCACAATTCCTCTTGATTTTACTATTCTCTACACGTTCCGAAATCAAAGCCGGTTTCAGGCTTACTATGCAGCGCGCCGGTTAGGGACGCGCGCTTATTGAGCTCTCGCTACTCCTGATTACTGAAAACCACCGAAACTGTAAAATAATATCACTGTGATAAAAACGTATCGAAAACTTGTACTTTTCTATACACTTTTTCAGCTGTAATTTCCCCATCTCCACTTTCGTCACGTGTTGTTGGTACCGTGTTTGCATATAACCGTGGCCAGGTATTCAATGTTCTGTTTTCCAACTGGAAAAATTCCTGTTCACGGAAAACTGGTTTATTCGCGTTAAGAACGCCTTCAAACAAGGCAGAAAATTGCATGCATTTCTGTGTGTCCCTGATACAATATGCATCTTGAATACTATGCGTAAAACCACGCTCAAATCCCATACTGGATCGGATGATTAGAACTAGCAGGTCCAACTATCGACTGGATCGATTCTATGAAATTCACATGTCATTAGCACGCCCCCCATTCACGTAGATTGTATCAGTCAGTCGGTATTCTCTTACCGAATGCAGTTGGTGTTTATTGATTTGACTCCCACATGATATTATCATTATCAACATCATGGCGTGCTGTCCACTTGGGCAATTTATGCAGTGCATAATACGCCCCACCAAT
The DNA here is from genome assembly GCA_948099385.1 of Fasciola hepatica. Classification (NCBI taxonomy): domain Eukaryota; kingdom Metazoa; phylum Platyhelminthes; class Trematoda; order Plagiorchiida; family Fasciolidae; genus Fasciola; species Fasciola hepatica. The sequence continues at coordinate 21,960,845 of CANUEZ040000019.1, forward strand.
CCGATCCGATTTCCTGTCTCCCGTTGCACAAGTGCGAATAATTTCTTGTTTTGATCATTGGATTCACGTGATGTGTGGTCGCTCAACTCAGCTGATTTGACCATGCGTCCACTGAGTTCCATCATTCCCTCCCAATTTTTTGTGACTGTCCTTGTTCCATATTTCCATATAAGACGAGCGTTCTGTGAGCTCATATCATATTTTGTCAGTCATAAAATTCTTTGTTCTCATTAGTCTCTAATCGTTCCTGGTTGACAGCACTTTGTTCTCATCCGTATCGTTATCACGCCTAACTTTCTTATGATCGCATAAAGTTCTTCACTGCTCATTCATAGTGCAGTGTACTATTGTGATCTTCAGTACCCCCCCCCCTTCGTCTACTGCACTCATGTGGAATTAAACATGGAACGTGTATCAATCGTAGTTACCTGAGGCTACCTTATTGTGTCTTTTGCGATACCTAAGCAGCCACTCAGAATTGCGTATGAATCCCTGGAAACATACCCATAGTTTTTAGCATACACTTCTTGACTGGTATCAACAACAGCCATATAAGCCATCTGTCTTCCAAAGTTGTGTGGTAATATGCTAGTGAAACTTCCATACAGAGAGCTTTCATCGTGCATCTGTCTGTCTGTTGATCAGTTCTTCGAACATTGGTGCATCTCCTCAGATTGATCAATACTTGTGACAACTAACTAAATTCATTATTTTCACGCACACTTGAAACTGCTTGTCTGTCTCACGTGTCACGATGAACCCCGACCGGTTGAAATTTCACCCCAACACAGTGATGGCGCAAATCGCCAGTGAAATGTCATGCACAACCTTGCTTCTGTATATAGTCGAAATCGATCGGTCTGCCAGTAGTCTACCACCACCAAAATACCATTTGGCTCTGGACGCTAATTCGTATGTATTTTTCCCAAACTTATCGACTAAACCCATTAATCTCGACGGATGATCAGTTTGCTTGGTTTTTTCCTGAACGTTATGCAGTCGCGCTAACAGCTGTTTTGGTACACAGGCGAGACCGACAGTGGACAGCATTTGCAGTGGCATACACACACACGACATTGAGATCACTGGTCATAAACATTGTTCTTTTTTGAACTCACTGTTGACCGTTAGTGTGTGCTAACGCGCGTTCTGTGACACTGATACCTGTCGCATATGATGACGTGCTGGTAGACTTTAACCAAAATCGATATACGAAATAGCACAAATATGTATACGAGGTCACTCAATTCAGTGACGAGCGATTTAGTGGCGCTGTAATGTAAAGGGCATCCGAATTGACTGAGTATTCAGTATTGTATTGTCGATAGATCCTTTGGAACTTTCTTCGTAATCAGAGAATGTTGATAACGTGCGCAGATGACCAGAATCTGTCCTGCGTTCTCCAGCCGTAGTTTGAGAACTGCTTACAGTACGCGAGCTCCCAGTTATCACCAAGAATCTAAACCCATCGGTTTGATTAATTTTAGCCATGAAGCTTAGATCACAAAAATATGTCCGTCTTCAACTACGCGAACGCCCGGATGTGATAGCACTTCATAATCAGTTGTTGTGGTAATTCCGTCAAGAATACTATATGAATATCAGTTTTCATGTGATTAAATGAAGACGACTGATTGTTGCACTCATGGAACAAAGCAAAACGAACATGTACACATGGCAATAAAATTGCGATGATCGATTTGAAACAATATAATAAAATGTTCAATTCCAAAAAAGAAAGTTGATGATGATGGTGGTCATAGTCGCATTGGGTATTACGCTTGAAAAGGTTATTTGCATCTACTCAATTCCGGCGCTGGTCAGACGGTCATCATGGTGAACTTCAGACCCCTTTCTGTCCCGGGGATTGGAATCCTCGTGCCACCGCCAACTGGTCGCGACCTTCTTCCTGAACTATTATGCCATTATTATATTTCTAAAAAGGGAGTCAATAAAATAAGAAAAATCTTGGCATGAATGTCGAAGTGTGCCGAGGAGAAGTAGAACCAGATTAGGAAGCGCTGGGTTAAAACGGGACTAATAGTCTTAAACACCTGCTCACTGTGCTTTGCATTCGGACCATAAATACCATCATTGCGTACTGATGGTGCCACGTCGACTGGTGATGAGACGTTTGCGCCATCCGTATGCCAACCGGAGCGATAAATGCCACCAGTACTCGAATTTAATTCAAATCAGATGATATCGTGGACAAACTGTGCCATTTTGTCAACGTGAATTCTTCTCTTACTCTTATTCCGACGTATAGACACTGGTTGTGTTTGATATCTTTTGTTTGCCACTTAGCGTGTCATATATCGCCCTTCTCCGTAGCTTGAAAAACCGACAATTCAACCCACGAAGCGGGACGGTAGTATTGTTATTTATTCTTAAGAAACCAATTACATCTCCTGGTTTCTCGATCAGTAGTAAGATTTTTCAAAAGCGACAAGTGATAGGACTCCACTGTCAAACAGCGAGTGGAAAAAACCACGTGGAGGTCAACAGATGGCATGGCAACGAAAAACGAGAAAATGTACAGCGAACTTAAGAAAAGTAGGTGTCTCACATCTTCGTGGTTGGTGTCCGAACGATCCGTCTACCAGTTGGCTGGAGATATTGAAGGATATGGCTGCGAATCGCGAACAGTGGCGATCGTGTTGTCACTTTCTGTCGAATCAGAATGATTGGTGAATGTGCGTTTGTACAGTTAGACTGTGTATTCCGTGTGTTGGTTATTAGGGCATTCTTTCCTTTTCCCACCCGTGTAGGTCCACTCCCTGTCCATCTTGTATATTCATACTTTCTAATTCAACGTGTAACATGGTGAGAAGGGCAGTGGTCAGTGGAGCTTGCCCTTCTGTTTCACACTGTACGATAATGATGATGAAAACCTTAGGTTATTGCCCGTGTACAAGGATAAAAAACCATCCCTTATTAGTTTTTTTGTGTTCTCCGAAGGTCGACGTAGTTTTGACAGTTCTGAAAGACAGACTTTTCGCTGTTGGGTATTTTCTCCTTTTCTTCGTTTGATTGATAAAGATTTTGTTTAGAAAATTACTGCAAAATCCCTAAAAGTTGATCCATTGAAAATACATAGACTACTTGGAATAAAAAACTTTTGTCACGAAACGTGTTCCCTGGAAGTTGATCTGCTGATCTTGATTTTATTGATTTATCACGAACCAGGTCCCGTAAGCTCATCATCAACGGCTGTCTAGTTGATCATTTCGGACATTTGGTGTTTCGCAATGTCTGTCTATATTTCAGTTTGAATAGCCATGAACCTTACACTGGGTGTGGTGGTTTTTGCTACTTTGTCTTAGTAGGAACCTCACTCGAAAATCAAATCAATCAATAGTATAAAAAGTAAAGAAGAGAGAACCAATTCAGTTCATTTAACCGTTAACCTCGAAATTCGATGCTCTGGTTTCGGGTGCTACCTTTAAGTATCGTCCAGTAAGGCGCAAAAAGAACCGCGGAAAATGGTACCGAGTTTATGAAGAAATTATGCGAATTCAACGGTGCCACTGATCGTGACATCCAATCATATCTTTCTGTGTATTCAACCAGTGAGTAGGTGGTTCTCTTAGACGCCACGCACTAAGTCTAACATACCCTACACGATCCGGCTTTACATGCCTTCCTTCCATTTTGCGAACTGGTCAGCTATCAAGCACCACCCGCCTCGGTGAACAATTTACGCCGGAGAATTCTAAACGGAATTCATTTTCAAACCAACCAAATGTTGCAGCACCGCAAAAGGTGAATATTCAGCTATTCCATGCGTAACACCTGTCCTAACCACCTTTGCCTGGTGAGCTCTGGTGTCTCTATAGAGTGTAATACCAAGACAATCCGTCTTCCAGTGCGCTTAGTCATTCCCGTCAATGTGATAAATCAACTTATCCGTGTTACCTGTGTCACTAGTTCTCTGTATGGTCCAGATGTGGAAGCCATTTTTGACTTTTGCCTTACCCGATAGGAAGACGATCTCGGTGTCGAATTTGCCAAGGCTAATGGCACTTGGAAGGTGTGGTTGTTGTTGCGATAATTGGGTACCAAGAAACATCAGTGCGATCATACCATAATGCCATCGTGATTTCTCATTTGACGATACAGTGAAAAAATAATTCTCTGATGATTTTGACGAAACGTTATCCTAGTTCAACACTAGGTACCGGCGCGTGAAGTTGACGAAGAACGATGCAGGTGATTTTGTAAAGCTGACCAGTGAAATCAATCGCAAATGAGAAAAGTCCAAACTGCGCACGATGACAGAAAACCAGTTCAAATGTTTCCGTTTTATTTGTGCTCTTCAATGGTTTCACGATGCCGAACTGAGAACCCATCCGTTCGGTAAAATACAGCAAGATTCTGTTGAGTGCCAGCGGCTGAAAATGCATGATTCTGCACCTGTGGAACACCGAAGACATACTCAAGCGTCCACTCAGTATCATAGCCTGTTCCGGCAAATCAGTGTTGAGCAAAACACCGATCACATGTTGGCACTTCGTGTTTGTACTTTTTCAAGAGAAATTTGCCAAAAATGCCATAAAAATCACTGTCTAGTTGATCAATCTTCCGGTCTTAGGGGTTACGGAGGAATAACCCAGATATTCCAGGCATCCGACCTAAAGTCTCAGTCTTGTGACCATGATCAATACAGATTACGAGGCTCGGAGAAAATACATTACAATAGCTATTGAGGACACGACATTACGCATACAGATTGAAACAACTTCGGATGTCACCCTCATATCTGAGTGCACTTAGAACAATTGGAAGGCCTGAGATGACCGAACTAAAAAAACGGCACAGAGCGTTTCAGGTGAATCACTTGTGCTAAAGAGTTTAGTCGAGAGTACTGTTTCCTTCAAAGGTACATGCTATCCGACCAATGTCTTGAATCTCAACCTACTGGGACGTGGCTGGACCGAGAAACTGGATCTTTTCGACGTGCCGCTCAGTTACGTATGCAACAATCTCCAGTTGTCTTAAAAGAGTATGTCAGTGCCAGATCAGCCGGCCTCAACGGTGCCACTAAATTTGCAGGAGAAATTCAGCGCGGATGGTCTCTGTCGATGCACAAAAATGACACCGAGCCTCTGTTTTCTTCCTGAAGCCAAAATGACCAATACCATTCACTGCGTTTGCGGTGGTCGATCAGGAGCTGGGTCGTCTTTAAAGAGATGGAGTTATCCAACCAGTAAATTATTCCGCGTGGGTTGCTCCGATCGTGGTAGTCATAAAGGCAACCGACACATTTCGTTTCTGCACCGAGTTTTCTACTGGTCTTAATGATGCACTTGAAACACTAGTATCCATTGCCTGTGCCGGAGAACATTTGCGAAGCTGAACGGTAATGCATGTTTCACTCAACTCGATCTATCTAACGTCTATCTCTAGGTCGACCTTTCTGCGGATTCATAGGAGCTTATTATTATAAACAACCTTCATGGTTTTTTCAATACAGGCTCTTGTCACTTGGTGTTAAGACGTCGTCACCAATTTTTCAACAGATCATGGATACAATGATTTGAGACACTAATGGGTTGCTATTTTTCTTGATGGTGTAGGAGTCATTGTCACCAATCGTCGTATCACGAACCAATTAGTCCAAGCTGGCATTGGGTAACATCCCTTTTGATTGGTGTTACGACCAGCCATCATTTGACGGGAGTCCCTTCTCGTCTTATCGGTCCGTTGTGCTGTCGTTCGTCCAAACGTTGATCTGCATTTTGGGCAGACTTGGCTGTCTGTCGACGATAATTCAGTCCGTATCCTCACACGTCTTGACCTTGTTAACCTTATTGTTTTTGTTGTAGGAAATTAAAGTGTATGTTTTGATTGTTTTTTCACGTGTAGATTCTGAAGGTAAAAGTGTGCACATCTTATGTCGCCTCTTGGCAAATTACAAAATACCAAAACAGGTTAAAATCCAGTTGAAACGTTTGCTCAGGTTCGGGTTATATAAGTTCACAAAGCACAAACTCGGTGCCGGTAATCACCTTCATTTCCTCTTCCGCAATTTCGCGCCCACAAAACATCCTTCCCACGGTAGCCTTACTATCCACAGCTGACGCGCTATTTTGTCCGATTCCCGTTTCTTACGGACTCCGAATTCAAAGCGTGGCTTGTGACAGCGGACAGCGATTTGGGTGAGGGCTATTCTTGGGGTGAATTTGTTCGATCCCCACGATCCGCTCCCGGTTGCGCCTGGGCCTCGGATTCAGCCGCACGAACCGCAGCCTGGGAGTCCCACGGATTGGTGGATGCGGACTCGCATCCCTTCGCCCACACTTATCCATCTACGTAGTAAGTCAAAACCGTGGGTCCAGTAATAGCCTACCGCTCACTTCATACGCAACCTTGTGTTTTTTATTTATGTCGATTGTGAAGCGCCTATCCATACCCTTTATTTCACGTTTACAAAACATTCAATTCTCATGGAGTTTCGGTCTTTCGATGCTATTTGTCGATTCTGCTGCTCTGTCTTATCCGGAACTTAGTGAAGAGTGGATAACCGGTATTGACGGAGTCCATTTTGGACCCGTTTTATTTCACGTTTTACCGTATAGACAGAGTGTTAAGACAGTTCGATAAGGGCAAGGTGTCAGTGGGATTTCAAAACAAACTGATAGTTCATGCCTCAAGGGGGTGTGAAGTGGCAAACCACATTGGGTCTTAATAGTAGTAGTGGGAAAAGCGTTGTGTGTAGCTGAGCGATAGCGATACTGTCTACCGCCGAATTAGATGACACTTGTCAAGTCTAAGCCTTTGGCATCGGTTGTACACTACACGTGACGACAAAGGCTGATCGCTTGTCATTGGCGGATTGATTGTCAAAGTATTTTTTCTCCTCACTCTGCAATGACTAGAAGGAAAAAACAAGATTTCACTAGAGAGAAGGAGCTGACCAGTAATTAGGTTGTATAACCCATTGTGCCCATTGAGGCTGACACTACTCTCTAAAAACCAATTTGGCTGCTTTCCATGACTGTGTCATCTTTCCCTCCATCATTCTGTTTCTTTCTCGGTCTTCCCCTGGTACTGACGACTATTCACAGGCTCACAGATCATTATTGTAAATTATCAGATCAAAGACGGTGGTTGGAACATGCGTTGCGTATATCCTCGACTGGACCTCATCACCTTGCAGTGTTCGCTGAGGCTGGCGGTGATTAGATGAGCAAAAAGGGTTAGCCTGTGGCATAGAAGAAAGGTATTAACCCTCGACCAGCGAACTAGAACGTGTTATACTTTGCCAAGAAACCCCTCAACTCAATGGTCATGGAAATAAAAAAAGTTTAATTACATGCCACCACCAGTGGTGTTCAATATTTTCAGCTGCTTGATCCTACCCCTCATTCCTTACCATTTCCGTACTCTTAATCTTTTAGCTTCCGGTCTGAGTTTCGTTTTCGAATAAAAATGCCTCCTCTGGGGCAGACGACCGAATAGTACAACAGCCCACAAGGCAAACAACGATCGACAATATATTTCATGTGGTGGCGGACTGTTTTAATACGCGCACGTACGATCACTCCTACACCGTACACAAGTTGTTCTGTCGTATCCACTCCTCTCCCAATTTCTTCTCCATTATCATACCCCACGGGATTGTCGGTCGTCAGTGCCAGCTGTAGTCCCACTGGTGGAAATCCTGGTTGTGTTCTCGTCCTCCATCGACTAGCTTCCGAGTCTCACCGAACCCGCTACCACCGGTTAATGCTCTTCTTCGTCCTCGATGTCCACTCAAACTAGCCACGTTCAACGTGCGAACCTTGATGCATGTGGGACAACAGGCGGGTTTAGCTCGTACGTTTGAGTCCCTTGCCATCGATAAGTTGCACTCAAGATTCCAGTTCCATCATTCGATTGACACCTCCATCAGATCCTTCGGCGAAGTTTCATTTACGCCTTCCTGAGACGCTGAGGCTATGGCTTCTGGTTTCGCTGACGTCGACATTGCTCTCAGTAAAAGGGCTGAAACGACTCTGCTAGACTGAATCTCTTCTGGGCTAGATTCCTGTCGCTCGGAAAATGGGGAACGGTTTTTGGGCCTGTCCCCTGGCCATCGCGTTTTCCTTGCTTGCGCGAAATTCAGACGCTCTAATCGCCGGTATCCCACGTGGCATTTGCCTTTCTCAAGTCAGCAGTGGGCCCAACTCGACCACATTCCAATGAGCCAAAAATGGCAGGGTTGCGTACAGGACTGTCTCTCGCACTGGAACACCCCACTTGATCCCAACCACGCTCAAGTTTGCACTAAACTGTCCATGTGTTTTGGTGAATGCTGCAACGACGGTTAGATTGCCATAAACTTTTCGACCCATCTTTCCCATCCGTCTTCCAAAACGCGCTCAGTGAACAGTTAGATGTAACCCCATCTGATAACATAAACCAGCACTGATCGCTTATCAAGAATGCTTTACACTCCGCTGACCTGGTAAGTTGTGGCCTGTTTCATCGTACCGTAAGATTTTGTATTTTTGCTAAATCTCCGTGGCTTCTCGACGCAAGCCAGTCGATCCCGATTGGGAAGGAATATAACGAAGGACGACTTGTAAGGAGATGCACACTTAACGCGAGTCTTCGTAGGGACCGCGAAATCTGGTGGTCGCGTTGTGCTGTCGGCATGGAAACTTCCCGCAAACTGTTCTGGGTATGAGTGAAACAATCTGTGAAGCTGACGGTTCGCCATCTCACAATCAACAGCGCTGTCTCGAACGCTGGGAGGAGCATTTTCAGACAGTTTAGCTGGCTCTCCCTGTCACTCTTTTAGTAGCTCTTCTGCCAAGAGCCCAGTGGTCCGTTTCGACAGACCCACCTACTGAGGTGGAGATCTGGAAGAAAATCCATGCCGTAGGATGTTACAAAGTGCCGGGTCCCGATGGTCTTCTCCCAGCCTTGTTTAAAGATGGTAGGGTGCAGCTCGTAAGATAAATTCATGTTTTGTTCTCAAGAGTTTGGAATTCCGAGCAGGCTCCATCTTTGTAGGGGGAATTAATTGTTCCCGTCTATAGGAAGGGTTCGTGCAGTGATTGCGCTAAGCATAGGGGTGAAAGCCTTATTCCAATAGCGTCGAAGTTGCTTGCGTCTGTCATGTACCAAACGAGTGAAGAGCAGACTCGTATGGAGTAAGCTAGGTTTCGTGTCGGTCGTGGAGGTATCGATCAAATCTTCACCCTCCGACAACTTCTAGAACACCGTCACATTTTCCAAAGACCAACGGTCATCGTGCTCCTGGACATTCGCGCGTCCATCGATAGGACTGCACTGCGCAATTGTTTTTTTTAGAAATGGAGTACCTGAGAAGTATGTATCAGTCCTCAAAGAGTTGCATTTCCACACCTCAGGTCGAGTTAGAGCCTATGGCCAGTTTTCGCCCCCTTTTGTCGTCTCCGGTGGAGTCCGACAAGGTTGCTCCATATCCCAATTTCTTTTCAACTTTGCCATAGAGGATGTCCTACATAATGCCTTGTCTGCTTTTCCAACCAGTGGAGATGAACTACACCCAAGGAACAGAGTTCTCGACGTGGGATATGACGATGATATCGCATTGCTGAGTGATAATGCACAGAGAACACAAGACGCTCTGAACCGCTGGGTGATTGAGATATGCAGATGTGGTATGGACTTTGCATCGTCTAGGTGCAAAGTACTTTTTCAAAATTGGCGAAGGCCCGTGCTTACACTCATCCTTTGTGGTGATCAGCTCATCACCGTACGGCGGTAAACAGTAGGGCAAGCCCCACTGACCACTGCCCTTCTCACCATGTTACACGTTGAATTAGAAAGTATGAATATACAAGATGGACAGGGAGTGGACCTACACGGGTGGGAAAAGGAAAGAATGCCCTAATAACCAACACACGGAATACACAGTCTAACTGTACAAACGCACATTCACCAATCATTCTGATTCGACAGAAAGTGACAACACGATCGCCACTGTTCGCGATTCGCAGCCATATCCTTCAATATCTCCAGCCAACTGGTAGACGGATCGTTCGGACACCAACCACGAAGATGTGAGACACCTACTTTTCTTAAGTTCGCTGTACATTTTCTCGTTTTTCGTTGCCACGTCTTCTGTTGACCTTCACGTGGCTTTTTCCACTCCCTAGGAGGAACGGGGTATAGGACACGGTACGGTAGACGTGTGTTTGCCATACGTAACACGTGTCCCAACCAACGAAGTCTACTAAGCTAGATACGCTGTGACAAAACGTTCTCCGAATTAATACCCAATACTCGATTTCTGACCTCATCGTTGCTTACTCGGCTATTCCACCCACTCATAGCGATACTACGTAAAAATCGATGGTCAAAAACCTCAAGACGACGAATATCTTCAGCACGCAGACTCCAAGTTTCGCAACCAAACAACAAAACTGAACGTACTATGACACAGTATACACGACCTTTCAACTTCAGTGAAATATCAGGTCGGCGCCACAAGTGTTTCAGTCCAGCGTATGCCGCTCGAGCCTTGGATATCCACGTGCTCACCTCTACTACTGTGCTCCCAACCGTCATCACACTGGTGCCGAGGTAGGTGAAACGGTCGACAACTGACAGCACCTTCCCTTGGAGCATCAAGCTCGGAATTGTTGACGTCCAGTCTTGTAACATCACCTTACACTTTGAAGGTGCAAAGCACATGACCAATGGAGCTTTAGCTCTCCCAAGTCTATCTAGTGCATGTTGAGCATGTTCCGTGGATTCGAACAGGCAGACAACGTCGTCCGCATAATCTAGGTCACATAGCTTTTCACTATTTCCTAGTTCGACGCCTACATCCTGAAGATTTTGCTGTGCATTGTTCATTATTTCGTCCATGACGAAGTTGAACAGGAATGGAGACATGACACATCCCTGTCGAACACCACTGGTCGTTTCGAACCGACAGGATAGTTCACCGTAAACCCTAACGCTGCCAGAAGTATGAGAATACAGTGATCTCAGTAGGTTCACGATCATCAAGTACCTTGGGAGCTTAGTCACAGCTGTAGTTAGTGTTGGGAAGGAATTCAGTTCATGAATAGCGAAAGCTAGAGCAGCTTTAGTAAACCTGCGAGACCTGTGGTGCTTCTGCAACATCCAGTTCTACCTCAAGGGGCGGGTTTACGGCACCGCTGTTTGTAGTATTTTTTCTCTGCCGTTGCGAGACCTGGCCAGGTGGCGTTAAGGATGTTCAGCGTCTCTTTATTTTCAACAACCGATGTCTCAGAAGCATTGCTCACTTCTGATGGGAACATCGCGTGAGCGATGGCGAGGTATACCGTTGTGTATTGGGCACGGATAGTCGCCCTCTGACTGAAGGGATCGCTCTGCAGCGCCTCCAGTGGCTCTGTCATGTTTAGTCAATGCCTGCCCATCATCTGTCTTTTCGTGCTTTATTTGTACGTGCTGAGCGAGTCTGGGAGAAGCGACTCGGCAGTCAGGTTATGACTGGGCGTAGAGATATGAAGAGGCTAGCATCAGCATTGGCTTCGCGCCTCCCTGATTGGGACCCAAGGGATGAGGATTGTCGTTTGTTAGAGACCTTAAGGAACATGGCTAAGAATAGAAGTCAGCAGCGTGAGTACTTTGCGGTCTGTCTGTTGTCTTGTGCCCCATATTCACAGAAATATCACTTTGACAAAAAAACATCAGATTGTGTGCGGTGATGATTTCACAGTGTACATGTTTTACCAACTGTTTCCTGTTATGGTTCTCCCTCCCCTCCCCCCTTTTTTGCACTTGTTTTTGTTGCGTTAGCACTTTGCCTTATTCCAAGCCGGTGTACGTTTATAAGTATGACCTCAGACGAAAAAAAAGTGCGACCAAAACGTTTCGAATGTGAAACGGGAGAAAGGTGTGAAAAACCGGGCTTGTTCACATAGTATGAGGTCCAGGAGATTCGCCCACTCATGATTTAAAGAATGTAGTGTATGGTGGGGTTTCGGGCCAGTGGTGGCCTTGTGTTCGCATCCTTTCTGCATCTGCTTAGTATTGTTATCAGTAGTTTCCTATTTTTTCACACTCCTAATTATTTCGAGTGAGGGTCTTGCTGCAAAACCGCCAAACTTTTGGCATGTTTAATGGTTTTTCAAGATGGATTGAAGCGCCGGATGTGGGGCACATAGGACAGTGTGCATGTGTGTGTGTGTGTGTGTGTGAGAGAGAGAGAGAGAGAGAGAGAAGAGCCCCCGAATGGACTAACCAGTTAGAGCTTTTACTAAGTTTGACGTATCGATAGTTTCGGTGAGCCGGTCACGAAGAGTCGCAACTCATTAGCAACTGCTTGAGCCGTGCAATACGAAGACAGATTTTACGTCACTGGTTTCTGTCCAGAATTGCACAATCGGTTCGTTTCCCGTGGTCAACTCCATGCAGTGCATTACATTCCACAGTTCAGCTTATTTTTCTCACTCATTTACTCTGCTTTTTATTACCCCGGTATTCGTTGTTATTTTCGCAATATTAACCAGCCGGAAATGAAACAAATCGGAGCATAAAACGCAAACGGTATAAGTAAGGTCACAAATGTCATATGGGCAAAAAGCTCAAAAATGAATGCACCACCGCGTTACTTTGTCTTCGACCACTTGTACCGCAGATCTCCTCGTTTACCAGGAAGTGAACCGTTCGACTCTAATGTTTACGAATATGACTAATTCCGTGTTTCGCTCGCCTCGTTTTCAATGGATGCTATTATTGAAAACGTCGCCTATTCTGGAACTCTGTTGTTTCACCCGCAGTACACCTTTACATCAATTTGGCACCTCACGTAAAGATTCACGGTATATTCTCTAAAAAAACTAGCCTAGTTGGGGCTTAGTTTAAGCCCCATCACTTTGTGCGCAGCAATCGTAAATCACTTTAAATTGGTCAGTTTGTTGTCATGGGACGTGTGTCACGCGATAAACCGTGCATTTGTTCATTGTACGGTTCGTTGTGTCGTTTTACGCTGTATGTAATATCGCGGAGTTCGATACCGTCAGTTGTTTCACAATCGAACTTCCGTGACGCCCTCCGATCGAAACGTGCCCATCACGTGCTCTTCCAGTTGATGCGCATGTGTTCTCGTTTCAAATGACAAATAGCTGGTCTAGTTTTTGTTTCGCGGGGTTAAAGACATACCCACTTACATCGATCTGAATGAATGACTTGGAACCCATAGAACAAAATGATCCTTGAACGGGTTCGTTCAGCCAGGAAAGCGACCATATTATAAAGTATTTCAAAACTCAAATCTCTCCAGCTGGTTCCATCCTTAAGTTTATAATAGACAATAATGGTTCGCCAAAGATCACGTGTATAGGTCACAAATCGAACAAAGTTCAGCGTTTGTTACTCTGCCATTTACTTGAGAGAGGCAGAAAAAAACTGAAAAATAGATATCACAAACGGGTTTTTTCTGTTTGAATATTCACTATCCACCTTGATGATACAATAAAACGGTCCGGAATGTGCCAACAGTATTGCTCGTATTTGGTTTAGGTTCACACTTATTATTGTATCGGTTCCACTATGCAATGATAATTATGATGATGACTGGTGAAATAACCAAGTGAGAAATGCTGTACTGGTTGCATGAGATTACTCATCAAATCATATGTTCAGTCCTTATAGGTTATCTTCTTTGAGACATTTCTGGTTGTACATGAAATGACTCATCAGGCAGAGCATCAACGCCCAACTCACCGTTGAAAACCGTGAAAGCACCACTGTACAACCATTTTATCCGGCTCGTTAGGAATTATCCAAGCGCATAACTACCGAGCCCTCGTTTGTAACTTGAACCCGGGTGAATGGTTGTGAGTCAAATACCCTACCAGGCTATCCGGGAGCTGGGGCTGTCAACGGTTTGTTTCGTGTCAACAGACTGTTACATGGTGCACTTCTCTCGCCGGCGTTTGGACGGTAAAACCCGCACATTGATGAACTGCTTCTCCGTAGGAAGCCTATGTAAAAAGAAAGCACTCCGTTACAAACGGCCTACAGAACTTGACTGGTTGATCAATATAGGCGGTAGGAAATTCGGTTCAGCATACAGTATGAACGCTCAACTAATTTCTCACTGCAGTTCTTTTACGCCGCATTCACACGTTGCACAGTCGCGTCTATTCCCGCCAATCGCATGTCACTTAGTTCGACGCACGCGCTTGTCGCAGTCCATGCATACTGAACAGAATCGTTTGTGTGTTACTCATTCGTGTTTACACGATCTGATCACTTATGTAAGCAAGTATGCATGTCTAGTCGCGCAAGGGCTTAGAATCCGTCCGCACATCATGTGACTGTAGTTTACATGCTGCTGTTAACCAATCAAATGGTTTGTGATCCAGCTGCCGCTTGCATATGCAGGTACTGATGAAAAGGACGCATTGTAAAATTTCTTGAAAAACCTTTCGTACCACATGTCTAATGCCAAAAGAAGTGGTTTTGTGCATAGCACAAACGTTGTGTTGTGAACAACTTCTAGTACGGGGATCGGTTTGCCAAATTTAGACCAATTACCGTCACAAAGCCCAATGGTCGCCTTTCTTCATGATCCATTATGTCCTTCACAAAAATGCTAAGATTTGTACAACGCAGTCTTGTTCTGAATCCTCAAATGAATTTCACGTGGAATTAATGACTGGTAAACCAGCCGCTGCTCTCCAAAACCAGTTTGCAATGGCGTGCGGTTAGCAAAACTTCCCGTGACTTCATCTGTAATCAGATGTTCCAATGTTCACGCAGAGCAAAAAATTATCTTTCCAGAACATGGCGGTACACTCTGTCCGTTCACCAGTAATCCAACCACCGACCAATAAAATAGCCTGAGTTTAAAAACATTGGTGAAATCGAATAGTAAATTGACTTGTTGGTTGCCGAATTAGTTAAAGGTTCGCATAGTTATCATTTCCCCAACTTTCAATTTGTCACGATCAAGAAACCGTGGGTTATCTTTATGGCATATGTCCTTAATTCGGTGATCTTTTTTTCGTTCGCGGACAAATTGTACCAGTTACTATACTGGAAATTGTTCACAACGCAACGCTTTCACGAAAAATTCCCGGGAAGTGCTTCATTTTTATCCGTAAAGATGGCCATAGCAATTATCCAGTATATTTCGCTACTGTTCCGAGTGCACTCCGACAATTCGAGTAGCACAACGGTGTATGTTTCCGAGTAGAAAAATCTCTGTGTTTTAGAATGTTCTTCAAAGTATTGGTCATGTGTTACAAATAGAGGGTAATCACTTCCAGTTTTCTGTCAAAATTTTAACGAACTTGATCGTGCTAAATTTTCATCCGAACAAATTGCTAAGTGGTTAAAAGCACTCGATGTGGCATAGTCAGTCGTCGATTTGTGACGTTTTTGCATTCAAAACCTTCCTTTGTTCAATTCCTCATTTCTACTTTCTCTCACTCCGTCTACTTCTTTGTCTATTTATTTATTTCGCTTCCGGCTGGTGTGTATCTGGTTCAGGAACCAAAATCGGAGCAATCACTTGTGAAGTTTGAGATAAACTAAAATGAAGCTAAATACGTTTCATTTTAGGCTGCATCCGCCCTCTCATTTGATTACGCGCTAAATGTCTGCTACTATGTGTCTGTCCAAATTTCACCTCTGACACACCCGGTTCGAACCTCGGCATCGCCGGTCACATTCGTAGAAGACAGAAATTCGCTGTCGCCCGGTTTCCTTCACTACATCTGATCCCTTTGGACCGGTCCGGTTTTCGATAATAGTGTGGTGGACCGTGGGACATGCTCCTTCGACTGTAATCATGAACAAGCGTGTAATAAGAAGTGTGCAAACATGGTTTGGCAAAACTTCGATTCCCCAAAGTTGTTTCTTGCTATTTTAATCTTGTTGTAGTCGAGAGGTTTTCTGTGCACTGAAAACAATGTGGAACTTTACAGAGAAAACTGACAAATGATAGCATCACTAACTAGGTGAGTCTCGAACCGATTGTAGTTAAATAGGCAGTAAAAAGCAAAACAAAGTAGGCGAACTCTTCATCCTTCCGTTAATCTATTTTTCTACCCCTCTCTCTGTGTGTGTGCTCCGTACCACCGCCCTTCTATAGCCCGAAGCCTGGACCACGCCCTGGAGGTAAACAAGCCAGTTCGAACGCTCTTGTCAAATCGGTGACCGATAACCAATTCTCAGGCTATGGCCTGTTTCGTGGTTTCATCAGCACTCGTGTGCCGGAACGCGGCGACCTCGTCCGCGCCGGATTCGTCAACCTTCGCTCACCGGAGAGCACAATGTTCGGCCTCCTTATGCCCTACAATTTTGAACCATACACACACCTGGTCATTCGGTGAGTTTGTGTTCCCACCTCCTATTCTCAGATAGAGATTGGTTTTTGCCTCATGGAAGATAAACTCAATCGAAATTCAGTTCTCGAAAGTATGTAGTGATAACTATTAAGAGGACCGTTGTTATTCTGTGCGATTTTGACATATGCAAAGTAAAGCGATACATCGCCAAAGTCTGATTCGATTAGATTTCGTATACGTTCGCTATGATCTTTTCCCTTGAGGATTCGGATCATCCCCCCCCCCCCCACCCCCCATTGTCCTCAGTTGCAAGAAAATAGAATTGATCCGCTGTCGGTTTTACGCTTCCGTTTGCGTGGCCCTCGATTTGTTGGTATTGACAAGCGCACCGTAAGAGGCATCACATGTCGACCCAAGAATGCAACACTTGAGACCAACTCACTAAATGAGTCAAAACTTTGTTGGCTGACGTGAACTACGGGGAACAAATCTCCCAACCTCACTTATAAATCATCATCGTTGGAGATTCATTGTGTTTATATTTTTAGGCACTCACCCAAAAGATCGGTATCATGCCGATTGTTCTGTGGTGCGGGCGATAATTAATTGCACTGTTAGTTTTTTTCTCAGGCAAATTTATTCGAAGCAGATATGAACTATGTTCTCGTCCATCTTTTCTGTTTTGAAGTGATATCGGGGCTTGAACCTGTAAGGTGTGACGGTGCGAATGTTGCATAGATGAAAGTCAAGTGACTGCTACAGATTTCGTCTGGTGCTGTGGTAATATGGAAAACAAACCGAACGTCTGTTGTCGTCGTCTTTTTTCTTTGGGCGCCGTAGTCAGTCATGGGCTCAGTGAAAAGAATATTCCAATACAAGACTGAGATTTTGCAAAAAAAACCACTTCTCTTCCGATTGGTTTGTCGATTCGGGAAACTTGATCCGTTCGAGACCAAAGCCATAGTCCGATTTTTGTCACTAGTCGGAGAATGCAATCGTGTGGCTCATATGCCTTCGTTTGACTTATTGCGTTCTGTCCGTCTGACGTAGTCGCGTTCATTGTTGATCCACACCTGTCTATAATTGCGTTTTGAGCAATCAACTACTTATTCAGTACGTAGTATATACACTCCACCACAGCAATAGCGGTAGTAGTGGTAATAGTATGTGTGGTGATTAGTTGTTTTGTTCACCGCCGCTTGTTTTTCGCACAAAAAGAAGGAAATGGGTTCGGAGGTGCCCTTGGAGATGAAACATTTAAGCTCATCTGGCTAAAGTGATTAGGACATGTGTTGCTCATGTCCCCAGATAGAATAATGCCTCAACGCTCACTGAGTCTTGTAGCGATTGGAAGATGAGTAATAATGGTCAGTCCATGACAAGAAAGAAAGGGATAAAAAGCCTGACCAGTGATCGTGACCATGCAGAACGTGTTAGGCTTCCTGGGTAGGATCCAGGAAATCCGTCCACTCAGCGTGTACGAAACGTTGGAGGGTATGGCTGTGTCATGATCTGTAACGCTCTTGTATTGACAGACTTTTTTTATCCACTTGTAGCTCTCTTCTCGCTCTTTCCAAACCCTTACTTTCTATTTTTCCGACTGAGTTTCCCGCTGGGAGGTAATAGCTAAAGTCGCCGTATCTAGTGCACGGTTAGTGGTGGCTGAGACTGAACTTTTGCTGGCCTCTTTGACTTGTCCCACTTCGTTCCTGTTCGTGGATCGCTGCTGAAAGATCCTTCGATCAGATTTATTCATGTATCTGATCTGGATACGTGTTTGTTCGTTCGTGCGTCCGATAAGTGCCAGGTTTTAAGAAATCCCTTCGAGTATTTTGTTCCAGCTTAGCTCACAATTTTGATTCTTTCGAGATCAGAACTTATTCTCGGGTACTGGTAACAAACGGTGTGAATGAATTCTTCATTTATTGTAATTCTGTTACGTTCATAAATCTACGTGGACTGCTTCCTCTTCATTTGTCCCAACTGTAGTGTCACTCGCGATCACTCTGATTCAATTTTTACCCTCGCGGAGACATTCATATGTTTTATAATTTATATCAATCTCATTTGATTTTAACAACCTTACTGTGATTTCCAAAATATATCCTTGAAGCGATCGAGGGACAATCAGTCAGCAAACTACTCCACAACAGATGAATAGCCGACAAAAGCATACTCTTAAGGACCTCACTGATGACATCACCTCGACTGGTGAGGCGTTTTCAGTGCAGTTATCCGACTTGACACACAAATCGGTACCATTATGCTACGAAACTATTATATTCTGAACTGGAGAAATTTTGATTTAACACCAAACGGCAAACTCTGATACTTGATTCGCAGTGAGTTTAGCGTGCGAACGCAACCAAAAAAATTGCGGAATTCAAAGCTGTATGGAACAACTGTTTTCAGGGATATCACACGTTTGTAAACCGAATTACCTATCAATACTAAGGTTGATGAGAATAGAACCAAACGTGAGTAAAAATTAGTCACACAACGCTCACCGGTTGATAAAACATAAAAATACAATATTTTTTTACTCCTTTTTTCATTTTATATATACCAAAGTACAACAATTCAGGAAGGGAGCCACAACCAGTGGGAAGTTACAAGTGATGTTGGGAATCGAACCCGGGTCTGTATTGTCCAAAATCCACGACGACAACCGTCTGACCACCGCCGGTCGAACAACGGGATTAACGAACTAGGGTTTCTTCCTCCATTATTAGTTTAAAATGGGAAAGCGACTGCGTGCCCAACCGTGTTTGGACTGAATATGAACCGTGCTCAAAGCTTGAGACGCCGAATGGAAAGAAAAAAGCACAGTACGAACACCTTACATGGGACGAAATACTTGATCTATTGTGGCCTCATATGGTTCGCCACTTTAATTCTCAGAATCGTGATTGCCGGTTTCTTTCTCACATTATGAATCATGACCGTGCACAATCACACACATTCGCTCTCTCGCCCGCTCTGCTCACTCACAAAACAATTACTAACTCTTCACCCTCACTAACATCCGTGGACTGAACCATAATATCGATTCTATACACCGATCTTTTACTTTTGTCCTATTTTCGACCGAAACTCAAATCTTCCCGCTTTTCAGACATCACCCACTTCCTATTCCTCTACCACTTATCGTCCCTGAATTGGTCTCCCTCTTCCTTCCTCTCTCCCATCTACCTTTTTCATGCCCTGGAAACACGTCGTGATTTTTCTTATCCCCAAATGCGGTAATCTTTCTGACCTGAATAACTATCGCCTAACTTACCTCGCACTTATTACTTCGAAAATATTCGAGACTGTCATCTCCGACCGACTGCGTACGTTTCTTGAACGTGAAGAACTATTGAGCGATCGCCAATATGGATTCCGACCTCACCGTTCCACCGGCGATTTGTTGTCTCTCGTCTCACACTCCCGGTCGGCTGCACTCGACAGCCACAGAGAAGCACACATGGTCTCGCCTGACATTTCTAGAGCTTTTGACCCAGTTTGGCACGAAAGCATGTCGGCGAAACTGCCCACATTCGGGTCCTCCCTCGCTCTTGTATTGTGGATATCAGGTTGCTTCAGTGAGCTAACCATCTCCGTCCGCGTTAATGGGGTTTTGTCCGATCCATTTCCTGTGAATGCTGGCGTTCCCCGGGGTTCAGCGCTTGCCGTCTGAACGAGCCGTCGGCCGACACTTTGCGCGTGCACACACGCGCCTGCCTACGAACACACGAAACGGTGTTTGTACTGTCCGGTTATTCGCCAAGTCGCGATCGCTCATTTTTGCATCGATCTATTTTGTTAGACGTACCTGTAAGTCGCGTTCATGTTCATGTGCTAAGAGACCCGCTCAGTAATCGGTTGTTCTGGATCCACTAACGGTCGGGTCATAGCAGTTATTGGCGACGGGGAATGGCGAGTCAGTCAGAACTCATCGAAATTTTGCAGTAACAGACGAAGATAACAGAACTATTAACAGCACATTTCGCTTATGGCAATGTCACAAACAATGATTAGTCATCTGTAACGAAAATGAAGGAAACACTCGCTGCCAGCATTCAGGAATTCATTTACAACGCTGAAAATGAAGTTACTTTCACCTCGTAATGCAGACGATACGATGTTTTTTGGTTGACAGTGCATCCTTGGACGAACAATCGAACGTGCGTTTGCTAATGCAGAAGCTGGGACCTGCAGAACGCACTCAGTATTGCAGTTACATTCTGCTATACCGTCTTCGAGATTTTCCGCTGACGGAAACGGTGTTTAAGCTGAGCTCAATCTTTGGCGAACGATCGTCATTGTTCAGTACACGATAAAATTGTCTCAAAATAGCAGAAAACTCAGACGAAGAAATGGTTTCTTACGCTGGTCGGCTTAACGAAGAATGTGAACGCTGTAAACTTAAATACATCACAGACGATCAATTCAAGTCACTGATTTTTTCCGCTGGATTGACGTTTCCAGATGATGCCGAATTTCGCACGATGTTGCTGTCAAAGCTGGACTCTTCAGAGAAACAGTCTGTACAAGACCTAACTGCAGAAGATATCTGACTTCTTTGAAACATTATTCTCCCTACGTTTACCTCTTGATACAACTGTGCTGCATTCCACAAAAGCCTTTCTCTTCCTGGTTCATCCATAAATTATTCTCTGTGTTGGTGCGTTTTCGTATCTCAGCTAGCCTCTCTTGCTGCACGGAAAGTTGTTTTTCTGTTTCGTACCAGACGCCTCTTTACATCAGCTCATCTTATGCTGTACAAAGCGCAAATTCGTGTCGCACTTGAATGCTGCAGTCAGGTGTGGGGTGGGACTTCATCTACCTCCGTTTCTTTTCTTAACCGGGTTCAACGGAAGGCCATTCGGCTGATGGACAACCCTTCTTTAACCACCAATCAGCTGTCAGTAGCCCATCGTCGGGCGGTTGCTCCGTTGTCCCTCTTCTGCCGGTGTTATTTTAGATTTTTTTTTAGTTCTTCCTTTTCCCACACTGATAAACTGTGGAACACTCTCTCTCTCTTTCTGTCTTCCCACCCACCTACAACCTCTCTTTTGAAAATCAGGACCAATAAATTGGCTTATACCTGAGTGTTCCCCCACAACCTACTTTTACAGTGTATTGATTATGGGGATCATCCCCTATACTTTAATTCACTTTACATGTAATTAAAAAATAATTGAAGCCAACATATCTGACACGTAAAAGCTGACAATCAACGAAATGATATGACAGTTTAATCCATCTGATAAGTTGTTTCACTTACACACACAAGCTCGTTAACTGCTTCCCTGATTAGCACTCACAGTCTGCTTCAGGATCTTAGCTTCGGCATGTAAAGAGATACGTGTATTCGTCAGTCAGAAATATTCACTGAGAGAGGACAATTTCCATAAGATGCTGGGTTATAATTGTTTTTAACCCCCCCCCCCCCACCTTTTAACCACTTCGGTGTTGCTGCTTCACGTCTGTATCAATCTGCCCATTTCCTTACATGCTTGACCGGCTGTTTTTGTGCACACCTGACAATTTTTTCCCCTTCACCAGCTATCGTGGAGATGGTCGCAATTATCGAATCAACATCCTACCTCGCCAAGAATGGGACGTCTCATGGTTTGACACACATCACTTCGTCCTGTATACCCGAGGTGGCCCATATTGGCAAATTGCAAAAATCCCTCTGTCCAAATTTTTCATCCTCCGTCGCGGTCTGATTCGGATCAACCAGCATCGTTTGAAAAATGTCAATGTCCGACTTCTCTCGTTCTCTTTGATGGATCAGATCGAGGGTCCGTTTGCTCTGGAGCTGGACTATATTGCTCTCTATACGGATCCGGATCACAAAGAGAAATTCGCCTACGAGCAGTATGATCGCACGGGAATTTTATAGTAGAGAGTCCACGTGAACTGTTTTGCATTGTGCAAATTAGTCACTGTTCAATATAGCGTATTTTTGACTGCGTTGTTCTTTCATTGACTGTAGAAGCAGTGTCATCCGCTGAGATCTAAGTTGATGGTCTGAACGGAAAATACCAGCTATTGCGGTAGTAGCGTTATAATCCACAGGACGTGCCGGGTAACAGAGTCGTTTGTTCGAAACCGCTTGTTCGGCCGTCACTAAAATCAAACAAATATAACAGCAATGCTTATTTGCATAAGAGCTGTTCCAGCCCACTTCAAGACAGCCGTAACCCGATCGGAGGATGCAGTCACGTGGTTTGCATGCCTGGCTTCACCTTATCGCGTCCAGTCCGTCTGAAGTGGTCGCATTCATTTTCGTTCTATCACTACCCATAATTGTGTTTTGAGCAACCAAGTGCTTACTTATTCGGCAAGTAGTAGGCACACTCCACCACAGCAGTGGTGTTCTTGTGTCCATAGGTAGAATGCGCCTATCGACTTAAGATTCCTTTTATTTACCAATGTGTGAGTGGTGCACATCCCACGTTTGAAGCAAAATCCTGATTCTCGCAGCGTATTGTACGCGGTCCATCACAACCGTAGCAACAGAACGGTGAGGTTAAGTCAGATTTAATCGTTCGACCAGCTCTGAATGGCACATGAACGTTGACGGTGAGTGGATTGTTTAGTTTGCACTCGGTGTCGCGGTTCATACAGGGCCAAGTCCCAATTGAACAAAATCAGCTTAAAGTGGCATAATTGGAGAGCGAACTAGTTCAAGCCGATCCACTTTGTTGATTAAGAATCCTATGCCATCCATCGCAATCGGTCGTCGCACTGGCGTTATTAGACCGGCAATAACGTGCGAAATGATTTTTTTGATCAACTACGTGTCCAACTTCAAAACTGGACATATGTGTTTGCCTTCAGGATGATTTAGGTTACAGAAACGGAAGTTGCGGCGAAGACTAACTACAAATTCAGATGTGTTTTTAACCCCGAGTTTGATGCTGTTGACAGTTCGTGCAGTGCTTCTCTGCCCAGTTCTTCAAACAGACAATTGGTGGCAGATCGCAATCCATCCAAAGTGTCATGGCTTCGTGTTGTACACAAATCAGGTTGTTGTGCATTCACCCGCAGAAATTACAGACACGGACCAGCGGTGTCAGCTGTGCTTTCTATGCATCAATTTACTTGCCAGATATTTTGCTCCACCGGAACAAGTAGAACCGAATTGATATTTTTCGTTGGATTGTCTCACACAAAACTGAGCAGCACACCCTCGAATGATTGTAAGGTCGCTCAACCTTACCTCTCCATTTCTTTAATAAACGCATTCTTCGATCCTTCGTACTAGGTGGATCACCGGCACGTTACTCTAATGCTCGGCATTGTACGAATATGTTAACCAGAGCGGTATTCTCCACGACCCGTGAGAACGAGAAGGCAATTGGGAGAGATAGTGATTAGCGTGTATTTGAGGGCGTGCGCAAGAACAACGGTTAAATGGTAACCGCTCTTGGCAGTCAGTGTTCAGTTAAACAATAACGTTAGGAAATTCAACGAAGATAACTGTCGCTACATGGGTCTTCTAGAAGTCCGACGGAGGTAGGCTTCGATCGTGGCTGTAGGGCGGATGTATTGATAATCCAGGGACTCCTCGTGTCTTGCTCATATTGTTGATGGCATCGAACGGCTGCTGGTGAGAGTCTGACGGCGTCTGCACTCTCGAGGTCCGATATGCGTTGGTCCAGCGGTGTTTCAGTGCCCACGGGTCTCGTGCGCTTGTGAGCCAGAAGACGTTGCGCCGGTCCATCCAGAAAAAAGCGTCCAGTTGTCGTCTCCAGGGCCACGCTGACCAATCGTCCCGTTGTCTGGTGAATGGTTAGCTTCTCGAACGTACATGGGAGTCAGCGACGTTTGGAATGAATCCGTCTGAGAGAGGATAAGGCAAACTGGAAGGAAATAGCGCCTGGGGACGCCGGCGGATATTGGGCCATAATAACAAACACACGA
The DNA here is from genome assembly GCA_948099385.1 of Fasciola hepatica. Classification (NCBI taxonomy): domain Eukaryota; kingdom Metazoa; phylum Platyhelminthes; class Trematoda; order Plagiorchiida; family Fasciolidae; genus Fasciola; species Fasciola hepatica. Next base: position 21,985,036 of record CANUEZ040000019.1, read on the forward strand.
CTTTTGGTATTGCTGTAGACGCTAGGAGACCAGAAGAAAATGAACTCATAACCACTGATTGTAATTTCTCTGACCTTGTACTGACAATCAGTTGTAAAAATTGTCACGAAATCAGCAAAACGGACGGGACTTCGTAGTTGGGGACCACGACGGCTACTTCACATCGCGGGTACGGTTGGAGATTCTGATGGACTAATTTCTGGGTTTTCACCAGATGTAATTGTGGGTGGAACGAGTAATAGATCGCTTGATGCAGATGACTGAGCGGCTTGAGCAGGTTTAAGTTGGCCGGGCGGCTTGCACTTTATGACGGCAGGTTTGAGGCGGTCAATAGATACAGTGTCGTGTCGCCCGGTGGTGTCTATGACAAACGTTTTCGCTCTGCGTTTTATCACCCGAAACGGGCCAGTGTGTGGTGGTTGTAGCAGCGATCGAGCACCATCAACGCGAGGGGATACGTGAGTAACGGTTTCTAACGCAGCTGGAACATAGCTCGGAGACTGTTGTTCGCGTGGCGGGCTGGCCTTCAACACTCGGATGTGCTGCTGAAGGCGTTGAATGTAGTCGCCGTAGTCGAAAGTCACGGTTGGTGAAGGAGCCACCAGCTCTCCAGGCACACGAAGCGTACAGCCATATACCAGCACGGCCAATGCTGTGTGCAATTCTTCCTTAGCGGCATTACGCAGGCTTAAGGGTACTAATAGTAGTGTTTCACTCCAATTTAGGTTACCGTTTGCGCGAAGGGTGGCTTTTAACTACCGGTGGAAACACTCAGCCATACCATTGGCCTGAGGGTGGTAGACTGTCGTCTTGGCGTTTGGGCAACCGAGCGTGGCGAGTAGGCTGTCAAAATGTGGACCGCGATCGGTGGTTACTATTGCCGGGCAAGCGAACTGACTAACCCAACCGGTCATAAAAGCTTTCGCAGCCTCTTCTGGCATGGGCCGAGGGATAGGAATGGTCTGCGGCCAGCGAGTAAAATGATCCGCACATGTGAGTATGTAAACGTACCCCAGTGAAGGTGGTAGTGGTCATACGAGGTCGGTGTGTACATGATGAAAATGTGTTTCTGGTTCCGAGAACCTTGCTAATGGCGTCTAAGTGTGTCTGGGGGTCTTATCACGTTGACATTGAAGATAAGCATGAGCCCACTGGCGGACATCTCGTTTGACATTGTGCCAAACAAAACGATCGGTTATCAGTTTCACCGAGGCAGCCACACCGGGATGAGCCACATTATGGTAGGCCAGAAAAGTAGGATAACGGTGTGCAACAGGGACCACCGGCTTAGGTCGACCTTGTGACACGTCGCAAATGATCTCGGAAGTCGGGATAGGTACTGTTGTCAAGCTCAATGAATCGTTTTGTCGAAGTTGGTCGATGTCAAGGTCCGTAGTTTGGGCATGTGCCATCGCGTCTAAGTCGATTTTAGGCGTTGGTGACAGACTCATTTGATGTACGCGTGATAAGGCTTCGGCGATGGGATCGAGTACCCCAAAGACGTGTCATATGTCCACAGTAAACTGTGAGGCAAAGTCTAAGTGGCAAATCTCGCTTGGTGAGTATCAATCGGAAGCTAACTTTAGTGCGTTAGCCAAAGGCTTGTGATCTGTAAACATCGTGAACGAACGGCCTTCGAGTGCGTGTCGAAAATGATGGACGCCTAAGTAGATGGCTAATAATTCCCTACCAAATGTGCTGTACTTGGATTCGGCGGGTTGTAGACGCTTAGAAAAGAATGCTAGAGGCTTCCAAGAGCCGTCTACGAACTGTTGCAGTACTACTCCAACCGCAGTGTCCGAGACATCAGTCACTACCAAAATAGCAGCCTAAAGGTCGGGATAAGTAGTGCTATGTTGGCGATAGCCTCCTTGGCCGAGGTAAATGCAGCTTGCCTCCGCGCGACAGGTCGGTGAGGGGTTGCATCATTATCTAGTACTCCTCAGTGTGAAACCTATCCAAACTTATTCTTGTCACTTTCACTTAGGTAACCTCGATAAATATTTAGCTGGTTTGCACATATATCTATTACCGACATTTTTTGCTTTTCCTCATAAAAAGGACATACAACTACATAAAATACCTCTGAACATTTTTAAAAACTACCAGTAAGACTCAGAACTTTTACAGACTTTCTGTGGTCACTAGTTCTGCTTGGCCTAATAAATTTCATTTTATTTTGCATCGTACCCAAGCTAGCCGGCTATTGGATCGTAACAAGTCTGCTAGTTGTTGTTGTTCATGTCTGTTCATCATCTCTCTCTCTCCTTGATCCGTACCTATTCGCTCCTTAATGCCTAGGCTCTCGATTCTCCCCTAATCTCCCCCATATTCTTAGTTCCAGTTGTATTTTCACGGCCAGTGGTGAATCAACCTGTCCTTCTACAAAACTCGAAATTCTCTAACCTGACCTATTCTTGCCCTCGGGTCTTCCGTAACCCCTACCTATCCAATATTTTCTCTCATCGACTTCCCTAACTGACGGACTATCTGCGGCCTTTGTTAAATACTCAACAAAACTAGTCGATTCTCCGAAGCTTATCATTATGATACGCAACTCCAGAAGAAGAAGACCGGCCGATAAGGTTTTTCCACGAGCAGCCGCACGTTTCCTAGTCACTAAGCCGTGCTCCGTTTAATTAACTAACATCCAGGGTGAAGTGCATAGCGAGTTTGATAACCTCCTACAATGCACAAGCTTATATGAATCGCGAATTGGAGCTCTCAAAAAGGTCACTAGACTTCTGACGCCGCTGGTACAACTGCTTGAGCCACCTACTATAACCATGGAGTGCCACGTGTAACTTTATTGATAGTATATCTTTTGAAGTCTCCCAGAGAATAAGAAATTCAAACCACGCCTTTGTACTTAAATTCCTGATAGGATCGCGCTTAATATAGTAAGCAGTACCTTACTAAAGGCCGCTAACATGGAATGAACAATGCGCTGTAGGGTCAGGCTACACAGACGAACACAGGAAAACCAATGCCCCTGCATTTTTAACTTTCAGACACGGCAACAACCAATGAGTTAATTCATAAACAGAGCGTTATTGCCGTTAACTCACCACTCAAGAACGTCAGGATAACCTCTGACAAAACACCACTACAATGAAAAGTACTGAAAAAGCTGCACTCCTAAACGTCCAGGACCGGAACCCAACAGAAAGACACCTAAACACCGTAATCCTACAAGCCACCCTACGCAGCCGACGTCAACTAGCCAACAACCGCTTGATATGGACCTTGATACAACTCCTGGACCCTCTCTCAGTATGCCAGTTTCCAAGCGTCCCAAGTAAGGCGTTTTCGAGCAATGAGCAGCCAACTCGTACGAATCCCAAAACCAAAACAAAATTGCCTCGTAGTTTCTGCCATACTGGATTACGGAATGAGCAAATTCACAAATATATACAAACCTCGAATATGCGATTAAAAAGGCTCAAAACAAGAGCCAAGTTCACGACGTGAGAAAGCAAGCACGTGAGTCACACAGATCCAACGAACTGTGATAAAATCGAGCCTTGGACTCAAATAAACAAAAATTCATGCACAAATATATGGGTGATACGAAACAAGCAAATAATGCATATAATCGAGTATTTTTACGGGACCAGGGTATAACGATGTTCTTTGAGGAATTTCCGCCAGCAGTTGTTGCACCCTAGACTGATCAGTAACGTCGTAGGCACTTGTGGCTCGGATCCACTGTCCCGCCAGTCGACCATGCCTTGTGCATCATAAACGGTTACCCAAGTCTCGTAGTCTACCCAACCTGACAACCCTGCTTGTCTCCCAAGCCGACACATAAACCATTGTATGATTGTTATATTCCTCAATCTTCAGCCATAACTAAATCTTTTTCGTCGGAGTGTATCATACCACAGCTAAATTACTCTCGACTGAAGCTGCTACTTCAGTCTTCCGGGCAAACCCCCACAATCAAACTGCCACAAAGCAGCGTACCTAATGACATTCGCTCGTCCTTGCAATTTGCTTAGTCACCCTTAGATTTGAATTTGATACAGCTTGACCTCAAGCCTCCACTGCCATTTGACGGCACCAATGGAAACCTTCGGCCTCAAATCCAGAACTTCTCAGTCCACCCTCGTCCCCTACCAAAGGTTCTAACGTCCAGTATGTTACATGGCAACCTTCCTGTATCGCTAGGCCACATTCCGATTGCCATACCTGTGCCCATTAATTCTGTTCCTGAACTAGACATCTTTTCAAATCCTGTTCACTCCCAGCAAAATTCCAGCTCCACTCGCTTTTACGCGGTCGATACTGATAATCCACTGCACAGCTCTTCTTCGTCACTTACTCTGCCTAACTTACGATTCCCTAACTTTTGCGTGCTTCCACTCTTCATCCCACCAATTCCCTCATTATTCCAAATTTTCGGTTTTTCCCACCACTTCCGATCCCACTACAGTCTTTTTACCCACAGGATACTTCTACCAACCCCTCTTACGTGAATTTCCACCACCTTGTAGCATTCAATCCCAAATCTCTCCGTCTTCCCCGCCTTATTGAACCTTTTTCCAGAACCAACATCCTGTCAGTCGTTTACATCTCCGTTAGCTCAATAAATTCCTCACACCAATTACCCAACATTGCGTGTCCCGGTTACCTTTCTTCCCGAAAATTCCCAGTATGTCCCTCTGTTGACTACCTTACCTCGCCTGAGCTAGCTTCATTAGCATGCGACGAAACAACCCCACACCCTGCCAGTTCCTACCTTCTGAGGTCCGCTCTTATTACACAATACCAACCACTATCAATATGCCGTGTGAGAAACCCCACACACTCCGAAGTCCCACATAATTCCGTCATCCTACCACGAGTACGACCATATCACCAAATATCAGCACACACTCGCTGCTCCCTGTAAATGCTCGTTAACCGTCAAATAAGGTGGATTCCATGAGATCTCGAGCCGCCTTGATGAACCCGGATGTTATAATGATAACCGAAACATGGCTCACTGAGAACACCTCACTGGAGCATGTTTCTATTGTTTGTTTCGACATTCTCAAACCCTCTCAAGCTAGATGTGGTGGAGGTTGCGTCGTATACGTCCGACAAAGCATTCCAACCACTGTCATCGGGCACACCCTGCTTGTTAATGCTTGCAACTCTGTGTGGCTGCTACTCCAATTTGGGTATCCAAAGCACACTAGTAGGTTGCACCTACCGTCCCCCGGGCCGGGACTCGCCTGACTTCGATCCTGTTATCGAAGCGTTCACCATGGCTCTCGGCGATCCTCGCAGTGCAAAAATCATAGCAGGTGACTTCAATTCCCCCATAATATGTTGGCCTTTACCCTCTAGCTTCACGGACTCCCTCGTCTTCCTCCCTTGTATCCGTCTTAGACAATGGACCCAAAATTTGGAACTTCCACCACAGGATTGGTCATTCTGAACCTCCTTTTCACTCACAGTCTCTCGGTGGTTTCTACTAAGGTCCTAGGTTACTTTCCAGGTAGTGACCACAAATGGTCACTTGTAAACTTAGGCTTTTATCGTATGTTCCAAACCCTGCTCCGTCTAATACGTTCATTCCTCGGGCAAACTGACCACTTATTCCAGGCATCATTTGATTCCTCAACTGGGATAATTTTTCTCCAAAGCCCACCCCGCAGACGGCCGCTGACTCTATAGAAAACGACTTCTGTATAACTTGGTACTTCCTCCAACTAGCCCCTTCCGAGGAGGGAAATCCGTACAAACCATATTGAACGCGAGATTCTTGACTTGAAAAATAAGTACTCTATCTTGTGACTTCTCAATTATCCTACGTGGACACTACCTCAACAACACTCTTTCGATTGCAAAAGAACGTCATCTCGTAAACCAAGAGACTAGAGCATTGAACGATTCTAACTAATCAGGTCTAGTGATAAGACTACTTGGACAAAGGTCGTCAAGTTCACCTCGTAATTCCCCAAAATTATTCGTTTCTGGCTCGTCCACTGTTTAAACACCTGAATCAATCGCGGAGGTATTCAACGCTCATTTTCCTTTAACCTTGATAGCTTCAACTCACATTCCACCACCTGTGCTTTCTCTCTCCACTGATGTCAGACTTCCATCAATAATTTTAACTCTAGTGAAATCGGAAGACTAACCTCCGGCACCAAGGCTTCTGTCAGACCCTATCCGGATGGTGTCCGCCTAGGGGGTGTGGATATGAATTCATTTATTAACCTTTTTACGCTATTTATGAATGGCAGCGCCTTCCCTGAACAGTGGAAGTTCTCGGTGATTACTCCATGTTTAAAACAAGGTTCGCCTCAAGATCCAGATAGCTGTCGCCAATAAACCACACACCAACTATGTGCAAGCTCATGAAGCTCCTAATCAAATTCCAAATCCAGTATTTCTTGACCTCAAACAACCTGTTAAAGGTTATCAACATAGGTTTATTAAGATTCGTAAGTACACCTTATGTCATTTTGATTTATTTAACCGTCTGGCCAATTCCGTAGGTTGTAGTCAATCAGCCGTCGTCATATTCCTTGGTATGACCAAAGAATTTGATCGCGTACCTCATGCTCACTTTTTGTCCGAAATTCAGTCGTTCGGCACAGTCGACTCTTTATACTTTTGGCTTTGCTCATGCCTGTCCTATCGTTCGCAGACGATCCTGATCGGTGGCCACCTATCATCCTCTAAACCGATCATTGGTGGTGTTATTCAGGGTAGTGTCTTGGATCCATGTCCTATTTCCCATGTACGTCAATGACATTCTCTGTAATTCTCCAATTCACTGCTTCCTTTTTTGTCGATGACAACAAACTTGCATTAGTTTCAGTGTAATATAAATAAAAATCTTACTGCGAGCACCGTCCTTCAGCTACGCAACAGTGTAATTATCGACACCGCTTTCGAAAATGGCTTCCAGTTCTAATCTTTCCCTGCAAATAGCTGGGATCATGTTCTAACTTTATTATCATATCCGCTCGACTTTTGTTGCTTGCCCGCAGCACGTAGCGCTTCATCCTTCTGCGAACTGGTGTTTCGGTGAACGTTAATCCCACCGAACGACCTCAGGCTGTGGTAGACTCTGCCTGCCTCTGTATATTGTTTCTCATGTAAATCACATTGGTGCTCCTAGCTTGCGGATACGGCGAGTGTTTCCGTCGAACACCTGTGAGCATTTCTGGCTGTCGTTGTTTCCCCGCACAGGTTTGACCACCAAAGGGACGATATCAACTCCAAAAGCAAAGAGATTGGCATACCAAAGGGAGAAGAAAATATCCTACTATTTGGTCTTCCCAGCACACCTGTCTTGTCACATGCGACCCATGTCTCCGGGCAGCAGTGCTGCTGCTGAATGATTGATGTGACTGACGTATTTCCACCGCGGGCAGTCACATGCGATTCATATTTCGATTGGGGCGTGGGAGCTATGGTCGCTCACCAAAAGCAGCTCCGCATTCTCTAATAGCCATATATCAGGCTGTAACTGAACTACAAAATAGACATCTAAAATGTGTGGATCGACCTTGGTGCGCCACATTCTGGATTCTAATGGATGTGTATTACGACACCACTCTACTTGAAGCGGGCCCTAGTGCAGTCTTCCATGGGCACTGAATGTAGATCGTTAGAGTTAGCTTCCCTGTCGAAATCCCAGCCTTATCCCATTTCTCCCTCATTCCGAGCCAGTTCTCACGCTGGTGTTGCCCTGGTTTGCAGTATGTCACTGGAGATAAAAGATCACATCTATCACGCAATCTACACACCATGATGGTGCCTCGCCGTTATTCAAATTTAATCTTAGTATACCAGCACAATTCAAGTCATAACATAGTCGATCTCACGTTTGTTTCTCTGTATAGGTCCTGTTTTCTCTGGTTCAGCACCACCGATCACCTTAAAAGTCACGCTTGGTAACTTACTCTCCCATTCCATCGTCTTAGCCAAACTAACTGTACTTTAGTGCAGTCACTAGCTTCCGAAACGTATCATTCTAATTCCCGTTCACTCTCGATATTTCAAGACCCCTCCACATTTCGCTGCAGTCCATCACGCTCTACCAGATCGCACCCCCCTTTATCTTAAGCACTCGCCTACAAATCACCTCGCTCCGAAGCTCATGACTCTCTTTCCCGAGTACCACCTCAAATGGCCTAAATTTTACCAGGTTCATAAGTATCCACCGTTATCTTCCAGTTTGTTTTGCTTCACGTCATTTATACCCTAGATCAAAGTCTCCACATCACCTCCTATTTGCAACGTTACCAGTTTTATGCATGCCCATCATGAAAATCCAGCTAGTCACGGTTCATGAACACCTAAATATACACCCCTGCTGATCTAGTGGTTTATTTATATCAAATTCCATAGCCTTTGACTTAGGAAATTACATCGCCTTTGCCGCCATCATTCGCAGCTAGTACAACAGCGAAACGTTGCTTCTCTTTCATTCCTGCTCCACATTTTGAAGGTTTAACATCATGTTCTTGCTTTCCCGCGTGGATCCACTTTGAACCGTCTCCACACCCACTTCATGTTACAGATCACTGATGAATGTTTCATGTGAATTATCATGGATTCCATTCAATTTAACGGAATTTCCATCTGCTCTAACCCTGCATATCTGAAATAATGAAACCAGTCCACAATAACTCAAATCACCATGATGAACGATTTTCCAAAGTCTCCTTACTGGTGTCACTAACTGGTAATTTCTCTCATGTTTCACGCCAAACTTCCTCTGACATCTCCAGCCATGTAAGTATCAGAACTTCCTCGCCTTTCGGATAATACTAGTTATTGACCCTCTTTCCTTTGGGAAGTTTTATACAGTTTTTCCCTGCCTGCCTGTTTCGCCACAACTTGCTTCGCTCAAAGAACCCGAGGAAGCATTCTTCATCATCCTTGGATATATTTGCACCTTCCGCATTCTATAATGACGCTCTTCTCAACAATTTCATGTTTCGCCAATTTTCGATTTCTTTCCCGCAACTGAATTCGAAGCTGATTCGTATTCACCGCACAATCTGATGCCATTTCATTTCATACAAACTCCACCCAGCTTTATTTTACGGTTGGCGAAAGTTGCGACCCATCCTTTTAAAATATGTGAAGATTTACCTTGTTGAGTAATTTTGTACCCTTTATTCATGCGTTTATGTGTGCCTCTTGACCACGGTTGAGAAACGTACCAATACTATCATTATCACTATTTGAAATAATATCCCTTACGTTCAAAAGGCGACTGTTGGCCTTGTACCGGCTTCGTGGGCCACCATCATAGGCCGGGGTTTCAGTTTCCCTGATTGGCTCCGGGAAACGCACACCCTGGTTGGCATCGTCTGGCTCCCTCACTGAAACGATTGTGGTATTCACAATACCCTTCTTTTGAAGGGCCGAAACATCGTCATAATGAAGGACTATGGCGCCCAGGTGAGCGTGCGCGGTACCGCTCCTGTGACTCACTGCTACTCACCGCTAGGCGTTGCAGGCTCGCGTCAATTCTAGACAAAACTGATGTGAGATCGTTAGATGTTGGCAAGGCAGTCACCGTTGTGACGTAGGACCTGGTTACTCCCGCAATAGCGACGTTGTATCGTGATATAATGTCACCAGCTATGGCTGCAGTTTCCTCTAGCCAACATTTACGCGTGGCACTTAGTAAACTGGAATGTTGTGCGGCAAACACTGCAGTCAAGGTTCCGTTAAGAGCGGGTCCCCGCCTACTGTCGGTCCTTCCAAGCGCTGCATCTCAAGCAGCAGTTCAGAGGACTTCCTGCTTTCGAGCTCAGTGTTTTGAAGTTGTTGCATGCGTTGGTCCTGTGTTGGGGTCGTGCGGGCAGTGACGACCGTCTTCAAAGCCTCGTATCTTCTGGAAGACATTATCACGTCCCTTACTTGCGTCGTGACCTCCGACAGGAGGCGGCCTGCTATTCACCTGAAACGGCTGGCATCACTGGTTATACGGTAGATTTTAACCTCAGTGCGACCAGCATGAACCCGAGTTCTTAATCAGCAGGCATAAATTCCGGTACCTTCAACTTAGTCGCCCCAACGGTGGGGTCTGGAGAAGGTCTCTTCTCAGTAAACATAGCTTGGTGATTACCTTGCCGAAAATGAAAATAATCACCGATAACTATGATAATATAAGAGGCCATGCCATCCAAAAATAAACATGATAAACTGGACACTAAAATGTGTGGCAGGAAAAGAACAATTTGAAAAATTGACTATAAACGTCAACGAAAAAGAAATAATAAAACACCCAAAAACGTACGCAGACGGGACCTGGAACGGTGGAAAACAAGGAAACTCGCTTGACCTGGAAATCACGTCGGGCTCATCGCCTCTACATTCGGTAAACCCGACCTCGCAGTTTCCTTCGTAAACGCTTTCTTCGGACCTCCGTACTACACGGACCACCTGCACGTTACTCTAATGCTTGGCACTGTACGAACGCGTGAACCAGAACGGTATTCTTCACGGCCCGTGAGAACGATCGGGAGAGATGGTGGTTAGAGTGTACTTTAGAGCTTGCATGTGTTAGAGGTTTGTGGTCAAAGTGCATGCGAAATCGTCGTCCCTCCAAAATACAGAGGAGGCGACGGAGTTCACGAGAAAATGTGCTGTATCTCGTCGGTACCACTTGAAGTTTTGTGAAGAAGATGCCAGTGGTTGTAGTTGATTGCACACGATTTAATGGAGAACTGTGCCAGCCGCAGTGTCAAACGCATCCGTAGTTAGGATCAACTCAGATTGTGGATGATGCAGCATGGTAGCACCTTAGAGAGCTTGTTTGGCCCTCGTGAAATCCGCCTGCGCCCTTGGAGTGAAATCGGCCGCCTTGGCATTTGATTTGAGTGGGTCAGTTAAAAACAAAACGATGGAAGCACAGTGTCCAATGAAACAGTAACGATAATTCAAGATTCTCATGAAGCAGCGTAACCGTGTGACCGTCCTAGGTGCATGAAATGATCGAATGCCACGCACCTTGTCTGGGAGTGTTGCAAACAGTGCTGGTCGATATGATTCTCGATAAAATGGAGGGACGTGAAGCCGAACACGCATTTATTGGGGTGCAATTGAAGTCCATATTGTTGGAAAAGCTGAACGAGTTGGCTTGTACGGCTGGCACGCTTAGTTGGAGGGGGGGAGGCTGGCAAATGAAATGTCGTCAGTGTGGCCAGACGCGAAGGGTGAACCTCAGAGCACTTCATCGACAAAACGTTGGAGCGTCTGTGCAGCCTTTCTTAATCCAAAGGACATGCGTACGAACTCGAACAGGCCAAAGGGCGCGGTGATAGCCGTCTTGATTGTCTTCTTCGGCCATGGGGATTTGGTGGTATTGTAGTGCTACCGATGTGACAGATACTTACATACACTAACAAATTTGTTTATCTGAACGACTACCGAACTTGGTGATACCTCTTACTTCACCTTTGTACGCTGTCCGCACCTATTTGCTTTCCCCAGTACATATATTATCCCGCTCCAGCATTTCAAGTCCTCGTCATCGTGTAACGAACCAAGGACCCAGGTCTACAGACATCATACGGGAGTATGTCCTGACTAAACTTAGAGGAATCTTAAATTGGTGAACCCGAACGACAATGTCGTTGCACAAGGACCATGTAAGTCCTCCAATCACATTTATTCGATTATACACATAGATTTTCTTCCATATAGACGTAAAATCCTTAATACTTTAACAATACTCTTGTCTTATGTTTTTCATATATAATTATCATGTGTCGTTTTACCGGCACCCGATTCGGCCTTATATATCCCTTTACAACAAGTATACCACTGTAATAGTCACTAGCAACGACCATAAGCCTTATCCAGAACCGTCCTTTTGATAGTCTGCTTGGCCGTCCCTGAATTTTTCATTGATGACCCTCAACTCTGGTTTCGTACGCTGGAAGCGGAGTTTCGAATACAGGATCACGATCGCATGTATTGGTCACTTGTAGCCTTCTTCCCCGAGACGTTCCTGCTTACATACGTGACGTCGTTTTCAACGAATATTCCTACACCACCGTGGAACCAGTAGTTTTTAGTCTTTTGCCGTTTGAATCATCTAGATGGAAGCAGCTCACCTAAGGGACAGAAATGGGTAGTAAAAACCCCTCTGCGTTACTGAGAGAAATGAAGCAGCTGGCTGGACAGCTGTTCGAGAGAAAAAAGTCACGAAAGAGTTATGGGTACAGCGATTGCCAACCAAAATTCAAGCACTACTCGAGGCTTCCGGTCTTCTTAACCTCACAGAAGCAGCAAAACTAGCGGACGGTATTGTCGAACGATACCATCCGCAAGTTACCGCCATAACAAACCCTATTAGACCCCTGGTTGTAGCTCCTCCTGTAAAAGCACACTCTGAGGACCTCCTGATAGCTGCCTCCCAATCGGTTTTCAGACGTTTTTCCACTCCCAGCTGTTCCCGCTGTAGAGAACCGAAACCTTGTCACAACTCTGACCGAAGTGAGCGCCACAGAAGCCCCTTCCCTGATTGTTCCGACAGTCCATTCCTATCAGGGTACTGTCGATGGCACAAACGGTTCGGAGAGAGGGCTTGGCGCTGTAAAGCCGATGGTACCTTCCCAGGTCTCAAACAAGGAAACTAATATTCCGACGCGTTCCGACGATTAACGCGGTCGACAGCCATAATAGCAGTCGTGCGTTGCACGTACGAGATTAAGTTTCCAACAACCTGCCCCTAACTGACAGCGGTGCAGCAGTTAGTGTCATTCCAAAAGAAGCAGCTGATACAACCGAGGATTATTTCGAATGAATCATACACGCTGAAACATGGTTTGCCGAGATAGTTTTGGAAAGAGAAGTTAGAGTTGCAAAGTAGCACGATCTCTGTCCGGGACGATTCACCTGGATCTGAACATGACGCATACTTCAAAACAATAGTCTTTATATAGGTTTATGTAAAACAATAAAGCTTGAAAAGTATAGGAAACAAATACTGGGGGTTAAACTACATCACCACTGTAAATAAAGGTAAACAGTTCATTTTGCTGATATAACAGGGGTTTCCATCGATGTACGGCATTGGCCTCTGCAAAACTCATTAGTCAGACGTATATTGCCGCCCATATGACCGGAGATACAGTGTTCCGGTGAACTGGATGTTGCGTCATCAGAAGTTGACGAGCGACGGCCGACGACGTGACCTTATGGTTTTGAACGATGGCCTTATGCGTTCGATCTGATCCTGATTGCATCACGGAATGTTGGACCCAATTTGGAATGTTTGTCCCGTCGGTTGCGTAACTTATGCTCTATTCGACCCACGTAGGTTGTTCCTCTCCTACAATGGAATTTACAAATCAGATTAGTTTGGTGTGCGGAGTTAGACGTTGTTTCACCGAAGTTGTCGGGGTCCTATTCATCCGACGAATGATTCTCAGTTCAGCTGCATGTTTTAGTAATTTCTGAGTAGACGGTTTCGGGATTTTTCATTTCTCTTGGTGGATCTCGATACCTAGTCTTTGGCGTTTTACCCCAGATTCGGTAGACAGAACGAAAGCGTATGTGTACGAATCAGCGTGTGTTCTGAATCGGCTTACGACAAGCGCAAGCACAAATATGTCGAGAGAACGAAATCTGTCAATCAATATCTGTCTTACACAAAGTAGGCCGCACATGATTGGTGGAATAGGACAGTACAGACAGGTATCCGATGAGCGATTATAAGGCAGACGGGAAAGGAATGAGTCATGAACGAATTTTCGCATGGATAAGCCTCACGGCATCATGTGACGGAATCAAGCAAACAAAACACTGAGCTCAGAATTTTACTCCACAATCGCATAAGCTAAAAATATTCCACTCGTTTTTATCGGTATCGTTATCCATAAAAACTAGATGAACCTAGACCGGTTTTTGAACAAACCGTACAAATTTATTCAAGTCTCCATTTCAAACCTTTTTCACGAAGTTCACTGTTGTCACCTTTTTAAGTACTCCTGCCGAGGTCATTTACTATCGGAATGCCTGGCACGATGAGGTGTTCCGCTGTTTTACTCTGTTCTTTATTCACAATTTCAGGCTTCGATCGTCAATATCCCCAATTTTATTCGAGCGAATAAAAATCACTTCTCGAGCTATCCCAGTTTTTTCGTGGTTGGAAATGAGAAAAGGGTTCGTCGATTCGAAGGTGAGAGATTCGACCCCCCCCCCCCCCCCCCTCTTCTCCCTCGCTGCCAATTTAATTCGTGCTAGACAACACTTTGTCGTTGTGCTCGTTGCCACGCCTGATCTATTGGTTCCTTATGTAGTTCCCTACTCCAAGTCTTACAGTCCCACTTGCTGGTTGTCCTTTATAGTACAGTGGGTGTTTGAGGCTATGGGGTATGCTCTTCCCACTACAATAAATTCAGTTTCTTCAACCATTCCCATCGCACCTACGTGCTCTAGTCTCGATTGCAACGTGACAGTGTTATCGAGTCGTGAGCAAAACCAATAAAAGCATAAGAAGCAAACGAGTAGGAGAGAAATTTATTGGCTAAAACCTTGGAGATAAAGAAAGGGTTCAACTACGAATACGTCCCTGATCGCGGCACCCAACTATGTCACTTCAAGTCCCCAACTGGTGGTCAAATTTCATGAACCCCAACCCATAAGTCTAACATTTCATGCGCGGCCAATTCCACCGCTTAGGATTTTCATACCTTTTCCCATTTAATGGAATGACTACGTCCACCTGCCCTCCAACCTCTAACTGACACGGAAATCAGCGTACACTGAGGAAGCCTATCCGTAGATATGTGTAACACATGTCCCACTCGTTTTAACCTGTTAGGATACAGAATTTGTTGCAATGGTTGGTTCCCAGAACCATACGCCCAATCTCATTATTGCTGATACAGTGTTCCCGCATGGGTATGACTGTTACGCAATCCCGAAGCAGCACTTTCCACTCTGGAAAGATAAGACGCATGCCAACTGGGGTCGAATCACCTGTGGGTTTGTCAGCCCCTCTCTGTAGCCTGGCAAATCAGGACCCCGTCATTGGACTGCGCCTCAGTATCACCGTTTGCCTAACCAACATCACCTTGGTACCTGTGTCACTAGTTCTACTCAAACAATCGTTAAACTACTTTACTGATGTTAAAAATGGTTTTCCATGTCGATTTCACTATTTTAAGAACATTTTAAGATCAATGCAATATCAGCCTAGGTACTTCATTCCAATCTTCCAAGCTTGTTTCTTTTCGGTAGATAACACTTATTTGTGACCACGTAGCTACCATTCGGTCGTTTCTTATATCCACAGTTCACTGAAAAGCGGAATGAGAAACGAAAAGTTTGGCACTTTTTTCTAACCAGAACAGTATATTGCTTTTATTTTCATAACAGCTTAGGCCCAAGGGCTCACGATTTTCATCTAAGAAATTTAAGGCTAAGCATTGTTGTTGCCTGATCTTCTAAATCGTGATCTAACCAACTAACTATTCGTTGATGTGTTAAACAAACACGCCCATATGCACCGAGCCTAAACACCGTATTCTCAAGTGAATTATTTTGCCTGCGATCTCAAGTTTGACTGTTCATCATCACAAATAAAGTTTTTTGGAAGAAGTAGACTCTGTGGTCCGAGAAATCTAAGTACGTTGTAAGAAAACCGTTCGTGAGTGGCCAGTTTGTTGGTCTTGAAGAGATGAAACGTATGATTAGATGAGAATATCATATGGGCAAATGTTCTGCAATTTGGGTTCATTGTGAAAAATGGGAGGGATTGAAATGGTCTTCCAAGCCCTAGTTAAGCACCTGAAAGATGACTGGCTACTTTTGTTTTGGATCGACTATGCAGGATGGATGGAAGGGGAACTGCCAAGGTGAATTCAAGTGAACAATGACCAAAACAGTAAAGGCAGAAGAGTGACATTGAATTGACTGCTTTCCTACGCCAACTGGATGTCACTACGGTGCCACAGATGGTCCAAATTGTTAAACACCAAAAGCACCTTTTGTATGTTTGACGATACTCCATCTTATATCCAACCACCTGGTGAGATGTAACTTTCCAGGTAACAAGTCTCATCTATTTCAGTTAGAGCTTCTCCTACCAGAACAAAGCTTCATGTAGGACCAACTCAGTCCTTCAACAGCATTTACACTTCCAAGGGATGAAGTTGACGTCAGCTCTGACTTCAGTTGGTGGGTCCCGACTCTGTGGCTGAAGCTCAAAGGATGAGGATTGTTGTCGATTAGAGGCGTTGAGAGACACGGTTCATAACCATAGTCAGTGGCGTGAATGCTGTGCGGCGTGCTTAGAAAGCTCTTGAACTCCATAAATATTGAACAAAATCTCAAAAACAAACTACAGAAATTCGCGTGCTGAAACAGTCGGAAAACAGTTTTTTTTTATTGACCCCACCCGTTACCCGTTTCTGTTTTTTTTTTTATCATCATGCTCGAATCAATGCTCAGTGTAATAATAATATTAGCAGGAGCAATAATAATGTTAATGACAATACAAAACGCACCCCATGTCTTGTTATGCTGTTGTTTAGACTATCTAGAAAAACGTGCAGTTTACCTGGATCCTCACTAAGAAACACAAATTCGCTCACGTATTCTGAGTCTGAAAGTCTACTACCTGAAAAAAGATCGATTCCACTATTTCCAATTTCATCTCAACTACTGAGTCAAAAAGGGGTGTGATAGAGCACAATCCTGATGAGCGTCACTTCTCGCGTGGAACTTGCATGAACGATCGCCATAAGCACGAACTTGGCTTTGGCTCTCTGCACAGAATGATTAATTGATATGTGCAATGTATTGTTACTGATCTCTTACATTAATGAAACAGGTATGCTGTTTCTGTGGATTCCCGTTAATGAGTTGTGAAGCGTTAATAACGCATAATCCGTCGCTCACTTTATCTTTCTTCACTCCAAAGTTGTCTTGCTAAGAGAATCGCTGATGGTAGATTTTTTTTCCTGCAAAGTGGGCAGTATCGTTTGAAATGTGATGCGGCACGGACAGAATTAACAAAGATGTTAACAAAAGTCTAGACAGTCGACTGCTGGAGACCGTCGGAGGTTTCCCGAACTAGTTTTTCAACTTCCTTTGTCTTGTAGCTCTTTTCCCTCCCCGAAAAGGACAGAAACCATGAATAAGTCTTTTTGTACTTCCGACGAGAACGAATTCCACTCACTCTTCTGATGCACAAATTAGATTGTTGTGAAAAACACCTATGGAGTGTACAAGTATCAGAACAGATGGATGAACAGAGGAGTATCGGATACGCATACCTGATCGGCGGTAATAACCGCGAAACCAATCGTGTGCTTCCGGGAGTCTTTGTCCACCCACCTTTAGACATCACTCATATCGAAAATTCCAATTTATAAAAAAGAGCTCGTGTTCATTTCACACTACCTCCTGCCGTGTTTGAAGCCCGTACAGTGTGCATTGTCAAAGTATAAACTAAGCCACAGACGATGAAGCGTCAGCCTTGTTCAATAGTCAGCAAGCGATTTTGACGATTCTGGTGCAGAGAATTTTCCGTGGTGGTTGCACAGTATTTCAAAAAGCTTTTCCTTCTTGCCGGGAACATGGGTTTCTGTTACTGGTTTCCATGTTTCCTGCGAGGAGAAGAAGAGCTGAACTGAGTTGAAAAGATCAGGAAATTTAAAGATGCTGATGTATGTCCCCGACGCGGGCAAGTAGTCAACGGTTCTCACTTTTGATTGAGCAACCCCATATGTCATTCGACAAAATAAGGTGGGGGAGTGAGCAGTTGTTTTCATTTATCTGTAATCGTGTATTACATTATCCCAGCTTTCTCATCCTCTTTCATAACACTATGGTAATGACCTTCAATTCAATCAGCAGCTACCTGACTGCACTATTGCGTCACTTGGATGATCTGAAGGAGTACGACTAGGAATCACCGAAAATTGGCCGCTTACCGATGTTGTTGTTCTTAATTTGTCTTGTGGCTGAAAATTGCATTGGTTATTTCAGTTTTCCAATCAAGTCTGTTTTTCTTCAGACCAAGTGCTGATATCGTCACGTTTCAATCATTTGTTTTTACTGACCTGGAAGCAATTAATTATCAGACTGAAAAAACTCCTTTTTTTCTATTTCGAAGCAAATCATAACTAAATTATTTCCATCTGTTTACTCGGTTTTTTCACCCATCGCAAGTTGAGATTGATCAAATGGCTTCGTGTTTATCACTATCGAGTATCAGTTGTGTGAGGTGGTTGTTGGCAGTCGGTAACATTTTCGCATTTTCCGGCAAAGCTGGCTGTTGTAGTCTATTGATTCTCACTGTCCCGTGCATACGAATAAAGTTCGATTGGACCTGGACAACAGAACAATCTAGCACTTGAATGCTGTAGTCTTCTTTTGTTATTCCTCAGTCATTCAGTACAAACGAGCAGAAAGCGGAAGGGTACAAAGCCAGTGACAGGAGGAAAGCGGCTGAAAATTTTGTACAAATGAGGGTTTACAACACGGATATCACTGACTGCCGTGTTTGATTGTGTCGTCTAATTTCTCCCGTCGTTGGGTAGGTGCTTCTCTCGAGAGTTTGTACCGAAAAACAGAATGATTCATCATGCCATATCAACTGTCCAATCATCAGCAAAAAAGCTTATAAGGACTGTACATCTGTTTCATCCTTATCAACGGTCATCAGTAGTATTCGAGTATTGTTAGAATCTGAGTGGCGTCGTGTTTTTCTTGGAATTGGTCAATCCCTTGTATTCTAAGTTCCACCCCGGACACGAACGTTTATTACCCACACCTACCATTGTATGACCAGCAAATACAAAGATATCCCGGGTTGTCCTCTCTCTCTCTCTCTCTGTCTCACTGATGAACATAGGACGATACTCATTAAACTCCTCATTTCATAGACGCCATAAGAGAATGTGAACCACAGATAGACAAACGAATAGGGATTTATTCATATGTGAACTTTTGCCACACTACTCAAAATTTATACCATCTTCTGGCTAATAATCCGTTGGTTTACCTTTTTTGAGAACTTCTTCCAGACTTCCAGGCATGGACTCTTTCAGTTTAATGATGAAATCACCAGGTAGCCCGTTGTCAATCACGTGTCACTCTGTTCTCCGAAATCATAGGGGAAAACCGCGATACTATCTTTCTTCAATACGGTAAATACAATCTTGATCACCTTGAAGTCAGTAACTGTAAAATTTCATCTTTTGAGAGGCCAGGCTTTCACTTCAGTTTAGTTCGAATAACGACTAACCACTCACAGGGTGCGGCCGTTGCGGTTCCCATCTCCCACAAGGTTCCTCAGTCGGAAATCATATCAATCAGGTGTATGGAAAAGGTAATAGAAGAATCAATAACATTTGCGCCAATTTAATAAACAAAGTATGTGAACACAAGAGCGTTACCAATCACAACACCTAGCCGTACCCTTCAGTGCGCCTAATCCCCGAGTGAGTGAATTCGCTGGACTCCACGCAGGAAGTCTAAAAATCTCTATGATTCCCAAAACAGATTTTTCATAATTTTTCATGTCATGGAATGGCCACGCTTAATCACCGGCCAACCCCTACCGGCCTCAGTGGACATTGCAAGCCGAAGAATTTTATTCGAATACAAGAGAATTGGAGAAAAAATGAAGCCGAACCTTTGTAAGACATGACACGGAGCATTATCTTGCCAAATGATACCCTTCGTAGAACTTTTTTGGTTCGACATTCTGGCTACATATCAAGCATGAGCGGGATTAACTGAGCACTATTTAAGGTTCCGTTGATGATACCCGAACAGCAAAAGTGATCGTGCTGTACAGCAGCCCAATTCACCAGGTGCGACGGGTGCTGCAACCTCGTTGCTTGTAGAATGGATTCCCTGGGAAGATGTTTGCCACAGATGATATTTTTGTGTGCCCTTCAAGGTTCATCGTAAATTAGTCGGTGAAGTAGATCAAATGCAAAACAACCGACGCCGTGATTTGAATTTCTTCATCAGTTCAAACAATACCGGTTTCACATCAGCATAACGCTGACTCAGTTTTTTGGCTTCATCCGTCTTCGAAACGGAGGATGGATACGAGGCTCTTGCGGCATCCGCTTCCATTTTCCTACAAATGAGTGCTATCATCTGCTTTCAGTGTGCTGGTTTTGGCCGACTACGTCTTGTTATGACGGTGTGTTTCCTCTCAATAAGGAGGTAAATTGTTTTTTCTTACAACAACCATCCGGAAAATGTCTGCAACAACAACTCCGACCCCGTGGGCTCGATAACCTATTCCTATCTTCCTTGTCAAGGTAGGTAAGATTTGGCTCTGAGTAAAATTGATCTCATCATCACAGTTACTGTATGAATATTTAACATGAAAGGGATACCGAAAGTGCCCGCCGTGAAGTCGCACGACTTGTGTTGTAACGAACCCGAAATCACAAGATACTGAGAGCCAGAATCAGGACACCCCATTTCTTACTGCTGCTCCCCGTTTTTTATTGCAAGTTCCATTGAAGGTATCAAGTGCTCTCCCTTTCAGACGCCGGTTGAAGGTGACTCTAATATTATGATCCAATCAAAATCAAATGAAACAACAACGCCCACCTGCATTCCAGAGGCTCTGTCTACTTGAAGGTGGTCGTTATTCAGTCGGGGAATGCGACTGTGTGATTCACACACCTTCCTTTACCTTATTGCGTACAGTTCCACTGGCGTAGTCGAGTTTGTTATCAATCCGCAAGTATCCGCGACTGCGTTCTGAGCAGTCAACTGTTTACTTATTCGGTAAGTAGTATGCCCACTCCACCACACAAGTACTATACCGAAGACAAAAGAAAAATTTTCCGAAGGGAATGAGATACCAAGTTTGAAATTGGAGAAACAGTCCGGTGATGTGATATTTACATTACTCGAAATTCTAAACCAATTGGCAACTAACAGTTCAAGTCAGAGAGTTTCACCTCGGGTTTCCCGGTCCCGAAAAATCAGCCATTGGCGATAATCATGATCGTTGAGAGGAGCAAATAAGAATTCATCTCCAGAGCTTCCCAGATAAACGTCATTCTTACCTGATCCTCGGCCTATTCCCGGGAGACGCATTCGACAGGGGCGCTAACTGAAGAATACTGGAGAATGGGCTCTCCCATACCCAACATTATACTTAATTCGTACTTTCAACCTTCAGAGAGTTTTATCATGGTAACCAAGGGCGTACAATTCCAACTGCCCTCAGATCACCGCAGGACTGACAGAAACAGTACGAAGTTACATAGAATTTTATGTTTCTACCCATTGTTCGATATACTTTAAGGGGTTTTTGAAAGAGAAATTCGTTGCGAAGAAAATAATTTACCTCTTAGATTTCGACAACATCCGTATGTCCGTGAATATTCCATTTACCTATCCTATATTCGTGCAGTAGAACCCCGTGACCACAAGGGCACACCAATCTATCAGGGAGAACCGGCATCTATGAGCCCGAGATTTGAAGTTCAACTCAGCTCAACTCAGTTCTAACAGCCACTAACCATGCACTGGGTGTGGGGCTTTTAGTTGCTATCTCTCAGTGAAAATACATGTACATACTAAAACAAACAAGATTGTGAAAGTTTGTGAATACAAGAGCGATAACGGTCTGGGTACCTAGCCATATCCACAAATGTCTGTTACCCATTAAGTGGTTGAATTCCCTGAACCCCATCCAGGAAGCCTAACAGGTCCTACATAGTCAAGTTCACTGATTAGACTTTTTGTACACATTTCATATCACGGGCTTACCACCCTTACTCATTTTCCAACCACCACTGACCTCGGTAAACAGTGCGCGAGGATGTGAGCAACACACGTCCCAACCACATTAGCCTGGTGAGCTTTAGCACTTAAACTAGTTTGTTTTGTGTACCTAACGCTCTGGGCCGGATCTCGCCAGTGCTCATACGTTATTCCTGTCAGATTCAAACAGGGCTACTAAAACATCAGTCTTTGAATACCGACAATTTTCTTATATCCTTTACTCGCAATAGCCATTTTGCTGAACCATGCAGGAGGACGGGCCTAACAGCTGTAGCGTACATTCGACCCTTGATAGATAACTGGAAGTCACGTCGAAGTCACAGATGACTGAGTTTTTTGAAACCCACTTGGGGAGGCAAATCACGTAAAGCCGCAATACATTAGGCGTAGTAATGATCTTTGTGAGTACCTATCACCACCGTAATAGGTCAGTGGAAGCAACGTTTGCACTTTATACTTCAGATCTTTTAGCCTGTGGAGTATGCCACTGGACTATCACTGGTCACTGGGGCCTCGAAAATTGGAACTCTAATACTTTGAGTCTTGCAAGCCTTACCACTGGGTAAACCAAACTAAGCCACAACAGTCTACTTCGCGTCAATGTCATCTGATACAGTACCACGTCCGTCAGCGCTTGCCCGTTAACAATAGCCATGCACCGCTTAGGGCTCAGTAAGTGCATCAACAGGATCTTACACTTACACTAGTCGAACACCAATCTGGCTGCCAATGGCTTACTCGTTACACATGACTTAAGTCGCAGGCCATCTTCCACTCTGAATCTGGCATCATCGATCCAGACGGAAATACCGCGTTTCTCCGATAATTTGAACTGCCCCAACAGTAAGCCCTAGCTAGATTTTTCAGAAATTTTTACTATAAGACCTACCCCAAAAATAAGCCTTAGTTTAAACCGTCAGCCACCAAGTGATTCAATAAGGCGGAAGCACGCTGACAAGTACTGTAAGGTAGCAACAGTCAAAACAGTTCAACTGTGGGACATTCGCAGAGCGTCCCCGAAATCTGATCTAACGGCAAAGCACCATAGCAGAGCGCAAGCCTTTTTGCTTACCAATTCGTCCCAACTCAACTGATTTGTTGTGACCGTTTTTTTTTCTTTTGACCAATTAAGTCGGGGCTGAATGTTTGCTCGGCATAAACAGTTTACAAGTCGCAGTTATTGCAAGATGAACCTTACAGAAGGTGATCTGAAACGTTCAACCAGACCAAATGCGCTTTATCACCGTCTGTTAGATCCATCTTGCAATAAATGAAACCCAAATACTGTTCACATAAGATGGACAGTCAGGCCCGGCATCCTTGGTTGTCCATTGGCCAGTCGGAGCATAGACATCACTGGAGTGCACTTGATAATGAACGAATTTGGATCATAATTCAATGCATCACAAAGGGGAAATAAAGAAGTAGAACCCAAGCACTGGCATTTTCTCTCCGCTTTTGTGTTCGTCATTAAGACGAGAGTCCGTTGCAAGAGGGGACTTTCTGGAGACTCACAGAGCAAGAATCTTAAGGCTTTCCGCAAAGAGAAAAATCCCGATGTCCGAATGGTCCGAAAGTGGGGAGTAGAGCACGATAACTTTGATCAACAAGTGGAAAAAGGAAACGCTAATAAGTGTAGGTGTGGGTCAGATCGGCAATCATTACTTCCTCAGCCGGAAGACATCATCTGTGAATGGATTGCTGACACGAGTGCAAAGACTTTGGTTGTGTGTAGTGCTGATATCCAAGTATTTACTCGTGCAGAGGCATTCAAGGGAATTCAAAACATCACAACACTGGCTGGATGACTTTTTTCGGCGATACAAATTGTCTCTAAAAAGATCGGTAACACTGTTCATACTGGAAGACACTGATGTTATTAAACGTGTACTTGCATTCAAGTACTTTAATAACGAAACAGATCTTTTCAAATGCCAATTCTCCAGTGTGATTGCTTTGGATGAAACTGCAGTGTCTATGGGCCTGGGATCTCAAACGACAATTGATCAGATGAGTGCCCCGTCAACCTACATTTCGTCCACTAGTTGCAAAAGTACATGTACTACCTGTATTATGGCAATCTATCTGAATGGAAGAAAAGCCTTACCTCCATCCATCACTAAAGGCTGGAAAGATGAGACAGAAGCATACATGCAGTTGTAAGAAAGTGGGTCGATTCAAAGCTACCTCTTGTTTTGCGAGGTGATCAACGAGGTCTACTAGTCTGGGATTTATCCAGCACCACCGCACTGAAAACATGAAGATTTTCCGTATAGAGAGAATAGGTCTGGAAATAATTCCCTCAGGAGTGACTTCACATCTCCAGACTGTTGGTATTTCAATAAGCAAACCTTTAGGGATCATTTGCGCGAATAAATCAACTTCTAGATAGGAAGAGAAGTGGCGATAAATCAGCGTGGGAACTTTGTTGAGCCTAGTTTTGAAGAGGTCGTGACTTGAGGGAAGAATTCATGAGATAAAATCACTGACAGCTGTGTTACAAATGGAAGGTTTATTGCTGGACACGAAGGACTGGGACCAATGGCTATACAAAAAGTGCAATCACAATAAAGCCAGTCCAGAATTCAGGATTCGGAAGTTTATGATAAGCCAGAAGATGACATGACTGTATCTGAATATACGTGGAATTTCGTGCTTGCATAAATGTTGATTTGTATATCTGAAAATAAGACATCCCCCGATAATAAGCCTTAGTGCAATTTTCGAGACAAAAGTAAATATAAGACCGGGTCTTATTTTTGGGTAAACACAGCAGACGTAGCCAAATCTTGTCCGTTCACCTCTACCTACCTTCTACACTTTACTCAGGCAAGCGTTTAAACAACAACAGCATAGACAGTATCAGCTGGGCAGATCAATTACGTCTGATCTGTGCTCGCTCTTGAATGCACTTTTGTTTATTTAATGTGGCAAGCAGCAGTCCATTACACGGTCAGATGTTCATGTCGCTTCGATTGGGGCTTCCGTGAAAATAATAGATCTTCCCGAAATAGACAGCACAAATCGATTTCACCAGAACAGATACAACCGAACGCAATTTTCACACTGTTTACTGTTTATTCGGTAGAAAGTACTTTTTTAGCTCCCCATATACTCAGAAGTTATATATCACTTATGCAGTCTTCGTTTAGATTTGAAGTGGATCCTGGTGCCATTAAACCACATTAATTATCGGTCAACAACGCTAATTCGCTTCACTATATTCTAATTTGCACGAACACTTTTGTGCCTGACTTAGTTATTTACTTTGTGGTATTCGCATTGCTTTGCCTACTAAATAGCTTTTGAGTAGTAAGTTGCAAACTTCGACCTCCCAGGGTGTACTCGGTATTTTTGTCCACACTGTATGGAGGGATTTAGAAAGGAAGGCTTTTACGCGGCTAACTCAATGTGGAATAACATCTAGACACGCAAACAACGAACAGAGAGGATCTCAACCCTTGAAAACGCACCCATTCCAACAACTAGGTTGGCTCACCTCACCATTTTTTCGGTTATATTTTGTCAGATTTTTGATCGAGGAACGAGTTTAATAATCCCAGTTTTAGGTCTTCAGGGCTTTGAACACACTTTATACCTTCCTGTAACTATCCATTTTATTGCTTCACTAATAAACCCGTTTACCAAGATGTATGTTCGGTTGGGAGAGTTTTTATTTCTACGTAGACAGTTATATCTAACTTGGTGCTGAAACATCGGATGGGTTGGTGTCGCGTACATATGAAGGTCAACTGGCTGACGGTGATCAGGCAGTCATAATGCCGAACTTTAGTCGCGGATTCGAGTCCTGTTACCGCTGATCGCCTTTCTTCCGATAGTCTCTAACTGACCGTGACCTGCTTCCTGAAATATTGCGTCATCTCTGTATAACAAGGAAAAAAGAAAGTACCGTTATTATTATTATTACTGTTATTACTGTTATTATTATTATTATTGTTATTATTATTATCATTAGCCCACTTTCATTTGAGCATAGTAGTCACGGTTTTCTTGGTGTATCCTTTTTGTCTATCAGTAACCCAGGTACATTTCTGCAGCAATTAGTTTAGTTTCGTTCTACACTTCACAAAAGTGGTGGTTGTGGGTGCGGGATGAATACCGTCTGAGCAGTACTGTCTTCGTAGTATTGCTGGAATCTGGTAAGATAACAGAGAAGGTGGTGCTCATATATAACCAATATTATTAATTTTCGATTTAAGGGGACTGAGCGGACAGACTTTGCATCCACACCGTTTAGGGAAAAAGTGCACATGCCCGGGTAAGTTTTCTTGTTTGAGACCGCCGTTGACTGGGAGACGGGTATGTGCGACAGAATTGAACAGAATAGAATGAAAATCTTATTCTATGGCTTAAACATGTGCTGATCAGAACCTTCCTCAACGTATCCCAAAAGTTTGCATCAGGTAAAGAAGAATTTGGAATAAAAAATTTGCTGGCCATTGGATATTCGTCGAAACATCATCGTAATCCGAAACTCTGTGAAAAGTACTTACCATTGGGAAAAAGCATTTTTCCTTCCTAAAATATTATCATTTGATGAACCATATAAACAGAAAAATAAAACCAGCCTTACTTGGACAGCAGCGGCACAAAGGATTAAGTTTCTCAAACCATTCACACGGTCTTTCTGACCCTAACTTTACATGGTATCCATCGGTTCGCGTGCGGTTGTAATCGCGCACTGCTTCTTGACTCGAACGTTGGAGCACATTTCCAAATTCTAGCGAAATCAACGACGTAGTTCACAGTTATCACACAAATAGGTGTGGATTCCTTGGTTGGCTCGACCGTGAAACCATGTCACAGCAACAAGTCTCCCATTCGACCTTCTTCCGAACTGAAGTTGTGTAATCCATTTCAGAAGCTACTGGTTTTCAGTGAAGCAGTGGTCATCACAATGATTCAATCAGCAATTTATGAACAAAGGAGTTTGATGAGGAATGTCTTTGTCTTGAAACGAACCTGATAGAACCCTTCTCCTCTTTTCAATACGCTGTACGAGATTTCATTCCAACTTCTACACTGTTATATGTCACGAAATGCTTTCATCTAGTAATCCATGTGTCCTCCCTGTTTGTGTGCACTGGATAAACAGTTAGGTTCATCTCACCTCCTGATTACTGAAATGCACGAAATTAACCTACTGGGTGGTTTCAAAAACTGACCAACATCACTGTTCTACGCAGGACCCTTTCAGTCATGCGTGTTCCTAATTTCGCCCATTGTGTGTTTTTATGTGTTCACGATTCCTTTCATACTGAAAGACACCACCTACTGAATTCAGATCAATACCTATGAAGTTCGCTTCTTCAAGTTCGTTCGATTCCTCGTGATCTCATTGGGCTTTGTTGTTCGTCTCACTGGATGGAAAACGGCTAAAGCCAGCCCAATGATCAAATCCAGAAATATGACCGTGTTATTGGAATATTGGTTATGTTTCAGCAGAGTATTTTCACGTCCGAAATGCCGTACGGCATTAGTACAGGCAGACAGAACCAATTCCCTTGAATGTAAAATGTCACTGGCTCGATCTTGATTCTCGATGTGAAATTTTCATCCTAAAATAAGTCTATTTTTAATACCGGTTACAGCAGAACATTCATATGCAAATTTATTGGTTGTTTTCATTCATCTGAATCACCACCCTCCTAACACTTATTAGGAAAAATCTTGGAACCAAGAACATTAACAGTACTGTGATAAAGTAGCATACATTCCGTGCAACCCACGTAACATATTCCAATAAGAGATTAAAAAATCAAGGGAGAAAATATCCCCTAGTGCTTTTTAAGGTCAAATTGTTTCATGATTTTAAAAATAAAATTATCTACTTTATAAAACAAAGAATTTGGGTAGAATTTGAACACGTGATGCAATTATTTGCCCCACATCGGATGTGAAGGTAATGATGCAACCTTTTAGGCAGGCGAAAAAAGTGGGATTTTGTGTTTAGAAACATCTATTGGGCTTCCGGTGATATCAGACTGTGAACATACACTGACACATGCGAGTAAAGTTGACTGGTTTGAACAGTCTCACGGGGACCACGGAAACAACCAGAGATCATAATGGGTGAAGTTTTGAAACTCATTTGTTTTCTTAGAGTGAAGACTACATTTTCCTACAATTTGCAGGTAACCGGTGTTTTTCCGAGGAGGGCAAATATTGAAATCTCGGAAGTTTCAAGTTGAAAACACATTTGGTATCATTTTCTAGTTGCCTCACTGCTTCAGCATTGTGTGGATTAGCATACCGTGTTGGTTCGAATTCTCTAGGTCTTGCAAATAAAAAACAAGCTCCGATTATTATATGATAATTGTGCGACTTTTCAGGGAGAGACCGGCGACCAATTAGAGTCCGCTTATTGGGGAAAGTGATGGGAGACGGCGAGACTCGAACTCGGGACAGT
Organism: Fasciola hepatica; assembly: GCA_948099385.1. Taxonomy (NCBI): domain Eukaryota; kingdom Metazoa; phylum Platyhelminthes; class Trematoda; order Plagiorchiida; family Fasciolidae; genus Fasciola; species Fasciola hepatica. Next base: position 22,013,216 of record CANUEZ040000019.1, read on the forward strand.
AGAGCCCCAAGTTAGCCATGATGACCCACTGACTGTCACCGGATCTATACTTGCATGCGTAAATGCGAGACAGACTGTGATTACGAAACAAACAACAGTAAGTATGTTTGGTTACACAAAAATGGTCACTTTCGAACTTCTAGATGCTTCCAACATTCTAGTCGACTCGTCCAAGGCGGATGTGTTTAGTCAAGTGTTTTTGCACAGTGGCCGGTGGATGCAGCCGACTAATCTTTTGAGACTTTACATGACTTTCCACTCATAATCTCGGCGTCGGGTTATCGGTTATCTATAGTAGTGCAGTCGGCTTTCAGGGCTATTAAAAGTGCCTCCAACAGGGTGCTCATACGCAGGTGTGTAATAAAATGGTCAATTTAATGGACACAACCCGGAGGCTATTTTTTAGCCCGGTTGTATTCATTTTATTTCGACTAACCTTCAGCCGTATTTATTCATTTTTACTGATTTTAACTAAAAACGGAATCAGTATAGCGTTTTCTTGTTTTGACTTGTCCAGTCAGTCTCCGCCCGCTGTAGAGATGAGTTTGGAACTACACCACGGTATGAATAACAGCACCAAGATAATTTGTTTTCACGCTTCTGGAAAACTTAAAATGTTGGAATTCCGTAATGAGCAGCTTTCGTTAGAAAAAGGATCCATAAGGTGGTTCTTATGAGTGGTTAAGCCACGACGGTAAGACTGATGATGGACGACAGAGTAGGGAATATATTCATAACTTTTTAATTCGCTTGCACCAAAGGCGGTCAAATTCCTCTTATTGGGTCTATACAGATATAACGTGGAGGTGGTGGACATCAGTCAAGACGAAAAGGAGTAAAGGAACGAGCTGATTTCAGAAAGTTTAGCTTTTCATTTAATAAAACTAACCTATATACATTCCTCGAGAAAAGATCTTCAAACCGAATGACTCATACTGTGCTCCAGGAGGTAGTTTCCAAACTGATAAATTTGCGTTCATTTTGTAGAGTTTACACCCATTTCAGCATGGCGCTTCACAAACTTTTTTTACTATATTTTTCAGTGATTACTGATACCTCTCACGTCACCTAGAAGTAATCTCCGTTCACCAAAGTTGTAATCAATGCATTTCGAGCTTCATAGTCTACGACAACTGTAAAGAAATGGTAGCCTAGGTCTACTCGAAATTAATGATCATTTATTTGAATTATTTAGTTCGCTTCTTACAATTTTGCTGATCGGTGCGGACCGACTGGTTTATATGAAAACGCTGCAAGGTTCATATGATCATCAAGATTCTTATTTTTGGGGCGTTTCTTCGCTGTGATAGACCGGCGGTGATCAGACGGTCATCATGGTGGAATTTGGACCATGACGCCTTAGGTTCGACTCCCGACACCGACGACCAGTTTTCCATTCTGCGGCCACCGCTTGGCCACGGCCCCTTACGGAAATATTTTTTCTTTTTAGTCTGATAAATAAAAGAAATAACAGATGATTTTTTGATTAGTAGACTCAGATAACCCTATCTATAAAACGTTTAAGAGTTGCCCCAAAGGCTTGACTGTTGCAGTTGTGGGAGGCTGTATAAAACTGTTCTAGGATAGTCCGAAAGATTATGTTGTTGTTTTTCAATTCCAGTCGCTCGTTGATATGTCCTGCAGAATTACGTTCCTGTTAGTGAACAAATTCACCATCTACTGACGGTAGCAAGCATTTGCAGTGTAGGCACAATGTACATCCTGAATGTTCAGTTCAAGTAGCATCAGAAAATGCAACGGATCGGTGATTGGGACTTGTGCTCCTTTTCAGGTCATCTGTCGAATATCCCGAGCTGATAATTTTTAACAATCAAAATGAGTTCTAGTTGCATTTTTTCACTGGAAACCTTATTCTACGGTACTGAGAAAATTGCTTTTGGTCCGCAGCATCTGGTATATCAGACAAACCGTCTACAAGACAGATTCGAACAACAAGATATAAAATGATTTTGCAAGAGAGCTGCTGGTTGATCGGAATGAAAAAACAAGGGATTATGGCTGATTCAACCGGTCTCAGCTCGCACGCATGAATGGGTTCAAAGAGCTTTCATCCGATCAATCATTTATCTGTTCAAGTGTAGTAGTGGAACGCGGAATTGTTGGGAGTATCGTTTAATGGGTGGAAGTCGTTGTGACTTTAATTGTAACCTTAGTGAATTCATAGGGCCCGTTCTGTTTGTCTGCTCTTTCCGTCTTTTTCTATCTAGTTCCATTCCTTTCCAGCACACTCAGGACAAGACATCGTTTAGATTTCTTGTCCTATTGAAAACGTGCTGAATCAGGGTTGCTTTCGTGACAGTGGTTTTAGCAGGGTATAAGTAACGTCCGTTTTCCTTTACCTCCCTCCCCCCCCCTCCCTTCCCCTACCCCAAAGACGGGAAACCAGATGGATTCTTATGGGCTCGTCGAAACCTTGACACAGGAAAATCACTGCCCGTGCAATATGATACACAAGAGATTTGCAACCAAGACAAAAGCATAGACCTGCTCAAGGTTAATGGTTGAAAGAACGGAACTGAACGGGTGGTGTACACGAGCCGCATGTCCAGTCTTCCTCATTGTTGACCCCATTTATTACTTTATTCTGATAAACACTTTAGTTTTAACCAGAAAGAAACAATACTATTTCCAATATTATGACCAAAATAAACCCTAATCTATCCAATCAGTTTTTTTGAAACCACTTTTAGTTCATTGCATCTGGAGGATAAAAAAACATGAGTAAGCTCACAGCAAGACTGGAGAAATTATCAATCACCTGGCTTTATTATTTGAGCACGAAATACCCCGTAACCGGCCAAACTAGAGACAACAAAATGTCAACAATTCGGTTTTCGTCCCCTACTGAATCCGATTTTGTACGCATTCTCGGTGTTAACAACAGCAGAATTTATTTGTGAGACGGATTTTCACGCTTATTCTACTTTGCTCAAACACGGTCATCTCTGCACGATTTTTCTATTGTTTTTGCTATCAGTCAAGTCCAAATGACAGTCTGCGGATGTTCGAAGGCGATTTTGGCGATGGCAGGCCCGTATGTAAATTGTAAAGACGCTAAGAAGGTGAAAGTTAATTTAATGTGTGCATCCTTCCATTTTTGATGAATAATTCTGTGAAAATTTAATCATGAGCAAGTGCTATGCACTCACGAAATAATCCGTGTGACTGACTATTCGCTAAGTTCACTTCTCTCCGACTGATCAATTAAGGCTGTACCCATTTCTGACATACTACTTAGTTAAATTTGCTGCACGCATAAGATCAAGCACAAACATGTCACCGATGACGACACTGTGCATTACAAAACTAGACTGTCTACTGGATCGGTATGGCTTTGTGCGCTCTATTCAATATCCAATGAAGTACAGTCTACATCCATAGAACATTTTACAAACAACATTGGCAGAAGGTCTCCAGATCAATTCAACGAAAGACAGGAGTCAATTTCTAGTCTGATGAAGAAGAAAATAGAATACATGGTCGTAATAATCTAACTTCATTCTTACATTGACTTGATTGTTAAAAATGATGTGCCTTGAAACACCATCAAAGACTATTTTGTACCTAATCCTCTCGTCCAATCATTTTTGGTATCAGCCTGGAAACAATCAAGACATACCAATTGTTGTTTTAATTTTAAAGCCGTTTGTGACGAAAATAGTACATCCACCCTGATTGGACGGTATGCAATTTTACTTTGACAACGATTCTATGTACCGGTCTGCTACGATTCAACCATCGCTTCCGCCTCCATTTTCTTCTACGGGCTATTTTTCTCAGTATTGTCCTCTTGAATAATCTCCAGATATTCTATAAAGAACGTCACACAACTGACCTAAGACGAGGTGGACCACAACACTTCATCTTGCATCAAACCGGTGACTAGCATGTCTGACACAAAATTACACTTTCTCAGTTTCAGTAGTAAGAGATTCCCAGAAAATGATTCATAGGCGGTATCAACGCTGATCTCATCATCGGAAACCACGTTAATAATACTTCGCATCGGCTACATCCTGCATGTTAAGAATGATCGGCAGTTCGGATTCACCGAATCTCAACTGGGACACGAACCCCGAGTAGCATGATTGTGAGTCTGACACGCTAAACACTGGACAACTCGGGTTAGCTTTCAGTGGTCTGCTTAGGGTCAAAACCACGAGCCATAGCACTCGTCCGTTGCTGACCTTGGGTGGGACTAGCTCCATACCCGCACAGCAATGGATTTCTTCCTTGAGTGAAATAAAGATATTCCGTTACAAACCATGGCCAGGGCTTGGCTACTAGATCAGTATAAGTAGTAGGAGATTCGGTTTATATACGAAATTATTCATCAACACTCAACTCACCACTGAAACAGGCCCTCAGAAGTCAGGCCGGATAGCCTGGTAGTTAGGCGTTCGACTCATAATCACTCACCTCCGGTTTGAGTCTCAATGAGGGCAAGATGGACGGGGATTGGCGGGGATTCCCAACAAGTATGAGACAACTGTGCAGTACTACCATGGTTTTGTAATAATGAGTTCAATGTTGATACAGCATGACGAATAATATTATATACAAATCAAACCTCCTCCTAATTATACTGACTAATTTTCCACTGAATGGAGATGCATAGTATATTTCAAATTTCGACTTTTCCAGTATTCATACGATATTTCAACTCATAGTCACCATTGCTATAGCCTATGTGAGATAGCCCTATTATTCAAAACTTCAGTATGAGAACAGCTAGTGGAATAGAACCGCATATCCCAAGGTCAAGTCTCACCAGGAAAGAAAACCATCAGTACTGATCCTGAAACCTCCAGTGGTGAGCTGAAAAATACCTGGGGTTAGACTGGGTAATCAACCTGCAGCAGTGTAGCTTCTCGCTATACTTGCGTCATTACTTAAACAACGTTCAACGTTGAAGCACTGAGTCCTTTTTATCCCGTTATTAGGAACAGAAGGATCATCACAAGAAACCACGATACAGAACGAAGCCCATGCTAATGCCGGAATGAAAACAGGTCACGCGTCTGACTAAATATGCAATGCCAAAGACACCAATTGGTAGATCGCCCGTTAAATAATCACATCCAGCTTTCGTAGTACCTGTTTTCTTTTTTAGAAAATCTTCTACATCAGTTCATTTATTAAAGAACGGTGTATAATATTTCAGAAATGGGGCCACGGATAACCAAAGAATGTCGAACGGCGAAGTGCCCGGTGGTGGCAGGAATAGAACACGGGACGTCAAGGCTTGAAGTTCAGAATGATGACTCCTTGATGACTGTGGTTCACGGTGATTCCGATCGGCTGAAGTTTTCGATGACATCTGGGATCCATGGTGCAACAGCCTCGGATACAAAAATCGTCGAGGTTAACAAAAGCCTACGAAAATCGTACGTAGGATACAAATGTTGTGTGCCAATTATACTGATATGCGGCAGGCCCTCGGAGTGTAGCCGATTCACTCAGTTTGGCTTGTCACCATCATGGTACAGTGTCAAACAGCAGGACAAGGCAGGACAACTGCCTTTATCCCTGTGCTGCACGTTGAATTAGAAAGTATGAACACACAAGATGGACAGATAATGGACCTACAAAGGTGGGAAAAGGAACAAACGCCCTAGTATCCATCATACGGAATACACTGTCTAACTAAACAAATGCACACTGACTGATCATTCTGATTCATCAGAAAATGACAACACGATCGGTACTGCTCACGGTTTACTGCCATATCATTCAATGTCTCCAGCCCACTGGTTGAGGGATCTTTCGAACCCCAACCACGAAGACGTGAGGCACCCACTTTTCCCAAGTTCGCTGTACACTTTCTCATTCGCACACTGCCACGTCATCTGTTGACCTACACGTGGCTTCTTCCACTCTCGAGGAGGAACGGAAAACAGGGCATGACTCGGTGGGGGTGTGTGTTTACCATACGTAACACTACTTTACTTTAACTTTTGCTCAACACGTGCCCCAATCAACGAAGTCTACTAAACTGGGTAGACTGTGATGGAATATTGTCTGAATTGGTACTCAGTACTCGGTTTCTGACATCAGCATTGCTCAGTCAGACATTCCATCCAATCTTAGTGATAGCACACAAATATCGATGGTCGAAAACCTCAAGATGACGAATATCTTCAGTACACAGACCCGAATTCTCGCAACCATACAAAAAAACTGAACGCACAGCGGCCCAGTATACACGACCTTTCAACTTCAGAGAAATATCAGGTCAGCACCACAAGTGTTTCAGTCCAGCGTACACCACTCCAGTCTTGGATGTAGGTGTGCTCACCTCGACTACCGTGCTTCCATCCGTCATCACACTGGTGCCGAGGTAAGTGAAGCTGCCGGTAATTGCTATCACCTCCCCATCGAGCATCAAGCTCGGAATCATTGACATTCAGTTTTGCAACATCACTTTACACTTTGAAGGTGTAAAGCACATGCTTAATGGAGCTACAGTTCTTGCGAGTCTATCCAGTGCACGTTGAGCGTGTTCCATGCTTTCAAACAAGCAGACAAGGTCGTTGGCGTAATCTAGGTCACACAGCTTTTCACTACTTGTAAGTTTCGATTAGTGTCACTACTTGCGGAAGAGAAATAAATCTTTCACTTCATTATCAAAGCATCTTTCAGTGGTAAAGGTTCCTTTTGGGTGTTGCTGACAGCCTTTTGAAAGGGGGTAAAAGTGTGTTCCCCGTACGTGACATTTTTAAATTGTGATGACGGTAGGGACCGAAAATCAATTGAGTCCAAACTATGGTGGTCAGCAGACCACGAAACTTAGTCGTAGTGATATTTTAACGTATCGTAAAGAAGCTACCGTGGTGATAGCTAAATTAAAACAATGACCGTGAAGGTCAGATTACCGTGGCGCTTGTAATAAAATTCGACCAGCTACGTCATGCAGCTCGCCCCATTTGTTAAGTTCGAAAGCTGCACGCCACATCCCAGAGCAAACATGGTGTGAGGTTCATAGGAGCGTGGGCGACTGAGACAACCACGATCCACGTATTCAACTCCTTTCGGTGTCGAAATTCAGTCCACCTGACATCTGAAGGCTTGACAGTCACATGGGTCACGATGTTGACAGGCACTGATTGAAAGCCTGGTGACCGAGTAAGCACGTCTGTGGGTGCGTGTGTGTGCATGTGTACACACAGCTGATTATCGACCGTGACGGAGCTGTTGATTGCAGGCATGAATGTGAGACACGGAAATCAGCGGTTCTCGGTCGCGGCGACACTAGGCGTTGGCTTGTCTCCTCATCGAGAATAGGTGTGATGAGGAGAAAACGGCGCAGATTTTCACCGATCAGTATCCGAAGCGAAAGTCAACTGCTACGTTAACTGTCACATGAAGCTTAAGAAAGCGTCCCCTTGCATACTGTCCGGAAGTAGCTTGCGGAGAATTTTATGCGTCATTGGATATTTCTGTCAACGCTTTTAAGGACAAGCCCAGCAACAGAGATTAAGGGAACGTGATTGATTAACATCATAAAGTGGAAAATAACTATTATCGTTTCAGAAGATCATTGGTTATAACAGAACAATAGCGTAAGGCAGGGAGAACATGATGTTGAATGTGAATAGGCAGGATTAACTGTGGGGCCCGGAATTGCGTGAGCTCACAAATGGAGAAGATCGAAGATCGCAGTTTTCCAACACGGCCGAATGTGCATAGACCACCTGAGGTTACTGCTCATTGTTATCCCCAGGTATTCAAGGAGTCGACTATAGGGGCAACGTTCATACGTTTTCTATCTTGTTATCAAGTGATTCACATCAATAGTACCATATCGTCAGACAGTCTTGGTTTCCGTTGCGTTGGATCCGAGGCTATACGCGTCACCTAATCTTCAGGTTCAACACAGGAAGGCAGTTCATTTAACTCCGTAGAAAAGGAATTAAAATGAGGATATCAGCATTTCAGCAGGAACATTGCGGTTCACTGGGAAGTGCATAATTCTAAGGAATATCATACAACGGTATCCGAATAAGTTACGGAACACCACTGATAGAACGTATGGGAGGAAAGAATGTGTACTGTTCGGAATAGTTGAATTAAAAGGATGTATCAAAGTAGCAAGAAAGCCGAGGCTGCAGAACTGTGCGTTAATTTTATTGCAAAACGCATTTGGCTAAATATGTAATGTCAACGACACCAATTGGTAGATCGCCCGTTAAATAATCACATCCAGCTTTCGTAGTACCTGTTTTCTTTTTTAGAAAATCTTCTACATCAGTTCATTTATTAAAGAACGGTGTATAATATTTCAGAAATGGGGCCACGGATAACCAAAGAATGTCGAACGGCGAAGTGCCCGGTGGTGGCAGGAATAGAACACGGGACGTCAAGGCTTGAAGTTCAGAATGATGACTCCTTGATGACTGTGGTTCACAGTGATTCTGATTGGTTGAAGCCGTTCATTGTATATGGTCGCCAGGTTGTAGCTTACCGTGTTCCATGAGTAGCCTATCGAATTACCACATAATGCCTGTTAAAGTCACCCACAAATATGCAAAGGGATTCACTCAATTGTACAATTAATGAGGTAGACAGAAGACCAGAAAATACGGTTAACTCAGAAAGTGATGTACAAGGTGCCAGGTAGGTGTTTCCGATGAGTATCGAGCGGAATTCACTCAGAAAATGTGGCTAACAATATGGGATGTGACAGCTAATCTTTTTGATTGAGTACGTAAAGACCAGATTTATTGATTTTACTCCGTTTTTCTGTTAACGTAAGTGATGACACCTCATCCACGATAGTGAGGGCCAGTGGGGAGATCGGCTCCGTACGAACTGAAATCATTCAGTTGTGTGATTCCATCGGATATATCCTTGTGCAACCAAGATTCTTGTAACTTAATGATTTCTGCATTTTTATACTGTTTCTTCTGTGTGATTGCTGACGTCTGTTCGATTTTTTCCAAAAAAACGGATATTGCTCGCTAAGATTACGGGAATCTGAGTTTTTACAGCACTGCGTTGTTGGAGACCAACTTGCCAGCCTGGGCGGTATTTCTTTACTCTCCCGTCTCGTTTTCTGGTAATCGGTTTGAACCTATTTCGAACTTTATTACCATAATTCACAAAATAGTCCGTATGCGCTAAAACACGTAAAAATTTCATAAACTTTCACGTGTACGACAGCACTGGTGACCTTACAATTAATACAACGACGAGTATTGATATAAAAATCCACAGAAAATGGTGTAATTTGATTTCCCAACGACGCAACACGGCCGATTTTAAAGGCCTCGCGTAGTCTGCCGTCCTGCCTCTTTGCCAGTACTACAGGTGCTGTCCACGGGGATTTTGATGGTTGGATTGTGTAATTGGCCAACATTTCGTGGATCATACTTTTCACTGTAGCTTCTTAGCATAGTGCACTTTTATAGGCATGCATTTCGATAGGTTGCTCTTGACTGGTGTTAATGAAATGTCGGATTAGCCCTGTACATCCTACAACCGTGCAGCCCCAGGCAAAATTATCAGCGTAATCTTTGATGAATGCGGCAAATTTATTCTTGACGCATTCTAAAGGGTCTACTGATTATAACGGATTGTTGGTACCCTGATCAATATCATTTCTGACTGGAGCTACTGCGGTAAGATTAGTTTGTAAGGCTTTTCTGGCAGAAGCTTTACAGTTTCTTCTGGGGTGCGCAGCAGGTTGTGATCCAGACCGACCACCCAACGTGCCCATCCCGACGATTACGAATAGCTCCATTCCCCGAACCATAACGAAATTATGCGCGTAACTCATCCCCCATAAGCAAAGTAAGCGTTACCGTACTGACCGCTTCTAATGATTCCCCGTTCACACCACGCAGCTGTTCGACTATGCTCTGAGGTTCCCAAACCACAGGCCAGTGGTTGCCTAACGAAGCTTCATTTATAAGACTGGCTAGTTTGACAGGAACCACGGGAAAAGGTTTGACATGAGAGGCATTATGCAGTGTCGGAACAGGTTTACCTTGGGGCTGTGTCTGTGCTGCCAGTGGCAGTCTATTCAGCCGCTGTCCCCTGCCACGCCACTGATTATAGTTTAGCTTTGGGCATCATCGCCAGCCAGTGCTTCGTCGATATCCCCCAACATTTCGTCTGGACGGGATCTCGTAGTGATGTTGTACCTGATTACTCCGGGGTGGTTTGTTCATGTAGCATCCCAGTGTCCCGGGCTCAAGAGACAACTCTTCCAACTTTCAGGCCAACTCTAGGGATTCTTCGAGAGTTGGTGGTGGCCACAGAGTGAGCTCTTCGTAAATCCTCGGCACTGTTGTGCGTTCCCTCAACGGCCGGCAGACAACCTTCTCCAATTCGCCAGCTGAGAGTGTCAAGAATGTCTTCTCGCTCAGGCGTCACAGAGCTGCAGTGAACTCCAGGACTGACTCCCCAGGTCGTTGTGACCTGTTGTGAAGCTCGCTTTGACAGGCTACGAATAACCCTGAAGGCTCTAGCACGCGTCGGATGTCTTTAAACGCGCTTTTATTAACAGACGTAAAAACCACTCGGGGGTCTATGATACGATCGTGCGCCTGACCTTCTAATAAACTCAGCAGTAGATGTGCCTGCTGGTCTGCAGGAAAGGGTCTGAGATAGTGACTCACTTGTCCTTCCCATTGGCGGTATTTATTGCCCAGGCTGAATTTTGCAGGTAATGGAGTGGGCGCATTACGCTGTGCAGCATGGTGTGAAATAGGGGTAAAGGATTTAAGGGCTTCGGTTAGAGACTGTACTACAGAAAGTAGCACCGCGACACGTTCCTCGCTGTTGCTTGACTGTTTCTTCCTGTGAGATTCAGTGGACGAAGTGGTATCGTCTTGTTCTGAGGTCACCGGTCATTGGATCTTCAGAAAAAGGTACTAGATCCTTCTGTAGTCACACTCGCAGGAGCTCCTCAAACACAGATAACGAGAAATGAATGAAGACATTATGTACAATACAGGTCACTAATTCAACTATAACATATGTAATCATACACAAGTTTTGCGTCACATAAAAAAGTCCTTAATTATGGGAAGCATTTTGACCAATCAGCGGTCAGAAGAGTAACTGCCTGAGGGAACACGTACACAAGCGTGGTGAAGACCAAACTGAGTGTCATGGTTATGAGAAAGTGCATAATCATAGCGGGATGGTTAAGTTCAGTTATTCACACAGATAAGACAGATATAGGGAGAGAGATTATTACCTTATCATGTGACTCAGGCAATTATGACGTAATAACAGAACGGATCATGGATACCAGTGGGTCAGTGCGCATAGATCCCAAAACGGGGAAGAAAGGTTACGTAGGCGATAAAATGTGTTTAGAATCAGAGTTCAGTACGAAAAGATAAGGTCAGCAATTAGACAAATGGCAATTAAGGTCAATCGACACCTGTTATAGAAACAAGGCTAAAATTACGTGATGCAATCTGACTGAACAAACAAATCATCACGCGGGCGTGGGAGCGACGTTGTGTTGGTCTGTGTGGAAACCAGTGCATTAAATGCAAACGAACAGTTTGGTGAGTACAAGACAGAATCGTGAGAGATGGCATAGGATCTGGACTAGACCCGTTTAATGGCTTATCTTTGTACGGCTAGCAGAATTTTAGTTTCAGATTTCAATAAATCTTTACACCTCCACCCTCCATTGAAACAATAATTGCAAATGACCAACCCTTTATGAACTTAACCACTTGGTCTCACGTGCACAACTGACTTATCTATGATGAACGTTCCTCCATTGTCCTTTGTTTATCCCACCTTCCGGTTCATACATAAACAGTGACATGTTTTACTTTCTTGATTGACAATAGTAAAGAAAATACGTGAATTTTGCAACATTTATCTTGCTTCCGCTCTGAATAATTTTAATTCTAACAATCCCTGTGGGTTCAATCCACCGTATGGCCCTTTATTTTAACAGTGAAGTAACACCTCATTTTCGTTTAAGTTCCCGCTGACTGCGCTGTCTCTAAATTGACTGACTGGTAGGTCACTGGTTCACGTTTCTTTTTCTTAGATTCCATTTTTGGTTATTAGTCCAAAAGATTGAAATATCAACTAAAGTCGTGGAGAAAACTGGTAATGCATCTTTGAAATTCTGACCTCAAGACGATTTCACGGTCTCAGCTTCCTGCCAAATCACAAGCGTCTTAAAACCCGTGCGAAAAATTAATGGAGAAGCAACCAGTTCAGTGAGTAGAGCTAAATTGTGCCTTTAATCACCATTCTTCAACAGCTCTTTGCTAACACCATTTTTAGATTTAGGTTAATTAACGTAAACATGACTGAATTTATATATCTGACTCGGTGGCTCGATTAGAATCATCTCAGCAAATTCTGTTTTCATTGGGCAAGGCAGACTATCGCGTTATTTCCCTCAGGAAGTTGTGAGTTTTTAGTTTGGCTACTAACTTTCTGACAGTAGCCTAACCTAGCAAGTTATTTTTTTACCATTAGGGCAAGAAATAGCCTTCGCGTTGCTGGCACCCCTTTTTTAAGTAGGGAAACGACAACTATCAAATTACCAATGAGCCAAAGCAGGAAAGGAAAGAAGCTGGCTTCCGAAAACTCCTTCTCACTGCGCTAGGTGTGAGGAGAAAACAAAACGAAAATTCAGTCGCATAGGAAGGATATTTGACTGTGCAGTATTTCACACTGACAGTATCTCTCCTGAATGCGGAGCATACTTCTGGGTCCTTTCCTTGATACAACTGACCAGGACAAAAGTTCCACCAAATCAGTTCCTCTTTCAGGCTAATTCTGTTGCTCCTATGCACCTATCATAGTGATATTTGCTCACTGCTGACAGCCTTCGTTCCACCAATACCGCGGCAGGCGGTCTTAAGCTGATTCCTTACGGATTACCTTGAAACAGATCACACAAAGGAGTTGATCAGAAGCTTTATGAACCCCCTGTTCACGGATATCCACAATGAAAACATGGTAAGGTATTACTAGCTGCCAAAGCCGCAAAAGTGCGCGCTCGACTGTTTTCCGTTCTACGAATGCCTCAAGAATGCCCTGTCGCTGGTGCATATTAATTACATGGAACCCAAAAGGACATGTATTCTCAAAATAGATTCGTAGCTTCTTCCGGCATTTTCTCTTACTACTGACCACACAAGCGGAATAAACAGGCTGTCCTTTACTCAATATAATGTTTATCTAGTCTTCCAAACCGTACTGCATAGCTAAACATGCCAGTGCATTCACCTTGTGTACATCGATTGGCGCATAGAGAGATCCTTCTGTTAACAGTCAAGTCAAAAGTTCACTATAGCGCAGGTTACATGCTAATTAAGTCTGCGAAATGTCCAGAGCCCTCGAGATGGTCTCTTAGCTCAGCGGGTGGGGCACAAGCAGTGCAAAATAGAGGGTGGGTTCCATGTGTGAGCTCGAATCCATTCACGTTGAAGGTTTATAACTTTTGGATCAAAGTAAACAAAAAGAAATACCCCAGCCTTCCGTTCAGGAAAATTAATAGCGACTTCCTTCTGAAAATTTCACTTCTCCACCAAGTAACTTACAATGGGACGGCCAGGTGAAACGCTTTTTCGAAATTGTTAAGTGCATGCCTCGAAAATCTCTTGGAGAGAGCAAAATTGAATAAATCTTAAATAACATTCAACCTGTTTGTCCTTCTGAGCCAAATCCATCACACTTAACAGTTAATCCTTTTCTGAGGGGGTGCAGACTGCACGATCAATAAATCCGTTGACACGCCAGAGAAGTCAAGATTCGCAACTCACACCATGTTATGTGTGGGTTCCAGCTAGAGTTTCCTGAAGGGCAAGACGAAAGTCCAATCAGAAATACTCTCGTGGAGAATAAATTGGTCTATGGACATAATTATTACGTATGAAATATTCGCCGGAGATGACACCTGGATTCGACGATGAAATCAACTGTGCACCTGCTATTGCAAACTACTGTCAAAATCCTAGGATGGATAATTTCATAAACATGTTCATAATACCGAATTCAAGAAATCAAGTGTCGTTAAGCAAAATCCACGAGAGTATAATTCGTCAAAGGTGGTTGCATCTGTCTCAGAGGTCTTCCAGGAGTAAAATATGGACCCGAGTTCCTACATTTACAGGTGACACCTAGGACGCATGTTATGGAAATTTTTCTTGTTCGGAAAATATGACTGTTTGTTTCAAGTATGTAACTAGTGATCATTTTTCATTGTAGTGAACTTTATTTCCCCTCTGTGGACACTCCTCTCACAACCCCGATCATTTTTTTTGATTCGCCGTTTAGTCCGCTTACTCTACTTTCACATTAACTGTTAAGGTCAACACTAATCGGCTGTCGGTTCATCAATTTTCAATCAACAGCGCTGTCTCGAACGCTGGGAGGAGCATTTTCAGACACCGTTTAGCTGGCTCTCTGTGTCAGTCTCTCCTGTAGCTCCTCTGCCAAAAGTCCAGTGGTCTGCCTCCACAAGTTCACCTACTTAGGTAGGGATCCGGAAGGAAATCGAGGCCTTAGGACGTTACAACGCACCGGGTCCCGATGGCCTACCCCCAGTCTTATTTAGGGATGGTGGGTGCATCCCGTTAGATAAATTTATGTTTCCTTCTCAAGAGTTTGAACTCCGAGCAGCATCCCTCTTTATAAGGGTAATTGCTTGTTGTCTCCATCTCCACAAAACGTTCGAGCAGTGGTTGCGCCAGGCATAGGGGTTTAGGCCTCGTCCCAACATCGTCATACTTCGCAGGTTGTACAACACGCGTGAAGAGCAGTCTCGCGAGTAGCAGGCTGGGCTTCATACCGGTCGTGGAGGTATCCATCGAATCTTCACTCTCCATCAGCTGTTAAATCACCGTTATGTCTTGCAAAGCCCAGCGACGATCTTGCTCCCGGACATTCGCGAGGCCTTCTACTCCATCGATAGGACAGCACTACGCAATGGTTTTCTTTTTAGAAATGGAGTACCTGAGAAGTATGTATCAGTCCCCAAAGAGTTGCATTTTCACACCTCAGGTCGAGTTAGAGCTTATGGCTAGTTTTCGCCCCCTTTTGTCATCTCTGGTGTAGTCCCACAAGGTTGCTCCATATCCCCATTACTTTTCAATTTTGCCATAGAGGATATTCTACAGAAAGCCTTGTCTGGTTTTCCAACCAGTGGAGTTGAACTACACCCAAGGAACAGAGTTCTCGACTTGGAATATGACGATGATATCGCATTGCTGAGTGATAATGCACAGACAACACAAGACGCTCTGAACCGCTGGGTGATTGAGATATGCAGATGGGGTATGGATTTTGCATCTTCTAGGTGCAAAATACTTTTGCAAGATTGGCGGGGGCCTGCGTCTACACTCATCCTTTGTGGTGACGGACTTGAGTTGGTTGACAACTTCAAGTACCTTGGGAGCTTAGTCACAGCTGTAGTTAATGTTGGGAAGGAGATCACTTCACGCATAGAGACAGTTAGATTAGCTTTCGCAAACCTGCGAGACCTGTGGCACCTCCACGACATCCAGTTCTGCCTCAAGGGGCGGGTTTACGGCACCGCTGTTTGTAGTATTTTTTCTCTGCCGTTGCGAGACCTGGCCAGGTGGCGTTAAGGATGTTCAGCGTCTCTTTATTTTCAACAACCGATGTCTCAGAAGCATTGCTCGCTTCGGATGGGAACATCGCGTGAGTGATGGCGAGGTGCACCGTCGTGTATTTGGCACGGATAGTCGCCCTCTGACTGAAGGGATCGCTCTGCAGTGCCTCCAGTGGCTCTGTCATGTTTAGTCAATGCCTGCCCATCATCTGTCTTTTCGTGCTCTATTTGTACGTGCTGAGCGAGTCTGGGAGAAGCGACTCGGCAGTTAGGTTATGACTAGGCGTAGAGATATGAAGAGGCTAGCATCAGCATTGGCTTCGGTTGGAGCTTCCCACCTGCCTGTTTGGGGCCCAATTGTTGAGGATTGTCGCTGTTTGGAGACTTTGAGGGACTTGACTCAGAAGGAAGGTCAGTGGCACAAAATCTGTGCGTCCGTGGTCCCTCTGTCGAACACTCGTGTCCGGTAAAGGCAAAAATGTCAATCAGACAAACAAAATGATAAAATACATTAAACACTGTACGGTGAGGCAGAAAAAATTCACAGCATGCCATTTTATACTTACTGTTTCTTATAATTTATATACATAAACCCAATTGAAGATACATTATTGATAAACGTTATTTCTAGCCTAGTTTCCACATGCATCGTCGTGTGTCTGAGTCCTTTCGCAAGCTAACAACTGAGTAAATTTCGGGTTTCCCTTATTTCCGTGATAACACTGCGCTTGTCCGTCCATCAGCTGGAATCTAGACGACCAACCGTGTGGTCATAGCTTCGTCCATGAGACCAATGAAGCTGTGTATAGCTTGGGCTTATCCTCAATCATTTTGTCATGTACTTGCCTCTCAGACATTGGAAACCGGTTTGAATACTATTAGGTGTTATTTTTCTGGCTCTGAAGCAGATGCGAAACGCGCGATATCACTTGGCTACATGAAAGCACCCGACTACGAACGACGAATTTCGTTTTCGATGCAATTCAAACTCGCCCACAACAAGCTCCTACAAATCCGGGTTTTGTGGCCTAAATGTGGTGTCCTTGTGGAACTCTTAAAATGACTTTTCTAAGCAAACTGTAACGAGGAGAAAAAGACCATATTCATATGAATGGTGGTGCACAGTGAACATTCAACTTACCACTGTAAACTATGGAATATTTTACATCTAATCTCAGGAAACATTCGATGCAGTTAAAGTGTTTGAACACCGAAATCAAGGGCATTAGGTTGCACGATATATTCCGGAGCATTTCGCTGCATCTTTACTAGCGTGTACTTCACTCAACGTGATTGTTTCTAGTCTTTAAAACATCATCCGGGCAAATGAATGAACTCGCACCATGGATGCCACTGTGGCATAATCCTGAATATTTCCACAGAAGAAAAGTTGACTGTATAAACACGTTACCTCTGTGGATGAAATGAGAGTAACTGCCCTGGTAACAACCCTTCTAGACCACTGGCTTCACCACACTTCATCTTCACTAGCTCCACATATACTTCGAAGGAATACGCATTCTTCGTTTAACATTAGTATAGTGCCTAAAGCAAATAATCTACTTTATGCGTCAATAAAGTCCACTGATGTGCTTCACTATCTTTTAATTTTACGAACACGTTTCTGACTCCCATGGAGTTCGGTATTCGCATTAGTTTGCCTACTAACATGCATGTGAGTAGCAAGTTGCGAAGTTCGACTGCCCGGGGTGTATTCGGTATTTTCGACCAGCAGTGGCGCGCATCCACGGAGCCCGTACTGGCGCGAACAAATGTGAGTCAAACACCTAACCACCATACTATCTATGCTAACCCTCAAAGGTTCCGTGTGATATTCGAAACAGGATTTTCTAGGAACCTATCGATTACGACGTAGCAATTGTAATCAGTATTACACGTGAGCTGTGCTAAACAATCTGATTCAGCGTTCGCACCGTTTCCCCTTAACTGTGCGGAGAGAAAAGACCGACTCAGGTGTAGGCTAAACGGTGAATAATCTGGAAACTGTTTATTCTATTAGAGATATGATAAAATGCTGCATTCACTGACTTGCAGGGTATGACTGGTTGGAAGGAGATACAGCATCAGTGGGTCTAAAAGATGGACTTGGAATGTTTTGGCTTCTGTTTAAAAACGGGACCGAGGCGCGTTTTTCAAGTTGTCATAATGATCACTAGATTCGGGAAGTAAAACGTTTAACGAATGGGGATTCGTTTTCGTCAAATGAGTGAGCATTGCGTTCTGGATTTTTCGGGGAGGGGGTAAAACGAACATTATGGTCGTAAAAAAGGAAGTAGGATATTTGCATAAGATAAGATGAAGTATAAAACTGTATCCTGACACATTATCAGGTGGAATAGAGTTTAAGGATTCTTCTGTGCGTTCTGTGAGATGGACTCAGTGGGGTCTATTCTGGTTGTGGGGGCTGTGGTGATCCGGGCTACATTTGAGCCGTGTCGTGTAACTCGTATACGTTTATACGGATTCAGGAGACCCGGATGGGCATTACTAAAATGTCGGCCCAAATCCCAGCTCCACTTGTAACTGGTCGAGCATACACAGCACACGAAAGGTCGAGAATTCGCGTGAACCATCACGTGTTTTTGCAATTCCGTGGGCCATTTGGCAGTATACTTACAACGGGGACATGGATAACCTTTGGATCGAGTACCTCCATGTCGATCATCTTCACCTGTCGGATCGGGTATGGTAATCAGTTTGTTTGGGCCACGTTGAGCAAGTTCAACCGCAGGTAGTAGTGGAGTACGTCGTTGTGTTTCCATTGAACCGGAAGCATACAAGTCAGGTGTCTGACTCAAGTTCGGACGAGTATCCACATTCGAAGAGTTCAGACGAGACGGACTAGGGCTTGTTTCTGCACTGCTACATTTTGATTCTGAACTGGAGAATGGCTTAATATCATTATCCGTTTTCATCTCCATCTCAATCAATGGGCATTCAGGTTTCGGGGAATGATGGTGTACATCTGTGAGAAGTGGACTAGTCGGGCATGAGGAAGATGCGTTATCGGATAACTTCTCAGATATAAGACGATCCAGCTGTGCCTGTGGAAAGATAAGAAAGTTTGCAAGGGGAAATTATTATTAGTAGTAGTAACGAATAGTGGTAATACGGCGGTAATTGTGACGGCTGCTTGGCTGATACTACGAGTAAGTTCATTTACTCCGTAAAGCTACTTTCCAGTGGTTACGCGTTTATTGCGCTACGTGTGAAACCAAACACCCGGTCGAGTTTCCCAGTACAGGATTATTTGGATAAAATACTTTATCAGTGCATCGCTCTTTCGTTGTTCCTTGAGGGGAATGATACAAAGGACTAACTTTGCTATATCAGCTAAAACTTACAAAATTCATGAAAGATTTCACCTCGGTTGACAAACGTGGAAAAGATCAGTCAGTTCGTCTTACGACCAACTTGAATGTTAGCTTAAGGATGACCCAACCCAAAAGAAGAAATCAACACCACATAGGTCAACGGATCGAGATAATAGGTTGCGTTTAAATTCTCTGAATCCGGTAAATCAGGCCACAGAGACCACCACTACCACCAACAACCACAACAATAACAATGATAATAATAACTGTGTTACAAGAGAAATATGCAACTTCGCTGGATTGTGTTGGAGCACCAGACTACAGGCGGTGAATTCCCCTATCAAAGCAATGCTGACTCTTCGGGTTCACAACCCCAACTAGGTATCTTTTCGGAGCTTCCTATGATGTTTTTCTTAACAGGCTGGATATAGAAGGCAGACTAGTTTTTCACTACCTGGAAAAATACTCGATGAGAGAACATATAGCTGGCCAGCCACCGAATATAACGTACCGTTTATGATCGACCTCTGAGCATTTCCCTAAATCTCTTCCCAATAATAGTCATATCCGAATTACGCTATTTTCATCGGTGCTAACCTGATTGGCTTTTTTGGCCCTATATGAGTTGCGTGGGCCCCTGGGTCTAAGTGACTTCTGCCGAATGGCGAAAGAGCTCCTAGGGAGTCACCGGCAGCCATGCCACCACAGGGGTGCGTTACACATCCCGGATTGGTGGACCACCATCCAAAAAGCGTACGAACCGCTCGTTCGGTCATCGGCTAGCAACACAAAAAGTTCCTATTGCCCGACAGGTATCACTTGACTGTGCAGGGGCTAGAGTTGCCACCTCGAACAAAAAGCCGAGTGACGCTGGGGAAGCCACTTCGTACCAGATTCCCAAGACTCTTAGTGACAAGTTCCTTCTCATTAGGGACACGCATGAGACCGGCTCTTCCTCTCGCAGGAGCTAGCCGCATAGAAGTAAATTTAAGTAGAACACCTCTAGTTCTCGGGTATGACGACCAGCCACTGCATAAGTCGACTGGTCCTTTCAGTTCTGTTCACGTTCAAAACTGGGATTTAGAAAGATCGACGATGCCTTTTTATAATGTTATTCTACTAATACACCTTTTTGAATTCCCTTTTGGAGCATAATGCGCTAAATGCAATTAAACCCACCCTGTCTTTCTGTGATAACTTTTGAATCAAACCGTTTGTAGTGAGTAAAATAGGCATGCTAGTGTGTAGGCCCACTACTGGATAGATACATATATTTGAAGCAAATAGATCGATTTATCCTAGAAAGCATCTTTGAGGGGATACGAAATTTTAATGAACCCATTACTAGGCTGATGGCAGGAACAACCAACTGGTTACAAATCACAGTAGTCTTAATTGTTAGTAACTGAAACACCACTCCCAGACATGCTTCCGACGAAGTCCCGGATGGTCTCACGTTCCACGTCGACAATTCATCAAGAGTGGTGGAGATCCACTCGTGCAAAGTGGCGAAGACTCTTACACTCTCATAGATCCCCAGAAATTCCGATCGGGATGTGAGCGGGCCAGTCCACGAGTACGTCACCTGCATTGCTTCGGAAGTTGCCAGCTGAGATATTTCTTCTTCAAAGACAGGGCTGCAGACTATCAGAGAGCCATCATCGAAGGCTAGACGGCTGAAGTTCGGCTTGCTTTTACTGAAGACGTGGCAGTAGTACATGATCATATCAGAGCAGTCGTCGCTAAATATCATTCCACTTACCATTCCAAGTGATTTGGTTTATAGCCTATTCCTCTCTGTTTGAAAATGACGTTCAGTCATACAAGGGACTGATTACATCTTTCTGTACTGCATATGTGGTGCAGACTGTAGTTGTTTTACATGCCAAAAGCTTAGATTCAGTTCCAAGAACCTCTGCAGCTTTGAAGCACTCATAGGTTTGTCCGAAGCATCACGTAATTCTCGTACCCTTCTCGGAAATTTTTCTTCGGATTTCGCATTTTTTCTTGGTGACATAGTAATTGGGGTCCCTCAAAAAGTTGAGAATAGCTATTTTTGATCTGGAACTATTCTCGGAAATCTGCAGCAAGGTCACCCCTGAGTCTTTATGTGCCAGTGTTTTTCTTTGTCCCGGCTCAGACTGCCTCGGACATCGCACTATCTCTTTGTTTCGATTCATGAGAAGTCTCTACTTCTTATCAAAATATGTATAGCTTGAATAAACTCTGTTCATGAATCGTCAGTGATATGGATGCTGTTCAATAACACATCGCCGAATGTCGAAAGGGTCATCAGCGATCAAGGTCTCTACGTTTGCAAACCAGTTTGGTGTTTTTACGGTCCTTCTGTGGTTGGGTTTAGTGGCACTTCCCACACTCTAGGGCACTTTTTTCCGGGATGAATCGATCTAGTTGTTCCAAGCTTTAAACCTACGTGCACATTTCGTATCATAGCGGGTTTACACTTCAGCGTGCCAAATTTGGTCATCCTAAATGGTTTCATTCAAAGGAAATCACAGAAAAACTTAATCCTACTGCCAATGGTCTAGTGCAAACTTAAAAAAAACTCTCTTTTGCAAGACACTGTTTGCAACAGTGAACATTTTTAGTGTAAGTCTCAATCCAGTGTCAGAGATTCCCCCGGGCTGAATATCACCATCGTGGTATTTCGGTTACAATGAAAAAAACATTCTGAAGGAGTTCTTCTAATCCTAAAACCGTCACGTAAATTACTTCCACGATATAAGCTGTCTGTTCCTTTCCACCTATTTTTAAAAAGCAGTAAAACTCGCTAACCAATTTTCCCGGTTCTAAACGAAGAATCTTTTCTGAAACTGAACTTACTTGAAATAATAATTTGGACGTCTTTGTACTGTTATACTGGGACAATTTCCATTCCAATCCCAACAGATGCAAATGAAACAGAGCGAAGTGACCGTTCAAATGATCCATACCAGAACAAACCATCCCACAGGCTGCACACATAGCCACTCCACGCCACCCGACTCTCCGTCGTCTTGTACAGCGAGTACTGAGTTGAGCTTGACGTCCGGACATCCGTATTGCCGTACTGGATCGAGTCATAGCGGAAACCTGTTGTTGTGACTGTTGTGCTTCTTCTTTCGATTCTTGTTTTCGTGGACAAGAAGGTGTCCCCAACCCACGACGTCGAGGAGTGGATGTGAATAGAGCATTACTGTTTGTGGGAGTGGATGCAACCACGCCAAAGTGAGATGTTGGTGGTGAAATATGAGAGGTGCTTTCTGTGTCCGTTTCGACCACTCCAGAATCCGTTTGACTCATGGCTGAGTATAGTTCTTCAGTCCATTCCTTTGTTGGTATGCAACTGGACTTTGAGTCCATTAACTGACTGAACCAATCCAACGCACGAGCCGTTGTCCTATCAGATACGTCTGTACTGAATCTCGAATGTTCTGAATTATGCTGGTCACGCAAGCACAAATTGATGGGGGCATCCTGTTCCAGAGGGACTTGTTGCGGTAACTGGTTTAGCAAACAGTTCAGTCTTGTATTCACTTCATTCATGGAACGATATTTCAATTCATGACGATAAAAAAGCTGTACTGCTTCTTCGAATGTCTGAAAAGAAAAATATATTTTGTGTTGAGATTCGCGTACTTCGAGGAAGAAATTCCGCACACTAGAGTATATCATATTTCCTATGAATGGATTCATCATGTCCCATCAACACTCAACTCGACACTGAGAACCATGAAAGTACAACTATTTCATCCGTTTTAGGAATCATTAGTGTTGTATACCCACCGTGTCTCAACTAGGTCTTGAATCGGAGGACCATCTGACTATCTGAACTACTTCTCAAAGGTTCGCTTCGCCTTCGTTAGATCCTGCACCAATTAAGTTTTGTACAAGGGCTTGTCATACGCCATTCACAGCAGTCATATTGTCCATCATCATCTCCCGAATTATCCGACTAACAGCAGAAAAAAAACAACAACAACAACAACAACAACAACAACAACAAACACACTTAGGAACGACAACTCACTGTACAGAATAGGAAAGCTGCGTAAAGTTAGGTTACTGCAATCATGGAACGGAATGAGTATTGGATTCGTACGTACCAGATAGCTGAACTGACAGAACCCCCTAGACAGATTAGTCGTCGTTGATAACACTTTGCTTACTTAAATGCTATTCGACCTCAAGACGCCATGCTCATCCCGCGCTGTTTGGCAAACTGATATGGTATACACGAATAATGTGATGCTGTATTATTCATATCTTTCATTTCTTTACTTATTTATTTGGAGCATTAATCGATCGTCATTTGCAATTAGAATGAGGGATATGCGTACTCTATCCCTGTTAGTGTTATGTGAAACAATGAATTCTGATCACTGACGTCAGTTTGGCCTCATTGTCGTCGATTGGTCGGTCGGTCAGTCGGTCTACCGAATGCGTGAGCCAGTAAGCCGTCACCTAAGTGAGTACGTCACCGAAATTGGGCTGCATTCGTAACGTTGTTCGTGTTTTCCACGAAATCAGGCAGCTTACGCAGCTAAAATGATTCACATTTCGGGCGGAGTTGAGAACGCACAATCGCAGACTACGGTCAGAGTGAGTTTGAGTACTGGTTGATCGGGTGTAACACACACAGTCACACATATAAGCACACAAATAGACATCGTGACAGAGAAAGAGCGAGTTTATACGTGGATCCGAAAAGTAGCCGAAAGGTAACGGTAGTGTATAAATTTGCATTGACGCTATCCACCTCGAGTAGCGAGAAATCAAGAAACTGACTGACTGACCACGGAGTGACTGAATGAATAAATGGATGAAAAAAGTGAGACGTACTCTGGTGTGTGTACGCATGACATTTCACCATGTACTTCCCTGGTAAAAACCTGTCAGCTATTCGAGCGGAACAATTGGGGACCACTCGATTCAGTGTAAACACGTGCACACAATCCACGTTTTGGTCAGTGCATCTAATAGAAATGGCTAACAGAACTATTTGGTGATTTAAAAATCACTGTCTCTGAGAAACTGAACGAAATCCAGGCTCGAACTAGTCACCCGATCGGAACACATGTTTGTGCTCACAGGAGTAGAGATAAAAGCACACACACACACACACAAGTAAACAATAAAGCAGTCTTACGCATACGCTCGCCCTCAAGCACATAGGAGTCGAGTTCAGTGAACTCATTAGCATTTTGACTACTCCACTGTCGTCGGAAGGGCACGAATGCAGCGAAAATTTACCGACAGGTTGATCCACTCCACCTCGTTCTGCTTCGCCCTGTCGTCTCACTTCACCTACTTCACGTGCTCGTGTACCAGAATCGCGAGAACCTATGTCCTGTGCCAGGAACTCACCCTGTGCGCGTCTGGATTTCAGTGCTGAAGAGGGCAGCGCTATGCGGCTAGAAGGAGGTGGATCAGGCGACACAGCCGTTGGACATTGCGCAACAGTTAGCACACACACACACACACGCACTGAACAATCGCTGCTCATTTGGATGGTAATTGTACTCCGGTTAGCTTCGTGGTCTGACTGACTGGTAGTTAAACGGCTGATGTGCATTGAGACGAACCTCAAATACAACGGCTGGCATTAATCGCAAAGCAAAGGCACAAAGTGAGGCTTTTGTGTTCTGTTACAATGTATTAGTGTGCACTTTGTTTTGGTTGTAGAACACATAGACAGACATTCAGTATCTTGATCATAATTTAGAGTTCTATGCTACAGTCAGTACAAATCGCATTCAATTCAATCCGGGAGGATTGCGCACATTCAGACAAAGTTGAAAACGTTGATAGTCGTCTCAGTTCATCCGGAATGATGCAATTCAGTTACTGTCTGTTGCTATAGCATTTCGCATCCTATTATTCCACCACATTGAGATATCATGTGATAAACTTCTATCTAATGGATGATGTAACGCGATTGAGAAACCAACCACTACTGGTCGGTATCCATCTGTATTACGTCTTTGAACTACTGATTATTTTAAACTCAGACTACCAAAAGCTTCAAGTTTATCATTGAAAATCACCTACTGGATAAAGTCCCAATCCACAGCATCTTTATTGTTTGGGAGTCGAACAATTCCTGCCTAATCAGTGGGTGGAATTGATGCGAAAATCTAGACTGTATCATTTGGTGTACTCTATAAGGGAAAAATCATAAGTTCAAAATGTCTTTCGAGGAGTGTACGAATGTGAAATTATTTCAGTAGGGAGAAACGAATGCAGCTTTTGTGAAACAATGAATGATTTTATGATGAAATGCTTGTTCATTAATGAAATCGAAATATTCTCACAGAATGATTTTTTGGCACTGTGATGGGTTTGGCTCGGTTTGTCGTAACCAAACGTTTCAAGCAATGAAGCGCCCCCTCGAATGGGTTGGAAATTGGACCGTTTGGAGGAAGAAAACGAAATTAATTTCCACTGATCAAAAGAGCTTATCCAGGTGTACGCCTATGTATCTCGGCATAGAAAATATCCGATTGTTATTCAGTGCGCACCTTAGAAGAGTATGCTTCCGAAAGGTCAGTGAATAGTCTATTGTTTATTTTTGAGAGGCCTTTGCAACGTTGCCGACCAAGGGATGAAAATTTATGTACTAACGCATCTTTGTGTTGAGGTGAAATATCGAGGTGTGGTTCAAAGTTTGATCGACAGCACCTAATTACAGGTATTGTCAAAATCCTAATGAAATCGTTTTTTCCCAGTTAGTCTATACCGTACATAACAGGTTACATCCTGACACCAACTTTTACGACACGGGTACTTATCATATGGTCACTAATAAATACAAAGGCCATCCCGGTTGTATTTCTTCTCCGTGATGAATATAACAAGATAAATTGAAATACATGTTATGGCAACGGAATGTCTTAGCGAGCATATACTTTTAATGCATGCTTGCGCATGAAAGCAGCGGAAGAGGTATACGCCTTCGCCTTAAAGGTCCATTGCACTATCAGAGATAACCATCCGGGAACGAAGTCCTGAGACTTGGAGTGACGGTGAACCACATAAAGTATCAATAGATCAGATGTGGTAACGAACCGGACAACCGAGGTTTACTGTCCATCACGGAACTGACCAGTGCACCTTCGGGGTTAGCAGTCTTTTTGGGGCCCCTAAGTACTGCCCTGTTGGATTTTGCCCAGAAAACGTGTCAGCACACTGCTCTGGAGACCATCAGATCCTCGCTGAGAACATTCGGTCAGAAATGTAGATCAAAAAGTTACATAATGCACTGATTTGGGTGGGTGATAGTTAACCCTGTTGATCATTATGTAGTTCTTTAACCGGGGTGCAACTTACGAGAGATAACAAAGTCTAGTCGGGATTTCCCTAGCTAAAGGCAATGAGTAACTGGGATCAGAAAACATTTTGCAGCCGCCCGTCCTGCTGCTAGCACTGATTTAGGTTGTGTTGCTAGTCCCGAGTGCACGCCTCTTTTCGCATTTCGAATCTTTTCTTGGGACTGAACTGAGCTTATTGACCGACGCAACAATCGGAATTGTTTTGAACAGTGTTTTGTTTTGCTACTAAATGGTTCCTCCAAAAACATACAACGGTATGGCCTGGATAAGATCACTGCTAGACTTTTTCGATGAGTGGAACTCGCTTGTTTGTTTGAAGTGGTTGTGTCCGGTTATTTTAAATAGTTGTGCAGACATTCCATCCACTAAGGGGTAAGTCAAAAGACTTTGAGTGACAGGGAACCACATAAGGTCCCAATAAGTTGGGTGTATTAAAAAGCAGGACGACAGTGGATTACCAACCAAGTGATCGGCGATACCCGAGTTCGAACCTGTGACCTCCGAGGTGTTGAACAAGTGCTCCAAACCACTCAACTACCACAGATCATATTCATCATTCATCATTCTACACACCGTTCTTACCAAGACAGTTGTCGTTACACTTTCCCATGCCCAGTGCACTCAACTGGTGGAGTCCGGTTAGTACAAAGGGAAATCCTGCTGTAGGCAGTCAAATTACAAGCTAGTTCACTGTGGTGGATGCCATGTGCTACTGTAATTTGGGCGGGTATCCGTGTGATCCATATGGAGAAAGTCGAGGGTCCTTCGGCGTGGCCTCGTAGATCATCTGGTAGAGCACTCGCGGTACTGCAGCGAGGGTGGTAACCATGCGTGGGTTCGAATCCCGCCGAGGCCAGAGACTTTTCACATTTGGATCACCTCTAAAACTTTCACTTTAGACGGCTTGAACAATTGAATTGTGACACAAGCACTGTTATTGCGCATAGGCTGACGTATTTCTGTCAGATCAGTTACACGACGTGGAAGTCACTTCGCTGGTCTTAAGTCATTCCAGTCACTCCCAAGTGCATTTAACTGTGTTATTTCATTCAGTCATGTCACCCGTTTTTAATAGGTAATGAGAGAGAAACAGACGGCAATACAACAAGCGTCGATTCAGGACCGTAGCACCTAGTCAACAACTCACGCCTGACTGTTCACGAATGCAACTAAATTGTATCCTTTAGTTCGACAAATCCGATTGCGGGTTAACGGTGGTGGTGGAGTGGTTTGAGGCTTTACATTACCACATCGGAGAATAGGCGTTCAAGTCTTGCCACCGCCGGTCTTTTGGCGATAGACAGTAATCCACTGTCCTCAGGCTCGGTACCACATCTGACCTATTGGGAATCTATATGGTTCTTCATCAATCCATGTCTCAGGGTCTGGTTGCCGCTGTCCCTAACGGTGCAGGAGGCCTTCCACTGCGCCCATGCACAAACGGGTAATTCAAAAAAAATAACGCTGGTGTCACCTGATAAACTAAGAAGAAATCGTGTGGAACTCTGTTACAATTAGGCGAGACTTTAACACGCACTAGAAAGTAGCTGATGAAACCTCGCTCTGAAGATATTGACAAAGCTGCCCTCTCCAACAGAGTTCAATACCGGTCTACAGCAGAATAAATAAAACACCGATTCTCGGCTTTATACTAGGCCGTCTTTTTTGAGCAACCAAATCTAACCGCCAAATCAAGCTAAGGTGAAATAGCCCTATAGGCACAATACACTTTTCACTGCGTAGATAATTATTTCACAACAAATAGTAAATGTAAATTGCAGTCATTCATAGTCTTGTAACACCGATAAACATGAGTATGGGCAAGGTGACTAGATTCAAAGTCCGTATTTCAGTAGAGCCGCTGTACTAGTGCAAACAGAGGTGAACTGACCCTCTGTACATAGGAGGGGCAGTGGCACGATCGAAGTTTCCGTGGAACTCTGCAGCTCGACCTCCAGACCAGACCAGTGTGAAGTCGGGGATAATGTTAAACACAAAGTAACGGACACCCGACTACTTGTGGTTTGTGATCCGTTCTGAGCTTCATTAAATAGACTATCAAAAAGTTGATCCATAGCATTGGCAATCTAACTCGGATATGAAAACCACTGGGACATCCTTCAATTCCCCGGGGAAAATTAGGCTCCGTTCTAGCCCACAGAACTTGGCAAATTTTTATGTAAATGTAATGCTACTTTCAATCAAATTTTCCAGCAAACGGTGATTATTAAGAGTTCAGCAGTTAAGTCTACAAAAGGTGAGGTCCTATGAACTAACACAACGAAACAGCAGCGGCGTTAACGACCATTTTACTTGATCAACTAACCACTAAGTAGCATGGTATTTTATGTGGAAGACAGGAGAAATTTCCCCCAAAAGCATACTACCCGGTTTCGCGGTTGTTACCGCTAATCGAATATGCTTACCTAGTACTCTTCTCCTCAATGCTCGTTATACATGAGCACTCCACAGTTGGTTTACGGCTGCAATTTCATTTGAAGTCGTGAGGAGCATTCGTGGACGAATCTTTCAAACTTATTTCGTCGGTTAACAAGACTTAACTTCAAGTACCATGCAACCCGGGTAGCCTAGTAGTTGGGGTGTTCGACTCAAAACCACTCACCCAGGGGTTCGAGTCCCCGTGAGAGCTCGGTGGATGTGCACCGCTGATGATTCGTAAGAAGGATGAAACTGCTGTACAGTACCTCCGTGGTTTCTAATGGTCTGAATTTTCACTCTGCACCATGAATCACTAAGTAAAAGTCGAACCTCCTCCTACTCACACTCACTTTGCGAAGCAATGTAAAATTTTGTTTATCTGCACATCGCAGAAAAATCGTGGTCAAGTTTTAGATCACTCTTTGCGTGAACTTTCCAAGAGCTCCTTATCAACCAGCTGATGTGATGTAATCATAGATACTGACCTGTCGAATCTATGCTCGCATGGGAGATAATAGTGCACTGTCTTCATTTCATACGTACTCACAGGTGTAGAAGACGGGACATATTCTACAACCTTAATCTGTTCAGTCAAATAAAATTGAAAACGTTAAACCAAATTTCGAATGTGAAATCTGGACAAGAAAATTCCCTTCCACTTAAACTGTACGCGTACAAAATACAGTGCTTTTCCAGTATCTCACCTTGTGATCAATCCAAGGTAGGACATATAATGTCGTATATCTAGGCTTTGTTGGAATTATTCTAGCCCAAAGTTACTATATATATATATATATATATATATATATATATATATATATATATATATATATATATATATATCGATATTAAGTAGTATGTAAACGTGTGGACAAAATTTCCCCGGAAGCACACGACCGGTTTCGCGGTTGTAGCCGCGATGGTTCTTTGTACGGGTTTCAATCCAGTCACTGCCGGACACTTTGGTGGAAGACGATATTTCACGGCAGCCAGGTTCATAACCTAGCCTGACCTATTAGGACCTTAAGTGGTTCTTCACCTCAAGTCTCAGGATCTGGTTGATGGTAGTGCCTAATAAGGTAGTCGGCCTTGAAGGTTATGGGATGTATACCCCTCCCACTGCACTTGTACGCAATCACGTAATAAAATGAATATAAATATACATCATGCAAATAAATAATTTTCTCATTTCCGAAAAGGATAACCTGTTCTTATTTCATGCTTGCACATAGTTACTGCGAACAAATCCTACCCCGTGATCTCACGGAATAGCTGCACTATCGAGAATAACCAACGGTTCGATGGTAAGACTTGGTGCTCCCGGTTTTTGGACCTGGTAACGTGTAGGGCAACAGACACGGCGAATCAGATCGACGTACAACAGAGGTCCTAGTCTTATTCCACTATCACTGGATACCACATCTGCATATGAAAATACATGATCTTCACTGATGGTCACTAACGACAGACTTGCATAACTGTCAGTTATGTGCTTCAGTTACGTTAGGACAACAGACTGTTTCCGTTTATTAAAAGCTGTACTTCTGATGGTGAATTGATACACATTCAATAACTCTCAATGAGTACATGGTGTTCCATGGTATACTGGGTAACACGGGTGTATGAAGAAGAAGCAGGCCTCATTAACACGATTGCTTCTGTTCCTCAGAGCAGGGAGAAACATCGAAGAAGACCGAGGTTCGGATTAGTGGTCAACTCTGATAGACCAGCTAAGGAAATAACCGCGCGACAATGGAGATTTGTATAGTTCAAGTTAGCCGGCGGAATCAGTTGTTTGTCTAATCTGGAACCTACGAATAGATAGTCGGATGTATACACTCCTAGATTGCCATCATTAGCTTTATAATCTCACCTCGTGTGTAAAACTAAGGTGACTAACCAAAATTAACCCCAAATGAGTGCACCTAACTTGCAGCTCTTCTTTATGGTTGAAGAGTGACTTTCCTGAAAACAATCGATCGACTGAGTGCCGTTCTTCCAAGAATTTTTGTGATCAATAGACTTCGGCAGGAGTTCGAACTTTCTTAATCACAAGATCCTTTTATACTTATTGATATATTTCCCCATACAAACAGGAGTGTATCGATGCATTCCGATCATGATCATGATCAGTTAGCGGTGTGCGAAACCGAATTTTCAACAGTTAGCCTTTTGTCAACCTTTTCCAGCCCATTTTGGTTAACAAACGAACAATACATGATTTCAACTAGGCCAATTGATTGTTTTTCTTATTAAAAAGAACACTGACGAAGGTTAAGTAAAACGAATTGGGAAAGAACCTGCCAAAGGGAAAAACTGACATACCACAGTAGAACTCAGTCGAGCCTCACCAAAGCCGAACCAGGGGACAGAGAAACCAGTAAAATCCATTTCCACTAGTCAACCACGTTCACGTCACTTGCAGCTACTTGGTTCTTTCGGTTGTTTTATATACTGGATATCTCTGGGGCGTTTATGTGTTCACGACCATCGACTT
The DNA here is from genome assembly GCA_948099385.1 of Fasciola hepatica. Classification (NCBI taxonomy): domain Eukaryota; kingdom Metazoa; phylum Platyhelminthes; class Trematoda; order Plagiorchiida; family Fasciolidae; genus Fasciola; species Fasciola hepatica. The sequence goes on from CANUEZ040000019.1 coordinate 22,044,407, forward strand.
ACCCCAGCACGACGGCTATCACAGAATCGTGGATGCATGTAGATGAGCACGCATACATGCACACACACGCACACACACACACACACACACACATACATTGTTATTTGTGCTAACACAGCGACTATCCGGTAGATGGTGAGCAGGATGGATGAGACCGTTTCATTCCAGCATCAGCAAGCGAATGTCAGTATACCCCTCTGCCGAATTTCCGAATTCTATTGGTTTATCTCTGCCGGTCTATTCGGTTCGCGTCAAACCACCACGGGGTGAACTTTCTGGCGTTCGCACTGCCTTTACTGCGTTCCCATTGGTTTACGCATCATTGGATTGGCCGAACGAGCGCTGAGCGCACGAGGCAGGGTGCGTAAACGAAACCGTGCACGTGAGTGCGTACGTGCACTGTTTTCACTCCAAATCTGTCAACGGAGGAACCAAACACACATTTATCTCGCCCAGCGGTCATACTGATGCACGCATTCAAGCATGCTTGTATGCAACACAATCGTGGAGATTGAAAACCAGTAGATGAGGCCAGGTGTCAGGCCACTGCATGGTTGGAAGCCAAAGCAGGCTCGTTCATTAAATGCTCTTTTTTTGTAGACTAGCAGATCCTGATACAGTGCACGAAACCATGTTTAATCATTCGCCCGTCAAAAGATCAGTTTGCAATCGGCGGGTATTCTCCAAGAAAAAGAAGGTTCAGCTGAATAGTTCAGATCACCGGGACTATTACCCACACACACATAGAAGGTTGCAAACTTGCTTTTGTAGTAATGCAGCAACCGAGTGAGAAAATATCTGATATCATATGACATGATGCATTACAGAAGCATCACATAAGAAAGACTGAACGCTAGTTATAATTTATTTAAAGCACAACTTCATTATCCGTATAGGATAACGTAACATAAATTACGCATAGCGTCCCTCCATCATCTTGACCGACAATTATTTGTAAAAGAAGCACATCCGGGGAAGCAATGGTCCTGAGCACATTTGTGTTGTAACTAACATGAACATCAAAGATGAATGAACATGGCCTTGGCAAATTAAATTCTTACCGACCACTATATGTGATCAGAACTTTTAGGAAATAATTGCAGACCCTGATCAAATGTGCACAGTGTGAATGTTTATCAAGTGTTGTACTAGACTAACCCCTAGCACATTCCTTAATGCAGTTGGTCTAGAAAAGCCTTCTCAAGAGGTGCAGTTCGTTGTGTATCGGCTACCCCAGAAACTACATATCGACTCAGGTGGATATCAAATAAAATTCTATTCCGGCTAGCGATACGGACTTTTCGATGCGCAAAAATGCAAGTGGATTTTTCACTATCTCCATTGAAAACTCAACTGACCTTAACAATCTCATTCATCCGTAGCGTTCACGTGATATCCCCATTCATCAAGGACTGAGCTGAAGTTGTACCGGTCGGGTCCGTTTAATATCTGACTTTGAGGCTTCGATACTAGTTACGGGCAAAAAGTAAATACCATCATTGTTGAATTTTTCTGCACATAAATCTGTCGAAATGACAACGCTGAGGTTAGGAGGACAGGTCAGACGCTGAATCTCTATGTTTTAAGCGTATCAACATGCCTAGTGCTTTTCTGTGGATAGATCAAGGAGGCCGCAGTCGAAAAGGAAGTCAGGTGACTAGGTCACAAATTGGTCACCTGGCGTGGAAAAAGAACCCATGCCGTGTAGCATGTATTCTGTTTGCTTGCTTCTTATTGACGGATTAGTGATTAAGCGCCGCTAAAGGATGAAAATCGAACACAAGGATGAGAGTAATAGGAGGTTTGGATTGTACATGAAATGATTCATCCACACAGTATGAGAGTTCAACTCACTGCTGAAAACCAAGGAGGCAAGGCAGAGCTGGGATACAACTAACGTGAAGTAAACAGTTGAGAGAAAGTTCAGATAGCTTGGTGATAACTTCTGGATCACCATCATAGAGTGCTCCGAGTTCAAGTCCCAATTCGGTCTCAGTGGTCATGCAGTGCGGGCTCATGATTCCAAACAAGAAAGGTTTCCAACTTTAAGTTAGGAGATGATATTTCATGATGATTCATTTCATCTGCAGAAGAGTATCTGGTTTTGTGGTAACTAATTGTTCTAGATGTAATTCGGTCTACGATAATCTTGAGAACAGAATTCAGAGGCGCACAAAAATTCTCGCCGATAAATCTCACCAACCTACTGACTAAAAGTGGTCCAAATACGCTTCGAATTCGAGAGGTGGAAGCCAATTTGTAGTGTTCCATTTGAAGTTGATCACACTGCTCAAACTGAGTTGCAGCCATTGTTCGGCACGATGTTCAGTTCGTTTGGTGCTAACTGTGGATTGGATTTCTTCGTTATTTTCACTCTCTATTTTTTGTTCATAATGATTTCTGAGCTGCTTAGGGAAAGGAAGAAGCTGAATACAAAATTACAACAATCAACAGTGGCATATAATAATAACTATTATTTTCAATAACAGAAGATTGGACTGGACTAGTAAACTATTCGTTTTGCACCAACAAGGCTTGACTTACCATTGAAAGCCATGGAAACATTGTGCAACCATTTTACCCTCGCCGGGAATCACTGGCAGTGCACATCCACCGAGCCCCCATGGGGATTCAAACCCGAGGTGAAGGATTAGGAGTCGAACACGTTAACCACAAGGCTATCCGGACTGTCTCTCGACGGTTTATGTAGCTTCATCCCAATGATATGGCGTCCTTTCGTCACGGGCCTTTCCAGGATGACAACCCATCGTCCACACAACGATCAACTACAATGAAGGACAACTTTGCCGACATCAGTCGAGTCTCAACTGCGGTTGAATTAGACAACCAACTGAACATCACATTTTACGGTTTACATTAGGGACTGGCTCTTTGTTACCGCACACAATGAATGGAGGAAGATTTATATGTATGATATAATTCATCATGCGAATTCAAAATACAGTGACCGTGTTGATGGGAATTTCTACAGGGTGAACTATAGTTTGAGCTGTATTCGGCTTCCGTGGTTTGAGCTCAAAACCTATTTCTTTTACGGCTGATACTTGAAAAAAAACTTTTATCAAACAGTATCCAGTCCATCAAAATCACTCGATTCACTCTTCGATAGTTACAGCCCAACACTGGCAATATCTCACAACAACTGCTTCATTCTGTTCATATCAGATGAGTGGATCTTATGAAGTTAAGTGATGAACTCTCGATCTGGGTATGAATATGACCTTTCAAGAGAGAAAAACTGATCCAGATCAAAATATCACATTTCCAATCTGACAACCATCTCAAACAATAATTTCGGTGGGGTGTCGTCCACCGGGCTTGCATTGAGGCTAACCGTTTACAATGGTTGCGTCATCGGTTAGATGAGAAAAGGATCGGACATAGTTACTGAGTTATATGGCGTAACCGAGGTCACAGTCGTGTCTTGGTCAAAAAGACAGACGTGTTACTCATACATCACGGAAACGTATGTAATACAGTGGAATGAACAGGTCACCACCGCTATCCTAAACACAAACGAAACCGGTAATGATACGACGAGATGTGGGAACAGTTCGTAGGTTCAACGTTTAGCGTTAATGACGTAACCTAATTTACGAATTATTGCAGTTAATGGCTCAAATTCAGTCAGCTGCCTCCAACTTCCACACACACACACACACACACATACATGCATACACACACACACATACACACAAATATAATGGGAGCAAAACAAGTTGTGCATTGAAAGAGTGATGCAATCGGATAAATTAGATGCCTCCATCAAGATAAGTCAGCGGTGTGTACTTGAGGCAACACACCATCAGTTCGGCATCGCGTCTTGGGATCATGATCATGATCATGTCTTTGTCATTGTGTTTTGGTGTAGGGGGGGGGTGGTGGTGATGGTACTTGCGGTCGCTAACAGGCCAGCATTAGACGGGCGACGAAAGTCACCTGTCAATGAACCAGGGCTGACTTCAGGTTATTTATGACAGTTCGTCAGAATAGAAGTCGGGTGATGGTTGAATTTCCATTGACTGCGAAACCATTACGTGCCAGGATGAAGGTCATCTTTGTAACTGCCACCTGTTTTAACGGACAGGTCGCCCAATTCGAAGTAGTCACTTGGTTGATGGAATCTCCCATGATCTCCTGTGTTGAGGTGCATGAGTAAGGAATCTTGATATGGATGCTCTCCGTCCATTCCACTGAATGTGGAGTTGTGTACCCAGTGAGCCAAGATTCGAAAGTCTCGCCTTCTATCTTCTGGCTCCGACCCACCAGTCAGGCTGTTTACCGAGACATGACCAATGCTTCGATGAACAGCTTCTTGAAATTACTGATGCAAGTTGAATAGCAAGTAGCTGAAGACCAGGAACAGTTGGAGGGCCGTCTATAATGAGTACACGGCGGACACTCAATACCCACATATAACTACTCGGAAACAAACTTATAACTGTCTGCTCACTAAGTAGCAATTGTAGATCATTTCTTCGATACAAACTGATGAACTGCTTTAAATTAATTGAGTACTCTTTTAAACTTGAATTCTTCCTAGTTCTTATGATGACGACTGTATCGAGTTATACAACTGCAAACACAATCAGCGAACTCAGTCATTCGTAAGTATTTATTGTTCGGTAAGATAGCTTCATTGGAAATGATGGTAGTGGGTCGGCTTTTCAGATAACCTTTCTCAGAATCAGTGTGCACCGGCTCTACAAGTATAACATGTCACATGGCGCATCGTTTTTCCCATACACTTCTACGTGTCTTCGGGTCCGATACATGAATTCGGCGATCCACTCAGTTTGGTAATCGGTTCAATGTATAAATCTGTTTCGGGCACATTATAGTTGTATTGCTTTTGCACAGTCAAATACTTAGCTAATCATCTCATCGTCCATTCCAGTGTGGAACCAATTCGTTGCGACCGGCGAGGGGATGTTAGACGATAAAGTGGCATCGTTAAGGAAATACTGATCCATATGTGGGTGAAATAAAATTGCATTCACTCGTAGTAGGTTTTCACAAACAGCATTACTGGATTGTTCAAAGCTTACCCGCCCGTAAACACTTGATAGAGAGAGAGGGGAAGTGATTCAGTACATCGGGTCCAGTAGATCACCTCTATTCTACTCATTACAATGTGCTACACATAGGAAAGAACTCTTAAAAATTTCCCAGTCCCAACTATGAATAAACGGGAATAAAATGTCGGGTTGGATTAAACTCGTTCTTTTTGTATTGTTAATGTGGTACAAAACTTGAGCCCTCATCAGACAAATGCAGGCTCTCGATAAATACTATTCAGTATATTGTGAACTAATTTTTTATCTAACACTAATTTCGTAAATTCTAGTCAGTACTACTTTTATTCGACCTCCTTATTGACGTGTGCGTAAATTATTCTAATCTTTCTTTAACAATGATGAATGCGTCGATAATGCTCACGCGTTTTCGTAGCTTGTTTATTTTCCCCCAGAGAACGAGTCTTTATTTCTAGCTTTTTTTTACCAAACTTTCCCTGACTTATTGTAGAAGCTTTATTTCACGTAATCGTCTTCAGTTTTTAGACTGTAAGCACCGTAAAAGGAGACTAAGGGATTTGTCGGCGAATCGTCATGAACTGATTCTCTGCTGGTTGGATGAACTAGATAAGTGAATATGAAACGCGCCCCACATCGACTAGACGACCATACTTGGAGAGGGTTACGAGCTACGCATGTGAAGCACCTTACCGGCGCATTGCTACTTATCAGTGGTTTCAGTCCCATTAAGGACGAAATTTGCAGGTAACATGACCACAAGTCACACAAATTTGAATACTTACATTAGGAAGAGTAGAGACTATCCGGTTTCCCTACTAGAAATGACTAGACCTCACCACCGGCTGGTTGGTTAAAGTAACAAACCAGAAGACGGTAAACTGTCAGCACTGGGTTTTCTTCTCGTTTCTCTAGAATACTTGAGTGGTGTTCATTATGATACGGCTAATCGTGCCCTTGTGCATTTATTCTACAATTTGAAGACAACTGCAAGTGAAGAACTTAAGTACTGTATCGTGTCTTAGATTTTATATCTGCGAGTACTTGTAGACTTCGTTATTCTGGCCAAAACTCATTCACCTCCCGAGTCACCGAGGGGTTGTTTCGAGTCAGAAGGAAATCGTCACTCCTGATCACGTGATTCAAAGGCGTGCGCGAGTCTGTGAGTAGCCACTGGGAGGTGGGGGAGTAACAAGTAAACAAGTGAGAACAAATCGGACCGTAGTTTACTAGTAATTTGTGTATTTGATTTCTGTGCGTGAAATTCTGGCTTACAAAAGTGAGACCGGAGCACAAAGCCCTCACTGATTGTCAGTACTGTTCGGAATCACTATTTTCGCCAGTCTGTCAAAAAACTAACATTTATAAACCAACATGCCTTAAGTTACCTAATTAGTGGATCTTTTTAACGTTATTCGCACTAACTTCTATCATAAAGTCCCTTCACATCAATAGCGATGATCTTTCGCCCGAGTTCATCACAAAAAGTGATATACGTTAGAGTTGGCCCCTTTCTCCTTTTCTCTTTAATTTTGTGATTCATATGGTCCTAGAGTTCGTCCTCTTGCCAGCGGAGGACAGTGGCACTGAACTTTCGGCGAGTAGAAAAATGTCAGGCCTTGAATATGCGGACGACATAGTTCTTCTAAGTGAAGGTCCAGATAAGTCACAAGCCTTTCTAGACAGCTTGACGGATTGCGTAGCAATGTTTGGTATGCATTTTGCACCTTCAAAGTGCAAGATGCTGTTACAGGATTGAGTTGATCCAACACTAAACCTTTCACTTTCTGGGGAGACTACACACCAGATAGACAAGTTCTGTTATCTGGAAAGCTGCACTTCACCCGGAGTACGGATATCGGTTGATATGTCTTTGCGTACACAGAAGGATCTTTTGGCTTTTTCCAACTTCGGTCATCTGTGACGTCGATATGACATCCGTTTATCTATCAAGGGTGGAGTGTACACTGCAGAAGTCAGGCCAGTTCTGCATGGTTTGGAGACATGGCCACTGCAGGTGGACGACATACGAAGATTTTCTGGACTTGAACACCGATATCTTCGTAGCGTTGTTCAAATCTGGTAGGAACATCGTATAAATAAAGCTGAGGTTGGGCGAAGAGTCTTAGGCACAGGAACCAAATCAATGAGTGGAACACTAAAGTTCTCTAGGTTGGGATGTCTGGGACACGAATTGTGCATGTCCCTTGACAGGATTCTTCTGGGTGCATGACAGGAGTCCTGTAACAGTAAGAAGATCAGATGATCAGTCCGTGACATGGAAGGAGGGCATGAAAAGCCCAAACAGTGAAATTGGACACGTAGGACGTGTTAGACATCCTGGGTGGAGTTCAAGAGACCATCCCACTCTCTAACTAGGCACACTGGACGATATGGCTGTGTTGCGATCAGGGGCGCTTTTGTACCAACGAATTTTCTTCGTCGACTTGGTCATTCTATTGCTCCTTTTATACTCTTGTTCTTTTTCATTATTTCCTTTTGAGATTGCTGCTAGGAGATAGCAACCAAAGCCACGGCACCCAGTGCATGGTTAATGGTTGTTTGATTGAACTGACTGATTTGTACTAACTCGGTAGGAAGGGGGAAAAATAATGACAGGAAAAGCAGAAATAGTTTTTAATTTTCTTTGATCTACCTTTTTGACTCCGAGTATACCGGCGGGTTTTCGTCGGTTGACTTCCAGATAGTGCTCTGTATGATCCGTTGGCGTCTTCGTCGTGCTGTGATCGTCGCATAGAACAGCTGAGGTGCAAAAAATCCATCGGTTAATTTATTCAAAGCTGACATGATATGAACCATTGATGGTGAAAGCAGAAATCTGGCGGTAAGCTAGTTGGATTTTCAGGCCGGAAATTCAGAGTTTCGAACTCGAAAGAAATGACTCATTATTTACATACTACTGATAAACGCCAACAAACTAGTTTTGGTTAAAAGTGAATGAGGCATTGCTATGGTACGGTAAACCATTTCATAATAGTGGGCAATCGTCATTGTTGTTATCCGTGGGCTTTAACCATTGTTCCGGGTTATTTTTATTAAAACAATAGAAGAACGTTTCCAAATCACTTATGGGAGATAGTCGTAACGAAAAAATTAGGCATGATTAAAATTCTTACTTAGAAATGAAAATAGTTAGCTCACATCCCTTCGCGATCATCCGGCTTGTTAAACTGCGAAGATAAAACCACTTCCATAAAATGAAATGATATATCAGGTCATTTGTGAGAGTAAACTCACTGCTTGGATATCTCTTGAGTCTTCACCAAACGTCTCCCCGTTTCTGGTATCCAGTAACAACTCAGTTCATACTGGCAATTCCAAGACTCTGCCTCTAAAAGCAATGGCCATAACTCCATAGGGGTTACAAAGTCGGGTTAAACCGAGTGCACATTAGCTTATTCACTCAAATCTTGGAGAGATAGTGTTTATCTAACAAATGATTTCGCAGTCATGGAGACGATGTTCCCATCCGACGATCCAGTGTCAATATGCTTCCGTAGAACTATGCCACCTTTCAGGAAGATGGTGTAAGGCTTCATCGATCAGTCTCTTGTTCTGGAATGGACGACCTTTAAGTGAAACAGTCAGTTGTAACACACGGGGGCAATGCTCGTCCGACGAGCGTTGCACGTGTGTAATCTGCAAAAGCACAAGAAGAGAAACTTCATGAGCCAAGGCTCAGTGGAATGTGTCAACAGGCACCAACACTTACACTAAAACGAACTACAAGATGGCGGCCTCCAATCTGGCCGTTAAACAGTAGTACCCAAAAATAATCCCTATAAAATTTATCTTGCTAGTCATCTGTATGTGGAGTTGACTTGTTACCTATTTTAGGGACAGAGAGAGAGAGAGAGTGGCTGGAAGTTGTAAGAGTCGTCAATACAGTAGAAATGTGCACCTATTCAATTCGTGCTTCGACTCCGTTCGAGCTATCCTCATCAAAATTTCACTGCAACGGTGCATTATTAGTTATGAACCCAGTAGTGGTGTTAGTAGTAGAACTGTACGTCATCTTTTGTGTTAATAAGGACCACGTTCACATCGCATCAACAGATTATTTTTCACCAACCACTCACTTTCTCGTTGGCCGCAGCCTTGTGATTGCAACACACACACACACACACACACACACACACCAACCAATTTTTATGTATCAACTGTGAGGTTAGTGCGATACAACGCAACCCGGCAGGTTGCACTAGGCAGATAGATAGACAGACAGGCCAGCGACATCACTACCACTTAATCAGTACCTTGAGTGTTTCGGTCCATCACATAAAGTCTTGGTTTCACACCTGCTGGCGTAAGTGAAACGCTGATGTAATGATTTTCAATCAGGCCTGACAATTTAGCGGTTTCAGTACGTAGAGGGAAAGGGACGAGTGCCATGGTTACACTTTACCCCAAATTGTTCTTTACTTCTTCAAAATTTTCTAACCAACTTGTTGCAAAGAACGACCGTATAATGCTTTTGTAGTACGCTGTAATATGCAGACGTACAAACGTATTCCACGGTAAACTATTAATTGACCATTCCCCAAAGCACTGAATTAAGCCCTCGGAGATTTGATTTATTCATGTGGCGATTTGTCATATAGCATGAAAGCCCAACCCACGACTGAAAAAGGCGGAAGTGTAACCTTTCTGTTCTTGTTAGGAACCAACGCGCTGAACTGATTCTTCAGAGTTTCCTTCGCATCTACAATGAGCTGTTAGCGTTAAATCCAGGGACAGATTGGTGTTATATAATCTAGTACTGAAGAAAAGTACATTGATAATAATCGGTACGGAAAGCCTAATGGCAATGTGTGACCAGTAGGCATCCAAACACAGCTTAGTGATTACCAATGATGAGCTGAATGCCAATATCTCATGATGAATTATTTCCTACAGGAGAGTCTGAATTGTTCTGACCAACGGCGGACCTGACTGTCTACTTGTCTATCATTCAGACATGTGGAGAATGGTTCAGTGTTCTCATAATTATAAAACAAGAAAAAAAGACGCCAACTGCAGTCATCTGTGAGTCGTCAGTCTTGCGCTTTCAGGGGAATTTTGTAGTGTCATCTAGATACAATGCCATACTACTCCTTTCGTAAAACGCCAGAATTTTACCGAAATACGTGTACCGTCATTTGTCTGCCCAGTTCATTCATCAAACAACCACGCTGCAAAGTACTTCACTCAAAAACAATGACTTCTGAGATCGAACTTCGTTGAACCGCCATATGGTTGCTTATACTAGTAATGAAGCCGCGACGACCGAAGTCTCAATATATCCAATCCCGATATCGTACTATGTAAAGTAAAACTGTTAAATATATTATTCTGACTATTTAAACATGAAAAATGATTGTTCACATTTCCCAACAAGAATGTCAACCAGTCACGCTGGCTAGCGAGTAATCTGTCCAAATCTTTAAAATCACTATCATACATTTTCAGCCTAAAAACAACACGAACATTTATATGAAAATGGGTTTGGCAAATTTCAACAAACAATAAGGTGATCGCTGTGTTAAACTCCGACAGAACTGATTATTATGCCCAAGGTTGGGCGCCAGGTCCAACTTTCTAAAACCAGTCTCTAGTACGTATTCGGCCGGTACAGCCCAGCTAATCCACAAGGAAATCCTGAATATCAGATGCTAGTAGCTACAGTAACTTAGATGAGTAACTGATGTGATCGACTTCGTCTATTCTTTTACCCATCGATCCAGAAGAAAAGTTCATCACAAGGGAAGCTCACGAAACTTTGCAAGGGATATCGTTAGCTAAGCTGACCGGTTGTTTTGCATCCGCGCGCCAAAGGTGAACTGAATCATTTGCAACTCGAACGTCACCGGTTTTTGGAGCTGGGATGGAGTTTTATCCGAAAGTGACAAGTTGCGATTTTTGTTTGATGTCTTCCATACATACCCGGGCATCCGAGCAGATTCAAATTCCGCCACGTGGAAAGGAGAAGTGACAACCATCGGGTCAGTAAAATCTGGTAAACATCAAGCCAACTCAACTCAGCTTAGCTCGGCTCAGTTCATCCCCTCCCGCAGTTCAACCATCACCGATCCAGTGGAAACAGATCCAGACAATCGGTAATGAATTTATCCACTCTTTGTTGATCCAAATAGCAGCCTAGCTGTAAACTCTTCTCCCTCCACCCCGTGCGTGTGTGTGAGTGTGTGCATACTAATCACCTACGAAGTCTGCCAACCACGTTTCCACCAGCGAAGCAAAAGGGCTTGGACTCTAATCGTATCCTCGTCCTTCTCCGGCCTCATCATCATCGCACTCATCCGAGATGTCATCTAGTTGCGCTTATAAGTTAGTTGACTAACTAGTTGATGCTTTTCGTGTGAAATGGACTCGGTTATATCTGAGTGTGCCAGTTTGCTCATCATCCTCACCATCGTCATCACCGCGGACGATCGAGTCGGTGAACGTCTGGAAGTTATCAGTACAACAAGACACGTGGCTTCACCTTGCGGGCCGTGCAACTGGTGTAAAACGCTGGGATGTCAGGTGAGAGAAAGAGGCTGAGATACTCTGAATGACACCAGAACGTGTTGATCCACGTCACTGTTGTTCTGTAACATATTCATCATTGAGCGGGATTCCTCACGAGTACAGAATAAAAAGTACTTGATAATACATTTATTAATGGCTTATAACAAACGCTTGGTATAATTTTCTGGTTTCCAAGACAGACATACCCTGTGTTTTGACCCGGATGTTTCAATCTGATTGCTGAACTGCTCGGGCAAAGACGTTGAACTGACCGCAACACCATGCTGAAACTTTGTGTTCTACAAAGTCAGAGATCTCCAGTTAAAACTTCCCGCTTTCCCAACGGGTTCAGTCGACGAAATTGCGATTCGCACATGGTAAGTGGACAGCGATAAATTCGGTCCAATTGAATGGTACATCGGAGGAGCCTGCAACCACCAGATCCGATTCACCCGTACAGTCTTCATTGCCAGATATTGTCAGTGCTTGGCATTACTCCTTTGTTTATCATGACCTAATCTGATTATTATTATTATTATTATTATTATTATTATTATTATTATTATTATTGCTTTGACATTAACCATTTGAGCTGATTTTCCACTATACACTAAGGAAAACTATTCCGGCCGAAGAGCAGTATTCGATATTGATCTTTCATATCTGTTGATCAGAACCTGTTATAAGTAGTACTGAGATGAACCGAACATTAGGGGGCCGAGGAGTACGTCCACGTAATTGGTTCACTGTATTTATTAGAATTACCATAAATATAAAATTGATAAATAAACTAAACACGCATCAATGATTCTGTGCAACTTTTCTGTTAGGATTTTGGTAGCCAGTGCTGTTGATAGGATGTTGTCATTTTGCTTGTCATATCGCGAAATGAATTTCTAGTCATTTCGGTTTTACCTTTATTTCGCTGTCGTTATCTTTGTTCTAAGCTTGGGCTTGAAATCCGCACGCTGAGCTTCGTTTGAAGTAGGTTGAGTACTATCCGTTCTGGATGGTAGATTCAGACCGGGATGATTGACGAGTTTCTTTTTAATTTTTTAAGCATGTAGCATCCATGAACTGTCACTAATCGACAGTGGCTAAACTGTTCCGTTTATGACAAACTGCAACACACGAAATCGTATTTTCTGTAAAGACAGACTGTTGCTCGACAGGACCACTTGAGGATTGATTATGTCTGTACAAGTTTTACATAGTTTATTGAGGCTTGCCCTCCCCCACCCAATGAACATAGTGGCATGATTGCTGAATGTTAGTAAGTTGGCCAATCGATTTTTAGACCATACCTCGTTTTTCGAAGATCTATAATCACTGAACATGGCGCTTTGGTTGAAGGAGATACTGTCACCTAGGTTGATGGGGGAATATTTGCGACCGAAGCTCCAGGCTCTGCAATTAAAAGTTTATGAAGCGAAATAGGACTGAGGTACATTATCAACCTTCAAGGCTATTGATAAGGAGTAGGTTTAAAAATCACTGCATGAGTAATCAGAATAATAACAGCAATAATGATAGCGGATATCGAACAGCAAGTTTTCTGATCACTCAAATGGTGGCACCGGGACCAAAACGCACCACAATAGTCCCACACACCTAATATATTGAGAATAACTTTTGACTTTTTGTGTTCGACCGTTTCATCAGATCTAGAAAAAAATTGAAATCACATGAGGGAGAAGCGGGTGCCGTAATGGTTCGGATCGTCTAGAGCGGATAGTTTGATAAATTTCGCTGGTACGCACTCTGTACAAGGGGGAATGAAGGAGCATAGAACTTGTTTACGTATTACCGCTCGACTGTAGAAATCAAGTAACTAACAACCGGTTGCTAATACCTTTTTGCAAGGCTACCAGTTGGATCAAATAGTTCACTCTAACAATAAAGTTAAGACGTAGCACAAGGTTGAATCACCTAATACGACTGCTATTTTCCAAGGGAGTAATTTACTAATTCACACAATTTAACCGACATGAAATTGCAATTTTATATTCCCAGTCTACAGGGTGTAGATGAACTTGAATCAAGGCAGAAGATCTCACTGGAAAAATGGTACGAAAAGTAGTAGCATTACTATTACTAATATCATCATCAACAGGAACATAATAAGAACAAGAACAAGAAGAAGGAGAAGAAATAAAGCCAATAAAAAAATCAATCAACTGTGCTACGTGACAACATGGAGAATGTGCTTAACTGATCAGTTTTGTTATCTCTTCGGTAATTTAAGGAAAGAATTTCAGCAAGCCAGTCTGAAATACTTAACACAAACTCTCATCCACGCATATCAGAGACCAAAGATGACTACCAGCGAAGTTCCTGAAGTATCACTTCGGCTTATCCCTAAGCAAAGCACGATTGTTGATTGAACGGTGCTACTACTACTCCTACTGTTACTAATACTGCTATTATTATTATTATTATTATTATTTCATATTTAACATAGCCCCATTTTCTCTCCTATACTTTCTTCCTGTAACACCGAAGAAATAACTGAACTCTAAATATACATGGCAAACCCTCAACATCTTCCTACTCGGCAAAATGCACTTTTACCGTGTCACATATATTCTATGTTAAATCGTGGTCAGGATGAAATCAAATGTGTGCGTTGCTGACGACTCTTCACTATCTAGGAACAGATGATACGCATCGTACTCTAAGAAATTCCAAGGTTATAGTTGGTATTGTTTTCTTCCGGGTGAAAAATCAGATATCGTCTTTCGTTTGGAAGAACTATTGTCACGGTCAAGTCCGTTCTGAGGTGAAAAATCAGTGATCCGTTGGAACTAGTGCCCGCAGGGAGGTGGGACCTTTTGTGTGCAGAAGAAGTGGAAACCACGATGACAGCTTCTGGTTTCGTCACCATTAAGCACCGAATATGCACGCAGAAGAGAGAGAGAGAGAGAGAGAGAGAGAGAGAGAGAGGAAGGGAGTACATAAGATAGGTTCAAGCATTCTCATGACACGGGATGTTTAGGTAATCGTTTTCCGTCACTGTCATGCACACAAATGCACGGAATTCCGATTTTTCGAATCGCATTATCTTCCTCACCACTTGTCCATCCACTCAGATCTGACCCAACTGTATCGAGCTGAGGTCTCAGATCGGTTCACTGCTATGCCATTCGACTCAACTTCAATAGTGTCCTTGTGTATATGCTTAGTACTGTGTGTGTGTGTGTGTGTGTGTGTGTACGTTTGCAGTGTAAATGCCTGGAATCACGCGAGAACCTGAGACGGAATCAAATTGACTCAAGTTCGCTGGAAGCTGGTGATTGTAATCAACTTATTCAGGTCATCTACACAACAACTTATCATTGACCGCGTACATCCTCGCAAATCTGGGGACGCACAATAAGGTTGCACACAAGCAGGCACCATCTGCACACATACGGTGTGACACGTGCAAAGCAATGCTCAACTATTGCTGTGCAGCCTTAAGCAGCCGGTGCCAGTTTAAAGACATGGGGTTTCATTTAGTTTCCTGGTTTAAATAAAGCGTGCTTGTGTGTGTGCCACTGAGTTATTGCAGAATTGTCTTACAAATTCATCATCCTATGGAGTAGAAGTTAACGCTCTGGTCGTTTAGCAAATTACACACACACGCACATGCACACACACACACACACGTAGTGTGAATAAGCCTACGTGCACGCGCGCATGTGTGCGGATGAATGGATAAATTTCGACGAGCAGCTGACCGGTTTTTTCCTCATTATCGAGCATCGACTACGGAACGAGTACGTGTATTCACCTATCAACTCAGGCTGGAGCAAGCTCGCGGAAGTATGGATGCATAATCTATACCTCATTAAAACGTAAATTGTTGTTGTCGTTGTCAGCTTCCCAACTACGGACCTCCACCGCCTAACCACCGGTAAATACAATTGAACAACATCAGGTAGAGAGAGAATTTGAACCATTTGGTTTCGAATCTCATCTGTTCTCGGGATGCAGTTGAGAAGACCGTGGCGAGTTTCATAGGAGTCGTTCTTCTCAAGCGTGCACACATGCACACACACACACACACACACACACACACACACACACACACACACACACACGTTAAAACACTTTGGTGCAAAACGACTGGACGTCAGAGCAGGATGAGGTGAATGATGCGCATGCGTATCTGTATGCTGAGTGCTCACGTTACAAACTCTGTGTGTGCGTGTGTGTGGAGGGGGGGGGGTGAAATTTACGGGGAGTTTTCGGTGATCAATAGTATGTGAAAACGACTGAGATACTCGGTTTGTCACATTCATGCTCACCCAGCTAAACGAACGTGTTGACGGAATACTGTCTAGTGGCAGTGAAGTTCATGATACTAATAAAGATGGCGTTGGTGGAACTGTGAGCCATAGCAAAGTGACCACCTAGAAACCACAGTTTGATACTCGAATCTTCACGCCCAATAAGGATACAACTAAACTAATTTTGGTTCACATAGCGTGATAGGGACTGGTTTGATTGTCAACATGATTTATGTTTGTCGTGCACACGTGTGACCATATCTATCATCCGTACCATGCCGAGCTGTGGCTACTAACATGTTTCTGTTGTTGTATAAGGTAACGGACACCTGAAAGACTAGAGGTTCTCACTCGGTGTAACTCGCTGGGAGGTCCAGTGAGATTCTGAACTGTTGGCAAGTGAAAATATATGGTTATTCATGGAAGCCAGGTTGCCGTCTCGAAAAAGGTAGACTCCGCAACGTTTGTGAACTGCTGACTAAATTCCTTCCGATGAATATCGCGATGTATCCGAAGCGATTGATGAGACCGATGAAGAAGCATAAAAGTGAAAAGAATTTTCCTTCACAGTTTACTTGGACAAATATCTACAGAAAGAAGGTGTATAAAAATGTTTCTCCGAGAACTTTTGGTAGCCCGTGTGTGTGTGTGTGTGTGTGTGTGTGTGTGTGTGTGTGTGTGTGTGATTTCTCTCCATTATGGGTTTACTGGCTATTCGCAAACAACACGAGGTCACTGGAGTATTGTGATCTGATGAACAACAATGGGGTAAGTGAGATCACACCGCATGAATTCATGCACGAGTGCATACATACTTACTTGTTAACCTTCTTTCTTGCTTGCCCACTCACCAGCCCGTCCACTTCACTGTATTGTATTGTATTGTATTGTATTGTATTGTATTGTATTGTATTGTATTGTATTGTATTGTATTGTATTGTATTGTATTGTATTGTATTGTATTGTATTGTATTGTATTGTATTGTATTGTATTGTATTGTATTGTATTGTATTGTATTGTGCTGTACTGTATTACACTTCGTTGTATTACATGTGCTTCAAACTCGTTTAGGGTGCTGTTCACATCTTTTTCGAGAATTCTCAAAAACGCCTCTTACATTCAACACCTTCCAACACTTCCTGAACACTAAAAGTTAATGCGTTCCAAAGATAGCTTACTCTGTTTGACAGACGATAAACTGAAGACTGAGCAGTGATCGAAGTGTCAGACGATGGGGCTGTTATTGTCCCTTAGAGGCAATCCCGTTGGCAGTCTTTCTCAGATGCGTGCGCAAACCCGGCTGAGCAGCACTGGGAGCAACCCTAAGCCTGTAAAAACCATCACGATTGATTCCGTATAATCTAATACAAAAACAGATTATGGTACGGTGCTTTCTTTCCAGCTTTGCCACTTCTACAGTCATCATGAGAGTCCAGTTTTAGTCACAGATTTCACCCGAGGGTGAACAACGTAACAGTATGGTAATATGAACGTTCCGGGCCAACCGAACGTTAAAGGCAGCCTCCGTCGTTTTATGCGAGTCAATATACCACCAAACCAGACAGCCCCAGTCTATCGTGCAATTAACCTCACTAAATCCAAAACGTCTGTTTAACAGTCACAGGAAGTAAGATATTTTAAAACCCGAAAACAAGTTCTCCATCTCAGAAAGGCTGACTGTTGGACATCTTTTTTGTAAACTATTTGAACTCCGTATAGAATGTTTTACAATCAGTCGGATGTAAACTAGAGACGTAAGAGAGAATGAGGGCCGATGGGGCTTTTCAACTCAGCCTCATTCGAATACGGATAGCTTAAAGGTAGGGAAATTTACAGTCTTCAAATAATCGACAGGTCCCTTATACATGCATGTAGAAGACAAACCCAACATCGGAACCCTCTATGGCTTATCCCTATATTTTCCATTTTCAGTTTCCTGTAGTAGATAAATACTTTAAAGAAACGACAATCAGTGGGGTAAAAAGACCACAAGTCATCTTTAAACTCAGGCCTATGACCCCTTATCTCACGTTAAGTGCCAAACTATTTACTACATCGATGGCCGCATTGAAACTCCATGTCGAGCGAGCGAGTGAGAGATAGAGGCTATGAAAACCCCCTGAATGAAGCCACCAACGTCGGATGCACTACAATCATTCAGTTTGAGACTCTCTTCATTCTTTTTGTACGCGCATACTCAGCCTAACAGCACTTTATCAACTGTCAACCCAAAGCATGGGAAAGAATGATTTGATCTAAGGATTCACAGGCGTGTGCCGGAGATTCCACTCGCCTATTGTGACCCCACAGTCCCTTGCATCCGTTCTCGTTCTTCTCCCTTCCTCATCTCCCTCCTCCCTGTTCACCCCCTCCCTCCCTCCCTCCCCCTCCCTCCCTCCCCCCTCCCTCCCTCCCTCCCTGCCTCCCTCCCTCCCTCCCTCCCTCCCTCCCTCCCTCCCTGCCTCCCTCCCTCCCTCCTTCGTTTCTTCCTGCCAGTTCTCCTAACTTTCTCATTCATTGGAATGGGATCCGAATGGATTGAGTTAGAAAGACTGACCCAAATGGACTCAAGTTCCACCCACTCATGCGTTTTGAGCTGACTACCTTGAAAATGGCTGTTCACACGGTTGCCAAAAATTTATCGTGCATGGGTAGATTCTCCTGGCATTTGATCTCCTCCCGTCCACTCCAAACCTTTGTATTGCACTTCATTTTTTTTACATCCCACCAGTCAACAAGACCACCTTCTGGTGGCCTGTTTGAGCCTGCATAGATATCTAACCCGACAAAAGATAATCTCATCGGTTGTGAGATATTCGAATTTTCGATATTATCAGCATCTTCAGTGTGTCGCATATAATCCGGATTTATCCATCCGTCTTACCACCCACACACATGCAAATATACTGTCTTCCAGTTCATTATCGAAGCCTGTTAGTACAAACGGGTTGTAATTCATATATATATATATATATTATATATATATATATATATATATATATATATATATATATGACAACAATAATCAACTAAACAGCCATCCGAGCCATTGATAGAGTCGGTAACAAAATATCAGTGACATGCCGCCGACCGGTGAACTACTTCTGTGGTCGCTCGAACTATCAGTATGGAGCATCACGTTCAATCTACCTACTTCAATCGGTACTCAAAAAATGATGTATTCACAGCATAATCTGACAATCTTTCACAGCCTAGGTGGTTTTTGATTCTGAACAGAGATACTTCTCTTCAGGCCAGCCACAGTAGTAACCTGAGACAACAGAAGAGTTTTAGTTAGGAAAAATCACGATTTCGGAAAAAGGAGCACAAGTATAGCAATAATCAGGAAGAAATATAAATGGAATTCTAATGTTTTTTCTCAGGATATTCTGGAATCATGAAAAATTATGAAAATCACACCTGGATCGCAACTGTTGAAGAGGAATATTTTTTCCATAAAATCAAACAGAAGAACTTCAATGATGAAGAATAGATCAGTAGAAAGTTACGGGATCAATGGAAGTTAGGACAACTGGACATATATCAATAAGTAAATTGGAAGTCGGAACAACGATGAAAAATTTGATGCCGTTTGGAAGAGAACTAAAGCTCTCCTTCCAAGTCCCATTCACTGAACCGGCGAAGGTCAGACGGTCATTACGGTGGGCCTTCAACCCCTTCTGTCTTGGGTTCGAATCAGGCTTCCGCTGCCGGTCAATTTCCCCAGTAGGCAGCCTCAAAATGACAGTAACCCCTTCCTGAAACATTGTACCATTATTACTTATCAAAAGGAAGCAAATCAAATGATAAAGGAGAAAGAGATCTCGTCATCTCAAAAAAGACTGATGAGGGATAGCGAAAGACTACAAACCCTTATGAAGGGACAGCTTTTTTGTACACTGTTACAAAACAGTCCACCAACGAAGTTATTAATCAGACCCTTAGATTCTTGAACAGCTAAAGAAAAGCGGTTTCAGTGTTTTCAACATTAACAGTTACACTTACCACGCAAAAGTCATCCCGTTTCACGAAACACTGCTATTCGCGCTTCTTCGAATTCAAGTGATGCATAGTCCACTTACATATTCTTTTTTAAGATAGACTTACCTGAAAAGAACTTCGAAAAGCTGGTGGTTGTTTTCTCTATTCCCTCACCAACTGAACGGATTGCACAGATAGGAAATCCAATTTATTTTTCCTACAAAAAGTCGATGTCATTGCAAATCCCTCAATGAAAAGTAAATTTGAATAATCTGTTTTTCGAGCACAAGCTACTGCTTTATCAACTGGGAACGAATATTTTAGGCCGCGAAGAAGAATCTGAACCGGTAATGTCCAGTCATAGAGTGTCAAAGCTTCTTCATTCACCACGGAAAGTCTATGAAAGCAATGGACAACAATTATTCCATCCGTCTTCTTAGGAAGCCCGAGCTGCGCCGCAGATCCATCTGGTCATGAATCGGACTCGAACAAAACGTATCGAAACTGCGAGGAACCCACTCGTTACTCTAGAATGTACTGGTTAGAAATGAAACTGTTTGCAGCTAACTCCCTATCAAAACCACATGTTATAGAGCCAGCCCAATTGAGGAAATCCCGTGTATTTTTGCCAGTAGCGGGAAAGTTGACATGGGACGATGAGTCATTTGAAAAGCCATCAAAATCGTCTGCTGGTCAAATTATGATTTTCCGGGCAAGCAATGCATAAAGACTGATGACGATGCTAACTTATAGCGGTAAACAAAGGAGACATAGTAATTCGACCCTAAAATAAGCAACTATCAAACGCTAGTCCCACCAGAGTAATTAGCGTACGTGTACAGGAGTCAAAAGAGGATGGATTGTGAGACTAAATATGAAAAACAATTAAAATTTGTCTTCCAGTACCGGTGAGTCTGCATTGGTTCTGAATGAACCTCGGTATTTCCTCCTGAGTTGACAAAAGCACAAATTATTCTGTCTCTGAACGCAGAAACACATGCCTTGACTGTGACAAATTCGAGCAAAAGTAGTCATCAGAATCAACTGTAAAGACATGACAAGTCTTCCTGCTAGCTTATGAGATTGGATATGAACAGGTCTGGGTTTCTGCTTTCTGACTGGAGGACTTACAACACGATATTTCTACGGCTGTTTACTGTTTAATTGAAAACTGACTGACAGTCTAAACTTCGTAGCCTCATAAAAGCCTATTCCGAACTGGAATGAATAGACAAATGACTCTTTAGTTGTAGCAACAAGTTAATTTCCCCCCAGATCTTGTCCAGATTGGTTTGTAGAGTGTAAACCACACCATACTGTGCGGCTGGTAATGATAGAGCAACTACCATGTAGTCAGTACTCACTTTTGACCCAAAGGATATATAGAATCTGATATCTGCATTTTTCTGTCCCTCCCCATCGACTCTTTTTCAACCTCGAGGTGTGTAACATCAGTGCCCAGTGCCCACTAACCATGAACAATATGTGACTGTCTAAGAAAGTTCATGCGAAGAAGTTTAAGATCATCCGATAGACGGACCATGGTGGCAAGAATAAATTCACTCGGAACAAGCAATTTGTCGAGTCAACTTACACATTCGAAAACTATGAGAGAAACCAAATAATCAATACCAATTCATTCTAATTAAGGAAAATAAATCTCCAAGTCGGCACTGTTGTTGCTGCATTATGCAAGGTCCAGGGATCTTCTACCGGGGTATGCCCGTGTCCGATCGGCAAAACACAAAACACACAAAAACACGGCAAACTACATAAGCTCAAAGCTCACTTAGAGTCACTTCCAGAACCTACACCTACAATTACAGAACACCCATGTGGCTGCCAACAGTTCAACCACCACATAACAAAGTGACTACGTGAAGTCCTCGTTGAATGATTCATTATATGGTACTAAAATTCTCCTCATTATTTGAAAGCTGTCTAAGCGCTTTCATGGATGTTCACTGAGAACTAAGTTGTTTGTTTACTTCGAGTGAATTTGCTCCCGCTACTATGGTCTGTCTAGCAGAGGTAAATGAGGGACCCCAATTCGAATTTAGCCACTACCAGTTGCTATTATTATTTGCTATTATTATTTGCTATTATTATTGTTATTGTTATTGTTGTTATTATTATTATTATTTTTATTATTATTATTATTATTGTTGTTGAACACCCTTGTATGATGAGCTGTCCTATGACAATAAAAATCTCCCTCAATCCATTTAGTATAAAACTTTTATAATGAATCCAGCTAATGTCAACATCAGTGAATTCGCAACTCGTTTGATGTAACTCAACTGATTACTGGTAAGAAGACAACCCATCCGTGTCTCACCATAAGCACATTCGACTCACCGAGAGAATCACTACGAATCCCATGGTTTTCGTTTGTTTTCCCCTTTTCTTTTTCCCCCACTGTTGGCGATCTCATGTCTTTCCTTTTTCCAAAAAGGAGCAATTCTTTCAACCCATCTACTGCAGTCCCGCTTCTCCCACTTGTATTATTTCGAAAGTCGTGGAATCCGTAACTGCAAATCAGTTTCCATCATATCAAGGACTTAATGCTCATTTGGATGATGGCCAATATGGTTTTTTTTCTCACCACAGATCTACTGAAGATCTGTAACCATACTTGTCTCACGTCTGATACTCAATCATCAATCCTCATAGCGAGTTTCATCTATTATCTCTGGACATCTCCAAGGTCTTCGACCGGCCTAGCAAATTGGGCCCCTAAACGAAACTTCCCGAATTTGGATTCTCCACTGGTTCCACTTCGTCAATCCAAAGCTTAATAAGAGACCCCTCAATTTCGGCACTAGTCCATACCGCCACTTCCAAAACATCTCTGACGATCACTGGCATCTCCATAATTTCCTTGATTTCTCCTAACCAATTTCTCACTTTTAATAATGAACTTTTCCAACACACACAATGCCATTCATGCGTTTACCGGTGTCACCCTTCTTCGGTCAAACGATTCACAACTATCTTCTGCTTATAGGTCTCAAGACCACTGTGCTACTGTGAACTCAGAACTGAACCAAACTGCATTCTGAAGAGGCAAAAACCGAGCCACTGTTATAGCTTGCACCGTTTTTCCCCGACCATAATTTTGTAATAATTCATTTTATCAGTGGCATTCCAAGGCCCACAAACTTTCGCCACCCTTAATCTGGCCCCGCTCCTAGCGCTGCTGAAGTCACCTCACCAGTCTAAAAAATCTGGTGCCCGTCCCAAGTGAAATGCTGCATCACCTCTTCCAAACTAAGTAGTGTGCTTTTTAAGTCCTGAAAATTTTTAGACTCGCCTAAGCCCATTTGAACCACCTTTTGCGGAGGCCTACTTCCATGCTTGTCAGTAGGCAAATTAGCGGAAAATTCACTGAGGACGTGAGCGTCGGGCTGATTGCATAGGCCGTATATTTGCATACTGACAAAATTCTCGGCGGTAAAGTTTGCGATGAGACCGATATTCCCGACGGAGAGATACCAGTAAGTAATCAATTCCTCTGAAGTTCACAAGGTTATGAAGCCGGTGGTCCAGATTGTTTTCCGACAGTCTTATTGCATGTGGGAACAAGTGATTGTTATTATTACCAATTCCTTTTTGAGTGTATCGGACAATTAAAAAACTGTATATGTCACCCTAGTGACAGAATGAAAATTACGACCCTTCTGGTGCACAGAAAACCTTGCTGGGAAAGATCACTGACAAGAACCTTTATGAGTAATGCCTCTTACACGGCAGGTCAGATACTATAACCTCTCCAAAGCCGTAATTTTTTTCCTATTACTCATGCGTGAACCGTGTGATGTACTTACTTTTTCGACGCTAAGTAGACGAATTCCGCTTCATCAAGATGTCAAACACATATGAATGATGATTACTTTTATTCGCTCTGGTGGAATACAAAGTAATTGTGATTATTGTGTGTAGCATTTAGCGTAATTCGCGTTATACCTTTATTAGTACTAGAACTTCAAGGGAGTTCAAGGGGACATTGGCTCGTAGTAAAAGTCGAAAAGCTTGATTTTCATAGCAATTTTCTGAAGTTTAGTGACTTTTCTGGTGATAAGTTTCATGTGTTTCCTTAAAGTTTCTTAGTAATGGTGTTTCAAAGTTGCACCGAATTCGCCTAATAACTTTCGTATACGTGAAAAGATCTCACTATTAGCTTCCGAACTTGGTCCGACTAGTTTGTGTGCGGGCATTTTTTCTGGCTTTATGAGGCATAATGTCCTTACGGACATTTTGTAATTCAGTCGAGGCTTTTTCCTTCATCTTTCCAGGGTGTGGCAGCTTTTCGCTTGCTATGGTAAGGCAGCATGTCCTGGAAATTGGAGAATATTGGACAGGTGGGCAATTTTTATTGGAGTTCTTTGTTCCCTTATCATTTTCGGTGGTCTTCTAGTGAAAGATTTTGTCATTTTGGAAAGGTTCATCGAAGTAATATCACGATTTAGTGTTATCTTTCACCTTAAATTAATCAGTTTCCTAACAAAGGAGCACTCCAATCTATGCAAAAACTGAGCAGCAATATCACAATTTGACTTAACTCGACAAAACTGGAAAAAGTCGCAATTAACTTGTGTTAAAAGCAAGCAATTCTAGTGAATCCCGTAGTCGCCCAGATTTCTGAATAACATCAGTTCATTCTTTTATTCGACCATATCCGTAAAGGTACGGTATATAGAAATACATGGAATAGATTTGGTAGTGACGCAGACCCGAAGTTAGAAGATATTGTCGAACAAGCTACTGCTTACACCCATTTATCTGAATAAAAAGCACGCTAAAGACTGGCTTCCCTGTTGATGCACCAGTAAAACAGTCAGAAACCTGCTTCAGAATTGAAGTGACTTGGAAATGAGACCGTAGATCAGGCTGGAGACAAGTGGTCCACAATTTATTATTAATTTTGGTCATCCACTGTATTACAGTCCGAACTGAAATGACTGGCCAATTCATGAGAAGGTATTCACAAACTTGGAGCTATAAAAGATGCATCTATATGTTCGCCGTCACCCCCTCGGACTGTCCTCCAAAACATGGAAAGAAAGACTGAAGTAAATAATTTGAGACACAAAAATCAAAATCAAAAAATCATTTCTTCTAGCCAGTGAGTTTTAATTGCACGTGAAATTCAGATGCCTCCAAGGAGTTCATCTAGATTCAGCATCAGATAGTCAGTTTCTAGTATCATTTGCGACCTCACCATGACTAGGATCACTAGGTTACCTGATTTCAGAAGCGGCTCAGAATCAAGCGCAAATTATCTACCAGTACAATTAAGTCACAGGCAGTTTCCTCATGGGATGCTGAACGAGCTTGGGTGACTTTCATTAGTCATACTGTAACACACGTCACGGACCAGGTAGGATTGATCGGTGACTCCATACGCATTCACAACGTTAATTACATTCACCTTAAGTAAGGGACTGACTGTTTGAGTGAAGCTTGTTTAATTGGACGTAAGGTTTTCCGGCTAGGGTTCATGGCCAGATCTCTTTCCGCTCGCTCTGGAATCGTGGAGCATCACCGACTCACTGGTTTGACCCTAGCTCCAGATCTGTCAGCTCAATTAAATCGACAATACACCTCCTCAAACTCTGCCGGTGTTCTCTTTTGTCTACTGAATTCGTGTGGTTCACTGTTGGGATAGGAAGGCTCAGAAAATCGCGAAAACAACTCTATCGGTGTCACAAGAGATGTATGTGTTGATAGTTCTCATGCAGAATTGCCTAAGCTATCAAATTTGAAAGATAAGTCGGCACATTTCGCGCACACAATTGACAACGTGAGAATATCAGTGCTCAAAGTTACTCCAAGGTACTTAGGAGGTTGAACTGTGTGTAACTGAAAGGTGCGAGGAGTATGCCTATCATTCGGGAAGGCTGAGTGAGAAGGGGTGGAGAAACACTCAGAACACTACGAAGGGTTACGCGAAAGACCACTTTGTTCATAACAACTCACAAAGCTTTGCAGATTATCAGATAGGTTATTTATTCCTCTTCGGTTGGTACAGCATGGCAAATACTTGTGACTTTAGCACACTACGTTTCAGTTTCTCGGAAGCTATACGAGAGGTCGTTTGCTTAGTGGGGTGGCCCAGAACACCTTGTTTTTGTGTCCTGAAAAGCCACTGGGGATCTTCTCGGAGTACGAACGGATCACCAAATTTCAGCGAAATTATGAGGGAGGACGCAACTTTGATCATCAGGAAAACCCACGAAATTTCAACGAACGGCTACGGAAACCAAGTTATTCAATTTTTACTAACAGCCAGTGTCCCCTTGGACTCTTTTGGTGTTCTAGTGCTAACTGGGAAGCTACACGAAGTATGTCAAAAGTTACTCCGTACGCGCGAATAATCATGCACACAGTAATTGCAGTTATTTTGCATCCTACCAGAACAAACTTTACTGTTTTCCAAATTAGTCACTCTAGAGTAGTTGGAAGGGAGAACCACCTTGTGTGCAGTGATTATCGTCCATCCCTATTGGACAGCTTGATGAGGCCTTTTGAATTAAATTATTGCAGTCAAACACAATATACACATTTAACCAGTAGTCAGATTGGCTGTGTTGTGTTGGCTAATTAGTAAAAGACACTTCTGGGCAGAACGCCGCTTGTGTCCAGTAACCAGTAGTCGAATGAAGTCATGCATGTAGGAAGGGACATGTATTCAAGTACGCCGTACAGTAAGCGGTAGTTTGGACTGCAACTACGTGTCGTATAGCAGTTGGTTAACTGATCTCTGGTTGGGATTGGGATACAGCTTGTAGCTGAAGTATGTAGCAGGCTTTCTTGCTGACATAACTGAATCCATCGGCGTATTATTTAACGAATCATGACACTTTTACCGTTCCCACGTGATAGGAAAATAATTATGGCTTTAGAGAGGCTACAACATCTAACTCGTTGTTTGCGTGGCAATACTCATTATGGTTCACATCAGGGATCTTTTGAAATAAGATTTCATAAGCTTTCAAGGTGCTTTCTAAGTGCCGTAGGGAGCGTATTTTTCATCCTTTTACAAGCTCTACAGATCCAAGTCTTTAACTGTCTGATATATTCAGACGGAATTTGTATTAATAACATTAATTTGCTCCCACATACAATGAGAATGTCAGAAAGCAGTCTGAACCACTAGCTTCATAACATTTAAACTAAACTAACTCGTCGAAGAGCTACGAGGAATCGACTACATGCTGACATTTGCCCGTCTATAATCTTGGTTTCACAGAGGTTTTTACGGGCGAGAATTTTTTTCTCAGTGTGCAAAATATACGGTGTAAGCAACCGGGTCGGCCTCACTGAGCCCAGGAGGATTTTTCGATAATCTGTCTACTGAGAAACATAAAAGTAGGCC
Source organism: Fasciola hepatica (assembly GCA_948099385.1). Classification (NCBI taxonomy): domain Eukaryota; kingdom Metazoa; phylum Platyhelminthes; class Trematoda; order Plagiorchiida; family Fasciolidae; genus Fasciola; species Fasciola hepatica. The sequence continues at coordinate 22,071,620 of CANUEZ040000019.1, forward strand.
GTTGCGGAAAGCAGTTCAGACGGGCTGGGATACGTCCAATTTTTTCCACGACTTAAAAAACACTGTACACCACGAAGCTGTCAAATACATCCTATCGTAGAATACTTTTGTCACATTTGGAAAGGAGCTTTAGCTTCACTCCTCCGTCATCGAGACTGGGTCCGACGTAAAGCCAGACGTCTTACTGCAGACCCACCAGTAACAGTAAGTCTAAAATCTCTCTCCGACGGTCTGTCGACGGCTCTCTTTTTCCCCGTCTGCCGGTACCACAAAAGATTTTATTCTCCTTCTGAATTAACTTTTCTTACCTTTTTTCCAATAGTTTATACTAGCGAACCCCATTCATATACCAGAAGCCATCCGTATCAGATATCTCTAAAACGTGTCCAACGGAGTCATTCAAATCATCATTCTTTCCCGGAACCGCGGAGTTTTGGAATACCCTTTGTTTTTCCACTTTCTCTGTTCCAGCACAGAATCAATAAACTGTCCCTACTGTGAACACTCCCTTTACAGCTGCTGCGAGGTAAATTCACTCAATCATAGGGTTTGCCTCTTTTATGGAACGTCATGTTTATTCATGCAGTAAAAACTGGGTCAGCGGCATGTTATACTAAATTACCTAGACAGTGGGTGCCTCCTTAATAACCAATCATGATAGAAAACAGTGGGCACCCAGTTGCTCGTTTAACAAAAGAACCTTATTCATTCTTTGTTTACGTCTCGCCACTAGCGTGACTATACACAACAGACAAATACTGTTTTCGTATTTGTATACTGTAGTAAGAATGCGTCATTGCACAGCTGAGTGCGAATTTCGATGTGACAGTAGCAGCATCTGATTTTATAGCGACGCTACTGTGATTACCGGTCAGTAGCATACTGCTAAACGAAAACGGCTGTTACCGACAATTCAGTCTTTCAGTAATTTGATCTTGATGAATTCTAGTGTGAACCTAACCAAGAAATGACACTGAAATAAATGGAAACGTAACGTGGATCTCCACCCCTTAGACGAGTCTTTACAGGTTTGATACTAACAGTGTAGCATGCTTCACCAAAGAGTTGGTTGTTGCTGTTAACAAACGGTTGAGTAAAAACCTGCAGTCACCAGTGGGCGTCTGATAATGTAGTGTTGGTTTGATACCCCTAATAGTCAGTTCAGACAAGCTAGTGTTTGACGTGTGTGTTTGGGTGTATATATATGTGTGGAATCACAGCCTAGTAGTACAGGCATTGGGCCTTAGTTGGAACTTGATGGGGCTGCAATGAGGAAGACCTCATTATCAAACTGAGACACGGTGACTCCATGGGTTTGCTGTGCAGCACGAATAATTCCCCCTCTCTAGATTAACTTGAATGTCTATCAATGAAGAGATACCATAGTTAGACTTAGTTCTCACCGTTGGTTTTTAGTGACCACCGTGCTTTGGTATTCCTTTTTAAAGGGTATTCAATAGGTGCCTTCATAAACCAAGCTTACCACAAGACTGAAGGTTGCTGAGTTGCTTGAAGAACTCACTGATGAACCGCAGAAAGTGTTTTAAACCCTGTTCTGTAGCGAAATTTGATGGTGTATAAGTGCACTCCTGCTCGGTTGCTGCTACAACAGATGCCTCAAAAAAGTCTCGTAAATCACCACTTCAAAACTTCAAGGTGGTTTTCCAAGATGGTACCCAGTCCAGTTGGTCACAGGATCTGATTCTTCCAATTTACTCGTTGATAAGAAGTAGAACTTTGTAATTAGGAAAACAAACACCTTCGCAAGAAGGTTCATAATAACACCCATTCTTAGAAGGTGCATCGGAGTTTGCCTTCTTTGGGTCCAGACACGGAAAGTGTGGTTGATGTCCTTGATGTGTGGTTGAATCAGTCAAATTATGCCGTGAGGTTTATCCACGCGATGTGAAAATCTGCTCGTGATTCACTCCTGTCCCGTTTGTCTTACGATTGCGCATCCGATACCAGTCGGTGCTACATTCTGCACTGTCCTAATCCGCCAGTCATATGCAGATTATTTCGTGTCAGACTGGTACTAACTGACAGCTTATGTTCGCTTGAACATTCTTGTTCGGGTATTATTGCTTGTAATTACAGTTCGTCGATTGTGAATACACATTCCTCGTATGTGTGTCTTCGTCCTATCTATCGATTTTGGGACTCAACATTCCTCATCTAGGTTCTGGGCGTGGTTCGGCAGCTGTTTTATTCGTGACTTTTCAAATGCCAGCCACACACGACATGAGGAAGCTGAATTACAATGAATCTTCATTCACTACAACCGATCTCCACGGGTTACAGGATGCGCAGACCACTGAAACGGTACAAGGTGAGATCTAAGTCAATAGCTAATGATTCGAGACGGATAAATTTAATTGGTGGGTATATGTCAAACAGATTGTGCACAACCCTCATTTGATATAGTTTCTTTCTTTCTTTCCTCCTTCCTTTTTCTTCTCTTTCTTCCTTTCCTTCTCTCTCTCTTTCTATACTCTTGAATACACAAATTTCATCCTTCTTGTAAGTGAAAATTCAGGCATCTCACAAACTTTTCCAGACAGCTTGACGGATTGCATAGCAATGTTTGGTATGCATTTTGCACCTTCAAAGTGCAAGATGCTGTTACAGGATTGAGTTGGTCAAAAACCAAACCTTTCACTTTCTGGGGAGACTAAACACCAAATAGACAAGTTCTGTTATCTGGAAAGCTGCACATCACCCGGAGTGCGGATATCGGTTGATATGTCTTTGCGTACACAGAAGGATCTTTTGACTTTTGCCAACTTCGGTCATCTGTGATGTCGATATGACATCCGTTTATCTATCAAGGGTGGAGTGTACACTGCAGAAGTCAGGCCAGTTCTGCATGGTTCGGAGACATGGCCACTGCAGGTGGACAATATACGAAGATTTTCTGGATTTGAACACCGATTTCTTCGTAGCATTGCTCGAATCTGGTAGGAACATCGTATAAATAAAGCTGAGGTTGGGCGAAGAGTCTTAGGAACAAAAAACCAAATCACTAGTGAAACACTCTCTTTCTCTTTTTTACTTCTTTTTCATGACGTAATAGTAGTACAGTATTTCTGGGTCGGAGTCGCGGCCAAATTCCGACCGCCAGTTCGGGAGTGACCAGCGCCGCGGAGGTTCGAACCCTGGACTGAAGCCTCCAAAGCCCACTGTGACGACCGTTTGATCACCCGTAGTCACCAAGTTAAGATGGTTGGGACGTGTTGCGCATGTCCCCTGACAGGATTTCTCTGGGTGCAATGTTCGCTTAGGAAGGTAGTAAAGGTGGTGAGTTCATGACATGGAAGAAAGTTATGAAAAGCTCAACCGGTGAACTTGGGCGTGTAGGACATGTTAGGCTTCCTCAGTGGGGTCCAGTATATTCCAGCCATTCATTGGTTAAACACGTTGAACGATATGGCTAGAGGTGTCACTACCAATGGCGCTCTTTTATTCACAAGCCTTCTTTATCGGCTTGATTGTACCTCTTGTAGTTCTCTTCCTAGTCTTTTCATACTCTTTTCTGTTTATTTTCGATTGAGGGTCCCGCTAAGAGATAGCAATCAAACTGCTACCTCCAGCTCATGGTTAATGGTTGTTTGAACTGAACTAAAATATTCTGGCGGTTATTCATGTGGTCCTATCGGACGTGAGGCCATTACACATTGAAACCCAGATTTTGTGCCAGTGATAAGTACCACATACCAACTAAAGCATAGGCTCTCCAAGTCCACTTAGACCTGGCCACTCCATATCTTTAGATGGTCATTGAACCAGAGTTCCAGCTTGGGCAAGACATTAGAAGTAACCCTCCCCCCTCCCCCGTATAAGTTCTATTTGGGATAGTTGAGGAAAGTGAGCGGATCAAAGTACGAGCGGCACCTAGTTAGGAATGAGGGACAGCCTTGTAACGTTTCCTCGTACACATCGAAGGCACCACTATTTGACACCCTCACAGGCCTCTTTTCATAAGTGTACGTAAGGACAGATTGAACGAACTCGAAGTCTGGAGTGGTAGTTCATTTCATTGAGAGACCATGACAGTTTGCATGATTACGGGAAAGCTCTTGTTGTGCTGTCAACGCGAAATTGGATTTCGTCATTAGCCTGGCCGTTTGGAAGTATGGTAAAGTCGAGGTACTTTAATTTTCGAACTTTTTCCATCTTTCCTCCGCTGATAGGGATGGGAGGTGTTAGATCTGATGTTGACCAAGAAGATCTCATTTTTCAACATGCTGATTTCCATTTCGATAGTAATATCTTCATGGCCAATACAGTCGCAAACTATCCGATGGGTCTTCTCGAATAACTGTGTCATCCGCAAGATCAAAGTTCCCTATCCACAGTAGTTGGCTGATATGTACTCCCGGTAGCTCGCGGACGCACGCTGCATAATCCCGTCAATGAGGCAGTTCAGTAAGACTGGCGACAGAGAGCAGCAGTGGCGGACATTGAAGCCAAGCGCAAACTCCAAAGATTCTTCACCGTTAGCATGAAGGCTCACATGAATGGCCGAGTATTAGGGTACTGAGACGTTCACAAACTTTCTTGACATTCATTTCACTTGCTATAGGCCTAAAAGTAAATGGAATTGGAAATGAAGCGAAAGCTGATAAAAAACACCGCGGTAGAATACTGGGATCTGTGGCGGTGTTCTATGATTCTCCGCAGTGATAATTTGATCAGCACATCCTCTTCCACAGTGGAACTCGCAGTGAGTTGTGCGTGTATGTGCGTCCCTTCCAGCAAAGAAAAGGTTGTTCTCTATATTGGACCATCGATATTTCCGAAACACCGCCGAGTATAGTGGAAGCATCTAGTGAGCTTTGAAGTGGTTCACCATCGTGTGTTGGGTACGGATAGCCGTAAGCTGATCGAGATAGCTAAGCTGCACCAACTTTGGCCGTTGGAACTGGTTTTGCGTTCACCTGCCAATCGTCTCAATTGCCGTGGGCTAACCATACATTGTTGGTATGGCTAAAATTAGCAGCTTGGTTGTCAGAAAGTGATCTGTCGTAGAGATGTGGAAAATTAGGCTAGGCACTTTCCTCTATTGATAGATTTTGACTTCTCTGTGTGAAGCCCAAGGGACTAAGGTCACCTATGGATATAGTTCAGAATCGAAGCCAGAGGTGTTCAAGCTACGCGGAGTGAACAGGAAACTCCTGAGGCTTACAGATAATCACAACATATTTGATAAACATAAAATATCGCAAGTGACTTGCAGTGAAAGAATCTGTTCGCATTTTCTTCTTCGTCCTGTCTTTTCTTCTTGTGAAGTGATGGTGGCACAATGCGCGCGTTACTGCAGGCCGATACGAGCACTTATGTCTTTGTGCTTTAGAATTAACTTGTTGACGGAAAATCGTCGAAGTGTTTTGGTTGTGTTAAGCTTGGTTGGACATAACTTGAACATCTTTCCAGAGATTCAATAACAACTTAAAGTTAGTAGGAAAAAGTGTGCCAAATTCTTCATCTCATTTGTGTCAAAGTGTAAAAAACTGTAATTTTTGAACGTATATAGACAATGGGGGGAAAGTCAGCCATGGCTTCAGTTAGCAGAGTTTCGTGTTACCAGAGGCGGCTTGCCTGAGACAGTTTTTGGTCGTCCCATAGTTTACTGAAATTTAGAATAAAACGGGTTCAATATACTCTGGCAAACCACTTGAGGCTGAAAAATTCCCCGAAAGCATTGAAATCATGATACTTTATCAAGTCCTGACATAGAATGACGTAGCAAGTGGTATTTTTCTAAATCCCCAATTATCACACGAATAGGTGAGAACCTCAAATTTTGTAAGTGCTAAATATTAAGTTTTTCAGGGGGTCCATAGCTAACGGATGACAAAATACTTATGGCAAAAAGGTCTTATTTTGCAACAGAGTATTTGCCCCTTCCCATCAGTGGAAAACTTATGTAACTTTGAGTGCAAGAAGCGTGACTTGTAGTGAGTTAGTTCAAGGTAGGTAGCAGATGTAGACAGTTTTGCGTAATGGTTCTTGATGTACCTGCATTTTCTGGACAGTACTGATGTGAAGTCCGTTGCCGAAAAACCTCGGAAAATAAAGGTGACCGTTTAATCCTTTTCACGAAATTCCAGTCCACTTACCTGATATCCTGGTGTGAACAACACGAATAATCTGCCTGCCACCAAAAAGCCAATTCTGCTTGCGAATAAAATCCTGGAGGGTGACGTCACTAGATTTTTGCTTTGAAGTTCTATTTTTAAGTTAATTTTATTAAAAAGCTTGTAACACGAAGAAATTTCTTTTCGATATATCACTTCAGGTATTTACATATACAGTACTGGGTAGAGGAGAGTATATGTGCGGCTATAGATGGCAGGGAATAAGTGTGCAACAAAATCCGGTAACTTGACAACATGCTTCAACTTGATGAACCTTGTCCGTAGTGTGAACGACAATAAATATGAATGCGTAGCCAAATAGCGTGAAAAGTCAGGTCTGAAAAACGAAGGTGTGAAAAAAGTGGTGCAGGGCTGAGGAGAATTTCTACTTGGCAACCATAAGAGAATCACTTGTAAATGCCTGAAGTGATATATCGAAAAGAAATTCCTTCGTGTACCGAGCTTTATCATGAATCCATGGACTTTTTCTGATTTAATTTAATTACTCTGATATTCTTGTGTTACCCTACTACTCACGAGTAGCCAAGTGACAGATGACTAGGCGCCTTATTACACAATTTATATCCGGAATAATTTCGCTGTATCTCGTCAGAGGTGTACTGCAGCCATTATGTGAAGAAAAAATACTAAACTGCAATTATCGTTGTTGGGCTACTGTTGTTAAGATTGACCGTATTTCTGCAAAGGTAGAGTAAGAGTGACAAATAACTATTTTGCGCTCTCAGATCAGGTTTGCATCATTGGTTAACGACAGCTTCAGCAAACCGATGAAGTTAGGTGTTTCTTGCTCAGAAAGCACTTTTGAACTCTGGTCAAGTTCCCTCGATTTCCAGTCTCTAGGACGTGTCGGGCAATCGAGGATGTCGATCTAAAAGGTCGGGATAACCTTTGATTTCGACTGTCCACTTGTGATTCATTCATCGGTTTGTTGACTCGCAAGGGAATGTGTTGACTACTATTTATCTAAGCTACCGTTCGATTGTGCTTAGGCATTAGCCAAGCAGCATAGACCCACTTCGCACAAGCAAGTGGATTTTGGTATAGTGCGGAAGTGGTTGTTAGACTGGAAAGGCCGGTACGTTCTGGCATGTGTAAAGAATGACAGGTTCGAAGGTGTAGTAAGTTGGTTTGATGTACGAGTCTAGAAGAGGTTCTACCAACCCACTCACGTGATCTGTCTTTCCACTTCCTAAAGGTGGATGCTGTAAGGACGAAATGGGTTGACCGTTCGCAAGCAAAGTTTGACTTAAAGTTCGAATTTCATCCTCGATGTGTCATATGTACATGTTTTCCTCGCATTTTCGTAAATCGTTTTTAGCAGTCCTTGTTCATATCGAACGGGGACAAGTCTGGTGGAGTACAATTACTTATTTGCCCATGTCTGTTTTCGGATTTTTTTCACTAAGGGGAGACAAACTGCCGCTGGTTCGCGTTTAGTGGATTAGGCTTACGCTTGGATGAGTGCTAGTGAGATCGTGGAATAAGTCCAATGCATCAGGTTTATAATCTGTTGCGAAAAATCTTACTCCACCTACGGTTCGTACAATAAGGTCATAAATTATTTCTATAGACTTTTCTATAGATGCAGTGGTCAGGATTTAGGCAGTCATACGGTGTTCGATTAATGTGAGCTTAGGGGCTCATTGAGACCCTTTCTGAGCTTTGAACTCACAGAGTGCTTTGTTTTAACGTTTTTCAGATTGAACACTCACATCCGCCTGCAAGGATCACTGGTCCTTACGTACTATAGGACTTTTCATGCATATATCCGTTAGAATCCGACCCAAGGGACCATTCATGATGGCGATATCAATATAACGGAGGTATCCACCTTTGAAAGTGAAGCAAAAGTTCGCTGTTTCTAGCGAGATATTAGTGAACAGTGACACCATATCCAAACTAGTGAGGTATTTGTCCTTCACATTCATTTTCTCCATTAACTCCACCAGCTGGAAACTGTCTTCCGGAATGCGAATGCAAAATCTGTCGGTGACTGGCCTTGATAAATTCGCTAGCTATCTTTCTAACTGGCGTTGAGGGAAACTTGCCATGGGTAGGATCGGTATCAGTTGAACCTGAGACTTGTGTAATTTTGGAAGTTTATACAATTGCGACTTGTTAGATCCCCATGGTTTGACTTGCTTAGCTGTCGATTTGTTCAGGCGTACACCTCCCACTACGGTCTGTACTTCCCGCGCAACCTTTCTTCCAGGTGCGGTTATATTATCTTCTTCCGCGCATTCTTTGAAACCTTGTCTGGTCTTTCAATAAACCTTTCGTTTTTTGAAAAATAACACAGAAGTGTGGGGACACTGTAGGTCCTTCAGTCTCTATTGCACACAAGGGAAAACACAGCTTATTTTTCTTGTCCTACGATGAAAACATAAATTTCGAGTTTTCTTACTGGAATAATAAATAGTAGGCATAAAACCAGTTATGAAGCTCACGGAAAAGTCAGCTTTTTGATATGTAACGAAGTGAGTCAACACCGGATCGCGACCCCGGCTGAATTTTTTAGGCATGTTCTACTAGCTTGTTTAAGATTACTCTCATGATTCGTATACCGTTGCTTTCTATCTCCATTCTGAGCACTTTTAGGACCTAAAAACGAGCGACAGAAGTCTCAATCAATAAACACTCAGAATTCCTATAAGAAAAGCTTCCTATTTCAGGAAAGCATCAATTATTATCAGCTAACCGGCTTTTTCAGTAATCGTTCTGCGAACGTACAAGGTGGAAGTGAGCACGGGAATGGTCAAATTTGATAGAAACGCTCTAACTTATGTTTTTTAAATAATGTCCTAAACTGTCCAACGAAAAGCTCCATTTTCTACGCGAAGAAAAATTTAACTATTAACAGTTAAAACAGTGGCACCTGAGAAGCTCCGTTCATCTACGGCAACTGGGAACTAGACATCGGGCGTTACCATTTATTATCTTGTTGCTTATTTCAAACACCTGCAGGGTTCAAAACGGGGAGACAGAATCACACCAGCCACGCTGTCCATGAGCTAGCCCCAGAGCCACACTGTCTCAGTTCCTTCGTGAAATTAGGAATGATCGCTATGAAGTACCTTGAACGCATTAATAGTGTTCATCTTCACTTGACCACTTGTGATACAAGAAATCGCACAGAACCGGGGTTCAAACCGAGTTGTCCTCTGTCTGTCATATTCAGGCCTGTGCGGACAGGCGGATAGTAAAAGGTTACTGGAGGAAAGACCATGGTATACATTATTTAAGAACCTGGGCCGACTGTGGGAAAAGACCGAATTCAGATGAATGGATTACTATCGAACTGTCAGACAAAAAGCCAAAACCAGTAACATTAAAGAGGTTTGACTAAGTGAACAGCTGGACTGTGTGGCAAAATGTGTACATCTTGCAGAGGTCGAATTCCTCAGCTTACTACTCAAAACCTTGTTAGTAGGCAAAATGAAGCAAATACCACCAAGCAAATGATTGTCAGTTGCAAAAGTGTACTCGAAAATTGAATGATAAAGAAGCGAACTGGAGGACTTGACTTGTATTTAATGTCCAGTAATGGCCCTAGGCTCCACTCTAACCTTAAATGTAGAGTTCATGAGGGGTACTAATGAAGATGAAGTGCGATAATGTCAGTGGTCCAGACGGGTTGTCACCAAGGATGCGAATGGAATTTCCTCTCATTTCATCCCCAGCGTTAACATATTTGTACAGTCAACTTGTGTCCCGTGAAAATACGCTGGATTGCGCTGGAGTGGCAGCCATGGTGCGAGTGCTTGTGCACTACCTGGAGGATATACCACGAAATCTAATACTCTGGACTTGTGTGTTTAAAGACTTCTATTGCATCGAATGTCCTTTGAGATAAGAACGACTGGCCCAGTCAGTTTTTCCGCCGTCATTTAAGTGTTCCATTGGATGCCATTATAGGTCATAAACTATTTATTTCGTTTTTCTTTGTATAGGACAATTAAAGCCCTTAGTATACGGACTCGAGAATATAACGATGTATACAGTTATGTAAAAAGGAAAATGTTTCCACGTATGGCAGCAGTAGATGATAACCCACAGTCTACCTTTGGTCTTTTATCTAACCCCTTTACCAGTCGCGAATAATTAACTCGTGGTCGAGGTCACAACATCTTAACTACTTCCAAAGGCATAATTCCTTCAGGGTATCATTCTATCACTTTGTTCCTGTCCCACATGTACCACTCCTTTTTAGGTATATTTTTAGACTTCAATCAATAACTTATTGGTGTAAACTACCAGTCAAATTAGTCGGACTTGGTGGATCCTCTAAACTTTGTCACTTCCCGTTTAGGCTTGATAAGAAATGCCTTGCTGTGAAACACGAGAAAAGTTGGAACAGTGTGCAGATGACTCGAACATGTAGGTTTTGGATGGCGAATTACAACTAAACGACGGAAGAAAGCGGATCGGCTACCGATAACATTGGCAATAGTTCGTTTTTCTGATTTTTCTGCCCAGCAGAAAAAGACCCCCGGACAGTCGACATGAACTCAAGATTAACGATATCGGCATTTACGAATCACCATTACTTAAAAATGTGAAAGTTAACCCAAAGGGACTTCACAAATATACGGACTCGTTCCATCGATCCTGTTAGAGGTATTTTAACGAATGAGAAACTCGCTTATTGTGAATGTGTCAAATTTTTTGGTTACCAAATGACCTTATTCATAGATCAAAGCTTTGTCGTGTACTGACACCTTTGTTTTTGCTCACCGCATAGTATCGACCATATTTCTGTTGCCTTTCGCGCAGTATTATTCCTTTCAGCCGCCGCGTAGATGTCCTGAGTTCATTCACTTGAGACGATTTCCGTATGAATTGCTCGCCTCATCCGGAGTTCGAACCGCAAACCTTATCAACCCGGCCGAATGTTCTACCTTTCCACCAATACGACCACTTCGGGTCACTGGCTAATCGTGTACTGCCAGGTGCACGCACGTACGCTCCCCACTGGTCGTCATCCGTCTCCCTCTCCGATCTCCATTTAGAGCAAGTGCGCAGTTTAACTTTTAAACGCCCCGGAAAGGTACGCTGTCTGTCGCCCTCTGTAAGCTATGCCCGCTTTCTTATTTGCATGCATTTTTTCACAGTTATTCACTTTCTGACTGTCCTTTCTGTCAGTTTCTGATCACGACTGCCGTTTTATCACAACTGACCGTACGTTCTGCTTGAAATTATGTCAATATTTACATTCAGTACCAGTTCCAACTGATATATATATATATATGTTTATTGAAAGCTGCTGCCTAAGTGTGTTGTGATCTATATTAAGTGCCGTTTTGCCCTTCATAAACATATTCGACCCGTCTTCGTGGTTTCTGATTGACCGTCGTCATATTGGGACTGCGTAAGACCTGTAGGATCCATAGACGTTCGGGATTTTACAAGCTAGATTACCGGAGGCAAAGTGTGCTTCCGTCTGTAAACCCATTTCACCCGCGGTAAATGGAACTTCGCCTGATTACGGGAATATGCGAAAACGTTCTGTTATTGAATACCCAGTATTCACATTTAACTGCAGGCTTTCTTTAGCTTTCTAACTGCCTGAAGTGTGAAACGACTATCCCCCAATGTTTGTGAATATTGCTAGTTAAAACCGATAAGGCAAGAATTAGTCTCAACGGACTACGCATTCATTGCGATCACCAGAGGTTGTTATTCAGTGTTTCTTTGTTTCTTTCGACAAGCTGTTGCACGTGGTACTCACAATGATGACACCGCACAGCTTGATGATAGGTCTTCCACCCACCTCATTACATTTGGATCAGTCTTTGTCCCCCTTGAGGACTCAGTGTTGGATAACTAAGTATTTTCACTGCATATAAGTACGCCCGCAATTAGCATTTACGATCGTAGTGCTGTACCTAGTGACCCTAAAAGTTATTGTAACAGCAATTCTTTTAGAAACTCCCCGAACCCCTTGTGCACTGTCTGCAAAAGAGCTTACACCCCCGAGGATCTAGATGAACTTAGCTGACGTGTTTGTTTATCTGCATAGTCGATTGTAAATCTACCTTGAGATAGGTTACCCGCGGTAACGGAGACTTCGCATGAGCACATACATTTCAGACAACGCTGTTATTTGATATTTGTACTTTACGCATAACTGCATAAATCCCTTAGTTTTCCGAACATCAGAGTTACAAAAAGAACATCCATGTGTTTTTATGTTTTTTTTTCTTCAACTGTGACCAAAGGAATATTGAAGTGCATTGAAAACGTTTACTGGTCATTTACGGTCCACCAAGACCTACTGAAAAGTTACTCAGTAGTAAAACGTATCGGTGTTTGGCAGATTTTGACAATGTTTAGAGGTGATCGCCATTGATACAGTTGACTCGACTCCGTCTATTCCACCCGATACTTTTAACGAGAAAGTGGTCTATCGACAGAAAATGAAACATTGTTAGCGGTTGAATAAACCAAGCTGAACTGAATAGTCTCACTGGAGTGTGTTCTCGCTGTGATGGCACTGAGCTTCAAAGTGTATAACTGGATATCGGTCAGATGACTATGAGGATCATTTTATAAAACATTCTGAGGCCCATTTGGATCATCTCTAGACAATCAGTAGTAAAAGTCTGAATGCATATAGTAGGTCGTAGCCATTGGGAATTCTGGTTCCCATCTGGCCATCACTGTGGCAAGTGGGAATTTACTGTATAAAAATAAGAAACTGAAGCGTGACTGTAAGTGTGTCTTCACGGTCTTCTTATGTATCTGTTACTCGTTCTTATTTGATTTCACTTCGAATACATTCGTTTCTCATACGTACGAAAGTTTCCGATCATCCTGAATTTAAGAAACTTAACCCAATTGATGAGAACGAGGACTAAGGTTGATGGATTAAAGGATTTCAGCTGCTTTCCTCGGACATCGATGTAAGGTATGCCGTTTTGTACATATAAACTAGAATTTTTATTAACCAATCGGAATCCAAGAAAGTTGGCGATGGGAGAAGTCATGACCATTAATCAAGTTAGTCGGTTCGTTCTCTTCGCACCAAGAAATCAGTTCATCCTCTCGGTCTTCCCGGGGTACACTTCTACTGTAGCTTCTAAATACGGCAGCATTTGCAAAATCAAGCTTTAAAATAACCGCAGAGGAAAGCAAATGGGGTACTAGCGCCGCGGAACGTTTGTCTGGAATTACTTCAGAATCAGAAACTGGCATCAGCACATTTTGGAAATAAAACGTAAGAAGACATCTAAGATAAATATGTATTTGACAAAGTTAGAACTCAACGGGGTTCCGGGATGTCTCTAGAACCATTGAACAACAACTGATAAACCAGGCATTCCATTCAGAAGAAATATGTTTACTGGACATGCCCGGTAGCCTTTAAAACTGCCAGAGCTGACGTTCTAGATTGTTTGCGAATCGATCCATACCTGGATTCAAAGTAAAATGAGTTAAGGTAGACACTAGAATTGTTTATAATCCTTCAGGAAACACACTCACTCATACCACGATCAGAGACGAAACAGCCAGTGTCATATGATTTTTTGCGACCCATGCTCCTGAAGTCTGCACTATACTCAGGTCTGTCAAATATCGCACTTTCAGAAAGTAGTGGTTTGCGAAATGTTCCCAAAATTTTCAAAACGCCGTTAGAAACTCGTGTTTTCGATCAGTTCCTAACTACAAAAGTAACGCCGTCAGAGATTAGCTGCTTATAAAGAGTTTTCGTCACTCAAACCGATCTCATCGAACTACCACGGGAATGGGCCTCAGAAATTAGCACCCGATTGGCTGCCACTCTCACGCCTGATGGGTCGGAACAAGTCCTTCTTTGGTTCAATCAATAAAGTAGTAGTCTACAGGTGACCACTCAAGGCGTAAAAGGATTCGGAATACACGCATCAAGAGTCCTGTGCAATCTCTTACTGAGGGATCATGAACAGAAAAATAAACAAGAAAGTGACGGTTCTGGAGATGATTTCTGAGCCGTAGTTAGAGCAAAAATGTCATAAAATGTTTTGACGTCTCGTGGAGAAATTCGCGCAAAACATGATTGTGTACACGACCCTACATCGAGATCATCTCTGTATAGGCAGCAGTCAAAAACGGTCTCATCTGAAAGTTGAGCAAACATTTGAGGAAGCAAATTGTAACACTAACGGAGGTTTTGAGGATGCGCGGAAAATATGGTGTAAAGTGAAATCCGTAGGAAGGCCATGAACTTGGCTGCCACTTTCGGCATATCTTTTAGAGGATAGTTTAACTGCTGCGAATCGCGACCCTAAAAGGCAAGCGGGATTATTTTGGTGGGTTGATATTTTTTACCAAATTTGTGGTAAGGAATGGCAAGCCATGACGAAATCGGAGAATTTTTCCATTATTTTCGAAATCTGAAACAGCACATTTCACATCAGCGGGATACAATTAAACGGCGGCCATTTTCCGGAAAATCCACGGGTGCGTAATTAGTAAAGGAAGAAAAATATATATAAGGAAAGAGACAAAATTCTTATTCGAGTTTGCAAGAGATCAGGAGACTCAAGTGAATCGTGATTATCGCAAAACAACTAACTAGTTGATAAACAGAAAAAGTGGTTGTGATCATTCGACTTAACTTTCTATATTGTTGGTAGAGGCATCATGAATGTGCTACTCACAAGATGTTAGCGGTAGCAAAACGCCCAAACTTTGAAGTGCAGCAGTTTTTAGAAAGTCGCACTTATTTCCTTGCCTAACGCGTGAGACATTTTAAAGACTTGAATGTATCTGATTGCAAGAGTACCAAAGAGAATAGATGCATCCACTTACAATTGCAGTAAATAGTGTTTTACATCCTGTCATTTACTATTCAAAATTGTGCAATGTTTCTGTAAGGGTGCCGCGGTCAATCAAAGGCTGCCGAAAAGGGAAGAGGTTGCAAACCGATGTCGAAATTATTTCTGATAAGGATGTGCACATTTTAAATCGTGAAATATCCCCATCATTTCACGGAAAAGAATTGTGACAGGAATGAATCTATTTTCCTCATCTCGCTCCAGACATTTACATCGAGAGAATGACAGGCATTTGGATACATAAGTGACTTTGGTGACAGTGTGTGACGGTGAGTGCAACATAGCTGTTGACGTGAGAATAAACTGCTCGGAAGAGTTCCACAAGTTAAGAGAAACGCGTGAACACTTATACACGGGGAAGATGTGAAAAGAGACACCAGGGAAATAGGAAGTGCAAGGGGAAGTGTGGTGATTTAATTTGATACATTTAACATGGTGGATTCAGTCCCGGGTAAAGCTCATTTAACCCAACGTGTAATCGACAATACAGTGATGACGCTCGCACTGTAACATGCAAGTAGCGGTGATCTTCCGCTAGAGGGCGCGGGGGTGGGGGTGTCGGCGTGTTTGATCTGCAAACCACAAGGAAAGAAAACTCCATGAGCCGAAGCTCAGTAAATGTATCAACGGCACCAACACTCACATTACTCGAACAACAATATGGCAGCTTACAACCTGACCATTAAACTGCTCCCCTTCAACGAAAGAACACTGTCCACAATGTTACTTACTCCTCCATCACACCACAAGAGCACTCAGTTCCCCGGGGACCACGACTCGAGCAGGCCGTTTTACAGGACCATTGCCGACCACTCAGTGCCTCAAAACTACACAACAAATTAGGCCTCCCGTTTTACTACCTCGTGCAGGCCAATTCAAAAGACCTGTACTGGGCCGCATCAAAACCGAGTCGCAATTCAAAGAGCACAATTATCTGTACGGCCATCTTCAGGTCAGTGACCAAAGCCTCCCCTAGCATTCGGTCCCGGGTTGCGGCAGCACAACCAACATCATCGTGCAAACATGGTTTATTCCACCGGAGACTTTGACTGAGTTCCATGTTCATCGATTTTGGCAGTCAGTATGTAACACTCTTACGGTGACTACTCAGTGAGCTTGCATTTCAACTGCTAATTGTCTGTGTTTCTCGATACTTTACCCGCTTGTAAAAAAAACATAATCTGTAGGTCAAAAGACGAATACGTTTCAGTGCTAGTTCGTCAGTCTTCCGATTTCATCTCGCACAATTCGGCCTCTACAGCAAGGTTCCGTACAATGGATTGAGGTGTGCACTTCCTCTTCTTGCGCTTATGGCATTACTAACAACTGCACTGGATTGTGCTGCTTGTTTCAAGCTAGTGCTTAACATTTATCAAATTTTGCTGTCATTTTTTTTTTTTTGTATGTTTGCTCGTGAATGTAGTGGAAGGCCTCAGAGGCGCACTGCACCGTTAGAGAGAGCTGGCAACCAGACTGCGAATTGGAATGATGGAGAACCATATAAGGTCCCAGGGTTTGGCAAAGATCCGGACGACTGTGGATTAGTGTCCATCAGCCAAGTGACCGGTGGCGGAGGGATTCAGGCCTCTGACCTCCGAGTTGGTCGAAAAATGCTCTAAACCACCCGACCACCATAGGCACGATCGATAAGGGCTTATTACCTTTTAACGGAACTGTGATGAGCACTTATTTCTCGTAACCTTGTTTCCTTAATCTTCATCCCAACTAGTGGCAATTATTCGGCAGGGAAAATATTCAGCTATCAGTTTATTAGAAAAACGCGTCTGACGTGCTCCAGCTTCCAGTCCGCCACAGTTGGTCCTGATAGTGTGAGCTAGAAAACACTAAATTCCGGTTACAGCGCACAGGAATGAACACAGGCGGCCAAAACGTTGAAATTCTTGTTTCTTATGATTGTCAACATGATCCCATCAGCATTGAGAATGTATTCTACAGCGAATATTCATTCACAAGTCAGTAACTCCTGATTTCTTTACTTACTCTCTCATCTTGATGGCCCTTCTCTGGGTTATTCTCTTGGACTGAATTACTTGATATTCCGACCGGTAGTAGAAATTTTATCAGTAGATAGTGTTGGCTGCAACATGATTCTACATCTTGCGAAAAAATCTTCCTACTGTTTTGTGGCCACCCATTAGCTCTGGTTAGAAGATTCCTCCAGCTTCTAACCACCTAGGTTTATTGGTGAAAACATACCGTCTGCCTAGGACGCCTAACGATGATAACCAAAACTTTCATAGAAGCTCAATGGTTCACTGATAATCCAAACAGACCCTACGGATGCTTTGTCTGATTGCACCCGAATGTGGTTGATTCAGCTCTGATCGGTTCAGAAAGATAGGAGCCGTTGATTGATTCATTACTCCTCTTCGCTGATACCAATCTTGTCCTCGATTCTGGACAGCCGATCATGGGTGGCCTACCAACTGGCGCGTTTGCCAATACCCTCACAAGTACCCTTCTTACTTTTTGCTATTTATACACATATACTACTTGCACCAGAAATTTAGTGGGGGAAAAGAAAGTAAATGGCCCCATTCGAAATAAAGTTCCAATCCGTGGTTGATAAATTTGTATTGGAGCAAGGATGTGAAGGAAAAAACGGAGATGTAGCACGCTGGATTCACTGCTCTTTCGCATAGGTTGAACGTGTACGATTTTCAAAGCCATTAAGAAAACTCGATGTGCCGGAGCTAAGTAAATGTAAAATCAGGCATCAGCACTTACATTCGAGAGGATGAGAATGGCTATTCGTGGCAGTATTATCTGACCCCCAGAAATTTGGCCTAACTAGATCTTAGAATCACGCGTGACTGACACTTAGTTTATTTATTGGTACCCACGCACTTCTTTCAAACAGATACTTATTTGACGGTTTCCATTGTCTGAATTACCCTAAGCAATGTATTACGTAATACACCATGGATATCAAAGCCCCAGTTACAACGTCGGCGCACTAAATACAAGACGGTTTTCACGATTGCTTCAGGTGCAGTATTCTGTGAACAGCCCAGAAAATGTCAACAACGCGTTAACCATGTGTCCGTCACGTGATCGACGCTGAGGTACGTTGTATGTTAAACACAAAGAGACTAACACTGAACACATTGATTACATATCATTAGTAAAACTGAATTGAATGCATCCGAATTCATTGCCTCTGTTACTTTACTCCATTTAATTAAACTGGTAAGAAAGTGCTGTAGTTCCGTACTGATCGCGGGAGTAAAAGATTTAGGCTTTCCTAAGCCGTTTCCTCCGTACTGATTATCACTCTGTCTAGCATTAGTTGGAATTCGGATGGATCAGAATTTTGAGACAACAGTCGTGTGACAGGACAAAATTTTTTGCATCTTTGTACATATACAGGAAAAAAATATAACTACATACTATTTCTAACAAGCGTAATCTAGAAAATGGGGAACCATTTAAAGTACAATCTGTCCAAAAACCTCGGGATCATCTCAATTCCGTTGAAATCCCGACATACGGACGAATTCCGAGTTGTACTACTGACATCCATTCCAGTAGCCAAAAGCGTTTATCAGACACTATCGTTCAGTGGTGCAAATCGTGCCCGATGTGGTCAATCAGAGAATCATTGACAGCAATGATGGCGAATATTGGCTGTCACAAAAATAATCCACTTCTCCTAAATAAAAAAGTTGTCCACCCGGATGTCTCCACGGTCTTTAGGATTTATGGGGTTTGCCTGTGTGCCTGTTTTCATAAATAAATTGATTGTGAACAGCACTGGAAATGGGAGTCAAAGGGTCACTTTTCCCCCCATTACCAATTAAACTAGTCACATTTTGGACTGGTGATAGAGCAAAAATTTAGGATTTTCTCACAAACCGATTCACAGATTCTATTCTTCGTACTGTGTGGCATTGCAAGAGTTTCCAAGGAAACACGTAATAACATGAGTATCGATCATGTGGAATGAGAGCCGTTCATTGACCATTACATCTCGTTTCATGTTTCTCTGAGAAATTGAACTGGGATTGTAACAATTTATCGAAATGCTCTATGGCCGATAGATCTTCAGAAGCTTCATTCGTAGGGACTTTACACCTAGTTTATTTACATGTCTTGCGGAATATCTTCTGAAGGACAGTTTGGATGTGGCTGTACTCTTACTGCATCGGATGAAGTGGACTTTAGTCATCTATCTTCTAATCTTCAAAGCATTGATTTTCTCCCATTGAACTGGCATATCTCCTAATTGTTCCAACTGTTCGCTGCATATCGTGCAGCTATTCCGATTGGTCCTTCAATGTAAACCTCTTTCGAATCCTCATAAACTACTATATTGATTGCTTCGGAGTGACTTCAAACACTGACATTCACTGGACGTCTGATGCTACCAATTGCGTGTGCAAACTGCGGGGCCTTCGTCTTCAAATTCTGAAGTTCAGACGATTCCCAATCAAGCCCACAACTAGACATTTCTTTGTGCTTCAAGCGCTTTGCCAATCTTGCGATATTTCCACTACCTAATCGTTCCTGAATTGTTAAGGAATGATTTTGAAGTGACATGCCTCGAGGTATTCTTTCATTCTGTCATGCCTCTTCCATCCTGTTTGGTGAACCAATTAACAAGGTATATGAGTCACACATGATTGTCTGTGCAAATTATCAACAATTCAACCTACCCTCTCTCTCTCTCCGAAAATCTTATGAAATGCCACTCTTGCTCCAGAGCTCGCTCTTCATACAGTTTTAGTCCCATAAGAATAAACTTGAATAAGTAATCCGTGGTCCACTAACTCAGTGGTTTAGTAGTGAACAAATTTCCGGTCGCACCGAGCTACTTCGAAATCTTTTGTGCAATTTTTTTCATAGTTCCCAAGTCAAACACAACAGTTTAGGGTTTTTGTGCTGTAGTCCAAGAGCCACTCGTCATCAATGAATTAGTTCCATGTGGAAATATGAAGTATTCTATTCATTTTGCAGAACCACATAACTACAAATACAAAATGTTATTGTCCAGTTGCATGAATGTGAAATTGTGTCTATCGTAGAAAACACATTTTCTGTAATACCGTGAACAGATTTATGGGAAAACTCTTCAAAAAAGAAACTAAGGCATCCTGGCAAACTTTCATTGGCAAACTCGCATAAGCTCGCGTCTGTTCCATTCCAAAACGAGTTCGATGGAACTTTGAGAGCAGTTAATCTGTTAGTGAATAGAATTCCCATAAACCCGCACCTGAAAAGTTGGTCAAATAGAATAATGTTAATTCTCATTCCAGACTTGATCCTTATGAACAGTAGCTCTTATCGACTGGCTCACTATTTCACTTGTTGTGAAAGTACTGGGTTGTTGGATATTTTGACCACCGGGACCGTACAATTTACTTTGAATAACTTCTCATTACCTTTCACATTGTAATGATTCTAGAATGCGACAGTGAAAAAAGGAAAAACTGGTTAAGAATCTGAGTTACCGACGAGTAAAATTGATCATATGATTTGGTGGTTTTCTATGACCTACAAAAAATTAGAAATTACTAAGAGCTCACCAATCCAGTACTCCGGATTACCACGTACTAACTGGATCCCGAGAATGGCCTAAGGAACGGGCAACAATCTAAAAGTTACAATGGTTGTCAAAACAAGGTAAAAGTCAGACGGACAGGTGAAAGACGGTTTGCACTGAAACAATATCGTCGACGTTTATTGAATAGAGCGACACTGGGCACAATACTAGCTAAGGGAGCTGAAGTTCCAGCCATCAACAAACAGATCAGTCAAAAGTGTGTTTTTCAATGGGTGGAAACCAATTATCCTTATAGCAAGCAGACAATCAACGAACAGCCCAGTGGCATCGAACAATATACAAATTGCCTAGAGCTAAGTACTAATTAATTATGTTTGTCTGTAGTAATTTTGGTCACGAATCTGCACATCTGTCCGTACTACCTGCCGTAACTAGCTCAATAGGTCATCACACTAGCACATCAGGCCCTCCACTTTTTGATAGGGCACGTCGGCTTGCACCCGACAAACCTAACATCGCGCAAGCTGAGTTTGAGCACATGCTTGAATCAGGTACTATTCGCGCATCAGATAGTCATTGGGCTCCACCACTCCACATGGTCCCTAAAAGTCAGGTGATTGGCGACCATATGGAGATTATAGGGCCCTCAATAGTACCACTGTTCCAGATAGGTATCCCATCCAGCATATTCAGCACATCACGGCCAACCTCAACGGTGCTTGTGTGTTCTTGAAAATAGATCAGGTACGTGCTTATCACCAGATTCCCATCGCGGATGAGGATACGCTTAAGACAGCGGTAACGACACTCTTTGGTTTCTTCGAATTTATACGAATTTCATTTGGGTTACGCAAAGCTGCACAAATCTTTCAGCGTTTGAGTTGACCTGGTTACTAGGGGCTTAGATTTTGTTTTCGCCTACATAGACGATCTGCTATTAATTAGTGTGTCTGAAGATGCACACAAGCAACATCTACACCAGTTGTTCGAGCTTTCGGCCGCACATGGTATAACCATCAATGCGAACAAAAGAGTCTTTGACCAAGATTCAATTCATTTTTTAGGCCAAATCCCGAATGAGCCTCATCAGATCAACTCCTGGGGCATGGGCTCAGGTGTTTCTGTGTTTGTGTGTGTGTGTGTGTTGTATCACCAGCCCATCAGAAAGACGTCAAATCCGCGCTGGAACAAGTGGTCACCGTCCTCTTCCACACTACTTCAGTTGGTCATGCGTTCTACGGTTCGATTAATCTCCGAGATAGACAGGAAACTAAAGGCATAGACCCAGACTGCTGGTTCATGAGCGTGAGTGCATTTTCGCGAGAAAGCCTATGTTCGCGTGGGAAAATATCCCAGTGCTCGTCTAGTGTACCACTTTTCCACCGATAGTGTAGCTGATATAGTCTATAAAATACAATTTGGTTTTGAGGGATTTTGAACGCAATTCGATTGTGACCACATATTGGGTCATCATTACACGATCAGAGAGCGGCATCTGTGAGCTTATGCACAAAAACGAATCAGCGAATGGGAATATGGCCTAAGTGAACAACATGATTTCCATAAAAATAAGTATTTGTGTTTCTGTGCCACTTGATTATTATTATTATTATTATTATTATTATTATTATTATTGTTATTATTATTACCATTATTGGAGCTGTCAACTGCGGTGAGCGAAGTGTTGAGCTGTCGATGAAAACGGTCAACCATGCAGTTGGCTGCTGGGTGATATCTTGTCGTACGAGAACGATGACAGCCTAACGTGCACAATGTTTCTCCAAACAGATGTGACTCAAATTGTGCGCCGCGAGCAGTATTTTCCGTTGCAGGGAAACCATATAATGAAACTCAACGTTCCATAAAAGTAGCTATTACGGTTTCTGTCTCTACGCTGGCAATGGGACCAGCCTCTGGCCAACGGGTGAAACGGTCGACCATAGTAAGAAGCTAACCGAAACCTTTACAGGGGCTGAGAGGACCAAAGATATTTTTATATGGGTATGAGAAAACCGTGACGATACAACTGGAAAGTGGCCTATTGGAGCCATTGTATGTCTACTTACATTTATTTGATCGTTTGCACTAGACGCAAAAACGAGCCCAATCCCGATTATCCTTTTCCATACTGTGCTGGGTGTACCCATTTGCCACTAGCTTGGTGGTGGCTTGGACGCCAAGATGGGATAAATTATGTAAAACGTCGAAAATTGTACGGTGCTAAGACGTGGGTACGATGGGGCGTGGGTGTGGCAAACTTGTGTCACACATTATCGAGCCCGAGGAAGTGGCCAAAGGAAACTCCGAAGGTTTGAGTGATGCGATCCGGTTTGGATCTGTGAAGCCCAATTCCGAATGTTGGACTGCAGCCAACAAGATTAAACTCGAAAAAGTACAGGTCATGAAGTACATCGAGATGTACCAACAGCCTCATTTGTTTATTTTGATGGGAAATAAAACAAGAGTCTGTGGTTTCTTTTCGGTCGACGTTTTTTCGTTGATAAGTGCGCGAAATCAGAAATCATCTAGAAGTAAATAGCTTTTAGAACCTTCGTAGCACCGGTTCTTGTGTCCACCTTCTACTTCAATGCTACCTGGATAAAAGTTTACATGTCAGATCGCCTTATTTTCAGAATTTGTCACAGGAATGGCGTATTCCCCAGCCACCCAAACGAGTTGAAGGTAGAAGAGAGGTTCTGTTACTTAAAAAACTGAATCGCACTCCACTCATGTGCCACCCACATCTCCATATTGACATTCTGGTGACCTCGACTTATCACGGAAATATTTGCGGTCTGAACACCAAACTCAGATACTGAAAGCTTATGTAAACAGATTTATCTTTAGCCATATTACCGAACATTCCAATTGTCAACTGTCCGCTGCTACTCCTGTAATTGGAGCTCGATTTCTGTTCGTAAACAACACGGAATCTATGATCAAAGCCTGCCGACTGGTCATTATCCTCGTGAAGACCGCGTATCGTCCAGTATCACTTTTCTATAGAGTTATCGTCCATTCGGATTTTGTACTTAGCATGACACATAGATTCTTTGTGAATTATCCACCCCATACTTACTGTTTGTTCCATAGTATGAGCTAATCAAAACAGCTTGAGTCAGGCTTTTTAATGTTTTACTTCGCTTCTTATTTACTATACATAAACGACACAACATTTCAGGAACGGAGTCACGATCAGTTAGAAGTTACCGAATGGGGAATTGACCAGTAGTGGCGGTGATTGCTGGATCCGAACTCGGAACCTCCAGGTTTGAGAGCCACCATGACGACCGTTTCACCACCGCGGGTCACAGTTCTACGCAAACTGATTTCTTTCTCTGACAAGTTTTCTACAAACCATATATAATATTATCTCAGCAGTTTCACAGATTCTGACCAATTCGGAGGAACACGAGTTGATTTTTTTCGGTCCAGTGTTACTACAACTTGTTTTTTGGAAACTAATCGGAAGGATATTCAGACACAAGCAAATGCTTCTTTCTCAATAGAATCATGTCCGAATTTTGTGCATTTTGTCAAATAAGTTACCAATGCTCCGTTTAAACATATCAGAGAATGTTAAATATGGACTAAAGTTAATTGTTCTAGGTCAAATCGTGATTCATTTGTTTGTTTTTTCCCGACTACTTCTCACTGTCTTCCTAATTTTAACAAAAGGTGCATCAAACTCGGCCTTCATACCACAGTTGGTAATTTATTCGGGCATTACTACTAGTACTAACATCACTATTGTCATTATTGGTACCACTACTATTGGCACTACAATTACTATTACTTTAAATGATACTATTGCTATCACCAACACCATCATAACCACCATTACTATTTGTATTATCACTACGCTCAAGATTAGTCCAATAATCAGGCGCTTAGGGTATTTCACTGAGGTCCACTGAAAAGACGTAAAGCCTGACATATGATCGTCGTGTTGGTGACGAGTTATTCACATTCAAGTTTAACGATCTCCGGGCGCCCCATCGTATACAGTAGTCCCTCTCATTGAGAAAAACTGGCTAGGATCGCTCAAATGGTTTCTTACTGAGGGGTATTGCTTTCTGGGTGAGAGATATTCGAAGGAAGAGAATTTTACTGTGACTTAGAAGTGTTTCCTACAGGGGGATACTGAAATCAAGGAGGTTGCAATCTGAGGGACTACTACAGTAATGGTAGTAATGTTTAGTAGGAGTATCAGTGGAATTAGTAGTAGTGGTAGTAGTAGTAGTAGTAGTAGTAGTAGCAGCAGCGGTAGTAGTAGTAATAGTAGTAGTAGCTCTAGTATGAAGTGTAATACTGACCGGAAATATGCAGTAGAGAGAGCCTGTTCTAGTACGGATTGTCTAACTGTTATAGTATACTTTACCCACAATTCTCTGCATCGAGTTCGTACGCCAATGTTAGTTTAATGAGCAATCACTGTCGACCAATTCAACTCAAGCCAGATGGAACAGTTTTACAGCGTACACATTACCTTTTTGAGGGTGAGTTTAACACCGGTGAGTCATTCAGTGAAGAAAAAATTGTTCCAGTAAGACTCAACTCGAAATGAGGCTTTCTACGACTCCCGATAGTAATTCGTTTTAATCACAAATTAGTTAACTCGGACTGACGGAGATAGAAACAGAACTCAGTAAATCAAAACTGCAAACAAAAGTCGGAAGTACAATCAGGCTCAAGTATAACTAGCAAAATGAATAAGTTTGTGCACTCAACATACCATGTGATATGGATTATCTTCATGCTGGTTCGTCTCGCCTAAGACAACTATGAAGATTTTTGAAGTCATACAACAAGGTTCTAAAACTAATGTAAGGGTCATGACAATAACAATAACAACGACTGCAACCTGCATTCGTTCCGTCTCCAAGAATTCGATAAACACCTCCCCTCCCTCAACGCAATTCTTCTCGACGCGGCAAAACTCTTTGAGGTTGACCATTGCCAAAACTATACTGCACCATCTCGTCAGCTGGTTCTTCCTCAAAAATACAGTCAGAAAGCCCTGTGATCGGTGCTTTTGATTTGCTGGAATGAACATGCACATATGACCAATGAGTGCACACCTATCGCCCACAGATTGAACAAACGAGTAAATAGGAGCGAGAGAGAGAGAGAGAGAGAGAGAGAGAAGACCAGTTGAGAATTCGCAAACCGATTGACTTATTCAGTTGTGATTGTTTGGTGCATCCGACTTTCCTAGTCGGAGTAGGTATATAAAAGTCGTCAGTTCGCCACACGACGCAAACAAGTTGAACAGATAGTGCGCTGTGTGTTGGTCCTGTTCAAATAAGATTGTAAGATTGGCTTCTCGTTTTAACTACTTGAGTTTCTTTCAGATGCATTCGATTGGAATCGTGTTATTGTTCTTGTTGACTGGACTACTGGAATTTCGTGCCCAGGCTTCTACCCAAACAAGCTTCTCACAGTGCGTAACCCTGCTCCAGAAAGCGACAACAGATTGTGCGCAGGGCGGATCATCTTGTAGTGAGTGATTTTATCTATGGTTTCTGTGGCAAAAAATATTCACCCGGAATATCACATCCCGTTGAGATTTTATTTCTTTACCTACAATTAAAAATGTGCAAATTTCGATTTTTTTTTCCAGCAAACAAATTGTGCCGATCTTGCCTAATGGGAAAATTGCGAACCGATCCACTGTCAGATTGTGCCCAGGCTCGGACGATGCTTCGTTCTCTTGAACGAATAAATAATTCCTGAGCGAGTCATCGTTTTATATTCCGAATTTGCAAGAAAATAATTATTAACAAATAAAACTTGAATAATTGATTAGAAATTCTTTATTTATGCACCTTTGGAGGAGAGTACTGTTTGAAACCCATGCGAAAACACAACGAAGCCGTGCTCACAGATATTTTATAATCAACAGTTAAAAACCTTATCGTTTCTGTCCAATCTCACCTACGTAGAGACAAGCTCAGCTTCAGTTGTCCGGTGTTTATGTTATCACACTGCCAAATGATTCTGCGAGCATTTCTCCGACTTCCTCTGACCAGGTATGCTAGTCACATGAGCCATATTTTGATCTGTCAAAGACTGTTGCGATACTCATGTCTGCGGCAAAATTATAAAACGAATGAGTACGGAAACTACTAGCCCTTCTGACTCCGGTTTATCAGCCTGCACTTAGGTCACTCAGCAAGCTGATGATCTTCGTGCGATGGTATGCGGTGGAAGCCTCCGTATGGTCAGTAGAAGCAAGCTTTGTTCTAAGACAAGCCCATATATGATCCATTGTCCTTCACTAGAGTATGCCTCATACAGTGGAAACTGGGTAAATCATGACTAGCGTGTGGAGCATCCAAATAAAAGATCTATACAGTCGTGGTTCATCCTGAGTGATGGAGACCAAACTGTAGTGCACCGTGTCTCTCATCGAAGAGCAATTCATTGTTGCCTGTGACGATTGTCATGTCGAACATTCAGTGACACATGCGTGCCGCATCATGCAGTGAGAGGTTGAGAGAAGCAAATTACTGGGTCAAAATTTCAGTGAACGTAATAGATACACAAACTGCCGCGCAAATGTTGGGTACGATGTCTCGTCGGGTTAGTGATCATGCTTTTAAGATCGTTATACTCTGCTCGGACATGAAGACTAACACTTAAAATGTAAAACGTGAACATGTTACCCTCCAGCGCTCTTCAAGTTAATAAGTATTAGACTTGGCTTGCCGCCTTCAGAAACATTCCTTCATTGAGTCTTCATCGAGCTTAGCCATTATGGGTGGCACGATATTTGATTTGTTTATTGAGTGGTTCACGACACAGTTTCGACGCTCGAATTACCATCGAAACCAATGGAAACACTGTAAACACCTATTTAACCTAACACGCTAGAGAATTATCATAAGTGAGCTCCAACTTGGACTTGAACGCGGAGTCTCGCACAAGCCCCACCTCCAAGTAATCAGAGCTCGGTAGTTGGACTTCTGTCAACACTGTGCAACAATCGCGCCTGTACTTCCCTGGCTTTCTGGACGGTAACAGCCCGTCGCCCGCACACCGACCGACTCCTGTGAAGGATGGTATTTCAGTAGTGACCTAAGTACAACGAAGGCATTGCAAATAATCTAGAGCTTGGATACTGGATCAGTATCAGTAGTAGGGCATTTACTTTGTTTGGGAAATTAATCCACATGCAATATCAACGATCACTGACTAGTCGGTTCGTTTTACACACTCGTGCTCACCCGACAGGTCTTTAGACAAACACAAAGCTGTAAAATGAACTCAGTCAATTACGATTGTATTTGTGTAATGGAAAGTCCACTTGCAGTTTTCACATGAACGTATTATCTCATACACACGGAATCACGTGACGTACAAATGTGTAGCACAACACAAAGAATACAATAGCATAATCAATTATAAGTCACTCTCGTATATCACATCCGCCGCACGCTGAATTGAAGTAGGGTTGTTTATAATCTCTTGGAGGCATCAAACGATAGGTTTTGTTCTATGCATAAGAAAATTGTCAATGAAGCGATCAAGTTCAAAAAAATGTATGGGGATCCACAGAATGAATTGTACACTTAAGCATGCGTACAATATTCTCCGTAAGACCGTTTGACTGTGAGTGATGAGGAGCAGTGTGTACGTTTGCAACTAAGAGCTCTACACCACTCATCCAAGAGGTTAGCAGTGAAATAAGTACCATTATCAGTAACTGATGCAAACGTGACTTCTTCGCGGAACGTTTTCTTGGAGCACAATCAGTGTTTAGTCTGATGTCAATGAAGTTGCCAGGTATTACGTTGATCAGCGAAAAAATGCATGGAAGACAACAACGGCATATTACCCAAGTAGGGTCCACAACAGTCGCATGTACTGGTTACAATGCCACACACGACACCGGCCAAGGAAGCCATTTTGACGGTTTCGAATGTTAGTAAAAACGGAAATAAAACATTACGAGATACAAGCTGTAAGGGTATTTGCTGAAGCATCGATAGACGGCTCAGTTTCGTTGGCAGACAGCACCTCTTCGTCTGTCCAAAAGTGATGACAAAGCTCAGGTCAGCGAAGCGGGTCGATGACCCAGTCAGTTCGTGACGAAACGGAACGAAACCACCCTATCAGCCGCAAACAATCGCCCTCACCGAACCGAGTGGAGTTGACCAGTCAGCAGCCAACATTTGCTTTAACCAACCGTAGAGGAAGTTGGCAGTCGAAGACGTGAACTAAACAGCCACTCAGAAGACCCGGTTATGACAGGAGTTCTGAATCAGTGACCTTCGTACCATGATTATGATTTCATTCACCTAAGTATTCTATATAAACTGTTTGATTTTGCAAAGTAAACGTGACGATTGGTAGGCACAAGAGTTTTCTCACTAGAGCTAGTAGGATGGAACGGAACAAAAGCATTTTGTTTATTCTTCTCGATTGCGTACGTATTATATATCAGCAGTGGAGGACTGAGGAAAATGTTTACTGCAATTAAATCAGCTATTTTTGTGGGATTAACCGGTTTATGCCGGGTAAGACAGATCGTTTGTAATGCCTGTTACTGTGCCCAAACACGGGGTTTTCTATCTTTATCAACATAGCTTCTCTAAACGCCCGCGGTTTTGCATTCCGTCTGTGTAATTATACTCTGAATGACAGAATCAGTTCAACCTGGTAACCTATTGAAAGTAGGTGCCTCGAGATAGCCGATGATGGATTTCTTGCCGATACAGTAGTCCTCTACCATCAAGAAACACTAGACGGGATCGCTCAAACTGTTTCTTGCTGGAAGGTATTGCATTCAAGGAGGAAGATTATTAAAAGGAAATAATCACATAAGTAGTATCACTCTTACCGCGGAGATTGTTAAAAAAATTGTGCGATCTGCGAGGTGTTGCGATGCGTTATCTCAGAGTTTGTCAAAATTCGATACAAAAACGGATTACTAATAAATGTCCGGGTAACACTGACGCGCGAATAATACCGATCTCTTAGCACGAGACTGAAGCTCTCCCACTTCCAATCAGTTAAAGTCCAAAACACTTCTTCTGACTGATCCAAATAGTACTCGATCAGTATGATTAGAACTCGCCGAACCCAATGGTTTAGTGCTTCTAACCTGTTTATTACATGGTTGCGAATGATTGCGGTAGAAAAGGCATACTGCATAGTTTAAAAGGCCTACGGAACTATTAGGGCCAGCCGGTAACCAGACTCTGAGGCTGAGATTGGAGAACCCCATAAGGTCCGAATAGGTCAGTTGTGGTAACAAGCCAGAAAACTGGTATCATATCGCTAGACGAAACTGTACAATCAATTTTGTTCACAAAACGAAAGTCTCAAATATATTCGACCCGAAAATGTTCCTTGTTTTAGGGTGAAATCGTAATGAAAGTATTGCTTGTTCGGTTCTGGGGAGATTTTCTATAGAGAACATTTTCTTGTATAGCTAAAGTGTTTCTTGCAGAGATGTTATTGCCGTCAAGGTGGTTGCAACCTAGAGGACTATTTGTTTTGTGCAGTTTAACTGATTCATTCAGTACAAAAGCCATTTCGTAATGTGTTCAGTCACTGAGTCAAGTTTTGTTGTTCTACCGATGTACTTGTCACCGCAACTGCACGTAAACTGGTGGACAACACGTGCGGCATTGGGAGCAATATGACTGTCAGATTGATCTTTTATTCTTAATCAACTGGTGGTCTGAACTATGCGTAACTGGGCTGTCATATACGTTCGCCTAAGAGACATAAATGGTCAGAAATGTGGTCACCTTTAAAAGGAACGAATAAAGTGTCTAGCTTCCGTTCAGCTGTCAAAATGTGTCCCTTTTTGCAATGTGGTTTACTTTGGTGGTGTCCCATTAACTTTTTCGGATAACCATTGGCCAAAAGGTTTCCATGGTAAAATCTTCTTCCTCTCGAAGCTGATCAGGAGTACAGATTTCTCGGTCCCTGTGAAAAAGTGTACCCATCAAACCGCATTTCTACGCAATTGGGCTGGAACTGAAAAACTGCATGTAACGTCCGCTCCATGTTGAGTTTCTATGAGTGGCCGGTTATAGTTTGCCGTCCGGAGGCATTGTGATTAAAATAGCTAAGAAGGGTAAACCCAAGTTGTATTCTTTTTCATAAGACACGGATAATTTCGGATGGATAGAACTGAAAATATTACAGAACTGGATAAAATTGCCATCATTTGAAATCAATAAAATATCGTCATCATGGTGTCTGTACAAAGTAAATCGGATAATTTGATCGGTCAGTTGGTTTTCGATCATTCCCAGGAAAATATCTGATACTTTGGGACCTAGGGACTTCCCGTTGCCACACCATCCACCTGTCTGTATGCCTTTCGCTCAAACGGCTTGGACAGAACATTCTTGTCCACGAATCTCTCCAGAGTCTATTTCAAACAATAATCATGTTCCTCCTTTGAGGCTCCGAAGACGATCACATCACTCAAACAAAACCCTCGATCACCCTGTCAATGACAACATTGAAAATGCCAAAAGAAACGCGTAAATCGAAAGGTAGAAAACTGCCACATCAAGTACGAGACGCCGGAAAGCGAACAATCGTTTTCAATTCATGCTCTGTGTGCCCTAACAGTCCATGTGGGTGAGGCAACTGGGATGTGTTAGCCATTGGGTGGGTGGAAAGGTCTTTATTGTGTGTGTGTGTGTGTGTGTGTGTGTGTGTGTGTGTGTGTGTGTTGAGAGTTGTATGCCCACCGTCACGCGGGATAATCGATCGTGGGTTTTGGACGCTCGGTCGGCGAGTCATAGCTTCCGGTCTTAGCAGGGCAGCGGAAGGGCCAGATACAACACTTTTGAGAATTGGATCTATCCGGCCGCCTCTACACAATGGAATATCTTGTGCCCAGACTACACGCATCAGGAGCTGGCAAGACCAGACAGAAATGGCAGTAATGAATTCTGACAGATTTGATAAGAACAAACTCATTTATATATAGAATAAGGCACGTACCTATTGCCAGATAACCTACTGACCAGTCATAAAGCAAACCCGCTGCACCCACACGCTCCAATTGTCAAGGTTCGGCTTCACTTTATTGGCTGGATTCTGGGAATGCAGCGCACTGGACCTCGTGCGGAAGCATTCAAATCGGCTCAAATACCCAGCCATCCTCAGCCAAAACTCGAGCTGTTTAACAATGACCAATAGTCCTATACCCTTGACGCACCACCTTTGGCCATTTCTTTGTAAACAAGTCATATCAAAACGTACAGCAATATTATGACGGCAACAAATTGTACTATTAGCAATACTTGAAGAACGCGCCTTCTCGATCTGTGATCTGAACCATTGGCCGATTAAGTTGTCTCCTAATGATTCCACGAGTTAGTAAAGGTTCGTTACCCCGGAAATATGTGACGTTAAATAGGAACCGAAGAGTCTGGTGCTCTGTAACAATCGTAAAATGCAGTCCAAAGAGGTGCAGTCGACGTACCTCCTAGAAAAACGACCAAAGCTTCCTTCTGCGTCTACGAATAACCCCGCTTCTCGGCATTCAGAAGATGCGAGATGCAGATAATCGGATGTCCATCCTGTTTCAAAACTGCTCTAGTGCCCACCTCGGACGACTTGATGATGAACACGGTTCGCTTAAATCACGTGAATGGAGCTAGCATTGGTCGGTAGACAGTATTTCGTATAAGACCACAGTGTCTCCTCACACTCCGCTTCTCACTCCTACAATTGGGATGACTGGGCCAGGAATAATGGTTCAGTTCGTGTCGCCAGTTTTGAAATCAGTCGGGAATAGTATTGCAGGCATCCCAGGACTGGCCGTAAATCTGAACCTCTTTGGACTCCACTGAATTGAAAAAATCCGCTTCTTAGATGTACCACTCACCCATGTCTGAAACGGTTTAGAGCCGTCACAACAGAGCATGCAGATCTCCGATCACCTGGCTTCCGAAATGACACCAAGTCTACAACAGAAATTTCCCTCTGTTTTCCTAAATGGTCTCAGGTGCTGCACCAAGATAGCAGCCACTCTGTGTCTGCTTCCTGGTGCGAAACCTGTTTTCCAACTAAAACGACTAGTTCCATACGCTTCTCTCCCTGCGGTTGACCAATAATTTGGACGCCGTCAGTGAGATGGTATGCTACAACTTGTGAATTATTTCGACTAGGCTCTGACAATCTTCGTGGTCAAGAAACCCAGCTTTAAGGTTCGAATATGTGCTGACTTCTCCACTTATCTCAATGCTGCTCTCGATATGCATCAGCACCCTTTCCGAAGAACTTGTTCGCTAAACTTAATGGTGGAGCATGCTTTGCGCAGCTGGAATTTTGGAAGCGTATCTACAAGTCGAGGTAGATGGAGATTCTCGGGAACTCTCTACAATCAACAATAATCTTGGATTGTTCCAGTTCATCCGTTTGCTCCTTGGTGTGAAGACTGCTCTTGTCATTTTACAATATCATGGAGACCACGTTGACAGGACCTGAGGGAGCTGCTGCTTATCTACCCATCATCGTCCCGGGCTCAAATCCAGACAAATAGTCGCAGCGTTTGGAAACGGCACTCAGTCACATTCAATACTACAACTCCCGATTAAAAGGAGGAGGTGTCAACGAGTCGAAAATCTCTCTGAAAAGATGTCATCAGCGAGGGGCATTCATCATTCCTTCAACCCAAAGGGAAGTGCTTTGTTGACACTAATCGATGACCGACTCGCATATTTCACACAGCAGTGCAGTCGTGACGCATGTATTCATGAACCAATCGTTTCGTTACACATCACTTTTCACATCGAACAATGACTGACAGCTTACTGCATAACTTTCACCCCAACTTGTCAACGAATTAGCCGTCGGCACGCTGTGATCCAATTTAGCCAATCACATTCGAGCACCACGCTTTGCATTCAATAACAACGCCATATATATCCACGTGTTCCTTTTTCATGTTGTATAATGAGTTGATTTCCGGCTATACAAGAATACAGTTTCCGTGCTGGATCGTGGTTACTTAACCTTGGGAATTAGATGACCGAGAAGTCACTGGTCGATGATGAACCAAAAAGGTGTACCCATTGACACAACAGCCTGTTAGTCTGATTGAATGCTCCGCTGATTCCAAATTTTCCTACTGTTCATAGTCTTCTGTCACCTGAGTAGTTAAGCCCCATGTGGTGTGTAGACTTTGTCGGCCTGGCTTAACACACCCAAACGGATTAGTAACTTTGCCTCAGGGAGATGATCACGACACTCCGACATCCCTTCTCCAGTGCACGTCGTTCACCAAATCAACTCCAAAGACCACTCAAGTCACCAAAGCTTACAACCTTCAATGTACGTATTTTAAAGCAAAAAGATTAGTAAGAAGCCTAACGCGCACTCTCGAGCCCCTAACCTTAGATGTGTGCTGCAGATTCGAGACACGTATCCAGGATCCCATCATAGTAATTCGACTCAATTCGCCTTATGGATGTGCCTTCATTCTGCGCTTATCTGGGGATGCCGCCACCTCCGTATCTAGTCACGTGAGTGTCAGAATCCCTCTGAGCACCACAGTAGTGTGTTTCAAGTGCCTCGATTTCAACAAATAACAGGTTATGTGTAACTCGTTTGGAAGGTTCGTTCAAGGTAAATAGAGGGCGTGAGAAAAACCGGTGTATGTTTGTTGTCTCTGTCTATGCTCCCATTGACCTTAGTTCCAATCGGTACTACCAACAACTACACGGCCCCTTGCATTCTACTGAAATTTAGTCGTTTTAGCTGGAGACCTCAATGCTCATGTTGCTCACCCACGTCCCGACGAGCGAATTCTTGGACGTCAAAATGATGCTAGCTCTCGACGCGCGAACAGCGGTAACCGTCCGCTGTACATGTGTGCAGATCATCGTTTATGTCCTTCAAGTAAGTATTTCTGGTGTAGCCCTAGACACACATTGACATGGTGACCGCCTCCTGCTCACCAGACTTGAAGACAGGATAAATGACAATAGGTTGCCACTGGCTTGGTTCATTTGAGTCCTCTTTGTCTTATAAGAGCACATACCTAGACTCTGGCCATGCAACCCCATAGGGTGGATTATTAGTATGCCAAACAGCCGTCCATTGGGTCTCACCGCAATCTCTCAACTTCCTGGATGACTTTCGGCATATCTTTGCTGGTAGCATAAATCATAGAGCACCTACCCAGTTATGGACAAAACTGGCAAGAAGTCACGTAGAAACCGTGAAGTCTGGTGGTCCCAGCGCGCAGCCAAGACTGAACAAGCTGCTGGCGCTGGCGAACCCCTGAAGCTTTTCCAACTCACCCGATCTACGGGTAGAATGGAGCTTAGCTTGGGCGAGACAACCTTTCAGCTTCCACGTCGTATTTAGCGCTGAGCGGAGCATTTCCAGTAGCAACTCAACTCGTCCTCAGGGCCAGTTTCCTCACACGGCACTTTCGTTGGATCAGTTCCTACTCTGTGGACTGTCTGTACTATCCCGCTCACCGGGGAAGAGATCGCTTCTGTAATTCGGTTCCTTAAATGCAATAAGGCCCTTATCCCAGATGACCTAACTCCGGCCCTCATAAAGGATGGTGAGGTGTCACGCACCCAACAGCTAACCAGTCTTTTATACGAGATCTGCGTTTATGGAAGCGTTTCACCAAACTGCAACTTTTCATCTATCATCCCAATCTAGAAAAGTGTGCTCACAAACTCCACCAATTTCGTCGGTTAGGATACGCATTACTTATGCCGCCATATTGACTCCCCCGTCGTGCTTTGTTCGCATAGTCTGGGGCTGATTGGGGGAAGCAGTGTTGAGGATGCGACACCGGTCGGTCAAAATGTTGACATAGGGGCTTGCATTCATCGATATATCACGTCAGCCTGGCTGGGGACCCCGCAATCAACAACACGCCTGGTTGGAAGTTATGGAGGTATTGGCCGACACGTCGTCTATAGATGACCTGGTTCAGTTGGAAGGCCACACCCCATCGCCCGTCCAGAATCAAGGACAAGGTCGGAGTCAACGAAGTAGACAGCACGTCATCGGCTGTCCAGAATCGAAGACAAAAGGGAAGCCAGCCAAGCGGATCAATGAACCAATCAGTGACCAACATTTGTCTGAAACGATCAAGGCCAAACCAACCAATCCAGGTGCAACCTGATAAGCCGGACAGAACAGTCGTTTAGGAATATCACTAGATCAATAAGTTTTCATACAAGGATTTGGTTATGGTCATCATGTATCTCATATATACAATCAGTTTTGTACCTATAAACTGAGGTGGTTTGAAGGTAGGAAAGTCTTCTTACCAGTATTCTCTAGTGGGCGGGAACTGAACTGAAAACTTGTCGGATATGGCTCAAAGTCATAGTCGGTGGTAATTATGTTGCAGAAGTTCATATTACGACTTCTGAGAAGCTTCTTTACCATATTTATTTAATCCAAGTTCTGCATGGCATATATATATATATATATATATATATATATATATATATTGTGTGTGTGTGTGTGTGTGTGTGTGTGTGTGTGTGTGTGTGTGTGTAAATAATTCCGAGGGATTCATTCGAAGAACAACAATTTGGCGAACAAGCTTGCTTTCAATGCTTCATCTGCTGGTCAATTACAACATATTATATAACTCAGGGAACAATGGAGGGAAATATGAATCTTGGTTGTTTATGCTTAGAAGACAACATGTTCAAAAAGGGGTAGACTGTGGTTGGGGTTGGAGTCGGGACTGTGAATGGTCCCATTCGAAATAGAGTTCCAATCCGTGGTTGATAAATTTGTATTGGAGCAAGGATGTGAAGGAAAAAACGGAGATGTAGCACGCTGGATTCATTGCTCTTCCGCATAGGTTGAACGTGTACGATTTTCAAAGCCATTAAGAAAACTCGATGTGCCGGAGCTAAGTAAATGTAAAATCAGGCATCAACACTTACATTGGGGAGGATGAGAATGGCTATTCGTGGCAGTATTATCTGACCCCCAGAAATTTGGCCTAACTAGATCTTAGAATCACGCGTGACTGACACTTAGTTTATTTATTGGTACCCACGCACTTCTTTCAAACAGATACTTATTTGACGGTTTCCATTGTCTGAATTACCCTAAGCAATGTATTACGTAATACACCATGGATATCAAAGCCCCAGTTACAACGTCGGCGCACTAAATACAAGACGGTTTTCACGATTGCTTCAGGTGCAGTATTCTGTGAACAGCCCAGAAAATGTCAACAACGCGTTAACCATGTGTCCGTCACGTGATCGACGCTGAGGTACGTTGTATGTTAAACACAAAGAGACTAACACTGAACACATTGATTACATATCATTAGTAAAACTGAATTGAATGCATCCGAATTCATTGCCTATGTTACTTTACTCCATTTAATTAAACTGGTAAGAAAGTGCTGTAGTTCCCTACTGATCGCGGGAGTAAAAGATTTAGGCTTTCCTAAGCCGTTTCCTCCGTACTGATTATCACTCTGTCTAGCATTAGTTGGAATTCGGATGGATCAGAATTTTGAGACAACAGTCGTGTGACAGGACAAACGTTTTTGCATCTTTGTACATATACAGAAAAAAAATATAACTACATACTATTTCTAACAAGCGTAATCTAGAAAATGGGAAACCATTTAAAGTACAATCTGTCCAAACCCTCGGGATCATCTCAATTCCGTTGAAATCCCCACATACGGACGAATTCCGAGTTGTACTACTGACATCCATTCCAGTAGCCAAAAGCGTTTATCAGACACTATCGTTCAGTGGTGCAAATCGTGCCCGATGTGGTCAATCAGAGAATCATTGACAGCAATGATGGCGAATATTGGCTGTCACAAAAATAATCCACTTCTCCTAAATAAAAAAGTTGTCCACCCGGATGTCTCCACGGTCTTTAGGATTTGTTGGGTTTGCCTGTGTGTCTGTTTTCATAAATAAATTGATTGTGAACAGCACTGGAAATGGGAGTCAAAGGGTCACTTTTCCCCCCATTACCAATTAAACTAGTCACATTTTGGACTGGTGATAGAGCAAAAATTTAAGATTTTCTCACAAACCGATTCACAGATTCTATTCTTCGTACCGTGTGGCATTGCACGAGTTTCCAAGGAAACACGTAATAACATGAGGATCGATCATGTGGAATGAGAGCCGTTCATTGACCATTACATCTCGTTTCATGTTTCTCTGAGAAATTGACCTGGGATTGTAACAATTTATCGAAATGCTCTATGGCCGATAGATCTTCAGAAGCTTCATTCGTAGGGACTTTACACCTAGTTTATTTACATGTCTTGCGGAATATCTTCTGAAGGACAGTTTGGATGTGGCTCTACTCATACTGCATCGGATGAAGAAGACTTTAGTCATCTATCTTCTAATCTTCAAAGCATTGATTTTCTCTCATTGAACTGGTATATCTCTTAACAGTTCCAACTGTTCACAGCATATCGCGCAGCTATCGGAGTGCTTCGGAGTGACTTCAAACACTGACATTCACTGGACGTCTGATGCTACCAATTGCGTGTGCAAAATGCGGGGCCTTCGTCTTCAAATTCTGAAGTTCAGACGATTCCCAATCAAGCCCACAACTAGACATTTCTTTGTGCTTCAAGCACTTTGCCAATCTTACGATATTTCCACTACCTAATTGTTCCTGAATTGTTAAGGAATGATTTTGAAGTGACATGCCTCGAGGTATTCTTTCATTCTGTCATGTCTCCTCCATCCTGTTTGGTGAACCAATTAACAAGGTATATGAGTCACACATGATTGTCTGTGCAAATTATCAACAATTCAACCTACCCTCTCTCTCTCCGAAAATCTCATGAAATGCCACTCTTGCTCCAGAGCTCGCTCTTCATACAGTTTTAGTCCCATAAGAATAAACTTGTATAAGTATTCCCTGGTCCACTCACTCGGTGGTTTAGTAGTGAACAAATTTCCGGTCGCACCGAGCTACTTCGAAATCTTTTGGGCAGTATTTTTCACAGTTTCTGAGCCGAACGCCTTAGTTAAAGGCTTTTGTGCTGTAGTCCAAGAGCCACTCGTCATCAATGAATCGGTTCTATGTGGAAATATGAAGTATTCTATTCATTTTGCAGAACCACATAACTACAAATACAAAACGTTGTCGGGCAGTTGCATGAATGTGAAATTGTGTCCATCATAGAAAACACATTTTCTGTAATACCGTGAACAGATTTATGGGAAAACTCTTCGAAAAAGAAACTAAGGCGTCCTGGCAAACTTTCATTGGCAAACTCGCATAAGCTCGCGTCTGTTCCATTCCAAAACGAGTTCGATGGAACTTTGAGAGCAGTTAATCTGTTAGTGAATAAAATTCCCATAAACCCGCACCTGAAAAGTTGGTCAAATAGAATAATGTTAATTCCCATTCCAGACTTGATCCTTATGAACAGTAGCTCTTATCGACTGGCTCACTATTTCACTTGTTGTGAAAGTACTGGGTTGTTGGATATTTTGACCACCGGGACCGTACAATTTACTTTGAATAACTTCTCATTACCTTTCACATTGTAATGATTCTAGAATGCGACAGTGAAAAAAGGAAAAACTGGTTAAGAATCTGAGTTACCGACGAGTAAAATTGTTCATATGGTTTGGTGGTTTTCTATGACCTACAAAAAATTAGAAATTACTAAGAGCTCATCAATCCAGTACTCCGGATTACCACGTACTAACTGGATCCCGAGAATGGCCTAAGGAACGGGCAACAAGCTAAAAGTTCCAATAGTTGTCAAAACAACGTAAAAGTCAGACGGACAGGTGAAAGACGGTTTGCACTGAAACAATATCGTCGACGTTTATTGAATAGAGCGACACTGGGCACAATACTAGCTAAGGGAGCTGAAGTTCCAGCCATCCGCAAACAGATCAGTCAAAAGTGTGTTTTTCAATGGGTGGAAACCAATTATCCTTATAGCAAGCAGACAATCAACGGACAGCCCAGTGGCATCGAACAATATACAAATTGCCTAGAGCTAAGTACTAATTAATTATGTCTGTCTGTAGTAATTTTGGTCACGAATCTGCACATCTGTCCGTACTACCTGCCGTAACTAGCTCAATAGGTCATCACACTAGCACATCAGGCCCTCCACTTTTTGATAGGGCACGTCAGCTTGCACCCGACAAACCTAACATCGCGCAAGCTGAGTTTGAGCACATGCTTGAGTCAGGTAGTATTCGCGCATCAGATGATCATTGGGCTCCACCACTCCACATGGTCCCTAAAAGTCAGGTGATTGGCGACCATATGGAGATTATAGGGCCCTCAATAGTACCACTGTTCCAGATAGGTATCCCATCCAGCATATTCAGCACATCACGGCCAACCTCAACGGTGCTTGTGTGTTCTTGAAAATAGATCAGGTACGTGCTTATCACCAGATTCCCATCGCGGATGAGGATACGCTTAAGACAGCGGTAACGACACTCTTTGGTTTCTTCGAATTTATACGAATTTCATTTGGGTTACGCAAAGCTGCACAAACCTTTCAGCGTTTGAGTTGACCTGGTTAGTAGGGACTTAGATATTGTTTTCGTCTACATAGACGACCTGATAGTAATTAGTAGATCTGAACAGGTCCACAAGCAACATCTACATCAGTTGTTTGAGCGTTTGGCCGCACATGGTATAACCATCAATGCGAACAAAAGAGTCTTTGACCAAAATTCAATTCAATTTTTAGGCCAAATCCCGAATGAGCCTCATCAGATCAACTCC
This sequence comes from Fasciola hepatica, assembly GCA_948099385.1. Classification (NCBI taxonomy): domain Eukaryota; kingdom Metazoa; phylum Platyhelminthes; class Trematoda; order Plagiorchiida; family Fasciolidae; genus Fasciola; species Fasciola hepatica. The sequence continues at coordinate 22,111,852 of CANUEZ040000019.1, forward strand.
TGGGGCATGGGCTCAGGTGTTTCTGTGTTTGTGTGTGTGTGCGTGTGTGTGTGTGTGTGTGTGTGTGTGTGTGCGTTGTATCACCAGCCCATCAGAAAGACGTCAAATCCGCGCTGGAACAAGTGGTCACCGTCCTCTTCCACACTACTTCAGTTGGTCATGCGTTCTACGGTTCGATTAATCTCCGAGATAGACAGGAAACTAAAGGCATAGACCCAGACTGCTGGTTCATGAGCGTGAGTGCATTTTCGCGAGAAAGCCTATGTTCGCGTGGGAAAATATCCCAGTGCTCGTCTAGTGTACCACTTTTCCACCGATAGTGTAGCTGATATAGTCTATAAAATACAATTTGGTTTTGAGGGATTTTGAACGCAATTCGATTGTGACCACATATTGGGTCATCATTACACGATCAGAGAGCGGCATCTGTGAGCTTATGCACAAAAACGAATCAGCGAATGGGAATATGGCCTAAGTGAACAACATGATTTCCATAAAAATAAGTATTTGTGTTTCTGTGCCACTTGATTATTATTATTATTATTATTATTATTATTATTATTATTGTTATTATTATTACCATTATTGGAGCTGTCAACTGCGGTGAGCGAAGTGTTGAGCTGTCGATGAAAACGGTCAACCATGCAGTTGGCTGCTGGGTGATATCTTGTCGTACGAGAACGATGACAGCCTAACGTGCACAATGTTTCTCCAAACAGATGTGACTCAAACTGTATGCCGCGAGCAGTACTTACCGTTGCAGGGAAACCATATAATGAAACTCAACGTTCCATAAAAGTAGCTATTACTGTTTCTGTCTCTACGCTGGCAATGGGACCAGCCTCTAGCCAACGGGTGAAACGGTCGACCATAGTAAGAAGCTAACCGAAACCTTTACAGGGGCTGAGAGGACCAAAGATATTTTTATATGGGTATGAGAAAACCGTGACGATACAACTGGAAAGTGGCCTATTGGAGCCATTGTATGTCTACTTACATTTATTTGATCGTTTGCACTAGACGCAAAAACGAGCCCAATCCCGATTATCCTTTTCCATACTGTGCTGGGTGTACCCATTTGCCACTAGCTTGGTGGTGGCTTGGACGCCAAGATGGGCTAAATTATGTAAAACGTCGAAAATTGTGCGGTGCTAAGACGTGGGTACGATGGGGCGTGGGTGTGGCAAACTTGTGTCACACATTATCGAGCCCGAGGAAGTGGCCAAAGGAAACTCCGAAGGTTTGAGTGATGCGATCCGGTTTGGATCTGTGAAGCCCAATTCCGAATGTTGGACTGCAGCCAACAAGATTAAACTCGAAAAAGTACAGGTCATGAAGTACATCGAGATGTACCAACAGCCTCATTTGTTTATTTTGATGGGAAATAAAACAAGAGTCTGTGGTTTCTTTTCGGTCGACGTTTTTTCGTTGATAAGTGCGCGAAATCAGAAATCATCTAGAAGTAAATAGCTTTTAGAACCTTCGTAGCACCGGTTCTTGTGTCCACCTTCTACTTCAATGCTACCTGGATAAAAGTTTACATGTCAGATCGCCTTATTTTCAGAATTTGTCACAGGAATGGCGTATTCCCCAGCCACCCAAACGAGTTGAAGGTAGAAGAGAGGTTCTGTTACTTAAAAAACTGAATCGCACTCCACTCATGTGCCACCCACATCTCCATATTGACATTCTGGTGACCTCGACTTATCACGGAAATATTTGCGGTCTGAACACCAAACTCAGATACTAAAAGCTTATGTAAACAGATTTATCTTTAGCCATATTACCGAACATTCCAATTGTCAACTGTCCGCTGCTACTCCTGTAATTGGAGCTCGATTTCTGTTCGTAAACAACACGGAATCTATGATCAAAGCCTGCCGACTGGTCATTATCCTCGTGAAGACCGCGTATCGTCCAGTATCACTTTTCTATAGAGTTATCGTCCATTCGGATTTTGTACTTAGAATGACACATAGATTCTTTGTGAATTATCCACCCCATACTTACTGTTTGTTCCATAGTATGAGCTAATCAAAACAGCTTGAGTCAGGCTTTTTAATGTTTTACTTCGCTTCTTATTTACTATACATAAACGACACAACATTTCAGGAACGGAGTCACGATCAGTTAGAAGTTACCGAATGGGGAATTGACCAGTAGTGGCGGTGATTGCTGGATCCGAACTCGGAACCTCCAGGTTTGAGAGCCACCATGACGACCGTTTCACCACCGCGGGTCACAGTTCTACGCAAACTGATTTCTTTCTCTGACAAGTTTTCTACAAACCATATATAATATTATCTCAGCAGTTTCACAGATTCTGACCAATTCGGAGGAACACGAGTTGATTTTTTTCGGTCCAGTGTTACTACAACTTGTTTTTTGGAAACTAATCGGAAGGATATTCAGACACAAGCAAATGCTTCTTTCTCAATAGAACCATGTCCGAATTTTGTGCATTTTGTCAAATAAGTTACCAATGCTCCGTTTAAACATATCAGAGAATGTTAAATATGGACTAAAGTTAATTGTTCTAGGTCAAATCGTGATTCATTTGTTTGTTTTTTCCCGACTACTTCTCAGTGACTTCCTAATTTTAACAAAAGGTGCATCAAACTCGGCCTTCATACCACAGTTGGTAATTTATTCGGGCATTACTACTAGTACTAACATCACTATTGTCATTATTGGTACCACTACTATTGGCACTACAATTACTATTACTTTAAATGATACTATTGCTATCACCAACACCATCATAACCACCATTACTATTTGTATTATCACTACGCTCAAGATTAGTCCAATAATCAGGCGCTTAGGGTATTTCACTGAGGTCCACTGAAAAGACGTAAAGCCTGACATATGATCGTCGTGTTGGTGACGAGTTATTCACATTCAAGTTTAACGATCTCCGGGCGCCCCATCGTATACAGTAGTCCCTCTCATTGAGAAAAACTGGCTAGGATCGCTCAAATGGTTTCTTACTGAGGGGTATTGCTTTCTGGGTGAGAGATATTCGAAGGAAGAGAATTTTACTGTGACTTAGAAGTGTTTCCTACAGGGAGATACTGAAATCAAGGAGGTTGCAATCTGAGGGACTACTACAGTAATGGTAGTAATGTTTAGTAGGAGTATCAGTGGTAGTAGTAGTAGTGGTAGTAGTAGTAGTAGTAGTAGTAGTAGTAGTAGTAGTAGTAGTAGTAGTAGTAGTAGCTGTAGTATGAAGTGTAATACTGACCGGAAATATGCAGTAGAGAGAGCCTGTTCTAGTACGGATTGTCTAACTGTTATAGTATACTTTACCCACAATTCTCTGCACCGAGTTCGTACGCCAATGTTAGTTTAATGAGCAATCACTGTCGACCAATTCAACTCAAGCCAGATGGAACAGTTTTACAGCGTACACATTACCTTTTTGAGGGTGAGTTTAACACCGGTGAGTCACTCAGTGAAGAAAAAATTGTTCCAGTAAGACTCAACTCGAAATGAGGCTTTCTACGACTCCCGATAGTAATTCGTTTTAATCACAAATTAGTTAACTCGGACTGACGGAGATAGAAACAGAACTCAGTAAATCAAAACTGCAAACAAAAGTCGGAAGTACAATCAGGCTCAAGTATAACTAGCAAAATGAATAAGTTTGTGCACTCAACATACCATGTGATATGGATTATCTTCATGCTGGTTCGTCTCGCCTAAGACAACTATGAAGATTTTTGAAGTCATACAACAAGGTTCTAAAACTAATGTAAGGGTCATGACAATAACAATAACAACGACTGCAACCTGCATTCGTTCCGTCTCCAAGAATTCGATAAACACCTCCCCTCCCTCAACGCAATTCTTCTCGACGCGGCAAAACTCTTTGAGGTTGACCATTGCCAAAACTATACTGCACCATCTCGTCAGCTGGTTCTTTCTGAAAAATACAGTCAGAAAGCCCTGTGATCGGTGCTTTTGATTTGCTGGAATGAACATGCACATATGACCAATGAGTGCACACCTATCGCCCACAGATTGAACAAACGAGTAAATAGGAGCGAGAGAGAGAGAGAGAAGACCAGTTGAGAATTCGCAAACCGATTGACTTATTCAGTTGTGATTGTTTGGTGCATCCGACTTTCCTAGTCGGAGTAGGTATATAAAAGTCGTCAGTTCGCCACACGACGCAAACAAGTTGAACAGATAGTGCGCTGTGTGTTGGTCCTGTTCAAATAAGATTGTAAGATTGGCTTCTCGTTTTAACTACTTGACTTTCTTTCAGATGCATTCGATTGGAATCGTGTTATTGTTCTTGTTGACTGGACTACTGGAATTTCGTGCCCAGGCTTCTACCCAAACAAGCTTCTCACAGTGCGTAACCCTGCTCCAGAAAGCGACAACAGATTGTGCGCAGGGCGGATCATCTTGTAGTGAGTGATTTTATCTATGGTTTCTGTGGCAAAAAATATTCACCCGGAATATCACATCCCGTTGAGATTTTATTTCTTTACCTACAATTAAAAATGTGCAAACTTCGATTTTTTTTTCCAGCAAACAAATTGTGCCGATCTTGCCTAATGGGAAAATTGCGAACCGATCCACTGTCAGATTGTGCCCAGGCTCGGACGATGCTTCGTTCTCTTGAACGAATGAATAATTCCTGAGCGAGTCATCGTTTTATATTCCGAATTTGCAAGAAAATAATTATTAACAAATAAAACTTGAATAATTGATTAGAAATTCTTTATTTATGCACCTTTGGAGGAGAGTACTGTTTGAAACCCATGCGAAAACACAACGAAGCCGTGCTCACAGATATTTTATAATCAACAGTTAAAAACCTTATCGTTTCTGTCCAATCTCACCTGCGTAGAGACAAGCTCAGCTTCAGTTGTCCGGTGTTTATGTTATCACACTGCCAAATGATTCTGCGAGCATTTCTCCGACTTCCTCTGACCAGGTATGCTAGTCACATGAGCCATATTTTGATCTGTCAAAGACTGTTGCGATACTCATGTCTGCGGCAAAATTATAAAACGAATGAGTACGGAAACTACTAGCCCTTCTGACTCCGGTTTATCAGCCTGCACTTAGGTCACTCAGCAAGCTGATGATCTTTGTGCGATGGTATGCGGTGGAAGCCTCCGTATGGTCAGTAGAAGCAAGCTTTGTTCTAAGACAAGCCCATATATGATCCATTGTCCTTCACTAGAGTATGCCTCATACAGTGGAAACTGGGTAAATCATGACTAGCGTGTGGAGCATCCAAATAAAAGATCTATACAGTCGTGGTTCATCCTGAGTGATGGAGACCAAACTGTAGTGCACCGTGTCTCTCATCGAAGAGCAATTCATTGTTGCCTGTGACGATTGTCATGTCGAACATTCAGTGACACATGCGTGCCGCATCATGCAGTGAGAGGTTGAGAGAAGCAAATTACTGGGTCAAAATTTCAGTGAACGTAATAGATACACAAACTGCCGCGCAAATGTTGGGTACGATGTCTCGTCGGGTTAGTGATCATGCTTTTAAGATCGTTATACTCTGCTCGGACATGAAGACTAACACTTAAAATGTAGAACGTGAACATGTTACCCTCCAGCGCTCTTCAAGTTAATAAGTATTAGACTTGGCTTGCCGCCTTCAGAAACATTCCTTCATTGAGTCTTCATCGAGCTTAGCCATTATGGGTGGCACGATATTTGATTTGTTTATTGAGTGGTTCACGACACAGTTTCGACGCTCGAATTACCATCGAAACCAATGGAAACACTGTAAACACCTATTTAACCTAACACGCTAGAGAATTATCATAAGTGAGCTCCAACTTGGACTTGAACGCGGAGTCTCGCACAAGCCCCACCTCCAAGTAATCAGAGCTCGGTAGTTGGACTTCTGTCAACACTGTGCAACAATCGCGCCTGTACTTCCCTGGCTTTCTGGACGGTAACAGCCCGTCGCCCGCACACCGACCGACTCCTGTGAAGGATGGTATTTCAGTAGTGACCTAAGTACAACGAAGGCATTGCAAATAATCTAGAGCTTGGATACTGGATCAGTATCAGTAGTAGGGCATTTACTTTGTTTGGGAAATTAATCCACATGCAATATCAACGATCACTGACTAGTCGGTTCGTTTTACACACTCGTGCTCACCCGACAGGTCTTTAGACAAACACAAAGCTGTAAAATGAACTCAGTCAATTACGATTGTATTTGTGTAATGGAAAGTCCACTTGCAGTTTTCACATGAACGTATTATCTCATACATACGGAATCACGTGACGTACAAATGTGTAGCACAACACAAAGAATACAATAGCATAATCAATGATAAGTCACTCTCGTATATCACATCCGCCGCACGCTGAATTGAAGTAGGGTTGTTTATAATCTCTTGGAGGCATCAAACGATAGGTTTTGTTCTATGCATAAGAAAATTGTCAATGAAGCGATCAAGTTCAAAAAAATGTATGGGGATCCACAGAATGAATTGTACACTTAAGCATGCGTACAATATTCTCCGTAAGACCGTTTGACTGTGAGTGATGAGGAGCAGTGTGTACGTTTGCAACTAAGAGCTCTACACCACTCATCCAAGAGGTTAGCAGTGAAATAAGTACCATTATCAGTAACTGATGCAAACGTGACTTCTTCGCGGAACGTTTTCTTGGAGCACAATCAGTGTTTAGTCTGATGTCAATGAAGTTGCCAGGTATTACGTTGATCAGCGAAAAAATGCATGGAAGACAACAACGGCATATTACCCAAGTAGGGTCCACAACAGTATGCATGTACTGGTTACAATGCCACACACGACACCGGCCAAGGAAGCCATTTTGACGGTTTCGAATGTTAGTAAAAACGGAAATAAAACATTACGAGATACAAGCTGTAAGGGTATTTGCTGAAGCATCGATAGACGGCTCAGTTTCGTTGGCAGACAGCACCTCTTCGTCTGTCCAAAAGTGATGACAAAGCTCAGGTCAGCGAAGCGGGTCGATGACCCAGTCAGTTCGTGACGAAACGGAACGAAACCACCCTATCAGCCGCAAACAATCGCCCTCACCGAACCGAGTGGAGTTGACCAGTCAGCAGCCAACATTTGCTTTAACCAACCGTAGAGGAAGTTGGCAGTCGAAGACGTGAACTAAACAGCCACTCAGAAGACCCGGTTATGACAGGAGTTCTGAATCAGTGACCTTCGTACCATGATTATGATTTCATTCACCTAAGTATTCTATATAAACTGTTTGATTTTGCAAAGTAAACGTGACGATTGGTAGGCACAAGAGTTTTCTCACTAGAGCTAGTAGGATGGAACGGAACAAAAGCATTTTGTTTATTCTTCTCGATTGCGTACGTATTATATATCAGCAGTGGAGGACTGAGGAAAATGTTTACTGCAATTAAATCAGCTATTTTTGTGGGATTAACCGGTTTATGCCGGGTAAGACAGATCGTTTGTAATGCCTGTTACTGTGCCCAAACACGGGGTTTTCTATCTTTATCAACATAGCTTCTCTAAACGCCCGCGGTTTTGCATTCCGTCTGTGTAATTATACTCTGAATGACAGAATCAGTTCAACCTGGTAACCTATTGAAAGTAGGTGCCTCGAGATAGCCGATGATGGATTTCTTGCCGATACAGTAGTCCTCTACCATCAAGAAACACTAGACGGGATCGCTCAAACTGTTTCTTGCTGGAAGGTATTGCATTCAAGGAGGAAGATTATTAAAAGGAAATAATCACATAAGTAGTATCACTCTTACCGCGGAGATTGTTAAAAAAATTGTGCGATCTGCGAGGTGTTGCGATGCGTTATCTCAGAGTTTGTCAAAATTCGATACAAAAACGGATTACTAATAAATGTCCGGGTAACACTGACGCGCGAATAATACCGATCTCTTAGCACGAGACTGAAGCTCTCCCACTTCCAATCAGTTAAAGTCCAAAACACTTCTTCTGACTGATCCAAATAGTACTCGATCAGTATGATTAGAACTCGCCGAACCCAATGGTTTAGTGCTTCTAACCTGTTTATTACATGGTTGCGAATGATTGCGGTAGAAAAGGCATACTGCATAGTTTAAAAGGCCTACGGAACTATTAGGGCCAGCCGGTAACCAGACTCTGAGGCTGAGATTGGAGAACCCCATAAGGTCCGAATAGGTCAGTTGTGGTAACAAGCCAGAAAACCGGTATCATATCGCTAGACGAAACTGTACAATCAATTTTGTTCACAAAACGAAAGTCTCAAATATATTCGACCCGAAAATGTTCCTTGTTTTAGGGTGAAATCGTAATGAAAGTATTGCTTGTTCGGTTCTGGGGAGATTTTCTATAGAGAACATTTTCTTGTATAGCTAAAGTGTTTCTTGCAGAGATGTTATTGCCGTCAAGGTGGTTGCAACCTAGAGGACTATTTGTTTTGTGCAGTTTAACTGATTCATTCAGTACAAAAGCCATTTCGTAATGTGTTCAGTCACTGAGTCAAGTTTTGTTGTTCTACCGATGTACTTGTCACCGCAACTGCACGTAAACTGGTGGACAACACGTGCGGCATTGGGAGCAATATGACTGTCAGATTGATCTTTTATTCTTAATCAACTGGTGGTCTGAACTATGCGTAACTGGGCTGTCATATACGTTCGCCTAAGAGACATAAATGGTCAGAAATGTGGTCACCTTTAAAAGGAACGAATAAAGTGTCTAGCTTCCGTTCAGCTGTCAAAATGTGTCCCTTTTTGCAATGTGGTTTACTTTGGTGGTGTCCCATTAACTTTTTCGGATAACCATTGGCCAAAAGGTTTCCATGGTAAAATCTTCTTCCTCTCGAAGCTGATCAGGAGTACAGATTTCTCGGTCCCTGTGAAAAAGTGTACCCATCAAACCGCATTTCTACGCAATTGGGCTGGAACTGAAAAACTGCATGTAACGTCCGCTCCATGTTGAGTTTCTATGAGTGGCCGGTTATAGTTTGCCGTCCGGAGGCATTGTGATTAAAATAGCTAAGAAGGGTAAACCCAAGTTGTATTCTTTTTCATAAGACACGGATAATTTCGGATGGATAGAACTGAAAATATTACAGAACTGGATAAAATTGCCATCATTTGAAATCAATAAAATATCGTCATCATGGTGTCTGTACAAAGTAAATCGGATAATTTGATCGGTCAGTTGGTTTTCGATCATTCCCAGGAAAATATCTGATACTTTGGGACCTAGGGACTTCCCGTTGCCACACCATCCACCTGTCTGTATGCCTTTCGCTCAAACGGCTTGGACAGAACATTCTTGTCCACGAATCTCTCCAGAGTCTATTTCAAACAATAATCATGTTCCTCCTTTGAGGCTCCGAAGACGATCACATCACTCAAACAAAACCCTCGATCACCCTGTCAATGACAACATTGAAAATGCCAAAAGAAACGCGTAAATCGAAAGGTAGAAAACTGCCACATCAAGTACGAGACGCCGGAAAGCGAACAATCGTTTTCAATTCATGCTCTGTGTGCCCTAACAGTCCATGTGGGTGAGGCAACTGGGATGTGTTAGCCATTGGGTGGGTGGAAAGGTCTTTATTGTGTGTGTGTGTGTGTGTGTGTGTGTGTGTGTGTGTGTGTGTGTTGAGAGTTGTATGCCCACCGTCACGCGGGATAATCGATCGTGGGTTTTGGACGCTCGGTCGGCGAGTCATAGCTTCCGGTCTTAGCAGGGCAGCGGAAGGGCCAGATACAACACTTTTGAGAATTGGATCTATCCGGCCGCCTCTACACAATGGAATATCTTGTGCCCAGACTACACGCATCAGGAGCTGGCAAGACCAGACAGAAATGGCAGTAATGAATTCTGACAGATTTGATAAGAACAAACTCATTTATATATAGAATAAGGCACGTACCTATTGCCAGATAACCTACTGACCAGTCATAAAGCAAACCCGCTGCACCCACACGCTCCAATTGTCAAGGTTCGGCTTCACTTTATTGGCTGGATTCTGGGAATGCAGCGCACTGGACCTCGTGCGGAAGCATTCAAATCGGCTCAAATACCCAGCCATCCTCAGCCAAAACTCGAGCTGTTTAACAATGACCAATAGTCCTATACCCTTGACGCACCACCTTTGGCCATTTCTTTGTAAACAAGTCATATCAAAACGTACAGCAATATTATGACGGCAACAAATTGTACTATTAGCAATACTTGAAGAACGCGCCTTCTCGATCTGTGATCTGAACCATTGGCCGATTAAGTTGTCTCCTAATGATTCCACGAGTTAGTAAAGGTTCGTTACCCCGGAAATATGTGACGTTAAATAGGAACCGAAGAGTCTGGTGCTCTGTAACAATCGTAAAATGCAGTCCAAAGAGGTGCAGTCGACGTACCTCCTAGAAAAACGACCAAAGCTTCCTTCTGCGTCTACGAATAACCCCGCTTCTCGGCATTCAGAAGATGCGAGATGCAGATAATCGGATGTCCATCCTGTTTCAAAACTGCTCTAGTGCCCACCTCGGACGACTTGATGATGAACACGGTTCGCTTAAATCACGTGAATGGAGCTAGCATTGGTCGGTAGACAGTATTTCGTATAAGACCACAGTGTCTCCTCACACTCCGCTTCTCACTCCTACAATTGGGATGACTGGGCCAGGAATAATGGTTCAGTTCGTGTCGCCAGTTTTGAAATCAGTCGGGAATAGTATTGCAGGCATCCCAGGACTGGCCGTAAATCTGAACCTCTTTGGACTCCACTGAATTGAAAAAATCCGCTTCTTAGATGTACCACTCACCCATGTCTGAAACGGTTTAGAGCCGTCACAACAGAGCATGCAGATCTCCGATCACCTGGCTTCCGAAATGACACCAAGTCTACAACAGAAATTTCCCTCTGTTTTCCTAAATGGTCTCAGGTGCTGCACCAAGATAGCAGCCACTCTGTGTCTGCTTCCTGGTGCGAAACCTGTTTTCCAACTAAAACGACTAGTTCCATACGCTTCTCTCCCTGCGGTTGACCAATAATTTGGACGCCGTCAGTGAGATGGTATGCTACAACTTGTGAATTATTTCGACTAGGCTCTGACAATCTTCGTGGTCAAGAAACCCAGCTTTAAGGTTCGAATATGTGCTGACTTCTCCACTTATCTCAATGCTGCTCTCGATATGCATCAGCACCCTTTCCGAAGAACTTGTTCGCTAAACTTAATGGTGGAGCATGCTTTGCGCAGCTGGAATTTTGGAAGCGTATCTACAAGTCGAGGTAGATGGAGATTCTCGGGAACTCTCTACAATCAACAATAATCTTGGATTGTTCCAGTTCATCCGTTTGCTCCTTGGTGTGAAGACTGCTCTTGTCATTTTACAATATCATGGAGACCACGTTGACAGGACCTGAGGGAGCTGCTGCTTATCTACCCATCATCGTCCCGGGCTCAAATCCAGACAAATAGTCGCAGCGTTTGGAAACGGCACTCAGTCACATTCAATACTACAACTCCCGATTAAAAGGAGGAGGTGTCAACGAGTCGAAAATCTCTCTGAAAAGATGTCATCAGCGAGGGGCATTCATCATTCCTTCAACCCAAAGGGAAGTGCTTTGTTGACACTAATCGATGACCGACTCGCATATTTCACACAGCAGTGCAGTCGTGACGCATGTATTCATGAACCAATCGTTTCGTTACACATCACTTTTCACATCGAACAATGACTGACAGCTTACTGCATAACTTTCACCCCAACTTGTCAACGAATTAGCCGTCGGCACGCTGTGATCCAATTTAGCCAATCACATTCGAGCACCACGCTTTGCATTCAATAACAACGCCATATATATCCACGTGTTCCTTTTTCATGTTGTATAATGAGTTGATTTCCGGCTATACAAGAATACAGTTTCCGCACTGGATCGTGGTTACTTAACCTTGGGAATTAGATGACCGAGAGGTCACTGGTCGCGGATGAACCAAAAAGGTTTACCCATTGACACAACAGCCTGTTAGTCTGATTGATTGCTCCGCTGATTCCAAATTTTCCTACTGTTCATAGTCTTCTGTCACCTGAGTAGTTAAGCCCCATGTGGTGTGTAGACTTTGTCGGCCTGGCTTAACACACCCAAACGGATTAGTAACTTTGCCTCAGGGAGATGGTCACGACACTCCGACATCCCTTCTCCAGTGCACGTCGTTCACCAAATCAACTCCAAAGACCACTCAAGTCACCAAAGCTTACAACCTTCAATGTACGAATTTTAAAGCAAAAAGATTAGTAAGAAGCCTAACGCGCACTCTAGAGACCCTAACCATAGATGTGTGCTGCAGATTCGAGACACGTATCCAGGATCCCATCATAGTAATTCGACTCAATTCGCCTTATGGATGTGCCTTCATTCTGCGCTTATCTGGGGATGCCGCCACCTCCGTATCTAGTCACGTGAGTGTCAGAATCCCTCTGAGCACCACAGTGGTGTGTTTCAAGTGTCCGGATTTCAACAAATAACAGGTTATGTGTAACTCGTTTGGAAGGTTCGTTCAAGGTAAATAGAGGGCGTGATAAGAACCGGTGTATGTTTGTTGTCTCTGTCTATGCTCCCATTGACCTTAGTTCCAATTGGTTCTACCAACAACTACACGGCCCCTTACATTCTACTGAAATTTAGTCGTTTTAGCTGGAGACCTCAATGCTCATGTTGCTCACCCACGTCCCGACGAGCGAATTCTTGGACGTCAAAATGATGCTAGCTCTCGACGCGCGAACAGCGGAAACCGTCCGCTGTACATGTGTGCAGATCATCGTTTATGTCCTTCAAGTAAGTATTTCTGGTGTAGCCCTAGACACACATTGACATGGTGACCGCCTCCTGCTTACCAGACTTGAAGACAGGATAAATGACAATAGGTTGCCACTGGCGTGGTTCATTTGAGTCTTCTTTGTCTTATAAGAGCACATACCTAGACTCTGGCCATGCAATCCCAGAGGGTGGATTATTAGTATGCCAAACAGCCGCCCATTGGGTCTCACCGCAATCTCTCAACTTCCTGGATGACTTTCGGCATATCTTTGCTGGTAGCATAAATCATAGAGCACCTACCCAGTTATGGACAAAACTGGCAAGAAGTCACGTAGAAACCGTGAAGTCTGGTGGTCCCAGCGCGCAGCCAAGACTGAACAAGCTGCTGGCGCTGGCGAACCCCTGAAGCTTTTCCAACTCACCCGATCTACGGGTAGAATGGAGCTTAGCTTGGGCGAGACAACCTTTCAGCTTCCACGTCGTATTTAGCGCTGAGCGGAGCATTTCCAGTAGCAACTCAACTCGTCCTCAGGGCCAGTTTCCTCACACGGCACTTTCGTTGGATCAGTTCCTACTCTGTGGACTGTCTGTACTATCCCGCTCGCCGAGGAAGAGATCGCTTCTGTAATTCGGTTCCTTAAATGCAATAAGGCCCTTATCCCAGATGACCTAACTCCGGCCCTCATAAAGGATGGTGAGGTGTCACGTACCCAACAACTAACCAATCTTGTATACGAGATCTGCGTTTATGGAAGCGTTTCACCGAACTGCAACTTTTCATCTATCATCCCAATCTAGAAAAGTGTGCTCACAAACTCCACCAATTTCGTCGGTTAGGATACGCATTACTTATGCCACCATATTGACTCCCCCGTCGTGCTTTGTTCGCATAGTCTGGGGCTGATTGGGGGAAGCAGTGTTGAGGATGCGACACCGGTCGGTCAAAATGTTGACATAGGGGCTTGCATTCATCGATATATCACGTCAGCCTGGCTGGGGACCCCGCAATCAACAACACGCCTGGTTGGAAGTTATGGAGGTATTGGCCGACACGTCGTCTATAGATGACCTGGTTCAGTTGGAAGGCCACACCCCATCGCCCGTCCAGAATCAAGGACAAGGTCGGAGTCAACGAAGTAGACAGCACGTCATCGGCTGTCCAGAATCGAAGACAAAAGGGAAGCCAGCCAAGCGGATCAATGAACCAATCAGTGACCAACATTTGTCTGAAACGATCAAGGCCAAACCAACCAATCCAGGTGCAACCTGATAAGCCGGACAGAACAGTCGTTTAGGAATATCACTAGATCAATAAGTTTTCATACAAGGATTTGGTTATGGTCATCATGTATCTCATATATACAATCAGTTTTGTGCCTATAAACTGAGGTGGTTTGAAGGTAGGAAAGTCTTCTTACCAGTATTCTCTAGTGGGCGGGAACTGAACTGAAACCTTGTCGGATATGGCTCAAAGTCATAGTCGGTGGTAATTATGTTGCAGAAGTTCATATTACGACTTCTGAGAAGCTTCTTTACCATATTTATTTAATCCAAGTTCTGCATGGCATATATATATATATATATATATATATATATATATATACATATATATATATATATATATATATATATATATATATATATCATATGTGTGTAAATAATTCCGAGGGATTCATTCGAAGAACAACAATTTGGCGAACAAGCTTGCTTTCAATGCTTCATCTGCTGGTCAATTACAACATATTATATAACTCAGGGAACAATGGAGGGAAATATGAATCTTGGTTGTTTATGCTTAGAAGACAACATGTTCAAAAAGGGGTAGACTGTGGTTGGGGTTGGAGTCGGGACTGTGAATGGTCCCATTCGAAATAGAGTTCCAATCCGTGGTTGATAAATTTGTATTGGAGCAAGGATGTGAAGGAAAAAACGGAGATGTAGCACGCTGGATTCATTGCTCTTCCGCATAGGTTGAACGTGTACGATTTTCAAAGCCATTAAGAAAACTCGATGTGCCGGAGCTAAGTAAATGTAAAATCAGGCATCAACACTTACATTGGGGAGGATGAGAATGGCTATTCGTGGCAGTATTATCTGACCCCCAGAAATTTGGCCTAACTAGATCTTAGAATCACGCGTGACTGACACTTAGTTTATTTATTGGTACCCACGCACTTCTTTCAAACAGATACTTATTTGACGGTTTCCATTGTCTGAATTACCCTAAGCAATGTATTACGTAATACACCATGGATATCAAAGCCCCAGTTACAACGTCGGCGCACTAAATACAAGACGGTTTTCACGATTGCTTCAGGTGCAGTATTCTGTGAACAGCCCAGAAAATGTCAACAACGCGTTAACCATGTGTCCGTCACGTGATCGACGCTGAGGTACGTTGTATGTTAAACACAAAGAGACTAACACTGAACACATTGATTACATATCATTAGTAAAACTGAATTGAATGCATCCGAATTCATTGCCTATGTTACTTTACTCCATTTAATTAAACTGGTAAGAAAGTGCTGTAGTTCACTACTGATCGCGGGAGTAAAAGATTTAGGCTTTCCTAAGCCGTTTCCTCCGTACTGATTATCACTCTGTCTAGCATTAGTTGGAATTCGGATGGATCAGAATTTTGAGACAACAGTCGTGTGACAGGACAAACGTTTTTGCATCTTTGTACATATACAGAAAAAAAATATAACTACATACTATTTCTAACAAGCGTAATCTAGAAAATGGGAAACCATTTAAAGTACAATCTGTCCAAACCCTCGGGATCATCTCAATTCCGTTGAAATCCCCACATACGGACGAATTCCGAGTTGTACTACTGACATCCATTCCAGTAGCCAAAAGCGTTTATCAGACACTATCGTTCAGTGGTGCAAATCGTGCCCGATGTGATCAATCAGAGAATCATTGACAGCAATGATGGCGAATATTGGCTGTCACAAAAATAATCCACTTCTCCTAAATAAAAAAGCTGTCCACCCGGATGTCTCCACGGTCTTTAGGATTTATGGGGTTTGCCTGTGTGTCTGTTTTCATAAATAAATTGATTGTGAACAGCACTGGAAATGGGAGTCAAAGGGTCACTTTTCCCCCCATTACCAATTAAACTAGTCACATTTTGGACTGGTGATAGAGCAAAAATTTAAGATTTTCTCACAAACCGATTCACAGATTCTATTCTTCGTACCGTGTGGCATTGCACGAGTTTCCAAGGAAACACGTAATAACATGAGTATCGATTATGTGGAATGAGAGCCGTTCATTGACCATTACATCTCGTTTCATGTTTCTCTGAGAAATTGACCTGGGATTGTAACAATTTATCGAAATGCTCTATGGCCGATAGATCTTCAGAAGCTTCATTCGTAGGGACTTTACACCTAGTTTATTTACATGTCTTGCGGAATATCTTCTGAAGGACAGTTTGGATGTGGCTCTACTCATACTGCATCGGATGAAGAAGACTTTAGTCATCTATCTTCTAATCTTCAAAGCATTGATTTTCTCTCATTGAACTGGTATATCTCTTAACAGTTCCAACTGTTCACAGCATATCGCGCAGCTATCGGAGTGCTTCGGAGTGACTTCAAACACTGACATTCACTGGACGTCTGATGCTACCAATTGCGTGTGCAAAATGCGGGGCCTTCGTCTTCAAATTCTGAAGTTCAGACGATTCCCAATCAAGCCCACAACTAGACATTTCTTTGTGCTTCAAGCACTTTGCCAATCTTACGATATTTCCACTACCTAATTGTTCCTGAATTGTTAAGGAATGATTTTGAAGTGACATGCCTCGAGGTATTCTTTCATTCTGTCATGTCTCCTCCATCCTGTTTGGTGAACCAATTAACAAGGTATATGAGTCACACATGATTGTCTGTGCAAATTATCAACAATTCAACCTACCCTCTCTCTCTCCGAAAATCTCATGAAATGCCACTCTTGCTCCAGAGCTCGCTCTTCATACAGTTTTAGTCCCATAAGAATAAACTTGTATAAGTATTCCCTGGTCCACTCACTCGGTGGTTTAGTAGTGAACAAATTTCCGGTCGCACCGAGCTACTTCGAAATCTTTTGGGCAGTATTTTTCACAGTTTCTGAGCCGAACGCCTTAGTTAAAGGCTTTTGTGCTGTAGTCCAAGAGCCACTCGTCATCAATGAATTAGTTCCATGTGGAAATATGAAGTATTCTATTCATTTTGCAGAACCACATAACTACAAATACAAAATGTTATTGTCCAGTTGCATGAATGTGAAATTGTGTCTATCGTAGAAAACACATTTTCTGTAATACCGTGAACAGATTTATGGGAAAACTCTTCAAAAAAGAAACTAAGGCATCCTGGCAAACTTTCATTGGCAAACTCGCATAAGCTCGCGTCTGTTCCATTCCAAAACGAGTTCGATGGAACTTTGAGAGCAGTTAATCTGTTAGTGAATAGAATTCCCATAAACCCGCACCTGAAAAGTTGGTCAAATAGAATAATGTTAATTCTCATTCCAGACTTGATCCTTATGAACAGTAGCTCTTATCGACTGGCTCACTATTTCACTTGTTGTGAAAGTACTGGGTTGTTGGATATTTTGACCACCGGGACCGTACAATTTACTTTGAATAACTTCTCATTACCTTTCACATTGTAATGATTCTAGAATGCGACAGTGAAAAAAGGAAAAACTGGTTAAGAATCTGAGTTACCGACGAGTAAAATTGATCATATGATTTGGTGGTTTTCTATGACCTACAAAAAATTAGAAAATACTAAGGGCTCATCAATCCAGTACTCCGGATTACCACGTACTAACTGGATCCCGAGAATGGCCTAAGGAACGGGCAACAAGCTAAAAGTTCCAATAGTTGTCAAAACAACGTAAAAGTCAGACGGACAGGTGAAAGACGGTTTGCACTGAAACAATATCGTCGACGTTTATTGAATAGAGCGACACTGGGCACAATACTAGCTAAGGGAGCTGAAGTTCCAACCATCCGCAAACAGATCAGTCAAAAGTGTGTTTTTCAATGGGTGGAAACCAATTATCCTTATAGCAAGCAGACAATCAACGAACAGCCCAGTGGCATCGAACAACATACAAATTGCCTAGAGCTAAGTACTAATTAATTATGTCTGTCTGTAGTAATTTTGGTCACGAATCTGCACATCTGTCCGTACCACCTGCCGTAACTAGCTCAATAGGTCATCACACTAGCACATCAGGCCCTCCACTTTTTGATAGGGCACGTCAGCTTGCACCCGACAAACCTAACATCGCGCAAGCTGAGTTTGAGCACATGCTTGAATCAGGTAGTATTCGCGCATCAGATGATCATTGGGCTCCACCACTCCACATGGTCCCTAAAAGTCAGGTGATTGGCGACCATACGGAGATTATAGGGCCCTCAATAGTACCACTGTTCCAGATAGGTATCCCATCCAGCATATTCAGCACATCACGGCCAACCTCAACGGTGCTTGTGTGTTCTTTAAAACAGATCAGGTACGTGCTTAACACCATCTCGGATGAGGATACGCTTAAGACAGCGGTAACGACACTCTTTGGTTTCTTCGAATTTCTACGAATTTCATTTGGGTTACGCAAAGCTGCACAAACCTTTCAGCGTTTGAGTTGACCTGGTTAGTAGGGACTTAGATATTGTTTTCGTCTACATAGACGACCTGATAGTAATTAGTAGATCTGAACAGGTCCACAAGCAACATCTACATCAGTTGTTTGAGCGTTTGGCCGCACATGGTATAACCATAAATGCGGACAAAAGTGTCGTTGGCCAAAATTCAATTCAGTTTTTTGGCCAAATCCCGAATGAGCCTCATCAGCTCAACTCTTGGGGCATGGGCTCAGGTGTTTCTGTGTTTGTGTGTGTGTGTGTGTGTGTGTGTGTGTGTGTGTGTGTGTGTGTGTGCGTTGTATCACCAGCCCATCAGAAAGACGTCAAATCCGCGCTGGAACAAGTGGTCACCGTCCTCTTCCACACTACTTCAGTTGGTCATGCGTTCTACGGTTCGATTAATCTCCGAGATAGACAGGAAACTAAAGGCATAGACCCAGACTGCTGGTTCATGAGCGTGAGTGCATTTTCGCGAGAAAGCCTATGTTCGCGTGGGAAAATATCCCAGTGCTCGTCTAGTGTACCACTTTTCCACCGATAGTGTAGCTGATATAGTCTATAAAATACAATTTGGTTTTGAGAGATTTTGAACGCAATTCGATTGTGACCACATATTGGGTCATCATTACACGATCAGAGAGCGGCATCTGTGAACTTATGCACAAAAACGAATCAGCGAATGGGAATATGGCCTAAGTGAACAACATGATTTCCATAAAAATAAGTATTTGTGTTTCTGTGCCACTTGATTATTATTCTTGCTATTATTATTACTATTATTATTATTATTATTATTATTATTAATATTATTATTATTGGAGCTGTCAGCAGCGGTGAGCGAAGTGTTGAGCTGTCGATGAAAACGGTCAACCATGCAGTTGGCTGCTGGGTGATATCTTGTCGTACGAGAACGATGACAGCCTAGCGTGCACAATGTTTCTCCAAACAGATGTGACTCAAACTGTATGCCGCGAGCAGTACTTACCGTTGCAGGGAAACCATATAATGAAACTCAACGTTCCATAAAAGTAGCTATTACTGTTTCTGTCTCTACGCTGGCAATGGGACCAGCCTCTAGCCAACGGGTGAAACGGTCGACCATAGTAAGAAGCTAACCGAAACCTTTACAGGGGCTGAGAGGACCAAAGATATTTTTATATGGGTATGAGAAAACCGTGACGATACAACTGGAAAGTGGCCTATTGGAGCCATTGTATGTCTACTTACATTTATTTGATCGTTTGCACTAGACGCAAAAACGAGCCCAATCCCGATTATCCTTTTCCATACTGTGCTGGGTGTACCCATTTGCCACTAGCTTGGTGGTGGCTTGGACGCCAAGATGGGATAAATTATGTAAAACGTCGAAAATTGTACGGTGCTAAGACGTGGGTACGATGGGGCGTGGGTGTGGCAAACTTGTGTCACACATTATCGAGCCCGAGGAAGTGGCCAAAGGAAACTCCGAAGGTTTGAGTGATGCGATCCGGTTTGGATCTGTGAAGCCCAATTCCGAATGTTGGACTGCAGCCAACAAGATTAAACTCGAAAAAGTACAGGTCATGAAGTACATCGAGATGTACCAACAGCCTCATTTGTTTATTTTGATGGGAAATAAAACAAGAGTCTGTGGTTTCTTTTCGGTCGACGTTTTTTCGTTGATAAGTGCGCGAAATCAGAAATCATCTAGAAGTAAATAGCTTTTAGAACCTTCGTAGCACCGGTTCTTGTGTCCACCTTCTACTTCAATGCTACCTGGATAAAAGTTTACATGTCAGATCGCCTTATTTTCAGAATTTGTCACAGGAATGGCGTATTCCCCAGCCACCCAAACGAGTTGAAGGTAGAAGAGAGGTTCTGTTACTTAAAAAACTGAATCACACTCCACTCATGTGCCACCCACATCTCCATATTGACATTCTGGTGACCTCGACTTATCACGGAAATATTTGCGGTCTGAACACCAAACTCAGATACTAAAAGCTTATGTAAACAGATTTATCTTTAGCCATATTACCGAACATTCCAATTGTCAACTGTCCGCTGCTACTCCTGTAATTGGAGCTCGATTTCTGTTCGTAAACAACACGGAATCTATGATCAAAGCCTGCCGACTGGTCATTATCCTCGTGAAGACCGCGTATCGTCCAGTATCACTTTTCTATAGAGTTATCGTCCATTCGGATTTTGTACTTAGCATGACACATAGATTCTTTGTGAATTATCCACCCCATACTTACTGTTTGTTCCATAGTATGAGCTAATCAAAACAGCTTGAGTCAGGCTTATTAATGTTTTACTTCGCTTCTTATTTACTATACATAAACGACACAACATTTCAGGAACGGAGTCACGATCAGTTAGAAGTTACCGAATGGGGAACTGACCAGTAGTGGCGGTGATTGCTGGATCCGAACTCGGAACCTCCAGGTTTGAGAGCCACCATGACGACCGTTTCACCACCGCGGGTCACAGTTCTACGCAAACTGATTTCTTTCTCTGACAAGTTTTCTACAAACCATATATAATATTATCTCAGCAGTTTCACAGATTCTGACCAATTCGGAGGAACACGAGTTGATTTTTTTCGGTCCAGTGTTACTACAACTTGTTTTTTGGAAACTAATCGGAAGGATATTCAGACACAAGCAAATGCTTCTTTCTCAATAGAATCATGTCCGAATTTTGTGCATTTTGTCAAATAAGTTACCAATGCTCCGTTTAAACATATCAGAGAATGTTAAATGTGGACTAAAGTTAATTGTTCTAGGTCAAATCGTGATTCATTTGTTTGTTTTTTCCCGACTACTTCTCAGTGACTTCCTAATTTTAACAAAAGGTGCATCAAACTCGGCCTTCATACCACAGTTGGTAATTTACTGGGGCATTACTACTAGTACTAACATCACTATTGTCATTATTGGTACCACTACTATTGGCACTACAATTACTATTACTTCGAATGATACTATTGCTATCACCAACACCATCATACCCACCATTACTATTTGTATTATCACTACGCTCAAGATTAGTCCAATAATCAGGCGCTCAGGGTATTTCACTGAGGTCCGCTGAAAAGACGTAAAGCCTGACATATGATCGTCGTGTTGGTGACGAGTTATTCACATTCAAGTTTAACGATCTCCGGGCGCCCCATCGTATACAGTAGTCCCTCTCATTGAGAAAAACTGGCTAGGATCGCTCAAATGGTTTCTTACTGAAGGGTATTGCTTTCTGGGTGAGAGATATTCGAAGGAAGATGATTTTACTGTAACTTAGAAGTGTTTCCTACAGGGGGATACTGAAATCAAGGAGGTTGCAATCTGAGGGACTACTACAGTAATGGTAGTAATGTTTAGTAGGAGTATCAGTGGTAGTAGTAGTAGTGGTATTAGTAGTAGTAGTAGTAGTAGCAGTGGTAGTGGTAGTAGTAATAGTAGTAGTAGCTCTAGTATGAAGTGTAATACTGCCCGGAAATATGCAGTAGAGAGAGCCTGTTCTAGTACGGATTGTCTAACTGTTATAGTATACTTTACCCACAATTCTCTGCACCGAGTTCGTACGCCAATGTTAGTTTAATGAGAAATCACTGTCGATCAATTCAACTCAAGCCAGATGGAACAGTTTTACAGCGTACACATTACTTTTTGAGGGTGAGTTTAACACCGGTGAGTCACTCAGTGAAGAAAGAATTGTTCCAGTAAGACTCAACTCGAAATGAGGCATTCTTCGACTCCGGTGATCGCGTTCAACCGTAACCATAGACTGAACTCGTTTCGAACAACTCTCAATTGTAATTCGTTTTAATCACAAAATAGTTAACTCGGACTGACGGAGATAGAAACAGAACTCAGTAAATCAAAACTGCAAACAAAAGTCGGAAGTACAATCAGGCTCAAGTATAACTAGCAAAATGAATAAGTTTGTGCACTCAACATACCATGTGATATGGATTATCTTCATGCTGGTTCGTCTCGCCTAAGACAACTATGAAGATTTTTGAAGTCATACAACAAGGTTCTAAAACTAATGTAAGGGTCATGACAATAACAATAACAACGACTGCAACCTGCATTCGTTCCGTCTCCAAGACTTCGATAAACACCTCCCCTCCCTCAACGCAATTCTTCTCGACGCGGCAAAACTCTTTGAGGTTGACCATTGCCAAAACTATACTGCACCATCTCGTCAGCTGGTTCTTCCTCAAAAATACAGTCAGAAAGCCCTGTGATCGGTGCTTTTGATTTGCTGGAATGAACATGCACATATGACCAATGAGTGCACACCTACCGCCCACAGATTGAACAAACGAGTAAATAGGAGCGAGAGGGAGAGAGAGAGAGAAGACCAGTTGAGAATTCGCAAACCGGTTGACTTATTCAGTTGTGATTGTTTGGTGCATCCGACTTTCCTAGTCGGAGTAGGTATATAAAAGTCGTCAGTTCGCCACACGACGCAAACAAGTTGAACAGATAGTGCGCTGTGTGTTGGTCCTGTTCAAATAAGATTGTAAGATTGGCTTCTCGTTTTAACTACTTGACTTTCTTTCAGATGCATTCGATTGGAATCGTGTTATTGTTCTTGTTGACTGGACTACTGGAATTTCGTGCCCAGGCTTCTACCCAAACAAGCTTCTCACAGTGCGTAACCCTGCTCCAGAAAGCGACAACAGATTGTGCGCAGGGCGGATCATCTTGTAGTGAGTGATTTTATCTATGGTTTCTGTAGCAAAAAATATTCACCCGGAATTTCATATCCCGTTGAGATTTTATTTCTTTACCTACAATTAAAAATGTGCAAATTTCGTTTTTTTTCCAGCAAACAAATTGTGCCGATCTTGCCTAATGGGAAAATTGCGAACCGATCCACT
This sequence comes from Fasciola hepatica, assembly GCA_948099385.1. Taxonomy (NCBI): domain Eukaryota; kingdom Metazoa; phylum Platyhelminthes; class Trematoda; order Plagiorchiida; family Fasciolidae; genus Fasciola; species Fasciola hepatica. Next base: position 22,135,155 of record CANUEZ040000019.1, read on the forward strand.
GTCAGATTGTGCCCAGGCTCGGACGATGCTTCGTTCTCTTGAACGAATGAATAATTCCTGAGCGAGTCATCGTCTTATATTCCGAATTTGCAAGAAAATAATTATTAACAAATAAAACTTGAATAATTGATTAGAAATTCTTTCTTTACACACCTTTGGAGGAGAGTACTGTTTGAAATCCATGCGAAAACACAACGAAGCCGTGCTCACAGATATTTTATAATCAACAGTTAAAAACCTTATCGTTTCTGTCCAATCTCACCTACGTAGAGACAAGCTCAGCTTCAGTTGTCCGGTGTTTATGTTATCACACTGCCAAATGATTCTGCAAGCATTTCTCCGACTTCCTCTGACCAGGTATGCTAGTCACATGAGCCATATTTTGATCTGTCAAAGACTGTTGCGATACTCATGTCTGCGGCAAAATTATGAAACGAATGAGTACGGAAACTACTAGCCCTTATGACTCCGGTTTATCAGCGTGCACTTAGGTCACTCAGCAAGCTGATGATCTTTGTACGACGGTATACGGTGGAAGCCTCCGTATGGTCAGTAGAAGCAAGCTTTGTTCTAAGACAAGCCCATATATGATCCATTGTCCTTCACTGGAGTGTGCCTCATACGGTGGAAACTGGGTAAACCATGACTAGCGTGTGGAGCATCCAAATAAAAGATCTATACAGGCGTGGTTCATCCTGAGTGATGGAGACCAAACTGTAGTGCACCGTGTCTCTCATCGAAGAGCAATTCATTGTTGCCTGTGACGATTGTCATGTCGAACATTCAGTGACACATGCGTGCCGCATCATGCAGTGAGAGGTTGAGAGAAGCAAATTACTGGGTCAAAATTTCAGTGAACGTAATAGATACACAAACTGCCGCGCAAATGTTGGGTACGATGTCTCGTCGGGTTAGTGATCATGCTTTTAAGATCGTTATACTCTGCTCGGACATGAAGACTAACACTTAAAATGTAAAACGTGAACATGTTACCCTCCAGCGCTCTTCAAGTTAATAAGTATTAGACTTGGCTTGCCGCCTTCAGAAACATTCCTTCATTGAGTCTTCATCGAGCTTAGCCATTATGGGTGGCACGATATTTGATTTGTTTATTGAGTGGTTCACGACACAGTTTCGACGCTCGAATTACCATCGAAACCAATGGAAACACTGTAAACACCTATTTAACCTAACACGCTAGAGAATTATCATAAGTGAGCTCCAACTTGGACTTGAACGCGGAGTCTCGCACACGCCCCACCTCCAAGTAATCAGAGCTCGGTAGTTGGACTTCTGTCAACACTGTGCAACAATCGCGCCTGTACTTCCCTGGCTTTCTGGACGGTAACAGCCCGTCGCCCGCACACCGACCGACTCCTGTGAAGGATGGTATTTCAGTAGTGACCTAAGTACAACGAAGGCATTGCAAATAATCTAGAGCTTGGATACTGGATCAGTATCAGTAGTAGGGCATTTACTTTGTTTGGGAAATTAATCCACATGCAATATCAACGATCACTGACTAGTCGGTTCGTTTTACACACTCGTGCTCACCCGACAGGTCTTTAGACAAACGCAAAGCTGTAAAATGAACTCAGTCAATTACGATTGTATTTGTGTAATGGAAAGTCCACTTGCAGTTTTCACATGAACGTATTATCTCATACACACGGAATCACGTGACGTACAAATGTGTAGCACAACACAAAGAATACAATAGCATAATCAATGATAAGTCACTCTCGTATATCACATCCGCCGCACGCTGAATTGAAGTACGGTTGTTTATAATCTCTCGGAGGCATCAAACGAATTCTTTTATATCTTCTTATAGGCTTTGTTCTATGCATAAGAAAATTGTCAATGAAGCGATCAAGTTCAAAAAAATGTATGGGGATCCACAGAATGAATTGTACACTTAAGCATGCGTACAATATTCTCCGTAAGACCGTTTGACTGTGAGTGATGAGGAGCAGTGTGTACGTTTGCAACTAAGAGCTCTACACCACTCATCCAAGAGGTTAGCAGTGAAATAAGTACCATTATCAGTAACTGATGCAAACGTGACTTCTTCGCGGAACGTTTTCTTGGAGCACAATCAGTGTTTAGTCTGATGTCAATGAAGTTGCCAGGTATTACGTTGATCAGCGAAAAAATGCATGGAAGACAACAACGGCATATTACCCAAGTAGGGTCCACAACAGTCGCATGTACTGGTTACAATGCCACACACGACACCGAACAAGGAAGCCATTTTGACGGTTTCGAATGTTAGTAAAAACGGAAATAAAACATTACGAGATACAAGCTGTAAGGGTAATTGCTGAAGCATCGATAGACGGCTCAGTTTCGTTGGCAGACAGCACCTCTTCGTCTGTCCAAAAGTGATGACAAAGCTCAGGTCAGCGAAGCGGGTCGATGACCCAGTCAGTTCGTGACGAAACGGAACGAAACCACCCTATCAGCCGCAAACAATCGCCCTCACCGAACCGAGTGGAGTTGACCAGTCAGCAGCCAACATTTGCTTTAACCAACCGTAGAGGAAGTTGGCAGTCGAAGACGTGAACTAAACAGCCACTCAGAAGACCCGGTTATGACAGGAGTTCTGAATCAGTGACCTTCGTACCATGATTATGATTTCATTCACCTAAGTATTCTATATAAACTGTTTGATTTTGCAAAGTAAACGTGACGATTGGTAGGCACAAGAGTTTTCTCACTAGAGCTAGTAGGATGGAACGGAACAAAAGCATTTTGTTTATTCTTCTCGATTGCGTACGTATAATATATCAGCTTATATATGATACGATACATGGGATACACAGTGGACGACTGAGGAAAATGTTTACTACAATTAAATCAGCTATTTTTGTGGGATTAACCGGTTTATGCCGGGTAAGACAGATCGTTTGTAATGCCTGTTACTGTGCCCAAACACGGGGTTTTCTATCTTTATCAACATAGCTTCTCTAAACGCCCGCGGTTTTGCATTCCGTCTGTGTAATTATACTCTGAATGACAGAATCAGTTCAACCTGGTAACCTATTGAAAGTAGGTGCCTCGAGATAGCCGATGATGGATTTCTTGCCGATACAGTAGTCCTCTACCATCAAGAAACACTAGACGGGATCGCTCAAACTGTTTCTTGCTGGAAGGTATTGCATTCAAGGAGGAAGATTATTAAAAGGAAATAATCACATAAGTAGTATCACTCTTACCGCGGAGATTGTTAAAAAAATTGTGCGATCTGCGAGGTGTTGCGATGCTTGATCTCAGAGTTTGTCAAAATTCGATACAAAAACGGATTACTAATAAGTGTCCGGGGTAACACTGACGCGCGAATAATACCGATCTCTTAGCACGAGACTGAAGCTCTCCCACTTCCAATCAGTTAAAGTCCAAAACACTTCTTCTGACTGATCCAAATAGTACTCGATCAGTATGATTAGAACTCGCCAAACCCAGTGGTTTAGTGCTTCTAACCTGTTTATTACATGGTTGCGAATGATTGCGGTAGAAAAGGCATACTGCATAGTTTAAAAGGCCTACGGAACTATTAGGGCCAGCCGGTAACCAGACTCTGAGGCTTAGATTGGAGAACCCCGTAAGGTCAGTTGTGGTAACAAGCCAGAAAACTGGTATCATATCGCTAGACGAAACTGTACAATCAATTTTGTTCACAAAACGAAAGTCTCAAATATATTCGACCCGAAAATGTTCCTTGTTTTAGGGTGAAATCGCAATGAAAGTATTGCTTGTACGGTTCTGGGGAGATTTTCTATAGAGAACATTTTCTTGTATAGCTAAAGTGTTTCTTGCAGAAAGGTTATTGCCGTCAAGGAGGTTGCAACCTAGAGGACTATTTGCTTTGTGCAGTTTAACTGATTCATTCAGTACAAAAGCCATTTCGTAATGTGTTCAGTCACTGAGTCAAGTTTTGTTGTTCTACCGATGTACTTGTCACCGCAACTGCACGTAAACTGGTGGACAACACGTGCGGCATTGGGAGCAATATGACTGTCAGATTGATCTTTTATTCTTAATCAACTGGTGGTCTGAACTATGCGTAACTGGGCTGTCATATACGTTCGCCTAAGAGACATAAATGGTCAGAAATGTGGTCACCTTTAAAAGGAACGAATAAAGTGTCTAGCTTCCGTTCAGCTGTCAAAATGTGTCCCTTTTTGCAATGTGGTTTACTTTGGTGGTGTCCCATTAACTTTTTCGGATAACCATTGGCCAAAAGGTTTCCATGGTAAAATCTTCTTCCTCTCGAAGCTGATCAGGAGTACAGATTTCTCGGTCCCTGTGAAAAAGTGTACCCATCAAACCGCATTTCTACGCAATTGGGCTGGAACTGAAAAACTGCATGTAACGTCCGCTCCATGTTGAGTTTCTATGAGTGGCCGGTTATAGTTTGCCGTCCGGAGGCATTGTGATTAAAATAGCTAAGAAGGGTAAACCCAAGTTGTATTCTTTTTCATAAGACACGGATAATTTCGGATGGATAGAACTGAAAATATTACAGAACTGGATAAAATTGCCATCATTTGAAATCAATAAAATATCGTCATCATGGTGTCTGTACAAAGGAAATCGGATAATTTGATCGGTCCGTTGGTTTTCGATCATTCCCAGGAAAATATCTGATACTTTGGGACCTAGGGACTTCCCGTTGCCACACCATCCACCTGTCTGTATGCCTTTCGCTCAAACGGCTTGGACAGAACATTCTTGTCCACGAATCTCTCCAGAGTCTATTTCAAACAATAATCATGTTCCTCCTTTGAGGCTCCGAAGACGATCACATCACTCAAACAAAACCCTCGATCACCCTGTCAATGACAACATTGAAAATGCCAAAAGAAACGCGTAAATCGAAAGGTAGAAAACTGCCACATCAAGTACGAGACGCCGGAAAGCGAACAATCGTTTTCAATTCATGCTCTGTGTGCCCTAACAGTCCATGTGGGTGAGGCAACTGGGATGTGTTAGCCATTGGGTGGGTGGAAAGGTCTTTATTGTGTGTGTGTGTGTGTGTGTGTGTGTGTGTGTGTGTGTGTGTGTGTGTGTGTGTGTGTGTGTGTTGAGAGTTGTATGCCCACCGTCACGCGGGATAATCGATCGTGGGTTTTGGACGCTCGGTCGGCGAGTCATAGCTTCCGGTCTTAGCAGGGCAGCGGAAGGGCCAGATACAACACTTTTGAGAATTGGATCTATCCGGCCGCCTCTACACAATGGAATATCTTGTGCCCAGACTACACGCATCAGGAGCTGGCAAGACCAGACAGAAATGGCAGTAATGAATTCTGACAGATTTGATAAGAACAAACTCATTTATATATAGAATAAGGCACGTACCTATTGCCAGATAACCTACTGACCAGTCATAAAGCAAACCCGCTGCACCCACACGCTCCAATTGTCAAGGTTCGGCTTCACCTTATTGGCTGGATTCTGGGAATGCAGCGCACTGGACCTCGTGCGGAAGCATTCAAATCGGCTCAAATACCCAGCCATCCTCAGCCAAAACTCGAGCTGTTTAACAATGACCAATAGTCCTATACCCTTGACGCACCACCTTTGGCTATTTCTTTGTAAACAAGTCATATCAAAACGTACAGCAATATTATGACGGCAACAAATTGTACTATTAGCAATACTTGAAAAAACGCGCCTTCTCGATCTGTGATCTGAACCATTGGCCGATTAAGTTGTCTCCTAATGATTCCACGAGTTAGTAAAGGTTCGTTACCCCGGAAATATGTGACGTTAAATAGGAACCGAAGAGTCTGGTGCTCTGTAACAATCGTAAAATTCAGTCCAAAGAGGTGCAGTCGACGTACCTCCTAGAAAAACGACCAAAGCTTCCTTCTGCGTCTACGAATAACCCCGCTTCTCGGCATTCAGAAGATGCGAGATGCAGATAATCGGATGTCCATCCTGTTTCAAAACTGCTCTAGTGCCCACCTCGGACGACTTGATGATGAACACGGTTCGCTTAAATCACGTGAATGGAGCTAGCATTGGTCGGTAGACAGTATTTCGTATAAGACCACAGTGTCTCCTCACACTCCGCTTCTCACTCCTACAATTGGGATGACTGGGCCCGGAATAATGGTTCAGTTCGTGTCGCCAGTTTTGAAATCAGTCGGGAATAGTATTGCAGGCATCCCAGGACTGGCCGTAAATCTGAACCTCTTTGGACTCCACTGGATTGAAAAAATCCGCTTCCTAGATGTACCACTCACCCATGTCTGAAACGGTTTAGAGCCGTCACAACAGAGCATGCAGATCTCCGATCACCTGGCTTCCGAAATGACACCAAGTCTACAACAGAAATTTCCCTCTGTTTTCCTAAATGGTCTCAGGTGCTGCACCAAGATACCAGCCACTCTGTGTCTGCTTCCTGGTACGAAACCTGTTTTCCAACTAAAACGACTAGTTCCATACGCTTCTCTCCCTGCGGTTGACCAATAATTTGGACGCCGTCAGTGAGATGGTATGCTACAACTTGTGAATTATTTCGACTAGGCTCTGACAATCTTCGTGGTCAAGAAACCCAGCTTTAAGGTTCGAATATGTGCTGACTTCTCCACTTATCTCAATGCTGCTCTCGATATGCATCAGCACCCTTTCCGAAGAACTTGTTCGCTAAACTTAATGGTGGAGCATGCTTTGCGCAGCTGGAATTTTGGAAGCATATCTACAAGTCGAGGTAGATGGAGATTCTCGGGAACTCTCTACAATCAACAATAATCTTGGATTGTTCCAGTTCATCCGTTTGCTCCTTGGTGTGAAGACTGCTCTTGTCATTTTACAATATCATGGAGACCACGTTGACAGGACCTGAGGGAGCTGCTGCTTATCTACCCATCATCGTCCCGGGCACAAATCCAGACAAATAGTCGCAGCGTTTGGAAACGGCACTCAGTCACATTCAATACTACAACTCCCGATTAAAAGGAGGAGGTGTCAACGAGTCGAAAATCTCCCTGAAAAGATGTCATCAGCGAGGGGCATTCATCATTCTTTCAACCCAAAGGGAAGTGCTTTGTTGACACTAATCGATGACCGACTCGCATATTTCACACAGCAGTGCAGTCGTGACGCATGTATTCATGAACCAATCGTTTCGTTACACATCACTTTTCACATCGAACAATGACTGACAGCTTACTGCATAACTTTCACCCCAACTTGTCAACGAATTAGCCGTCGGCACGCTGTGATCCAATTTAGCCAATCACATTCGAGCACCACGCTTTGCATTCAATAACAACGCCATATATATCCACGTGTTCCTTTTTCATGTTGTATAATGAGTTGATTTCCGGCTATACAAGAATACAGTTTCCGTGCTGGATCGTGGTTACTTAACCTTGGGAATTAGATGACCGAGAGGTCACTGGTCGAGAATGAACCAAAAAGGTTTACCCATTGACACAACAGCCTGTTAGTCTGATTGATTGCTCCGTTGATTCCAAATTTTCCTACTGTTCATAGTCTTCTGTCACCTGAGTAGTTAAGCCCCATGTGGTGTGTAGACTTTGTCGGCCTGGCTTAACACACCCAAACGGATTAGTAACTTTGCCTCAGGGAGATGATCACGACACTCCGACATCCCTTCTCCAGTGCACGTCGTTCACCAAATCAACTCCAAAGACCACTCAAGTCACCAAAGCTTACAACCTTCAATGTACGAATTTTAAAGCAAAAAGATTAGTAAGAAGCCTAACGCGCACTCTAGAGACCCTAACCATAGATGTGTGCTGCAGATTCGAGACACGTATCCAGGATCCCATCATAGTAATTCGACTCAATTCGCCTTATGGATGTGCCTTCATTCTGCGCTTATCTGGGGATGCCGCCACCTCCGTATCTAGTCACGTGAGTGTCAGAATCCCTCTGAGCACCACAGTGGTGTGTTTCAAGTGTCCGGATTTCAACAAATAACAGGTTATGTGTAACTCGTTTGGAAGGTTCGTTCAAGGTAAATAGAGGGCGTGAGAAAAACCGGTGTATGTTTGTTGTCTCTGTCTATGCTCCCATTGACCTTAGTTCCAATCGGTACTATCTACAACTACACGGCCCCTTACATTCTACTGAAATTTAGTCGTTTTAGCTGGAGACCTCAATGCTCATGTTGCTCACCCACGTCCCGACGAGCGAATTCTTGAATGTCAAAATGATGCTAGCTCTCGACGCGCGAACAGCGGAAACCGTCCGCTGTACATGTGTGCAGATCATCGTTTATGTCCTTCAAGTAAGTATTTCTGGTGTAGCCCTAGACACACATTGACATGGTGACCGCCTCCTGCTCACCAGACTTGAAGACAGGATAAATGACAATAGGTTGCCACTGGCTTGGTTCATTTGAGTCCTCTTTGTCTTATAAGAGCACATACCTAGACTCTGGCCATGCAATCCCAGAGGGTGGATTATTAGTATGCCAAACAGCCGTCCATTGGGTCTCACCGCAATCTCTCAACTTCCTGGATGACTTTCGGCATATCTTTGCTGGTAGCATAAATCATAGAGCATCTACCCAGTTATGGACAAAACTGGCAAGAAGTCACGTAGAAACCGTGAAGTCTGGTGGTCCCAGCGCGCAGCCAAGACTGAACAAGCTGCTGGCGCTGGCGAACCCCTGAAGCTTTTCCAACTCACCCGATCTACGGGTAGAATGGAGCTTAGCTTGGGCGAGACAACCTTTCAGCTTCCACGTCGTATTTAGCGCTGAGCGGAGCATTTCCAGTAGCAACTCAACTCGTCCTCAGGGCCAGTTTCCTCACACGGCACTTTCGTTGGATCAGTTCCTACTCTGTGGACTGTCTGTACTATCCCGCTCGCCGAGGAAGAGATCGCTTCTGTAATTCGGTTCCTTAAATGCAATAAGGCCCTTATCCCAGATGACCTAACTCCGGCCCTCATAAAGGATGGTGAGGTGTCACGCACCCAACAACTAACCAATCTTGTATACGAGATCTGCGTTTATGGAAGCGTTTCACCAAACTGCAACTTTTCATCTATCATCCCAATCTAGAAAAGTGTGCTCACAAACTCCACCAATTTCGTCGGTTAGGATACGCATTACTTATGCCACCATATTGACTCCCCCGTCGTGCTTTGTTCGCATAGTCTGGGGCTGATTGGGGGAAGCAGTGTTGAGGATGCGACACCGGTCGGTCAAAATGTTGACATAGGGGCTTGCATTCATCGGTATATCACGTCAGCCTGGCCGGGGACCCCGCAATCCACAACACGCCTGGTTGGAAGTTATGGAGGTATTGGCCGACACGTTGTCTATAGATGACCTGGTTCAGTTGGAAGGCCACACCCCATCGCCCGTCCAGAATCAAGGACAAGGTCGGAGTCAACGAAGTAGACAGCACGTCATCGGCTGTCCAGAATCGAAGACAAAAGGGAAGCCAGCCAAGCGGATCAATGAACCAATCAGTGACCAACATTTGTCTGAAACGATCAAGGCCAAACCAACCAATCCAGGTGCAACCTGATAAGCCGGACAGAACAGTCGTTTAGGAATATCACTAGATCAATAAGTTTTCATACAAAGATTTGGTTATGGTCACCATATATCTCATATATACAATCAGTTTTGTGCCTATAAACTGAGGTGGTTTGAAGGTAGGAAAGTCTTCTTACCAGTATTCTCTAGTGGGCGGGAACTGAACTGAAACCTTGTCGGATATGGCTCAAAGTCATAGTCGGTGGTAATTATGTTGCAGAAGTTCATATTACGACTTCTGAGAAGCTTCTTTGCCATATTTATTTATTCCATGTTCTGCATGGCATATATATATATATATATATATATATATATATATATATATATATATATATGTATACATATTGTGTATGTGTGTGTGTAAAGAATTCCGACGGATTCATTCGAAGAACAACAATTTGGCGAACAAGCTTGCTTTTCAGTGCTTCATCTGCTGGTCAATTACAACATATTATATAACTCAGGGAACAATGGAGGGAAATATGAATCTTGGTTGTTTATGCTTAGAAGACAACATGTTGGGGTTGGAGTCGGGACTGTGAATGGTCCCATTCGAAATAGAGTTCCAATCCGTGGTTGATAAATTTGTATTGGAGCAAGGATGTGAAGGAAAAAACGGAGATGTAGCACGCTGGATTCATTGCTCTTCCGCATAGGTTGAACGTGTACGATTTTCAAAGCCATTAAGAAAACTCGATGTGCCGGAGCTAAGTAAATGTAAAATCAGGCATCAACACTTACATTGGGGAGGATGAGAATGGCTATTCGTGGCAGTATTATCTGACCCCCAGAAATTTGGCCTAACTAGATCTTAGAATCACGCGTGACTGACACTTAGTTTATTTATTGGTACCCACGCACTTCTTTCAAACAGATACTTATTTGACGGTTTCCATTGTCTGAATTACCCTAAGCAATGTATTACGTAATACACCATGGATATCAAAGCCCCAGTTACAACGTCGGCGCACTAAATACAAGACGGTTTTCACGATTGCTTCAGGTGCAGTATTCTGTGAACAGCCCAGAAAATGTCAACAACGCGTTAACCATGTGTCCGTCACGTGATCGACGCTGAGGTACGTTGTATGTTAAACACAAAGAGACTAACACTGAACACATTGATTACATATCATTAGTAAAACTGAATTGAATGCATCCGAATTCATTGCCTCTGTTACTTTACTCCATTTAATTAAACAGGTAAGAAAGTGCTGTAGTTCCCTACTGATCGCGGGAGTAAAAGATTTAGGCTTTCCTAAGCCGTTTCCTCCGTACTGATTATCACTCTGTCTAGCATTAGTTGGAATTCGGATGGATCAGAATTTTGAGACAACAGTCGTGTAACAAGACAAAATTTTTTGCATCTTTGTACATATACAGAAAAAAAATATAACTACATACTATTTCTAACAAGCGTAATCTAGAAAATGGGAAACCATTTAAAGTACAATCTGTCCAAAAACCTCGAGATCATCTCAATTCCGTTGAAATCCCCACATACGGACGAATTCCGAGTTGTACTACTGACATCCATTCCAGTAGCCAAAAGCGTTTATCAGACACTATCGTTCAGTGGTGCAAATCGTGCCCGATGTGATCAATCAGAGAATCATTGACAGCAATGATGGCGAATATTGGCTGTCACGAAAATAATCCACTTCTCCTAAATAAAAAGGTTGTCCACCAGGATGTCTCCACGGTCTTTAGGATTTATGGGGTTTGCCTGTGTGTCTGTTTTCATAAATAAATTGATTGTGAACAGCACTGGAAATGGGAGTCAAAGGGTCACTTTTCCCCCCATTACCAATTAAACTAGACACATTTTGGACTGGTGATAGAGCAAAAATTTAAGATTTTCTCACAAACCGATTCACAGATTCTATTCTTCGTACTGTGTGGCATTGCACGAGTTTCCAAGGAAACACGTAATAACATGAGTATCGATCATGTGGAATGAGAGCCGTTCATTGACCATTACATCTCGTTTCATGTTTCTCTGAGAAATTGAACTGGGATTGTAACAATTTATCGAAATGCTCTATGGCCGATAGATCTTCAGAAGCTTCATTCGTAGGGACTTTACACCTAGTTTATTTACATGTCTTGCGGAATATCTTCTGAAGGACAGTTTGGATGTGGCTGTACTCATACTGCATCGGATGAAGAGGACTTTAGTCATCTATCTTCTAATCTTCAAAGCATTGATTTTCTCTCATTGAACTGGTATATCTCTTAACAGTTCCAACTGTTCACAGCATATCGCGCAGCTATCGGAGTGCTTCGGAGTGACTTCAAACACTGACATTCACTGGACGTCTGATGCTACCAATTGCGTGTGCAAAATGCGGGGCCTTCGTCTTCAAATTCTGAAGTTCAGACGATTCCCAATCAAGCCCACAACTAGACATTTCTTTGTGCTTCAAGCGCTTTGCCAATCTTACGATATTTCCACTACCTAATTGTTCCTGAATTGTTAAGGAATGATTTTGAAGTGACATGCCTCGAGGTATTCTTTCATTCTATCTTGTCTCCTCCATCCTGTTTGGTGAACCAATTAACAAGGTATATGAGTCACACATGATTGTCTGTGCAAATTATCAACAATTCAACCTACCCTCTCTCTCTCTCCGAAAATCTTATGAAATGCCACTCTTACTCCAGAGCTCGCTCTTCATACAGTTTTAGTCCCATAAGAATAAACTTGTATAAGTATTCCCTGGTCCATTCACTCGGTGGTTTAGTAGTGAACAAATTTCCGGTCGCACCGAGCTACTTCGAAATCTTTGTGGAGTATTTTCCATAGTTCCCAAGTCAAACACAACAGTTTAGGGTTTTTGTGCTGTAGTCCAAGAGCCACTCGTCATCAATGAATCGGTTCTATGTGGAAATATGAAGTATTCTATTCATTTTGCAGAACCACATAACTACAAATACAAAATGTTATTGTCCAGTTGCATGAATGTGAAATTGTGCCTATCGTAGAAAACACATTTTCTGTAATACCGTGAACAGATTTATGGGAAAACTCTTCAAAAAAGAAACTAAGGCATCCTGGCAAACTTTCATTGGCAAACTCGCATAAGCTCGCGTCTGTTCCATTCCAAAACGAGTTCGATGGAACTTTGAGAGCAGTTAATCTGTTAGTGAATAAAATTCCCATAAACCCGCACCTGAAAAGTTGGTCAAATAGAATAATGTTAATTCTCATTCCAGACTTGATCCTTATGAACATTAGCTCTTATCGACTGGCTCACTATTTCACTTGTTGTGAAAGTACTGGGTTGTTGGATATTTTGACCACCGGGACCGTACAATTTACTTTGAATAACTTCTCATTACCTTTCACATTGTAATGATTCTAGAATGCGACAGTGAAAAAAGGAAAAACTGGTTAAGAATCTGAGTTACCGACGAGTAAAATTGATCATATGATTTGGTGGTTTTCTATGACCTACAAAAAATTAGAAAATACTAAGGGCTCACCAATCTAGTACTCCGGATTACCACGTACTAACTGGATCCCGAGAATGGCTTAAGGAACGGGCAACAAGCTAAAAGTTCCAATGGTTGTCAAAACAAGGTAAACGTCAGACGGACAGGTGAAAGACGGTTTGCACTGAAACAATATCGTCGACGTTTATTGAATAGAGCGACACTGGGCACAATACTAGCTAAGGGAGCTGAAGTTCCAGCCATCCGCAAACAGATCAGTCAAAAGTGTGTTTTTCAATGGGTGGAAACCAATTATCCTTATAGCAAGCAGACAATCAACGAACAGCCCAGTGGCATCGAACAACATACAAATTGCCTAGAGCTAAGTACTAATTAATTATGTCTGTCTGTAGTAATTTTGGTCACGAATCTGCACATCTGTCCCTACTACCTGCCGTAACTAGCTTAATAGGTCATCACACTAGCACATCAGGCCCTCCACTTTTTGATAGGGCACGTCGGCTTGCACCCGACAAATCTAACATCGCGCAAGCTGAGTTTGAGCACATGCTTGAATCAGGTAGTATTCGCGCATCAGATGATCATTGGGCTCCACCACTCCACATGGTCCCTAAAAGTCAGGTGCTTGGCGACCATACGGAGATTATAGGGCCCTCAATAGTACCACTGTTCCAGATAGGTATCCCATCCAGCATATTCAGCACATCACGGCCAACCTCAACGGTGCTCGTGTGTTCTTGAAAATAGATCAGGTACGTGCTTAACACCAGATTCCCATCACGGATGAGGATACGCTTAAGACAGCGGTAACGACACTCTTTGGTTTCTTCGAATTTATACGAATTTCATTTGGGTTACGCAAAGCTGCACAAACCTTTCAGCGTTTGAGTTGACCTGGTTACTAGGGGTTTAGATATTGTTTTCGTCTACATAGACGATCTGCTAGTAATTAGTAGATCTGAAGATGCACACAAGCAACATCTACACCAGTTGTTCGAGCTTTCGGCTGCACATGGTATAACCATCAATGCGGACAAAGTGTCGTTGGCCAAAATTCAATTCAGTTTTTAGGCCAAATCCCGAATGAGCCTCAGAAGATCAACTCTTGGGGCATGGGCTCAGGTGTTTCTGTGTTTGTGTGTGTGTGTGTGTGTGTGTGTGTGTGTGTGTGTGCGTTGTATCACCAGCCCATCAGAAAGACGTCAAATCCGCGCTGGAACAAGTGGTCACCGTCCTCTTCCACACTACTTCAGTTGGTCATGCGTTCTACGGTTCGATTAATCTCCGAGATAGACAGGAAACTAAAGGCATAGACCCAGACTGCTGGTTCATGAGCGTGAGTGCATTTTCGCGAGAAAGCCTATGTTCGCGTGGGAAAATATCCCAGTGCTCGTCTAGTGTACCACTTTTCCACCGATAGTGTAGCTGATATAGTCTATAAAATACAATTTGGTTTTGAGAGATTTTGAACGCAATTCGATTGTGACCACATATTGGGTCATCATTACACGATCAGAGAGCGGCATCTGTGAACTTATGCACAAAAACGAATCAGCGAATGGGAATATGGCCTAAGTGAACAACATGATTTCCATAAAAATAAGTATTTGTGTTTCTGTGCCACTTGATTATTATTCTTGCTATTATTATTACTATTATTATTATTATTATTATTATTATTAATATTATTATTATTGGAGCTGTCAGCAGCGGTGAGCGAAGTGTTGAGCTGTCGATGAAAACGGTCAACCATGCAGTTGGCTGCTGGGTGATATCTTGTCGTACGAGAACGATGACAGCCTAACGTGCACAATGTTTCTCCAAACAGATGTGACTCAAATTGTGCGCCGCGAGCAGTATTTTCCGTTGCAGGGAAACCATATAATGAAACCCAACGTTCCATAAAAGTAGCTATTACGGTTTCTGTCTCTACGCTGGCAATGGGACCAGCCTCTGGCCAACGGGTGAAACGGTCGACCATAGTAAGAAGCTAACCGAAACCTTTACAGGGGCTGAGAGGACCAAAGATATTTTTATATGGGTATGAGAAAACCGTGACGATACAACTGGAAAGTGGCCTATTGGAGCCATTGTATGTCTACTTACATTTATTTGATCGTTTGCACTAGACGCAAAAACGAGCCCAATCCCGATTATCCTTTTCCATACTGTGCTGGGTGTACCCATTTGCCACTAGCTTGGTGGTGGCTTGGACGCCAAGATGGGATAAATTATGTAAAACGTCGAAAATTGTACGGTGCTAAGACGTGGGTACGATGGGGCGTGGGTGTGGCAAACTTGTGTCACACATTATCGAGCCCGAGGAAGTGGCCAAAGGAAACTCCGAAGGTTTGAGTGATGCGATCCGGTTTGGATCTGTGAAGCCCAATTCCGAATGTTGGACTGCAGCCAACAAGATTAAACTCGAAAAAGTACAGGTCATGAAGTACATCGAGATGTACCAACAGCCTCATTTGTTTATTTTGATGGGAAATAAAACAAGAGTCTGTGGTTTCTTTTCGGTCGACGTTTTTTCGTTAATAAGTGCACGAAATCAAAAATCATCTAGAAGTAAATAGCTTCAAGAACCTCCGTGGCACCGGTTCTTGTGTCCACCTTCTATTTCAATGCTACCTGGATAAAAGTTTACATGTCAGACCGACTTATTTTCAGAATTTGTCACAGGAATGGCGTATTCCCCAGCCACCCAAACGAGTTGAAGGTGGAAGAGAGGTTCTGTTACTTAAAAAACTGAATCGCACTCCACTCATGTGCTACCCACATCTCCATATTGACATTCTGGTGACCTCGACTTATCACGGAAATATTTGCGGTCTGAACACCAAACTCAGATACTAAAAGCTTATGTAAACAGATTTATCTTTAGCCATATTACCGAACATTCCAATTGTCAACTGTCCGCTGCTACTCCTGTAATTGGAGCTCGATTTCTGTTCGTAAACAACACGGAATCTATGATCAAAGCCTGCCGACTGGTCATTATCCTCGTGAAGACCGCGTATCGTCCAGTATCACTTTTCTATAGAGTTATCGTCCATTCGGATTTTGTACTTAGCATGACACATAGATTCTTTGTGAATTATCCACCCCATACTTACTGTTTGTTCCATAGTATGAGCTAATTAAAACAGCTTGAGTCAGGCTTATTAATGTTTTGCTTCGCTTCTTATTTACTATACATAAACGACACAACATTTCAGGAACGGAGTCACGATCAGTTAGAAGTTACCGAATGGGGAATTGACCAGTAGTGGCGGTGATTGCTGGATCCGAACTCGGAACCTCCAGGTTTGAGAGCCACCATGACGACCGTTTCACCACCGCGGGTCATAGTTCTACGTAAACTGATTTCTTTCTCTGACAAGTTTTCTACAAACCATATATAATATTATCTCAGCAGTTTCACAGATTCTGACCAATTCGGAGGAACACGAGTTGATTTTTTTCGGTCCAGTGTTACTACAACTTGTTTTTTGGAAACTAATCGGAAGGATATTCAGACACAAGCAAATGCTTCTTTCTCAATAGAATCATGTCCGAATTTTGTGCATTTTGTCAAATAAGTTACCAATGCTCCGTTTAAACATATCAGAGAATGTTAAATGTGGACTAAAGTTAATTGTTCTAGGTCAAATCGTGATTCATTTGTTTGTTTTTTCCCGACTACTTCTCAGTGACTTCCTAATTTTAACAAAAGGTGCATCAAACTCGGCCTTCATACCACAGTTGGTAATTTACTGGGGCATTACTACTAGTACTAACATCACTATTGTCATTATTGGTACCACTACTATTGGCACTACAATTACTATTACTTCAAATGATACTATTGCTATCACCAACACCATCATACCCACCATTACTATTTGTATTATCACTACGCTCAAGATTAGTCCAATAATCAGGCGCTTAGGGTATTTCACTGAGGTCCGCTGAAAAGACGTAAAGCCTGACATATGATCGTCGTGTTGGTGACGAGTTATTCACATTCAAGTTTAACGATCTCCGGGCGCCCCATCGTATACAGTAGTCCCTCTCATTGAGAAAAACTGGCTAGGATCGCTCAAATGGTTTCTTACTGAGGGGTATTGCTTTCTGGGTGAGAGATATTCGAAGGAAGAGAATTTTACTGTGACTTAGAAGTGTTTCCTACAGGGAGATACTGAAATCAAGGAGGTTGCAATCTGAGGGACTACTACAGTAATGGTAGTAATGTTTAGTAGGAGTATCAGTGGTAGTAGTAGTAGTGGTAGTAGTAGTAGTAGTAGTAGTAGTAGTAGTAGTAGTAGTAGCTGTAGTATGAAGTGTAATACTGACCGGAAATATGCAGTAGAGAGAGCCTGTTCTAGTACGGATTGTCTAACTGTTATAGTATACTTTACCCACAATTCTCTGCACCGAGTTCGTACGCCAATGTTAGTTTAATGAGCAATCACTGTCGACCAATTCAACTCCAGCCAGATGGAACAGTTTTACAGCGTACACATTAACTTTTGAGGGTGAGTTTACCACTGGTGAGTCACTCAGTGAAGAAAGAATTGTTCCAGTAAGACTCAACTCGAAATGAGGCATTCTTCGACTCCGGCGATCGTGTTCAACCGTAACCATAGACTGAACTCGTTTCGAACAACTCTCAATTGTAATTCGTTTTAATCACAAAATAGTTAACTCGGACTGACGGAGATAGAAACAGAACTCAGTAAATCAAAACTGCAAACAAAAGTCGGAAGTACAATCAGGCTCAAGTATAACTAGCAAAATGAATAAATTTGTGCACTCAACATAACTCATACCGTGTGATGTGGATTATATTCATGCCGATTTGTCTCGCCTAAGACAACTATGAAGATTTTTGAAGTCATACAACAAGGTTCTAAAACTAATGTAAGGGTCATGACAATAACAATAACAACGACTGCAACCTGCATTCGTTCCGTCTCCAAGAATTCGATAAACACCTCCCCTCCCTCAACGCAATTCTTTTCGACGCGGCAAAACTCTTTGAGGTTGACCGTTGCCAAAATGTACTGCTCCATCTCGTCAGCTGGTTCTTCCTCAAAAATACAGTCAGAAAGCCCTGTGATCGATGCTTTTGATTTGCTGGAATTAACATGCACATATGACCAATGAGTGCACACCTACCGCCCACAGATTGAACAAACGAGTAAATAGGAGCGAGAGGGAGAGAGAGGGAGAGAGAGAGAGAGAGAGAGAGGGAGAGAGAGAAAGAGAGAAGACCAGTTGAGAATTCGCAAACCGATTGACTTATTCAGTTGTGATTGTTTGGTGCATCCGACTTTCCTAGTCGGAGTAGGTATATAAAAGTCGTCAGTTCGCCACACGACGCAAACAAGTTGAACAGATAGTGCGCTGTGTGTTGGTCCTGTTCAAATAAGATTGTAAGATTGGCTTCTCGTTTTAACTACTTGAGTTTCTTTCAGATGCATTCGATTGGAATCGTGTTATTGTTCTTGTTGACTGGACTACTGGAATTTCGTGCCCAGGCTTCTACCCAAACAAGCTTCTCACAGTGCGTAACCCTGCTCCAGAAAGCGACAACAGATTGTGCGCAGGGCGGATCATCTTGTAGTGAGTGATTTTATCTATGGTTTCTGTAGCAAAAAATATTCACCCGGAATTTCATATCCCGTTGAGATTTTATTTCTTTACCTACAATTAAAAATGTGCAAATTTGGATTTTTTTTTCCAGCAAACAAATTGTGCCGATCTTGCCTAATGAGAAAATTGCGAACCGATCCACTGTCAGATTGTGCTCAGGCTCGGACGATGCTTCGTTCTCTTGAACGAATGAATAATTCCTGAGCGAGTCATCGTTTTATATTCCGAATTTGCAAGAAAATAATTATTAACAAATAAAACTTGAATAATTGATTAGAAATTCTTTATTTATGCACCTTTGGAGGAGAGTACTGTTTGAAACCCATGCGAAAACACAACGAAGCCGTGCTCACAGATATTTTATAATCAACAGTTAAAAACCTTATCGTTTCTGTTCAATCTCACCTACGTAGAGACAAGCTCAGCTTCAGTTGTTCGGTGTTTATGTTATCACACTGCCAAATGATTCTGCGAGCATTTCTCTGACTTCCTCTGACCAGGTATGCGAGTCACATGAGCCATATTTTGATCTGTCAAAGACTGTTGCGATACTCATGTCTGCGGCAAAATTATGAAACGAATGAGTACGGAAACTATTAGCCCTTATGACTCCGGTTTATCAGCGTGCACTTAGGTCACTCAGCAAGCTGATGATCTTTGTACGACGGTATACGGTGGAAGCCTCCGTATGGTCAGTAGAAGCAAGCTTTGTTCTAAGACAAGCCCATATATGATCCATGGTCCTTCACTAGAGTATGCTTCATACAGTGGAAACTGGGTAAATCATGACTAGCGTGTGGAGCATCCAAATAAAAGATCTATACAGGCGCGGTTCATCCTGAGTGATGGAGACCAAACTGTAGTGCACCGTGTCTCTCATCGAAGAGCAATTCATTGTTGCCTGTGACGATTGTCATGTCGAACATTCAGTGACACATGCGTGCCGCATCATGAAGTGAGAGGTTGAGAGAAGCAAATTACTGGGTCAAAATTTCAGTGAACGTAAGAGATACACAAACTGCCGCGCGAATATTGGGTACGAGCTCTCCGATCAGTACCTCATGGATACGCGCTACTACTACTACTACTACTACTACTACTACCACTACTACTACTACTACTACTACCACGACTACTGTAGTGGAGAGTATACACTACTTATTGAACAAGTACGTCAGAGAAACTAAATGCATTAGGGTGAACAAAAACATATAAACCATATGGCTGCATCCATCTTCTCGGTAATGACTGTCTTCAAGTGGATCAGACCGCTGATATGCATACAAGAATTGTTGTTACGTTTGAATAAATTTGACGACTTTCGAACCAGTAGTCGACCCATTTCGCTACCCAATACCCAAGTACGCCCGGTGGAATATAACGCTACTACTATTACTGCTGATAACAAAGCTGTAGATGTTGCTGTTTTTTCCATTGCCATGTAACATGTTACTTCTCTTTCATTAGTCAATCTTCAATGTCTCGTCGGGTTAGTGATCATGCTTTTAAGATCGTCATACTCTGCTCGGACATGAAGACTAACACTTAAAATGTAACACGTGAACATGTTACCCTCTAGCGCTCTTCAAGTTAATAAGTATTAGACTTGGTTTGCCGCCTTCAGAATTATCCCTTCATTGAGTCTTCATCGAGCTTAGCCATTATGGGTGGCACGTATTTGATTTGGCCACTAAATGGTTCACAACACAGTTTCGACGCTCGAATTACCATCGAAACCAATGGAAACACTGTATACACCTATTTAACCTAACACGCTAGAGAATTATCATAAGTGAGCTCCAACTTGGACTTGAACCCGGAGTCTCGCACAAGCCCCACCTCCAGGTAATCAGAGCTCGGTAGTTGGACTTCTGTCAACACTGTGCAACAATCGCGCCTGTACTTCCCTGGCTTTCTGGACGGTAACAGCCCGTCGCCCGCACACCGACCGACTCCTGTGAAGGATGGTGTTTCAGTAGTGACCTAAGTACAACGAAGGCATTGCAAATAATCTAGAGCTTGGATACTGGATCAGTATCAGTAGTAGGGCATTTACTTTGTTTGGGAAATGAATCCACATGCAATATCAACGATCACTGACTAGTCGGTTCGTTTTACACACTCGTGCTCACCCGACGGGTCTTTAGACAAACGCAAAGCTGTTAAATGAACTCAGTCAATTACGATTGTATTTGTGTAATGGAAAGTCCACTTGCAGTTTTCACATGAACGTATTATCTCATACACACGGAATCACGTGACGTACAAATGTGTAGCACAACACAAAGAATACAATAGCATAATCAATTATAAGTCACTCTCGTATATCACATCCGCCGCACGCTGAATTGAAGTACGGTTGTTTATAATCTCTTGGAGGCATCAAACGAATTCTTTTATATCTTCTGATAGATTTTGTTCTATGCATAAGAAAATTGTCAATGAAGCGATCAAGTTCAAAAAAATGTATGGATATCCACAGAATGAATTGCACTCTTAAGCATGCGTACAATATTCTCCGTAAGACCGTTTGACTGTGAGTGACGAGGAGCAGTGTGTACGTTTGCAACTAAGAGCTCTACACCACTCATCCAAGAGGTTAGCAGTGAAATAAGTACCATTATCAGTAACTGATGCAAACGTGACTTCTTCGCGGAACGTTTTCTTGGAGCACAATCAGTGTTTAGTCTGATGTCAATGAAGTTGCCAGGTATTACGTTGATCAGCAAAAAAATGCATGGAAGACAACAACGGCATATTACCCAAGTAGGGTCCACAACAGTATGCATGTACTGGTTACAATGCCACACACGACACCGAACAAGGAAGCCATTTTGACGGTTTCGAATGTTAGTAAAAACGGAAATAAAACATTACGAGATACAAGCTGTAAGGGTATTTGCTGAAGCATCGATAGACGGCTCAGTTTCGTTGGCAGACAGCACCTCTTCGTCTGTCCAAAAGTGATGACAAAGCTCAGGTCAGCGAAGCGGGTCGATGGCCCAGTCAGTTCGTGGCGAAACGGAACGAAACCACCCAATCAGCCGCAAACAATCGCCCTCACCGAACCGAGTGGAGTTGACCAGTCAGCAGCCAACATTTGCTTTAACCAACCGTAGAGGAAGTGGGCAGTCGAAGACGTGAACTAAACAGCCACTCAGAAGACCCGGTTATGACAGGAGTTCTGAATCAGTGACCTTCATATCATGATTATGATTTCATTCACCTAAGTATTCTATATAAACCGTTTGATTTTGCAAAGTAAACGTGACGATTGGTAGGCACAAGAATTTTCTCACTAGAGCTAGTAGGATGGATGTATTGCGTACGTATAATATATCAGCTTATATATGATACGATACATGGGATACACAGTGGAGGACTTGGGAAAATGTTTACTACAATTAAATCAGCTATTTTTGTGGGATTCACCGGTTTATGCCGGGTAAGACAGATCGTTTGTAATGCCTGTTACTGTGCCCAAACACGGGGTTTTCTATCTTTATCAACATAGCTTCTCTAAACGCCCGCGGTTTTGCATTCCGTCTGTGTAATTATACTCTGAATGACAGAATCAGTTCAACCTGGTAACCTATTGAAAGTAGGTGCCTCGAGATAGCCGATGATGGATTTCTTGCCGATACAGTAGTCCTCTACCATCAAGAAACACTAGACGGGATCGCTCAAACTGTTTCTTGCTGGAAGGTATTGCATTCAAGGAGGAAGATTATTAAAAGGAAATAATCACATAAGTAGTATCACTCTTACCGCGGAGATTGTTAAAAAAATTGTGCGATCTGCGAGGTGTTGCGATGCGTTATCTCAGAGTTTGTCAAAATTCGATACAAAAACGGATTACTAATAAATGTCCGGGTAACACTGACGCGCGAATAATACCGATCTCTTAGCACGAGACTGAAGCTCTCCCACTTCCAATCAGTTAAAGTCCAAAACACTTCTTCTGACTGATCCAAATAGTACTCGATCAGTGTGATTAGAACTCGCCAAACCCAGTGGTTTAGTGCTTCTAACCTGTTTATTACATGGTTGCGAATGATTGCGGTAGAAAAGGCATACTGCATAGTTTAAAAGGCCTACGGAACTATTAGGGCCAGCCGGTAACCAGACTCTGAGGCTTAGATTGGAGAACCCCGTAAGGTCCGAATAGGTCCCTTGTGGTAACAAGCCAGAAAACTGGTATCATACAGCTAGACGAAACTGTACAGTCAATTTTGTTCACAAAACGAAAGTCTCAAATATATTCGACCCGAAAATGTTCCTTGTTTTAGGGTGAAATCGCAATGAAAGTATTGCTTGTTCGGTTCTGGGGAGATTTTCTATAGAGAACATTTTCTTGTATAGCTAAAGTGTTTCTTGCAGAGATGTTATTGCCGTCAAGGTGGTTGCAACCTAGAGGACTATTTGTTTTGTGCAGTTTAACTGATTCATTCAGTACAAAAGCCATTTCGTAATGTGTTCAGTCACTGAGTCAAGTTTTGTTGTTCTACCGATGTACTTGTCACCGCAACTGCACGTAAACTGGTGCGCAACACGTTCGGCATTGGGAGCAATATGACTGTCAGATTGATCTTTTATTCTTAATCAACTGGTGGTCTGAACTATGCGTAACTGGGCTGTAATATACGTTCGCCTAAGAGACATAAATGGTCAGAAATGTGGTCACCTTTAAAAGGAACGAATAAAGTGTCTCGCTTCCGTTCAGCTGTCAAAATGTGTCCCATTTTGCAATGTGGTTTACTTTGGTGGTGTCCCATTAACTTTTTCGGATAACCATTGGCCAAAAGGTTTCCATGGTAAAATCTTCTTCCTTTTGAAGCTGATCAGGAGTACAGATTTCTCGGTCCCTGTGAAAAAGTGTACCCAACAAACCGCATTTATACGCAACCGGGCTGGAACTGAAAAACTGCATGTAACGTCCGCTCCAATGTTGAGTTTCTATGAGTGGCCGGTTATAGTTTGCCGTCCGGAGGCATTGTGATTAAAATAGCTAAGAAGGGTAAACCCAAGTTGTATTCTTTTTCATAAAACACGGATAATTTCGGATGGATAGAACTGAAAATATTACAGAACTGGATAAAATTGCCATCATTTTAAATCAATAAAATATCGTCATCATGGTGTCTGTACAAAGTAAATCGGATAATTTGATCGGTCAGTTGGTTTTCGATCATTCCCAGGAAAATATCTGATACTTTGGGACCTAGGGACTTCCCGTTGCCACACCATCCACCTGTCTGTATGCCTTTCGCTCAAACGGCTTGGACAGAACATTCTTGTCCACGAATCTCTCCAGAATCTATTTCAAACAATAATCATGTTCCTCCTTTGAGGCTCCGAAGACGATCACATCACTCAAACAAAACCCTCGATCACCCTGTCAATGACAACATTGAAAATACCGGAAGAAACGCGTGAATCGAAAGGTAGAAAACTGTCACATCAAGTACGAGACGCCGGAAAGCGAACGATCGTTTTCAATTCATGCTCTGTGTGCCCTAACAGTCCATGTGGGTGAGGCAACTGGGATGTGTTAGCCATTGGGTGGGTGGAAAGGTCTTTATTGTGTGTGTGTGTGTGTGTGTGTGTGTGTGTGTGTGTGTGTTGAGAGTTGTATGCCCACCGTCACGCGGGATAATCGATCGTGGGTTTTGGACGCTCGGTCGGCGAGTCATAGCTTCCGGTCTTAGCAGGGCAGTGGAAGGGCCAGATACAACACTTCGGAGAATTGGATCTATCCGACCGCCTCTACACAATGGAATATCTTGTGCCCAGACTACACGCATCAGGAGCTGGCAAGACCAGACAGAAATGGCAGTAATGAATTCTGACAGATTTGATAAGAACAAACTCATTTATATATAGAATAAGGCACGTACCTATTGCCAGATAACCTACTGACCAGTCATAAAGCAAACCCACTGTACCCGCACACTCCAATTGTCAAGGTTCGGCTTCACCTTATTGGCTGGATTCTGGGAATGCAGCGCACTGGACCTCGTGCGGAAGCATTCAAATCGGCTCAAATACCCAGCCATCCTCAGCCAAAACTCGAGCTGTTTAACAATGACCAATAGTCCTATACCCTTGACGCACCACCTTTGGCTATTTCTTTGTAAACAAGTCATATCAAAACGTACAGCAATATTATGACGGCAACAAATTGTACTATTAGCAATACTTGAAAAAACGCGCCTTCTCGATCTGTGATCTGAACCATTGGCCGATTAAGTTGTCTCCTAATGATTCCACGAGTTAGTAAAGGTTCGTTACCCCGGAAATATGTGACGTTAAATAGGAACCGAAGAGTCTGGTGCTCTGTAACAATCGTAAAATGCAGTCCAAAGAGGTGCAGTCGACGTACCTCCTAGAAAAACGACCAAAGCTTCCTTCTGCATCTACGAATAACCCCGCTTCTCGGCATTCAGAAGATGCGAGATGCAGATAATCGGATGTCCATCCTGTTCCAAAACTGCTCTAGTGCCCACCTCGGACGACTTGATGATGAACACGGTTCGCTTAAATCACGTGAATGGAACTAGCGTTGGTTGGTAGACAGTATTTCGTATAAGACCACATAGTGTCTCCTCACACTCCGCTTCTCACTCCTACAATTGGGATGACTGGGCCAGGAATAATGGTTCATCTCGTGTCGCCAGTTTTGAAATCAGTCGGGAATAGTATTGCAGGCATCCCAGGACTGGCCGTAAATCTGAACCTCTTTGGACTCCACTGGATTGAAAAAATCCGCTTCCTAGATGTACCACTCACCCATGTCTGAAACGGTTTAGAGCCGTCACAACAGAGCATGCAGATCTCCGATCACCTGGCTTCCGAAATGACACCAAGTCTACAACAGAAATTTCCCTCTGTTTTCCTAAATGGTCTCAGGTGCTGCACCAAGATACCAGCCACTCTGTGTCTGCTTCCTGGTACGAAACCTGTTTTCCAACCAAAACGACTAGTTTCATACGCTTCTCTCCCTGCGGTTGACCAATAACTTGGACGCCGTCAGTGAGATGGTATGCTACAACTTGTGAATTATTTCGACTAGGCTCTGACAATCTTCGTGGTCAAGAAACCCATGTTTGAGGTTCGAATATGTGCTGATTTCTCCACTTATCTCGATGCTGCTCTCGATATGCATCAGCACCCTTTCCGAAGAACTTGTTCGCTAAACTTAATGGTGGAGCATGCTTTGCGCAGCTGGAATTTTGGAAGCATATCTACAAGTCGAGGTAGATGGAGATTCTCGGGAACTCTCTACAATCAACAATAATCTTGGATTGTTCCAGTTCATCCGTTTGCCCCTTGGTGTGAAGACTGTTCCTGTCATTTTTACAATATCATGGAGACCACGTTGACAGGACCTGAGGGAGCTGCTGCTTATCTACCCATCATCGTCGGGGGCACAAATCCAGACAAATAGTCGCAGCGTTTGGAAACGGCACTCAGTCACATTCAATACTACAACTCCCGATTAAAAGGAGGAGGTGTCAACGAGTCGAAAATCTCTCTGAAAAGATGTCATCAGCGAGGGGCATTCATCATTCTTTCAACCCAAAGGGAAGTGCTTTGTTGACACTAATCGATGACCGACTCGCATATTTCACACAGCAGTGCAGTCGTGACGCATGTATTCATGAACCAATCGTTTCGTTACACATCACTTTTCACATCGAACAATGACTGACAGCTTACTGCATAACTTTCACCCCAACTTGTCAACGAATTAGCCGTCGGCACGCTGTGATCCAATTTAACCAATCACATTCGAGCACCACGCTTTGCATTCAATAACAACGCCGTATATGTCCACGTGTTCCTTTTTCATGCTGTATAATGAGTTGATTTCCGGCTACACAAGAATACAGTTCCCGTGCTGGATCGTGGTTACTTAACCTTGGGAATTAGATGACCGAGAGGTCACTGGTCGCGGATGAACCAAAAAGGTTTACCCATTGACACAACAGCCTGTTAGTCTGATTGAATGCTCCGCTGATTCCAAATTTTCCTACTGTTCATAGTCTTCTATCACTTGAGTAGTTAAGCCCCATGTGGTGTGTAGACTTTGTCGGCCTGGCTTAACACACCCAAACGGATTAGTAACTTTGCCTCAGGGAGATGATCACGACACTCCGACATCCCTTCTCCAGTGCACGTCGTTCACCAAATCAACTCCAAAGACCGTCCAAGTCACCAAAGCTTCCAACCTTCAATGTATGTATTTTAAAGCAAAAAGATTAGTAAGAAGCCCTAACGCGCACTCTAGAGACCCTAACCATAGATGTGTGCTGCAGATTCGAGACACGTATCCAGGATCCCATCATAGTAATTCGACTCAATTCGCCTTATGGATGTGCCTTCATTCTGCGCTTATCTGGGGATGCCGCTGCCTCCGTATCTAGTCACGTGAGTGTCAGAATCCCTCTGAGCACCACAGTGGTGTGCTTCAAGTGTCTGGATTTCAACAAATAACAGGTTATGTGTAACTCGTTTGAAAGGTTCGTTCAAGGTAAATAGAGGGCGTGATAAGAACCGGTGTATGTTTGTTGTCTCTGTCTACGCTCCCACCGACCTTAGTTCCAATTGGTTCTACCAAAAACTACACGGCCCCTTGCATTCTACTGAAATTTAGTTGTTTTAGCTGGAGACCTCAATGCTCATGTTGCTCACCCACGTCCCGACGAGCGAATTCTTGAACGTCAAAATGATGCTAGCTCTCGACGCGCGAACAGCGGTAACCGTCCGCTGTACATGTGTGCAGATCATCGTTTATATCCTTCAAGTAAGTATTTCTGGTGTAGCCCTAGACACACATTGACATGGTGACCGCCTCCTGCTCAACAGACTTGAAGACAGGATAAATGACAATAGGTTGCCACTGGCGTGGTTCATTTGAGTCCTCTTTGTCTTATAAGAGCACATACCTAGACTCTGGCCATGCAATCCCATAGGGTGGATTATTAGTATGCCAAACAGCCGTCCATTGGGTCTCACCGCAATCTCTCAACTTCCTTTGTGATTTTCGGCATATATTTGCTGGTAGCATAAATCACAGAGCACCTACCCAGTTATGGACAAAACTGGCAAGAAGTCACGTAGAAACCGTGAAGTCTGGTGGTCCCAGCGCGCAGCCAAGACTGAACAAGCTGCTGGCGCTGGCGAACCCCTGAAGCTTTTCCAACTCACCCGATCTACGGGTAGAATGGAGCTTAGCTTGGGCGAGACAACCTTTCAGCTTCCACGTCGTATTTAGCGCTGAGCGGAGCATTTCCAGTAGCAACTCAACTCGTCCTCAGGGCCAGTTTCCTCACACGGCACTTTCGTTGGATCAGTTCCTACTCTGTGGACTGTCTGTACTATCCCGCTCGCCGAGGAAGAGATCGCTTCTGTAATTCGGTTCCTTAAATGCAATAAGGCCCTTATCCCAGATGACCTAACTCCGGCCCTCACAAAGGATGGTGAGGTGTCACGCACCCAACAGCTAACCGGTCTTTTATACGAGATCTGCGTTTATGGAAGCGTTTCACCAAACTGCAACTTTTCATCTATCATCCCAATCTAGAAAAGTGTGCTCACAAACTCCACCAGTTTCGTCGGTTAGGATACGCATTACTTATGCCACCATATTGACTCCCACGTCGTGCTTTGTTCACATAGTCTGGGGCTGATTGGGGGAAGCAGTGTTGAGGATGCGACACCGGTCGGTCAAAATGTTGACATAGAGGCTTGCATTCATCGGTATATCACGTCAGCCTGGCCGGGGACCCCGCAATCCACAACACGCCTGGTTGGAAGTTATGGAGGTATTGGCCGACACGTCGTCTATAGATGACCTGGTTCAGTTGGAAGGCCACACCCCATCGCCTGTCCAGAATCAAGGACAAGGTCGGAGTCAACGCAGTAGACAGCACGTCATCGGCTGTCCAGAATCGAAGACAAAAGGGAAGCCAGCCAAGCGGATCAATGAACCAATCAGTGACCAACATTTGTCTGAAACGATCAAGGCCAAACCAACCAATCCAGGTGCAACCTAACAAGCCGGACAGAACAGTCGTTTAGGAATATCACTAGATCAATAAGTTTTCATACAAGGATTCGGTTATGGTCACCATATATCTCATATATACAATCAGTTTTGTGCCTATAAACTGAGGTGGTTTGAAGGTAGGAAAGTCTTCTTACCAGTATTCCCTAGTGGGCGGGAACTGAACTGAAAACTTGTCGGATATGGCTCAAAGTCTTAGTCGGTGGTAATTATGTTGCAGAAGTTCATATTACGACTTCTGAGAAGCTTCTTTACCATATTTATTAAATCCATGTTCTGCATCGCACATATTTATATATATATATATATACATATATATATATATATATATATATGTATATATATATATATATATATATATATATATATATATATATATTGTGTGTGTGTGTAAAGAATTCCGACGGATTCATTCGAAGAACAACAATTTGGCGAACAAGCTTGCTTTTCAGTGCTTCATCTGCTGGTCAATTACAACATATTATATAACTCAGGGAACAATGGAGGGAAATATGAATCTTGGTTGTTTATGCTTAGAAGACAACATGTTTAAAAAGGGGTAGACTGTGGTTGGGGTTAGAGTCGGCACTGTGAATGGTCCCATTCGAAATAGAGTTCCAATCCGTGGTTGATAAATTTGTATTGGAGCAAGGATGTGAAGGAAAAAACGGAGATGTAGCACGCTGGATTCACTGCTCTTCCGCATAGGTTGCACGTGTACGATTTTCAAAGCCATGAAGAAAACTCGATGTGCCGGAGCTAAGTAAATGTAAAATCAGACATCAACACTTACATTGGGGAGGATGAGAATGGCTATTCGCGGCAGTATTATCTGACCCCCAGAAATTTGGCCTAACTAGATCTTAGAATCACGCGTGACTGACACTTAGTTTATTTATTGGTACCCACGCACTTCTTTCAAACAGATACTTATTTGACGGTTTTCATTGTCTGAATTACCCTAAAGCAATGTATTACGTAATACACCATGGATATCAAAGCCCCAGTTACAACGTCAGCGCACTAAATATAAGACGGTTTTCACGATTGCTTAAAGCGTGGTATTCTGTGAACAGCCCAGAAAATGTCAACAACGCGTTAACCATGTGTCCGTCACGTGATTGACGCTGAGGTACGTTGTATGTTAAACACAAAGAGACTAACACTGAACACATTGATTACATATCATTAGTAAAACTGAATTGAATGCATCCGAATTAATTACCTCTGTTACTTTACCCCATTTAATTAAACAGGTAGGAAAGTGCTTTAGTTCCCTACTGATCGCGGGAGTAAAAGATTTAGGCTTTTCTAAACCGTTTCCTCCGTACTGATTATCACTCTGTCTAGCATTAGTTGGCATTCGGATGGATCAGAATTTTGAGACAACAGTCGTGTAACAGGATAAAAATTTTTGCATCTTTGTACATATACAGGAGAAAAATATAACTACATACTATTTCTAACAAGCGTAATCTAGAAAATGGGAAACCATTTAAAATACAATCTGTCCAAAAACCTCGGGATCATCTCAATTCCATTGAAATCCCCACATACGGACGAATTCCGAGTTGTACTACTGATATCTATTCCAGTAGCCAAAAGCGTTTATCAGACACTATCGTTCAGTGGTGCAAATCGTGCCGGATGTTGTCAATCGGAGAAACATTGACGGCAATGATGGCGAATATTGGCTGTCAGGAAAATAATCCACCTCTCCCAAATAAGAAAGTTGTCCACCCGGATGTCTCCACGGTCCTTAGGATTTGTTGGGTTTGCCTGTGTGCCTGTTTTCATAAATAAATTAATTGTGAACAGCACTGGAAATGGGAGTCAAAGGGTCACTTTTCCCCCCATTACCAATTAAACTAGTCACAATTTGGACTGGTGATAGAGCAAAAATTTAGGTTTTTCTCACAAATTGATTCACAGATTCTATTCTTCGTACTGTGTGGCATTGCGAAAGTTTCCAAGGAAACACGTAATAACATGAGGATCGATTATGTGGAATGAGAGCCGTTCATTGACCATTACATCTCGTTTCATGTTTCTCTGAGAAATTGAACTGGGATTGTAACAATTTATCGAAATGCTCTATGGCCGATAGATCTTCAGAAGCTTCATTCGTAGGGACTTTACACCTAGTTTATTTACATGTCTTGCGGAATATCTTCTGAAGGACAGTTTGGATGTGGCTGTACTCATACTGCATCGGATGAAGAGGACTTTAGTCATCTATCTTCTAATCTTCTCTCCCATTGAAGTGGTATATCTCTTATCTGTTCTCACTGCTCACAGTGTATTGCGCCGCTATCCCTAGTGATCCTTCATTGTAAACCTCTTTCGAATCCTCATAAACTAATATATTGATTGCTTCGGAGTGACTTCAAACACTGACATTCACTGGACGTCTGATGCTACCAATTGCGTGTGCAAAATGCGGGGCCTTCGTCTTCAAATTCTGAAGTTCAGACGATTCCCAATCAAGCCCATAATTAGACATTTCTTTGTGCTTCAAGCGCTTTGCCAATCTTGCGATATTTCCACTACCTAATCGTTCCTGAATTGTTAAGGAATGATTTTGAAGTGACATGCCTCGAGGTATTCTTTCATTCTATCTTGTCTCTTCCATCCTGTTTGATGAACCAATTAACAAGGTATATGAGTCACACATGATTGTCTGTGCAAATTATCAAAAATTCAACCTACCCTCTCTCTCTCTCCGAAAATCTTATGAAATGCCACTCTTGCTCCAGAGCTCGCTCTTCATACAGTTTCAGTCCCATAAGAATAAACTTGTATAAGTATTCCCTGGTCCATTCACTCGGGGGTTTAGTAGTGAACAAATTTCCGGTCGCACCGAGCTACTTCGAAATCTTTTGTGCAGTATTTTTCACAGTTTCTGAGCCGAACGCCTTAGCTAAAGGCTTTTGTGCTGTAGTCCAAGAGCCACTCGTCATCAGTGAATCAGTTCTATGTGGAAATATGAAGTATTCTATTCATTTTGCAGAACCACATAACTACAAATACAAAACGTTATTGTCCAGTTGCATGAATGTGAAATTGTGTCTATCGTAGAAAACACATTTTCTGTAATACCGTGAACAGATTTATGGGAAAACTCCTCAAAAAGGAAACTAAGGCGTCCTGGCAAACTTTCATTGGCAAACTCGCATAAGCTTGCGTCTGTTCCATTCCAAAACGAGTTTGATGGAACTTTGAGAGCAGTTAATCTGTTAGTGAAGAAAATTCCCATAAACCCGCACCTGAAAAGTTGGTCAAATAGAATAATGTTAATTCTCATTCCAGACTTGATCCTTATGAACATTAGCTCTTATCGACTGGCTCACTATTTCACTTGTTGTGAAAGTACTGGGTTGTTGGATATTTTGACCACCGGGACCGTACAATTTACTTTGAATAACTTCTCATTACCTTTCACATTGTAATGATTCTAGAATGCGACAGTGAAAAAAGGAAAAACTGGTTAAGAATCTGAGTTACCGACGAGTAAAATTGATCATATGATTTGGTGGTTTTCTATGACCTACAAAAAATTAGAAAATACTAAGGGCTCACCAATCTAGTACTCCGGATTACCACGTACTAACTGGATCCCGAGAATGGCCTAAGGAACGGGCAACAAGCTAAAAGTTCCAATAGTTGTCAAAACAACGTAAAAGTCAGACGGACAGGTGAAAGACGGTTTGCACTGAAACAATATCGTCGACATTTATTGAATAGAGCAACACTGGGCACAATACTAGCTAAGGGAGCTGAAGTTCCAGCCATCCGCAAACAGATCAGTCAAAAGTGTGTTTTTCAATGGGTGGAAACCAATTATCCTTATAGCAATTCAGTTTTCTGGCCAAATCCCGAATGAGCCTCATCAGATCAACTCCTGGGGCATGGGATCAGGTGTGTGTGTGTGCGTGTGTGTGTGTGTGTGTGTTGCATCACCAGCCCATCAGAAAGACGTCAAGTCCGCGCTGGAACAAGTGGTCACCGTCCTCTTCCACACTACTTCAGTTGGTCATGCGTTCTACGGTTCGGTTAATCTCCGAGATAGACAGGAAACTAAAGGCATAGACCCCAGACTGCTGGTTCATGAGCGTGAGTGCATTTTCGCGAGAAAGCCTATGTTCGCGTGGGAAAATATCCCAGTGCTCGTCTAGTGTACCACTTTTCCACCGATAGTGCAGCTGATGTAGTCTATAAAATACAATTTGATTTTGAGGGATTTTGAACGCAACTCGATTGTGACCACATATTGGTTCATCATTACACGATCAGAGAGCGGCACCTGTGAACTTATGCACAAAAACGAATCAGCGAATGGGAATATGGCCTAAGTGAACAACATGATTTCCATAAAAATAAGTATTTGTGTTTCTGTGCCACATTAATAATATTATTATTATTATTATTATTATTATTATTATTATTATTACCATTGTTGGAGCTGTCAGCAGCGGTGAGCGAAGTGTTGAGCTGTCGATGAAAACGGTCAACCATACCGTTGGCTGCTGGGTGATATCTTGTCGTACGAGAACGATGACAGCCTAACGTGCACAATGTTTCTCCAAACAGAAGTGACTCAAATTGTGCGCCGCGAGCAGTATTTTCCGTTGCAGGGAAACCATATAATGAAACTCAACGTTTCATAAAAGTAGCTATTACGGTTTCTGTCTCTACGCTGGCAATGGGACCAGCCTCTGGCTAACGGGTGAAACGGTCGACCATAGTAAGAAGGTAACCGAAACCTCTACAGGGGCTGAGAGGACCAAAGATATTTTTATATGGGTATGAGAAAACCGTGAGGATACAACTGGAAAGTGGCCTATTGGAGCCATTGTATGTTTACTTACATTTATTTGATCGTTTGCACTAGACGCAAAAACGAGCCCAATCCCGATTATCCTTTTCCATACTGTGCTGGGTGTACCCATTTGCCACTAGCTTGGTGGTGGCTTGGACGCCAAGATGGGCTAAATTATGTAAAACGTCGAAAATTGTGCGGTGCTAAGACGTGGGTACGATGGGGCGTGGGTGTGGCAAACTTGTGTCACACATTATCGAGCCCGAGGAAGTGGCCAAAGGAAACTCCGAAGGTTTTAGTGATGCGATCCGGTTTGGATCTGTGAAGCCCAATTCCGAATGTTGGACTGCAGCCAACAAGATTAAACTCGAAAAAGTACAGGTCATGAAGTACATCGAGATGTACCAACAGCCTCATTTGTTTATTTTGATGGGAAATAAAACAAGAGTCTGTGGTTTCTTTTCGGTCGACGTCTTTCGTTGATAAGTGCACGAAATCAAAAATCATCTAGAAGTAAATAGCTTCAAGAACCTCCGTGGCACCGGTTCTTGTGTCCACCTTCTAATTCAATGCTACCTGGATAAAAGTTTACATGTCAGATAGACTTATTTTCAGAATTTGTCACAGGAATGGCGTATTCCCCAGCCACCCAAACGAGTTGAAGGTAGAAGAGAGGTTCTGTTACTTAAAAAACTGAATCACACTCCACTCATGTGCCACCCACATCTCCATATTGACATTCTGGTGACCTCGACTTATCACGGAAATATTTGCGGTCTGAACACCAAACTCAGATACTAAAAGCTTATGTAAACAGATTTATCTTTAGCCATATTACCGAACATTCCAATTGTCAACTGTCCGCTGCTACTCCTGTAATTGGAGCTCGATTTCTGTTCGTAAACAACACGGAATCTATGATCAAAGCCTGCCGACTGGTCATTATCCTCGTGAAGACCGCGTATCGTCCAGTATCACTTTTCTATAGAGTTATCGTCCATTCGGATTTTGTACTTAGCATGACACATAGATTCTTTGTGAATTATCCACCCCATACTTACTGTTTGTTCCATAGTATGAGCTAATTAAAACAGCTTGAGTCAGGCTTTTTAATGTTTTGCTTCGCTTCTTATTTACTATACATAAACGACACAACATTTCAGGAACGGAGTCACGATCAGTTAGAAGTTACCGAATGGGGAACTGACCAGTAGTGGCGGTGATTGCTGGATCCGAACTCGGAACCTCCAGGTTTGAGAGCCACCATGACGACCGTTTAACCACCGCGGGTCATAGTTCTACGCAAACTGATTTCTTTCTCTGACAAGTTTTCTACAAACCATATATAATATTATCTCAGCAGTTTC
This sequence comes from Fasciola hepatica, assembly GCA_948099385.1. Lineage (NCBI taxonomy): Eukaryota > Metazoa > Platyhelminthes > Trematoda > Plagiorchiida > Fasciolidae > Fasciola > Fasciola hepatica. The sequence continues at coordinate 22,170,035 of CANUEZ040000019.1, forward strand.
ACAGATTCTGACCAATTCGGAGGAACACGAGTTGATTTTTTTCGGTCCAGTGTTACTACAACTTGTTTTTTGGAAACTAATCGGAAGGATATTCAGACACAAGCAAATGCTTCTTTCTCAATAGAATCATGTCCGAATTTTGTGCATTTTGTCAAATAAGTTACCAATGCTCCGTTTAAACATATCAGAGAATGTAAAATATGGACTAAAGTTAATTGTTCTAGGTCAAATCGTGATTCATTTGTTTGTTTTTTCCCGACCACTTCTCAGTGTCTTCCTAATTTTAACAAAAGGTGCATCAAACTCGACCTTCATACCACAGTTGATAATTTACTGGGGCATTACTACTAGTACTAACATCACTATTGTCATTATTGGTACCACTACTATTGGCACTACAATTACTATTACTTTAAATGATACTATTGCTATCACCAACACCATCATAACCACAATTACTATTTGTATTATCACTACGCTCAAGATTAGTCCAATAATCAGGCGCTTAGGGTATTTCACTGAGGTCCACTGAAAAGACGTAAAGCCTGACATATGATCGTCGTGTTGGTGACGAGTTATTCACATTCAAGTTTAACGATCTCCGGGCGCCCCATCGTATACAGTAGTCCCTCTCATTGAGAAAAACTGGCTAGGATCGCTCAAATGATTTCTCGCTGAGGGGTATTGCTTTCTGGGTGAGAGATATTCGAAGGAAGAGAATTTTACTGTAACTTAGAAGTGTTTCCTACAGGGGGATACTGAAATCAAGGAGGTTGCAATCTGAGGGACTACTACAGTAATGGTAGTAATGTTTAGTAGGAGTATCAGTGGTAGTAGTAGCAGCGGTAGTAGTAGTAATAGTAGTAGTAGCTGTAGTATGAAGTGTAATACTGACCGGAAATATGCAGTAGAGAGAGCCTGTTCTAGTACGGATTGTCTAACTGTTATAGTATACTTTACCCACAATTCTCTGCACCGAGTTCGTACGCCAATGTTAGTTTAATGAGCAATCACTGTCGACCAATTCAACTCAAGCCAGATGGAACAGTTTTACAGCGTACACATTATCTTTTGAGGGTGAGTTTACCACTGGTGAGTCACTCAGTGAAGAAAGAATTGTTCCAGTAAGACTCAACTCGAAATGAGGCTTTCTACGACTCCCGATGGTAATTCGTCTTAATCACAAAATAGTTAACTCGGACTAACGGAGATAGAAACAGAACTCAGTAAATCAAAACTGCAAACAAAAGTCGGAAGTACAATCAGGCTCAAGTATAACTAGCAAAATGAATAAATTTGTGCACTCAACATAACTCATACCATGTGATGTGGATTATATTCATGCTGGTTCGTCTCGCCTACGACAACTATGAAGATTTTTGAAGTCATACAACAAGGTTCTAAAACTAATATGAGGGTCATAACAATAACAATAACAACGACTGCAACCTGCATTCGTTCCGTCTCCAAGAATTCGATAAACACCTCCCCTCCCTCAACGCACTTCTTTTCGACGCGGCAAAACTCTTTGAGGTTGACCATTGCCAAAATGTACTGCTCCATCTCGTCAGCTGGTTCTTCCTCAAAAATACAGTCAGAAAGCCCTGTGATCGATGCTTTTGATTTGCTGGAATGAACATGCACATATGACCAATGAGTGCACACCTATCGCCCACAGATTGAACAAACGAGTAAATAGGAGCGAGAGAAGACCAGTTGAGAATTCGCAAACCGATTGACTTATTCAGTTGTTATTGTTTGGTGCATCCGACTTTCCTAGTCGCAGTAGGTATATAAAAGTCGTCAGTTCGCCACACGACGCAAACAAGTTGAACAGATAGTGCGCTGTGTGTTGGTCCTGTTCAAATAAGATTGTAAGATTGGCTTCTCGTTTTAACTACTTGAGTTTCTTTCAGATGCATTCGATTGGAATCGTGTTATTGTTCTTGTTGACTGGACTACTGGAATTTCGTGCCCAGGCTTCTACCCAAACAAGCTTCTCACAGTGCGTAACCCTGCTCCAGAATGCGATAAGCGATTGTGCGCAGGGCGGATCATCTTGTAGTGAGTGATTTTATCTATGGTTTATGAGCCTCAGGTTTTTCTTCCGATCAGTATATTGGTATTTGTTTTTGTTATATTAGTAATGAATTTTTCCACGAGATTCAAATTCTTCATTTGCAGTTGTAGCACCTAATAGAATCTTTATAATGAATGACTATAATGGAAGACTACCATGGACTGACAGATTACAAAAGTAACTTTGTATGAAGACGAAAACTGGAAGAAACCAATCAACAAAAAATCTAATCTTCGAACTCATCACTTAGAAGAAAGACATAGTTCGATGAAGTGGTAACGGTTGGATTCCAGTCCAATCCCGACACAACGCAGTGTGCTATCAGTTCGGGTTCACGGAAAGTACGCTGAATTTGGAGAAAAACGTTTGTCCAAATGATGAGCTCCTCTGTAGTGCTATACTGGGTAAATGGGCTATCCCTAGCAATTACTATTGTTCTTTTTCCTATTATTAGTATTACTGAGGCAGATCTGTTGTGTTTCACTTTTAACGCATTTCACTTGAAATGAAAGGGTCTATACTGAATAACAAATAATGCTATGAACATAATAATAACATCCACACGGTTGATGATTGATCTTCCAAGCTGTGCTGATAGTGTGTCACGGAAACCCGAATCCAGACTGAGCTCGCTGTCCTGTGCCTACGAAGAGGCTTTATTCCAGGCCAATAGCAGAGTACCTCACATTTGAATATCACCGCCTAGGACACTGAACAAAAATCAAATCAGCAAAACAGGGACCTCAAACCTCAGATAAATCCACAAATTAACCAAAGAAAACCTTGTGAGTTTTGGCGGAATTTCAAAGGGGAAAACGTTGACTGAGTTGGATTGTTTTATTAGACACAGCTGATCGCTAATACTACGGAACTATTCACCGGGGATTATCAATATCATAAATGATCTTCAAATGAACGGTTTTACCTCAGTTCTTGTCCCCTAGGTGTTTTTTTACGCCTTTTTACCGCTTACTTATCTATACTCGGTTATTTTTATCGTAACGGGAAGGCAAAGCGAGGAGGGTGGGTGGGGTGGAGGTGATAGTTGTATTCATTGAGCTAGACACTCATAAATAGCGAGACATGTTAGAATAATTGATTTTCACGCCCGCACTCCTGACAGACCCGACTGTCCTGGTCCCTCGCGTTTCTATTCCGCGATTTATCTACTGACGGTAGGTACTACAGTCGATCGCCGCGACGACTCCCGTCGCACTAGCTCACTAGTATGAATCAGAAGGCGACAGCATAGCACGTCAGATGGCAGTGTATTGGTACGAGAAAACAACACGTTATTTTAAGCAAACAGAATTTCGAAAGTGCCATCCAATCGGATTGTTGCCTTTTCGGGCGCTGACTGACTGAGTTTTTCTCTCCATGTAGTCAGGTCGGACCGGTTTTTCCTTATGTTCACATGGCTGGTTCACCCACGAGTGAGTGGAGGCGTGTTGAGTGGTTGACCCCAACTGGCACATTCAAACCAATTAACAACCTAGCTTCAAGGAGGATTTTGCGCGACACCCTGACATGAACTTCCTGCTATGTGCTCACAGGTGTCCAGCTTGTTCTTGTGGGCTCCACTCTTGTCGCGTTGGCCCCAGTGTCCCGACTGACGTCTTGAAGATTTAACACTCTTGATCGAGGCCATCTTGATGTCAGACTCAGAGGTTTTGCTGAGATCTGCTTGATCGTCGGTAGGATTCTTTTTGTCTGTTGCATGAAGCTCCCGAAATAATCGCTTCTTTTTCCTTCTTCTTTCTTTGTCTATGGCTCTCGGTTGACTGAAGAGATCTACCCGCCAAATCCTGTTTTCAAAGCCGCCATTATTTCATTATATAAACCAAATGTGGGCCTGACTCTTTGATCTGAAATTTGTCAGACATTTGCTGCGGGCGGTTCTGGATTATCAAAAAAGGCGTGAACATATCTCGCAACCCAAGAACTAGATTCTCATTATAATTAAACGGTTCTTAATAGTTTGACCATACTCCACTCATTATTCATAATATCTGACTGCACTGAATGTAAAACTGTCCCTACTGGCTTCCTAAGGGTCATCAATCAGTAGTTCAGTGCCTATCCGCCAAGTCATACACAGAGAAAAACATGTTCATTGCCTGACTATCCGGGCTTGAACTATCATATTTCAACTGTTTGCCTTTCGTCAGTATCACTCGAAGTATAGCACCAACCCTCACACGGCCTCACTGGAACTCAACAACTGCTCATCCACACGGTGATCGAGTGTCTTGAGGGCATAACTAAAATGGACGTAATGCAGATAATCTACTGAGCTTGACTACTCGGTCAATCTGGGTTGTATTAGCGGTAGTAGTTGTAACCTTAGTAGTATTATTAGTGGTAGTGGTAGTAGTAGTAGTAGCAGTAGTTGTTGTTGTTGTTGATGTTGTTGTTGTTGTTATGGTTGTTGTTGTTGTGGTGGTGGTTGTTGTTGTTGCAGTTGTTGTGATTGCGGTTGTGGTTGCAGTTGTAGTGTTATGACCCAGAAGAGGTGCCTGGCTAATAGGTTTTTTATTTTGAATCGCTTAATTAGGCATCGTCAAAATCAATCAAACATAACGAGACTGTTTATTTGCATACCACCTGTTCAGCCTACTTGAATACCATCGTTATCCAGTCGGAGGATGCAATCGTGTAGTTCACATGCCATATCCATAATTGTGTTTTGGGCTACCAGCTACTTACTTATTCTGCAAGTAATACGCACACTCCATCCCAGTAGTATTGGTGGTGGTAGTAGCAGCAGCCACAGCAGTGGCATCGTAATAGTTATGTTAATAAAGCATATCAGTTCGGATCTCTCTACTATGCCGAATTCCTCACAGACTGAAATCGATTCATCAGAAGCTTGGAAAGTGCTTTATTCTCCAGTCCCTCATCAAAGACCATCATTTGTTTCCGAATGGTTTGTTTAATTTAGCATTGACTGAAGGAATACCACTGCCACGTAGTATATGAGAACATATGTAGTAAAAAAATATTCACCCGGAATTTAATATCCCGTTGAGATTTTATTTCTTTACCTACAATTAAAAATGTGCAAATTTGGATTTTTTTTCAGCAAACAAATTGTGCCGATCTTGCCTAATGGGAAAATTGCGAACCGATCCACTGTCAGATTGTGCCCAGGCTCGGACGATGCTTCGTTCTCTTGAACGAATGAATAATTCCTGAGCGAGTCATCGTTTTATATTCCGAATTTGCAAGAAAATAATTATTAACAAATAAAACTTGAATAATTGATTAGAAATTCTTTATTTATGCACCTTTGGAGGAGAGTACTGTGTTGAAACCCATGCGAAAACACAACGAAGCCGTGCTCACAGATATTTTATAATCAACAGTTAAAAACCTTATCGTTTCTGTCCAATCTCACCTACGTAGAGACAAGCTCAGCTTCAGTTGTTCGGTGTTTATGTTATCACACTGCAAAATGATTCTGCGAGCATTTCTCTGACTTCCTCTGACCAGGTATGCTAGTCACATGAGCCATATTTTGATCTGTCAAAGACTGTTGCGATACTCATGTCTGCGGCAAAATTATGAAACGAATGAGTACGGAAACTACTAGCCCTTATGACTCCGGTTTATCAGCGTGCACTTAGGTCACTCAGCAAGCTGATGATCTTTGTGCGATGGTATGCGGTGGAAGCCTTCGTATGGTCAGTAGAAGCAAGCTTTGTTCTAAGACAAGCCCATATATGATCCATGGTCCTTCACTAGAGTATGCCTCATACAGTGGAAACTGGGTAAATCATGACTAGCGTGTGGAGCATCCAAATAAAAGATCTATACAGGCGCGGTTCATCCTGAGTGATGGAGACCAAACTGTAGTGCACCGTGTCTCTCATCGAAGAGCAATTCATTGTTGCCTGTGATGATTGTCATGTCGAACATCCAGTGACACATGCGTGCTGCACCATGCAGTGATAGGTTGAGAGAAGCAAATTACTGGGTCAAAGTTTCAGTGAACGTAAGAGATACACAAACTGCCACGCCAATGTTGGGTACGATGTCGCGTCGGGTTAGTGATCATGCTTTTAAGATCGTTATACTCTGCTCGGACATGAAGACTAACACTTAAAATGTAGAACGTGAACATGTTACCCTCCAGCGCTCTTCAAGTTAATAAGTATTAGATTCGGCTTGCCGCCTTCAGAAACATCTCTTCATTGAGTCTTCATCGAGCTTAGCCATTATGGGTGGCACGATATTTGATTTGCTTATTAAGAGGTTCACGACACAGTTTCGATGCTCGAATTACCATCGAAACCAATGGAAACACTGTAAACACCTATTTAACCTAACACGCTAGAGAATTATCATAAGTGAGCTCCAACTTGGACTTGAACGCGGAGTCTCGCACACGCCCCACCTCCAAGTAATCAGAGCTCGGTAGTTGGACTTCTGTCAACACTGTGCAACAATCGCGCCTGTACTTCCCTGGCTTTCTGGACGGTAACAGTCCGTCGCTCGCACACCGACCGACTCCTGTGAAGGATGGTATTTCAGTAGTGACCTAAGTACAACGAAGGCATTGCAAATAATCTAGAGCTTGGATACTGGATCAGTATCAGTAGTAGGGCATTTACTTTGCTTTGGAAATTAATCCACATTCAACTGACTAGTCGGTTCGTTTTACACACTCGTGCTCACCCGACAGGTCTTTAGACAAACACGAAGCTGGTAAATGAACTCAGTTAATTACGATTGTATTTGTGTAATGGAAAATCCACTTGCAATTTTCACATTCCAAAATTTCAATGCCGCGAGCCGGAAGTGAAACATACAAATAGATTCTCCGTTACATAAGATTCGGGCTCCTCGTACCAATAGTACATTCTATGATTGTATTTGTATAGTATCTGGTCAGACTTTTGCATCGATAGACATTCGCATTTAGTCGAAAGCGATTTGCATTGAACACGTCACCGAATTAAAAACTGAAAATAATGAGTACATGTCAAAGAACAGCTAGGAAATTTAACTAAGACTTGCGCCGGTTTTGTGAAGATCCACGTTGAACAGGGAACAGCTGTGTTTCTGCAGATGCCACATAGAGAGGGTATGTATCAGAAAGCGGAGTGTATGGAGATGTGTGAGTTAAACTTGGATAGATTACCGTGACCGGGGTGAATGGAGTCTCAAGGGATTTTGTGAGAAAACGTTTCCCATGCGACCAGGTATAGTTCGCACAACTTTGCGGATAGTTCACTTAGTGGTACAAAAGATAACTGATAGTCCTCGGTGAAGGGTTTGACATCTTTCTTCAGTATACCATCAAAAATAACAGGGTAAAAATAGAACGGAACACAGGGAAAACACTGATCAACGAATAAGGAAATAGTTTGCCGTTTAACTTCGAATTGTTTCAGCTTTGGTATTTAGTAAGATAGATCGCCTGTGAAGTTTCTTCGCGTTGTGTGAAATGGAAGATAATCACCTCAAATCTGTATCGATGGTTATTCCCAAATATTTGATAGTCAGTGGTTCTGTGGAGATGATAGATGAGTTGCAAGAAAGGGTGAACATGCATTCAAAAATTCGGATAAATTTAGAGTTCAGTCTGATCGAACGGAGAAATCATAGGGTAGTACTGAATGGATTGAATAGGTTGAACCCCGCGCAGAACTACCGAGAAATAAGAACTCCATACCAACACATAATGTAATGTGTTATTTCGTGCAAGCGGAGTCACGTGACGCACAAATGTGTAGCATAACACAAACAATACAATAACATAATGAATGATAAGTCACCCTCGTATATCACATCCGCCGCACGCTGAATTGAAGTAGGGTTGTTTATAATCTCTTGGAGGCATCAAACGAATTCTTTTATATCTTCTGATAGGTTTTGTTCTATGTGGATTTTGGATTCAAATGTATCTCAATCAGAATTACCAGCTGGTGCAACAACGGGCGAAATGAGATCAAACTAATCTTCCTCGTTGAACTGTACTTGGTCAATACAACTTCTAGGGCTTGAAAAATCATCTAGATCCCAAATGGTGGCCATTCGGTTTCCGTTACGTGAAATGATGATTCCGTTCGCCGGCCGTAAATCATTGCCTCTGAAATAACTGACATTAGCATTCAAAATACACTCATAATTGTTCTCAAAACTTTAGAAAATTGGTATTGATAGTGGCTCAGGTTGGTACTGTTCAACGACTTTTGATTGCCAAGTTTGAAACCAAGCTCAGCGATAAGAAGCCATTGAACAATACTTACAATTGGTTCTCAAACTGTGTCACTTAAATAACTGAGAAGAACTTTTAGCAGTGGCAGTATGTGCAGCGTTACGATATTGCATAAGGAAATTGTCAATGAAGCAATCAAGTTCAAGAAAGTGTATGGGGATCCACAGAATGAATTGCACTCTTAAGCATGCGTACAATATTCTCCGTAAGACCGTTTGACTGTGAGTGACGAGGAGCAGTGTGAACGTTTGCAACTAAGAGCTCTACACCACTCATCCAAGAGGTTAACAATGAAATAAGTACCATTATCAGTAACTGATGCAAACGTGACTTCTTTGAGGAGCGTTTTCTTGGAGCGCAATCAGTGTTTAGTCTGATGTCAATGAAGTTGTCAGTGCACGTCGTTCACCAAATCAACTCCAAAGACCGCCCAAGTCACCAAAGCTTCCAACCTTCAATGTACGTATTTTAAAGCAAAAAGATTAGTAAGAAGCCCTAGCGCGCACTCTCGAGCCCCTAACCATAGATGTGTGCTGCAGCTTCGAGACACGTATCCAGGATCCCATCATAGTAATTCGACTCAATTCGCCTTATGGATGTGCCTTCATTCTGCGCTTATCTGGGGATGCCGCTGCCTCCGTATCTAGTCACGTGAGTGTCAGAATCCCTCTGAGCACCACAGTAGTGTGCTTCAAGTGCCTGGATTTCAACAAATAACAGGTTATGTGTAACTCGTTTGGAAGGTTCGTTCAAGGTAAATAGAGGGCGTGATAAGAACCGGTGTATGTTTGTTGTCTCTGTCTACGCTCCCATTGACCTTAGTTCCAATTGGTTCTACCAACAACTACACGGCCCCTTGCATTCTACACTGATTTAGTCGTTTCAGCTGGAGACCTCAATGCTCATGTTGCTCACCCACGTCCCGACGAGCGAATTCTTGGACGTCAAAATGACGCTGGCTCTCGACGCGTGAACAGTGATAACCGTCCGCTGTATATGTGCGCTGATCATCGTTTATGTCCTTCAAGTAAGTATTTCATTGGATCAGCTCCTACTCTGTGAACTGTCTATACTATCCCGCTCACCGGGGAAGAGATCGGTTCTGTAATTCGGTTCCTTAAATGCAATAAAGCCCTTATCCCAGATGACCTAACTCCGGCCCTCACAAAGGATGGTGAGGTGTCACGCACCAAAGAGCTAACCAATCTATTCTACGAGATCTGGGTTTATGGAAGCGTTTCACCAAACTGCAGCCTTTCATCTATCATCCCAATCTAGAAAAGTGTGCTCACAAAGCTGATTCCAACTATCGAAGGATGCGTCTGATGTCAGCCGCATTGATGCTGTTAGCCTTCAAGAGTAGGAACAACAGACCCGCGAAGAACAGGCAGATTTTCGTCTTAGTCACGGGGGCGTTGACTAAATTTTCACTGTCCGTCAGATGAGCTCAGCCACGCATTTGACAGACCAACGGTGATTATGTTCTTGGACATCCGAACAGCTTTTGACTCCATTGACCTTAGTTCCAATTGGTTCTACCAACAACTACACGGCCCCTTGCATTCTACACTGATTTAGTCGTTTCAGCTGGAGACCTCAATGCTCATGTTGCTCACCCACGTCCCGACGAGCGAATTCTTGGACGTCAAAATGACGCTGGCTCTCGACGCGTGAACAGTGATAACCGTCCGCTGTATATGTGCGCTGATCATCGTTTATGTCCTTCAAGTAAGTATTTCATTGGATCAGCTCCTACTCTGTGAACTGTCTATACTATCCCGCTCACCGGGGAAGAGATCGGTTCTGTAATTCGGTTCCTTAAATGCAATAAAGCCCTTATCCCAGATGACCTAACTCCGGCCCTCACAAAGGATGGTGAGGTGTCACGCACCAAAGAGCTAACCAATCTATTCTACGAGATCTGGGTTTATGGAAGCGTTTCACCAAACTGCAGCCTTTCATCTATCATCCCAATCTAGAAAAGTGTGCTCACAAAGCTGATTCCAACTATCGAAGGATGCGTCTGATGTCAGCCGCATTGATGCTGTTAGCCTTCAAGAGTAGGAACAACAGACCCGCGAAGAACAGGCAGATTTTCGTCTTAGTCACGGGGGCGTTGACTAAATTTTCACTGTCCGTCAGATGAGCTCAGCCACGCATTTGACAGACCAACGGTGATTATGTTCTTGGACATCCGAACAGCTTTTGACTCCATGGACAGGGCGGCCCCCTGGAATTGTCTGGTTAGCCAATGAATGTCTACTAGGTATATCAAGAACATTCAGATTCTCTACCATCAGATATCAGGTTGAGTGTAGACGAACGGCTCGTTGAAGCCTTCTTTCTCAGTTGGAAGTGATGTGCTTCAGGACTTTTCACTCTCACCTTCTTTGCTCAACTTTTTGATCGATGATAAAATAAGAGGGACACAAGAAGGAATGAAGACATTCAGCTCTTAATCAGTGACAGAGTTTTAGACTTGGACTATGCAGACGGCGTTGTCTTGGCCTGTCTCGTGGAACGGAATGTGCTTTCCACCTCCAAACTGTTAAGTACTACCACAAGATTGACGGAGCTCCAGTCACACACTCACTCACGGGGATGACAAGTTAGAGATAGTCGGGAAATCTGCATACTTCGGAGGTTGTATAGGCGTCTGAGATAACGTCAGTAGCCAAATAGCGAAGGCTCAGGCAGCATTCTACAGTCTTCGTGGCTTTTGGAGGCTGTGTGAACTGTCTCCCGCGTTGAAAAGTAGACGGTGCAACACTGTTGTACGCAGTGTGCTTCTTTACAGTTGCGAGATCTGGTCTGTTCTAATGGCCGATGTTGACCGTCTATCTGCCATCGATCATCGTTGTCTGATGAATATCTCGCGAGTTTGCTGGCAACATTGTATCAGAAAACCTGCAGCTTCTGAACGCGTTTTCGGACGCGGAGGTGCCGCTTACTTATTTAGTGTTATTATAATTCCACCAGTTCCGTTGATCAGGATTGGGGGAAGCAGTGTTGAGGATGTGACACCGGTCGGTCAAAATGTTGACATAGGGGCTTGCATTCATCGGTATATCACGTCAGCCTGGCTGGGGACCCCGCAATCCACAACACGCCTGGTTGGAAGTTATGGAGGTATTGGCCGACACGTTGTCTATAGATGACCTGGTTCAGTTGGAAGGCCACACCCGATCGCCTGTCCAGAATCAAGGACAAGGTCGGAGTCAACGAAGTAGACAGCACGTCATCGGCTGTCCAGAATCGAAGACAAAAGGGAAGCCAGCCAAGCGGATCAATGAACCAATCAGTGACCAACATTTGTCTGAAACGATCAAGGCCAAGCCAACCAATCCAGGTGCAACCTGATAAGCCGGACAGAACATTCGTTTAGGAATATCACTAGATCAATAAGTTTTCATACAAGGATTTGGTTATGGTCATCATATATCTCATATATACAATCAGTTTTGTGCCTATAAACTGAGGTGGTTTGAAGGTAGGAAAGTCTTCTTACCAGTATTCTCTAGTGGGCGGGAACTGAACTGAAACCTTGTCGGATATGGCTCAAAGTCAGAAGTTCATGTTACAACTTCTGAGAAGCTTCTTTGTCATATTTATTTAATTCATGTTCTGCATGGCACACACATTTCTAATGATTATATATATATATATATATATATATATATATATATATAACATATATATATATATATATATATATATATTATATATATATATATATTATATTGTATTATATATATATATATATATATATATTGTGTGTGTAAAGAATTCCGACGGATTCATTCGAAGAACAACAATTTGGCGAACAAGCTTGCTTTCAGTGCTTCATCTGCTGGTCAATCACAGCATACTATGTAACTCAGGGAGCAATGGAGGGAAATATGAATCTTGGTTGTTTATGCTTAGAAGACAACATGTTTAAAAAGGGGTAGACTGTGGTTGGGGTTGAGGTCGGGACTGTGAATGTGCTTACATTAACCACGTAATTGGTGATCCTTATCTGTGGAGTGTGAGTTCCGATCGGCACGTTAAGTAGGAGCAGTTCGAACGGGCGGCCACAGGAGGATGTAGGATCAGACAAACCGGTTTTTACGCACAAATTGGGGGGTTGTTTGATCAGACTGCTATCGCCCCGCTGGAAAATACATAATTCTCAACGGAATTGCGCGTTTCCTACTCTTCCAAACCAGTTCTCTCATTACAGATAAAGGACAGACTATCGATGCGGATGATCTCCTTCTGTGTTTACCCGTTCACTTGTTTCTGTGGGGCAAATTACGTCGGTCGTACCACCAGGCGTTCGACTGATCGGATGAGAGAACACCACCCAATTTGGCTCAGTCGGGACCGATAAGGACAGGTGCATGCATGATTGCTGTCCACCTGGCTGAAATGAATCACGCTGTGAATGTACGGGGGTCGTTTTGTCCGACCTATTCAATCACCGGGGTCCGGTCCAGATATGTTAAGACTACACTATTATCTACAGCGGAGTTCACACTGCATGATGAGTCATATCATATAAAATTCTAATCTAATAACCATACTTATGTATCAAGCAAGTTCTGTTGGTTGCTTAAACGAATGCCTTCCTTGTACTTGATCCTCTACAGAGAATTCGCCCGTCGTAGTAGTCGGTCGCTGTGCGGAAAACACTCTGCTAATGCATGAGAACACGTCGTTGTGTATTGCCTCAGCAGGTTGTGTCATCAGGTTTGACAGCCATTTGTGTATGTGTTCTAACAATGTTTGAAGCCAGTCTCGGAAGGGCGCTACATCACGTGGTTTGTAAGTTCAATAAATCGTTCAAAGCCAGTCCGGATCGCCTTGTGGTTATGGTGTTCAACTCACAATCGTTCATCCTGGGCTTTAATCCCAGTTGGAGCTTCGTGGGAGCGGGAAGCGGGTTGTTACCGTCCAAAGCCAGTGACGGAAGGGTGCTATATCATGTAGTGTAGATGTTCAATAAGTCGTAGAGAACCAGCCCGGATGGACTTGTGGTTGAGGTGTTCGGTTCACAATCATCCACCCCCGGTTTGAGTCTCCGAAGGGACTCGGTGGATGTTCACTGCTGATGATCCCCAACAAGGATGAAACGGCTTCCATGATTTTCAATCGTGAGTTGAGCGTTGAAGCTGCATGATGAATCATATTATATATATATATATATATATATATATATATATATATATATATATATATATCCCAAGCCTGATAGAAAACGATTGCAGTCTACAACAGAGAACGATGCTATCAATAAATGGCATAATGAGTCTGCTAGGTGTGTCCCTTGAAACCTATTTCGAACTCAGTGGAAAACCATACTAATAAATACGGGGTACAACGATGGGGTCGCCACATTCCGGCTCTCTCTAGCAGACGCAGTCATGAAATAATTAGAAGCCAAGGCGTTAAAAACAACCAGACCTCGTCTGTAGATGCAGAGCACATTTGTGATACTCGAAAAGTTTCAACTACATTGATTTTCTCAACATCTGAACACCCTAGTGCCCGGAATAAGGGAAGAAGAATGCCGTTTCTTGCATTCTGATCATAAGGCAAACGGATGGAAACCAAGAAACTACAATATATCTCAAACCAACGGCAGCTGACCACGTACTGAATTTCCAAAGCAGTCAACCAACATGTCACTTGAAGAGCTGTGTGCGCACCCTATCCCATCAGGCAGACACACACTGCAGCACACTCGAATTCCGGAAAAAAGAACAAGTCAGATTTTTCAAGTTTTTTTTATCACAAACGACTATGTAAAGAGTTTCATAAGCTCCTGTATTCGAGACAACAAAAAAGCCAAGAGAAAAACAGCCTAGAAAGCTGTAGATCTTATGCTAAAACCGTTGGGCATCAAATTTCCTCTCAAAACCCGCCAGCACCCTGCGGACCGTCCTATTCAACTGAAAAGACCATGTGGACTAGTATGGCCAATCAGGAGTGGTCTACGCTATCCCATACCTAGGATGTGATAAGGAATACATAGGTGAGACAGGTTTACAATTACGTACTCGCCCACGCGAACACAAGCTAGCAATACGATCCACCGACCCGCACTCATAGATTTGCAACCATTGCGCGCAGACAGATCAAGAAATCGAAATCGATAGTGCTAGGGTGGTCGTCCGAGCAAAGGAGAAGGGAGAGCGCCTGATCCTCGAGACCCTCTATTAGATGAACTCGTTCAGTCGACAAGTGGAGATCTATAAACACCACTTCACCCTGGCAAGACCGATGCCGAATGATCAAGCAACGGACAGGCGGGCAACACACCAAAAACATGCGGAACCAGCTGTCCCATTCATTTGTGAGTGTGGTCAAAGAAACCCAGCCACTCAGTGCTTGAAGACAGTAGATATGGCCAATTGTCGCGACAAATGGCATTCTTGTATTCATAAGCACTCTTTATCTATTGAATACTATTATTTGTGATGAAATTCTCTAACTTTTTCATACAACTGACCGTACTGGTTTCCGAGTGAGGATCCTGCGGATGAGTAGGAATCAGAACTACCACACTCAGTGCACCCGGTTTATGGTAGTTCGGACGGAACTGCTTAATAATGTATTCTATTATTCGGCCACCAATGGGATGATTGGAGTAAATGTTTATCCTGATGGTACAATAAATGAGTTCAGTAATCAAGACGACTGGAGTTTGAGAGAATAAATTTTTGACTATATTATTGGTTTTCAGAACTGCGCCCCACACGGCCACACGGCCACAGGAAAACACTAACCCCAATGATGACGCAGCTCTTGCAAATGCCTCATATATCAGGGCCTACTCGGTAACATGCCGAATTTGTCACAAGCGAAGGGATATCGAAATAAATATCGAATACTAATTAAGATAGTCAAAATAGGATGATTTGTTCCTGTCAAGATGCCTCATCCTTACAAGGACGAAATGTCTTCTCATTGTCAGTACTTGGCCAAAGTTGTTTTAAATCTTGATGCCCATCATTTACAAGGTGGTTCAAATATTAAAGCCAATATATTCATCTTAGTTTGGAAATATTTCACCATATCCCCAAACCCGTATCACTTCCGAGTCAGGTTATGATCCTGGTTGATCGAATGTTGCTTTACAGTCGTACCTCTTCGAAATTAGTGGTAATCTACCCAGCTTGAACGATCACGTTCGTCTGAGGTTACACGCATGAGTGTGACCGTGTGATCAATCCCAACTTCACACAAGCAACAGAATTGAAGCAAACACTACATTGACATCACTTTCCACCTTGATCCCTATAGTCTTGATTAATCTCTCACCACCTTGGAGCCTAACTTGTTCCCCAACAGTACGACAATATTATTATGACATTCAAACACCCTCTGCTTCCATCTAGCAAAGCAGACTTATGGTTTATTGGAATTTAATTGGATTTTTCATTAAAATAGATGAGTTTGTGTTGATCTTTTCTTTCTCTCTCTCTCTCGCTCGCTCTCCAAAAAGATCCTCATCGACAACAAGTTTTTCTTCTCCTTAACTCAATGAAAAAGTCATCCGTCTTGATCAAACTTACTGCAAAATAATTATCCGTTGTCTGGTCCAATAAACCTAAAACCAATCCAGTTGGTTGTGTTCATTTCACAACCTTACAACTCTACCAGTTTTGTTATTCACCTGTTTGATCGGTCCAACTTATGCGGGGGACGGTTGACTCATCCGTACTCAAACGGTAGAAGGGATGTACGGACAAACCGAACCACATCCGCATTGTCAGATGTGATATGCACTACCTCCTACTTAAAATTGAAATGAAGTAGACCAGGTGCACACTAGAGCCGAGTGTCTGTCTGTGTGTATGTGTGTGTGCGGGTGAATGGGGTGGATGTGTGGGCGCATGAGATAGAGAGAAGCAATCTCGTACTGGTTTTGGCAACCTGAAGCACTGTTATGATTAGTTTTACCATGAAGTTCCAATCACACAGTATCACTAAATGCATGTTGTGCACTCTTCCGCAATAACAATGCAGCTTCACATCGGTCACCGAAACGAAAACTAATCACTTGACTAGAGTCCACCAAATATCAATCGTATCAACCCTCACGGGATGAGGGGGAGGCGTC
Organism: Fasciola hepatica; assembly: GCA_948099385.1. NCBI lineage: Eukaryota > Metazoa > Platyhelminthes > Trematoda > Plagiorchiida > Fasciolidae > Fasciola > Fasciola hepatica. The sequence goes on from CANUEZ040000019.1 coordinate 22,186,445, forward strand.
TGTCATACAAAATCAGACGGGGCTGCAGGTGATATGCGGCAACTGTAACAAACGAGAAGTGGTTGTATGCACCTTGGAACGGCAGAGTTTATACGGTCAGAACTGTGAGTAACAGCCATCCGACGCGGTGCTTGGCCTTGTTTACTGTTTACCTGTACTAGACTACGGTTGCTAATGGACTTTCATATGCCGAAACAATACATTTGTTTTTTCAGCAACACATGGTGTAGTGATGAATACAACTGTGAAAGCCAAATAGCCAAAGTTCAAACCCACCTCAACATGTCCCGTCGGCACCAGTTCCTTTTGGTCCATTGGAGTTATTTCGACATTCAACGTTGAACTAACTATACTGAAACAAGGTCCCGTTTATGTTTAGGAAACTTAGAGTAGCTTAGAGCACAGTGCCTCGGTTTGTAACCTCTCGCATTCTCACCCACCAGGTAAGTGCTCATCGTAATTTTCCCTCACCTTTGTTTTATTTTATCACCAAATCTCCTAAACGACTTTCTGGTTGAAGCGGCAATTTCCGGAGATAAACGCGCCGACTTCATCATTAGAAAACTTGTTTCCAGTTTGAACAGTCACGCCCAATTCGCTGGACAATCGATCAATATCCTTGGCATGCACGGACATACACCTGCTGATATTAATTCACACATCACTCCCTGCACTTTTGTTGACTGATCGATCTCACTACTCATCGAGTGACCTTGCTAGACTTGGGGTGGATTTACGCCAGCGCATGCATGTAACTCAGCTCAATGGCATTACCTATACGCTTCCTCGCTTGCTTATCGGCGACGCAGGGTTTTGTGTATACTTTCATGGAAATCAATGGAGCGCAAGTATTACGAGTTCTACTTCTAACTACGAACAAAACAAAAACATATTCATACTTGTGACAAGTTAATATTTGGTCATTAACTGATGTCAGTCGTTACCATCACCTCATATACGCCAAAGTGGTTTCGTACTGCTTAATCCTCCGAGGTTTACGATTCGACGAACAGAAAGGCAGTTCAACGGTCATCGTCCGGAAATTTAGATCTTGACTCCTCAGGTTCAACTGACACGGCCAGTCAACTTCCCCCACAGCTGCCCTGAATTTTCATCAACCCCTTTGCAGAAGTAATGTCCACATCGGTGGAATTCCAATTCATATTACTGAAACAATTGTCAGTAGCCAAAAATCACGTAACCGCCGTGGGTTTGCGAAAAAATCAACTGGTGTGCACCCGCGATAGGATGACCAAAGGCACCATTGTGCACTGCTCTTTTCTGCCACGAACGTCTCCCAAATGGATAAACGAGTATGCCGAGATGTCCATACCGTTGCGGGGCTTGTGGTTTTCGGGCATTTATTTGCTACCTTATTTCAGTTGGTTACGAACTGCCGCACGGAGCCAACGGATGCTTCAAATGGCGACTTTGTATTTCATACACAATTAATTGAGGTCCACTTTCGCTGGTTGTTGAACCAGATACTGCTGTTGTCATTTTTGCCCTTTAACCTCTAATTTCACTTGGTTTTTCTTCCTCGGTTCCATGACTGTACTCTGCGGGAGGCAAGAATTCCAATCATTTAGATAGCATTGCGAGGGTCAATAATGTGGAATGAGAGTAATAAAATACATCATTTCGGTTTGAACTGCGCCAAAAAAAATTAAAGCCGGATAATAGCACTTTACAGAAACCAATATTTTCCCGTTTTATGTGAACTTTTTCCAAACAACTTAATTATTATTTCCTCAGATTTTGACGTGAAACCGATTTTCCCGGGATACTCTTCGCAATAGTCGACCGAGGTATTTCAACATGGAAGAACCGACCCATCGACGTTTTTCCTTGAATGAAAAAATGACACATCCGCACGCCACTGAGATTTCAGGCAAGTATAATAACGCTATGTATCCTATCTAATTCATTTTAACCACAAATTGCGAAACAGTTCTGTTAAATCCAGAATAGTAGAGGAGCAACTAACCAAAGCTCTTAAGTCACTAATAGAACTCAATGTTATCTCCCGTACAACACTAGAACAGCTAAGACCAACTGGTACCACTATTCCTCGACTTTACGGGCTACCAAAGGTTCACAAATCGGGAATACCATTGAGACCGGTACTCGACATGAGTGCATCCCCGTATCACTCAGTTGCCCGATGGCTTGTAGATGCACTTGAACCGGTTCGCCGAAAGATTGCCCGCTACAGCCTAAAAGACACCTTTCAATTCATAGAACTGATCAGCGAGCGACATGCTGAAGAACTAACGATGGCCTCTTTGGATGTGACATCTTTGTTTACCAACGTGCCGCTTCTGGAAACGATCAATTATTTGTGCGATTTCATCGTAGAAAACGATTTCAATATCGGTATTCCAGTAATCACTTTGAAGGAACTACTTTTACGATGCACTTTCAATATCCAGTTTACCTTCAACGGGGAATTATACCGCCAGACCGATGGAGTAGCTATGGGGTCACCTCTAGGCCCCTTACTTGCTGATATATTCATGGCTAAGCTAGAAAACGGGAAACTTAGCGATACGATAGAAAGTCTACCCTTCTACTGTCGATACGTGGATGATATTTTTGTCCTAACTGACAGTCATACACGGCTGGAGTCACTGGTGGAGGAGTTCAACCAGGCACATGAGGCGGTTGATTTTACGTCGGAAGTAGAACAAAGGAACACTTTCCACTTTCTAGATGTGCTTCTTTTAAGAGGTGGCGATGGCAAACTGCTCCGTCGCGTGTATCGCAAACCAACGTGGACAGGCCAGTACACCAATTTCGCCAGCTTTGTACCCATCGGACGTAAACGTAACCTTATTCGGTCACTCGCAGCCCGTGTGCGAATGATTTGCTCCAATGAGACGGTGAGTGGAGAATTAGACATTTTGAAGCAGACGCTATTGGATAACGGATATCCCGAGCGCTTCATTCAGAAGAATATAGCTGAAAGGGCGACGAGACAAGCGTTAGTGACCGTGAAGAAGAAAGATCTATACATGTACCCTATATGCGTGAGTGTATAGGAGGATCATATGTGTGCTGACTACAACACACAGGCGGCTGAGATATTTTAGGGATAGCCGGTTGAGCCCAGCTAACGTCAGCACAGTGCAAGCATCATTAAAAGACGGGTAGAGTGATCTAGTATCGATTGCCTCCACGGCATCGCTAATGCGGATGGAGTTGTCGGGTTAACGGTGCACGGTGAAGACAGGAAACGTGCCAGAAGTAGGGGAGTGAGTCCCGGATATTGGGGAGTCTTGGGTCATTCAACAATCCTGGGTACGAGTAACGATTTGAGAACGGTTTATTCTTCCTCTTAGGGGATAGGAAAAGAAAGACAGCATCACTCCAGGATAAACGTAGCTATACCATCTTAACTTGAGGTTGATCCGTTGTTACTACGGCCGAATCGTACGTTACTCCACGTGAAACCACCAATGCGCAAATCATATATCTTGTTTATGAGTTAAAAACGGTTTGGGAGATATATTACTGATTACATAAGTACCTCGAAACAGAACTAAAATCGTGCATTAGTACCATGAAAAATATAACGAGGAAGAAACAAAGTAAGTTGGGCAAAATGCATTGAGAAACAAGGGGAAACGTATTCGTAGATTTAACTCAGATTTAATTGAAAATACCCAGTTGAGATATCAGAAAACTCGATAGGGAACAAACCTGGGCTTGGATTCATTACAGCTGACTAAAAGCAGCACATTTTATAGGGATTTACGTTAAGATTATAGAAGAACAAGAAAATTGGTGACTGTGGTGACATCAAGCGACAATCTCGTGTCCGCATAGTTACAGTACTATCGGTGTCACGAGTATTAGTATTTGTTGGTAATTGTTACGCCGAATTGCCTGGTTTATCGAATTTGCAAGGTAAGTCGGCGCAATGCGCGCACACAACTAACAACATGGGAATATCAGTGTTCAACGTCACTTCGAAGTACTTAATGGATTCAACTTTGTGTAATCGAATACTGGGCGAAACATACTGATCATTCGGGTAAGATGAACGAGATAGAATGAAGATACATTCAGAACACTTGGAAGGGTTGAGGTGAGGACCACTCCGCTCGGAATAACTCACAATCGTTTGGAGACTATCAGAGAGGCTATTAAAGTCCACTTTGGCTGATACAGTATATCAAATAGTTGCGACATAAGCATGGTTAATTGCAGTCCGGAAGGAGTCACACGGGAGGTTGACAAATTAGATGTAGGAAAAAGGGCGAAAACAAATCAACTTACAGAACGCAAGAGTTATTGATTAGGAATACGGACGACTTGCAAGCAAATTTAATTTTTGAGATACGTCCCCAGAAATGGTTTGCACGTCAGGCCAATAAACTAACTGAGTGACCAAAGCAATCATGCTTCTGTAGTAACAGTGGTCTTGGAATGAAGCCAAAGATTGAATAGCAGTTGTAAAGTATACAGCTAACAGATTTATATAAAGAAAACACGAATAGCGAACAAGCTCGTTTTCGGTAACATCATCCTCGTGGCTAATACAGTTACATTTATAGGTTAGAAATGCATAAATTATGAACAAGGTCTGTGTGCTTAAGTTTGATTGGATGGTCATCAAAGTTGGTGTTGCGTAGTTAGGAAGGATTGGAGGGGAAATGTTGTTGTTTCGTGGTTGGGAAAGGGGCCCGTGAAACAATGAACAAGGGTTTCGGGGAATATCCATTTCCGGTTTGAACCAAAGGGTCAACGTATGGGTCACACTGAGCTCCAGGGTCGGTCTCGGATCGCGGCCAGGGTAGTTTGAGTGCTTTAACGAAACGTTTCTGAGAACAAAGCGAAGGATTGAATAATCTGATCGCCACAGCCTCTGCCGTTGCTAGATGTTGTTTTCGAGCGGCTTTCGGCGCATTCGTAGGGACTCTGTAGACTATTTTGAACGCGTCGTCGTTTACGTGATGTCCAGTGTCTGCGAGGTGCGCCACAATCGCGCTGGTGATGGATTTTCTGTTTCCCGTCGACAGCCAAGTTGGTTTGTGCTCTTTGATCCTTTGTGATAGTTTCCGTGTCGTTCTACCTATATAGCTTGCCGAACATGAGCAAACAAACGAATAGGTTAGCATGGAAGAGGTGAGGACAGGTAACTTGTCTTTTAGGTTCGTCGAGATCACTGGTCGACTGGTGAAGTGGGCACGCAGTGTAGCAGCGGGAAAGGTGCGAGCGATTGCCTTTTCCAAGCGTCTTATTAGTAACTCGCTTTTGTCATCTCCTTTTCAAAGGAGATGACAAAAGCGAGTTACTAATAAGACGCTTGGAAAAGGCAATCGCTCGCACCTTTCCCGCTGCTACACTGCGTGCCCACTTCACCAGTCGACCAGTGATCTCGACGAACCTAAAAGACAAGTTACCTGTCCTCACCTCTTCCATGCTAACCTATTCGTTTGTTTGCTCATGTTCGGCAAGCTATATAGGTAGAACGACACGGAAACTATCACAAAGGATCAAAGAGCACAAACCAACTTGGCTGTCGACGGGAAACAGAAAATCCATCACCAGCGCGATTGTGGCGCACCTCGCAGACACTGGACATCACGTAAACGACGACGCGTTCAAAATAGTCTACAGAGTCCCTACGAATGCGCCGAAAGCCGCTCGAAAACAACATCTAGCAACGGCAGAGGCTGTGGCGATCAGATTATTCAATCCTTCGCTTTGTTCTCAGAAACGTTTCGTTAAAGCACTCAAACTACCCTGGCCGCGATCCGAGACCGACCCTGGAGCTCAGTGTGACCCATACGTTGACCCTTTGGTTCAAACCGGAAATGGATATTCCCCGAAACCCTTGTTCATTGTTTCACGGGCCCCTTTCCCAACCACGAAACAACAACATTTCCCCTCCAATCCTTCCTAACTACGCAACACCAACTTTGATGACCATCCAATCAAACTTAAGCACACAGACCTTGTTCATAATTTATGCATTTCTAACCTATAAATGTAACTGTATTAGCCACGAGGATGATGTTACCGAAAACGAGCTTGTTCGCTATTCGTGTTTTCTTTATATAAATCTGTTAGCTGTATACTTTACAACTGCTATTCAATCTTTGGCTTCATTCCAAGACCACTGTTACTACAGAAGCATGATTGCTTTGGTCACTCAGTTAGTTTATTGGCCTGACGTGCAAACCATTTCTGGGGACGTATCTCAAAAATTAAATTTGCTTGCAAGTCGTCCGTATTCCTAATCAATAACTCTTGCGTTCTGTAAGTTGATTTGTTTTCGCCCTTTTTCCTACATCTAATTTGTCAACCTCCCGTGTGACTCCTTCCGGACTGCAATTAACCATGCTTATGTCGCAACTATTTGATATACTGTATCAGCCAAAGTGGACTTTAATAGCCTCTCTGATAGTCTCCAAACGATTGTGAGTTATTCCGAGCGGAGTGGTCCTCACCTCAACCCTTCCAAGTGTTCTGAATGTATCTTCATTCTATCTCGTTCATCTTACCCGAATGATCAGTATGTTTCGCCCAGTATTCGATTACACAAAGTTGAATCCATTAAGTACTTCGAAGTGACGTTGAACACTGATATTCCCATGTTGTTAGTTGTGTGCGCGCATTGCGCCGACTTACCTTGCAAATTCGATAAACCAGGCAATTCGGCGTAACAATTACCAACAAATACTAATACTCGTGACACCGATAGTACTGTAACTATGCGGACACGAGATTGTCGCTTGATGTCACCACAGTCACCAATTTTCTTGTTCTTCTATAATCTTAACGTAAATCCCTATAAAATGTGCTGCTTTTAGTCAGCTGTAATGAATCCAAGCCCAGGTTTGTTCCCTATCGAGTTTTCTGATATCTCAACTGGGTATTTTCAATTAAATCTGAGTTAAATCTACGAATACGTTTCCCCTTGTTTCTCAATGCATTTTGCCCAACTTACTTTGTTTCTTCCTCGTTATATTTTTCATGGTACTAATGCACGATTTTAGTTCTGTTTCGAGGTACTTATGTAATCAGTAATATATCTCCCAAACCGTTTTTAACTCATAAACAAGATATATGATTTGCGCATTGGTGGTTTCACGTGGAGTAACGTACGATTCGGCCGTAGTAACAACGGATCAACCTCAAGTTAAGATGGTATAGCTACGTTTATCCTGGAGTGATGCTGTCTTTCTTTTCCTATCCCCTAAGAGGAAGAATAAACCGTTCTCAAATCGTTACTCGTACCCAGGATTGTTGAATGACCCAAGACTCCCCAATATCCGGGACTCACTCCCCTACTTCTGGCACGTTTCCTGTCTTCACCGTGCACCGTTAACCCGACAACTCCATCCGCATTAGCGATGCCGTGGAGGCAATCGATACTAGATCACTCTACCCGTCTTTTAATGATGCTTGCACTGTGCTGACGTTAGCTGGGCTCAACCGGCTATCCCTAAAATATCTCAGCCGCCTGTGTGTTGTAGTCAGCACACATATGATCCTCCTATACACTCACGCATATAGGGTACATTTTTGCCGTCACTTCAGTGACATGCTGAAATCCGTTACGAAATTCGATAAAGCGGAGTAATAGCTGAGATCCGTACCTAACGGTGGTCCTAGGGTTAGCACATGCCTGAGATCATGTGACACTATTTGGTCGGTCATTTTTAACCCATCAGGACCAGATCCGTGTCGATTAGTCGTTAAAACGGTCGAGCCCAGTGGAACTACAATGGTTTACTGAAGGACCATGTGAGCCGTGAATGGCTTTTTTAGCAAGCTCCTGTCATCGCGTCGTGATTTCGGCAAACACAGCAACAACAGGGAAGCCGTATTCATGAGTCCGCGTGTGCGCAGGATCCAGTGGTTAAACACAACAACAGTTGCTATGTATCATTGCAAGAAACGGTTTACAACTCGCCTCAGATCAGTAAGACCACCACCAATTCACAACAGACACCGTGATATTGTTCACCTTCCGGGATCCATAGTTGAGGCGCAGTATGGTTTCCATGATACTAGAGGGAACAGTCGGGATTATTGGACCGGACCGAAAATCAGAACCACAAAAGGGCTTAAAAAGCGTGCGAATTGCAGAACTATTTGTGGAATCCTTTCCCGAAACTGGATGAAGTTAAGTCAAATGATTGTTTTATGCACCTGGAACGGAATATTCAACAGCTACATAACTATGAAATGCAGGCATTATTAGAAAGAAATACTTGCGTGTGTGCAAGTTTCGCTGCACCTCTCCAGCACTATTGTCGGGTAGATGAAGTTGGTTTACTGAAACGATGTAAACATACTACTGAATCATCTAAGTATATTGCGTCGCGAGTTTCTTGCCTCCTATTGGTGATCTTGACAGGAAGTTTCCACAGATCACGTGCATGCGTTTACCTACTTATGAGTAGTTATGTGATTATTTGAGGTTTACTCTACATCGTTTGGGTTCAACAGATTTGAATGGACTGAAATGCATTTTGCTAACGCGAAAGTGATAAAACCGAAAAACAATCCGGATCAGTGTTTCTCAGATCCCACAGATTCACATCATAAGAGATGTGTGAGAGATTGGTTTCAAAATATGATATGAAATCAACTTACAAATTTACTTTACAACTCAAAATCAAAATAGCACCATCCCCATAACCCACGCTCATACTAACCTGCTAGCACAAAATGGGTCACTGGGTCCAAATATTGTCAACAGCCAACATTTCACTGATAAGCGCCACACCGCCACCCGATTGGTGGTCAAGGCTGTGAGAGAAAAACACGTTGACGTGTTGACAAACCCTAGAACCAATCGCATGTGTTGCGCAATGGACACACGGTTGGCGCACTCTTGAATTACGCATTGGCAAAGGAACACCGCACGCGTGGGTAGTACAGTCGAGGTCGCGCCCCGGTGCGTCACCGCTCAGTCGAGGTAACTGTAGCTGTTTCTATAATTCAAAGAAAGTGGATGTTCTTCTATTTATTGATGTGCTACTATAGTAGTGTCAAAAGAAGCAGTAAAAATAAGGTCTACGCAAAACGCCCGTCAAATGGAACAATCCGCTGGTTGACACGTTTAATTGTGGAATATTTTCAAGTGGACAAATACCGAATGACTGTTACCAATTTGTGAAATACCACATTCGTTGGCTGTCATAGTTTATATTAATATTTAGTGGACAGTGACAATTACCAGTATTGTTTAAATAAATGAACTTCTTAGTGTTATTGGTATTCTGTATGAACGCGTTATCGTGTGACACGTTCATCTCCGTTCAGTGTTCATCAGTCGCAGGGCTATGACGCCAGTTCATGTCCTGTTATCGTTTCCATTTCAGCCAATACGTTACGAAGAAGAACGCTCCATAATACGGACCTTGTGAAAGCTGAAGTCGTTGTACTTGTATTTTCGGGAGTGAACAATTATTTAAGCGACAATGAAGGGATTAAACCAATTACTGTCCCTCGAAAAAGCTTCATGTCACCACCACGAAGAGGGAGGAATTAATCGTAGTATAAATTCCACAGACATTGATAAATTCGCTACGTGTCATGTGATGATAATCATACTTAAGTAATTTGTGGTGTAAGGTTTGTTGAACCTTATTCTGCTGTTTCTTTATTGCACACGTGGGTTAGACGTTCCTACTATGCGTGGACCACCCGTCCGTCAGTGCGATGTTCCGCGTAACGCCGACACGGTAACCACAGCATTGCCTCTCACTACCCATGAGATCTTATTTTCATAGCATTCACTCAGCCGTTAGATATTTTCATCATAACGCCATGGCCTACGAGGTCTTTGATGTAATTACTCCGGTGAGTCAGTGGCAGTTCAGCAAAAGGTAACTAATTAATGAAAAGACGAAAACCATGAGTCTTACCTTCATCTTAACTCATCGTTTCGATAGTTCCTAGTACACGACTAAGCAATTTCAGGAGGATGAAAATGAAACACCCACGGCGGGACTCGAACCCGCAATCTTCTACTTAGGAGGCAGACGCCTTATCCATTAGGCCACGCGGGCACGGGCGGTAGTAGGTAAACAATATACGATATGTCATGTAATAATAATCAATCTAATAGATTGTTGTTGTGCCATGATTCAATACCGTGCACTACTCACTAATTTGTCAATCACTGATATTCACATATCACAAAAAGAAATCAAATGTTCATTACTTCGTAGGGTTGCAGATTTCTGGAAGGAAGAAAGTTCCCCGTAGGAATTTCCCAACCCATGTCCAGCTGGTAAGGTACCATCAGTAGTGCTCCTCAGGGCTCCGTCCTTAGTCCGCTGTTCAGTCTTTCAACCACCATGCCTCATCTGTGCCAACGACCCGAAACTACGGCGTTTCCTGAGTACGAATGCCGAAAGACAGTTTCTGAAATGAGGCTTGATTGAACTATCAAGATTGGCTACTGATTGCTCTCTTCCGAGCACCTCTACCAAATGCGTACAGATGCACTTCGAGGAAACCACAACCTTGAGGTTTCGAATCTATCCTCTCTGAAGACTTGAGCCCACATGGATAAGGTCTGCACCACTGAAACAGCCACGATTGGGTCAATCCGTCGGTCCGTCAGCCGGTCGATTCATGATATCTTCTAATTGTTGTATGCTTCCCACATGTTCACCAATACTCGAACGCGAAGGTGCTGCTACGTTCGCCACACAATTGGCGAGATGGGGAAACTTGAGAGGATGCCAAGCTTCTCTACGAAACTCGTCCATGGGTTAAGTGGGACCAGCTACGAGGGTCGACTGACGTTCCATAGACTGTGCCCCGAATACTATCCGTGGAGAATTGATCAGTTTGGGGAAGTTCCTTCGTGGTAACTTGGGTCCAGAATTGAAAACGTAGTTTGTTCTTCGGGACAAACAACCGGATGTGCGGCCATTCCCCAACTCTGTGGAAGCTTTAATTGACGGGTTTATCAAGGGTTTATCGTCGACTAGTCTTTAGAATGCCTTACCAGTGGACGTGGTTGAAGAGAAAGACGACGCTCGGTTCAAAGGTCAGCTGGAGGCAATTAACGGGGGATCGCTTCATGAACAGGAGTCCACAGATTCTATGTAAAGAGGCATACATGAAATCATTCTCTCTACCTGCCTACATGAATTCTAAGGACTGAACCTACTACCCGGGATAATTTTGGTGTTCCAGAGTTTCACATTAGGGTTAAATACAGGTAAAAGACTGTAGCAGTGTCCTTCTGTCTCTCAGTGAACCCATCACCACTAATTCATTTGGGTACATACCGTCTAACCTAAACATTGGAAATCGATTATATCTATCAGGTCTTCAGATAACTAAATACTATGCATGTGCATTTAAAAGCCGACAACATAAAGAAAATTGTTTACGATATCTTGCTTCAAGTATTTTCATGTATGGGTTGATAAGCATTCACATAAATAATTGGCATCTTAGCCGATGGCTTGTAATACCCTCCACATCATTTCTATGGGCACGACGACAATGCAATCGAACTAACTCGGTAGTTGAAGAGAAGAGCTTCTTACTTCTACGCCTAGTCTCGCACGTTCGCGTTACTCAAATTGTTCCACTAGTTCGTTGTCATGTCAGTAGATATGGTTCATTCACGGTAATACACTGTGAGGATATGGTCTGACACATCTCTCGATGAATGGCTTAGTCTCACCAGCAGACAGTGCGTAAGCACCTGCTTGGTACCAAGCCCACGCGACGGGATGGCCGATTGATGGCGTGGATGGACCGACGTCGATCTGGTGGATCAGTGGGGCCATGTGATCTGAACCAGAGAATCAAACCGCCCCTAATTTAGCAACGGAAACGACGGCGCATTGCGTTAGACGCCTTTGGGCTGGTGAGAACATTTCGACGATCCTGTAGATGAAGTTGTGATACTGTGATACCTGGCTCATCGACATGACGCGGAGATGGAAATATACAAATTATTCGACTAGCTTGGCACCGCGCTGTGTTGGATAACAGCTGGTCTCTCATCCTGAATAGTAATTTCTCACGAAACGTGTTTATTATATGTTTATACGAAAAGAATATGTGCAATATGCTTGAGTTCATGCTATCATTAAAATACGGTGCCTGTTTTCCCCTCATACACATGTTGTTACGGTTTCCTTGCGCATTAGCTCCGAGTTCAGGAAAATGGTGAATAAATGGATGCGGTAAATTGTTCTCATATTTAAGCAACTGAGTATCTTCCGTTCAATCGGTCAGTACTAAAGAAGTCAAATGCTGCAAGGCGGTAACGTTTTGCTTACTCTTCTCAATGGCCATCGATCTGAAATTTATGTAAAGTTGTGTTGGCAAATACAATGAACGGAAATGATGCACTAACCACCGTGTTTCTCCAAAATTAGCACCCCGTCTTATATTAATTTTATCCAAAAAAACGCATCAAAGTTTATTGTCGAGGATGTCTTTTATTTTTGAAACTCAAAATCCAAAAAGAAAAAACAAAGTTTCATATCCTCACGTAAAACGAAATAATTTCAAATAGAAACCTGTTTGTAGTACTCAATGTTTTAATAATTTCGTAACTGTATTTAGTCAAATGCAATTACTTCGTCCTCTTCTGTGATGTCATCTTAAATTAGGAAACCTCAAACTTCAGACTACATTTCTTGGAGAATCTTTGATCGCAATCTCATGTTTAGCAATAGAACTTTCCTCAAACGAACACTTTTTGTCGAAGTACCCCTCTCGTAATGCATTGGCAACGCAACTGTCGGTGATTTTATCCCATCAATTCTCCACTTAATTCAAGACTTCTTGAGGATTAGATTTGGTAAACTTTTCATGCCGATGTATCTCCATAAAATTAATGAGACAGATCAGCAAACACCATCATCTCAGTTGCTCATCAACCTGCCAGTGTTATCAGCCTCATGTTTGTGTCGACAGCCTACTTGAGAATATGCATTCGTCAGGAAATTCGGGATGCTTCTTATTTCGATGACCTGATGATTTTATTGAAATTTCTCTCGTCGTGTATATTTAGTATAAATCACACCAATCACTGTCAGACGAATGCATGTGACGAATATCTCCTTCCCAACGAATAATTTTTCACTGAAATTAACTTCCCCAAATAAGCAGTCTACCGACAGACCATAATCAGCAAACGTTATATGGAACACGGCTCGGTACCGCTTTGTGGTCACATACACTGAGGAGCTTCAGCCATTTAGAATAGCCTTGAACGGGTACAACAAAACTCGTTTTGATTGGTTAACACGTTATCTGCCAATTATTCACTTTGATGTAACAGAAATACAAATAAATGCTACAGCAAAATTGACGTACAGTTCGACAGCTTGGGCCTTCTCACTCTTTCGACTTGTAAAGTTCCGGGTGGAAACGATTTCAAAATGTTCTCTCAGTCCAAGTATTATGAATAGAACAGGTTTATAATATCTGTTTGGTCATTATTGCGGAGATTGTTCACGTCACGCCCGTTGTGTTGTTCATTGCGCGTCACTTGCCATGCCGATGCTGTGAATGATTCCATAATGAATAACACATTACGTAACGGCAGCCGCGGTCTCGTTCATTAGGATTATGCAATCATATCCCACTCGTTCATTCCCGCTGTTCCCGTCGCTGGTGTGCGCGATAACGCTTATCGTAGCCATTCGTCCGCAAGCGAACCTCAGAATAGACCTTTGAGAGGTGACGAACTCCACCCCTGTTTGAATCTGACTAACCCTTTCTGATCCCAGTTCACTTGAGCGTGAATAGTGGTAACTTCTCCACCACAACTGTGGATTTGTTCACTGAGGAAAACTGCTCCTCGGAAGGTGATGTGTAAACGTGAAATGAGACCAACTAACTGTTTACTAGATTCGACCAGGTAAATATCCAGTTTGCAAGAAACAAGAATATGGAGTTTGAATAGCCATCTAGATCGTTGCCTTCTGGAAGTGATTACGACTGCCTTCAGCTGGTCTCGTTTGGATGTTTTCCGGATTTGATGATCACTGTGACCGAGGGGAAAAGAACACAGTACGTCGAACAGAGTAGGAGCACATAGCACACGATTTATATCGCTGATCCACAGGGCGATTCAAAGTTTGGTGTGATCGATTGTGGGGTCCGTCCCGTTAACTGATACTTCCATGTATATTTCGCGTAAATTACGGATGACGATTGTCCAACGTCTCATGACGGTGTGCAGCGACTGAGGAGATTGATCTATGATACCTCATTGGTCTTTTCCGTGATATGGCAAACGCATGGATCGTCAGTGAACATCAGAGGCCAGTAAAAAGCACTTTCGATAGCTTGCTGACTAAATGAGTGCATGCCTCAACTCTAGCTACTGTTGAAAGTAGAGAATTAAGGCGTAACAAATCAGGTTGTTATTTCTGTGGATAAATCCCTGGATGGACCGGCATCCATACGGGAAAATATCATTGTGGAAGTAATCATTTTCAAAAGCGACCACACGAAAGTAGTTCATGAAATGGATGTGTGTGATTTGCGCTCAAATATGCTTTGGCTCTGGCATGATTGTTGTCGTTCTTCAATCTCAAATATCTCATTTCTCAGCATTTGATCAACCCGTTGTTCCGTTCACGATTTCCGATCAATATGATCATAACCGTGTCGGCCTACTCGCTCACAGACTGTCAACCGATCGCACATGTCCACACACACACAGTATTCCTGATTTCACTTTGACGGTTTTTACCCCATACACGCACGCATACACACGTGCGTGCACACACAAGCACGCAAATACTTTGACTTCGTCGTTCGTGCTCACACGAACCAAGCACGCGTGTACGTTGACTAGTTCAGACAATACACGGCACTGACTGACTCGAAGTCCTGTATCGTTCGTTGGATTAAACGGCCGGGCACAGGGAATACGAATTCTACTGCCAATCGATATGATCAGATCTCGGACTAATAAGTGTATAAGAGTCCCAGTAACTGGTAAGAGCTTCAAGATACACTACGTAACAAAACTATGCCCCCCCCCGGTGTTTTCCCGCATATTTCCGCTGCTGTATCTTCTAACGAAACCACTTCTGGCCAGAACGACCAAATGCACAGTACTATACACCACACCAAATTTCAGAACGAATCTGCGAGCTTATAAGGACGGAAAAGGTGAAAAGTATAGGACCCCCATTCCGGTGCGACTTCGCATGGGAAATTTCGCAAAGCCACACGGACCACTGAGACTGGCAATAAGCTGATTAATCCGGTCTATGGATTTGGTGACATAACCATGAGAATCAGAATCACGTGATCCATGTGCACCACAGCATGTGATATACCCTAGTGACCTCGGGACCTAAATTCGCGTTGGTTGCACATATACGCCTTACGGGACTCATGCTGACTTGTTTCTGTGCAATGCCACACGGAAAGGAACTACCAGTTTTCGAGAAGGGTGAGTTACCTGCTTTGTACCAAATGGGACTCAGTTTGCATGAGATCTCTAGGCAATGCAAAGGGGTGAGAAACAACGTACAACGGTATCTTGAAGCTAACGAGCCATGTGAGCTCAAAAAGAGAATGAGTTATCATAAGCTTGGTTCGGAGTCAGTGCTTTGAAACGCACCTTACAAAGAACCCTGGAAGTCAGGCCATGGATAAAAAGCGCTGCAAAAAAAATAAAGCTCGTCATTACTCCTCTTTGTTCCACGGGGCCTCGGCCTTGTCGCATCACTGCTCATTTCTCATGAAATCTGCTGAGCTGAACTCTTGAAATTGACTTCGTCGGAGGACCGAATCGGGTTGATCACTGTTCATTCATTATCAATGTTCAGTTAAATAAACATGGCTTTCGATACATCCCTCCGGTTAGGTCAGTTGTGAAAGTTCAAATCATGAGATTTTATGCCAAACAGTGCGACAGGACAGTAAAGCTGAGACGACGGTAAAACATGTAGCATGGTGCACGAAATGCTATTAAACCCACACTGTTTTTCTCTGTTTTTCTGCCATTAATTTTGAGCCAACCCATTTAGCGGGACCAAATTTGCCATACTGGAGTGTCAACCAATTACGATATCAAATATGCATACTGATGTTAAGTGTGAAACAGATAAATCGATTTATCGCAGAAAATGTGTCTGAGAGAGTGCGAAATGCTACCAAACCGACACAGACTAATGGCTAAACAAGCAGCTGATTACGAAACACAGTAGTCTTTACTACTGACGACTGAAACACTGAAGTGCTAGCGAACATTTTCGATCTTCGAAAATCGCACCGCAGACCATCACACAGCCCCCACCAAAGACTAGACGACTAAGTTTGTTTCTCCGAAATTCGTCGCAATAGGGCGTTATTACATCAAAGCGATCTGAATTAAACTTTTATCTCACCTCTAAATACCATATCACTCCATTCGGTGGTCCAAATGATGTGAATTATGGAACATTCCTCGCAATTTTGAAAATGACGATCAGTCATCAAGGCACTGATCCCAACTTTCCGTATTGCAGATGTGGTGCAGACTCTAAGAGCTGCTGTACACGCCGAACATTCACATTCAATTTCAAAGACCTCTACAATTTCGGTGAACTCGTTAGTTGGTTTGAAGAACAGCGCAAGAGTATTACCCCGGGTTTGGTTGGAGATTTTCCTTCGAATTCCACGTTTCCCTAAACGACTTAAAAATCTGGGTCCTTCAGAAAGTTCCGAGTAACTATTCTCCATTTGGAATTTCTCTGGGGTCTTTGTACAAGAGTACTTTTTCTCTCTCCAGATCGCACAGCTTTGAACCTCGCGCCGTCCATCGATTCCGAGAAATGAGAAATCCCCACGGCAAATCAAAATATTTAGCTTGAGGAAACTTCGTCCACGAATCACGTCTGACGTGAATACCGATCAATAACACATCACTGAGTGTCGAAAATGATTCATTACAGAACAAGATCGTTACTTTTTAAATCACTTCGGTATTTTGTGATTCATTCAGGGGTGGGTATGATAGTATTTCGCAACCTCTCAGATACGTTTTCCGTGATAAATCGATTTACCTGTTTCACACTTAACATCCGTATGCATATTCGATATCGTAATGGGTTGACGCATCAGTATGGCAAATTTGGTCCCCCTAAATGGTTTGGTTCAAAATGAATGGCAGAGAAACAGATAAAAGCAGTATGGGTTTAACAGCGATCTTGTGAGTCCCCCTCCCCGATCGTTTCTCGCTCTGTACTCTTCGCTTTGCAGGATCTCATTAACATGTCTGTGGCTCGATTTTCGTTTTTCTGACTGCTACCGAAGCATCACTCGATTCGTGACGGCAGTTATCCACCACGCCCTTACGTCACTCGTCTCGTTATCCCTGCGCCGAACAAGAGCATACCTGTAATAGGACCTACCGTGATTCATCACAACGCGTTTCAATATCCAATCCAGTGATCCTCTCGCGGTTGACCACGTGTTACATCATTTTCACTGTGTATCACAACTTGATCAGGGGCAGTAAAGAAAAGGAAATATTCATAATTTTTCTGTTTTTGTAAATTTGCGCGTATTGCTGTTAAAGCATGACTTCTGTCACACTCTAATGGGCGTACGTACTGCCAATGGATTTCAAGAAATAAGGTTTTACTAATAGGAAG
The DNA here is from genome assembly GCA_948099385.1 of Fasciola hepatica. NCBI lineage: Eukaryota > Metazoa > Platyhelminthes > Trematoda > Plagiorchiida > Fasciolidae > Fasciola > Fasciola hepatica. The sequence continues at coordinate 22,204,054 of CANUEZ040000019.1, forward strand.
CAATGTCAGATGTTGTGCTAAAATTCAGTGGAAACAAGAAACAATCCCTGTTGGGTGTGGTAGCGTTAGAACAGGAAGTATTGTGCCTCACTCATGAGCTATCAGAAAGGGGAAATAGACCGGTCATTATTGTATATATATATATATATATATATATATATATATATATATATATATATATATATATATATATATATATATATGCTGGAAATATCTGTACCAAAGATGAGGAATCTAAGGCACTTTTTTATCGAAATGGGGATGCTAGTAGCACGTGACATATTTGTACCCCGTTGGCTTTTCAAGCGGAGTGATTCACCCAACAGTTTCATTTGATCTTCATCAATTATGGTGTGTGAGAAAGAAGCCTCGCTAGGAGTGGAGACTTACATATTTTCGTGTGGCTAATTTTACCATGTCGGATTCGGGATTCATTTGCGGTTATGGTAATTGGAGTATCGGACACGGTAGTGAGTACCGGTCCTCAGTTCGAATAACACGATCTCACATGACCTAATGAAAACGATGGTTCCGCAATTACTTACCACATAACTGTTTGGACAACTCAAAGTCGACAATCATGTATAGATGACCTACTGTGCGCTGACCGTAAGTTTGTATGACCGAGCGATCAGTAGTGGACAGAATACTGATCCCGGAGAACATCGCTGGTCAATCGGTGCGATTAAAACAAAACGACTGAATTCATTTTCAGCCCGGATGGCCTAACTGAAGGTATTAGAGACCTAAGTGAGCCCAGCAGTGCCGCCATCAGATGGGTAGCTCTGTCCTAACATCATGGCTGTGTCCATTCATCACGAGGCTTGCATCGTCTTAGTAGCAATTCCTGGTAACAGAGGTACCGTGGCTACCACTATTCCGATCAAGCCCAGGACCGAGGGTGCGGTCCAGTTCTGTAAACCACGTTGGTGGGTCCGTGTTTTGAACCCAGCCATAATATGCGGTACCAAAAATGATGAGGTAGTCCATGTAAGGCCCAAGCTACAAGTTAGCACACTATGGTTCTTCGATCATGTGGACTGCGCATAAGGTGTGGCTACTCGGCTAGTGCTCGAGCCCTTGTATCAACGTTGAAGGATGACTTTCAGTACGATACCATGTTAAGCTTCAGGCTAGGGGCACAAAGAAGGTCGATGGTAGTTTCGCGACCCAATCCGAAAACAGCATAGTCGCTAACGTAACGAATTGAATACCCGCGCTAACTATGGATATTCAGTTACCTCGAGTCAGTACACATGATGTGGGAACACTGTCCTCAAAAAAAAGGGAGTAACACGAGGCTTTAGAATTAGATATCGGCGTCGGCTTCGCACTGTGTGCACCAACCCCAGCCGGATTCATGATCGGAAATGGTCGGTTCTGCAAGATACTGTGGATGCGATGGTGTGCAGCGCATCAAAATCAGGAGATTGAACCAAAAGCCACGGATCACAATATGGCTAAAACGAAATGTAGTGCACGAAAAGCCAATAAACCCATGCTGTTTTTCTCCGTTTCTCTGCCATTCATTTTGAACCAAACCATTTAGAGGGACCAAATTTGCCATACTGATGCGTCAACCCATTACGATATCGAATATGCATACGGATGTTAAGTGTGAAACAGATAAGTTGATTTATCACGGAAAACGTATCTGAGAGGTTGCGAAATACTGTCATACCCACCCCTGAATGAATCACAAAATACCGAAGTGGTTTAAAAAGTAACGATCTTGTTCTACAATGAATCATTTTCGACACTCAGTGATGTGTTATTGATTGGTATTCACGTCAAACGTGATTCGTGGACGAAGTTTCCTCAAGCTAAATATTTTGATTTGCCGTGGGGATTTCTCATTTCTCGGAATCGATGGATGGCGCGAGGTTCGAAGCTCTGCCCTTGTCATCTATTTCCCAATAATTCCGTGTTCGGTGATCACATACACTCAGGGGTTTGAAAGAAAATATGCAAGTTTTTTTCTTCTACTTGTTCAGCTGAACTGGAAACAAATTATCCGCAACACGTCCTACTCCAGTGTCATCATGGTATTTAAATAAGCGACTCATTGGTCTGTCGAACGCACGATCCTTCATGTCCGATGGTGATCAAACAACGCACAATCTAGTGGTAGAATGTCTCCCTGTTAGCGTCTTAAGATAGCTAACCGGTGTCTGCGAGCCTTCTAGTCTCACAAATTAAAACGAATGTGAAACAACGCGCCCAGCCAAGGACAGTTCTTCCGCGGTTTTTCCAGTGCAACTGTTTGCTGTTTCACATCCTTTCACAAGTGGTATCAGTCCACTGCCAGAGCAATGGAACTTTTCACTTATATTATCATTTTTTTATTCTCGAAGATGAGTTGGAAGGATATTTCAATTTTGAGAATGTTAGCATTGTGCGCGACGAAAGGACTGCACTGCGCGTAATTTCCCACAAATTTCCGCTTCTGCTTTCCCTGGGGAAACCAAACTCGGCCAGATTGTCCGAACGCAAAGTAGGGAATTGCGGTGTCAAATCGATGCACTACGTGCTAATTAGAGCTTACAACGTGAAAAGTATTGGGAATTTATTCTGTCGCACTTTCTTACGGAAAGTTTTGCAACACCTTACGGGCCATTCAGTCTGGCAATAAGCTGATCAAGTCGGTATCTGCATATGGCGACGGACAAATCCATGATAACCGGAATCAAGTGAGTCATGCGCACGGGAAGGAGACATTGATTGACGGAAACACTATGCGTTCGGTTGAAGGTCAATACCGATTACGTAATCTCGTATGCATGAATTATACGGTAATAACCACCCCAGGTGTCAACAAAGAACTACTGTAAAAATCGATCAAAATGTATGGTTAACACAATTGGTCGAATGGCCCATTGTTGTTTGGCGTGAATGTTCCTCGAGGTCTGACACACGCGGACAGCGAATCTCTGTTGGAACTATCCTAAAGATAGCTAACTAACTCTCATTACTCGATGCATTTTCAATCGCTTTCATCGTGCGGGTGAAAAGCTGGAACTGGTTTTATGTCTCTATGTTGAATGTGAACAGTCACGGCTTGTCGGGTAGTGAGCTTCAATACATGACTTGCATTGTTACTCCAGCTCGAAATTCCGGCGATAAGTGTTCCGCTGCCAAACCAATCACTTATGTGTGTTAGTAAATGGTGCGATTGGTGGCTTCACTAGGAGTTGCGAATAATAAACAGAAATTTATCACGGCCTCACCTGAAGGTAAAATGGTATAGAATGTGAGACTTAACCAGTTCAATTAACGAATTACAAATGGGTTTAAATTTATTTACAGCAGCCTCTCCCTTCAGAATAACTAATCCACAGTTTACGTTCTATTTTGTATCGTCACCGGATGAATAAATGGACAGACCACATTTTCAAGACTAATCTCACCATAGACTAACCGAACGACGGAGTATACAAGGTTGGTGGAGTATTGAACAACGTATTTACTTCGTGAACCACCAGACGGGTCCAGCTGCCTGCCCAAATTGAATATGATTATTGGTCAATCTGATATCCGAATATAAAGTGCACAAAATCCTTTTATGGTACCGGCATTTTTCCCGGATAAAGTAGATTTTCCCTAGTCAAGATTCAAATTCGTAAGCGATGCGGGTATTATGATAGGGCAATACATAAGCACACCAAATTCCACGATCCCAAGTATCGCGGAATTCGTGTAACTGCGGAAAAATGAGGTTGTGTTAAAAACGTTTCTTGCACTAAAGACCTAAGGAGAAACCAATCTTGAAAAAGGTTACCCGTGATGACCTAAACGTCGACAACCTACCAACGATTTCGACTACGCTGTGTTATTGAGCAATAAAATTCTACCTAAGGAGAAACAGTTGACCCTCGAAATGAAGGGACAAGCGGGCTAGGTCTCCGTGTGCGATGGCATGTGTGCGTGCATGCCTGTGTTTTATTATGCTGTTACACACTAGATCATGCGGTGGATTTTACAATCAGTAAGCCCACACAAAGCGACTGTTTGATTTCGATACAGTTTACCATCTGATTCGGAATGACACCTTTGGGCCCGGTCTCGTATGCAGGCACAATCCGAATGTGCCATGGCGTTCACTGTGAAGTGTTCTCTGCATTGAAGTGAATAGCATTCAAAGTGTATTATGATAAGCACATATTGTATAATAATAACAATGATATTGTGCAGTGTTACCACTCCCGTCAGGCGTGCTACATTAAAGCTCTCAACTCCCGCGCACGTGTTTTCGAGGCTTAGTGGATGTGTCACTTTTCAGCTTCGTCAAGAAATCTTCGAATGTGAATAGCCCTCTCTCTCTCCCTCCCAGCCCCAAACACACCTGAGATTCGCACCGTCCTGTCATGCGAAATCTCACGCACATGCCTTCAAAAATCCGAAACAAGGTTGAACAATTATAATTACGGAACATGAACTGGGACGTGAGTGTCAAAGCACACGCTGACACAAATATTCCAACTGAAAGCATTGATGCGTGCTCACAACTTCACACGAAGCTGTTGACTAGGTCAAGTGGTTCGATTACGACCCTATCCGTTTTCGGATAGACGGTACACCCGCTCGGAAGCCCTTTCTCTCCTGGGCGCAGACAGACAGATGCGTACTGATGTTGATTCCAAGCGCGAATAAGTTCCACACGTGTTGCGATCATCAGATCGATGTGAGGAAAACGGGGTCGTGAAAGTGGTTTGTTCCATTTCGAAGACTGAGTATAGAGTATAAGGACATTTTAAAGATGTAAGTGACCTCACGGCAATTAACTGCTACACAGTCCGTCAATTTATTTAATCGGTGAAGCTGAGCGCTTGCTTCTAATTGACGATGCGCAAATCGATCAATTACATACAATTCCCCCGGGTATTGAGTTCTGATTTCCACCTTTCGGGTGGATAATCACTCCGTAATTGACGCCAGAAGAGTAATTTTCTCCCAGTCTAAGATGTAACAAAGATAAAGCTATCCCAGTATGCCATTTGTGAGCATTAGTAAAGTCTCAACAATCCTTTTGAATCCCTCTCATTTAAGGTACGGAAAGAGATCCCTGCATCCTAGATCGTTTTCCAATAAACTATACTATTTGGGAATCATACAGTTCATCACAAATCTCACCGCAAAACAATCCCATGAACAAAAAACAATGTTTATCGTCGAACGAAAGGTCTCACTGAATCCCATTTTCCGGAAACCGTGATTTTGGACTAGCATTTGATGCCATTTGCATAATTACCGTCCTCGGTGTTTGGACCCAGGAAAACACCAATATCGCCTAGTAAACCTACGTTTTGCATGTTTGATCGTGACCGCGGGTGCAACGAGAGCAACCGGACCAATTCCTTGTCCACCGGGGGCCGGCAAACAGGAAATCATTAATTCTGCATTACGCATCGGGCCGTTGTCCTGTGCTGAGGGTATCTTTATGCCGTCTTTAGTTGTATAACACATTGGTCTACCTTTCGCCAATGTGGTCAGTAACGTAATACAGATCAGTGATGATACATTAAATAGTCAATTTTCACCAGCACACACGACTAGTTCACACTTTCACATCTGTCCCCGAGATTATGGTCAAGAATCAGTGACTACTGATCCTGGAATGGAATTTTAGTTTATATTATTGCCGATGGCTAGTCGACAGAATGATCACTTATTGCTCAGTAGAGGTTCATTTGAACCAACCGAAAACAAAGTAATCGGTCTCCAGCTCGGGTAATCAATAAACCCGAAGTCTCCAGGTGTTGCGCTACAAACGCCCTTTCTCGAACTGGCAGACTGTCGACAACCTCTTCTGTTTGGGTCTTCTGAGCTGCCCACACGTCTTTCATGTACAAACAATAATCATCAACTGATTATGGCGTAATTATTACCTTATAAACTTCTCTCAAGGCATATTCTGAACTGTTGAAGTTTTCGCCTTCTACTCTAATTAACTTCGTGAAATTGTAAATCTGTAAAATCCATTTAACTGATAAGATTCAATAAAAAATCTGTTTGTCACCACATCAGGTTGTTTCACGACAAATCAGCGAATTGTTTGTACGAATTGTAACTAGGCGCCCTCAAAGAAGCGATTATAGTCACCGTATGTTTTAAGCACGCGAAACGGAAACTGCTACTTCCGACGCTGAGTCCTGATGCCGTTGGTACTAGCCCAGCTATTCCATGGTAGCAACCGACGGTGGTATGAAATGAGGGACCATGATACACGATCACCAGTATTTTCCACAGACTGAGAGGAAAATGTCGAAGGCTTTTTGGGTCCAGTTTTATGGGTTAGCATAGTTAAAAAGGATGCAAAGCTCTTTAACTACGGAAGAAACCCTCTGATTGTAATCGAGTACTTCCAAAAGAGATTTGTTCTCCACTTGGTTATGATATTGTGCTGCTCCAAGCAACCGGACCAATTGATTACGGATCGACGGCTTTCTACTTGACCGCGGCGCTGATCAACACCTGGATAACAAAATTATACTCATCTCCACCGAATGTGAATAATGCACCATTTTCATTTGCAAGGATGAACGTCAGATAAAAGCGGAAAAAAGAATAGCTGTGGGGATTTCGTGTAACGTGTTAAAGTTTTCAGCAACTGGGCTGAGTTTGAGTGCGGGATGGCATCGAAATGTCTTTTGAAAAATCCTGGTTAGATAAGGTAGTTCTATAGAAGACTTTCGAGAGCGCCTGGTGAACGTGTCTCTTAATGGGTCTAGCAGCGAAATACGAACGTTATCCCCTCTATCGGACGAATAGAGAAGACTCAAGTCGGTTTACAGATGCGAGGTATATGCTATATATCGTGGCACCGAAACAGTACCGATACGAGAGATACACTGAACGGAAAACGAACGTAACGGCTATGCAGAACGCGAACCGCGAGCGCGTACAATCGGCAAACGACCGAAAGTGAAAGTGATTCAAAACGAGGTCGACGGAAACCTCGGAAAAGTCAGTCCAGTAAAATGTACGCAACCGGACAACATTATGAGGTCAATGTCAAACGTCAGAAAAGATTGTAGAGAAAATAGATCCAAAATGGTGTCCAGAAAATGGTCATTTTCTCAGAACGATCGAGGTCACTACTGTTCCTAAGAAGAAGATTCAGTTAGAATAACTGGCTTGAAATCCTTGGTTCTATTGGGAATGTTTAATTCACACCTGAGGGTCGATAAATTGGTCAGTTTCGTGACCATGTTCCTTTTTTCGCGTTCACCAATCGTTTCATTTCGGAACGACATACTCTGAGAATAATCTGGTAATCCATGCGTCAATGTTTCTCCACTTTGTTTTCAACTTATCGATGCTTATTCTTCGGGTAACATGCTATCCAGCATGAAATCCGGAGCTTTTAGTTTTGTGTTGAAGAGCACACGGTTGTGAATTGATATTCACATTAGCCTTCACTAAAACAATCAAAACGGTTTCCATTGACGACCCACAGGTAGTTTCCCATCGAATTAGTCACCAGCCAAATACACCATAGACGAAGCCTTGCCTGAGGCTTCCTGTGTGTTACCAGGCTAACCAAATGGAAACTTAGTAGGTTCGTTGAGTTGCTGGGTATTTAGAGTACCGGTTAAACGATATACGACCTACCTCAGTTTCAAACTATGGTTGGTCATGTGGTTAGTTGAATTAAAGCTGTCATGTGACTTATGGCGGATGTCGAATCCTTTCGGTTTGTGCAGTTGTTCAAATCTGCAGCGTACAATTATCGATTTTCCGCTCCACCTTGGTTACGGACTGTTTCATCAATGTACCATGTTGATTTACTTTAGATAAATGGTCGGAAAGGGAAATTTCAAAATTAGAGTAAACCAGATGTGACAAAAATAAATTTGAAGTGGATTTCCAAACATGTATCTTTGCACAAATATAGATTTGTTGGGATCGGTAAAATCCAGCGGAGCCCGAAACAGCTTACAGATTACGACACCCTATCTGAAGGCAGTTAGGTGATTTCCCATGCGCTTAGTTTGAAGAAATAATCGGCATAAAAGGGATGGCCCACTTTACCGAAATTGTAAACTACAAGCCTTTGACGATTCCTGGTTAGATGTTGGAAATGTGGGTAAATAAAAAATAATTCCGACAAGGGTATTATCTGTACAGGAGTAGCTTCGGATGGTTTCTCTTATTCAGTATTTATAAAAACACCAAATTAAGAACACGAACAAAAAGCCGAGATCAGTCAGACAAGTTGGCATGCAGTCATTATATTGCATTCATCGAGGTCGGTTGACAAATTCTCAAAGATTGCACGTCATAGGCAAGAGCGTAGAAATGACTGGCAGTTAGAATAACCCATATGCCTTTTCTGTGGGAAATATGAAATTTCAAATGCCCGTAGTACACTAATGCGAGAAATAATACTTTTTGTCGTGAATTAAAACGTTTCGGTATTGATTTAGAGAAGATCAGCATTATTAACTTCTCAACGTCGTGAGAAATTGGGAATTTCTCAATCCGTATAACTGTTTTCTACCATTGCCCCAGCGTCCATCTTACTGACATTGGTTTTTACGCCGGCATAATTTACCTATTGAACATTACGTTCCCCTCTTCTATCGTTGGGCTAGTCTTTGCCAACGTGATATCACCATTTCGCGTGATAGGGAAACGTACTTCGCTACTTCAATTTGTTTCAATACGGCTCAGTTTCGGTTGATCGCTTGTGTCTTTGCCTGTGTGGCGCGAACAGCTGGTGTAACCATAGTAGTGACCAACTAGTTTAAACTATTGATTCTTTTAAGACACCTACATGTGTGTGTGTGTGTGTGTGTGTGTGTGTGTGTGTCTGACAATCGGTTTCGTCCGTCCCATGACAGAATTGTCATCCGATCCTGTGGACGAGCAGTCCGAGCAACCGTTGAACGTCTAACCAGTGATGTCCGTTATTTCGTTCTAATTGTTTATTGCATCACGTGCCACTTAATATAGATTGTCGTACCCATACGGACTTCTGTTTCATTCTACACCTGCTCCAAGGCCATTTTTGGCTGCTACTCTCGAGATTTTTCTTAGGTACGGCCTGTTGATGCGCACAGAAATTTTCATCTTGTAATTATTCTTCCCTCAATCGAACGATAATTAGATTGCGCCAAATGTTCTGTCATCGATTTTTGGAGCCTCGGCTGGATAGTGACGGAAGTTCACTGTTAGGGGTATGGTTGACTTGGCACTGCTACGACATTTGAACAATGGTGCGAAGATTAACATGGATCAGTTTGATCTCAGTTTTGGGGATTTGTGAGACAACGCGTTGTTCATTATCCATTGTTACTAATCGGACTTAGTATCCAGTCTTTATAGTCGCTTTTGGCTGTTAGACATAGTGTCTTGCACAGAAAACTATGAGACACTTGGAAGCGACCACGACTAGACCGGCACATACTGTTATGCCATCCAAAGGCGGCTCAACCATATACCAGTGAATGACTGTTGGAAAATGATCACAATATTCCATTACCAACAAAACATCATGATTACAATGAAGGATTTCACCAATGTACAATGTCTTGGTTTTTTCCTAAGGACGGGGGGGGGAGGCGCTTTATTGTCCAGTAGTATATGTACCAGGGCAGATCGAAAATAACACTTGCACGGCAGGACTGCTTTGAGCGAAGGTGTTATAGTTACAACTGGAAACTTTCGAGGGTTTATTTTTTATGCGTGAAGTTGAATCTGGACAAAATGCAAGACCTCCGCATAGAATCGTGATTTCTCGAATGTCTAAGCCGTCATGTTCAGTCAGTGATAACATTTGTCCAGCCTCGTGAATGAAGAATAACAGTCCCGACTGCTGAAGGGCGGGCCTCACAGGTCGAAAAGTGGTCCATCCAGATTACATCCTGTCGCCAATCCATCACAAACCCTGCAAGTATTCAAAAAGCTTGGGCTTCCTTTTGGACTTTCCCCAGATCTATGTACCGGATACTAAACAATTAGAATGCCGACACTCCTGTTTTCATCAACGTTATACCGCAAAAGTCAATCGGCCAGAGCGTACATTTCTGACTATAGTGACCTACTCAACTGTGCCCACCGGTCCCAACTGCATCAGATTCTTGCTGACTGAGCGGTTAGCAGACCTCACACACACACACACACACACACACACACACACACACACACACACACACACACACACACACACACACACACACACACACACACACACACACACACACACACACACACACACACACACACACACACACACACACACACACACACACACACACACACACACACACACACACACACACACACACACACACACACACACACACACACACACACACACACACACACACACACACACACACACACACACACACACACACACACACACACACACACACACACACACACACACACACACACACACACACACACACACACACACACACACACACACACACACACACACACACACACACACACACACACACACACACACACACACACACACACACACACACACACACACACACACACACACACACACACACACACACACACACACACACACACACACACACACACACACACACACACACACACACACACACACACACACACACACACACACACACACACACACACACACACACACACACACACACACACACACACACACACACACACACACACACACACACACACACACACACACACACACACACACACACACACACACACACACACACACACACACACACACACACACACACACACACACACACACACACACACACACACACACACACACACACACACACACACACACACACACACACACACACACACACACACACACACACACACACACACACACACACACACACACACACACACACACACACACACACACACACACACACACACACACACACACACACACACACACACACACACACACACACACACACACACACACACACACACACACACACACACACACACACACACACACACACACACACACACACACACACACACACACACACACACACACACACACACACACACACACACACACACACACACACACACACACACACACACACACACACACACACACACACACACACACACACACACACACACACACACACACACACACACACACACACACACACACACACACACACACACACACACACACACACACACACACACACACACACACACACACACACACACACACACACACACACACACACACACACACACACACACACACACACACACACACACACACACACACACACACACACACACACACACACACACACACACACACACACACACACACACACACACACACACACACACACACACACACACACACACACACACACACACACACACACACACACACACACACACACACACACACACACACACACACACACACACACACACACACACACACACACACACACACACACACACACACACACACACACACACACACACACACACACACACACACACACACACACACACACACACACACACACACACACACACACACACACACACACACACACACACACACACACACACACACACACACACACACACACACACACACACACACACACACACACACACACACACACACACACACACACACACACACACACACACACACACACACACACACACACACACACACACACACACACACACACACACACACACACACACACACACACACACACACCATCAGTGCTCAACTTTTCCACTTGCGAACAGTTTAAAGTTCTCTTTTGCGGCCTGATGTTTTTGCTAGTTGGCTTTCTATCACCGTCTCTTTTCCCACTCGTATCTCTGCCATAGATGTGCACAATGACGGTTTGGTTATTAGGTCTACTGATGTCATTCTTACCACTCTTCATTCCATTATTCATATTGAGACACTTGCGACAAAGCGTTACCAAGTTTACCAATTCCAGCCCCTCAAATATTTTGATTTGTATGTTGTTGTCTACCGATGGTACAAAGTATGGTAGTTTTCTTGCATCCAATCTAAACTTACTCCGAAATGGCAGGCGCATTGTTAGAACGTCACCCACGCCCCCGATTTATTCACAAAATTTCCATTTTGATAGTAGTGCAACATTTCGGGAGCTGGGCTGTCAATTAGAGAAATGACCGGCGGCGGTACGCGAGTTCAAACCCGGGACAGGAGCGTCCCGACCTCACCATGATGACCGTTTGGCTACTAACTACCTACACCCGGGTTAACTCGCTAAGATCCTCGAACATATCTTCAGGCCCCTTCAAACATAATTATTGATATATTCGGATACCTTATGATCAACTCACGCAATACGACAAATATCCCGGTGCTGCCGTGGATGCCTGAGATTCTCCTCAAAGACACTAGATGTCCGACAACATCCCTTTCAAACAGATCTCGCTAATTTTGCTTCTGTATCTTCTAATAAGTACCCTGGAAACACTGGTTAATTTCTAGTAACACACAACCCAACGCTGTCGCCATTTTGCTTATCAACCCTAACAATGTTACCAACCCACAAAAGAACCAACTAGGCCGAGCTTTTTCTCTATTCTCTCTTTGCGCTCAAAACCCCTTCCGGGATCAGAACGGCCGAAAATAGTGACCAGTATGTCTCACATGCAGATCGGGTAGATAGAGACTTCGAGCTACCGCTAGACAGTTTCCGATACCAGCACGTCCATCTGGCGGGGGTAACCCACCCTCCGATTGCCAACTCAAACTGGCGCATTCCACGTGATGGGGAATTGGTAACATGAGCCACTGGTCTTACTATCTTTTGTCCAATCCGGTTACGGTTGGGGGACAAGTCACAGTCTGGCCTGATCGCTGCTGCAGAGCCCTGGGAAAGGGACCTATAAATGCACATTAGTCAGTCCGCTAACCCGAGACCCGTCAGCCACTGCCCCCACACTAGAGAATATGGGCGCTGACACGGGGGGTGTGACGCACGTTTGAAGCCACGGTCAGTATGATCAATTAGTGCGGTCAAGCGACAGTCATGGGCAAAAATGATTGGATGAAACTTATGTTGATTTCATTGGTCAGACTACAGACAAAACTGAGGCTAACCGCGTCCATTGGGTCTTACTCGTTCTTCGCGCGGGATGTATTCGACGACCACCGAGTTGGCGTCGCTTTGGGAGTCAACTCCGACACGCAAAATACCGGTACCGGATTTCCCCATCGGTATATGGCCGGACACATGGTCCCCATGGACTACACCCAGCAGCACGTCCAGTACGATGTCCTCTCCGCGCTCCGTTGACCGTAGCCCTCAGACTGATACAGGTAAGTAACGGGTGAATAGCACTTGCCATACGTACCCGAACGCTTCGGAGCCACCGTTAAAGTGTCCATTCCGCTCTTTGTTGCAGATCGTCTTCGTTCTCTCCACCACTCGCTTATGCGTTTAGGTTTGCGCGATTCTGGTTCTGTCCATTTGAAAGCAACTTGTCAAAGTGATTCCAACCCATCAAAGACTGCAAAGATAGGTGAGCAATCTTCCCATGGCATTCATCGGGATGATGGAAGAAGTACCAACAAAAATCTGTGCATGTTCACGGGTAATCGTTGGTCTGCTTTTGAGACCGAATTGGAAGCATGGGAAAAACGGTGAGTCAAGCTTCGCGGTTTCCATATACTTCCGTAGGCTTTCGCAGGGTAAGAACGCGATAACAATATCGCGTAGTCATCTTACTGGATTCACCGAGTTTTTGCGTCGCCTGCGTACTGTTGTCCGACGGAAGTCCGAAGAGGGCCTGGAGTTGTGCGCATTTTGTCGGAACAACGGTGAACCTTTCGAAGTCTACATAACGCATAAGGTAAGTTGCACTTAACGGTCATCCCCGTAATTTATCACTTGTGTCCCGTAGGTCAAGGACGCATCCGGAAGAGTAACGTGTCCTGTATTACGGCTGCTATCCTGTCCGCTATGTAAATCCACAGGAGATGCGGCCCACACCATCAAATACTGCCCATACAGGTCCAGTTCCTAATGAACGCCGAGAAGGCTGCCAGTTCTTAATCCCATGCTCTATGATTTTCTTCCTCTTTTCCTGATATCATGATTCGTTTCCCCCCATCGTATGTTTTGTCCCGCGCATGCGTATTTTCTATGCCCGAATAAATGACATTTATCCTATGCGATGCACTATTTGCACTTATACACGCAATAGCGTGCAAGTTCGTCGTGGTTACTGTTCATGGGTTGGGTTTGCTGTCGTTAGTTTGTTTATCCGTTGGGAACGTTCGTTTTCGTGACGAAGGGATGTGAACCACAGTGACAGGTTGCTCGCGTAACCCTGTTGCAATGGTGGTCCAATCGAGCGCTGGGTGAGACTTCTATAGGTCTTCTCATCTGCTAGCAGGTTCTTGTAAGCCATATCATCGACCATGTATCCGTGTCCCTACATGGGGTCCTTGAGTGTAATGGGGCGGTTGCGTTCGGTTTGCGACCTGCTAGGCCGCTGTAAGCTGTCGATCGGTTGCAACGATTGCCGATTCTGACGTGGTTCGCGGATGATAAGGCTACGTGCATCGGTATACTGATCTACATGAACATTTGAAGTATAACCCGTGGTAGAGATGTGGGTGGGGTGTGGAATCCATCGAAATCAAGGCCAAATGCGCGGACAACAAGTAGAACAAACCGACCGGGTATCTTAGTTGGATGAGTTATCCAGGGTCCTGAGTGCGGCTTTGCTAACCGACTTGTGCTTGTGGAAACACGCTTTGATTGTGGGACGCGTGGTCTGCATCGGTATTCGTGGTGTCAGTGGTGGTGGTATCCACGCGGAGGTGGCTGTAAGCGCATTTTCGTGGTGCTGGAGCTGTGCTCACTCAGGTTTCCCGACCCTGCAGCGATGCCCTAGTCAGCACCAGGTGGAGTATTGGGACAATAATTATTGTACTCACCCGTGCCTTAACAATAAACGCGGGCCGACAGAGAAAGGTGTGACGAGAGGTAAGTGCTTCCCATTGGAATGATTTACCCACGGAGGTGTATGACGCTTTCATCGGTGTTCGTTCTCAGCGGTCGCTCGAATTTCGCGATATGCGTTGACTGACCCGATGAACCGTAGACCTAGCCGCAAACAAAAACTAGACTCCGGTCCTCCCTCGCGATCGGGCAACTTAATGCAGTGGGACGTCCTAGCTTTCGGTCCATACCGTCACGCACTAACAGCTACAGCAACTCCTATGTTCCCTATCTTGCCCGATCCCTAACACGGGTGTGGGTCTCAGTGGGATTTTTAGCAGATTGGGACGAAGATATTTAGGTTCTAATTCTGTTCGATGAGGTGTTGGATGTAGGACTCCTATCTATGACTAAGATGCGGACGTCTATCTGGTGGAAGATTTGGTCAAATACAGACAAGCTCGATCATCTGTTGGAGCATGTCGGTTCGTTGATAAAAAATGTATCTGCATGACACTAGCCTATTCCATCTAACACTGTTTTACTCCCAACCGCAAAATAACATGGTTTTCTTCTGCAAGATATCTGACTGATAAGATAACCACTGATCAGGGAATGGAATTCTTACAATCTAGATCAGTACTCACTGGTGTGGTGCTAGTATAATGGACTCCACAGACGGAGATGAATAATTGAGATTCTCGAAGTAGACGTTGAAAAGAAACCTAAATAAGGGTAGGTAAGGTTCAAATAATTAGAAATAACGAATCCTGAAGCCTCTTTGTTATTTGTTCTTCCAGATCAATAACGAACTTGCTGGACTAAGATAAGAAGCGCAGTTGAAAATTCTGAACCGGCCCAAAAAGTTGTTGGAAGTAAGGTTTGTGCGCGGTTTGGAACAGAAACGGGCCTCTACATATCCAACTAATGCTGTTCACATTCTGGAGGAAAGTCATTCACCGCGTACTATATGAAAACAGGTATTTCTACGGTATGTCACCAAATTAGCAGAGTACCTTGTTCTTGATAATAGTGTAGTACAATGTACGGAATGTAACATAGCCCCACGAAAGAACCCATTCAGTATTGAGGGAATAGCTGCAAACCCTGAGCAGCGACTGCGCGGGGCTTGGCTGTGCTATATTATTTTCCCTAATCCAATAGTCTTGGGCTGCAGTTTGTACCACGGGAAATGCTTTTGTTTCGTAGTTGAAAATAACAATAGGGTAACAGTGTTCTTTAGAATTGGTTCCCTAAATCCTGATGGTTGCAGTGATAAAGTTAAAAAATGAGCCACGCTTGCTGAATGTCGACAGACCAACATGGAATCCAGCCATGAACTCGGTGCGATCATCGGACATGGGAGGAAGATGAGTGTGACGTGTGTGTCTGGTTTTCATTTCTGTTGGTTAACTCAATGATCTACCATCCGGATGCTTGTCTCACAACAACAGAAATATTTGGCATGACGCCATTGGATCCATTTGGACAGTGTTTAATAATAAAAACATTTGCTTTCTCATTGGAATAGTGGTTCACGCATCATCGATTACTCACAGCTGATCGCCCGTATCGCGATAGCTCGACTGGTAGAGTATCTGCACGGTAAGCGAAATGTCGCTCGCTCCATTCCGGCTCGCGGCTTTCGACGTTTTAGCGTGGATTTTCCATTACATAAATATATATTCGTTGGAAGGGAGTCAACTCAACGGGGTATGTGAGAGACAATTTCTACGGATGAAGAGAAGTCATGTTCTAGAATGTGTTTCAGCCATCCCATCATTCCCGTTGGTTTTGTCAACCTGAACCCAAAATCCATGTTTTCTGATTTTCGAACATTGACCAACCGAACTGAATTGACCCTAGCCAGTTCCCTGATGATACTCACACATTCAATATACTCCCATCAGTTGGGTTCATTGGTGATTGAAAATCGGAACTGTCTGAGCATTGACTTGGCCGAATGTCAGCTTTTTCCACGAATCGAGACGAGATGACGCGTTTGCTCGAGAACCCGCCCAAATCATTTATGAAACAGTTCCACCAATCATTCGATAGGCACGTAAACTTCAAATCCGAAATTACGGTGATCAGTTGTGCAGTACCTGAATGCTTCATAATACAAATTAAAAGAGATGACAAACACGACGGAGAACACAATCCCCTACATTCGAAGCACAAATTTCAACGTGTTTCATTCACGTCACATGATATCTGTTTTAGTGGTCACAACTATAGTTCCACTGTAGTCCTTCTTTTTACCATGCACAAGTTTATCCGGTATAATCACTCTCTATCCAGGTACAATTTGTCATCAGTAGACTTTGTTTTGGCTGAGCAAAGCATGTCGTCAACTCCAAATATCCTTTGCTATCCCTGTTCGCGTTTAGATAAGGTTGCCAACCGATTACATCAAATGATCTTGTGACAACGGAGGGAGGGAAACAAGAGAAGTTAAAAGACCTCCCCCTCCCCTCTTCCTGCCCTAGTCAGAGAATTCGCATTGTTCCATACCAACGGGAACGATGGTGGTGGACCATCATCGAGGATTTTGATGATTAGATGTGAATCACGATAAATGTGACACCAAAGATGTTTGTAGTTGTTGCCAGGTCATAGTTTGTGAGCTGTTCTCATCACTGTAGTCCGTTTAGGCTCAATCAAAAGTACAGGTGAATAAGAAGCTAGTGATTTGAGGAGACCAAGAAATCGCATTCCGTTGTCAGATTGAGAAATCCATTGCAGTTTCAGTTGGCCCATCTTATCGCGTAAATTTACTCAGCTCCATGCCATTTCCGTTGCTTACGTTTTACGGTTCATTAGCAATGCTTCGTTAGTTTGGACTTGTCAGTGAGCAAAGTCGTTCCACATTGGCTTTTTAGACTCGGAAGCCCATCTTAATTCGACTAAGATAAGTCCAAATTAAGGCTCGCTGAATGTGCACTGCAGATGATTCTTAACAAGTATAGCGTCCATCCGTGGTATTCAGAGGTGAGTTGAGAGTTAATACTGCATAAGAGATGATGATATAGACGAATCAAATCTCGTGCGTATTTTGATTCTGAGGAAAACAACCATTCCCAACACACCACTCAGATTTGATCATCTACCTGGAATCCCCTTGCCCTTCTCGTCCTAGTAATCGACCTGTAATAATCCTGTTTACCTGTGTTCTGTTTTCCCTTTTACTAACCAAATGGTTACAAATAGCGTAAAAAATGGGCTGGTACTCGGTGGTGTCAAATATGAGGAGGTGTGCAGCCGGCGTGCTCAGGCAAGATGTGGAATGAGCAGGAATATTGGGTTGAACTAGGGATGCTCTACGCAGCCAGTTTAAAGACATTGACTCTGGGAGTAAATGCTGATCATCCGATTCAATGCAGTAGCGTTATCAACTGAAACAAGTGACTATCATGACCGAGGGCTTCGATGTAGGATTTCCAAAATCGAAATATTTTGTTGCCTCCCTATGCCGAAAGTCAGTTTATGGAGGGAGAGGTACAAATTTCCGACAGAAAAGGTAATATTTTAAGAGAGCAACATAAGTTGACCATGTTTTTCACGTTCCACATCATGCGTTTTGGCTTGTTCAAGCGAACAGTACTCAGCCATAGACTTGGCTAGTACTTTCCTCCACATCGTATGCATAAGAGTGTATCTACACGAGGTAGCGAATTTTTGTCTACTGGATATCAGTATTGTTATCATTCTTTATGACAATCAGTCACTCTTCATTTCATTGTCATGAAAAGTCTGGACACGCAGCAGTTCCCCTTCCCTCGGACTGAAGCCTCGCTGATTGCAATAACCTCTCTGAGGGAAACATGTTTCGTGTGCAATATTATTTTCTCTTTAGAAATCATCCCACTCTGCGATAAACCCTCCCGACCCCAACAAGAAACACCTTCACTGGGAATTCACTTTTGACCGAGAAACATTTTCCGGTCAGTGTGTTT
This sequence comes from Fasciola hepatica, assembly GCA_948099385.1. Lineage (NCBI taxonomy): Eukaryota > Metazoa > Platyhelminthes > Trematoda > Plagiorchiida > Fasciolidae > Fasciola > Fasciola hepatica. Next base: position 22,222,979 of record CANUEZ040000019.1, read on the forward strand.
GAGAATTTCGTTTTCCGAATGAAATCTGTTATGTACTTTTTGCCTAGGCATATGATAGCAGCTTTCTGGCTCGTTACCACACCTGATCTACTGAGTGGCTCTCCACTCCAAGCCTCAGGGTCCGGTTGCCGGCTATCCCTCATTGTGCAGTGGGTCTCTGAGTCTAGGGGGTTTGCTACCTCTGTTGCACTTATGTGCATCCGTGAAACAAGTTACATTTTGGTGAATTCTAATCATGCTGACCGAGTCTTATTTGGGTCAGTCAGCAATAATGGTACAGACCTTAGTTGGTTCGGAGTGTGTGTGTGGGGGGGAGGTCCGTCTCATGCTAAGACGTCAATACTGTTCTCCTGCCAATGTGACCCAGACACTGATAAGGTGAACGATAATCCGGGTGCTATTGCACCGTTTTTGTGTGTGAAAAACTTTGATGAACTTTCAGATGACTCATCGGAACATCACGAGTCGTACCCACACAAATTCTTCCGGTTAAATTTATTTTGCAGAGTGGTTGAAACACGCAAAATGCATAGTTGTTTAACAATCTTCGCTTTAAAGATGATACCACGTATGTGAATACTTCCTTTTGGCCATCTCCCATTCTGAATACAATATGTCTCAGCAAAAAAAAAACAGTTTGAGCGACTCCGGATAATGTTCCTTGATGCGGCGCACTACTGTACGTAGGTAAAATTAAAAAAAACAAGCTGAATAATGAATATATTATCGGTCACATGCATCCAAGACGAGAGATAATCTAGCGAAGTTGCGTGAACATTGAGACGAATCATTCGCATGGGACCAGTAGTGAACCATTGGAACAATTCGCTCGGTGGTAGGACCAATCACTATCCGAAATAAATTGATTCAGTTAATCGATGACAATCATTTTCATGGGAAAGCAAACATGAAAACACTGTGAGTGTCCACACATCGATAACCACTGAAGACCAACCAGACCGGCTGTAGTCAAATGACCATCGAGATGAGCTCTAGACGTCTTTCTGTCCCCGATCGGAATCAGGTCACCGGCACCTGGGACTCTCCACTTCGCAGCCTCTTACTGGCCGTGACCTGATTGCTGAAAATTGTAGAATTATTATTACATAACAAAGGGAAATAAATAATTTATTGAAATGTGCAGGCCAAAGATCCGCTGGATCATGTTCATCGTCTACTCACAAGTGAGAAAGTCCCTCGTGATCTAAGACCCACAGAACTAGAATTGGTTTTCGATTGGCGTAAACCCACTCGCGGGTCTACGTGGCAGCTTTATCGCTATTGAACCGAATCAAAATTTATTTATTGATCAAGATATGATCTGGGCCAGTGGTAAACTTTGTGGCGGTCAATTTTTTCCAACCCCGAGGACCAGCGAATGATTGTTCTCTCAATTCCCCAACCCTAATACGCTCGTCACACAGACCAGTCGTGGGAATGTGAAGCGGCTCGTTGTTTTTTATTAGTAAGAAATTAAAGGTCAACAACTGAACTATGCACGAGACTTAATGTGCGTGTGTGTGTGTGTGTGTCCATCCAGTCACAGGAAGTTACGTCATCTTTTGATGACTGGATCCCGACCTGGTAAATTCAAGCACCTGACCATCTGCTGATCCTGAAATAGATGGAATTTTAGATTGTGGCTACAATGATTTAAAAGTCGGTCCTTTGTCATGTTTGATGAGTTGTGTGTGTGTGTGGGGGGGGGGGGGGTGTTTATCCCGTTCAAGTGACGCTGTATCAAACACCATCAAATCACGCATTTAATCTTGATACCCTATGATCTCAACGAAACCCTATTTCTCAAATAGTCGGCACTTTCACATAAAAAACACCATCCCTATTGCGGTCAACAGACGATATTGGTATCAACGATCGATGGATTGGTGTAACTCGAGCAGAGCAGTTCTGGCCACTGTTTTCGGGATTGATCACGGTTATCTCGTTTATCTCCCGTCTAGGAGTCGCACGTTGTGGTAACAAATTGGTAGCGTCTGTCAAGTTGTAACATGTTCACATTAAACCACAGTTTTTCTTGCGATCTCTTTCACAACTAACATGGAAACTCAATTGCTACCATAATTCCGTACAATTATTTTCCAGTGATCTCAAATTATGCATCTTTGGTAGACCTCTCCGGGTGAGATCGGGAAAAAGTGCTCATTAACATACTCTCTTCCGAGCCCGGAAAGCGACTAATAACCCAGAAGAAGAAATACTACTATAGGGAGTGAATACTAACAAATACCTTTGACCATTGTGATTGCAATCGTATACAATAATCAATAGTCCCTTTGACTTAGACACGAGCCGAATCAAGAACGGAGTTGGTACAGTCAGTAGGGACAGCACTAACCGATCACTATACTAAACCAGTTCGTGAAGTTAACCACAGAATTCCCAAAAGCGTTCACTTTGCCAATCGTAATAAGTTAAAGACTCGAAGTTGATATGAAAATATAAAGAGCAAATTAATTTTGAACCAAAATTTACATGGGGACAAAAACCAATCGCGAACAGTTTGGTCTCGAGAACAGCTTCCATCTCCTCAACTCAATAATGTGTCCAACCAGTTCATGGGCAACTGACGTTCTTCATCGGTCACTTTTTGGTACTACACACTCAAATCCGTCAAAAGATAATGTTCACCATGTGCTCTTCGCTATCACTAGAGGTACTCAATAATCGCATTACACACACACACACACATTCAAGCCTGGAGTTCATATTCGGTGTTTACGCGTGCAGTTGGACAGAAAATAATTTGCTCAACACTTTCGCCTTATTTCACACCATAATATTTTACATTTGGTGCACGGAATGCTATTAAAACCAACTCCTTCGGTGCTTTTCTTTTTGAAGCAAATCACATCGAATGAACCAATATGGAATACTGATGTTTCAGCACACTATATTATACGTGAACAAGGAATTTGAGAATGTCTCAGGTGAAAACCCCCAGAATTTATTACTATTACTGTTATTGTTATTGTGACTATTATTATTATTGCTATCATTATTATTGATATTAATGGTAGTAGTAGTATTTGTATTACACTGGCTTGAGCACGCTTTTCCGGTGCTTTTCAGTAGCCGAGAAAAAAATGAAAAATATTTTACCCGCCAAAATGGATTAGCAGTTCTGGTTTGTTTGTTAAAACGCTACCAACGAACGGAACTGGAGAAGTTCCGCACAGCAATAATTTTGAATAAAATATTCTAAACGTGGAACGGGTCCACGGGTGTGATTGGCTGAGCGAAAGGTCACAATGCAGTGGATGTGAACAGTCAGCAACGATCCTTTCGGCAAATGAAATGGAGGCCATTATGCGCTTACCACCTGAGGTCTCTTAAAACTATACCACAAACAAGACATTTTGTTGTGAACCTGACCAATGTTACTTTGGAATTATTCTTAACATTAACTCTTGCCACTCAGAATCCGCTGCTCGAAAAAGTCATCCAATCCGATTAGTGATATAAGATGTTCCGCTTCATTGTCTACAATTCCTTTTAAAGAAAGCTGGCCGAGACCACGTTGGATTAGGAAACTCAAGCTAGTCCGTTGGCAGACTACTTTTAGTCGCTGAACGCCAAGGAAGGTAACAGTCTCCGCACTGGTCAATACTGACATTCGCTCTCGATTTGGAAAGTTGTCTTTTCTGGCCAATGTTTTACACTCTGGGACTGACATGAACACTTGTGTGACCTGCATACAAGAATCATGGTTAAATGAAAGTATTGACGACGAACTCGTTCTCCTTGAGAAATTCGAGTGCTTTCGTCAAGACAGGAAACAGTGCAAGCAGAAGACAGGTGGTGGTGTGATTACTGGCATCATCTCCGAGTGGTCTGGCAAGCCTTGAATTGGTTACACTTTATCTTGTAATGATGTTGACTGCGTGGTTGGTAAATGTCACCCCGAAATCACGCCTTTTCGAAGTATGCTGATCGGTGACCTGTATATGGCTCCCTTTTGCTCCCAGGGGGCCATCGATTCGTTCTTTGTCGCTTTTTTACCAGCCGTGATTCCATTATTATCTGACTGTTAATGCGTGGTTGGCGGTGATTTTAATCATGAGCCTACGTATCCCTTACTTACTTTGGATTTCAGTGACGTGTGTCTTATCCCAACTAGAGAGAACGATGCTTTACACTGAATTATCACTGACCGATCCGATCTTTTTCATTTACAACTGAAAGCTCCAGTTCCAACGAGTGATCACGCTCTAATTATCATCGAATCCAAAGTTTATTCACGTTCAGTGCACTGTTCGCTCGTTAGGACAAAACTACCAAAGGTAACCTCTAGAAATTCGTCACCTACCAACATTACTCTTCCTCGAAGAACCATTTCCATTGTTACTTCGTGGTTTTCTTACGATTGCTCCCTTTGGCCGCTAGATTTATTTGCGAAGAGGCTGAGCGCGGTGTTTCATTTCTGTTGTCCTATGGAGACAACGGCAGAATAGCCTCTCCATTGCTGAAATCTATGAGAAGGCCAAAAGAACGTGCCTATAAACGACACGACCAGGCTTCACTGAAACGAAACTCCATCCTGATCAAACAAGAGATACGACGGCTGAATAAAATATTTACCCACCAGTTCTTTTGTACCACCAATAGCAAGCTTCTGTGGCTTGGAAACCGGTTTCTTTGTGGATAGTGGGCTCGGTTAAAAAACTACGATATAGATGTGACAGCCTGCACACCGCGTTTATTCATCCTTGATCGGATACCATACCTCTTATTTCTCTTGTATTTCCTCAGATATAGAGCCATTTTCCTCAGAAGATGTCTTCAAGTTTCTTCGAACATCAGAATCAGCTTCTGTGGTGGGTTCAGACGGTTTACCCTCCACCGTTCGCGAATTTGGAGCGAATCCATTATCCGGAATTACGACTTGCCTCACCAATAAATCCGTTGATGCTGGTGCTATTTCTGCCTCTTGGAAACCCGTGACAGTAGTATCTATTACCAAACACTCAGCTTCCAACATTTTTCCGAGAAGTTTTCGTTCCGTCACTATCGGTTCTTCTGCGCTCAAATTGACCGAGCTCGCTATGCTAAGTCGATTGCGTTCTTCTTTTGTTGTTCCAAATGACCCGCATCAGTTTGCGTACAAACCCAACAGATTCACTTTGGATGAAGTTACTTCAGTTTATCACTTCATTTCGAACAACGTAAATAGTTCTACGAAATCCATTCGATGTATTTTTCTCTACTATTCTTCCGCATTCGATTAGGTTCCCCGTTCTCTACTTCTTCGAAAGCTGGAGCCTTTTGGTAGTCCATATTCGTTACGCTTGTGGTTGTGTACTAGAATTGGTACAAGTTTATCGAGTCCTTTGACTAATAACTCAGGTGTCCTTCAGGGTGCCGTTCTATCCCTCTTTCTCTTCACCACATATATCAGCGACCTGGCCGCGGCATCACCTGCACAACTTTTTTAGGTATGTCAATGGCGTCGTGCGTGGTCAGTCGATAGCCAGCCAATTAGACTTTAACTCAATTTCCGAGAACTTATGTAATATTCAGAATTTTTCGTCTCATTCTGAGCTACGTCTGAACAATTCCAAATTTTCTGAGTGTACTTTCTGCCTTTCTCGTTCCTTTTACCCAGAGAGCAATTAGTCACCAACAATATCCCCGTTTGCAGAGCTGACTCGGTCATATACTTAGCAGTTACAATCAGCACAAATTTACAGTGGTCTTCTCATGTTCATGATGATGTTAAAAACTACGTAGACTGCCTTTTCAAGTTCGAAGGCTGAGGCGGTTTGGTGCCACACACACACACTGTCATTTTCCCTTTGGTCCACGGATGTATTCTGCCCATGCTGCTCTACTGCTCTTCCGTAACCTTTCGTGGTCTGTTAAGAAAGATTTAATCACACCACACCTCGGCCTGGCACTTTATATCCCGCGGAAAATGCGCCAAGAAGATTCTTGCGGACCTCACTCATTCCCTGTACCATGACTTATCTGCATGCCTTTTGCATCCCTCCACACGTTCCGCACTTGGACTTATCACACACACACACACACACACACCCCTCGCCGGCATAAATATACATCGTTGCTCTACAGTGATTTGCTTAGCACATGTTCTGGTTGATGAGACGAGAGTCACGGAGGAACTTCGCACTTACCTCGGTGGCTGAACCAGTTTTATTTCTACAATATTTGCGGTTATGCTTATTTCAAAGTATCGATGATCAGTTTCCTTCCATTTGACTGACAAGTGAGTTTGTTAACTTGCGGAAGCCTTCAGTACAATGCAGTACTGGTAGTGCACATACCTTTGCAAACAGGGACGTAGTCTTTTTTCAACGGACCGGGAAGAATTACGAGAACAATATCGAATAATGGGAAATATGCACTGGTGTAAGAAGAAAAAATAGCAGACCGCTTTGAACGAAATTGTCTTATTTTTCGAACTGAAAAGGACAATGCACGCAGTTTTCCACTAGTAGTTTCTGTATGTAAAGACCAACGCAAGTTCTCTTTCAAAGTTACACCTGAGATCATGCACATTGTTTACATGTGCAAGATGAGTATATTTTATAGTTATTCTGTCTTCAATAAAACGTGATCGCTAAGTGGAGAAATGCAATCGACATTGTTTAACAGAAGCCATCATTACTTGGTAAGCTGATTTCATGCGAAGCTCCAATGTGCATAGCAGGAGTTACGGCTTGTCATGACACATCACCGTATCCGACCGAGAATCAGTCAACGGGACGTCCGGCCTAATTAATTGTTATTTTATTCATCACATACATACAGTCAGGTTTCTTTAGAATTCGTCCAGAATTGTTTTGGACTTCATTCACTCATTTCCGCATTGACGAGTTCAGTGTTTAACACCATTTCGTTCACCTCAACACTTCGTTACGTCATTCTTGTGCATGCGTATTTTACCATGGATACGTAGTGTTTGCATACCGACAAGACCATCGAGACACTTGAAAGTCTAACCTATCTTTAGAGGAATGGTAGTTTTCGTCCCAGCTTCGCATTTGACCCATCTAAGTAGCTTAGTCGAAACACGTTTTTTGATTCTAGCTCATGTTCTAGTAATTCAGTAGAGCCATCATTCTAGCATCAAATCCTGACGAACGCCGAAATTTTGCATTTCCTGACACCAGTGTTGTTGGGATTTATCTTATCCACAATTCATTCCACATCTCTCTTTTAGAATATCGCGAGTCGCACTGATCTAATTGTCAATCGTAGTTTTCGTCAGAAGCGTTCGTTGACTGCGTACTCTTGTTCGATTAACAACCGCGTTTGTATTGAGCTGCCCAGTCTATAGGTGCATGGGCGTTATCCCCCTGATAGACAATGGTTATCGATCAATAAAATCAACGAGGCTCAACTGTCACAGCCGAACTGGCCGGCTGCTTCTTCCACCTCCTCCCTCCCCCAACCTCCCCAAGGTCTTACTGGGAGCCGCACGGGTTCGGGCACTTTTCACGTGACGAGACGGTGATTCCGGACTCTGGAGACCAGCCGGCTTATTGTCACGTGACGCAGCCATTTCAGTCTCATAGATTAGATACGCCTCGGACCATGAACACACCTGAAATTTCAATAATTGGCTAACTTAGTCATCATAGTTTCAAACGCAAATGAACTGATATGGTAGGCATTAAAATTAAAAAAGAAACAGTGCGCATCTGAACGTTTTTGACGAAAATGCGGTTGACAATTTGATCAGTGCGACTCGAGATATTCTGGGAGATGTGGAATGAAATGTGGATAAGATAAATCCCAACAACACTGGTGTCAGGAAAGGTAACATTTCGGCGTTCGTCAGGATTTGATGCTAGAATGATGGCTCTACAGAATCAGTAGAACATGAGCTACATACTACATGCTACTTACATCAGAAGTCCAAAACAATTTAATGGATTCTCTGCAGAATACGGTTGTATGTCAAGAAGAGCTGCAACTTCTGTTATGCACATTAGCGTTTCACATGAAATCAACTTACTGATTACTGAGGCTTCATGGGATCGCTAACTGTGCACTGTGTCACTTTGTTCATATTTGTTTCAGGGAGCCTATGCATACATTGCTTTTGCTCTTCCCACCTGTATGTAGTGTATGAAATGCTATTCATTCTACCCTGTTTTACCGTGATTCTTTCTGAACTAATTCATATCTTCACAAGTATTATTTCTTTCCATCGAGTGGCCATCATTTTTCACATTTTGCCGATTACCCAAATGAACAAAATTACTCACCTAGGACATCTGCTGTGGGTATACGCACAATTCCTGTATTAACCATGGTGGCCTAGTCAGCTCCTTTGTTCGATTCAGTAGCGTACTCGTGGACCCCATACGCTATACTTAACCACAGCTCTGTTGGTCCGGTAATTCGACCAGATTTAGTTGAAGCCTTATCGTCAACCAATACGTAGGTGGTAGTACTCTGAGCTCAACTTCAGTAAAACGGAGAATCGTGGCACATCAGTGCTTTGTCACTGACGCACACACACACACACACATTACTAGCATTAAAGGCGTGAGTCAATGTAGATTTGATAACAAATCTGTACTGTGGCCGAAGCAATCAGTGGCATGTGTGTTCAAGCATTTGCTCATCCGTACTCTCCTAGCAGATATTTTTCGTTTTTTTAATCTACCTTATCGCTATATGCCTTCAGGAAGTGAAAAAAGCAGACTGAAGGTTGCTTAAAACAGAGATGGGGGGAAGGGGTGACTGGCGGCAGCGCTGGAATTTGCTCACCGATCGAGTTCACGAAGTAGGACATTTGGCACTCAGTAATAGAATGTTTCTTGTTGTTGCTAATGGGATCGTTTTTTTATCCGGTTGCCATGACTTTTTCGTGGGGGTTACTTAAACCCTAGACTTCTAACTAGCCCCATGGTTCTCTATTCATTTTCTTTGGCAAGAGAGTCACTAAATTCAGCACACTTAACAGGTCTTGAATCTTTTCAACTTCGATACAATCTAACACTGTACTTGCTTAGGTTGGGATCGTTTCGGAAGGACTTACTGAATAGTGCATCAATCAAAACCTTGATATGTCCGACTCATTCCGTGTTACGAGTTGAATTGCCCGGTCAAACAAATCGGTTGCTGATGCGAGGAGGCAGTATGCCAGCTACGTGCAATTCCACCACTGAGTTTGTGCTCGCTTGTAAGCAGCAACGTGGATAACTGTAGAGCGATCTTCGGTATCCTCTCATCTGTGTTTCATCGTTAACTTGGAGAGTGGATACTGAAATACAGTCTCCGTTTTGTTTTTTCAGTCATTTGGGTGCGATAGACCTTTCACTCGGGTACGATGCTCTCTCCTCTTATTAGGCGATGCACTGGATTTGTCGACCGATGCTGCCGCACGACTCTACCTGGTTTCCAACCCAAATGCTGTGCCACCATAGACCTCAAGATCGATGCTTGTGTAGCGGTCTGGGGCCCCCGCGGTCTGTTTTTCCAAAGGTCTCTCTTATTCCCGCAGTGTTTGACGCACCCCTTTTACTGTCGCTCCCATGCTGTCCCTTTTTATTGTTGTTCTACCAGTACCTGTGATGCGGTCCATGCTATGAAAATATAACAACGATTAGGCTTGTTTATACAAGCTCTACAGTGGTGCAGGTGTCAGGGCAACTGATACCCGAGCAAACTATCGTAACAACAGCCCCGACCGTTAAATGGGTTCGCCCAACGGGGATTCACTATCATGATGATTACACCGATTCTACTGTGATCGCTGTTTGGGCTTGGGCACGAATCAGCAGTCTGTCGAACGAATTTGGTTCTTCCGGACCGTGAGAAGGCCTCGTGAACCGGTTGATGAATGAGTCATGCATCCTCATGTTGTTATCTGTGGATAGTGCGTTTTGCTGGGTGATGAGTTGAAAGCTATGGCGGTTGGGAGGAGATAGTCGGCAGTAAAGAAAGACTGGGCGGCTTGGAGAGCCGACAACATTCATTTATTCGAAGCTGTTACTGATGCATCGGCCCAATAATTTGTGTCAATGAGGACGATTTATTGTTTTCAACATTTTTCATTTTTCATTTTAGATTATCAGCACGAATTTAGACGGTTAATCAGCATGCCAGTCCATTTGTGTCGTTTCTGTTTGTTTGCCAGTTACTTGGTGGTCGTCTTCTGTCTTGATGTGGGCAGTTCATCGCTGTCTAATCCTCATACGGTGATCCAACTTTGTAGGTAACCAATCCAATGAACCAACCATAACAAATGCTGAGCTTACGGATGCTGATAGTTTGAAGAGGTGTTTTTCATATTTAGTCTTGATTATCCTCGAATTCAGATAACCACAAAGATAGCTGAACAACTGGTTCATTTTATATGGTGAACTGTTTGGTCCAGATCAACAAATCGGGTGACTTGACAATGTACTAAGGGAACGTGTTTTGTACGTGCTAATTGAGCACGTGTGAACTGTTATACGCGGAAGGTATGAATACCAGGAAGGGAACCATAGGTGTGAAAATGTGAAGTGGAGAAACTGAGAATACTGCCCACGGTCTTATGTAACGATAGTTGCCTGTGGTAATCATGGCAACATCAAAGGTCACCCAACTTGGGACTTAATGATGAGATGAACTGCTCGCAGCTGCTCGCTCATGCATAAACTCGCCTCCTGGAGGCTCGAACTCTCAAACGTGACCCTGCTACTAGGGTATGGCACGTGTAAACCACCACACACATTTGCGGCACAAACAGACCTATTGCCAGATTTATTCGTTCACGTTGACACATTTCTCTTTGGACATTTTTCAGGTACAGATAATTTGTTCTTTTTCAGTGCTAATTCTCTTGAATATTGTGATCACGCACTATTTCCTTATTCTGTGACTGAAGCTACCATTTCACGTTAGCTAGAAAATCTCTTGATTCACTGTCTGTACCCTGACCGTGCGGCGCTACAGTTTCGTTTACGACTGCACTGTCCCGATTTACCCGATGGCTTGCTGTACCGTTGTTCTTGGGTGCTCAACTGGTTATGGGTCATTTGCTTTTATATATTCATATAGTCTGTGCTATACAGAATCACGAAATTACAATAAACATAGTTATTCAACTGGACTTTGTTCCGCTGCCCGTAGCTGCGTACAACCCCTATCCTGCGTAATGCTAGCGAGACTAAGTTTCTGCTAGATTGACAGCCCAACAAATCGGGATATATATACACGGTCACAGTTGGGATAAAGTTTGATTTCCGAACACCCGATTTTCACGCACTGGGATCTATTGTGATTTCATAGGGGATAGAAACTACAATTGGGTTTCGTGGCCTTTTCTCCACCCCTCCTCCCATACGACTGGCAACCGATGACCACATGATCACGCAAAATCCAATCTCTGATCAAGTCATCGCTGATCGGCACTAGAAGGGAACAAAGACAAAACAGATGGTACTTCGAAAGAAACAGACAAAAAATAGAATTGATCTCTCAACTTGTTTTTTTTGCATCCTCAAATATGTGTACTGAGGTTAGCAACACTTACTCGCAAACCCGTAGTATATGACTACAGGACCACATAGTTTATCACGTCAGGAGCACCGACAGCCTGAATTGAGCTGATATGTCCCTCTCAACCGAATATCCTTTCGCGCCCCAAGGCGCATCTTTCCCACGTTTCTTCCTACCAGCACGAGCTGTCGGACTGAACCACATGGCTCGTCAGGATCTCGTGTGACTCGAAAACAACGTCCATTTGATCATGGCTGAACTCAGTTGACGCTGAGCGTTGACTCTTTCAACGAGGCAGTAACCACTGTGAACAAACGGGACTTTGGGGTACGCCGAGAACGAAAAATCTAACAGCACAATCACCACCGTCACAGAAAAATCGCAAACAAAATCTATCTCTAGTGACCCGGAGATGACTGAGTTTGAATGTGTAAATTCGTGACCAACATAACCATAGGAAAATATAACCAATTGGTATTTGGCTCAGGCATTTTGTATGTTATTCGATGCCACTGGGCTAATCGTTGTTTGTCCGCTTGCTGTGAGTGCAATCGGTTTCCGCCAACTGAAAAACACTTTTAACTGCTCTGCTTGTGGACGGTTGGAGCTTTAGCTCCCTTAGTTAGTATCGTGTCCAGTGTCGCTTCTAAACGTAAACCTGATCGACATTGGTTCGGTACAAACGGTCCTTCATCTATCCCTCTGATTTTTACCGTGTTTTTGCAACGGTCGGAACTTTTGGCTTGTTGCCCGTTCCTCAGCCCATTCTCGGGATCAAGTTAGTACCTGGTAGCCCTTAGTACAGAATATCCACGTCAGATTCACTGTTGAAAAGAACGCAGTTTTGCAATCGATGCACAACAACCAGTGTGAGTCACGGACAAAGGCTTGTGTAAATCGTTGTTCTGAATTGGAGTACCGTGTGTACGAAATGAACGGATCCCAAAGCGAAACAAGACTGATTCGAATACTCCACGTTACTAGACTGACGAAGTATAAACATGCACGCACATATGCAGCCAAAACGACTAGCAAGAGCGAACTAATGTTCAACAATACTCAAGACCAAATGTAGTCACAGCTGCTGAGTCAGAGGCCATGTCCAAAATGTGTCACTGTCGACAAATTGAGATACAAACGAATACTCTGCTCGGTTGACTGCCCTTTGGACTTCACCTTCCACGCGCTAACCTCAGGTCATTTGATCAATCCCGCACTCGGAAACATCAGACCGTGTCTCCCTTCGAAGTTGTCGGGCCAGTTGCTGGCAGTCATAGAGAACGACATTGGAACAAAATTGACTCGGTGATTCGGATCAGCCCGGAGGGGAGCGGCAGGGGGGGGGGGGGGTTGCAGTGGTAAAAAACGCCTGGATCCGGTGGAAGATATGCACTACTGACGAGCTCTAACAAGAGCAAAACTTGTGTCTGGTGCTTCCGAGCGCAGAGTTGATCCGATGACCTGAGGTTTGTGCATGAAAGATGGAATCTAAAGGACAGTCAGCCAAGCAAAGTATCATTAATCCCACACACTACTCGCAAGTAATTGCAAGATATATATACTTGCTCATTTGGTTAGCAGTGGTGTTTGCACAAGACATTCTTTACCGAGTGGCCTGAGTGCTTAAAGGTTCCGTTATTCGGATGCGGTTTTTTGGTTGAAGTTAGCAGTAGAATGCTGAGAGAAAAAACCTTGAAAGAACGACGAGGTATCCGTACAGATATATTTTCTTACAAATGCGGAAATAAATGTCCCAAACGAACCAGTCCGACTGTATTTGAATACCACTTCGTAGTGGGGTGGTTGTTCAGGTCATTGCCGGTTGGATTGAAGGAAAATACTGAATAATCTGTTGCTGTATCTTGTGAAAGACTGAAAAGAACCGCTACTTCTCCACCATAGCAACATCTTGGCGTCTTCTGGTATTTATGAACTTTATTGTCAACTTTCTATTATCACGCCGAATGGCACTGTTCCTTGGTTGACAGCTAATACACTGAGCGATAAAAACATAGGACCCTCCCGTCATTTCCCCGCATATTTCCTCATCTGTATTCTCTAACGATACCGTATCTGGTCAGAACGACCGAATGCCCTTTGCGATGCAGATTATAAAATTTGAAAACTAATAATTTATTATGAGCTAAATAAATCAGAATATGCGAAAAAGGGGAGTGACAAAAGTATAGACTCCCCCCCTCACCTGGGTTTCTGTAGTTGCCACTTTAAATTGTGTGCAACCGCCATTCTGCTTGAGGACCTCGATACATCTCGGCATACGTCTAACAAGATCCGTGATTGTCTCTTGGTCAGTATTCAATCATTCTCGCTTGAGGTCGGCTACCGATGCATCCTTCGACCGGCAAACCGTTTAATCCTTGTACACGTGGCTAGTAAGTATGTCCCCTAGGTTCTTAGTGGGATTTAGATATGGGGTACCATACTTTTGCCACCCTCGATTTGGTATGCCGAATCGCACCATGCATTCAGTTGTTCTGACCGGATATGGTTTCGTTGAAGAATACAGAAGCAGAAATATGTGGGAAAATTACAAGGGTCTCATACTTAAATGCACAGTGTATGACACTTGCTCTTGTGAGTCCTTCCTGGCCGTTTGTACTCTATACTATTTGGTCTGAATACTTATGCTAAATAAAACCTACATGGCATGCAGCTCTCGCTTTCTGCTTCAAATCGAAGTAGCGTCGATTTTTGATTGTAGTGTTTGTCAGCCACATCCGCATTTTGTTCTTCTCCTTAGCCCGGTACGCAAAACTACCCCACGGATTACGTAAGAAGGTTTAAAAATGTGTGATTCGCCCTAACGTACAATATCGATCCGTGCACTACTGTTATTTCGGGTGGCATGGCATACGTCTAGTTGTTAGCACTTCACAGCTGATCTCAAACAAAAGCCATTCCGACAGAGAAAAGCGATTCAGTTGCATCGAATGAGGGACTGTAAAACAGCTTGGTCACGAGTGTGCTACGGGAAAGTTGTGCAATTTGTTTCTAATTTAAAATAGAGTAATCAAACGCGATCACTTCTCCGTTGATTTTTAGTGTCTCGTTTTGTTTCTCGTCGGAGCCCGGTCTTCTCAGTCAGCTTCAATGCGGAAAATTAAGGAGCAAACGGATTCACAGGTATGCGTTCAGTCGATGGATTTGATCAAACAACAACAACAAGGACGACGACGATCCTTATCACCGGTTCTGCTGAACCGGCGGGCTTCACAACAACCGCCCACCTAGTCGTGTATGCACGTCCCTAACGCAACCGATCCGCATTAATGTTATCGTAGGGACTATCCGTGCATTCGCTCACCCGACTGCGAATAGCCACCACATGACTCATCAACCATCACGTCACATGACACTACACAGCCTGACTGGGTTATTAGTAGATCCGATATTTCAAACGGGTTGCGTTCTCGCAATCCATCCTAGAGGCCTGAAATAGTCGATGTGTCCGGTGTAATCGTTGGGTCAATCAGTCTGCCTTGCTGACAGCCTACGACGTCTAGCACGACCGAGACAAAGCAAACACCAAATGAAGGCTCGACATGAGGTTCGGATTGACTTGTCGTGTATGGGCTTGTTCAGGGCTCGGTTGGACCGGACAATATGCATGAAACCACGGCCGAACAAAACGGATACTGAGGCCAAACGAGCAAAAGTATCTTTTGATCCTACCGCCACATTAGGGATAACGCGATCGGGATGCAAAGGTATAGTAGAATGGGAGTCGCTGGCTTATCAGCTCGAAGGCCACATACACGGACATCAGATTTGAGGGTATAATTGACGTATCTCCATATCGGGAACCAATCCGCAAATCGAAAGATGAGGATCAGTCCAGACGCATATCCAAACGAAAACAGCGGTGACAAAAGGATTGTACAGATGACAGACAGCACACGAGCCATGTTGCGATTCAGACCGCCTGTGAATGCAATCCAAGCGTGATTGTGTCGGAAAGAAGAGTATTTCTTCGGCTTCGCATGTCCATCCTGAAGAGAATAAGTGGGGAGATCGGCACTGTGACCTTGGGACTTGGACCAACGAATTGTGACAAGTTAGGTGTGATATAAGTAAGTGTGATATGTTGGGCAATAGTAGAGCTGTCTCTCACCGCTCTTTTTGTTCATTCTGTCGCGGATCACAGTTTAAACGTTGAAGAACATTATTTTGGGGGTTTTCCGTTCATGAAATTTCAAACTCGTCAAGCTCTTTCACAGAATGAGTCTTTATTTTTCAGGATGAGTTGGCTTGGGATGGATAGGTGACCGTCATATATGATGACTGTGAAGCCAGCTTCATACTCTCTTTACCATGTAAGCTAGTACACGGACGTTTTCCGAGCCAGATTGATTTACTCCAGCTAGAGACAACGCACTCAGAAAGGGGAAAAAAATAACTTGCTATCGTAAATTTACATATGATGGAAAAAATATATTAATCAACGGAAAATGATCATAGACGAGGACACATTTTGTTCAGCAATGATCCCAAACCGACCTCTCAAAGGCGTTACTTTATAACTTTCTGGTAATAAATGAGTCAGGTTTGGTGCGAAGCTTGTTCTACTCAGCCTCTCACGGCATAATTCTTTTTCACCTATATAGCTCAATTTGATGTGACAGATTCTCGTCAAGATACGGTCAGATTTACCTTGGTTCCGCCGCATTGTAACTCCTGCTACACTGCCACTCTCTAACCCAATCGGTGACTACAATGTGATTTCATTTACATTGTCTGCTGCACTCGCTGGGAACGGGAGGGGTGCCGTAGAGGCACTTCATTCCTCATTGATTTGGCTACAGACCACCGCGCGATTACTAAACCCCGTCGCAGTTAGTTGGTGCGGTCTTCGATCCCAGTCACGACAAGACTGGTTCCACGTGCGTCATCGAGTGTCCGCAATCCATAGAGTGATGTGCGAACGATAAACACGAAGTACGGTCACTGACAGATACTGGGTGAGTTTGGTTGATGTGAAGGATTCCAAATCAATCAGAATTCCATCTCCTACCAGATACTCGGGGGGTCGCATTCCAAATTAGAATACTGAATTTCAGTCAGAAATCTAGTACTGGTGCAAAATATATGGAGAAAATGGAAAAATTTGACATAACAAAAGTATTCGGTCACCAAACACGACCTAGTCATATCTTACAATCGCGCGCCTGTCTGTCAGTCTCAGAACACCTTGTTGGCACGCCTATCACAGAAGGCTGGATAATATCCTGACCGATATTGCTCCGTTCTACAGTGTTTTATGCATTTTAGGAGCCTTGTGCCGTAGTTTAATAGCCATCCGTCCCCATTACTTGGGTTGATCATCCCCCATCATATTTTATAGTGGCGCGTCAGACATTTTGACTCACACATCCAACAACATGTTTTTATCATGGATCTGAATTCTGAAAAGTGGTGCAAACAGGTTTTTAGAGCCAACGCTAACTCGACAGCACTTTGATAGCTAACGACGCTACAAACCCAATGACGACGATTTTATTCGGTTCCATAATAATTTCAATTCTCTACATCTGAATTTATCTGCATTTTATGAGAAAGAATCCAACTTGAGTTTATCGGTCTTAGACATTTTAATCACAAGGCGTCCGGACGGCACACTATAAAGGGCCATTCAGCGAAAAGCAACATGGAGCGGACGTTCTACAGAGTTTTCTAGTTTCACCCCGGTTGCGTACAAACGTGGTTTGATCAGAACCCTTTTCCACAGGGATTGAATAATTTGTACTCCTGATCAACTACGAAAAGAGAATATTTTGTCAAGGAAACCCTTTTGGTCAATGGTCATCCAGAAACGTTCACTGAGCACCACAGCAAACCAAACTGCTGGCGTCCAGTAAAACTATGTTGATCAAGACAGAAAACCATGTACCCGGACAATCGTACTTAATGAAATAACTCGCACCCAGACTACGCGCACTGGGAAAACGACAAGACCAGACAAGAACAATAGGAATGTGTTCTGTCACATTTGGTTGGCACTAACTCGTCTATATACAAAGTGGGTATGCACTTATTGGCAGATAACGTACCGACTAATCACAAGGCGATATCCCTGTATCTATACAGTCTAACAATCACGGTCCGGATTCACCTGATTGTTTGGATACTGGAAATGAAGCTGTAACACACTGGACCGCATGTGAAGGCGTTTGAACCTTCCTCCCTCAGAAGTTCCTCATCGATTTGGCCTGCTTGATGTACAGATCTACGAACTGGTGCGGTAGGCTGTGCTTGCGTCATCTGAATCACTGTAAAGCCCTTCTTTGGGCACAGAAACAATCAGTGCAATCCATCTATCTTCCCTAGCATTTGCCGCAAACCCCAAAATGAATTGCCGTATTCCTTGTGATAAAGATTTTTCTCATTCTTCCATTGTTTGTCCCACGTACCCGTATCTTATATAAACTGATATGTCTCACGCACGCGACTGACAAGAGTGAAAGAAATGTAAGCACCTTTCAATTTATGTCCTCTTCACATTCTGACAAACCCAAAAGAACAGCATGATCGTATGAAACACCTAGTTACCCTGGTATGTGATTGTAACTTTTTGACGCCAAATCATAGAAATTCGCTTCTTTCTGCTGCGGAGCCGAAATGATCAGGTGGGGTGAGTGCACACAAAGAGTTATTCAGATAATGGGATATTGAGCTCACACAGAATAGCGCATGAGGGTGTGATAACTGTCCATTGACTTGGAGCGGCACTTAGTCGTCCGGTTAGCTTTGACCAACGAATCGACAGTATCGTTCACAAAACGAACAAGACAGAACGAAGACATCTGCTGAAGGAGTGGAGAAGAGAAAGACACAGTCAACTTAAAACGAGAGATTGAGCATCTGAAACTCATTTGTCCCCCAAAGTTGATTGTTTAATCCTATCGAGGAGGTATTCAGCAACTTGAAAAGTGTGGGGAAAGTTTCATTGGATGAGAAAAGAAAAAAATTTGTGACAATACTACAAGGACAGACTGTGGGAATGCATGGGTTTTTCCTAGCACAAGAATTTCATTGTAAACCCTCTCACAGTAATACGATAACTGTATATGTTTTTTACTGTAGGCAGAATTTCATATTAACACAACTAGCCGAAGTATTTTTATTCCTGTGGTAAAATATATGGTACGACTTATACTTTCACGTATAATTCAGGCACTGGTGATAGTTTCATCTCCGATCGCGGAAAATACCATGATTTCAGTGAAGTTGCGAGTGCAGTTGTTAGCATAAACACCTTGGCATCTCTGTATATTGGATCAACCAGAATTGATCAAAGTTTCTCTACTGGGTTGAAATCAGGGCTAATTGCCTCTCCAACATTGATCTTGATACATTAGGAAAGCAAAAGGCTTTGGGTTACGGATTAATCTGTACGTACTTGAGGAGAGCCATCAAACCCATATGTGACAAGAACTCAAGAAACAAAAAAGAAAACGTTGACGTTGAAAAAGTCATCTCCGATTTCAGCTCAGTTTCGCAGTATTCTTCCATGCCAGTTTTCAACAACCCATCTCAGCCGCCATCTATCGAACCCACTACGGTATTTCAACAGTTGTGCAAAGTGAAGATAAACAAGAGCTACTGGTCCAGATAACATATCATCTGTTGTACTCCAGGAATGTGTGCTGACGGTCTTTCAGTTCCACCAGCGAATATCTTCCATAATTGTGTAGCAAGGCGAAATGTCACTGAAAACTGCAGACTGATCAAGATAACGCCTGTCCCCAAGAAAGTACTTGGGAAATACCACCTCATCAGCTGCAATTCTGTGATGCTCAAATTGTTCGGAAGGCTTTTGTTACCGTAGGTTAACGTGAAGTCTGCTGAAGAAGATGCATACCAGCTTGTTTATTGATGTTTGCACCCCACACTTGATGCTTTAGCTTACCTAGTCCACTTAACAGCATCGAATTCAAATACAAAATGTACAATTGGCAAAATTGTCTTTCTGGACTACAATAAAAATATTTGGTTGCCATGATCAGTCAATATTTCTCACCATGCTCTCCGTAACTGGTATAGACCTACACGTGTGCAGGCTGATCTCAGAATACTTCACTGGTCACAGACATTTCATTTTAATCAACGGCGAACGGTCCTCTTCTCTTCTAGTTGATTCTGGTGTCTTACAAGGTGCAACTTTCTCCCCTTTTTCTTTTATTCGTACGTTGAACAACTTCCGATTTATTCGATATTCACTAACTGCAAGTGCGCTGACAATGTGCTTTCAGGATGCGAACTACCGACACCCGAAGGAAATTCACAAATTCGGATCAAATAAACCAAGGTGTTAACCGGTCCTCATCCCGCCTCCTTGTACTGAATGCTACTAAAGGTCCGGATATCTTACATTCATTACTTTCTTATGAATCAAACAGAGCCCTCATGAACAAGATTCCTCTCCTATTTGCGAACAACGAACCCATACCAATATCACCAACGGTCAAATATATTGGTGTTACACTATCCCGTAGTCTAAAATGGTCTATGCATTTTCAACAGATATCCTCAAAACTGGAAAGTCGTCATTCCACCCCCCCCCTCCCCTACGACTTAGATTACTTTCGGTCCCGAATCACTTAATCATTAGATTTGTGACTGCATGTCTTCTCCCAAACTGGTTGTACTGTTCTCCAGTTTTCTTCCTTGGCCTTGTGAAGAAAGATTTTAACTTGATAATAAAATCCATAAAACATATCTCTAAATGCAGTGGCATATCCAGAAGTACCATTGTTGATACTATCAACGATAAACACTACAATGCTCGCTTGAACACTTACAGACATACATCATCATCTACACAACCAGTTTTCAAAAGCTGTGTCCACAACATGTACGCGCTGAAAGTTCCATTTTTCACATATCCGCACTTCTCATATCACAATTGTGTTTTACCGTACCAAGCTCGTCTGCTTTCTCATCCAGTGAAAGTCAGCACAGACTTACGGAATTGTTTGATTGGATGAAAATTACCATAACTTGTACTCACTTCCCGATTCCACATTTGTATATCCACAGATATGGTGTAAATGCTGAAAATCCACCCAATCGGGTGTATAAAGCTACTACTCATTTCACTTCACTCGACTTGACTTGCGAATTGTGAACTGGTGCATTTTGGTGCTCGAATATATCTTCCAGTTGGTGGTTTTGAACCAACAGTGAGGGAAGATGATGTTCCAGTGTATGAGTGTATGGATTGGATTCATTCATATCATGTAATTTCACGGTTCACTCAAGCCATGGAAGAGGAAACACATCCCAAAATAGTACCGAGATTCTATCATTGTGTGGTAATTCGATAGGCTACTCACGGAACACGGTACGCTACAACCTCGCGACCATATACAATGAACGGCTTCAACCAATCAGAATCACCGTGAACCGCAGTCATCAAGGGGTCATCATTCCGAACTTCAAGCATTGACGTCCCGTGTTCTATTCCTGCCACCACCGGGCACTTCGCCGTTCGACATTCTTTGATTATCCCTGGCTCCATTTCTGAAATATTATACGCTGTTCTTTAATAAATAAACTGATGTAGAAGATTTTCTAAAAAAGAAAACAGGTACTACGAAAGTTGGATGTGATCATTTAACTGGTTATCTACCAATTGGTGTCTTTGACATTACATATTTAGCCAAATGCGTTTTGCAATAAAATTAACACACACAGTTCTGCAGCCTCGGCTTTCTTGCTACTTTGATACATCCTTTCAATTCAACTATCCCGAACAGTACACATTCATTCGTCTCATACATTCTTTTAGTGGTGTTCCGTAACTTATTCGGATACCGTTGTATGATATTCCTTAGAATTATGCACTTCCCAGTGAACCGCAATGTTCCTGCTGAAATGCTGATATCCTCGTTTTAATTCCTTTTCTACGGAATTAAATGAACTGCTTTCCTGTATTGAACCTGAAGATTAAGTGACGCGTAAAGCCTCGGATCCAACGCAATGGAAACCAAGACTGTCTGACGATATGGTACTATTGATGTGAATCACTTGATAACAAGGTACAAACGTTGATTGGTGACGCCTCTGGATCAGGCCAGTCATCAGTGCAATTCCAACTATTAGGGTTTACCTCAAACCGGAACGTTTTCAGCGAAGTATCATTTTGTTCCGTCCCACTAACTGTAGTGAGAACTCAGTTCTGCCTCAGAATCAGTTTCTTTGTATTGGTAGAGAATACATTGTTTATTTACGATATGCGCTCGTCATAACCAAAACGGTGCAAAGAAGCGTATTGGCCTACTGATAGACCTACGCCGTCGGTCTGGCTGATTTATGTGGCTGTGCCCGGATTGGTTGATCCGGCTCTGATCAAATGTTAACAGCTGACTGATTCGCTCCGATCTTGTCGGTGATTCTGGTCAGCCGATCACGTGCCGTCTGCTTCACTGAACCAAGCCGTCTATCAGAAACTAACTGGATGCATTCCCTCACAAGAATACGGCTGTAAGAGCAAAAATGGACAGTTCAGTGCTGTAATAATATGTACCTTCAGTCACGATACTTCAAAGGTACATCTGACTGCTTTGTCGAAGGTGCAAATGGCGATAACCATATGGAAACAAATGTGAACCGGGTAGATCTGACTCCGGGTAGGGATAGATTATGAGTCGAAGGAGTAACGAAAATAATTCTGAGGGACAGAATCAATATCTTTCTGCGGTGATTCAGCGGCCGTTACACGTGATACGGTCAGGTTCAGCTTCGTAGCTACGCAAGTTGATGGACCACAAACAATTAGGATCGCAGAGGAGAGATGCAGCAAAAGCTCGCTGTGACTAGTCAACTTCTAGTCTACCAATTATTTTATTTGATTTAACATATTTATGCGAACCAGTTCCTCAACACAATTAACGTGCTTTTCCGCTGCTTTGATGTTATCACTAATTTGGTTTGCGTAGGTTCGGATGGGAGCGATCTCAATACGTTCCATCAGTTCGAATATTGCGACTATTACACTTTCTTTCTCCAATTCAGCTGGCTTCTCCCATGAGAGTGTGGTGCCCAAAATGGCAATGATCTGGAAATTCCTCAAAATCACTATTAATGTGGCTAGCACTGATACTGTAGCGAAGACGACAACACGGGGTGGGATAGTTGTATTCCAACGGCCAAACAAGTCAAGTCATGAAACACATACAATCCTTGATATAAGTACTTTTCCAGACTGCTCGGCACCAAGATTGCTTTTGCGGCTGCTTGAATGCTTCGGCTGCGTTCTGGTTAGTTGCCCGTGGCCGATAGCTTGCTTCTCTTGAGCGTCATTTCTCTTCGGATCAGCAGCCCCTCACCTGGGCTGTTTTGTTGGTTGGTGGAGATCCCGCTGCTTCCCTTGTTGAAATCAGTATGCCTTCTTTTACCTTCTTCGGGACGCCTCCGACATATTCGCTATCTGTTCTGTTGTCTGTGGCCCTCGTTTGGTTTGTCCGTTCGCTTTCATATTCACGTCGTTCACTTGCCCCAACGTTCCCCGTTACAATACGATTTGCCAGTTGGTGACAATCGGTGCTCACTGAACATCATATCTTCGCCCGGCTTATGTGTTGGAATCCCGGAACAACCATGAGAACGGTCTCATTCGGAATTCAGGGTCGGCGTAAGCAACGCGTTAGTGCTCTAGTGTCGTGGACGGCATTCCGAGGAGATGTATTGAGACCCGCAAGCAACGACAATATTTTTGTGACATATATATCGGTATCAGAATCGGTAACATCAGTATGACTGAAGACTTAGAATCGGAATGACACGCTTTACTCTCCTAATACATGGACTGCACTATCTGAAATTTAGAATGAACCATGTGTGGAACATTATGTACAATAAAATGAGAAAGTGTACCAAGGTTTACACAACAGTTTGAGGATCGGATAGTTTTACCACATACATTGTCCTAACTTCCCTGTTATTTTTGCTCCAGTACGTGATTTTTCATTGAAATTTATTACTCTAGCTTAGAATAGTGTGGCGACTTTTCGGAGACACAAAAATCAAAATATTTAAATCTTTTCTTCGAGCCAGTGAGTCTTGATCGCACTTGAAATTTAGATGCTCCCCAAGAACTCTTCTAGATTTCACGTGCGATCAAGACTCATTGTTTAGAAGAAATGACTTAAAGATTTTGATTTTCGTGTCTCCGAAGAGCCGCTGCAATAGGGCCCCTTACTATCTGGTAATCAGGGAATTATTAGGGATCTGTATATGTACTCAACTGATGAAAATCAAGTTGAAGGATGAATCTGAGAATTTTGCCAAGGATTCATTTCAGTCGGTGAGTCGGCTAACTGGTATGGTGGCACGATTGAATTATGAGCACGACAAACGGTGTGGACGTTTTCGTCGACATCCGGAACGCATGGTGCAACAACCTCAGGTACAAAATCGTCGAGTTTCATGAAAGCCTACGAAAATCATGCGTAGGATTAAAATGTTGTGCCAACGATACTGATGTGCGACGGATTCTTGGAGTACAGCCGATTCACTCGGTTTGGTTCGTCATCGCCATCGAACACTGTTAAACAGGCGTGCACACTTCTACTACCGTGCTTCCATCCGTCATCACACTGGTGCCGAGGTAAGTGAAGCGTTTGGCAATGGCTATCACCTCCCCATCGAGCATCAAGCTCGGAATCATTGACATTCAGTTTTGCAACATCACTTTACACTTTGAAGGTGTAAAGCACATGCTTAATGGAGCTGCAGTTCTTGCAAGTCTATCCAATGCACGGTTAGCGTGTTCCGTGGTTTCGAACAAGCAGACAAGATCATTGGCGTAATCTAGGCCACATAGCTTTTCCCTATTTCTTAGTTTCGATTTCTGTCAATTTTCACGAAAGAGAAATAAATTTTTCACCTCACTATCAAAACACCTTTCAGTGGTAAAGGTTCCTTTTGGGTGTTGCTGACAGCCTTTTGAAAGGGGGTAAAAGTGTGTTCCCCGTACGTGACATTTTTAAATTGTGATGACGGTAGAGACCGAAAATCAATTGAGTCCAAACTATGGTGGTCAGCAGACCACGAAACTTAGTCGTAGTGATATTTTAACGTATCGTAAAGAAGCTACCGTGATGACAGCTAAATTAAAACTATGACCGTGAAAGCCAGATTATCGTGGCGCTGATAACAAGATTCGACCAGTTACGTCATGCAGCTCGCCCCATTTGTTAAGTTCGAAAGCTGCACGCCACATCCCAGAGCAAACATGGTGTGAGGTTCATAGGAGCGTGGGCGACTGAGACAAACCACGATCCACGTGTTCAACTCCTTTCGGTGTCGAAATTCAGTCCACCTGACATCTGAAGGCTTGACAGTCACATGGGTCACGATGTTGACAGGCACTGATTGAAAGCCTGGTGACCGAGTAAGCACGTCTGTGGGTGCGTGTGTGTGCATGTGTACACACAGCTGATTATCGACCGTGACGGAGTTGTTGATTGCAGGCATGAATGTGAGACACGGAAATCAGCGGTTCTCGGTCGCGGCGACACTAGGCGTTGGCTTGTCTCTTCATCGAGAATAGGTGTGATGAGGAGAAAACGGCGCAGATTTTCACCGATCAGTATCCGAAGCGAAAGTCAACTGCTACGTCAACTGTCACATGAAGCTTAAGAAAGAGTCCCCTTGCATACTGTCCGGAAGTAGCTTGCGGAGAATTTTATGCGTCATTGGATATTTCTGTCAACGCTTTTAAGGACAAGCCCAGCAACAGAGATTAAGGGAACGTGATTGATTAACATCATAAAGTGGAAAATAACTATTATCGTTTCAGAAGACCATCGGTTATAACAGAACAATAGCGTAAGGCAGGGAGAACATGATGTTGAATGTGAATAGGCAGGATTAACTGTGGGGCCCGGAATTGCGTGAGCTCACAAATGGAGAAGATCAAAGATCGCAGTTTTCCAACACGGCCGAATGTGCATAGACCACCTGAGGTTACTGTTCATTGTTATCCCCAGGTATTCAAGGAGTCGACTATAGGGGCAACGTTCATACGTTTTCTATCTTGTTATCAAGTGATTCACATCAATAGTACCATATCGTCAGACAGTCTTGGTTTCCCTTGCGTTGGATCCGAGGCTATACGCGTCACCTAATCTTCAGGTTCAACACAGGAAAGCAGTTCATTTAATTCCGTAGAAAAGGAATTAAAACGAGGATATCAGCATTTCAGCAGGAACATTGCGGTTCACTGGGAAGTGCATAATTCTAAGGAATATCATACAACGGTATCCGAATAAGTTACGGAACACCACTAAAAGAATGTATGAGACGAATGAATGTGTACTGTTCGGGATAGTTGAATTAAAAGGATGTATCAAAGTAGCAAGAAAGCCGAGGCTGCAGAACTGTGTGTGTTAATTTTATTGCAAAACGCATTTGGCTAAATATGTAATGTCAAAGACACCAATTGGTAGATCACCCGTTAAATATTCACATCCAGCTTTCGTAGTACCTGTTTTCTTTTTTAGAAAATCTACATCAGTTTATTTACTAAAGAACGGTGTATAATATTTCAGAAATGGGTCCACAGATAACCAAAGAATGTCGAACGGCGAAGTGCCCGGTGGTGGCAGGAATAGAACACGGGACGTCAATGCTTGAAGTTCGGAATGATGACCCCTTGATGACTGCGGTTCACGGTGATTCTGATTGGTTGAAGCCGTTCATTGTATATGGTCGCGAGGTTGTAGCGTACCGTGTTCCGTGAGTAGCCTATCGAATTACCACACAATGATAGAATCTCGGTACTATTTTGGGATGTGTTTCCTCTTCCATGGCTTGAGTGAACCGTGAAATTACATGATATGAATGAATCCAATCCATACACTCATACACTGGAACATCATCTTCCCTCACTGTTGGTTCAAAACCACCAACTGGAAGATATATTCGAGCACCAAAATGCACCAGTTCACAATTCGCAAGTCAAGTCGAGTGAAGTGAAATGAGTAGTAGCTTTATACACCCGATTGGGTGGATTTTCAGCATTTACACCATATCTGTGGATATACAAATGTGGAATCGGGAAGTGAGTACAAGTTATGGTAATTTTCATCCAATCAAACAATTCCGTAAGTCTGTGCTGACTTTCACTGGATGAGAAAGCAGACGAGCTTGGTACGGTAAAACACAATTGTGATATGAGAAGTGCGGATATGTGAAAAATGGAACTTTCAGCGCGTACATGTTGTGGACACAGCTTTTGAAAACTGGTTGTGTAGATGATGATGTATGTCTGTAAGTGTTCAAGCGAGCATTGTAGTGTTTATCGTTGATAGTATCAACAATGGTACTTCTGGATATGCCACTGCATTTAGAGATATGTTTTATGGATTTTATTATCAAGTTAAAATCTTTCTTCACAAGGCCAAGGAAGAAAACTGGAGAACAGTACAACCAGTTTGGGAGAAGACATGCAGTCACAAATCTAATGATTAAGTGATTCGGGACCGAAAGTAATCTAAGTCGTAGGGGAGGGGGGGGGGTGGAATGACGACTTTCCAGTTTCGAGGATATCTGTTGAAAATGCATAGACCATTTTAGACTACGGGATAGTGTAACACCAATATATTTGACCGTCGGTGATATTGGTATGGGTTCGTTGTTCGCAAATAGGAGAGGAATCTTGTTCATGAGGGCTCTGTTTGATTCATAAGAAAGTAATGAATGTAAGATATCCGGAACTTTAGTAGCATTCAGTACAAGGAGGCGGGATGAGGACCGGTTAACACCTTGGTTTATTTGATCCGAATTTGTGAATTTCCTTCGGGTGTCGGTAGTTCGCATCCTGAAAGCACATTGTCAGCGCACTTGCAGTTAGTGAATATCGAATAAATCGGAAGTTGTTCAACGTACGAATAAAAGAAAAAGGGGAGAAAGTTGCACCTTGTAAGACACCAGAATCAACTAGAAGAGAAGAGGACCGTTCGCCGTTGATTAAAATGAAATGTCTGTGACCAGTGAGGTATTCTGAGATCAGCCTGCACACGTGTAGGTCTATACCAGTTACGGAGAGCATGGTGAGAAATATTGACTGATCATGGCAACCAAATATTTTTATTGTAGTCCAGAAAGACAATTTTGCCAATTGTACATTTTGTATTTGAATTTGATGCTATTAAGTGGACTAGGTAAGCTAAAGCATCAAGTGTGGGACGCAAACATCAATAAACAAGCTGGTGTGCATCTTCTTCAGCAGACTTCACGTTAACCTACGGTAACAAAAGCCTTCCGAACAATTTGAGCATCACAGAATTGCAGCTGATGAGGTGGTATTTCCCAAGTACTTTCTTGGGGACAGGCGTTATCTTGATCAGTCTGCAGTTTTCAGTGACATTTCGCCTTGCTACACAATTATGGAAGATATTCGCTGGTGGAACTGAAAGACCGTCAGCACACATTCCTGGAGTACAACAGATGATATGTTATCTGGACCAGGAGCTCTTGTTTATCTTCACTTTGCACAACTGTTGAAATACCGTAGTGGGTTCGATAGATGGCGGCTGAGATGGGTTGTTGAAAACTGGCATGGAAGAATACTGCGAAACTGAGCTGAAATCGGAGATGACTTTTTCAACGTCAACGTTTTCTTTTTTGTCACAGTGGCTAATTTAACATACTTGGGATCGTTACCAATTGTCCGTTTTTCACTGAAGAAATTTGGTGAGGGTATATGGAATACCCATTGGTAGTATTCAAACAGTTTTAGTGTAGGACGAGATTGGATGGAGGAATGTTCAAGTACTAGGGAAATTTCCTCTGATTGTATGTAAAATAGGAGAGCTGGTGGTGGTGTATTGCGTGTACTTTAGGATCTTCATACGAGATTTGATGGTCGTATTCCATAATGTCAGTGGAACGTAAATGTGGAGAATGAGTGGGGTCTTGAAGGACTGCAACACTACTGGAAGCAAGTTTCGCTTTTTTGTTTTTTTGCATACTTTCAGTGATCTAGATGTCCAGGCATGCCACTGTTGTGGGCTTCCGGGGAATTGTGTGAGCCGTTCTCGGTACTATGCACTTCACCTCACATTTTTGCAACGTGTGAGTGGCTTGCTTCGGAGCATTACGTATGGGTCGTATTGTACAGCATGCGCCAATTCATCGGGATCGTCTTTTTGTGGTCAAACTTTGTAGCTTATCACAGTTGGCCGACGAGATTCCAAAGGTGCACTTTGTTCAATATATCCATGTACTTTTCACACCGGTCGAATCCCAGTTTTTACTACTGAGACAACTTTCAGTAACTAAAATTCAGGTAATGACGGCGGATGCGTGGAAAATTCCGTAATCGGAGGATCAATGACTCCATTATAAACTAATTTTGGCTCTCACGGCTGTCTTCCAGATGGACAGCCAAGTCTCCCGGGATGTTCATGTCGTTTTCGTCCAGTAACCTCTAATTTCATTTAGTATTTTCTCTGCTGTTCCATACATCAAGACAAAGAATTGTAAGATGGATGTTTTGCTCAACATGAATGCAACAGTCTGTCGAATTTCATTGAATCGTGATAATAATAATCAGTTTTTGTACTTTCACCATATAAACTTGAAGAAAATTAGGTTGGATTTGTCCAGTTAGTTCAAACAGAAAGAACGTAAATGGTGATAAATCCTATCAGTATTGGTCTTCTTTGTTTTGTTCTGTCAGTCCTATTCAGAATGCGCCACACACTGATCGATGCCTGTATTCGACTATCGTGCGGGCCCAGGGTGTGATTTTTATGTTATTCCGTTGCATATAGACAGTTTATCACCTCTTTTCGTGTTGGCTAGTTATTGCGCTGGTTCGGTTCGTAGAACGACATACTCGCTCGTCTGTTATCAGGATGACCATAAGATCATTGCGCGCATCATCTTGTGGTGGGTACCAGGTTGCGTCACTAAGAAAAACTACTACTGGATCATACAGTGAAATCAGTGGTTGAAGGAAGTTGAACCAACTTATGAATTGCAGTCCATTATCGAGATAATTTAACTCAATCAACAGGGCTGTCGAGTTGACAGTTTACTGACATTTTTCTTATGATCACTATGGGTCAGGTGGTATGTGAGACATTACTTTGCGTCTGTGATTAAATATCTAGGTGTAACAGTCTGTATACTCCACGAAAATGTCACTGTGACAGTATTAAATCAGGTGTATTGCAGACGGTTGTGTTAGTAACATCGGAGTATGATATATCGGAAAAATAGGAAGACTTACTTCAAGCTGAATTCTTTGATTGTGGTTATTCAACCGATCAGTATTGAAAACACATCTGGGTAGTGTGCATTGCTTTTCTCTGACAGTGCTCCAAGACAACGAACGAATGGACAGCCGTGCAAATCCAACATCAAGAGAACGACTTCACACTAAACATTGCAATAAAGAGATACCTTAACTCTCGGTGATCAAAGTTTCCAGGCTCTAACGGACCAGATAAGCCATGTGACTGCCTGGAGTTGAATGTATTTGTGTTTTTTTCATAGAAACGAACCAAGTACACTTTCACCGCATCATCTTCTCACCTGGCAACACCTTCCCTCCCTAATACAGTCATCGGTGCTCACTTTTCGCGGTTCTCCTCCTTTTCAATCTTCCAAGTTGTTGAACTCTTTACTGGTACCCTAAGTGTTATCTTCAACGCTGTTGCTCAGCCGGAACACTATTTACGTCCCGGGGATAGGGTAATCTCTCCAATACAGGATGGAAACTATTGATGGTACCTGTAGAAATCGTACCTAACCGGCCAATCGTACCTAATGAAATAACTCGCACCCTGACAACACACACTGAGAGAACGACAAGACCAGAAAAGAACAGCAAGAATGTGTTCGTCAGATGACAAAAAGAAAGATATTTACAGTCTGTAAGTTAAGCCCGATGACAGTCGATTTCTGCCGAATTTGGTCCAATTCCAGTTTTTACTACTGATGCAATTGCCAGGAGCCAAAAATCGATCAATAGCCGTGGCCTAGGGCGAAAATCCGACGGGGTGTGCCGCGAACGGAGGATCAACGACATCGTTGCTTACTTTTTGACTGCTACAAACGTTTTCCAAGTAAGTGAACAAGTGTGTCGAGATATCCATACCGACGTGGTGGCTGGCAGTGTTTTGTGCACTCGTATTCTACTTTAAATAAATTGGTTACGAACTGCATTGGACACGGCAGCCATCTGATGGGTCATATGGTAAACTGATACTTCATCCGTAATTGATTGGTTTTCTTTTCCGCCAGCTGCTGTACCAAAATCTGTTATACTCGTCTTCGTCCACCAATCTGTAATCTTATTTGGAATTTCCTCTTCGACTCCGTGGTTCCACTCCACGGGACGTATGACTTTCCAGTCAAATAGATAACGTTGTGAAGATGAAGGAAGTGGAGTGAGAGTAGCAAATTAGATCACTTCATTTTACATCACGCCTGAAAAGTAAATCAGAACTAGCATTTTACTGGAAATACCAAACTGTCGTTCAATGTATACAATTTTCTCACCCGACCTTGTTATTAATTCTGCTTTTTTTTTTACGGTAAACCAGTTCTTCCGTGGTATCCTTTATGAGTGAGTGATATACTACCGAACAGCTTATCGAGGTGTTTCAACATGGAAGTGCCGAAGCATTGATGTTCTCCTTTGAACTAAAAAATAACACGCGCGCCACGGTAACATCACACAAATAGGATGATGTGATAAATCCTATCCAGTTCATTGTAATCATAACCCGGTAAGTAACTCTGTAAGGTGCATTTTTAATGACCACCCTTCAACTTTTACTTTCATTGTAAGACCAGTACACAAGCCTCATTCCTTCGGTTGCGCACTTACTTTAATGGTGTGACATACGAACTACTTTTCACGATGTACCCCCAAAACTGGATTTGCCGGTAAGTCATCCAGATTCCCGATTAGTCACTTTCGTGCTCTTCAAGCTGCTTGCTTTCTTCCTTATCCGCACCACCAGACCAGAAGCATGTAGACTGATCGTGATTCCATCCTATTAAAACAGCCAAGCCCAGTAGAATTACTGTGGTATATTGAAACATCATTTGCCTCTTCTGGCAATCCCCTGTAATCGCGTCGCGATTTCGGTAAACATCACAATAGCAGTGAAGTCGTAAGCTGGCGAACTACGCCATGGAAGGTACGTGGCTGACTACATGAATACCTCGAATCCTGCGTTGATAACGTGGCAAATATCACGAGGACAAAACAGAGTAAGTTTGGCAAAACGAATTGAGAAACAAAGAAAAACATAAATGGCGATTAAACGCATAATTAATTGAAATTCGCGACTGGGGCATCGGAACATTCGGTAGAGAACAAGATTGTTTTCAATGCTTCCCAACCGGCTAAATGAGGCACGTCTTACAAGCATTGAACTTAGGACAATAGAAGAAAGAACTAAAAAATTGATAATCACGGTGATAAATGACCATTTCGTGTCCACGTAGCTACAGCACAATCGGTGCCACGAGTGATAGTGTGTGTCGGTAATTATCACGCAGAAATGCCTGGGCTATCGAATATGAAAGATAAGTCGGCGCAATTCGCGCACACGATTGATAGCATGAGAATATCAGTGTTCGAGGGAAATCTGGGGTATTTATGAGATTGAATTCTGTAAAACGGAATCGTACTCGGAGTGTACACATCTATCGCGAAAGCTGAATGAGATCGATTAAAGGTACATTCAGAGCACTAGAAAGGGTTACGCGAAAGATGACTTTGCTCATAATAACTTACAATGTTTTGAAGCTTATCAGATAGGTTGCTTATTCAGCTTTGGTTGATACAGCATGGTAAATACTTGCGACGTTAGCATACTACATTACCGTTCCGGAGTAGTCAGAGGGGTGGTTGATAACTACAATGTGGGAAAAAGGGCGAAAGCACAGAAAGTTGAAGAACGCGAGATTTTTTAATCAGCAACCCGGACGATTTAAAGGTAAGTCTAATAAAATACGTACCTCACAGATTTATAGAATTGTTCCGTAAATCATGGTTAGATGAGATACATGATAATCAGGGATTGTTTGATCTCATCATCATCATCGTACAGTGTTAAACAGCAGGACAAGCCCCACTGACCACTACCTTTCTCACCATGTTGCACATGGAAATAGAAAGAATGAATACACACGATGGACAGATAGTAGACCTACAAAAGTGGGAAAAGGAACGAACGCCCTAATAGGCAACACACGGAACACACAGTCTAAGTAAACAAATCCACATTGACTATTCATTCTGATTCGATAGAAAGTGACAACACGATCGCCACTGTTCGCGGTTCGTTGCCATATCCTTCAGTGTCTCTAGCCAACTGGTAGACGAATCTTTTGGACCCCAACCACGAAGACGTGAAGCACTTACTTTTCCTAAGTCTGCTGTACATTTTCTCATTCCTTGCTGCCACGTCATCTGTTGACCTCCACGTGGCTTCTTCCACTCTCAAGGAGGAACGGAAAACAGGGCATGACTCGGTGGGGGCTGTGTGTTTACCATACGTAACACTATTTTACTTTAACTTTTGCTCAACACGTGTTCCAATCAACAAAGTCTACTAAGCCGGACACACTGTGATACAATATTCTCTGAATTGGTACTCAATACTCAATTTCTGACATTACCGTTGCTCAGTCAGTCATTCTATCCAATCTTAGTGATAGCACACAAATATCAATGGTCGACAACCCCAAGATGACGAATATCTTCAGTACGCAGACCAGAAGTCTCGCAACCATACAACAAAACTGAACGCACAGCGGCACAGTACACTCGACTCTTCAACTTCAGTGAAGTATCAGGTCGGCACCACAAGCGCTTCAGTCCAGCGTACACCACTCGAGTCTTGGATGTAGGCGTGCTCACCTCTACTACCGTGCTTCCATCCGTCATCACACTGGTGCCGAGGTAAGTGAAGCGTTTGGCAATGGCTATCACCTCCTCATCCAGCATCAAGCTCGGAATCATTGACGTTCAGTCTTGCAACATCACTTTACACTTTGAAGGTGTAAAGCGCATGCTGAATGGAGCTGCAGCTCTTGCAAGCCTACCCAATGCACGGTTAGCGTGTTCCGTGGTTTCGAACAAGCAGACAAGGTCGTTGGCGTAATCTAGGCCACACAGCTTTTCACTGTTTCCTAGTTCAACGTCCACGTCCTGAAGATTTTGCGATGCCTTCTCCATTATCTCGTCCATGACGAAGTTGAACAGGAATGGAGAAGTGGGACATCCCTGTCAAACACTACTGGTCGTTTCGAATGGACTGGATAGTTCACCCTAAACCCCTGGCGCGGCCAGAAGTATGAGAGTACTATGACCTCAGTAGAATCACGAACTTCTGGGGCTTACTTTTTCGGTGAAGAGCACTAAGCACAGCTGTTCGGTCAACTGATTCGAAGGCGCCTTTCAAGTCGAGGAAAACCATTCTTGTCGATCGACGGTGTGTATGACGCGTTTCAAGTAGTCGGCGAAGAGTAAAAATCTGGTTGACTCATCCTCGACCTGGGCGGAATCTGGTCTGTTGTTCACGGACCTTTCTGTCGCGAACTGGTGCCAGGCTGCGCAGGAAAACAGAAGCTAATATTTTGATAGCTATCGGAATTAGACTGATCCCCCGCTGGTTACTACAGTCATTGCGTATTCCCTTCTTGGAGATGAGTACAATCAATGCCTCACCATCATCATCATCATCGTACAGCGTTAAACAGTAGGGCAAACCCCACTGACCACTGCCTTTCTCACCATGTTGCACGTTAAATTAGAAAGTTTGAATATATAAGATGGACAGGGAGTGGACCTACATGGGTGGGAAAAGGAAAGAATGCCCCAGTAGCCAACACACGGAATACACAGTCTAACTGTACAAACGTACACCGATCAGACATTTTGATTCGATAGAAAGTGACAACACGATCGCCACTGTTCGCGGTTCGCAGTCATATCCTTCAGTGTCTCCAGCCAACTGGTAGACGGATCTTTTGGACCCCAACCACGAAGACGTGAAGCACCTACTTTTCCTAAGTCTGCTGTACATTTTCTCATTCCTCGCTGCCACGTCATCTGTTGATTTCCACGTGGTCTCTTCCACTCCTTAGGAGGAACGGAGAATATGACACGGTATGGTAGACGTGTGTTTGCCATACGTAACACGTGTCCCAACCAACGAAGTCTACTAAGTTGGGTACGCTGTGACAAAACGTTCTCTGAATTAGTACCCAATACTCGCTTTCTCACCTCATCGTTGCTTACTTGGCTATTCCACCCAATCCTAGCGATACTATGTAAACATCGATGGTCGAAAACCTCAAGACGACGAATATCTTCAGCACGCAGACTCCAAGTCTCGCAACCATACAACAAAACTGAACGCACAGTGGCACAGTATACACGACCTTTCAACTTCAGTGAAATATCAGGTCGGCACCACAAATGCTTTAGTCCAGCGTACGCCGCTCGAGCCTTGGATATACGCGTGCTCACCTCTACTACTGTGCTTCCATCCTTCGTCACGCAGCTACCGAGGTAGGTGAAGTGGTCGACAACTGACAGCACCTCCCCATCGAGCATCAAGCTCGGAATCGTTCACCTCCAGTCTTGTAACTTCACCTTGCACTTTGAAGGTGCAAAGCGCATGCTGAATGGAGCTACAGCTCTTGCGAGATTATCTAGTACACGCTGAGCATGTTCCGTGCATTCGAACAAGCAGACAACGTCGTCTGCGTAATCTAGGTCACATAGCTTTTCACTATTTCCTAGTTCGACGCTTACATCCTGAAGATTTTGCAGTGCACTCTCCATTATTTCGTCCATGACGAAGTTGAGAAGGAATGGAGACAAAGGGCATCCCTGCCGAACACCACTGGTCGTTTCGAACCGACCGGATAGTTCACCGTAAACTCTAACGCGGCCAGAAGTATGAGAATACAATGATCTCATTAGGTTCACGAACTTCTGGGGCATACCTTTTCGATGAAGAGCACTGAAAAACGATGTTCGATCAACTGAATCGAAGGCGCCTTTCAGGTCTGAGAAAATCATTATTGTTGGTCGGCGATGCGTGTGACGCGTTTCAAGTAGTCGGCGAAGAGTAGAATTCTGGTCGATACATCCTCGACCTGGGCGGAATCCAGCCTGCTGTTCGCGGAATACACTCCTCTTTCCAAATGTCATGGATCACGGTGGTAAGTGGTTTTATCTAGGCATCCCCAGCCATTTTGAAAAGAACTGGAGGAAGTTCATCGGGACCCACTGCTTTTCCATGCTTTATTAGTCGATTGCTGCGTTCTACTTCCATTTCCGATGGGGGCTCAAGTGATATCCCCAAGGAATTACATTTGTTCACGTCGGAGTAACTACATTAGCCCGCCGCCAGCTAAACTGCTCCTTGAAGCATTTGGTCCAACTGAGCAGCCTTTGCTGCTTGCCATGAATAGGCTTTCCATTTCTATCTCATATCATTTCTCTGACCTGGGCTCGCCGTCCACCGGTGTCCCGAATAAGTTTGGAGAATCTTTGACTGTTACCTGAAGCAGCTGCTATTTCCATTTCTTCAGCTACCTTGACCCACCAATTTTCGCGATCCTTCTTAAGGCTTTTCGTAACTTGTTTTTGCAGATGTCTTCGTATCTTGTTCATCTCCTTACTGTTCGAGAGCTGGCGCTTTTGCTCCATTAGACTCAACGACTCTTGAGAAATCCAGTGTTTTTGATGGACAACGGATCGAGGACCACAGGCGAAACCTGCTGCCACGTGCATTGTCTGCTGGATATAGGCTCAGTGCCTATCTACATCACATTTCGTTGTAGATCCTAGCTCATGTGCTAATTTCTGTTCATAGCGGGTGCGAAATTCTGGATCAGACAAACGTTGTACGACTTACCGGGTTTACGGTTTGTGTCGATGACCATGGGGATGTGTCGAAAATCGCATTAAAAATAATGCGGGGCCAGACTCTAACTATTTGGACCAGGATATATAACATCGTTCTACTTGGCTGAAATTTAGATGACGCTTCTATGTTGTTGTTTTTCATTCGGAGGAAAACGTTGATGTTCCTGCACTTCCATGTTGAAATACCTTGGTGAAGTAAAACGCAGGAGAACTGGTTTAACGTCAAAATGTGCGGAAATAATAATTAGGTTGTTTGGAAAAGAGTTCACATAAGACGGAAAGATAATAGCCTGTGTAAAGTGCTACAATTCTAGAGTATTTTTTGGCTCAATGCAAATCGGAATAATGCATTTTATTACTCTCGTTCCACATTATTGATCCTCGCAATGCTATCTAAATGAATGAAATTCGTACCTCTCGTAGAGTAGAATCATGGAACCGAAGAGGAAATACCAAGTGAAGTTAGAGGTTAGAAGACGAGGATGACAATATCAGGGCTGGTCCAACAATCAGCGAAAGAGTAACTCGATCAATTGTTGATGAGATATGAAGCTGTCACTTGACGCGTCAGCCGGGTCTCGTGTTCAGTGTACTGAATCAAAGCAGCAAACTAATTCACAAAATCCACAAGCCCCATGACGATAAGGACATCTCGGCACATTTGTTTATCCTTTTGGTAGACTCTCGTAGGAGAGAAGAATAGTACACAACGGTATTATTGATCTACCTATCGCGGGTACAGTTCATTCAATTTTTCCTTTAATCCACGGCGGTTAACTGCTTTTTGGCTACTGACAATTGTTTCAGCAATAAAAGCTGGAATTCGACCGATACGGACTGCCATGGGTTTTATTTTATGGCCTGTTCAGTCTATCCATCCGATCACCTCGTTCCAATTGAAATCCGGATACACGGTCGAATTCCAGTTTATACTACTGATGCCGGTCTCAGTAACCAGAAGTGTTCAATAAATACTATTGTCCAGCGATAAAAGTCGTGTTGGATGCTGACAAGAATGTATACCGAAATGCCCGGACGCTCTTTAGGACCAACCAGATTTCCTCACATGCTTGTTGTCATAATTGGATTGATTGCGAATAACAGTAGAAATGAAAGTTAACGGGCCGCTTCTTACCTCATTCGCAATTAAACTAGTCACATTTTGGACTGGTGATACAGCAAAAATTCAAGTTTTTCTCACAAACTCTACCCTTCGTACCGTGTGGCATTGCACGAGTTTCCAAGGAAACACGTAATAACATGAGGATCGATCATGTGGAATGAGAGCAATTCATCTCGTTTCATGTTCCTCTGAGAAATTGAACTGGGATTGTAACAATTTATCGAAATGCTCTATGGCCGATAGATCTTCAGAAGCTTCATTCGTAGGGACTTTACACCTAGTTTATTGACATGTCTTGCGGAATATCTTCTGAAGGACAGTTTGGATGTGGCTCTACTCATACTGCATCGGATGAAGAGGACTTTCATCATCTATCTTCTAATCTTCAAAGCATTGTTTTTTCTCCCAGCGAAGTGGTATATCTCTTAGCTGTTCCAACTGTTCACAGTATATCGCTAGTGATCCTTCACTGTAAAACTCTTTCAAATCCTCATAGACCAATATGTTGATTGCTTCGGAGTGACTTCAAACACTGACATTCACTGGACGTCTGATGCTACCAATTGCGTGCGCAAACTGCGGCGCCTTCAAATTCTGAAGTTCAGACGATTCCCAGTTAAGCCCACAATTAGACCTTTCTTTTTGCTTCTTCTGAATTACTACAATATTGGTGATTCAACCACAACTTTCAGGTCAGACTTTAGAAAACTTGGTAAAAACTTATCTAGAACGGAGCACCTTTGAACCAAATGTTGCACCGGACTCCGGTCCAGTGGTTGTGCGACTCGTAAAAAACAAATCCCGAGTCCTTAGTCAGAGAACGCGAAGTCGGTAAACTACGAGTACCATAAAAGGAATCACGATCAAGTACTAATGAATTAGTACCTAAATTTGTGGGTAATCCGGTCACCATGTACAGATTAGTCGATGAAGATCAAGTCTCCCATCAAAAGGGATAGAAAGCGCACCCAGCTAGGGTTGGGAGAAAAGTCAAACAATAAACCAATGGGCTGGCTGCTATGTGAGACAAATGGAGAAGGATGCAGTTCAAGCCAAGGGACACGAAGAAGCGGGTTGGGGTTGAAGAAGAGCGAAGATGGTCCCCGAGGCCATCTTTAGCGCCTCGAAGTAAATCTGTTAAAGGGTTCATTAGGTAAGCACAGTTTGGGATGAGGCGCAGGTACTAGCTTACCATCCCGTTGAAACGGCTAACGGCGGCTAATGACCCTGCTAGCACAAATAGGGTTCAGATCGAAAATCCTGCTCACCACGTTTTCGGTGAAATTTGGTTCGCTTGTCCATTGATTACCCAATGCGGGCCAATGAGCGTAAAGTGGCCTTGAACGACGACGGTAGGGGACCGTGCGCAATCTCTACCCCCTTGGCCAATGAGCTTCGAGTAACGGAAGTGATAATGATCAATTGGGTGTACCTCAAGCTGGTCAACGTCCCCCCCAACCCCTACGATGGTTACCTACCTACTGGCATTGACCCACGGATAGCATTCCCCTCCCCCATTAGGGCAGAACTGTCCACTATTCTAAGCAGGAACAAACCCACGTAAGTAAATACAACGAGAACAACAGTAGCAGAAATTCGCGGCTAGTCACCTCTGCCTATCGCAGTTAACTCCATTCTCCACCACTACTCCCATATTATCTTAAAACGGACCGTCGATGACTAATCAAAATATCACCAAATGATGATTTTCAGTGCCCCTCCTGCTGTTAAAAATCCGCGACATTACCCTAAGAATGACGAAACAGACGCCTTTCACAATACGAGAACGACCGTAGAAAGTTTAATTTACAAGCTTTGTTGTCGTAGAGAAATATGTACATCGAGCACGTCATCAGGCATCAACGTCGACGTTCCAGTTTGTTTGGTCCTGTAGCGAATTATTAGTGTGTTACTGATGTACGTTCGTATCATATCGTTTCAAACTGCGTCCGGTGTCTTGCAGTCAGATTCTAATGGATACGACAAACATTGAAATTTTCCCTTGCACTGAAGTCTTGTTGTTGAAGCATCCAGTCTTTTGTCAGATAAGTTGAAAATCATGGGAGACGTACCAACAATGAAGCCGTCCTCCTGAATGCAAATTTACTGTGCGCACCAGCACAGCTGACTTGGCATCAGTGATCGGATGTAATTCCCGACGTTATCACCGATGGACGATGCTAATAAAGTGTCTTTTGAGAATGTGGGTCATCAAAGTAGGAAAACAAACCAGTTTGTTACGGTTGGACTTCTTGTATAAGTTTCGATCAAAATCTTCGATCTCGCCCAAAGTCGACAATGGAAAGACACAATCGGAAGCACCAAATGAAACCTTGTATTCTACGGCCTCTAAAAGTTGTTCAGTACTGTGCAAGTTTTGCATGACCACACTGTGTAATTCAGTCATGTAATCTATTGTTGGTAGTTCATCCGAACCTAATTAGTTATAGATATGAGCAAACCAAGTTTCACGTTGCTTACCTTGTGAAGCAGTCGTCTGAATTTGTCTTAACGGGACGTTGAACTTTTCACGGACAGCGGTCGTTTTTTGCTGGGGTCGTTCTGATTCTGAAAAATGAAAACACTTATCGAAAATAGATAACATACAGTGTGCTGATGTAGAATGCCTGTTCTGGGTTGTGGTTTACCTTGCGTCTAGAAATATGTGCATGCTCGTTCTTCAGCGTCTAGGTAGTGAAGCATGATAGAGCAATCTGAATGACTTACACGGCGAGGAAAACTGACGCTCACTCAGCATATTTACTGGCTTTGCTGAATAGTGTTGCCAGAAATTGATTATTGTATTGACATACACCACGGTGTTTTCTGAACAATCTTATGTTCCGTGTCCTTTCCTTACACTTTGCTGCTCGTGGAAGGGGTACCCACGGCTAAGAAATGACCTCTCCGTTAAGATCACTCACTACGTGGTGCAGTGTTTTTCTTCAAACATTCTGGGCGGCGTATCATCTTCGGAGGATACGTTTTTCGGCTTCTTTCTGCGTAAATAGGCAAATGTCTATTGTAAAGTAGGCCTGCTTTATCCTTTTAGAAGGCTGGTCCATTACAACCATCCCGTTGTATTCCCCATGCTTCGTCATAGACGGCTGTTTACTAATTGACAACCCGCCAGTATGAATCAAGATTGACACCGGCCTCAGGGGAGTATCATCAGGCAATGTTGCATGGTTCCTCACTAATCTGTGGGATTTAGCTCTATCCACATTCGGAATGGAGGCATGGGTCACATCGGCAGAAAGCCCTTTCTGGCTTATGACGCACACGTTCTGGTTCTCACCATCCAGTAGGTTTACTACAGTGGATATTGCTAACCGTGAGAACATCTGAAAATGAAGAAAATGGTTGTAATTAGCTACATTGTGAGTAGTGCAAGTCATAAAGAAAAAAATCTATGGACCAATTAGTTTATTTAATAAGAGACAAGTTACAAAGAAGAAAAGGTATCTCAAACCTCAGTATGTACATGAGGTGAGATGTATTGTTCATCATCTGCAACGCATTTACAACCAATGCATCTTGGTTGACATTTGACGAGAGTGGGACAAATAATTTTGGAGAAATAAATGTTTTGACAAACTGAAGCAAAGGCAGAATCAAATTAATTTTCCAGACATGAAAATGGTGAAAAAC
This sequence comes from Fasciola hepatica, assembly GCA_948099385.1. Lineage (NCBI taxonomy): Eukaryota > Metazoa > Platyhelminthes > Trematoda > Plagiorchiida > Fasciolidae > Fasciola > Fasciola hepatica. The sequence continues at coordinate 22,264,171 of CANUEZ040000019.1, forward strand.
CAACTGCAAAGTCTCCATCATCGTTGGACTCAATGGACCTTGTGGAAGCAGGCAGTCCACGCACCATGACAATATTATCTGGGGCGGCACTTGAAATGGCGTAATTGCCATTGAGAAGGTAAGGGTGCCTTCCTTGATGCTGGAACATTGTCGGTTGCTGTTCAATCCACAAAGCGGATGCCGTCGATGTATTGAGAAGGTGTCTTTGTTGGTCCCTTGATCATCCGTTTCCCTGTGAACAGTAATGACTCAAGCGGAAAAGCGCCGAAATGGTCCAAAGGCCCATGGTGTCCAACGTCGTCAGGAATATGAATTAACGAATGCACATTAATGGACATTTCCCCTAGTGCGAACATAGCTTTATGCATTCTCACAAATGAATTCATCAACTCTCGTGCAAATTGAAGCGCTTTAGGACTTTTTGGATTTGGAAAAATACGAGTGGCAATAAATAATCGAAGAAAATGACTGTAGGAATGAATTGGTAGTGCACGCTTTAAACAAAATATGCCCAAGTACAATAAAAACTGACGGTTTTCTGTAGCTTTCTTGTATGACAGCTTTTCAAGAGCTGACTGCGATCCAATGTGGCAATATGCGCCCAGCTCGACCTAAGTTACCACAGTTGTTCGAGGGGTTCCCATAAGCTCGCGAAAATCTATAGGGAGATACCGTCTGAGAGGTCTGTTTATCTGAAGATAATGGTTCATACCTGGGCCGGGCACTTGGTGTGTACGGCACTTAAGACGCTGTAATACCACTTTCTTTGAATCCGGTTCTATGGATGTGGGAGCTTCTTAAAAAAAGACAAAAATACTAACCGCTTTCTCCGTCTTCATACGTCTAGGCGTCTGCTACTGGAATTACAGACGTAGACGACGCCTGATCCGAACAGGAAAGGATTATTTGTGTGATGTCGCACCTAGCGTCCTCAACAGTTACTGGATAATTATGTTATCTCATCGAGCGCAGCCAATGTTGGCGCGAAGTTCTTTTACAAGGCACACGGGTGGCAAATGAACCGTATAGCCGCATGTTTACAGTGTGCAAAATAATCGCAAGGTGAACGCCTGGTGTATTGGCCTTCCATTATATTGCGTTCGTTTACCTATTGTGATCCAACACGCGTTAACTTGTAATCAAGTTCACAATTACGGACAGATGAGTTTGCCCACATACTGGGTGTATCACATAGAACTGAGGCTATATTGCAACTGGTCACGAGCGGTTTTCCACAACGCAGTCCCGCGAAAATAGCCCATGTGACTTTCATAGACAGTGCGTGGGTGAATGGGACAACGTGTTTAGTTCCGTTCGGTAGCAAAATTCAGTCCACCTGGTTAGTCTAAAAGGCTAGGTACCCTTTTGTAAAATGGAATGGTATGTTTAGCGCCTAATATTATATTAAGTATGCCATATATGTAACCAGAACAAGATTACTTAGAACTTCACGATTAGACCACGGAGTTATTCGAGAGCCGACTTATTGTTACTTCGTTTCACTTTAGAACTTTCGAGCTGAATACAAATGGGTCGTGTTCGTACTAAGCAATAATTGTTTTGTGTAAGTTGTCAATTGACTTATGGGCTGTACAACTTTGACTTCAGTTTTTCCTTTTATTTCGGGAAATGCCAAATGCTCCACGGTACGATGACAGGAGATAAAAATGCTTTGTCACAGTTTATTGTACGTACCGGACCTGGGAGCTGATTCCGCTAGATGACGTATGCGGAATGTGACGGACTTCTATGGTCGTTGAGATACGCGTAACACAATCCAGAAAACACCAAGCGTCCCATTGTGGGTTTCAATGCGGTTCTTTATAAAACGATCATAAATATGACATAGAAACTGTACAAACGTCAACGGTAACCGCTCCGTGAATCAGAGTCAGCCAAATGCAAGCAAATTCAGGATCGCTTGAGGTTCAAGCGGTCAAAGTTTGGAAGAATCACCGTGTGATTCTAAAAATGGACTGCCCGTCCATGCACACTCCATTCGATTCAAATGAGATTACAGCTGTAAACCAAATGTGGAGTGCTCAAGTATAAGGATGATTGGACGGAAGAGTACCGGGTACGCATACCTGATGAGCGGCAATAACCGCGAAACCGGTCGTGTGCTTCCGGGGAAATTTTGTCCTGTCATCCAGATACAGTGCCATACTACTCATTCTGGGAGATTACCTATAAGCGTGGGCACGCAGCACACGTTGAAATTGTAGGGTGTGCCACTTTTAACTGTCCTTTTCTGCTTCAGAGGGATCTGTCTTGCAAGCATGTCCTACTGGTCTTGAAGAAAACAAATGTACCTGTAGATGCTCTGCATCTAACGCCGGTTAACGATTTACTATCTACTCCATCTAGAGCCGCTTAGGACCCATGGAACTAAAAAAGCTACCTTAACGAAGTTGTGCAACTAAAAATGATATTATGGCATTGTATGAATAGACAGCACAAATTTATTCGTATATATTGGAATATATAAATGAATGGCAACGAAATGGTTTCAGAAAAACCACAGCCTCGTACTTTCAGTTAGTATTATACTGACGCAATACTAACCGACAGAAGTAAATGGAAAAAATTCCCTTACAGTCTTCATTACACTAAACATGTCGTAAAATGTTAGGTGTGACTGATTATCAATGGAATAGAGTGATTAATTTGCAGTTAAAATGATCTTTAGTTTCATTAATGAGAAACCGTAGGGGCCCTTGTAGCATCAAGCCCGTTTGTGACATCGGTTTGTCTAGTAGTCATTTTACACGAACCAGCAATGAACTGATCCGAAGGAAATCGACGACTTGGCCTTTAAATTAAATATATTCGTTTATTTCATCGAAATGCCCTGAAATATCTCGGTATAGATTGCAGTGCACATTAATCCGGTGGTCGATTTCCTTCGTACCAAATCATTGTTGATTCGTGTAAAATGGCTACTAAGCAAATCGATCGGCGTAATAGTAAAACCCGCTCGAAAACCCACCAAGAACCATCGGTTACTTCCTTCTCGCCAATAACTCCAATTTCGTTCGATCGCTTAATATACCATTGAAGTATTCTCCATCCTTTCGCGCTTAACCACTAAATTACCCCTATACATGAGCAAAATGGCCATATATTTACAAAAAAGCCGCTGATCGATTTTTCGTCCACCCATCCTATGCGAGGATGTTTCCGGTTCTTCTTCATGATGTTCACGGGATCTGTAAAATTAGGGCATGGAAACGTTGATGAGTTACACCATTGACAAGTGAAATAAAAAAGCTGTATTTTTAGTTTTAAGTATTAGAAATCCAAAGAATAGTAGTTCTGTACTAGATTATATATATATATATATATATATATATATATATATATATATATATATATATATATACATATATATATATATATATATATTCAAACATATTAACGGATACTGAACAAAATTTCCACTCATTTAACTGTTTAGTTGCAACGGCGAAACCGGTGATGAACCCCATGTCTAAGTAAGCATATAGATCGATGTAAACTCTAACAGATAAAATTGTTAACGAAGCAACTTGTAGGAAATAAATTTTTTATGCAGCACTATAAAAGAGATTAGCGTAGCGTCTTAGCTGCCTTCCTTCGCCTTGATCCCGTGCGTTGATAGTTCAGCCAAGTCGTAACCAGCAAACCGTTTGAGCGTTGTCACATAAAAGTGTTCAGTTAAAATGTATATACTTACCATGCTGGCATACACTTCGGCCGAGCTCAGAGCCTCGTGGAGTTTCTGAAATTCCCCCCACGTCCCTGCTCTTCGCGCCTTTGACAACACGGCTGATTCGCGCGTGGCACCCAACGCGACAGTTAGCCCGTCCAGCGCACTTTCGACCTTGCCCAAACGGTCTCATATATCGTACACCGTAACTGTATTCATATGGAAATATATGTAACAGTCACTGACGGATAACTTCATGCAAATCTATAGATTTGCCACGGATATATCCGTCGGCGTTTCTCTTGTCGCGGAAGCAGCAACGTTACTTGGTGATAAGTTGTCCATGATATTTGATGATTACGGTTACCCAAAGTCTTTCAAGGGACTCCGGTGGATTCCAGTGGTATAATACGTGTTACACCACACTATGCATGCTTAGAAGGCGTGTATGTGCTTACACACATGTATATGTACACGTTCGCTCTTGAAAATGTTGTCATTCAGTTTTCCAAACAATAGCATCAAAAGCTTCAGAGATCCACAAGGATCTCACGAAACTTCACCATGTTCATTAAGTGGATAAAATGTGGTTTATTCACAGTACGAACTTGTACCTCATTATAATGAGGTCCATTTCGCTGACTATAGTCAGCGAAATATAAGTGAGTAAGTGTACGTCCTAGAAGTACGACCGACGGTTTACGGAGCCATCATTTGGAAAGGAAATTGTGCATTCGATTCCATTGACGTTCCATCGACCGTCAGTGAAGAGTCACTCCCTAATCACAGAAGCAGAAATAATAAACAACTGGCGCACCAGTGCATGCATGCACTGCGACTGTTGGTGTATGCATGCACCAACAAATACCATATGGTATATATATATATATATATATATATATATATACACTATATAACACGCCCCACGCGGCAACCCCAACTGGGGCCCAATCGGGATTTGGTTGGGGTTACTAAGCTTAAATGTTGGATCGTGCTACGCATCCCAGTCTGAACCCAGTCGGGTCCCAATCGTTACAACTGTATATAAATGAACAGGTATCCCTTTGTAGCAAAATCAGTTCAAAACCGCTCCGAAACCGACCGGTTTTTACCATTACGCCGATCGGTCTTCGGTCGCTTTGGTTAGTAGCCGTTTTACACGGATGAACAATGAACTGATACGAAGGAAATTGACGACCGAAGTAATGTGTAATGCTTGGTTGGCGTTTTAATTAAATGTATTGGTTTGATTCATCGAAACGTACTGAAAACCTCAGTATAGATCGCTCTATTTTACTCCCTCGAAAAGGGGGAAATAAGGACAATTATTCAAAAAATCATAAATTAGGAGATACAAAAGGGCATCGTAATACGTAATTTGGGTTAATGAAATAAATCAACGAAGCACATCACGTATTTCATACGACTGATACAAACCGCTGGGAAACCGTCCCGAAATCGGTCACAAACGATTTAGAAACCGCTCGAAAACTGAGCGGTTTCTGGCCGCCTTTCGAGCGGTTTTCCGAATCGTTTGAAATACGTGATATGATTCGGTAATTTCTTTCAATGACCAAAACTACCTATTACGATGCCCTTTCGTATCTCCTAATTTATGATTTTTTGAATAATTGTCCTTATTTCCCCCTTTTCGAGGGAGTAAAATAGAGCGATCTATACTGAGGTTTTCAGGACGTTTTGATGAATCAAACCAATACATTTAATTAAAACGCCAACCAAGCATTGCACATTACTTCGGTCGTAAATTTCCCTCGTACCAACTCATCGTTCATCCATGTAAAATGGCTACTAAACAAACCGATTGAAAACCGATGTTACGAGCAGGCTGGGTGCTGTGAGGGATATTATAGCACACAATTATAAAAAATATTACCTGTTATACTACATAGGTGTACACATATCTACAACTGTGTATAGATTCAGATTAGGAATTCAAAATAGCGTAGCTAAATTCAGCTTATTAACGAAATTACTCACTCTTAAATTAACTCTCCAAAACGATGTAACGGGCAAGGCGGATCTGGGTGACTAGGCGAGACGGCGATCGGTCTGAAATGAATCCGAGATAGACTCGGTGTTAGTATTTGATAAGCAAACACTGGGCCGACGTCCAACACACCCTTCTCTGGCAGCTCACACGCGGGAAGAACACAGACACTAGCAGAGCTTTCATATTAAGCAAAAGTTCCTTAACAACCCTGGGCTCAGGGAGTCCCAGGGACAGATCGTAAATTAAGCAGAGAAAAAGGGCTCATGGAGTTCATTCTGGGTTGGTGATTCTTATAGCTCGGACCCCACGGCGTTCAGTCCTAGAAGGTAAGTGGAGAGAGACAGAACGTGAACAGTACAGTGATAATGGGTATAACAGAATTAGGTTTCGGCCTGTAAACGGTGATTGCCATCACAACGAGAATTTTCGAAATTCCGCGTGAGACAACCGAACGTCTGATAGTGTCAGAACCTACGGGCTTAAATGTGGCCCGACTGAAGTTATGGTATCATAATTTGTGAAACTGCTAGAACTGAGGAATTGGGACCCGCAGAAAATGAGATTGACGTGAGACACTACAGTACAACTTTTGCTTCAGTGCGTGCGACAAATGTATATAAGCGTTGCGATCAAAGTTGTCACCGCCGTTGACCGCGATGGCTTTCAGTACTGCGGGTGTAGCTGTGGTTGGTGGTTCTGGCACATTATGTCACTCAATTCGTAATACACACAAGAGTTTCGAACGAACGTCTGAAAGTCAAGGATCAAACTACCACAAATGAAATGGTAATTTCAGCTGAAATAGACATTTTGTGATGCAATAAAATACATATAAAAGAAAATGAAAAAAATCTGTCGGTTGCAACTAAAAGCAAAGGTTGTTATAAGATGTTGTTTATATCACCAATTTTACACTGGTATATAAAACCCAGCGCAACAAAATGTCAGCACCCACCTCACTCGCCAGCCCCGTGAATGACCATGACCGTTGACAATTCCGATACGTTTTGTAGATTGACAAAAGACCTCTACGAAGATCTTGACGAATTCGCAACCGATTTTCGTGAGTCCCAGCTTTGCACAAGTACCAGCTTTTACAATTACAATGCCTGTACATGGAAACAGGTCAAAAAGCGTCGGCTAACAATTAGCGACGGAATGAAGTATCATTTCGTGAAATACTGTTGTCTCCGTCAGCGCCGAAAGGGTGGAGACGGATCAAGGTTAGAATAATTGTATGCTAATGTTTGAATTCATTGTAGATACAAAAACCTGGAGTGCGGAGCTTTCGTCGCCTTGGTCTTTAAAGGAACTGGATGTTATGTTGCGAAGTGGTGTATGGTCCATAGTCATAGGTTCCAGATAGGCAATCCTGGTTTGTGTGTGGCCAGACGAAGGCTGATAGCGTTTCAAGAGTCCATGGTGTATGACTCAATGGATAAGTTCCATAATATAGCTGAATTAGGGGACTATACTAGTCGTATGTTCAATAGGCTTCTGAAAGGCATGGGCTTTTCGTCTATACGCGTTCGTCACAGTCATGATGAACGTGGCAACGTAATAAGGGTAAAAGAATTGCTGGACGGTAAAGGACTTAGCCAGGTGTATACGAGGAGAATATAGTTAGATTCCTTTTCTTCATATCCAGCCAGACTATTCCGGTTGCTCGCGGATGCAGCCAGGTGGTTCTAGCTGACGCTACCCACCAAATGAACTACGGAAGCTGTGTACCGTGGCACGCAATGATAGTGGATGAAACAGGCTTAGGTAGCAGTATTCTGTATGCTTTGCTGCCCAATGGAGGCAGTGCAAGCTACAGACAGGCTGTGGGCTTCCTGCGCGAATACTTACCCCCAACTAGAGTACTTTAACAACTAAAAGAGTAGAAACCGAAAATAGGCATCTTATGACAGGACTTTCACCTGGGTCAAACTTATTCCAGGTTTGTGAGAGAATTATGAGGCGGGTGGCTTCTTTGAAAGGAGTTTCACAGGGTAGGCTGGGTGAGGACCAAATGTCCCTATGTAAGTTCCGTAATGTGGCACGTTGGCTGAAACCCGCCCTTGCCAAGCTAGCCGTACTTGCTCGTGGCTTTCTCCTTCGCCGCCCCCAAGCCGTGACGATCACTGGTATCTCTTTTGTAAAACGTAAGCGGCCAGTAACAAACAGTAGATGTTCCTCCTCTACGGTTACCGGCCACAGTGTGCCACACTGCAACCGTTCGTTCAGTCGCCAGTGGTTGTTGCCTTGCGAGTAAGTGTTACGGTCGGAACCACCGAAAAGAGATTTAACCATAGAAAAGGGAACAACGTCTAGAAGAAAACCATTATTCGAGGTTCGGTTTACTGACGAGAGCGATATTCAGGTTATAGGAAACCCTTTGCAGCGTATCCAGCTCCGCCGGCGTCGGACAACTACTGCCAACCAATTTCGAATAACAAACAAGAAACGAAAGCTGGACAGGCTGCCGTCTCCAACCAACAAGGACGGTTGCAGATTTTGCCGGCGAGAGGATCCAAAGGTCGGCCTGGACGAGGACGTTCAATGGGTTCAGTGGCAAACTTATGACCGATAAGCACATAATCAATGCTCAAGATTCACCGGCGAGGAGGACTACACTTGCGTGCGCTGTGTAGCGAGGTGAACATGGGCCTAGGAGATTGAAAAAGACCCTATTCAGGGCCGCTGCATTATGATTCCTGCCATATTGGCATTGCTGTCTTCCTCATTGATTTTATATTTGGGACAGCACAACTAGGTCATTATGGAGCTTGTTCACTTCGTGTGTCTTCTTTCGCACTAGTGAATACTGGATGGCAGATCAGATTCGGAGATATATATATATATATATATATATATATATATATATATATATATATATATACAGCCCAGTGAGAATGACAGATAGGACGGTATTCGGCCTAATGACCGGAGACGTGAGTGAATCCTCTCATGGGATTTTGGTTAACGAGCAGATTTTTCCTGACGATGTAGCCTAGTAACTCAAGTCGTAGTGAAGACTGTAACGTACATGCGTGGAAATCCTCCCTAGCCATTGTGATATACTTGTATTGTTGAGACTATCCTCCTTATTTTATTGACCTTCGAACAAATACAACATGCATCAATCACTACACTTCAACATTTGCTTATATTTTGCTCACGTGAAGTGGCATAATTTTGACTCGAACTTGGACTGCCGTGACGGTGGTACCTGACATTGGCATTTGTTGAACTCTGGTCCTCGTTGTTAGACGTTGTGGCCGTACAGTTTAGGTTTGTATATATTTGTATGCGTATAACTTGATAATCCAGTACCGTAGAAACTACGAATCAATCTTGTTCTGGTTTTGGGATTCGTGTTGAATTGGCTACGCGTTGGTCACAGTCGGAATAATCGTTACCATACTCAACTTGGAATCACGAGGAGGAGATCAATCAGAAATGCCAAGAAGAAGACACAGACAAACCGAAGTTGGATAGGACGTAACCCGGCAAGTCCCTGGGGTATTTTTGGGTGATACTGATTCCTGAGACATTGCTGGGTCTGCTAGTCCTGTCAGTGCTATTTCATGTACCTCAGCTAGTGGTATAGAATATAACGGTGATGATATCTATCGATTGAGAATAGCTGAATTAGAAACCCAGCTTAGGCAGGCTGGGGAAGAAGCCAGATCTGCCAGGAAAGGTTAACTCCAGAGACGGGAGCGAGAGGCGATTTTGGAGACCACAGAGCATACAGCCAGCCAGCCCAGCAGTTTCGTGGAACGATCAAAGTCAACTTGTACCAGTGTGAACCACTCTACTGACTTACCAAGGGTGGAATTATCCCCATTCGACGGGAGCGCAGAACAGTACTGTAAGTTTGTTAAACAGTACGAGAACTTTGTGGAAAGGAGATTATCCGATCCAGGACAGAGATTATTGCATTTACTGCATTACTGTCGTGGAAGGGTCAGGGAAGCAATCGACCGGTGCTCAATGCTGGATCCCGAAGGCGGTTACACTCGGGCACGTGAAATTCTGAAAAACCTATTTGGGCTACCATTTAAGGTCACCCGGAATTTGGTCGATGGTGTACTATCGGAGGCAAGACTCTCCAAAGGCGAGCCGGGCTCTGTAGCCAGCCTGGTGATAAAAATGCAGAACTGCAGCATCGCGATGAATCACCTAGACTGCCGATCAGACCTGAAAGCACTGCGCACACTGGAGACCATAGTGCGCAGTTTGCCCACAGAACTACAGGGTAGATGGGCTGAGGAAGCCGAAGGGATCAGTAGGTTTGGGCGAAAAACTACTTTTGAAGACCTGAGGCAGTTTATAGACCGTCATGCCCGAATAGCAAATAGTCGTTTCGGCCAACTTGTGCGCGAGACGAGCAAATTACCTGGGACTAAGACGCAAAGCTGGACCAGGGAACTAAGTAGAAGGCAACCATGGGCGAACACACACGCATTATCTCGCGAAAGTGAAAACTTGCCGATGTATAAAGTTTGTGGGGCGCCTCATCGCCTCGCTTCCTCAAAGTAGACGCCGACGAACGATGGGAAGTGGCTAAGAGACTGGGCCCGTGCTTCGTCTGTCTCAACGATTCACATCGAGCAGCGATGTGCCGAACGAAACCCAGTTTTAGTCAGGAGGGATGCCATAGGAAGTACCTTCACCTACTTCACAAAGGCCAGAATTTGAATGCCAAGGAAACCCCGAAGCCAAGTATGGTCTGCTCAGTGTCTTGCTCCACAACAAGCCCATTCGCCTGAGAGTAATAGCATTTGGCTTAGAAACCCCATTTTGGGTTAGAAGAGCTTTGGCCTTCGTAGGTAGTGGCTCGGACACCACTCTAGTGAGGAAGGAGTTTGCAGAGAGATATGAGATCAGAGGGGATCAATCTTCACTAGCAGTGAGCACAGTGAGTAGCACCCAGGTCATCCAGTCGACGAAGCTGCACCTACAGCTGTTTCCTTGGTCAACAACGGTAGGGCAGAAACTCTAAAAGCATTCACCATAAAGGACCTGCCGATTAGAGCACCTCAGTTAGTGCAATCGATTCTGACTCAGTGGCTGCATCTCGACGGGGTTACGACCGAGGAGTGGCAGAATAACAAAATTGACCTGCTGATCGGTTGTGATGTACCGGAAGCGCACTGGGTCCTGGATCAAAGAATAGGAAGCCGAAAAGCACCCTATGCAGTACGCACTATATTTGACTGGGCTTTATATGGTAGTACAGACGGAAGATGCGGCAAACTAATCCAAATCAACTGTACGTCGGTAAAAACGGCGAACATTGAACAGGCATTCCAACAACTGTATAACACTGAACTCGCCGACCTGGCCATTGATAGAGATGCCCCATCATTAGAAGATAGGGCTGCTTTGAAAATGGTAGCCGAGAACGTCAAGTATGTAATAGATCCTTTCGAGGTTCCTGTTCCATGGGGACCCAACATGAAACCTATGCCAAACAGCAGAGAAATGGCTCTGAAAAGATTATGCTTCCTCAAAACCAGGCCAATTCGAGGACCGCAATCAAGGGTAGGATACACGCAAGCGATGCAACATAACATAGACTCGGGTTATATAGAAAGAGTGGATACGGCGGTTATCAGCGCAAATTTTAGTTGGTACCTACCTCACCACCCGGCCGTGAACCCAAAGAAACCTGGAAAGGTCAAGGTGGTTTTCGACTGCGCCGCGAAATGTCAGGGTGTCACTCAACGACCTTATACTACAGGGCCCAGACTGGACAACACCACTAGTCGAGGCTTTGTGTCGTTTTCGGCTTGGAAAAGTAGCCGTCTCCGCGGATATACGTGAAATGTTTCTACAAGTAAAGATACCCGTTAAAGACAGGGACGCCTTTCGTCTTCTCTGGTGGCCTGAAAGCGACGCAAGTCGCGCACCTGACGAGTACAGGCTGACCGTTCATCCCTTTTGGACGGTATCATCCCCCTTCGGTGCTAATTTTGCCCTCCGGGAAACCCTCAAGCGTTTCGGTGGCACCAGCAATCTGTTAGGAAGAGCAGAGGACCACTTCTGCGTGGACGATTTTCTATGTTCCTTTGACGACCCAAATAATTCTATTCTATATATGACCGAACTGGCCGCCACTCTAAAGACCGGAGGGTTCAGCCCCACTAAATGGACTTCAAACAGCCAGGAGGTGCTATATGTTATCCCGAAGTCTGAGAAAATGGGGTGTGCGAGAGAGCTTTCGGGATCCGCTTCACAAACGGAGCGCACGCTTGGTCTTCAGTGGAAACCCAGAGGTGACGAAATAGTTTTCACTCTGGACCTACCCAAACGACCAGTCACACGGAGAGGAATCCTATCATCAGTCTCAAGCCCCTATGACCCCCTAGGATTCGTTTTGCCATGGCCGTGACCGGGAAAGTGCTTGCTGCAATCGCTGTGCCAGAGAGGGACGGGTTGGGATGAACCCCTACAGGATGACGACGACAAGCGATGGCGATACTGGCTGCACAACCTGGAGCAACTTGGACAGATAAAAATACAAAGATGCTTGGCAGGAATCAAGTGAACAAATGACGCCCAAATCCACTTATTTTCTGATGCATCAGAAATAGGCTACGGGATAGTTGCTTACGGCTGCTGGGTGGACGCAAATGGTGGGCAGCACAGCCAGATACTATCCGCAAAGGTGAGAGTGGCTCCACTGAAAACGGTGTCCATTCCAAGGCTGGAACTGACGGCAGCAGTACTGGCCGTGAAAGCCGCAACGCTGATTAGGAGATGCTTCGATCGGATAAACTGGGAACCAAACTTTTGAACGGACCCAGCCACGGTACTTCATTACATAAACAACATTACACTCGTTTTAACAGCTTCGTGGCCAACAGACTCACTATAATCCACGAGTCGACTAAAACCGATCAATGGCACCATGTACAATCCGCCAGTAACCCGGCCGACTTCTGCTCAGGGGGCCTGAAAACACTAGGGAGGTTGCAGATGTGGACAACGGGACCGGACTTCCTGACTGCAGCTAAAGAGATGTGGCCAACGCTATTAGTACCTAAGCTTGATGATGGCGACATTGAGCCTAAAAGACTGATACTGGCTACAAGCTTCACGGGAAGCGTAAGCCTAATAGAAAAACTGTGCCAATTTCCCAACTGGACAAAAATGTTAAGAGCTGTAATCTGGTGGACACGGTACAAAGCACTCTTATTATGCAAGGCGCAAGACTGCAGAACACATTGAATGTGGGGACGATACTAACGGTCGAGCTGAATCAAGCCGTACTCGACGTTCTACGCCTACTATAACTAGACGCATTCCCGCTCAAGGCCCGCCAGCTAGCCAGGATAGATGATAACACCAAAGTGAGCAGGCTGTTGTGCAGCAGTATCTGAAGGCCAAACCCTACGCGAGCCAACGGACTACCGAGAGTCGCAGGGCGGCCGACGAATTCAAATCTAGAGTACGAAATGAAACACCCCATAATAATCCCTGATGACCACCACATAACGAGAAGCCTGATAGACCATGTACATCGGGAAGAGGGACACGCAGGTTTGAACCACCAATTGGACAATATACGCCGACGATTTCGGGTGACAAAGGGACCAGCGACGGTCAAGCTCGTCATAGGCAACTGCATCATTTGTCGTCTTCGGAGAGCGGTAGCAGGCCAGCAAATGATGGTCCCCTTCTGGCCGTAAGGGCTCAACCGGGATGGTGCCCGTTCGTGGAAATTGGCGTCGACTGCTTTCGCCCGTTACTTGTACGACATCAAAGGAGCACCCAAAAGAGGTATGGCTGCTTGATAACATGTTTACAATCCACAGCAGTCCATCTTGAAGTAGTGCATAATATGACCACCGATTCATTTCTAATGGCCTTTCAAAGGTTCATCGCGAGGCGGAGCGTCCCTAAGAAAGTATACTCAGATAAAGGCTCGAACTTCGTTGGAGCTCATAAGGAGTTAGAAAAATGGCGGAACCGCCTGGATCACGCCAAAATACAAAACAAGACCGTAGCAAAGGGGATAGAAAGGCACTTCAACCCACCTTATGTCAGTCATCGTGGTGGCGTTTGGGAAAGGCTGATACGATTGACTAGGAAGATACTCACGGCCCTGACCTCACAACAAAACCTCTATGAAGAGACGCTGACTACTTTACTAACAAAAGTAGAAAGCATATTGAAGAACAGACCCCTGGTGCCGGTCGTCCCAGACCCGGAAGGCGAACCGGCGCTCACTCCCAACGATCTGTTATTATTGCGGTCAAGCGTAGGAGCAATCACACCGAAAGCCCTACGTGTAAAGTACATCGTAGGAAGGAGACAAGTGAACCACCTAGCACAGGCTTTCTGGAAACGATGGACGAGGGAGTACTTACCGACAATGCATCTTCGGCAAAAGTGGATCTCCAGAGAGAGGTCGTTCAGAAGTGGCGATGTGGTCATCCTCGTGGAGAGACACTTACATAAAGACGATTGGCCGATTAGAGTGGTCAAGGACTGCCGTGCACAAATCGATGGCATCGTGCGCACGGTGGCGATGAGAACGAAAAAGGAGAAGTGCTGCGAGATATCCGTAACATATGTCTGCTTGAAGGTGACAGTGATGCGGGCGAGATCGACGCTACAGACCAAGCTATATTCATGTCTGCTGATACCAGATGAAGCTGAATTCATTTATTTATTCCCCAAGCATTCTCCTGTAGGACCCAACCCTCCACACTGTCTTTGAAATATATTTGTGTTTAATTTCATACGGTGTTCACGATTTATTATGGGGTTAGTCGTCGAAACCTTAGTTTATCACACGAGACGACATTGCATGTAGAAGTAGCAAAGACGCTTGAACAAGCACTTACTGATCTTTTGTAAAATTATCTCTTCTCCCGTGACTTGTATTATTATTCAACCTGTGTGCAGGTGTATATAAGTTGTGAGTCGAACATACTTCTTATTTGATAACAACACACGTTGACCCCCCGATGTTCGAGTAACCTGTAGCCATCCCTATTTTTCATCACGAATCCTCAGTCTTCATCTTGCCACGTACTTTACTCTTGTCTAGGCAGTCTTTTCATCCACATTCCGTAATCTGTCTACGCATCCCCATCACATCGAAGCCCCCTTTTTATACGGATAATGTCATGTCATTCTCAGAGGAAACCCTGAGACGTCGAGAGATGGAGCATAACCTCAAGAAGCCTGCTAGCGTGTCTGCGACTGGCCGACGATAGACGAAATCCATAGCGACCTGCGCATGCACTGACTTAGGGCCTAGGTAGGTTAGGGCTAATCAGTACCCCTATTTACTCCTTGGATGTTGACCGTTTCATGGGGGGATTTGGTGGGCGGTGCTACGTGCATGCGTGGAAATCCTCCCTAGCCATTGTCATATACTTGTATTGTTGAGACTATCCTCCTTATTTTATTGACCTTCGAACAAATACAACATGCATCAATCACTACACTTCAACATTTGCTTATATTTTGCTCACGTGAGGTGGCATAATTTTGACTCGAACTTGGACTGCCGTGACGGTGGTACCCGACATTGGCATTTGTTGAACTCTGGTCCTCGTTGTCAGACGTTGTGGCCGTACAGTTGAGGTTTGTATATATTTATATGCGTATAACTTGATAATCCAGTACCGTAGAAACTACGAATCAATCTTGTTCTGGTTTTGGGATTCGTGTTGAATTGGCTACGCGTTGCTCACAGTCGGAATAATCGTTACAAAGACTACTTCCCAGTTATTCTAGGCCTGAGGCCCGAACCGATTAACTTCATGTCAAGCAAATACCATTAAGGTAGCAAACTTATAAGTCTCCCGTTATAACTACAGACATTCGCCTATAAACGTGAAGGTTGGCCAATAGTTATTATATTGAGAAAGACTGACCTATTCCCGTAAGCGAACAGTCGCCTAAGTCTGAGAGAGGTTGTCGTGTAGGCAATGGCACAGTGGCCCTTGAAGTGTACAAGTTGTATAGATTGAAGGGGAAGGAATTTCTGTAGCGTTCCTTGTTTTGTTCAAGGCGAACCACGCTCTATTAGATGGGCTAATAACTTTACGCAAAACATACATTTGGCCCAGTGTTGACGAGCCACAATGATGACTTGAATGAATGTACTGGCATGTCTACGAAAGATCTTTTCAAATATTTTCACATTTCGCAATTTATAAGGCTCCAAAAAAGCATGGATTTTGTGATACAAATGGACATCCTAGCAGATACATAAGAAAATGTTGGTGGACCAACTTCCCAAGTAGCACGCCCCAAGTTTGCCCCATGGGGCAAGCTTGGGGCTAGCCCCCAACCTTGGTGCAGCCGCATGGGGCAAACTTGGGGCTAGCCCCAACCTTTATAATACGTTACACGAAACCAAATGCAACCGCCGTTTCATGGTCTACTACTAAAGTATAAATCTATTTTGGCCGTTTGCGTAGGCGTCCCACATGCACCAATTTCTGTCTAATATGTAACTGAAAATTGAAAGCCAAATTCTCAATAAGAAAAATTTATTTACATTAAAAAAGTGTATTTTGTACAGATTTGTAATGATCCATCAAAGCACATTGTCATTGAACGTAGGATACATTTGTCGGTGATCGCGATATCTGCAGTGTGCAAGGTCCCTCTGACGGCCGCCTTAGTTGGTAATGCAAAACTGTCCACGATTGCGTTTTGAGCAATCGACTACCTACTTATTCAGTAAGTATTATGCAAATTCCGCCAAGACTGAGCTGGAACATCACACCATGCCGAGTATAAATTTCTGCGGTGGCAGGCAGGTGTATTATTTAAGACCTTTCCTCTTTTATGCAAGACCATTTCTACAGTACTTTTTGCTAACCCCATAAGCAACTAACAAATGCGCGAAAAGAACATTAATTGGTACACATGTTCGCGGCCCCGTCAGAGTTCTTAGTTTAGAGAGCAGTGAGCAGGCTTTTGGCAGCCATAATAGTGCTCGATAAATATAAATGTAGGATCCTTTTGGTGCACTTAATGAGCCTTCATGCTTATGGAGTTTTCTGGGTTTTTGTATTTTGCAGATTAAACACGAGAAGCCCCCACGGAAGACACTGGTCCTTGCATAATACGGTCTTCGTTACATTCTTGTGAAGGCTGGAATTCACGGTGTATGTCTGGGTTGATAAATACCTGGACACCGTTTGCCAGGGATATCTCGGGGCTGAAAAAACAGAGGCAGGACCGTTGAGGGTTAGCAACAGTCATACACACAATGGGCTGTTGCCAATTTACTCGGCCTTTCCATTGGGCCTGTCTGGGCAAAACAACCAATACTCCACTAGTGGAGTATACGCGTGCTGTTCGTGTCTCCGTGTCTATGGCACAGCCGCACCATAAGCACTGAGACCCCGACGCCACAGATACACCATAAGTTGACCAGCCACAGGATTGAGTGATTTGACCGTAGTATTTGCGTACGGTGACGCATCCCAAACTTAGCCAAGATGGTAATTCCTTCACCATTTTCCAGAGGCTTTGCAACTCAGCTTATCTGCTGGCTGGGTGGTCACCTGAATCGGAGGACAAGGAAGCACGAAGTCCATTCACATGCTAACCAGTTGTGGACAGGGAAAATGTACACTGCCCATTTTGACATTGACGTAGGGGACATGTATATAAAGTTAATGTTTTTCTTACATATATATATATATATATAATATACGGTACTGTATTAAGCGTTAAACATGCCACTCCGTTTGGCAGAACTCTACACTATACACTAAGTAATTAAAAGAAGTCTACCCTAATGGCAGATTATGCTTTCTTCGTGAACGTTTGCGTTTTAGATAGTCTAAAGTGTAAAACATTGGACTATAGAACTTTTTCGAAGGCGGACTATGAATCCCTCTTCTATCCGGTCTCACAGCGAATTACCAACGAATCCCTTTCCATCGCACGAACAGGGAAGACTCGAGTTGGCGTACAGATGCGGAAATTTATTCCGTAAATCGAAGTACCAAAACGGCCCCGACAAAAGAAATACATGAAATGCAACGGAAGCTATGACGGGACAGAAAACAAACCGAGTGCGTGTATCACCAGTGAGAAACCGAAAGAGACTCAAAGGCGAGGTTGACAGAAACGTCGGGAAGCTCAATTGAGTTAAATGTACGCAACCGAAATAAAAGGTCAGAAAAGATCGTAGGGAAAATAAATTCAAAACTGTGTCCGGGAAAACTTCATGTTCTCAGCGCGATCCAGGTTATCACGGGGCCACGCTAACGACAAAATAAATAAATTTAATGCTTAATTCCTTCTTTGTGTAAGCGCTAACTTTCATTAGCCTGAAGTTGGTTCCTGAAGCGTACTTCCGTCACACCCTGATCAATCGTGCATCACTGGTGCAATTGGGACTATCGTTCAACGGCGTTATGTGGAGCCGTCGCCTAGCCTCAAAAAGGCACATCGTAATCTATGTCTAGGAGAACAGAGGAAGGTCACGTGTGATGCCATAGCGACTAGTTGCCTGTATTGGGCTACCTAAGCGAATACTTCACAGCCTTCTGTCAGTGGGCTCATCAACGAATCTTCCAAAAGAGGGGAAATGTGAGCACAAAAACTGGTTCACTTGAGCGTACAGCTGTGCAGCTGAGGTAGGGACCTGACCAAGCACAGGGTTACACACATTCTGACAGCTGGGGAGACTTCCTTGCCTTGGTATCCGATAGGCCTTGTGGTGAAGAGGCTTACACGGGAGAAATGCCCTCTGCCACTACAAAGAATGATGGTCCGTATTATTTCACGTCCAATTCATTAATACTTATCGACAAGCGGTCCACTTACAAACATGTCGCTTACAATCTTTATTCCGCGCGGAGTGTGGTAAACGCTGAACTCCCATTTATTAGGGATCTTTCAATTTTCTAGCTGTTTCACATTACCCATTTTTCCAAGCCACTATTTTACGTCTAATATCACGATAAAACACGATCATATGACCGTTTGAACTGCTTGAAAGCATTTCATGGATTATTCTACACTTGCGTACATAATAGTTGTTCAGTGGAATAGATAATTATTAGGATGGCACCAGTATTTAGTTTTTACCCCTTATCATTCCTACCAGCGGTCAAGAACATCAGATATTCGTATTATGCATATATATTACTATTCTGTATCAAACGATATAAATGTTGAAATAATACGGGTGCTTTTGGCCATAGACACATTTGTCATTAATTTGATGAAGACCCATTGAATGAACCACCTGAGCGAATTTTAATTATTCTCATGAAGCTCTCAAGGAGCTCTGCCCAACATTTGTCCAATGGCGTTATGTTTGGCTTAGCCAGCTGAAACGTTCGGCGACTCCGTTGAAGGTTGTTAAGCAGAGCTACTAGCTACTCCGTTGGGCTGGGGTTTGGCATGCTTTATGCACTGAAAAAATTTCGATAAATTTTAGGGATAATGGAAATGATAATGGTATATTTCTTGACCGTGGTCGAGGCACATGTGAAAGGCAAGATCAGAGAATACTACAATACATAACCATGTGAGGTATTCACAATTTTGGAATTTATGGATCACACCGTATCAGAAATAAAACAATAAAGCTGAGTAATGTTTGAATGAACTGGAGTGGAGATGGTTGACTCGGGAATTGTAAACCAGTTTCAAATTCCGAGAGGGGACGGCGTGGATAGCTGGGCAAACGTGGGAATGCTGATGTAAGCGACACTGGATAACGTTATGAAGTGCAGTGGCCGCGTGGACTAGTGAGGTAACAGGCTTCGGACAGCACAACATGGACAGCGAGTTGAGGCAGGAATAATACGCAATGCGCCTTATGGGTGCCGAAAACTGGCTGAGACAGGCCATAGTGTCCAGAAGAGGATGAGAGGGTGTAGCAACTAGATATCTGGACGACCACCAACGAGTAACCGGTTGGGAGAGGTACTAAAGGACACGGTTAAAAATAAAGTCCGCTTGAGGCTAACAAAGTGCAGTCAAAGATGCCAGAGGAACACAGAAGATTGATCCAACATTGGGTAACTACTTGTGGGGGAGCCTGTGAAATAAATGCAAGTGAGTCTGATGTGATATTAAGATAGACCTTTTTGTGTAGGTGATTTCGGTGGCATATGGAAATTCGTGCAGAGGCAAAATCTTTACGAGGAATGCAGTGTACATTTGAGGGCGTGAAAGGTGAATGAAAGCAAAAAGGACCTTCAGAGAGGAGCCGTCAAAGAAACGGACTATTGGAGACAAACGCTATTGATGCGACCAGGCAGAAATTGGAAGAGTGTAAAGATAAGGTTCCCTCTATACGTGATGAAAGAACTAATGACCAACTTCTGGTTGTTTACAGATGGCTGGTTTTTTGTTTCATAAAGGCCTTGGTTGCAGGTGGTAGCAGGTAGCGAATGGTGAGGGTAGCAACCAAGAGGGGCTAGGTTGACGAACCGGGAAGAGTAGGTTGGGAAGGCAACGGCCGGGGCTGGATTCCGGTCATTGATTCCGTACTGCTACGAAGAATGAATCGAACTGATTGTATGGGGTAAGGGAAGTAGATGTAAAGTGGGTGTAGAGTGATGAACGGTGTCAGGAATCCACCCGGCGGTCCGGTGATATTATCACGATGGATTGCATCTCTGGTTATGGGATTATGATCACTGGCCTGCCATATAAGGTGCTCCATGTAGAGTCAGCAGGAGCGAGTATAAGTTCAAAGGATTCCCAATCTGATTGATAAAATCGTTCAGCCCGTACGGTAATCGTGGAGTAAAGTTGAGCGGACTGTCAGCTTACGCTATGCGCATGCATACACACACATACACACGCACAAGACCGCGTACGCGTACGCTCACACGAAACAGTGTTTGAACTGTCCGGTTATTCGCGAAGCCGCAATCGCTCATCTTGTATCGATTTACTTTTATCGATCTATTTTGTTAGACGTGCCTGTATGTCGCGTTCATGTTCATTCAAAAAAAGACCTACTCAGTGATCGGGTGTTCTGTGCCTCCTAACAGCTGAGTCATAACAAAAGTCCAGTCAGCTGATAGCTGCCCAAGTAACCAGAGTGATCTGAAAGAGATCAATAGTGCGGCAGTCCGGAGAGCGTTCTAGCCGGGGGTTATGGTTAGCGTTTTATTAGAAACCAGACAATGAAATTTATTTTTTCTGACGGCCAGTGGACCGATCTGTGGGGAATCAACGGGCGGAGACTAACAGTTTTCTAGGGCAGTTGTGTGATAATAGAGCTTTGAGGAGATATCAAGAACAGGCTTAGCCGGAATGCGCAATAATTTAGTTGCCAAGTGGTGGATGAGGAGGGGGGCCCATTTTAGAACCAGGAATAAAACAATAGAAAGAAGTGGGATCAGGAGGAGAAATGGGAGCAAAGGACGACAGCATTCCGACCGTTGCACCAGCTGTCGGCAAGGACGGCAAAAGTACTGAAAAGGAAGGAAAATGCCCGGAGTTAAGGTGAGGCCTATTCATGTGAATACAAAAGTGCCGGTATTCCGCGGGGGTCATGAGAAATCAGAGGTATACGGATTTCTGGTGGAATTGGGTCTTAACTTACCATCAGCATATGCGCAAGTCAGTGGGTCTTGGTTACTGAAGAATAGTAACCTGCGTGGTATGACTCAAGCATACTAGAAAAGTGCAAGGAAAGCACAATGTGACCTCCGATTTCCAGCCTGAGAGAAGAGTTAAGTGAAGGTCAGCACATACCATAAAAGAACAAAAAGGTATTTTAGGGGAGCCAGTGTCAGTAAACATTTTGGTCGGGCAACTGAGTCATCGACGTGGCAGACAAATCGTCCCTGAATTTGGACATCCCCACTTGGGCTCGAGGAGAAAATAGAAAAGGTGAATTTGTGGATGGTGAACTATGAAAGCCCGATGATTACGTTCCTCGTTCTGACTACCAACACAGGTGAGGTTTAGCCGATAACTCTGAACCGCAGGAGTATCGGAACCGGATTGTCCTCAGGGCAGAGGCCTCATAGTATAACTATTCCAACCGCGTATTGGCTACTGCATTAGACATCGAAAAACCAGTTAGGGGTTTTTCAGGGAGCCCAAAGAGGCCAGAACTGAGAAAGGCGGGGTTGGCAAGCATACGTGGAGAGTTCAGGCGGTGCGCTATCACCCCGCACTGCCTCAGACAAAAAGAAATGAAGGCTACCTCAGAAGCTTAGGGGTTCCCATACGCAGGGTGGGGTCTAGGCTGTTATCAGAAGGGGGCAGGGAGCATAGGCACAAGATCTTCTCAGCCAGGAGTGTTTATTTATTTATTTATTTTTTTATATTTTAAAGAGGAGTGGGAGAGCAGGTTTACACCGTAGGGTGGTCTTCCCATTTATCCTTGGCCCGCTCTTCTTTACAAGTGGTCCTTTGGGTCCGAGACTGATAGGGATTGCTGTTTCCCCTTATTGCGAAATTGCCATAGACCAGATACCAAAACCTTCGGGGGTGTGGCTGCCGTAAGCTGTGAAAGGAAAGGATAGAGGATGGGACAGACACTCAGACAACGGCAACATTCGTAGGACTATCAACTGACCGCTCGTTTCCGCCAACAATAGGGTCGGACGGGTTCCAGTATATCCGCGAGCCATCTGGTGACTGCGTCGCTGCTTATGATGTACTGGGAAACTTCATGGGCAAGACGACGTTGGTGAAAAGTATCACCACTGGCTTCGCAGAGGTTAGCCGCCAGCTACTGCGCAAGCAGTGGGTGATTGGCACGGATAAATCAGTGCGCTTCAGCCAAAAGTAGCACACTGAAGACGAGAACTGAATAGTTGCAAAGACCTTAGGCTTCTGTATACCGATTATTGGTAAATAAAGGAGACAATCGGTTCTGCAGAAATTTGATTATAAATTACGGTAAAACGATTTGATCCGTTGCGGGTGCTTCGTGTAGAAGAGTGAAGCGCTCTATGAAGGACAGATTGATGGCGAAGAACTATTTCCACCCCACGAGCATCACGCACAGTAGTGAGTTAAAGTCAAGTGACGTCTACCGGATAAGCATCGTTCTTAAGAAGATTTGAACTGGATTTAATTGCGAGCTGAGTATTTGTATGCAAACTGGAGTGTAAAATGACACAGCCTGAAGAGGAGGGGAAGAGAAGTGAGTTAAGCGTACACAAGGATGCATATATATATATATGTGTACATGGGCGGGATTATCAGACGGGTCATGAGATGGGGGTCAGACAAGAAAGACTGTGACTCATTGTAGTCTAATAATCAAGACAGTCTTCATATGCTTCACTTTTGTTCATGCTATTGCGGGTCATGCTGATTACAGAAGACGCGTCAAGGATTCTGCTTAATGCTCCGTTAAATTGTTTTGGCATGAGACTCTCCCAGCGAGTCAGGAAGCTTATTCCAGAGGCCACGATGGATAACCGAGAAATATTTAGATCTGATTGAGAGTCTAGATCGGGCGATTGCAATGATGAATTGTCTGTGACGGAGCGGGTAAGGAGCCTCACTAGAGAAACCAAGTGGTTTATCAGATGGGTGGACTTTTGAATGCAGGAGGTTGAAGAGAAATGGGAGACTGAGCTTGATAAGACGTAACCATAGTGGCCCAAGCCGCAGTAGTTCGCACCTGGCTCCGTAGTTAAGGTTGGGAGGGGTGACAAGTAATGTTTTGGTGAAGGAGCGTTGCACTTTCACTATGTTGACCCGGTCGGCCTTTCGCATCAGGGTAAAGACTGGGGGGCAGTATTCCAGCAGCGACCTGGCGTGTGTCTTGAATATCAGGAGCTTGCTCTCCTGAGTACTGTATATTATGAGGATAAGTGCAATCATCCTTCTTGTCCTGCCTGCTTGTTCATGGAAGTTAAAGAACAGGAATAATGCTGGCCCAGGTCTCTTACCACTTGAGTGGTGGGAGTCTGCAGAGCATTTATTGTGAGGGAGCCAGGTGGAGCGTGGCTTTTGTAAGACGGAAGAGAACTCTTAGCTGCCGAAAACTTCATCAGCCATTGGGTACACCATTCACCCAGAGACCTCAAGTCTGACAGAATATCACTGAGAGCTGAGCTCAGGGCTTTCTCCTTAAATGCACGGGATAGCGCTATGTCGTCAGCCAAGAGGAATTTTGCGCCACGACGTACTACTTGTAAGACGTCGTTTATGTGCATGAGAAACAGGAGAGGGCCTAGAAGGCTAACCCGCTAGTAACTTGTTCAGGCTGGGAGGCTGTCTTATTGATGCTAACGGTTTGGGAACTTTCGGAGAGGTGAGATGATAGCCAGGACAGAGGGGGGTCGGCTACTCTGTAGGATTTAGTTTTTGACAGTAAGCGAGTATAGGGTACGCGGTACAACCCTTTAGTCATATCAAGAAAAATGACGATGACCGACTTGTTGCTGTCGGCTATGGAAGTGAGTTAATTAAGGAAGTCCATCCTACACATGAGGCACGAGCAGGACCTTAGGAACCCTTGCTGAACTGGGTTGATAAGACTTCGATAAGTCAGGAAACCTGCAGGCTGGTCCTTCACTACCCTCTCCATGAGCCTAAAAACAATCGAAGTTTGGTTTATGGGGTGGCAGTTCCCCGGATCAAGCAAAGGCTTATTTTTTGTTGTGGAAATAAACAGGACGCTTTCCGCTGAGCCGGGTAAAATCAAGACGACTTGGATAGTGTAAAGAGGTTCAGCAATAAGAGTGCTAAGTCAGTTCCCCTAAACCGGAATAGGAAAGGCGGAAGGTCGTCAGGTCCTGAGTGATAAGGTTTAGTGTTGACAAGGATTTTCCTGATGTCGGCCGTAGTGAATGTTATGGCTGATACTTTGTTCGGTGTGTGCATCGGATAGCTGCGTGGTGGAGGCTTAGTGTCCGTAGTAAGAGCTTAGGCGAAAAAGGAGTTGGAAGCCTCAGCCAAATCTTTTGGCGAATCAAGGCGTGTGCCACTTTGGATGAGGAATGGGATATTGTTTTCAGCGCTGCGCGAGTTGCGAAATTTTAACAGCCTTGAGAGGAGCTTCACAAGGCGAGGCTTCTGTAATGCAGTCCTTTCTTGCTTTTTGAATTTATTCTCGGTCGCTGCGTAGAGATCGCGAAAGAGTCCGCTTATTTTGAGTATCGGAGAGAAATCTCGATTCCTGAGGAATGAGTTCTGGGGCTTACAAATCTTTTGCCGAAATCTGTCAATTTTGGTAGTGTCAGCCCTGATAGGCCTAACGGTTGGGGTAGGGCGGTTTATGGAGGATAACAAATTGGCTTTGGACACATCAGCTGCTCTTTGCGGTTCAGATGTTAGGAAGAAGTCGGGCCGGGAAATGCCCCTGGGGGAATTAGGGAACTGGACCCAGTCGGTCAGTCCATAGGTGTTTTGGTTTTGGATTTCAGCAACCTCAAGTAGGGGTGATTCTTGCTTAACGAAGAAGTGACAAGCGTCCATTCTCTGGTCACTACCGGGAAGGTTTTGTTTGGCGGAGACTTTCGCGTCATGGCGGCCATGAGAGAAGAACAAGTCAAGGACATCTTTATGCCTTGTTGGAGTGGAGACACGCTGTGTCCATCCAGCAGCATAGGTGTCCGGAAGGAAATCTGATAAATGGGAGGTGGCAGTCATTGTATTCCAACAAATACCGGGAGTGTTAAAGTCTCCTGCTATGATCTTCGGACCTAAAGATAGGGTAGAAATGTACTCGAAAGCTCTAATGATATGCGGAAAATCAGAGTAGCTAGGAGTGAGTGCTCGGTAGACGCACCCGATATGCGACGCGTTTCCAGGAATAAGGACGGAGAGCCAAAGAGATTCGGGAATGCAGTCAAGCACTGGGCGGTGAAGGAGGCTGATAGTACATTTATATTCAATGTGTGCTAGACGACCACCGCCCCGACGGTTCACTCTGCTTACTCGAAAGGAGTTACAGCCTACCAACGAGACAACGTCAGTTGGGGTGCGATCGGCCAACCATGTTTCTGTCAACAGAACAACGTCAGAGATAGAGGCTAGTACAAGTTTCCTTAGGCCAATAATTTTGTTCAACAGCGATCGGAAATTCAGTAGTAGAAGGGGAATTCTGCCTGTATTTTTGAGGTTACAGGGCCCTGGGGTCCCACATGAGGGCAGCGGATGCCTAATGAGGCCGAGTGAGCTTCCGGCAGCCGGGCTGTCTACCAGGATGGTGTCAACAGGCGGAGTAGTAACTGGGCTAAGGAGAATAGCAGGTGCGGTGCATGGCAATGGTTTGTAGGGTACAGTGCGGTCGCCTACATAAGAGGCCTGATTCAAGAGTGTCAGGCCCATGGAGACATCATTGGGGGTGACTGCCGTAGGGTGCATGTTGGGTGAGACACTCTGGAAGTCTAATGGGAAGCAGCATTGGATGCGGTGGCGGGTGAGTGGCGCCGGATAAACGATCAAGAGATAAGAAGGAGGTATCTAATGGAGCCTTTGGAGGGAAACCCTGATAAAATCGGGGCAGAATTATTAGGGGCCATGGTGGGCCGGCATGGGGAGAAAAGTTTCTTTAAAAATACAGTCGGTGACAGCTAAGCACACATGGAGTCTAGTAGAGATGAGGTGATTTGGTAACGCGGGACAATAGATCTGGAGGAGGGTATGGTGACTGTGGGCGGGACCTTTGGGACGAATCGCTCATAAAACGGGGGGGGGGGAGTTAATAGAGATGCTAGGAGGTCAGTGTGGCGGTGGAAGGCAGTGGTGGAGGAGCAACCGTGGTTTTGAAAGCGGCCTTATGAGGAGGGTGGCAAATGGCAGGGTGAGTGGGATTGGAATGGGACGGGTATAACGTCGTGGATAGGGTTTGTTAAAGCCGCAGGCTTCTCACAGGGTCCAACTGAATAAGTGTCAGGTGGCGAAGTAGCAGCGAAAGGGCTGCTGATGAAAGAGGCTTTGGTATGAAGGGTCAGTTGGCACGGTGTGCAGTGGGGTCAGAGTAGAATACAGCGGTCTTGGGTGGTGAGGGAGAAGAGGATGTTGAAGTTGCAGAGGGGTAAAATGGGGCATACCATGGGGCGAAAAAGGGTCAGGCGCGGGTCGCGAGTTGTGGTATTGGTTGGCGACCATGTTGGTAACTCGTTCTGCGTGGTTCGGGTTAGGTAGAGTTAACTATGCAGGCGGTAAACTTGGTGGAAAATTTGTAATGTGGTACTGCATCTGTAGACGTGATAACGGCTGTTTCTGAGCTGATCAACGTGGTATGTGCCTAACTGAGTCCGAGAAGCAGCCAACTGACAGTGGACTTTCAGTGTTTGGATGTTTTGAGGGGTCAGCGATATAAGTGAGTGGCAAAAGATTTGCCTCTACACCATCCATGGCTCCTAACAGTCTCGCTAAAGACAATATGTTTTGCTGAAGTGCATTAAATTTGTTACTGGTTTCGCAGTATGTACCTACCAGTCGTATAAATAAGATATTAAGGAAGTAGGAAGTCAAGGGTTTTTAGTGCCTCTAGGTTAAACCCCGTTTGTCACTACGTGAATGAGGCCATTTGTAGTCGATTAAGGCACGGAAGCTCGAAGGACCTTGATGGAAGTGGGTTTATAGGTCAAGTGGTAACCTCAGACTTTATCGTTCAGAAAAGAAGCCCGATTTATTTTAGGTTTTGGGAATATCTTGAGGAAATGTTCCGAAGTTACTTCCCCAGATACCTCGGTGGAAACTATACCATTAACAGCAAGTTTACCGATGTGAAGTAACGCGGGGACGGTATTGTACTTTTCGCCAAGCATCCCAGTTTCGTTTATTCGCTGAGTCTACAACTACAATACTCCCCAACTTTTCCATCCTAACCAAAAAAATTAACAATATGAGTAAGTAGAAAGGCATTAAAAAAGGATTGATCAAATGAAACATGCGATTTATATGTGCACAACCTTTTTGTATTCCATGTTGCATTATTTCTTTCTACCAGCGGATGTTCCCCGTCCTCTTCCATGTTGTTTGCGGGATCTGTAACACTGGGGCGTGGAAACTTTTGTATTGGTCACGTAATTGCGAAACATAATAAAAAGCAATGAGATATTAGGCGCTTTCCTGAAAGAATATACATGTATATATAAGAAGCGTGATGATATACAACAAGTACGAAAAAGGATGTACGTATTTTCAGTAGCGTTATTGGGAAATTGCAACTGTTCAATTGCAACGGAAAAAGTGAGGGACGAAGCCCATCTAAATACGCATACAAACAGGTGTGGCGTTTAAAAACCGCATTTGTGGTTGGAGCAATATTTATGGAAAACTGCGCAAGACCGCCAAAACCGGACGATAGGCGACGGAACGCTATGGTTCTTTGTCGGTCCATCTCGAATCTACCGTATTTTACTGTCCCTCTGATAGCGGTTCCACAATGCAGAACTTTCCTTGCACTTCTGGCATGTGCCAGGGAAGTACAAACGTTTTGACTGTCTCTCTTCAATTTTCGTTCATCGCAGCCAAATGAGCAATGGATCGTTTGGCCTGTTCACATTTATGGGGCTCCAATTTACACTGAGCTTCCCGCATACAACGAATTATTTGAATACCATTAGCATCACAGGAAACTTTGGGAATTTGGATTTATACCGTCCAACGTAAATGTCTATGCAACCATACAGCGAATTATTTTGCCCTTGTTGCAGTTGTGTGAAATTCATCCGTTCAAAGGGGCAGCAGTCAGTTTACTTTTTCTGTCGCTGCTGAAATGCTTGATCACTTAGTGAAGCCGTCAAAACAATACAATAAAAAACGGTTAATTCATTGATTGGTAATCAGCCCTTCCAAAAGTTTCCAGTGGCAGGCGTTTTCCTCAGTCCTATATCGCTTGATATGAAAAAATAACAGAACGTCAATTAGCGTGACAGCCGTGCAATTTGGTGAAACCGAACGGAAATGAACGGGTTATACAGGATAATGCATTCACGGTGGCCACTTTACTGTACGAATAACGCTGAGTGGATCATTTGTTGACAGCATCGTTCGGTATTTCGAGGGCACGAAATATACACACACAAGAAGGCCATCGAATGCGATACTTCGATTGGCAAAATTGTTATTCATTGTATCGTTACTGGAAACAATTTCGCAGTTCACCTTGTTAACCAGCGGATTATTCCACTTACCATGAGTTTTGCCTGCACACAGCTTTTGATGCTTCTTTTGATACTGCGTATGTGCTGCTATAGCACTATAATAGCAAATCCGCAAATAAAGGAGTGTGCACGTTTTTTGAAACGAAACGGACAGTTACACTCACATCTGTTGCGAACTTAAGCCCCGCGGTGCGCTGACAACCGCACTATCTACGTGTGAAGTGTTCCTTTGCTAATGCGCAATCCAACACTGCGTTGCATAAGTGCGTTAAGCGCATGTGTCCATTGCGCGACAACGGTGATTGGTTGGGGGGTTGACAACACATCAACAAGTTTCTTCTCACAACTCGACAACTAATCAGGTAGCTGAGTGGTCAAATCACATAAAATGTCGGTATGTACTCGAAATTTGACGGCAAAGTAACTCACTTTGTGCTAACAGGGATTGTTGCCCATTTGTGTGCCAGTTGATCCTTGATTTGAATGTGAACTTGTATGGACGGCGAAGTGGATCCCACTGAGGAGTCGGGTAGCAAACATCATCCGTAATGAAAGTCGAAGGACTTTTCTGGGAGAAGCGGTACCGCCATAGGCGCTCTGCAGTGGGTTGTATACAGGGAAAAGGTTCACCAAGTTCAGTTAGTTCATTGGAAGTGGTTGTAACTTCCCTTTCTCCACTCTTGTTTGACTGCTTCAATTTCCTCTCTCTCAACGAACAGTTTCGACATTTGGTTCTCGGTCGTTCAGCAACGTTGATTCTGTCCCATTGTTATGATCAGCCTGGGACCGTGTACAGCCAAGTACGATTCGCAAAGTTCTGACTTATTATCATGCCATGTTCAGATGCCGCAGTAATTAGTATGGACGTTCGTTTCTTGATGGATCGGACTTGTCAAAGTTCGTCAGTTCCGGGTTCTAAAGTTGCGAACATCCGTTTGTTCATTGCGCGTAAAGGCTAAAGTTCCAGGCGATCGCACAACAACATCTACGACGTTTAGGTAAAAGAGCGACACCGGATACGAGGCTGGCTAGAGGAGCTGAGGTCCAAGGGTAGGCAGGCAGAGTATTCAGACGTGCGTATTTCAACTGGCAGAAATCAACCGTCGGTTGAAGTCGTATCACGTCATTAATGACATAAATTTTCTCGTCTTTTACCCCTATATATTGCTGCGGATTTTGGACCACCTTTTCCCAAATTACTCTCGCTGATACTGTTTTGTGGTCGCCATTCTTTCTAAGATCGAGGCATTTACTTTTTACTTCCTTGGTCGCGCCTTCTTTGTGGGATAACTTTGTGGATATTCAGTATGGTAGTGAGTCGCAGTGGCTTGAGGCAGTTTGTCTTACTGCGGTTTGGTTTCACTTTCTCACTCACTCTGACGGATCGTAGATGTTCAGGTCGTTAACGCTGAATTTTCTGGCTCCACGCTCAGGGAGTTGTCTGTTTGGCCTGAGTAGGCGTGGAGAATTTATTCTATTTTTTGGACCACAGGTCAGGTACTTTCTATCTATTCTTTTTGGTCAACTGTTCCCTTTGTGTGGATGCTTGTCTTTATTTTGACTACCTTTGGGCTGGATAGTGACGAGGACTCACTGTCAAAGGTATGATTGTTATGTACTTCTGTTTTTCACTCAAAATGGTGCTGTAGAGTTTGCGGAGCAATCTTGTTTTGATTTTGGCCCCGCATTGGCTTGGGCTACGCGTTGCTTTGGGGTTCCGAGGCGCTATCTGGAAAGCATGAAGTTAGTTATTCGGCGGATCGATCAGTAGATCGCTGGGCACACTACTCTCTTTGCAGGAATCTTGCTTTTTGGTCAACATGTTGAAAAAATAGCTTAAGAGGTATCGGTCCCTTTTTAACGGAATCTGGTTTTAATTACGCCATGGCATGTATGAATTTGGCCTGTGCAGAGCAGAGCTTGCCTGGCACCAGCAGAAGTGATCTATGGAACAATGGGTGTCTTTTCGTATCAATATGGAGAGTGAAGTTGATGGTAGCCGCTGGAAGGGGTCCGGCAGGCCAGAACATTACCGTGTTGGCGGCGACGATTTATCTGTATTGTTGGTACGCAAATGATTGAAGGTAATTTGGCGTGATGTGCTGCACCTGGGAATTCTGACCGGTGACATCTAGGGGGTCAGTTGGTCTGCCAACCAACGGTGCCATGCGTCAACCGATAAGTCAAGTTGTCGCTGCAAGTCAGAGCCTATGATGAGGTACGGAACAAAGGCGGCGACGGATGGCCGAAGAAGGCTGCACCGTAGACCTAAGTTCAAGGAGGCTGACTGCCGACTAAGCGATGGAATGGCCGTGCCACTGCAGCTTGTGAAGCTTGGGTCTGCGTTGTGCCGCCGTCGCTTTTCAGTCGGAGAATTGCGCTTGGTTCAGCACCTGTGCCTACAAGACACGAAGTGTTTGAAATCTTATCTCCTACTTACAAAGGACAACTGTTGGCATGAGACCCGACTTCGTGGTTCACCTCCACTGGCCGGGGTTTGGTTTCCCCGATGAGCATCGGGAGACGTAAATCCCGGTATGCATCATTTTGCTCCCCCACCGAAACGATCGTGATATTTGTGATACCCTTTTTTTGGAGGGGGACGAAACGTCTTCACACTGAGGGACTATAGCGCCCAGGTAAGCTTGCGCGGTACCCCACTTGTGACCAGCTTCTACTTGCTGCTAGGCGTTGAACCCAAGAATAAATTCCTGACGGAACTGAGCTCCGGGTCAGCAGGAGTAAAAGCCGGTTAACGCAGCGCGGTTGCCTTAAACATGGGGTCTAGAGAAGATTTCCTCTCAGCAGACATAACCCAGTGATTAGTCAGTCCAAATGAAAAAATCAACGATATACACGACAGTACAGGAGGCGATGCAACCCTGAAGCAGCCAAGATAAGCTGCATAGAAAATGCAAGGTCGGAGAAGAAAGACTCAAAAAACCAGTCGAAAACGTCAGCGAAAAAATAGATAATGCTCCACTCAAAACGTGCGCAGACGGGACCTAAAAAGGTGGAAATGAAAAACTCCATCTGACCTGGAAATTGCATGGAGATCGCCAATTGTGAGATCACAAAATTTTCCCCACAATTTACCCATGAACGCGTTTTTCAGTCCTTCGTACCAAGAGGACCACCTACACGTTACTTTAATGCTCGAAGCCGCACGGGCACGTTAGCCCGAAAGGAATATTTCTCGACTGCGGCCAGGACGCGCGTACAAGGCATGATCTCCGAGTACAGCTTTCCACAACAGAGTAAGTATTCACTAATTTTAAAAGTCCAGTTTGTACATCTCTGTACCGGTACGGTAGGACTAGACAGTGTTTAAGTTAACCAAAGTGGGAACGGTTAACGCAGGATGTGCAAACCAGTTTCGACTTCGGGAGCAGGGTGCTGTGGGGAGTCTGCCAGGAGCAATGCTGCTGCTTAAAGAGCTTGTAAAGTGTGCGGAAGATGTAGCATACACAAGAATGGTTTGAGCAATGGTTCACCGAAAGATCAAAGAAAGATCGGGAGGTACGGAAGGAAATACGTCGATGCACGGCTGGTTTCCTGAAGGATCCGTGATGGAAGAACGAGGGGAGAGCAAAGCCAAAGTCAAGTTGTCAATCGGCAATGTCGGCAGCGTGTTAAGTGGTATTTCACTGATGTCATTTGGACAACTCCCTAGACCCGTGGACAGTGGTTTGGAAGCCTAAGCAAGGAAGGCGCCTGTGCCATCAGCTGTTTATTTTGGTTGTCCTCTTTTTAGGCAATTCCTTTGCAATAAGGAGAAAACGGTGTTTAACTTGAGAGCGGGAAACGGGAGAAATACCTCACACGAAATGTAAAATGCCGCCGAACCGGCGTAAATGTTGGTAGGAAGCTCAGCTAGGGGTTTCAAAATGAGTTCTTTGAGGAGGCAGTCGGCTGGAACGAGAAGATAGAGCAGATGCTTCAAAGCCAAGATGAAGAGATGAAATATGAGTGCGCACGTCCTGTGAGAGTGGTGTGCAGAGGACCAGACCCGAGGAGACAGAGAACATTGCTGGATGTAAAGATAGAGTTTCTGTACATGCAACAAAAGGATATGCAGGCTAGTTTCGGCCGACAGCAAGTGACCGGTACTTTGTTTCATAGAGTTCGTGTCTGACAATGGTGGTGGGCCACGAAGTCAAGCCAGAGCAAGGGCGGGCTCACCAGGAGGGACTGGCCGTTCATGAGGAAAGTGATTGGGTAGCAGACAAAAATGGACTAGGATTGCTTTGGTTGGCAAATTGGGGAAGGTGGGTTGAAAATACAGAGGCGATATCAGGATTTCGGCCATGATTAGGAAACCACAAGGGCTGATTGGATGGTATACTGGAAACGACTGCTGAGGCAGTCGTGACTTCTTTGGTGTTGGAAATCCGCTTACGGTCCGATGAACCTGGTATAGTGGCCTGTCACCGGGGGAAAACTGTTGTTGACGTAGGAGGCAACATGAAGCACCGGCCAGCGTGCGTATAAGCTTGAATCATAGCCGTTCAGGGTGGAACATTGTCCAGTCCAAATAATCAGATTCATTTAGTCTATCCGGTAACCCGAGAGTAGCGCCTAGAGGACCGATGGCTACCCCTGTAATCAGCATGGTTTGAAAGAGACCGTAGATGTGGCGGTCTGGAGGATGTTCCGTCTGTGGGTTATTATAGCAAATGAAAACAACGTATGATGAGCTGGGTGTATTTGTGCTTACGCTGCTCAAGTGGGGCCTCATTTTAGCAGGGCGATGGAGAAATGGATGAGTTTTTCTTAGGCTACGTCGACAATTTGTGGTGATTTAGCAGCTGTCACATGTGGTACCAGATACAGCTTTGTGACCACGTACACGGATGAGCCCCAAACAATCAGAACCACAGCAGAAAATTCTGACGAAGGCTTCCTGTGATTGGGCATCTTGGAGACCACCAATTATATTCTCTAATTAAACCTATATATGCAAACCCACTCCGAAGTGCAACTAACGTGCTATTTTGCTGTCTTGGTGTTTTTGTTACTCTCGTTCGCGTAGTTCTGGGTGGGGGCATTTTCAATAGGGACTATCAATCCAGTTCATTACGATTATTACAGCTGGCATCGCGTCGTGAAGCTGCCCAGCATTGAACAGCTGAACCTGCATGACACTGTATCTGAAATTGGAGACTGGATTGAACGTTTCGAGTTATGGTGTAGCGTCCGAGAGGATGTGAAGAAGGAGAACCGGACTGCTTTCTTCTTGACAGCTGGCGGCTGTTCATTTTACCGGTGGGTGAAAGTCTTTGCATATCCGCTCGCCCCTACTGCGGTTCCTTTCGACGGGTTGAAGGCTCTACCGCTAGGCCACGTGGTTCCGGTCAATTTCCAAGCAACCGAAAGCGCCAAATTTCATTATTTGGTTCGCGGTCCCAACATGAAGTCCCGTGAATTCATCCTTACACCTCAGACACGGGCAACTGAGTGTACTTTTGGTGATCATTTGGAGACCCAGTTAATTGACTCCTCATTTCTGGTGTGAATCATCCGAAGTTGCAAAAGAGGCTATTGCTGAAGCCCGACCTAAGTTCCCAAAAACCCGGCCAACCTGCGAACAATTCGATGAAGTATCTGATGCGACGGCTGTACACCACGTAGTGTACTTCCAAAGCTTTCTTTCCCGTGAACCTGTCTTTACGACGAACATGCCTAAACAGCAGCCTGCTAAAAAATGTGACTCCTAAAAGCAAACCAGTAGAACCGAATGGTTGCTTCTCGTGCGGAGTATTTTACCTACGTTCCACCTACTGCTTCCGTAATGCCTCGTGCCCTTCCTGTGGAAAGTTTGGTCACGTTCGCAACGTGTTTCGTCAATCCAAGTGTAATGTGACGAGTGCAACCCCTGAAGATCCGAAAACTAATGATAATCCGGTATACATACTGGATTTCGAGTGAATCTAACTAATACCTGTACTGGTCAGCCCGATTCCAAAGTGGCTTGAGACATCAGTTCACTGTGAATACCGGGAGCCGTGAGTCCATTATTCCGAAATCAGTGTTTGACTTGATTTAGCCCACTGCTGTGCGCATTCACAGTTTAAGTGGACATCGATTTTCACTGCTGGGTAAAACTACTCTGGTGGAGGGTGACCATACCCCGGTATGATTCCTAGATTCCTTGGACAATTCATCGATTCTGAGCTTGAAGGCCCTGCTTGCCTTGGAGACTTCGATGGCCCTCAAAATTACTTTTGACAATCCGGTGGGTCAGCTTGTCCTTCAGTAGTTGATTTTACAATGCTCAAACTGCAAACGCGGCATGGCGATCGAGCCCGCGAAGTTGGAAGTGGATGGGGATCCGGCATTCCCGAAAAGCTCAGTGTCGCGGCACGGCCAGAGCGAGGTCGTTCTGAAGATGCTTACCTAAATGGAGCAAGATGGTGTCATTGCGCGCGTGACTTCCTCCTCTTGGGCAACCTCGATTATGGTGGTAATGAATAGCGACAGACAGACACCCCGGATTTGTGGTGATCACCGATTCACCTTGAATCCTCGTTTACGGGAATGCGCGGCACCTACGGTGGAACCTGAGGACTTCATCAAATGCATACTTCGCGGCAAGTTTCTCTCTAACACTGATCTAGCTGAGGCGTACTTGCAAGTTCCGCAGCACATGGAGTCCAAATTACTAACGGCCATGAACACTCCATGGGGAATGGTCCAAATCAACTTCTTGCCGTTTGGTCTGCACTCGTTATCCGGGCTATTTCTGGCTGCAATAGATAAGGTGATCCAAGATATCTAGGGGGTGGTGGCATACCAAGATGTGCTCATCTTTGGATCCACGAACGACGAACATGACCACAGATAACAAAGGTTACTGGAGAGGTTTGTGGAAAGAAATATGTCGATCAAAGCCCCCAAGTGCTAATTTGGCGTCACCGAACTAGATTCCCGCGGTTCCACTGTCAATTCAAACGGATACCAACCAGATCTAGACTATTTTAAACCTCTGACTGGCATCAAGTCACCGAAAGATCGGGCCCACTTACGGTCAATACTTGGGTGCCCGCAACACCACTCCAGGTTCATTCCGGACTATGCACAAGAGCCCAACTACTGTTTCTAGCCCGGCCGTCCGATGCGCGGCAGTGGATCAAACAGTGTAAACAGATACTGCGCTGTCATATTCAAATTACCATCGACCGACCAATCCTGGTCCCGTTAGCATCATCTAAGCGGACCACGCTGGTTGATGACTCGTCTGAAGTGGGGATAGGAGCAGTTCGGGAACAGGACGGACTTCCAGTCATTCGCGTCTCAAGTCTTCTTAATGCCGCAGAGGGGGGCTAGTCTTAAAAGCGGAGGAAAGCTTTGGCCGGTTTTTGGGCGGTATGCGGACTGCACAAGTATCTATTTAGAGTGAAGTTCAAGAATTTTACCGGCCACCGGGCCCTTCAGTTCCCGTAAAACCAGGAGACATCCGTCGCCAAATCCACGGTTGCCATGATCCGGCTTTGGAGAGTTGCTCTGGCAGTCTACAACTGCGACGTCCCGCATCGACTCTGCGGCTACTTCCCGCAGGCGGACTTCCTGTCGCGTTACTCACGATTCGTGGCAGCGGGCCAATGCCATTTTATTTTGCCCGCTACGCCTGTGTCGGGAGAAGAATCAAGTAAGCGGACAAAACGATACTACTCCTCTGTGATAACGGCTGTCAGAAAAGGACGAAAGCCCAAGGTGGAGCGGAAGCTTCCTCAGTTCTTCGCACCGCAAGAGGAGTCCAGTATCCAACCCAAAGGCGTCCTTCTTCGAGGTGACAAGCTCACCATTCTACCAACATTGCGCGAGTCGGCTTTGGATAAACTGCATTAAGGCCATTTGGGCGTGGACAAAATGAAGTCTCTGACTCGACAGACGTGTTGGTGGCCGGAACTGAACGCGGGTATTTCCACTACGACAAAGAACTGTGATGCTTGTCTGCGCAAAGCCCAGTCGAGGCCAAAAACTGAAATCCATGGTCCAAAAGCTACATTCCATAGAAGAGAGTTAATGCGGACTTCTGTGGCCCATTCTTGAACCGGTATCATGCCGCTGTACTAATCGACTGCTACTCTTAATGGCCGGAAGTGTTCCTGACGAGTTCACCAACCACCTCGTTCGTAACCCAGGTGTTGTGGAAATGCTTCAGCCGGGGAGGAACCCAACAGGTATTAGTCACCGATAATGGATCACGATCTTGTGCTGCGGAGCTGAGAAGCTGGCTTGATACAGTCGGATGTCGGCATATACGTACGGCACCACACCACTCATGTTCTAACGGCGCTGCAGAAAACTTGGTGCATTCTGTGAAAAGTGCCGCAACAAAGGCCAACCCGAGAACGTTACCTGGCTTGGAAGCCTTCTTGGACAATTTCTTGTTGCAGCACAGAAAAGCAGTGTACGCAACCACTGAGGAGAGTCCAGCTGTTCTGTTCTAGTCTAGAAGACTACGGCCACCTCTGATGTGTCTTGATTCCAGGGGTGTCACATACTTCCGAGGCAACGATCTTCGACCAACTCGTGGAGTTATCACCAGACAACTTGGTCAATCTATGGTCGAGATCAAAGACCTGGATGACGCATCGGTGCATCGGAGCCACCTGAGCCAAATCCATTTCAAAGCAGCAACCGGCGATGTAACCAGTGGCACGGGTGAGAAGATCGAGGATCATGGCTGGGGCTATGTTGATGACTGTGACACATCCATTCCACCTCCTGAAATGACTGCGGCAGCGGCCGAGCCACTGCCACTTGCTCCAGTCCGAAGATCAGCACGAAAGGCTAACCAAATTGACGGGGAACTCTTGGGGGCGGAAGGTTTTGGCCATTCAGCAGCTGTCTCATGTGAACGGCCAGGTACAGCTTCGTAATCACGTACACTGACAAGCCCCAACCAACCAAAGTCTCCACGGACGGTTCCGACAAAAGCTACTTTTGACTGGTCATCCTCATGTCTACCAATAATAATAATGATAATGTTATAGATAATAGTATACTTCAGATGCGCCCGAAGCATGCTAGAGTGCATGAT
Source organism: Fasciola hepatica (assembly GCA_948099385.1). Lineage (NCBI taxonomy): Eukaryota > Metazoa > Platyhelminthes > Trematoda > Plagiorchiida > Fasciolidae > Fasciola > Fasciola hepatica. Next base: position 22,301,958 of record CANUEZ040000019.1, read on the forward strand.
CAGATGATTCAACTGATTTTAAAATCGGAATTTACTAAAGGGTACAATATGTGTGCAGAGAGTACTGAAGAGAATGTTTAAGTGGACTAAAACTGCAACAGTGCCAGGTAAATTTGAAAGTCGAGTTTAAATGATCGGATGAGGTGGCGGTCTCTGGAGTCCGTCAGAAAAGCGGGAGTGTATGCTTGAACAGTACCGAAAAGAAACACAACAATAAAAATTCCAGCTGAATCTAGGATACGCTTCAAAAAAAGAAGAGGAGAGAAGAAAAATACGTTCACCAAGGGGAATTTAAAGAGTTATTTGCACGTAGCAGAATGCGAAAATACATGGAAAGAAAACTCGAGGATGTACGAGAACTGATCTTCAGATATAAAGTGCCATGAATCAACAGTCGTTGTGGTGGTGGAGTTTGATGGTGAAATGCCGACATAGCCAATCACAAGGGAACAGACCAAGAAATTCGATGGATAGAGGGAGGGCTTTCGGGAGCGGTGATAGAAGAATTAGCCGGCGGTGAGCTGGTAAGTGTTCAGCAATTTAACTTCTTTGATATAGGTATGACACGAAGCAACCATAGGGATATAGAATTATGGCAGTGAATCAAAGTGCAATGCTTCAAACAGCGATTGCAGAGATGAATAGCTTGCAGAAGTTATGCTGGTGTAGAGGCTAGTTAAGTGACTGATGACTGTTTTGAGAGGCAGATCTCATAGGAACTGTAGGGCGGCGGCCACGAAGCCAATGAGTCCGGTAGGAGAAACGAGAACAGGCCATCGGATTCAGAAAGAAATGAAGCAGTGGGTAGAGAAGGCAGTAGAAATTAAATTTGAAAGTCAGGAGGTCGCATAGCTCAGTGAAGAGCAAGGTCGGCTTCGTGGTTGAGATACGTAATCAAGTACAGCAGGAATTGAAGCGAAATGCTCGGGAATTCATATATGATGAACAAGGTCGCAAGGGAGAGTATGCTGACAAAAAACTGTTGGAAAAAATGCACGCATGAAAAATTGGAAACCCTGGAAGCCGTGATGCCGGTGAAGGCAATCACAAGAACAGTGTACAATAGATTGGAATGAGGGAGGATGTGGCTTCAAGTGCGATGGTGGCAGAAATAGCGACAGGAGAGCTGGTAAGCTCCGGGCAGATTATCCACGTTATTGCAGGTTTGTTATGAAGTAACAGCAAGGAGTTGGAATAATGGTTTTGGACCGATGTGAAGTGCCATTCCGGGGGCGGATAGCTTGCGGAACTGGAAATGGAGTAGTGAGTAGATAACTGTTCGGGTGGCCGTTGTAAACACTAAATAATACAACAACGGTGAATAGAACCATGGAACCAGTGGTTTTGGCGGGAAAACGGCATCAAAACATAGGATTTGGAGTAAAATAGGAACAGTTGGCGGACATGGTAGTTGAAATTGTATATCTCATACCGGTAAACTCAGTTGTATAGCGAACGAGAAAGAACTCCTGAGGGAATGAGGGGAAAACCAAGTGTTTTTGATGGGGAGGCCAGAGGATTACAGGTGATGGGATGCGAACCGTTCGAGTAGGTTGTGTGGTCGAGATAAAATTATGAAAGTAGAAGATAAACCGATGTGGACTGCGGAAAGGCAAGGCGATTAAAAATATGTATAGCTCGACTAGAAGATGATGGAGTGGATGGATGGTAGGCACTCATTTTTAATGAACATCGCAATAGGTGTATCCTGTCGTTACCACATGTAACTCAAGCTGCATGACACTTTACTGAGAGGGTTGTGGTGTAACAACAGACAGTACGGGTGCCAGTTACTCACGGAATTGAGCATATAACATATCAAGCGAAATTATTCACAGAAATCTAACGAGTGGCACATCTTGTGGGAGAGGAGGAACGTCGAATTTATGAAAGAAGGGCTGACGGAGGACAGGTGAGCATTCAACGGGTGGATAATAATTTATAGGCATGAAGGTGACGATTTGGTAATGAACCAATCTTGGATGCTTTGAAGGCGATTGCATGAACGAAGAACTCTAAATGGTGATGTCATTGCAGGTGGACTGTGAGCGTACAAATTTCTGACCATTTTGACAGAGGCCTTGAGGTATGACACCGGCAAAGCTGCACGAAACATATATATGAGACTTACAAATTTAAGAGGGTCAAGCGGCGCACCAAGATTAGGATACAGAAATCTATTAGCACCGTGAAAACGAGCATTTGGAAAGATGAAGAGGGCAAATGATCGCTAATAACAGGTATGACCCCTAAAGAATTACGAAATATATTTCCACGAACTTCAACCTCTGTCGAAGTTTTGTGAGGAAATGAACAGTGACAGTAGAAGTATCAGCAAGTGGGTAGTAGCCGCCAGTTTTTATATGGCAGATGGGCAAGACTACGGGACAGACAGGAGAGTAGACATACGTGGGATGCGGAGAATGTAGGCCGAGGGGTGCCTGCCAAGACTGATGGTTACTGTATAGGCAATTATGGGTTGCCAAGGGGAGGAGGGGCCTGGTGAGTGGGAATGGAAGCTACACGCTATCTAGCACATGGCTGCGGTGATAAATTTGGCGGGCTTGAATAGGTTAGTTGCTGTCCCAATATTGGGAGCGGGCTCGATGGAAGAACAGTCTTTGGAGATGACAGAGCAGAAGGCATGTTTGTGGCGGCAGTACGGGAGTTATGTTGATGTCCCGTAATCCCCAAGCGGTGCTATTGGGTGGGACTGACATTGCGCTGGACACTCAACGTAGAAGCCGTTTTTGGTGACAGGAGGTGTGATCCACAAACCTAGTTGCGCCCGCACACCGTTGCAGACGTCCTGCACACCCGATGTGCACCGGCCAAAGCAGTGGATCTAACCGCGTCCCGCGCCGTCGGGATTAGGATGAGTTGTAGCAGTGCGTACAGTAGAGTAGTCAGAGTTCAGGTAGCTAAGTTAGGGAGTTCCAAAGGTCAAAGCCAGTCGGGGTCAACCGACTGAGGTGCGAGAATCACACCTTGTCCACGGTCCAATTTTTATATCCTTCGAGGAAGTGCGCTAAGTTGGTGCTCGTGGGATAGGATGGACAAAAAGTCCTTGATTGGTAAATTCTGAAAAAAGTAGGAACAGGCCGCAGTCTGGCATTGCTGCCAGCTCTGGGGTTAGGGAGAGATGTAACAGCAATGCATGGTAGAACCCGGGTGGAGAATAGAATAGGCAAGAGGAGAACTTGCCATTGCCTGGGCCCTAGTGTGAACTAGTAGCGAGTCTAAAATACAAAAATGAGCAAACCTGAGTGTGAATAGAAATGCTCGAATTACTTGGAGATGCCACTGAGCAGAATGTAGGGACCAGGAACAGTTATAGGCCGAACAGTAAAGACAGTGATTAGAGTGGGATGACAACTGGTGACGGCTGATGGGGTTATTCAGAAAGCCTGCACATGGAGGGAATTATGAGATTCAGGACTTGCCGAGGAGTAACAGGTTTCTCAGAAAAGAAAACACATATAGTATGAGGTTCAAAGGTTAGTCAGAATTCAGGTCCTACTTCAAAACCACGAGCCTCAGACACGACGGAGTCAGATGACATCGGAGCATTGTGGATGGTGAGGTGATTTGCTGTTGATACTTTGGAGTGAGTGGGGGAAACATATCAACGAATCTCAATGAAAAAGTTTTTCCAAAGTCCGGAATGTGTTAGCAGAAAGAAATTAAATCTCATGGATAGCCTGGCCTTCGGGTTAAAAAGAAGCAGGTCTCTGCGACGGAGAGTAGGGAGTAGGTGACTGGACACAAGGAATGTCCGTGGGAGAAAACGCAAGGCGATGAATAAGACTATAGAAGAAGGAAAGGTAAAGTCTCATGCGGCACAGCCAAGGAGGTTCGATGTGGAGGATGGCGCAGCGCTCTTTATAACTGAGTGTGGTGGAATAACCAAGCAGCTGCCTCGTGAATGAGGGTCGTACATTCTCTAAAGTTATTCTGCCGGTTTGAAGAGTGTTAGTGAAAATGATAGGGCATTACTCTGGGCAGTGTCGGAGACATGACAGATAAGATAAGAGTTTTGTATCGCACACCACAAGAGATCTGCCTAGAAATCCCAAGGGTTTGTTTGCCTTGGCAGCTAGAAAAACAAAGTGTTCCGAGAAGTCAATGGTGCACGAGTAATGCAACCCAAGATCTTGTACTGATGGGTTGTGGATAATAGAGGAGTTTTGTCAAAGGCAAGAGATCGGAGAGGCGTGACAGAGTAGGGCCATAAAGCTGCATTTTTGAACGGAGAATTCAATTTTCCAGGAGTGACACCATTGTTTAAGGCGTTCTAGATCGTACTGTGTATTGGGAATGGCGTCAATAAGGTTCAGGAATAAGAATTTATATACAATTATTATCTAGTCCGCAAACAGGAACGAAGTGCGCTGGTTAGTTGAACGGAAGAGGTCAATAATGTACACTAGGACTAGAAGTGGTCCTAGCACGCTTCCTAGAATGACACCACTGGTAACGGGGGAGGGTTGTGAGAAATAGTCGTCAATCGAGACGAATTGGCTGCGGTGAGAAAGATAGGAGGAGAACAAGATGAGGATAGGGGTTTTGGGTCCAAAGGCTTCGAGGTCGGTTAGGAACTGCGAGTGAGAAACGCCGTCAAATGCCTTAGTCATGTCATAGAAGATAACAATAAGACATTTCCTACAGTCTGCAGCTGCAGCCACCATGCTGAAAAAGTCAAATTGGCAGGTGTTACAAGACCGAGTTTTAGAAAGCCGTGTTGGCCTTCATGTACCAAGTTATTGGATAATAAATACTCAGAGAGGTGCCTTTTACCTAAGGGCTCAAACAATCTAGAAGCCACGGGTGTGTGGTTAATCGGTCTGTAATTCAAGCGGCCAAAGAGATGACCCCCTTTGCGGCGGGGGATGGTGGTGAAGGCTTTCCACCGTGGCGGGAAAATTCCAAATTTCAGAGATAAGTTGAGGGTATTCAAAAATAGAACTGCAACATCAGACCCGCCGATTTGAAGCAGCGCTGGTGGAATTTTATCAAAGCTAAAGCAGGATGAGGGCTTTCCGTTGCGGAATAAATGAAACACTTCACTGAGTGTAAGTTCTATATTGGACAGAGTGGGTGCGGTAAAGGGAACTAGTGGAGTGTGAGCAGTTTCAGAGTCAGTAGTCATAGAGGGAGAGGAGACCAAGTTGAAAGCCTCGTTGATCGCAGCTGGATTGTTGACCTGTGTGCCGTTTAGTAACTGCAAATACGAAATACTTGGACTAGAGTGTGTGTTTCCGTCCTTGGTTATACATGAAATCCTGAGTACCTTATCCGGCAAGTGGGGGGCAGAAGCCTCCTGTTTTATGTAGAGTTTTTCGGTGGTGACTCGAATAGTATTAGAGAGCCTACGCAGAAGGATGAAGATAGAAAAATCATGAGACTTCCTGCAAGATGCTAGGAACTTTTTGTATTTTATTAGCAAAGACGTGAGGACGTCAGACCGACTGCGGGGGGTTCGATACTGAGTGATCTGAATTAGGCCGTAAAAAAGTTTAGAATATAACAGACTTGCTGCAGGCTGGGGTTCATGTGTCAGAAAGTAGTCTCCCCACTCGATGGAGCGAAGTGATTTGGTGAGTTTCTGCCATCCATAATGAAGAAGCGGAGCCCAGCGGGCCATGTGCGTTGCCACAAATTAGGACGCTAAAATTACGTGAAACCACTCTATAATCACTTCTGGGGAAGTGGTCAGGTATGTTAGTTTTCACCTTGGACAGGCCTAAGGTGAAGACTAAATCTAGTATGTTATTCTTCCTGGTCGGGGTGGGAGCACTTTGGGTCCAGAGTCACACTCGAATGCAGGAGAAGAAATTAAATAGGTATTACGGTTAGGTGAGTGTATCCCAGTTGATATCGGGTGCATTAAAGTCACCAGAGATCAGCTTAGCTCCGAGGGATATATCGGATAGGCAGTTAAATGCATTAATGATGGGTATAAGGTCAGAAGCTGCTGTACCAGGAGGTCTATACACACAGTCAATGTAAGGGCGCGTGTGAGCAAGTTGAATGTCAACCCATGAGGAGCCCTATACTGCATCCACGATAGGGTGGCCATGAGAGGTTGCGGTAAAGCTGCACTGGATGTGGACTGAACATTCACCATCTAGGCGACACCTGCTTTTACCAGACATCTGATAGCTTATCAGAGAGATTTGGGCAGGTGGGGTGGAATTAGTTAGCCAAGTCTCAGTGATGAGGACAAGATTAGGGCTGTACAGGGGTATGTAGCTTTGTAGTGAGTCACGTTTGTTACTGAGGGACCGAAAATACATGAAAAGTAGAGGAAGTTTAGCAGGTTTGTTCTTGATCAGAGAAGAACGACGGGGTGGTATATGGGCTGGAGCGCCTGGAGTGGAGCTAGATTGTGTGTCACGACTGGGATGTTTGTGGGTTGAGGGAATAGTAGTGAGTTGATGTGCATTTGAGCAGAAAGGCTGCGGTGGATGAACCAAGCTCACAAGATGGCTTGTGTAACGACCCGTGGTGGAAAATCCCCCTAAAACCTGCGCAGTTCGGTGTTTTTCTTGACATCACTCACTTGCCTACACTATTGACGTGTCTTTACGCACCGTTTGTTTTTATGGACCAATTGTTGTTTGGTCGCGCCCAGAGCGCCACTTTGTCATATCCTTGTTCTGAACCTGCGTGACGCACGTGCTCCTTGCTCACACGCTGCAATTCGGTTTCTCGCTGTTGAGTCCTTGTGATCTCATTATTGAGGTTTGTATCATTTTGGCGTCATTGTTCATTCAATAATCTAGTATGGTGGAATCTCACGGATGATTGCCTTTTGATTTCGGGATCCGTTGTGAATTTGGCCACGCATTGCTCAAACATGTGTTACAATACTCAATAGATCAATTTGGAAAAACACGCAAAATGTCAAGAAAAGGATCGAAGACATTGGAATCGGAACAGGAAGTAATACGGCAAGTCTCTGGGGAGGTTTCGGGTGCATTTGATTCTTTAGTTAATGTTAGATCGCCTAGTCCTGTCAGTGCCAGTTCATGTGTTGCTGAGGGCAATATGGATTGTAAGGATGTCGATCTATTTAGGCTGAGGATATTAGACCTAGAACAACAACTATTATCGGCTAGGCAACAGGCCCAGGAAGCAGAACAGAAGTGTAGGTAGAAAGAGCGTGAGCATAAGACCAACGACAATGATCTTTCCGATAGATCAGGGCACAATAAAATAGGAAACTCCATGCCGGTCGCCGACTATAAAACACCAACGATCGATTTGACAAGTGTAGAACTGACGGTTCTCGACGGGCGATCTGAGCACTACTGCAAGTTCGTCAAGCAGTTCGAGACGTTCGTCGAAAATAACGTAACCGACCCCGGGCAAAGGCTCCCCTATCTGACTCACTACTGTCGAGGCCGAGCAAGGGAAGCTACTGGTGGGTGTACCATGCCCGACCCGGAACAAGGTTACACCCGAGCAAGGAAGATTCTGAGGGACCTGTTTGGCCAACCTTTCAAAGTAGCCCGTAACCCAGTAGAGAGCTTGATGGTAGAGGCAAAGAGAACCTAGGGCAATGTCTACACGATGGCCGACCTGGTGATGAAGATGCAGAACTGCTCAATAGCCCTCGACCATTTAGGTTACGGGGCTGACCTAGATGCAATGCACACCTTGGAAGGCATAGCCCGTCACCTCTCTCCCGAACTACAGGGTAGGTGGGCGGAAGAAGCAGGACGGATAAGCCGAAGCTACACGGAAGCTAACTTCGAAGACCTGACCGAATACTTGGACAGACAAACCAAGATAGCCGACAGCAGATTTGGCCGACTCATCCGGGACATCAACCGGGCAAACAAGCCCAGTACTAGCCAAGTCCAAACCCCCGCACGGGAACATCCAAAAGACCAACCTTGGACCAAAGCGCACGCCATTTCACGCGATGCCACGGGGCAACCAAGTTGCAGGTCCTGTGATGCTAGCCAGGGGCTACTAGGAAGCTCCAAGTTCGTCAAAGCCACAATAGACGAACGATGGGGAATGGCGAGGATGATAGGAGAGTGTTTTATATGTCTCAACATCAAGCACCGGGCGGCAGCTTGTAGAACAAGGAACAAATGTGGGGGGGGGGGAGCTTCACGGGCAGGCACCATCGATTGTTAAGCCAGGCGAGAGAAAATTTACCCCGGGGATAGCACCAAGCCTGGTGTGATTTGTTCAACGTCGCGGTCTGCCAGTAAACCGTTAATTTTAGGGGTAGTTGCCGTAGAACAAGGTGACCACAACGGGGGTGGTCAAAGCGTTGGTTTTCGTCGACAGTGGACCCGACACGAATCTAGTGAAAGAGCGGTTTGCCGACAAACACCGGCTCGCCAAACGTGCGAAATCGTGAGCAGTGAGCACATTGGGAGGAACACAAGTGAGGACCGCCGGCCTGTTGAGGTTACAGCTCGTTTTCTTAGATACTAACGGGCAAATTGAATCGACGGAAGCATTTACATTAGCAGATCTCCCCATTCGAACACCAGGGTCGGTGAACGCAATTTCAACTGGGTGGTCCCACCTGCAGGATGTAACCGTTGTAGACTGTGGGGACGACGAAGTGGATCTCCTCATCGACTGCAACGTGCCGGAGCACATTGGGCGCTTGGCCAGAGAGTGGGCAACAGCCAGACACCTTATGCCGTACGCACAGCTCTGGGATGGATGTTATATGGTCCAGTAGGGGACATGGTCCCGTGAATTATTTATCCGCCGAAACGGACCGCAAAGGGTACCACCTGCGGCGACTGAATGAAAAGGAGTTTCATGACATTGGAGACGAAAGACCATCGTTGTCTCAAGAGGACCATTTCGCTTTACAAACGGTGCGGCAAGGCACTAGAGGCCCGAAAAGATAGTTCGAGGTTTCCCACCCATGGCGCACATCTGCTGACCCTTGGACTGATAACAGAAACTATGTTCTTCAACGACCACTGCGACTGAAAGAACGCTGAGTTCGAGGCCAGGATCTGTGGGAACGGTACGCAGAAGTAATGAAACGAAACAAAGCCTTCGGCTACGTTGAAAAGGTGCCTGCAAACACCGGAGGCCGAAAGCTGATCTGGTATCTACCTCAACACCCGGTTATCAACTCCAAGAAACCCGAAAAACTGCGGGTGGTTTTCGACTGTGCGGCCAGGTTCCAGGGCAAGTCGTTAAACGATCGCCTGCTACAAGGGCCTGACTGGACCACGCCACTAATCCAGGTTTTGTGCTGTTTCAGAGTGGGCAGAGTGGCCTTGTCCGCCGGCATTGGGGAAATGTTTTACCAGATGAAAATACCGGTAGGAGAACGGGATGCGTTGCGTTTCCTGTGGTGGGAATAGAACGACAGGGACAACGCGGTGTTAAATTGTAGGATGACCGTCCACCCCTTCGGAGCCATATGGTCACCATTGTTCGCAAACTACGCCCTTCTGGAAGCTGCCAACAAACATGGAGATCTGGTCCATCGGTCGGTGGTAGGTAGCGTCAGCAGAAGTTTCTACGTTGACGACTACTTTCGGTCATTCGATGACGTAGACTCGGCCTCAGCGCAGTTCAGAGGCCTGACAAGATTGCTAGAAGAGGGCGGCTTCCATCTAATGAAATGAATGTCGAACTCTTCGGAAGTGCTCAAAGTCATTCCGCACCATGAGAAGACCAAAATGGTTCGAGATCTGAACGGCCCTTCGCTCCCCATCGAACGCACGCTAGGAGCACAATGAAATGCGGAGACGGACGACTTTGTTTTCAAGCTAAACGTTCCGGAGCTGCCAGTAACCCGTCGAGGCATACTATCCGCTGTCTCCAGTCCGTTCGACCCGCTCGGTTTTGTTTCACCCTGGCTGCTACCTGGAAAGATCTTGCTACAGCGGCTCTGCCGTAAGAAAGTTGATTGGGACCGGTCACTGGACCTAGAGGACCGGCTAGACTGGGAAGAATTTTTGAACACCTTGAAGAAATCAGGGGACATAATGATTCCACGTTGTTTGACTCTTGGTCATACAACACGGACAGGAGAACTACACGTCTTTTCTGAAGCATGCGAAGTGGGTTACGAAGCCGTGGTGTACGGAGGATGGTGCACGGGAGATGGACAACATGCTACGAGGATCCTGTTTTCCAAGGCCCGCACTGCCCCACTGAAGTCGGCTTTGACCCCGCACCTTGAACTCAGAACAGCTTGTTAGCAGTCGGGGCGTTACAAGCGGTGAAGAGATATCTCGACTCCTGCATTTGGTCAGCTAGTTTCGGAGGGACTCGGCGATAGTGCTGTACCACATCAACAACCTCAGGGGCCGGCTTAGTACCTTCGTTGCCAACCAGCTCATGATCGTCCACGACGAAACGGCCGTGAACTAGTGGAGACATGACAAGTCTGGCGGCGAACCAGCCGATCTGTACTCCCGAAGTGCGACCAACTTCCGGTAACTTGGCACGTGGACGGGAGGACCGACATTTTTGCAAATGCCCAAAAAGGACTGGACCGTGTACGAACTAAACCCTCTCCTGGAATTGGAACTGGAGATCAAGGGCGCAGTGATAACGGCCGCTCTCTTCAAAGCGACGTTCATTTTGTCACTATTGGTCAGGTTTTACTCCTGGATGAAGGCACTCCTTTCACTAGTTTGGCTGGAAAGGTTCGAGGGACATTTGCTGGTCATGAAGGGGGTCCGCCCCTCCAGCCGGATGCGAGTGGGTCCAATAGGCCTTGATGAACTACGAGCCGCAGAACATGACTTATTCAAGATGACACAACGGGAGGCTCCCACCCGAGAAATCGAGAGGGCGGAAGAAGTGGGGCCAATTGACAAAATAATATCATCTCCTGAAGGCAACTTGGTGAATTTAAACCCCAAACTAAATATTGGACTACTACGGGTAGATGGTAGGCTGACCGACTCCCACTTGAGCTCTGACATGGAATATCCCATATCGCTGCCGGCTGGGCAACCTGGGATAGAGCTAATGACTCGGCACATCCACGCTGTGGAGGGACATGCCGGGGAAAGTCAGGTGTACAAACGACGCCCAAATCCACTTGCTTTCAGATGCACCAGAAATAGGCTACGGGATAGTTGCTTACGGCTGCTGGGTGGACGCAAATGGTGGGCAGCACAGCCAGATACTATCCGCAAAGGCGAGAGTGGCTCCACTGAAAACGGTGTCCATTCCAAGGCTGGAACTGACGGCAGCAGTACTGGCCGTGAAAGCCGCGACGCTGATTAGGAGATGCTTCGATCGGATAAACTGGGAACCAAACTTTTGAACGGACCCAGCCACGGTACTTCATTACATAAACAACATTACACTCGTTTTAACAGCTTCGTGGCCAACAGACTCACTATAATCCACGAGTCGACTAAAACCGATCAATGGCACCATGTACAATCCGCCAGTAACCCGGCCGACTTCTGCTCAGGGGGCCTGAAAACACTAGGGAGGTTGCAGATGTGGACAACGGGACCGGACTTCCTGACTGCAGCTAAAGAGATGTGGCCAACGCTATTAGTACCTAAGCTTGATGATGGCGACATTGAGCCTAAAAGACTGATACTGGCTACAAGCTTCACGGGAAGCGTAAGCCTAATAGAAAAACTGTGCCAATTTCCCAACTGGACAAAAATGTTAAGAGCTGTGGTCTGGTGGACACGATACAAAGTACTCTTATTGATTATGCAAGGCGCAAGACCGCAGAACACAATAAATGTGGAAACGATACTACCGGGCGAGCTGAACCAAGCCGTACTCGACGTTCTACGCCTACTATAACTAGACGCATTCCCGTTTAGGACCCGCGAGCTAGCCAGGATAGATGATAACACCAAAGTGAGCAGGCTGTTGTGCAGCAGTATCTGAAGGCCAAACCCTACGCGAGCCAACGGACTACCGAGAGTCGCAGGGCGGCCGACGAATTCAAATCTAGAGTACGAAATGAAACACCCCATAATAATCCCTGATGACCACCACATAACGAGAAGCCTGATAGACCATGTACATCGGGAAGAGGGACACGCAGGTTTGAACCACCAATTGGACAATATACGCCGACGATTTCGGGTGACAAAGGGACCAGCGACGGTCAAGCTCGTCATAGGCAACTGCATCATTTGTCGTCTTCGGAGAGCGGTAGCAGGCCAGCAAATGATGGTCCCCTTCTGGCCGTGAGGGCTCAACCGGGATGGTGCCCGTTCGTGGAAATTGGCGTCGGCTGCTTTGGCCCGTTACTTGTACGACATCAAAGGAGCACCCAAAAGAGGTATGGCTGCTTGATAACATGTTTACAATCCACAACATTCCATCTTGAAGTAGTGCATAATATGACCACCGATTCATTTCTAATGGCCTTTCAAAGGTTCATCGCGAGGCGGAGCGTCCCTAAGAAAGTATACTCAGATAATGGCTCGAACTTCGTTGGAGCTCATAAGGAGTTAGAAAAATGGCGGAACCGCCTGGATCACGCCAAAATACAAAACAAGACCGTAGCAAAGGGGATAGAAAGGCACTTCAACCCACCTTATGTCAGTCATCGTGGTGGCGTTTGGGAAAGGCTGATACGATTGACTAGGAAGATACTCACGGCCCTGACCTCACAACAAAACCTCTATGAAGAGACGCTGACTACTTTACTAACAAAAGTAGAAAGCATATTGAAGAACAGACCCCTGGTGCCGGTCGTCCCAGACCCGGAAGGCGAACCGGCGCTCACTCCCAACGATCTGTTATTATTGCGGTCAAGCGTAGGAGCAATCACACCGAAAGCCCTACGTGTAAAGTACATCGTAGGAAGGAGACAAGTGAACCACCTAGCACAGGCTTTCTGGAAACGATGGACGAGGGAGTACTTACCGACAATGCATCTTCGGCAAAAGTGGATCTCCAGAGAGAGGTCGTTCAGAAGTGGCGATGTGGTCATCCTCGTGGAGAGACACTTACATAAAGACGATTGGCCGATTAGAGTGGTCAAGGACTGCCGTGCACAAATCGATGGCATCGTGCGCACGGTGGCGGTGAGAACGAAAAAGGAGAAGTGCTGCGAGATATCCGTAACATATGTCTGCTTGAAGGTGACAGTGATGCGGGCGAAGCCGACTTTACAGATCAAACTAGAATCAAGTGTACTACCACCAACTGAAGCTGAAATTATTTATTTACCCCTCATGTGTTCTACTGTAGGTCCCAACACTTTGCACAGTCTGTGAAGTATATTCGTGTCTAATTTCACACGGAGTCCATGACTTACAATGGAGTTAGTTGTCGAAACCCTAATTTGTCACATGACACGACATTGTTAGTGAAGTAGAAGAAACTCCTGAACAAGCGCTTGTCGACCTTTTGTAGAAATACCTCTATTTCCGGGGCCTTTTATTTGTAATATTATCCAACCTGTGTTCAAGTAGATATAAGTTTTGAGTCAAACATACTTCTAAACTGATAACATCACACGTTTAGCCCCTGACTTTCGAGTACCCTGCAGCCGTCTCGATTCTTCATCAAGAATTCTCAGTATTCATCTTGCCACGCGCTTTACTCTTGTTCGGGAAGCCTCTTCCTCCAAATTCCGTAATCCGTCTACCCAGCCTGATCAAGCCAAAGTCCTGTTTTCATTTACGGATAATGTCGTATCATCCTCAGACGAAACTCCAAGATATCGAGGTATGGAGCATAACCTCAAGAAAACCTGCAAGCGTGTGTGCGACTGGCCAACGATAGACGAAGCCTATGGCGACTGACGTATGCACTGACTTAAGGGTCTATGTAGGTTAGGGCGAAGCAGTACCACTAATTACTCCTTGGATGTTGACCGCTCAATGGGAGGATTTGGTGGACGGCGTAAAGTAATGTGTAGAAGTCCTCCCTAGCCATGGTCACATTTGTATTTTTGAGACTATGCTCTTTATCTTATTGACCTTCGAACAAGTACAACATGCGTCAATCACTACATTTGTTTTTATTTCGCTCACGTGAAGTGGCATAATTTTGATTCAAACTTGGACTGCCGTGACGGTGGTACCTGACATTGTCCTTTGTCGAACTCTGGTCCTCGTTGCTAGACGTTGTGACCGTAAAGTTGAGTACCGTAGAAACTACGAATCAGTCCTATTCTGGTTTTGGGATTCGTTTGAATTGGCTGCGCTTTACTCACATTCAGAATAATAGTTACACTTTTGACGGACGATCTGAACACTACTGCAAGTTCATCAGGCAGTTTGAAACTTTCGTCAAGGACAAGATTGGTGACCCCTGGCAAAGGCTCCTCTATCTGACTCATTACTGTCGAGGCCAAGCAAGAGAAGCAATCGATTAGTGTACCATGCAATGGCCGAGCTAGTGATCAAAATGCAGAACTGTTCAATAGCCCTCGACCACCTAGGTTACAGGGCTGACCTCGATGGAATGCATGCACTGGAGAACGCAGTCCGTTTCCTCTCTCCCGAACTGCAGGGTCAGTGGGCGGAAGAAGCGGAACGTATAAGCAGGAGCGACCGTAAAGCTAACTTCGAAGACTTGACCGAATACTTGGACAGGCAAACCAAGATAGCCGACAGCAGATTTTGCTGATTCATCCGGGACGGTAACCAAGTAAACAAACCAATACTAACCAGGCTCAAACCCCTGCACGGAAACAGCCGAAATATCAGCCTAATCCCTAGCACACGCCACTTCACGCGAGGCTGTAGCGCATCCAAGTTGCATGTCTAGTGACGCTAGCCATGGGCTACTAGAATGCCCGAAATTCGTCAGAGCCCCAATAGACGATTGTTGGGGAGTGACGAGGACGACAGAAGAGTGCTTTATATGCCTCAACACCAAGCACCGGGCGACAGCTTGTAGAACGAGGGCCAGAAGTGGCCACGAAAGTTGCGCCGGCAGACACCACCAATCGTTGCACCGGGCGGAAGAAACTACACCAGAGGCGAACACCAAGCCTAGTGTGATTTGTTCAATGTCACGGTCGGCCAGTAAACCAGTGAGTTTAGGAGTAGTTGCCGTAGAAGTGATGATTTTAACTGGGGCGGCCAAAGCGTTGGCCTTCGGTAGCAGTGGATCGGACACTATCCTGGCGAAGGAGCTGCTCGCCGACAAACACCGGCTCGCCAAACGTGCGAAATCGTGAGCCGTGAGCACATTGGGAGGAACACAAGTGAGGACCGCCGGCCTGTTGAGGTTACAGCTCGTTTTCTTAGATACTAACGGGCAAATTGAATCGACGGAAGCATTTACATTAGCAGATCTCCCCATTCGAACACCAGGGTCGGTGAACGCAATTTCAACTGGGTGGTCCCACCTGCAGGATGTAACCGTTGTAGACTGTGGGGACGACGAAGTGGATCTCCTCATCGACTGCAACGTGCCGGAGCACATTGGGCGCTTGGCCAGAGAGTGGGCAACAGCCAGACACCTTATGCCGTACGCACAGCTCTGGGATGGATGTTATATGGTCCAGTAGGGGACATGGTCCCGTGAATTATTTATCCGCCGAAACGGACCGCAAAGGGTACCACCTGCGGCGACTGAATGAAAAGGAGTTTCATGACATTGGAGACGAAAGACCATCGTTGTCTCAAGAGGACCATTTCGCTTTACAAACGGTGCGGCAAGGCACTAGAGGCCCGAAAAGATAGTTCGAGGTTTCCCACCCATGGCGCACATCTGCTGACCCTTGGACTGATAACAGAAACTATGTTCTCCAACGACCACTGCGACTGAAAGAACGCTGAGTTCGAGGCCAGGATCTGTGGGAACGGTACGCAGAAGTAGTGAAACGAAACAAAGCCTTCGGCTACGTTGAAAAGGTGCCTGCAAACACCGGAGGCCGAAAGCTGATCTGGTATCTACCTCAACACCCGGTTATCAACTCCAAGAAACCCGAAAAACTGCGGGTGGTTTTCGACTGTGCGGCCAGGTTCCAGGGCAAGTCGTTAAACGATCGCCTGCTACAAGGGCCTGACTGGACCACGCCACTAATCCAGGTTTTGTGCTGTTTCAGAGTGGGCAGAGTGGCCTTGTCCGCCGGCATTGGGGAAATGTTTTACCAGATGAAAATACCGGTAGGAGAACGGGATGCGTTGCGTTTCCTGTGGTGGGAATAGAACGACAGGGACAACGCGGTGTTAAATTGTAGGATGACCGTCCACCCCTTCGGAGCCATATGGTCACCATTGTTCGCAAACTACGCCCTTCTGGAAGCTGCCAACAAACATGGAGATCTGGTCCATCGGTCGGTGGTAGGTAGCGTCAGCAGAAGTTTCTACGTTGACGACTACTTTCGGTCATTCGATGACGTAGACTCGGCCTCAGCGCAGTTCAGAGGCCTGACAAGATTGCTAGAAGAGGGCGGCTTCCATCTAATGAAATGAATGTCGAACTCTTCGGAAGTGCTCAAAGTCATTCCGCACCATGAGAAGACCAAAATGGTTCGAGATCTGAACGGCCCTTCGCTCCCCATCGAACGCACGCTAGGAGCACAATGAAATGCGGAGACGGACGACTTTGTTTTCAAGCTAAACGTTCCGGAGCTGCCAGTAACCCGTCGAGGCATACTATCCGCTGTCTCCAGTCCGTTCGACCCGCTCGGTTTTGTTTCACCCTGGCTGCTACCTGGAAAGATCTTGCTACAGCGGCTCTGCCGTAAGAAAGTTGATTGGGACCGGTCACTGGACCTAGAGGACCGGCTAGACTGGGAAGAATTTTTGAACACCTTGAAGAAATCAGGGGACATAATGATTCCACGTTGTTTGACTCTTGGTCATACAACACGGACAGGAGAACTACCCGTCTTTTCTGAAGCATCCGAAGTCCTTCATGGGGGTGAGGTGTACGGACGATGGTGAACTGGAGATGAACAATATACTAAGAGGATCATGTTCGCTAAAGCCCGCGTTGCCCCACTGAAGTCTGTCTCGATCCTACGCCCTAAACTTAGCGCAGCCTTGTTAGCAGTCAGGGCTGTGCAAGCGGTGAAGAGATATCTCGACTCCTGCATTTGGTCGGCTAGCTTTTGGACGGGCTCAACGATAGTACTTTACTACATTAACAACGTCCGGAGCCGGTTTAGTACTTTCGTTGCTGACCGACTCACGATTATCCACGATGAATCTGCCGTTAACCAGTGGAAGCATGTCAGGTCCTGCCATAATCCGGCCGATCTGTGCTTCCGAGGTGCAACCAGCTTCAGGCAATCAGGCACGTAGAGGAGGGGGCCAAACGTCCTGCAAGCGCCTAAACGGGACTGGCCCGTGTACGAATTGAAACTCCCTACGGAAGTAGAACTCGAGACCAAAGGCGTAGAGACAGCGGCCAACTTCGTCGAAGGGACATCCATCCTATCGCGACTGGTCAGGTTTTCTTCCTGGATGAGGACGCTTCGTTCGCTAGTTTGGTCAACCAGGTTCAAGAGAAATTTACTAGTCATGAAAGGGCTACGGCCCTCAGGCCGAATACGGGTCGGCCCGATAGGTCCAGATGAGCTACAAGCGGCAGAGTACGATATTTTCAGAATGATACAACGCGAGGCTTTCGCCCGAGAACCCAAGGGGGCGGAAGGAGTGGGGCCGACCAATAAAGACATACCATCTCCAAGAAGCGAGCTGAAGCGTTTAAACCCCAAACTCGTCGACGGACTGCTGCGGGTGGATGGTAGGCTGATCAACGCCCACCTGAACTTCGACACAAAGTATCCTATACTGCTGCCTGCGAGACAACCTGTAGTAGAGCTAATGATTCAACACGTCCACGCCATGGAGGGACATGCCGGGGAAAGTCACGTGACGAGCGTCATCCAAAAGTGCCTTTGGTTGTTGAGAGGACGAGAGACTGTAAAACGCGTAATCCGACGTTGTGTGCAATGTAGGAGACGCAAGGCTACGGCGGGTAAACAACACATGGCCCCACTACCAGAATGCAGGGTGACTGCGGGCTAGTGGTCGTTCAGCGACACCAGGTTAGACTATTTCGGGCCCTTGTGGACCAAGAGCGGGAAGAGATTGGAAAAACGATATGGGTGTATCATGGCGTGCATGAAGTCACTCGTGGTACACCTGGAAGTCGCACATTCGATGACGACCGATTCTTTCTTACGGGCCCTGCAGAGATTTATCAACCGAAGAGGCGTACCGGCCGATATATACTCAGATAATGGGTCGAACTTTTTGGGCACCCACCGAGAATTGCAGCGTTGGCATAAGAACATAAACAGGGACGAGCCGCAGAATCGAACCGTGGCCCGTTCTACGATGGCAGTTCTGTCCCCCGCTGGCCAGTCATCGCTGTGGCGTATGGAAATGCATGGTCCAGTCCGCCAGACGGATATTGCTGTCAATCATGAAGCAACAGCCGCTCGACGACGAGACGCTGAACACCGTCATGACTGAGGTAGAGAGAATTCCGAACAACCGTCCCATGGTCCCTATAATGAAAGGCGACTCCACCCATCTGGCGCTCACCTCGAACGACTTATTGACGTTAAGGTTGAACAAGGGTTTCCAAGGGCCGATGAACCTTCGTGGGAGCTACCTCCACGGATGGAAGCAGGCGAATTATCTTGCCAAGGTTTTCCGGAGGCGCTGGCTGCTGGAGTACATACCGGCCCTGCAGGCTCGACAGAAGTGGCTGGTCAAAACAAGACAATTCATGGTTTGGGATGTGGTGATGATCGCAGGCGAATACTTTCATTTCAGCACCTGGTCCTTGGGAGCGGTTATGGAAACCATCGAAAGCACTAACGGAATGATAGGAACGGTGAAGGTGAAGACAGCTAACGGAGCGCTAATTCGTGACATACGCAATATTAGCCTACTCGAGAGTGAAGGCAGAGAAGCTGATAACGCTAAGGCCCAGTAGACCATTTCGCATTCGTCTTCGGGGTGGGTAAAGAAACCTCATATATGGGAGCATTCACGACACACTGGCGTATCGAAACATCATACACCCAGGCGCACACACGCCTACATTATACTAGTTTACACCACACGGTCTCCGTGAAACACGTTACAGTGCTCACAGTCTTTTGTTGACGCTACAGATTTTTCCCGATATGTGGTGGTACATGAGGTTCCACTAAACATCCAGACACACACATGGTTGGCAGATTTTGATAATGTTTTGAGGTGATCCAAATGTGAAAAGTCTTTGGCCTCGGCGGGATTCGAACCCACGCATGGTCACCACCCTCGCTTTAGTACCGCGAGTGCTCTACCAGCTGAGCTACGAGGCCACGCCGGAGAACCTTCGACTTTCTGCATATGGATCACAGTATACCCGCCCGATGCATACTATACACCGTAACCCCTATCAAACGTGCGACGGTGTTCACAATTTGTCTTTGTTGACGTTATTGAAATGTCCTTTGCATATGTGGAAGTAGAGGTGATTACTTCTTACACACATACTCATGCAAGCACATAAAGCCAGGGCAGGACGGCCCTTCCAAGGACAGAATCTATGTTTCCCCCTCACGCCCGCCATTGGTCAGTTGTTCTCGTGGAAGAAGTAAAACAGCCTCGCGTCTGCGTGGCCAATGGATTAGGTTCGACCATGAGTAGAACGTTGACGACGAGCATTAGGCACGCGCACTGACGGCAGGGCCTGGGTAGGTCGAAAGAATCAGTACCTTTAAACCAAACCTTTGTATCTGCTAAGGATTCGGGAGGATTTTGGTGGACGGTTTAACGACCGGTCGTGGAAAATCCCCTAAAACCCTTGCGATTCAGTGTCTTTCTTAACATCACTCACTTGCCTACACTATTGACGTGTCTTTACGCACCGTTTGTTTTTATGGACCAATTGTTGTTTGTTCGCGCCCAGAGCGCCACTTTGTCATATCCTTGTTCTGAACCTGCGTGACGCACGTGCTCCTTGCTCACACGCTGCAGTTCGGTTTCTCGCTGTTGAGTCCTTGTGATCTCATTATTGAGGTTTGTATCATTTTGGCGTCATTGTTCATTCAATAATCTAGTATGGTGGAATCTCACGGATGATTGCCTTTTGATTTCGGGATCCGTTGTGAATTTGGCCACGCATTGCTCAAACACGTGTTACAGCCTGAGAAGGGGTCAAAACACAGTAGTCGGCGGGGTGGACGAGGGGATGACACACCATGGGTGGTGAAACAAGCCGAGTAGGCATATCTGGCGAGGGAGTCAGCTTGGTTGCTAGGCCAGCCTGGGTACGGCTGATGCTGATTGCGGTCGTCAGATTTGAAGGAGATCTGCGGTTTGTACGTGTACCTAATGCAGAACAACACCATGGAGGGTCGCTATCGAGCGCTTTGCTACTGTTGGATACTAGTAGCTGGAGCATAGAGATATGAGGAAAAAGTGACTAACAGCCATGAAGTGGGAGCGGAAAGGGAAGAGTGGTATTGTCAAATACCTTGGCACCCGCCTTAGTACGGACGGTAACGCAGGTGTTTTCCTTTCATCAACTAGTTTGTGGGCTGTGACCTGGAGGGGGAACGTGGAATGAAAATGGGATACAGGGGTGCTAGTTGGCGCAGAGACTGGAACGTCGCGGGTACTGTTGTAAGTGGCCTGCGGTGGGAAAGGGATTCAGGGTAGGCGAGATAACTGGATTGTAGAAAGAGGGCGATTCATGTGAAAAAATATTACTTAGGTTGCGGCGGATGTTATGTAAAACACTAAAGTAATCATTTTGTATGAGGTTTGGCATTACTGGAGAGGTCATGAGGTTAGTTGTAACAGCCTGATGAGGACGATAACCAGGTGTAGAAAACGCATGACTGGGTTTTATGTATGGTGCAACTAGTGGACGGTGGTTTTGAATGGGGAGGTACTTCCTGAATAACGTTTTTTCGTCCACCTTTGCACTCTGCTTTGCTTGCTTGGGGTGCTTAGCAGCTGGAAGAGTAGCTCAGTGAGTGAGTTAGAATTGACCGTAGTGTCAACAATGTGTATTGCACCCAGTAACGACGTTTTTGCTGGTTTGGGAGATGACCTGGGCACCGTGGGCTGCAAAATGGCTGTTGGAGCAGAATAACGAGAACAATTTGAGGTGCCCCCGTTGACTGGTTGATGATTTCTGGGTATGGTTGTTGAGCTGGTTAGGCGGTTTACACCGTCGTCGGTTGTGGCCAATATTCCCGTGATATGCAATGGCGGAATGGAGTTGGCAAGGCCAAGGGGAGAAACTTGCCAGGTGTATACCCCATGCTTCCTGGTTTCTTAGGCGTTGGATGGCTAGGCAATTCTGGAATGGTTACACCTAAGCATCAACGAGCTGTTTGAAGATGGAACTAGAAACCCGAAGGAGCTTAAACTAAGGGAGGTGAGGTCGGTTTATACGTGTATAACTCATTCTGCCCGCTTGTAACACTGCACTGGGTCAGTTAGAAGTGCTGAAGGCCTCATTAGTAGGCTTAATTTTTTCGGGACACCCCTTACGCAGTGTCGGGTCATGGCCGTAAGTGGAATTCCTCCTTCATTAAAGGGTGTGGAGCATGAACCTTATACCTTCGAAGCCAGAAGTACTTTTGGTACCTTGTTTTTATTTCAGGGGTGCGGCAGAGCTTGCCTCCCCCGTGGAGAGTGCATCCCATTTCTTCTTCGCCCGCCATTCTTTACGCGTGACCCTTGAGGTTCACCACTGCCGTGGTTGGCTGTTTTCCTCTCATTGTAAGACAACCACAGACTAGTTGCCATTTTCCCGTCGGTGGTGTCGCCACTATCAGCTATGGAATGGAGAATGTGGGAAACAGACCCACGGAATGCTGTCAACAATCAGGGAATGCGCACTTTACCGCCCGTTCCTCACAAGGCCTGAGTCCGACGACTTTCAGTTTATATGCGAGCCGGCTGTTGCCAGCAAGAACAGTGGTAACACCTCGCGACGACCCGCAGGTGGTTTCTAGTTTTGCTGACTAAGTATGAGATGTCATTTCGGTCAGTCATAGGAGGATGCTAGGGTCATGTGATAAGGAGGGACTTTGAGCGGTGAGTGCCTAATGATTCGATTTAAGGTGACCTCTGGGAGGAAGTTGAGTAGACTAACAGGTGCTGCATCTTGCCTCAGAGACAGAGGCGGAGACTAAATCAAAATTGGCGCTGGGACTGTCTAAAGATTATCTTTCGTGCAACTAGTGGTACTTCGTATATCCTAATACGACTTCAGAGGCACTGGCCTCGGTCATAAAAGTAACTAAGTTAGGGCATCGTAACCTGATAGGTTCACGTTGAGGTGGTAGCAACCACGATGGATGATAGGGCACATCCTAGAAATTATCGAGGGTTCAGGCTGATATTCAAAACTTTCGTCGTAAGCTACGTCAGTGATCACACAGTGATTTGAAGCAGTGATCAGTTTTTGGATGTCGACCGCTACTTGTGGTCCAGACTTTAAATACGGTTGGAGAATCTATGGGACGGAAATGAGCTGGGAGTTTATTCCATAAAGTTGCGTTTTTAAGTAGGAAGAAGTTTAGTTTCAGGGATTCTGCTCTATCTCAGATGATGATGAGGCGATCGGGAGAGACAACGGTTCGAGTGTGTTTGGGAACTATCGTGGAGGTTGCGCAAGAGAAACCGTCGAAGACCTATAGCGCTTGAAGGTCAGCATTCAGCCAAACAGTAACGTGTTAAAAGCGTGGAGGAAGATGACTCTTGCTGCAGTATGCTTTCCAATTCTATCAAATTGGATATACCTGGGCTTAGCGCCTAGTAAACGTGATCCATGACTTCTAGCAAGAACTGCCGCTATACCTGAGAAACCACCATTCAGTTACGTGGTTTAGGGTCTAGTAATTGTCCTTCTTTGGTAGATGTGGAAAAACTTAATTGATGCTTTATTCCTGCGGCTCACCCAGCAGTAACACTGAGTTCTACTTTGAGCTCAAAACATAACTAGGCCTTAGACGGTATATCCCTATCAAAACTTCGCAAAATCCGACATAGTCCTCGAGAAAAGGGTCAGGCAAACCGGACGATCTACCGGCGATATTCCTAAGGGGGCGAGCAGAACACCGCCTTCAATAACTTAGGGAGTATTCGGCAGGTGTTTGACTCAAAAGCACTTTCCTCACCTCTAGAGGGTGACTTCTAGTATTCCGGCGTCTGAAAAGTACCACCAGAATTTCCTCCCATTGCCGGTACATCAGTTGTACTGGAAATGCTTGAAAGGCAATTTCTGCGTAGAATCATCCGGCAGTGCATTATTCTGGATTCCAACGAGCTTAAGTTCGAAAACCATCTCCCATGTAACGGTAACATTTTTATGAATATCAAATTTTTTACCCGTGGTGTTGCTAAGAGTTTCGTAATACAAATTCCGTTGCCAACATCGAGAGTTCTCCTCTGCAAATCCACAACCCCTCCATGCCACGAACTCGAATCGCTTCTTCGGAAGACTGCGGGACACTTGCGTTAAGCACGCGTCAAACTTCTTCTGACGTCACATCAAAGTTGGGCAATGTCCTAGGTAGGCTGTCTGCAAATACTCAGAGCCACCCACGCTCCCCTCCTGTTCTTGTCTTGGGTAAGCTCACTTTGGGAAGTTTCTTTACCTGGAGGCAAAAACGAACCATACTTCATCCCCTCCCTTTCTTAGCGAACAATCGCGCAGGTCTAATTTGCAGCCCGCTTGCAGAAGATGCGTCGGACAAGGTGGCGGACAGTAAAGTCCTTAAGAAACAGACGACTTAATGCGCTTATACAACTAAGGTAGATACTGGACTCCCAAAACTGGCGGCGGAGTACCGTATGGAATTCCACGCCCGCGGGCCATTCTCCAAAGAAGACCTCTGGGCATACTTTCGAACACTACTTCGTCTGACAGAAAGTGGCTTAGCAGACGAATCAGATGGTGATCTCGATAAAGCATTCTACAGCAACTGCTCGAAGGTAGTCGTCTACTAGTGAATGGAAGGACTTCAGTCTACCACCCGCACAGAATTCAGAAGCAAGGGTCGACCAAGCTGAAGTGCTTGAGAGGACAGAAGCTGCGATCTCCCGTCAAAAAGCATCGACTCTACCCTGAACCACACTCCGCGTTGGACCGAGGTGACCGGCAGTACGTTCACCATCAATGCCTTACGGGTACAAATACCTTAACAGACGATCCAACTGATGTGGTAGGGGCAGCTCGCGACAATCACAGAGGGAACTAGAGAGAGGTAAGTCTCCGTGCGAAATAATTGTCTATCCACTGTCCAATTCTGCGACGTTGTCCTTTTTCGTGACCACCTCCCTTCAGGGTTAAGTTACTTATAACCCGACGGACACTGGTTCATCACGTAGCCTTATACGGTTAAACGCCACCCTCGGCTTGCACCACGAAGCACCCGCCATAACCAGCTCACTTAGGCAAACGACTCTGCTATGAGGACGGACGGGATAATTCACCCGGAATGCCAAAATGGGAACCTATCGAACTAAACACAAATTCATACCATCCCCGGACTGTCGTTTGAATGCGTTATTGAGTTAGACCTTCTGTAGGAGACCAGTGGCACAACTGATCTGAAGGCCCCTCCGCTGACGACACCGTCTGATGCTATATCACTCTGAAGGAACATCATTCAGAAAGCGAAGATGAACCTCTCCGTACCAAAACCTACCGGCCGTTCCCACGGATCGAGAAGATATCCCGGCACTGATCAAAGCAAACGCACTGGGATTGGATACCGAGCAATTCAATGAACTGGAAATTATGCTGCGAATATATGCGGACATCTTCTCAGGGAATAAGTTAAGACTCGGAAGGATGAGCACACCAAGGCATCGAATGGGTACGGGATCGCCCTACAAATAGAGAGACCCCGCGGTACATCCCGTCGTCCTAGATGCCTGAACTGTTACAAACCAGCTAGCAGATGGAGGAAAGTAAAGCAATTCAGCCATCTCACTCCTCTTGGTTCGCCCCAGTAGACGTGGTAAGAAAGAAAGGCGGCAGGCTCCTGTTGTGTGCATGCTACTGTAAATTGAATCAGGTGACCACGACGTATGCGTTCCGGCTTCCTCTTCGACGCCCTGACCCACTGAACACGTTTCAGCACTTTGGACCTAATGTCGGGGCACAGGCAAGTGGAAATAGACGAGGCAGATTAACCTGAAAAGGGATTTCCTATAACCCCGGGGTTATACGAGTTCCAAACTATGTCCTGCGGGCTCGTGGACGACCCCTCCACATTCCAAAGCCTGATGTAGCTGGTCTCACAAAGCCTAGCCCAGCTCAAATTCCTCGTGGAACTGGATGATACTGTTATACTCGGCGCCTCAGAAAAGAAGCCTGTGAATAATCCCGGAGCCCTACTTGGAAGATTGGCGGAAATACGTCCTCGGTTGAAGCCGTCAAAGTTCCCTTGCGCGCAATTACAGATAACTTACCTGGGACATGCAGTCTCAGCCGCCGTCATCCACACAGACCCGAAAAGAATCGATCAAGCGGCATCATGGTCAGCACCGAGAACCGTGGAAGAGGTGAGCAGATTCTTGGGGTTGGCATCGTGTCGTTTTCGATTCTTAACAAACTTCGCCGAAAAGGCCTCCCCTCGCCAGAAGAAGCCAAAACATTTTAGTGGGTCCCACGATGTGAAGACTCCCTCGAGGCCCAGAGGAAAAGACTCTGTTCCACACCAATACTCGCATTACCCGATATATTACCCTCGGCGGGGCGGTTTATACTGGACACCGATGCCAGAGATACGGCAATCGGGGAGGTACTATCACAGCTAGGAAAAGATGACGAACAGCACGTGATGGTATGTGGGCTTTGAAGCCTGGGGAAAGGCGAAGGAAATAATTCTACAACCAGGTAGGAAACTTTGGCCCTCGTATTCTCTTCGCGGCGGTAAAGACTATCTGATCGGCCGTAAATTCCCCGTTCGAACCGACCATCTATCACTACCTTGGCTTCAAAACTTCAGGGACCCCGAAGGATGGATTGCAAGGTGGCAAGTGACTCTGTAAGAGTATGAGTTTGAGAGTCACCGTCGACCCGGAATTACGCATACCAATGTTGATGCTTTATGAGGACGACTCGCACGACATTTTGGAGATTGCCCGTTGCGTGTCATTCGGCACGTAGTAATAGTGAGGTCGCAAAGGGCTGGATACAAGTGATGGCGGACAGCCCAGGCAAACGACCCGGAAACAGCTCTAATTTACCATCGAATACCTACCAATAAGTACCTAGATGGAATGAATAGGTCACGAGGCTCACTGTCTGTGGGAGGTATGGTGCAAGCTGAAAATTGAAGAGGAGGCACTGTTTGCAAGTTGCGGTCCGACCTGCACCTCGCGGATTGCAATTCCGTGGAAGCAGGTAAAGGAAGTGCTACGAGATCAACACATCGACCTGGACCACGTAGGTATCAGCTAAATGCGGGTTTCTGCGAGGTAACTGCTCCGGTGGCCACAATCACGCCGAGACGTCGATGACTCTTGCAGTACGTGTGAATTCTGGGGCGGCCTAGGAAACCCACCTCATTTCCGCCGGGCCCTATAGCACGCAAACGTGGCTGGGCACCCTAAATAACTGATCAGGACGGACATGATGGACCTATGCGCGACACTCTGATGAGCCGACGATACACCCTCGTGAAGGTGGATTATTTCACGAAGCTGTGTGAAGCCACCCCACTGAGACAAGTTGAAGCCGCGATGGTGATGGATACAACCTTGAATGAATGGATATACAGATTGGGCGTGCCCGGTCAGCTCCACTCGGACCGAGGCTCACACTTTAAAGGGGCGCTGTCGAAGGAGCTATGTAAAGCGCTGGGCACTGCCAAGACCAGAACAACAGTCTATCACCCACCGGGCATCTACCAAGTAGAGAAAACAAGTCGTTCTATCAAAAGTCTGCCAGAGGCCTTCACATACTCCAATCGTAGCGAGTGGGATAGGTTCGCGCTGCTCAAAAGTCTCGCTGTTCGACTTTCCGCTGAATTTTCAAAGCGGAATCTTTTTAGCTGCCCAGGCTGAACGGAATACCACGAAGCTGAACACTCTTCCACTGTTTGTGATCTACCTTCCAGCTCATCGGCAATACCAGATGCAAGATGCTACCACGATTTGTATTTTGAACCCTCTCTCTTTTTCCAGTCTCCCCATCATCCAGTAAACTACCTTCTAGTTCACTGGCGACATTCAGACTCCAAGATAGTCAAGAGATCCGGGAATATATGGGCTTCAGATTTGTATCCGTGTAATACTTCAAGACTTCAAGGAGGTTGTGCGAGGGCTCCGAGGACGACTATTTCAGAGGAGGGGGAACAGTGTTAGGAGCAATTTAACGTGTCCTGTGCGAGGCAGCTTACTTGTCTAGTTGCCGACGGTCGCCTCTTTTCTGTGCCATTTCGGGTCATGCTACAAGCTCTGTGTTGAACCCAGTCACAACTTATCGATTGGGAAAGCCAGGACTTCACACCTCTCCCGTAACGATACCATTTGTGTTATTACTGTTCCATTCACCTGTAGCCTTGCTACGCGTTTCACAATACAAATTCCATTGAAGGCTTAAAAAGTTCTTCCCCACCATACTATGGATTGGCTGGATAACTGATGTTTGGATACGTTTCATGCACTTTTACTGTGGTAATAAGTTGCCGTTAAACCTTCGGATCAATTTTGTGTTTCTTTGGGAAACCTTCATTTGGCCAGGCCCTGCTCTTATTCGGAGCAAGAGCTTGCGATATACAACGTGGAATCCGCAATGGAAGACCAATCAGATGCGTCAAGAAAGAGGACGGAGCAAAAAGACTCCGGACGGGTAGGAAACAGGCCACTCGCTGGGGTGGCTTCGGATGCTCTGATTGCCTGGGTATTTCTAAGTCCACTAGCCCCGACAGTTCACTTTAACACCCATTGTCTGAAAGTTTGGAACCTGAGAAGACCAACATGTGGGTTTTGGACATCTGAACTGGAAAATCAGCCTGAGTTAGCGATTATATCACGCAGGGCAAACGAGATGAATGGCTCAAGGACGCTGTTGATTACTGCAGTCACGAATAGAATGATGCCTCGTTAATGGTCAACAAATCAAAGTAGCAAGTCACAGGGGTGACCACGCCAGCTTTCCTAACCCAAAGTACACAGCGAAAAACGATCGTGTAGTACTCATCACAGTGCCCTTCGTTGGAGGTCTCACCAGGATCGGCCTGGTTTGGGGTAATAAAACAACGTTCATAGAAAGGGTAGCAATAAAGACGGAGACTGTCAGAAATGAGTGCAGTGTCACAGCACAACCTCCACTCTAGAAGACCGAGGGAGAAATCTTCGAAGAGAAAAGTTGCGACTGTGTTCATTTCCCCGGCAGAAGGGTTCATACGACTAAAAAACGATAAATAGACGACAGTGACAAAGAACAGGAAGTGGATAGCCACCAAATTGAAGTGTGTCGGAGATAGAGGGAAACTATTTGAAATGGCACATTCTTTGGCCTTCGTGATAGCCTTGCAGCTGACGGCTGCCCCGATATTAATAGTGGGCGAATATGTTTTCCTCGAGTTGGGAGTGCAAACTCGTTACAGACCTTTGCCTACCAGTAAAACAACCGGTAGGGGTTGTCAGGATAGAGGCTGGACTGTCGAAACCTTCAAGAGTAAGTTCACGAGGGGATAAGGGTTATCTCTCTTTTCAACAAGCCAAGCCCTGTCCCGGGCAGGTAGGCTGCTGACAGAGGAAGCCCCATCTGAAAAGGAAACTCAAAGGCAAGACAAAAACGGTAGCAAGTGCGTCAGTGATTGTATTGAGCCGTCTAATTTGCAAAGAAAACTAAAACTGTAGAATACATTACTTCGTTTTTTGTGCTGTGGGGAATAAAACAATGATAAACACAAAAAGTTGCTCATGATTAGTTACTATAAGAGGCGCCTACGAAACGTGCTGGCTTTCGCACGACCAAACCGCCACCGTAGCTTTGTACCCGGGCGTAGAGGATTATTGAACTCATATTGCTGGTACTATAGACCCGAGTACGGCTAGAACTGAAGATTCTGGGCAGGGTTAAGGTGAGTAGGATGGCGTCTCTACTTTCATGGAAGCCCATTTTAGTCTGTCTGCAGAAACCAGTTCCTTTTTACCCCTAAGTTTTATAAAGTAGGACTTTTCATTCCGTTCCAGAGCAGGCTACGAGCCTGAAGCGAGTGCCACATCCCGTCGGCACACAAAATGTTCGCGCACTTGGACAGCTCCTCTGGTACCTGCACTGGCAGGCTGTGTTCTCTTGTCG
This sequence comes from Fasciola hepatica, assembly GCA_948099385.1. Classification (NCBI taxonomy): domain Eukaryota; kingdom Metazoa; phylum Platyhelminthes; class Trematoda; order Plagiorchiida; family Fasciolidae; genus Fasciola; species Fasciola hepatica. The sequence continues at coordinate 22,331,154 of CANUEZ040000019.1, forward strand.
ATGCTGCTTGAAGGTCACACATGCTTAATTAGGCGATGGGGGTGGTCAGAGTAGATAAAAAGCTGCAAAGGATGTGGTATTACCGAGTCTCTTGGCATACGGACAATACTTCTAAACGAAAGCTCTTTTTGCATTGGAAGTGGGCCGGCTTTCGTAGAACCGAGAGCGCCTAAAATGGCACACGAAGGGGTCTTGTGCGATTTTAGATGCGCGAAGGATCCCCGTGGATACGACTTCCGTCCAGCCACTAGAATGAGGAATACAATGGGAGGTAATGGATTTCAAGGGGATATCAGTTGTCCTGTTGAGTCGACAGGGGAAGGAAGACCAAAAGAACTAACAACCGGAGCTAACGAGCCAAAGTGGGCCACATCTCTAGGATCGCGCGGAAATAAGTGGTGGTGAGCAACTGCAGGACGGCACCGGGTTGGCTAGGACAAACGTGCTCCAGACAACCGGGCTGTTGAGGAAGCTGAGGCCGAAGTAGATTCCTAACCCATCGAAGAGACTGGCCAACTTTTTGTTGACCAGCTATGTACATCAGTGTAAAAGATGATTCGAGTTAGGAAGCAAAGCTGCCTATAGCTTGTGGAAAACCTGGCGCTGGAACTGGGTAAGCCCCCGAGGAGTGGTTACCGTTCCGATAGCAAATCAGACTACGGATGTTCTTAACTAAACAAGGTGCACCTAATATCCAGATTGGCAACTGAGTCTTAAAATATTTCCCATTTTGGTGTCAGCCAAGAGTCGCTACGCGTGGTGCGAAGGAACAAAGAAGGCGTTTTTCAAGGAAAGTGCGAGGTTAGGCCTTACAACTCTGTGTTATTGACCGCAGCATGGTCTCCAGCCTTGAAGGCTCGCTCCTCCTTTCGAAATAATTTTCCCAAGTAAAGAGCTGAAAACCGACCAGAGGGAATGTTTAATACTTCTGCCGGATAAAATGGATTGCAGGAGAATTTTAAATATTCTGTCAAAAGTCCGGATGATAAGGGCAGATGGGACGGGAGAAATATACTCAGATCGTAGTTGGTTTTGCTGCCCCCTTTCTGGAAGGGTCACTGGGGCGACACTGTCGACTCATACCCCCTCGGCTGAGACCTTGGGTGTACTGCGAGCAGCAAGTTTTACGAAAAGTTTTTCGGGAACCTTCCACTACGGCAAGATTAGAGCCCCCTATCGGGGAGCGGCAAGCAACATTCAAGACGTTGGGCGTGTCTGCAGAGCAAAGGTCTACAAGAGCATTCAGTCAGGTGGGAAAAGCAGCCATCTTTTCAGGCTGAAGTTGGCGGGAGAACTCACGAAACCTGTTTAAATCACCGCTTACCATGAACACAGAAGATTCCGGGTGATTCAACAAACTGGAGAAACCAGTGCTAGGGGCTTCATCCAAGTCAAAACAATACAGCTCCGCAAACTCTACAGCACCATTTTGAGTGAAAAACAGAAGTACATAACAATCATACCTTTGACAGTGAGTCCTCGTCACTATCCAGCCCAAAGGTAGTCAAAATAAAGACAAGCATCCACACAAAGGGAACAGTTGACCAAAAAGAATAGATAGAAAGTACCTGACCTGTGGTCCAAAAAATAGAATAAATTCTCCACGCCTACTCAGGCCAAACAGACAACTCCCTGAGCGTGGAGCCAGAAAATTCAGCGTTAACGACCTGAACATCTACGATCCGTCAGAGTGAGTGAGAAAGTGAAACCAAACCGCAGTAAGACAAACTGCCTCAAGCCACTGCGACTCACTACCATACTGAATATCCACAAAGTTATCCCACAAAGAAGGCGCGACCAAGGAAGTAAAAAGTAAATGCCTCGATCTTAGAAAGAATGACGACCACAAAACAGTATCAGCGAGAGTAATTTGGTAAAAGGTGGTCCAAAATCCGCAGCAATATATAGGGGTAAAAGACGAGAAAATTTATGTCATTCATGACGTGATACGACTTCAACCGACGGTTGATTTCTGCCAGTTGAAATACGCACGTCTGAATACTCTGCCTGCCTACCCTTGGACCTCAGCTCCTCTAGCCAGCCTCGTATCCGGTGTCGCTCTTTTACCTAAACGTCGTAGATGTTGTTGTGCGATCGCCTGGAACTTTAGCCTTTACGCGCAATGAACAAACGGATGTTCGCAACTTTAGAACCCGGAACTGACGAACTTTGACAAGTCCGATCCATCAAGAAACGAACGTCCATACTAATTACTGCGGCATCTGAACATGGCATGATAATAAGTCAGAACTTTGCGAATCGTACTTGGCTGTACACGGTCCCAGGCTGATCATAACAATGGGACAGAATCAACGTTGCTGAACGACCGAGAACCAAATGTCGAAACTGTTCGTTGAGAGAGAGGAAATTGAAGCAGTCAAACAAGAGTGGAGAAAGGGAAGTTACAACCACTTCCAATGAACTAACTGAACTTGGTGAACCTTTTCCCTGTATACAACCCACTGCAGAGCGCCTATGGCGGTACCGCTTCTCCCAGAAAAGTCCTTCGACTTTCATTACGGATGATGTTTGCTACCCGACTCCTCAGTGGGATCCACTTCGCCGTCCATACAAGTTCACATTCAAATCAAGGATCAACTGGCACACAAATGGGCAACAATCCCTGTTAGCACAAAGTGAGTTACTTTGCCGTCAAATTTCGAGTACATACCGACATTTTATGTGATTTGACCACTCAGCTACCTGATTAGTTGTCGAGTTGTGAGAAGAAACTTGTTGATGTGTTGTCAACCCCCCCAACCAATCACCGTTGTCGCGCAATGGACACATGCGCTTAACGCACTTATGCAACGCAGTGTTGGATTGCGCATTAGCAAAGGAACACTTCACACGTAGATAGTGCGGTTGTCAGCGCACCGCGGGGCTTAAGTTCGCAACAGATGTGAGTGTAACTGTCCGTTTCGTTTCAAAAAACGTGCACACTCCTTTATTTGCGGATTTGCTATTATAGTGCTATAGCAGCACATACGCAGTATCAAAAGAAGCATCAAAAGCTGTGTGCAGGCAAAACTCATGGTAAGTGGAATAATCCGCTGGTTAACAAGGTGAACTGCGAAATTGTTTCCAGTAACGATACAATGAATAACAATTTTGCCAATTGAAGTATCGCATTCGATGGCCTTCTTGTGTGTGTATATTTCGTGCCCTCGAAATACCGAACGATGCTGTCAACAAATGATCCACTCAGCGTTATTCGTACAGTAAAGTGGCCACCGTGAATGCATTATCCTGTATAACCCGTTCATCTCCGTTCGGTTTCACCAAATTGCACGGCTGTCACGCTAATTGACGTTCTGTTATTTTTTCATATCAAGCGATATAGGACTGAGGAAAACGCCTGCCACTGGAAACTTTTGGAAGGGCTGATTATCAATCAATGAATTAACCGTTTTTTATTGTATTGTTTTGACGGCTTCACTAAGTGATCAAGCATTTCAGCAGCGACAGAAAAAGTAAACTGACTGCTGCCCCTTTGAACGGATGAATTTCACACAACTGCAACAAGGGCAAAATAATTCGCTGTATGGTTGCATAGACATTTACGTTGGACGGTATAAATCCAAATTCCCAAAGTTTCCTGTGATGCTAATGGTATTCAAATAATTCGTTGTATGCGGGAAGCTCAGTGTAAATTGGAGCCCCATAAATGTGAACAGGCCAAACGATCCATTGCTCATTTGGCTGCGATGAACGAAAATTGAAGAGAGACAGTCAAAACGTTTGTACTTCCCTGGCACATGCCAGAAGTGCAAGGAAAGTTCTGCATTGTGGAACCGCTATCAGAGGGACAGTAAAATACGGTAGATTCGAGATGGACCGACAAAGAACCATAGCGTTCCGTCGCCTATCGTCCGGTTTTGGCGGTCTTGCGCAGTTTTCCATAAATATTGCTCCAACCACAAATGCGGTTTTTAAACGCCACACCTGTTTGTATGCGTATTTAGATGGGCTTCGTCCCTCACTTTTTCCGTTGCAATTGAACAGTTGCAATTTCCCAATAACGCTACTGAAAATACGTACATCCTTTTTCGTACTTGTTGTATATCATCACGCTTCTTATATATACATGTATATTCTTTCAGGAAAGCGCCTAATATCTCATTGCTTTTTGTTATGTTTCGCAATTACGTGACCAATACAAAAGTTTCCACGCCCCAATGTTACAGATCCCGCAAACAACATGGAAGAGGACGGGGAACATCCGCTGGTAGAAAGAAATAATGCAACATGGAATACAAAAAGGTTGTGCACATATAAATCGCATGTTTCATTTGATCAATCCTTTTTTAATGCCTTTCTACTTACTCATATTGTTAATTTTTTTGGTTAGGATGGAAAAGTTGGGGAGTATTGTAATTGTAGACCCAGCGAATAAACGAAACTTGGATACTCGGCGAAAAGTAGACAAATATTTATTCAGTTCTTAAGACATGCCAAACCGCAGCCCAGTTTGGCGCTTCTAGCTGTGTTTAACAACCTTCAACGGAGTCGCCGAATATTCCAGCTGGCAAGCCCAAACATAACGCCACTTGGGCATATATTGGGCAGTGCTCTCTGAGAACATCATAAGAATAAGTAAAATTCGTTCAGGTGGTTTATTCTGTAGGTCCCAATAAAATTTACTTCAAACGTGTCTGCAGCCAAAACCACCCATAATATTTCGAAACTTATATCGTCTGTTGCAGAATAGTTATATGCACATATACGAATAAATAGACGTGTGTGTACATAATGCGAATGTTCGACGTTCATCACAGGTGGTACGAAGGATAAGGGATAAGAAATAAACATTGATGTTTTCCCATTAAGCTCTCTATTTTACTGAGCCACGGCTTGTTTCAACCCCACGGGCTCTTCCTCGTCCGTCGAAAACACTTAAAAGCCATCATCAGCTTAGCAGGTCACGATAATCCCACTAATTTTTTCATTGTTGCCCGGCCGCTTTGCTGCTGTAGATCCAACTGGCGTAATAATTCCTCTCTAATTTGGTCGTATCGGCCCCTTTGCCCAGCAGAACGTGCCCACCCACAACCTGGCCTTTGGCTCTCAGTTTACCCGGAATCAAACCGAGAGATAATCAAAGACCTTGAGATCTAATTGACGTGCCGAAGCTCCCACTGGCCTCGGGAGGTTGGGGTTTGAAACTGTGTACCTCATCTGCTCCAAACCTATCCTGCAGCTCTCCATACTAACGTCCAGGATCAAAAGCGCATCGGCGTCTACTTGACCGGTGCTCACCCATTCTAACGGCCCACCCAACAGAACTCGGGTCGCGTCATGCGATCGTCCGACAGTCTTTAAAATTTTCACGAAACCTTTTATATTCTGAATTGGGTGCAAGTATAGTACGATTTTTTATGTCCTCCTTTGCCCTACTGTTGCAGTAATGCGGTAAATTTAACAGATGTTGCACGTCGCCCTCCATTTTTGAGTCTACACAGATATGGAACTGTCGGATAGGTTTTCAGTGCATTGTAGGTCGTCGTCAAAGATTAAGAGGTCAACTCTAGGTAGGTGCTTACCAACGGAGGCCTTCGGAACTCGGCACGCCATCTCCGCCACGTATTCTTCACTCTCTTCTAACCCGACTCTCTTAGCCGGTCTAAAAACTCTGCCGATTTTTTATTCCAGTCAATCCAGCCATCAATAAGTTGGCAGACTTCTCCCTTCCGTTCCACTGGTTCTAACGAGCGCACAGGTAAATTGTTCTCCTAGTCTTGTGCCAGTTTTGCCGTTTCAAGCTTTTGATGAGCCGCTAAAAGCTGGCTTGCTTGCTTTTCCTGCAATTGTTTAATTTCCTGTTCGCTCCTCCAGCTCGATTATTGAAATACTAACTTTAAACTTATGATAATAATGGTTTATTTCTGAGACTCCTGAAGCGTGCCAAGTGCATGATGAAGTTTTTACAAGCGATAGAATGGACAGACAAATTTCGTGAAACTGTAGAAAGTTACATGACAAAAGCTGGACAAAATGATTCAGAAGGGGGAACAAAGGGGCTAAAGTTGTGATAAGTACCTACACATCAAGAGCTGATTCAAATTGATCCCCGGTGAGTTTGAAAGCCAAGGTCAAATAAGGAGTCTGACTGGTCCAGCTGGGGGCACCTGTAAGCTGACTGATACATATGAGAGTGGCTGGAAATCGGCATAAGAAACTCTGTTGGCGGAAAACGACGGAGAAGAAGTGAGGCGCACCGTATTTGATTAGATAGCAATGAAGCATTGGCACTCTGCCAAAGATGGTCGGCGGACAGGGCACAGAACTCATTGTGAACCAGTGAATTGGCAACGCAAGACTTAAAGGGGGATCAGATGACAAAAGCGACTTCGAAGGATTGGATTCGGTAGACGTGAGGGACAGATGCAGAAGGAGTATGCGCATTTCGTGATGGTCAGCCAGATGATAGCAAGAGAACTGGCCGGTGAGGAAAGCGAAAGCAAACTTACGTACATGTATATATGTACATATATATATATATACACGACGAGCAGGGGCAATAACAGTGGAGTCCTAGAAAAAAATCAGTTGTTGAAAGAGGCAGGTGAGGTTAGATCGAATGAGTATGGAATCAATTTGGGAATATCCCGGTAAATTTTCTTCGTGAGAGGTGAACATGGCGAATCAACAGAGAGAGAGAAAGAGAATTCGGAAGCATAAAAGTGATGACGACTGTGAACAGCAGAGCGTAAAAGAGGAGAAATGAAGGAAAGCATCGAAGCGGATAGGTAAGAATGGATCTAATAACCTGATTACAGCGGCTGGGATATGTGGTGGCGACCGAAAATGGGAGAAGCAATAATCAATGGACTTACATTATTCGGTGAGAAGATGATAGCGACGGAAGTGTCTGGGCAGCGCAGAGCGAATAAAGGTGCACAGAGTAGAAAGGTACCTGGGAGGTGAGACTGTCTGCGGTGCAGGGACGCAGCAGCTTTGACGGTGAACAGTGTAGGAGAGAAATAAGCAAGAGGAGTACCAAAGAAATCGGGTACTGATAGGTCAAAAGGATTGAAACAGTGAGTGAAAAGCATTACTTAACAATGATTTTACATTAGGTGGAAAGTAGAAAGGCAGAACAGTCTGAAAGGCACACAAAAAGTGCTTGTGGCGGGCTATAAACGAAGCGGTAGATGAAAGCACGGACCGAAAAGATAGGCGAGGCGTGACCAGTCAGATGGTTTTACTACAGGTGAAACACGAAGAAGGCTGAGAAGGAAGAAGCACCAGGACAGGTAAACATGCGGATGAACACAGGGTACGAGAAATGAATGCGCGTCGGAGTTGGGGATATGGAACTAAAGAGCTGCGCGCCCGCAGGCGATTGTACCAGTGGATGCAGCTGGAGGATGCTAATCGGGGCACTGCCCAGTGGAAAGACCCACAGAGGAATCGCGGAGTCAGGCAAGGAAAATATAGTGGTGGTGGTTAGATAACAAATGTGACTGTGGGAGATGCAAGGTTTGGAACGGCTAGTTCTAATATGGGAATGGGTCATGGGTAAGGGTGTGACTGGTGCTTAATAGCATTAAGCATAGGAAGGGAGAACGAGGGAGGATTTGACAGAAAAGTAAACTGTGGGGCACGAGAAAGTGATCAGTCAGCTATATTAGCAAAGGGTAACACCAAGCGGATAGAGACCACGAGCCAACAATGACGACGTGGGTGGAAAAAGAAATACTGGCGGTTGCTGGCAGCCTAAGGTAGGCAAGACTATAGTGACGTGCAATGAGAGGTGACACGGTGAGAGTCGATAGTAGCTAGGACAGAATGGGTCGGTGTGTATACCGTGGAAGGAGGACAAAAATGGGAGTGATATGAGTGATGGCAAGAGCAGTAGGTGGGCGTACCCTGGCGGAACAAGGATGGTTGGAGCATGCGGTCTGCAGCCGACAGCATTGGAGCGGGCGATCCGCAACCAGTGCTAGTTGGTGGGGCTGGCCGTGAGCTGGACACCCAACCTGAAAAAAACTTCGAGATGAAAACAGGGGGTGTGATCCACCGGCCTAATTGCGCTTGCACATCATTGCAGATGGCCTGCAAGCCCGATGTGCACCAGCCAAAGAGGTGGATCTGACCGCGCCTCGAGTCTTTGGGAGTGGCACCAGTGTCCATTGACGGTTACACATGTGTGGCGTAGTTCAACCATGAAAGTTTAAGATCCGCGATCAGATGACCGGATTGCGAGGGGTCTAAGAGGGCGGAGCCAGCGGTTGTAAAGCGGCCATGAGCAGCGTTATCCTGGAGAGTGTAACAAAGTTGAGGGCGAAATGCATACAATGGAAGAACTGAAAAGGGTAAAAATATGAAAAAGGCAGTCCGATTGTGCCCCTGCTGTAGATTAACGGTTATTGGATGCATATAGAAGCCAATAAAGGACAAAAAGTAAGGGTGACTGAGGCTGTGGGAGAAAGGGGAAGCAAGGTGTATGAAAATAATGGCATTTAAATTCCGTTTTTTCATTACGGGAACGGCCGTAGCTAGTAAAGCGTCGAGAATTTAGTTAGATAGCTGAAACTGTCCATCGTCGATTGCTCGCTCAATTGGCGGGGGTGAGGTCTGCGGAGTTGGTCTTAGAAGTCGAGGCCCCTCTCGTACGCTATATTTTCATCTATGCACATATTAGAAAACTGGATGGCTCAGGTGACGCTGAGATACGGGATGAGTGCTGGTAGAAATTGGGACTTGGTTTGTGAAGCCCGAATAGTGATGGGTAAATTGTTCCAGAACTTGGAGTAGACAAAAGGGAAAAAGTATGGCGGTATGGCTGATTTAGCTGTGCTAGAAGGGACAGTAAGAGGCCCGTGCCGAAGTGAGTAAGGAGTTTCACAGGAAGAGCAAACCGTGTTATAGGAAAAAGACCGGCTATGGAGCAGGTTAAAAAAGAAGACGGAGCTAGGTCTTAAGCGGCGGAGCCAGAGTGGAGCAAGATTCTGATGTAGGTATCTTTCTCTATAGTCTAAAATCGGGGGCCAGACGAGTAGTTGTTCGGTAGTACGCCTTTGTATGCTTTCTAGCGCAACCCCGTCAAACTTTGTAACGTTAGAAAGTAGAACTGAGTCGTATACAGGCAAACGAATGATGTGGGATTTGTAGATGGTGTGATACCGTCCAGAAGACGAACGGAGCGGAAGACGAGGGACAAACTCCTTCTATCCTTGGCCGCTTGGACGGCGGCGTGACCAGAGAAGTTGAAGGAGTAGGAGTAGCCGAGGCCCAAATCGCGGATGGTGGGTCGGCTGGCTATTGGGGACCCACCAAGAGTAAAGGATTCAGGTGGCAATTGGAATTTGAAGTTAGAATCTAGCAGTTACCAGGGGCAAAACTCATCATACAGGAGTGACTCCAGCGGTCAAGAACGGCGAGGTCACCTAAAATGTTGAGAAGAGTAGGAGTACCATCTTTAAAATTGAAACAGTAGACTATTTCTACATCATCTGCAAACAAAAGCGCCGTGCCATGGTGTGCTACTTTCGGTGCCTTAATATTATACATTAGAGGTAGGAGAAGATCCAGTACACTGCCCTGTATAACGCCACTTGTAACAGGTTTCAGAGTAGACGTGTGTCTGTTGGCGAGGTCCACTTGATAACATTGAGTGAGATAAGAATGCAGCCAAGAAACCAGTGGGCTGGCAGTGCCAAATGAACGCTATTTAGCGACGATATGTGGGTATGGTACACGGTCAAAGGCCCTCGACGGATCTAGATAGAATATTACTAAGCCGACCGGAACCATTAACCCTGGAGCCGTGAACAGAAAAACCACTCATTGAAACTTGCTAAGTATCCTGAGCTTCCTGGCCTGATCCACTTCCAGTCCCGTCCAAATACCGTCGTTCTTGATATTCCTTGTATTTGCCGTGTAACAGTACTGTGCCGACCGAAACGTACGATTCTTGTAGAAGGTGAAGTCTGCCCAGCGATTCACCGATCGATCCACCGAATAACTAACTTCATGCTTTCCAGATGGCGCCTCGGAACCCCAAAGCAACGCGTAGCCCAAGCCGATGCGGGGCCAAAATCAAAACAAGATTGCTCCGCAAACTCTACGGTACCATTTTGAGTGAAAAACAGAAGTACATAACAATCATACCTTTGACAGTGAGTCCTCGTCACTATCCAGCCCAAAGGTAGTCAAAATAAAGACAAGCATCCACACAAAGGGAACAGTTGACCAAAAAGAATAGATAGAAAGTACCTGACCTGTGATCCAAAAAATAGAATAAATTCTCCACGCCTACTTAGGCCAAACAGACAACTCCCTGAGCGTGGAGCCAGAAAATTCAGCGTTAACGACCTGAACATCTACGATCCGTCAGAGTGAGTGAGAAAGTGAAACCAAACCGCAGTAAGACAAACTGCCTCAAGCCACTGCGACTCACTACCATACTGAATATCCACAAAGTTATCCCACAAAGAAGGCGCGACCAAGGAAGTAAAAAGTAAATGCCTCGATCTTAGAAAGAATGACGACCACAAAACAGTATCAGCGAGAGTAAGTTGAGAAAAAGTGATCGGAACTTCTCAACTGAAATTGATAATTGTAACGGTTGAGAATTTCCCAATCGTTCTCGATGCTCTAGCTTATCTTTAGGTTTGTTCGTTATTCTGAGCAAGCCGTTTGAACTCAGCAGTGCAGTCCTTACCTTTCAAAGTATCGTGCAGTAGGCTACCCGTAGGTAAGAAAACGTCTATGTATATCTAGCTAATATCGTGGTAACTATTTCCCAGAGCATGGTCAGGATGCGGACACTTTTCGAAAAGCTTAGCCAGCTTGAGGTTACCATCAATATGGTGGAATGTGAATTACGTCTGTCTGATATCACCTTCATGGGACATTCTATTTCACCCTTGGGTATCCGCTCCCTGCCACATAAGTTTCCGCTATCCTCGACTATCTTGAACCTAAATCTTTTCGCCAGTTGCGTTAGTTTGCCAGCCTGGCGCACTTCTACCCCTGGTTCATTCCCCGCTGTAAGATCCCCTTGGGCAACGCGTAGCCAAATTCGAAACGGATTCCGAAACCAGAACTCGATTATCCTTAAGTTCTATTTTACTAGATTAACTAATGAACAATGACATAAAACAAATACGAACCTCAACTACGCGATCACACCGACTCAGAAAACGAGAACCAAATTGCGGCATGCGAGAAAGGGGCACGTGCGTCACGCAGGTCCAGAATAGGATGTGACAGAGTGGCGCGTTGGACTCGAACAAACAAACGTTGGTTTATGAAAACATACGGTGCATAAAACTAATCCAATAATGTATATGAGTGAGTGATGTTAAGGAAACATGAAATTACTGTGTTCATGGGGGGACTTTCAACGACCGGTCGTTACACCGCCCACCAAAATCCTCCCGGATCCTGGCAGAGTCAAAGGTTTGGAATAAAGGTACTGATTCTCCCTACCTACCTAGACCTTGGTGTCAGTGCTCGTACCTAATACTTCTTACGTCAACATTCTAATCGCCATCGCACTTGATCTGGTGGCCACACTGACGCGGTGTTTCTCTGCATCGTCCTTGCGAACAAATGATTGATGGCGGGCGTGAAGAAGAAACGGGTGTTGTCCTCGGGACAGCAGTCGTGCATTGGCTGCGTGTGTTTGTGTGAGTGTGCTTGTGGGAGTCCTGGGTGAGGCCGCACCCTGGTATATGGGCGAATAATGACGACTACCACCTACGAGAGGTATCTTCCATAATGCCAGTGATAAACGAGTAACGGTCATCTCTGCGGCGTGTTTGACGGCGGTCATGAAGTATAAACGTGTATCGTGTGCGTGTGTGTCTGGGTGTATGATAGTTCAATACGTCAGTGTGTCGTGGACGCCCACATAAACTGGAGGTGCTTTAACCACCACAAAGACGGATGAGGAATAGTCTACCGGGTCTCTGCGCTATCGGCTTCTCTGCTTCCACTCTCCAGGAGGCTGATACTGAGTACGTCGCGGGTTAGCTTTCAATTGACTGTCTTCACCTTCACAGTTCTCATCACTTAGCCAGAGTTTTTGATGGTTTCCATAACCAGGCCCAAAGGCCAGGTGCTGAAATGAGCGTGTTTGTCCGCGATCACCACTACATCCCCTAACTCGAACGGTCTTGCTTTGATCAATCAATTCTGTCGACCTAGCAGAGCCTGCAGGTACTCCCGCAGTCATCGCCTCCAAAAAACCTTGGCAGGATAGTTTGCCTGCCTCCATCCATGGAAGTAGCTCCCACGAAGGTTTGTCGGTCCTTGGAAACCCTCTTTCGACCTTGACGTCAATCAGTCGTTGGAGGTTAGTGCCAGAGGAGTTGGGTCACCGTTCGTTACTGGAACCAGTGGGTGTTTGTTCAGAATTCTCTCTACCTCGGTCATGACGGTTCTCGAAGTTTCGTCGTCGGGCAGCTGTTGCCCAATGATCGACAGCAATATTCGCCTGGTGGACCGGATCAGGTTTTCCCATTTGCCACCGCGATGACTGGCCTGTGTGGGATTGAAGGGTCATCGTATGCCATAGGCCACGGTTCGATTCTGCGGCTCGTCGCTGTCCATGCTTTTTGCCATAGCTGCAGGTCCCGATGAGCGCCCACGAAGTTCGACCCATTGTCAGAGTATATATCTGCCGGTATACCTCTTCGGTTGATGAAGCTCTGCAAGGCCCGGAAAAGGGAGTCAGTTGTCATCGAATGCGTAAATCCTAAGTGCACCGCATATGGCTTCATGCACATCATGATGCTTCGGTGTCTTTTCTTCAACTCCTTCCCACACTTGGTCCACATAGGCTCGAAATGGTCCAGCCCGGTATCACTGAACGGCCATCAAGCCAGAGTCACTCTACTTTCTGGCAGTGGGGGCATGTGCTGTTTTCCCGCTGTGGCTTTGCGTCTGCTACATTGCACACAACCTCGGATTACGCGTTTTACAGTAGCTCTCTCTCTCAACAACCAAAGGCTCTTTCGAATGACGCTTGTCACGTGACTTTCCCCGGCATGTCCCTCCACAGCGTGGATGTGCCGAGTCATTAGCTCTATCCCAGGTTGCCCAGCCGGCAGCGATATGGGATATTCCATGTCAGAGCTCAAATGGGAGTCGGTCAGCCTACCATCTACCCGTAGTAGTCCAATATTTAGTTTGGGGTTTAAATGCACCAAGTTGCCTTCAGGAGATGATATTATTTTGTCAATTGGCCCCACTTCTTCCGCCCTCTCGATTTCTCGGGTGGGAGCCTCCCGTTGTGTCATCTTGAATAAGTCATGTTCTGCGGCTCGTAGTTCATCAAGGCCTATTGGACCCACTCGCATCCGGCTGGAGGGGCGGACCCCCTTCATGACCAGCAAATGTCCCTCGAACCTTTCCAGCCAAACTAGTGAAAGGAGTGCCTTCATCCAGGAGTAAAACCTGACCAATAGTGACAAAATGAACGTCGCTTTGAAGAGAGCGGCCGTTATCACTGCGCCCTTGATCTCCAGTTCCAATTCCAGGAGAGGGTTTAGTTCGTACACGGTCCAGTCCTTTTTGGGCATTTGCAAAAATGTCGGTCCTCCCGTCCACGTGCCAAGTTACCGGAAGTTGGTCGCACTTCGGGAGTACAGATCGGCTGGTTCGCCGCCAGACTTGTCATGTCTCCACTAGTTCACGGCCGTTTCGTCGTGGACGATCATGAGCTGGTTGGCAACGAAGGTACTAAGCCGGCCCCTGAGGTTGTTGATGTGGTACAGCACTATCGCCGAGTCCCTCCGAAACTAGCTGACCAAATGCAGGAGTCGAGATATCTCTTCACCGCTTGTAACGCCCCGACTGCTAACAAGCTGTTCTGAGTTCAAGGTGCGGGGTCAAAGCCGACTTCAGTGGGGCAGTGCGGGCCTTGGAAAACAGGATCCTCGTAGCATGTTGTCCATCTCCCGTGCACCATCCTCCGTACACCACGGCTTCGTAACCCACTTCGCATGCTTCAGAAAAGACGTGTAGTTCTCCTGTCCGTGTTGTATGACCAAGAGTCAAACAACGTGGAATCATTATGTCCCCTGATTTCTTCAAGGTGTTCAAAAATTCTTCCCAGTCTAGCCGGTCCTCTAGGTCCAGTGACTGGTCCCAATCAACTTTCTTACGGCAGAGCCGCTGTGGCAAGATCTTTCCGGGTAGCAGCCAGGGTGAAACAAAACCGAGCGGGTCGAACGGACTGGAGACAGCGGATAGTATGCCTCGACGGGTTACTGGCAGCTCCGGAACGTTTAGCTTGAAAACAAAGTCGTCCGTCTCCGCATTTCATTGTGCTCCTAGCGTGCGTTCGATGGGGAGCGAAGGGCCGTTCAGATCTCGAACCATTTTGGTCTTCTCATGGTGCGGAATGACTTTGAGCACTTCCGAAGAGTTCGACATTCATTTCATTAGATGGAAGCCGCCCTCTTCTAGCAATCTTGTCAGGCCTCTGAACTGCGCTGAGGCCGAGTCTACGTCATCGAATGACCGAAAGTAGTCGTCAACGTAGAAACTTCTGCTGACGCTACCTACCACCGACCGATGGACCAGATCTCCATGTTTGTTGGCAGCTTCCAGAAGGGCGTAGTTTGCGAACAATGGTGACCATATGGCTCCGAAGGGGTGGACGGTCATCCTACAATTTAACACCGCGTTGTCCCTGTCGTTCTATTCCCACCACAGGAAACGCAACGCATCCCGTTCTCCTACCGGTATTTTCATCTGGTAAAACATTTCCCCAATGCCGGCGGACAAGGCCACTCTGCCCACTCTGAAACAGCACAAAACCTGGATTAGTGGCGTGGTCCAGTCAGGCCCTTGTAGCAGGCGATCGTTTAACGACTTGCCCTGGAACCTGGCCGCACAGTCGAAAACCACCCGCAGTTTTTCGGGTTTCTTGGAGTTGATAACCGGGTGTTGAGGTAGATACCAGATCAGCTTTCGGCCTCCGGTGTTTGCAGGCACCTTTTCAACGTAGCCGAAGGCTTTGTTTCGTTTCACTACTTCTGCGTACCGTTCCCACAGATCCTGGCCTCGAACTCAGCGTTCTTTCAGTCGCAGTGGTCGTTGGAGAACATAGTTTCTGTTATCAGTCCAAGGGTCAGCAGATGTGCGCCATGGGTGGGAAACCTCGAACTATCTTTTCGGGCCTCTAGTGCCTTGCCGCACCGTTTGTAAAGCGAAATGGTCCTCTTGAGACAACGATGGTCTTTCGTCTCCAATGTCATGAAACTCCTTTTCATACAGTCGCCGCAGGTGGTACCCTTTGCGGTCCGTTTCGGCGGATAAATAATTCACGGGACCATGTCCCCTACTGGACCATATAACATCCATCCCAGAGCTGTGCGTACGGCATAAGGTGTCTGGCTGTTGCCCACTCTCTGGCCAAGCGCCCAATGTGCTCCGGCACGTTGCAGTCGATGAGGAGATCCACTTCGTCGTCCCCACAGTCTACAACGGTTACATCCTGCAGGTGGGACCACCCAGTTGAAATTGCGTTCACCGACCCTGGTGTTCGAATGGGGAGATCTGCTAATGTAAATGCTTCCGTCGATTCAATTTGCCCGTTAGTATCTAAGAAAACGAGCTGTAACCTCAACAGGCCGGCGGTCCTCACTTGTGTTCCTCCCAATGTGCTCACGGCTCACGATTTCGCACGTTTGGCGAGCCGGTGTTTGTCGGCGAGCAGCTCCTTCGCCAGGATAGTGTCCGATCCACTGCTACCGAAGGCCAACGCTTTGGCCGCCCCAGTTAAAATCATCACTTCTACGGCAACTACTCCTAAACTCACTGGTTTACTGGCCGACCGTGACATTGAACAAATCACACTAGGCTTGGTGTTCGCCTCTGGTGTAGTTTCTTCCGCCCGGTGCAACGATTGGTGGTGTCTGCCGGCGCAACTTTCGTGGCCACTTCTGGCCCTCGTTCTACAAGCTGTCGCCCGGTGCTTGGTGTTGAGGCATATAAAGCACTCTTCTGTCGTCCTCGTCACTCCCCAACAATCGTCTATTGGGGCTCTGACGAATTTCGGGCATTCTAGTAGCCCATGGCTAGCGTCACTAGACATGCAACTTGGATGCGCTACAGCCTCGCGTGAAGTGGCGTGTGCTAGGGATTAGGCTGATATTTCGGCTGTTTCCGTGCAGGGGTTTGAGCCTGGTTAGTATTGGTTTGTTTACTTGGTTACCGTCCCGGATGAATCAGCAAAATCTGCTGTCGGCTATCTTGGTTTGCCTGTCCAAGTATTCGGTCAAGTCTTCGAAGTTAGCTTTACGGTCGCTCCTGCTTATACGTTCCGCTTCTTCCGCCCACTGACCCTGCAGTTCGGGAGAGAGGAAACGAACTGCGTTCTCCAGTGCATGCATTCCATCGAGGTCAGCCCTGTAACCTAGGTGGTCGAGGGCTATTGAACAGTTCTGCATTTTGATCACTAGCTCGGCCATTGCATGGTACACTAATCGATTGCTTCTCTTGCTTGGCCTCGACAGTAATGAGTCAGATAGAGGAGCCTTTGCCAGGGGTCACCAATCTTGTCCTTGACGAAAGTTTCAAACTGCCTGATGAACTTGCAGTAGTGTTCAGATCGTCCGTCAAAAGTGTAACTATTATTCTGAATGTGAGTAAAGCGCAGCCAATTCAAACGAATCCCAAAACCAGAATAGGACTGATTCGTAGTTTCTACGGTACTCAACTTTACGGTCACAACGTCTAGCAACGAGGACCAGAGTTCGACAAAGGACAATGTCAGGTACCACCGTCACGGCAGTCCAAGTTTGAATCAAAATTATGCCACTTCACGTGAGCGAAATAAAAACAAATGTAGTGATTGACGCATGTTGTACTTGTTCGAAGGTCAATAAGATAAAGAGCATAGTCTCAAAAATACAAATGTGACCATGGCTAGGGAGGACTTCTACACATTACTTTACGCCGTCCACCAAATCCTCCCATTGAGCGGTCAACATCCAAGGAGTAATTAGTGGTACTGCTTCGCCCTAACCTACATAGACCCTTAAGTCAGTGCATACGTCAGTCGCCATAGGCTTCGTCTATCGTTGGCCAGTCGCACACACGCTTGCAGGTTTTCTTGAGGTTATGCTCCATACCTCGATATCTTGGAGTTTCGTCTGAGGATGATACGACATTATCCGTAAATGAAAACAGGACTTTGGCTTGATCAGGCTGGGTAGACGGATTACGGAATTTGGAGGAAGAGGCTTCCCGAACAAGAGTAAAGCGCGTGGCAAGATGAATACTGAGAATTCTTGATGAAGAATCGAGACGGCTGCAGGGTACTCGAAAGTCAGGGGCTAAACGTGTGATGTTATCAGTTTAGAAGTATGTTTGACTCAAAACTTATATCTACTTGAACACAGGTTGGATAATATTACAAATAAAAGGCCCCGGAAATAGAGGTATTTCTACAAAAGGTCGACAAGCGCTTGTTCAGGAGTTTCTTCTACTTCACTAACAATGTCGTGTCATGTGACAAATTAGGGTTTCGACAACTAACTCCATTGTAAGTCATGGACTCCGTGTGAAATTAGACACGAATATACTTCACAGACTGTGCAAAGTGTTGGGACCTACAGTAGAACACATGAGGGGTAAATAAATAATTTCAGCTTCAGTTGGTGGTAGTACACTTGATTCTAGTTTGATCTGTAAAGTCGGCTTCGCCCGCATCACTGTCACCTTCAAGCAGACATATGTTACGGATATCTCGCAGCACTTCTCCTTTTTCGTTCTCACCGCCACCGTGCGCACGATGCCATCGATTTGTGCACGGCAGTCCTTGACCACTCTAATCGGCCAATCGTCTTTATGTAAGTGTCTCTCCACGAGGATGACCACATCGCCACTTCTGAACGACCTCTCTCTGGAGATCCACTTTTGCCGAAGATGCATTGTCGGTAAGTACTCCCTCGTCCATCGTTTCCAGAAAGCCTGTGCTAGGTGGTTCACTTGTCTCCTTCCTACGATGTACTTTACACGTAGGGCTTTCGGTGTGATTGCTCCTACGCTTGACCGCAATAATAACAGATCGTTGGGAGTGAGCGCCGGTTCGCCTTCCGGGTCTGGGACGACCGGCACCAGGGGTCTGTTCTTCAATATGCTTTCTACTTTTGTTAGTAAAGTAGTCAGCGTCTCTTCATAGAGGTTTTGTTGTGAGGTCAGGGCCGTGAGTATCTTCCTAGTCAATCGTATCAGCCTTTCCCAAACGCCACCACGATGACTGACATAAGGTGGGTTGAAGTGCCTTTCTATCCCCTTTGCTACGGTCTTGTTTTGTATTTTGGCGTGATCCAGGCGGTTCCGCCATTTTTCTAACTCCTTATGAGCTCCAACGAAGTTCGAGCCATTATCTGAGTATACTTTCTTAGGGACGCTCCGCCTCGCGATGAACCTATGAAAGGCCATTAGAAATGAATCGGTGGTCATATTATGCACTACTTCAAGATGGAATGTTGTGGATTGTAAACATGTTATCAAGCAGCCATACCTCTTTTGGGTGCTCCTTTGATGTCGTACAAGTAACGGGCCAAAGCAGCCGACGCCAATTTCCACGAACGGGCACCATCCCGGTTGAGCCCTCACGGCCAGAAGGGGACCATCATTTGCTGGCCTGCTACCGCTCTCCGAAGACGACAAATGATGCAGTTGCCTATGACGAGCTTGACCGTCGCTGGTCCCTTTGTCACCCGAAATCGTCGGCGTATATTGTCCAATTGGTGGTTCAAACCTGCGTGTCCCTCTTCCCGATGTACATGGTCTATCAGGCTTCTCGTTATGTGGTGGTCATCAGGGATTATTATGGGGTGTTTCATTTCGTACTCTAGATTTGAATTCGTCGGCCGCCCTGCGACTCTCGGTAGTCCGTTGGCTCGCGTAGGGTTTGGCCTTCAGATACTGCTGCACAACAGCCTGCTCACTTTGGTGTTATCATCTATCCTAGCTAGCTCGCGGGTCCTAAACGGGAATGCGTCTAGTTATAGTAGGCGTAGAACGTCGAGTACGGCTTGGTTCAGCTCGCCCGGTAGTATCGTTTCCACATTTATTGTGTTCTGCGGTCTTGCGCCTTGCATAATCAATAAGAGTACTTTGTATCGTGTCCACCAGACCACAGCTCTTAACATTTTTGTCCAGTTGGGAAATTGGCACAGTTTTTCTATTAGGCTTACGCTTCCCGTGAAGCTTGTAGCCAGTATCAGTCTTTTAGGCTCAATGTCGCCATCATCAAGCTTAGGTACTAATAGCGTTGGCCACATCTCTTCAGCTGCAGTCAGGAAGTCCGGTCCCGTTGTCCACATCTGCAACCTCCCTAGTGTTTTCAGGCCCCCTGAGCAGAAGTCGGCCGGGTTACTGGCGGATTGTACATGGTGCCATTGATCGGTTTTAGTCGACTCGTGGATTATAGTGAGTCTGTTGGCCATGAAGCTGTTAAAACGAGTGTAATGTTGTTTATGTAATGAAGTACCGTGGCTGAGTCCGTCCAAAAGTTTGGTTCCCAGTTTATCCGATCGAAGCATCTCCTAATCAGCGTCGCGGCTTTCACGGCCAGTACTGCTGCCGTCAGTTCCAGCCTTGGAATGGACACCGTTTTCAGTGGAGCCACTCTCGCCTTTGCGGATAGTATCTGGCTGTGCTGCCCACCATTTGCGTCCACCCAGCAGCCGTAAGCAACTATCCCGTAGCCTATTTCTGATGCATCTGAAAGCAAGTGGAGTTGGGCGTCGTTTGTACACCTGATTCCTGCCAAGCGTCTTTGTTTCTTGATCTCGCCAAATTGATCTAGGCTGTGCAACTGGCCGCGCCATCGCTTGTCGTCGTCATCCTGGAGAGGTTCGTCCAAACCCGTCCCTCCCTGGCACAGCGATTGCAGCAAGCACTTTCCCGGTCACGGCCATGGCGAAACGAAACCTAGGGGATCATAGAGGCTTGAGACTGATGATAGGATTCCTCTCCGTGTGGTTGGTCGTTTGGGTAGGTCTAGAGTGAAAACTATTTCGTCACCTCTGGGTTTCCACTGAAGACCAAGCGTGCGCTCCGTTTGTGAAGCGGATTCCGAAAGCTCTCTCGCACACCCCATTTTCTCAGACTTCGGGATAACATATAGCACCTCCTGGCTGTTTGAAGTCCATTTAGTGGGGCTGAACCCTCCGGTCTTTAGAGTGGCGGCCAGTTCGGTCATATATAGAATAGAATTATTTGGGTCGTCAAAGGAACATGGAAAATCGTCCACGCAGAAGTGGTCCTCTGCTCTTCCTAACAGATTGCTGGTGCCACCGAAACGCTTGAGGGTTTCCCGGAGGGCAAAATTAGCACCGAAGGGGGATGATACCGTCCAAAAGGGATGAACGGTCAGCCTGTACTCGTCAGGTGCGCGACTTGCGTCGCTTTCAGGCCACCAGAGAAGACGAAAGGCGTCCCTGTCTTTAACGGGTATCTTTACTTGTAGAAACATTTCACGTATATCCGCGGAGACGGCTACTTTTCCAAGCCGAAAACGACACAAAGCCTCGACTAGTGGTGTTGTCCAGTCTGGGCCCTGTAGTATAAGGTCGTTGAGTGACACCCTGACATTTCGCGGCGCAGTCGAAAACCACCTTGACCTTTCCAGGTTTCTTTGGGTTCACGGCCGGGTGGTGAGGTAGGTACCAACTAAAATTTGCGCTGATAACCGCCGTATCCATTCTTTCTATATAACCCGAGTCTATGTTATGTTGCATCGCTTGCGTGTATCTTACCTTTGATTGCGGTTCTCGAATTGGCCTGGTTTTGAGGAAGCATAATCTTTTCAGAGCCATTTCTCCGCTGTTTGGCATAGGTTTCATGTTGGGTCCCCACGGAACAGGATCTATTACATACTTGGCATTCTCGGCTACAGTCTTCAGGGTTGACCCCTCTACTCGTGATATGACATCTCTATCAAAGTCCATGTCGGCAAGTTCAACGTTATACAGCTGTTGGAATGTCTGTTCGATGTTTGCATCTTCTACCGAAGTGCAGTTGACTTGGATTAGTTTGCCGCATCTTCCATCTGTGCTGCCATACAATGTCCAGCCGTATATAGTGCGTACTGCATAGAGTGCCTTGCGGCTTCCTATTCCTTGATCCAAGACCCAGTGGTCCTCCGGTACACCACAACCGATCAGCAGGTCAGTTTTGTTATTCTGCCACTCCTCGATTGCAACCCCGTCGAGATGCGGCCACTGAGTCAGAATCGATTGCACTGACTGAGGTGCTCTCATTGGCAGATCCTTCATGATGAATGCTTTTAGAGTTTCTGCTCTATCGTTGCTGACCAAGGAAACGAGTTGTAGGTGCAGTTTGGTCGACTGGATGACTTCGGTGCCACTCACTGTGCTCACCGCTAATGAAGATTGATCCCCTCTGATCCCATATCTCTCTGCAAACTCCTTCCTCACCAGAGCGGTATTCGGGCCACTATCTATGAAGGCCAAATCTGTGGCCACTCCTGTTGGGGTCACTACTCCCAAGGCAACTACGCCCCAAACGTACCGGTGTATTGGCAGACCGCGACGTTGAACAAATATCACTGGGCTTGGTACTCGCCTCGGGTAAGGTTATTCCCGCCTGGTGCAGCAGTCGATGGTGTCTGCCTGTGAAGCCCTCGTAACCACATCGGTTCCTTGTCCTACAAGCCGCCGCCCGGTGCTTGGTGTTGAGACATATAAAACACTCTCCTATCATCCTCGCCATTCCCCATCGTTCGTCTATTGTGGCTTTGACGAACTTGGAGCTTCCTTGTAGCCCCTGGCTAGCATCACAGGACCTGCAATTTGGTTGCCCCGTGGCATCGCGTGAAATGGCGTGCGCTTTGGTCCAAGGTTGGTCTTTTGGATGTTCCCGTGCGGGGGTTTGAGCCTGGTTAGTACTGGGCTTGTTTGCCCGGTTGATGTCCCGGATGAGTCGGCCAAATCTGCTGTCGGCTATCTTGGTTTGTCTGTCCAAGTATTCGGTCAGGTCTTCGAAGTTAGCTTCCGTGTAGCTTCGGCTTATCCGTCCTGCTTCTTCCGCCCACCTACCCTGTAGTTCGGGAGAGAGGTGACGGGCTATGCCTTCCAAGGTGTGCATTGCATCTAGGTCAGCCCCGTAACCTAAATGGTCGAGGGCTATTGAGCAGTTCTGCATCTTCATCACCAGGTCGGCCATCGTGTAGACATTGCCCTAGGTTCTCTTTGCCTCTACCATCAAGCTCTCTACTGGGTTACGGGCTACTTTGAAAGGTTGGCCAAACAGGTCCCTCAGAATCTTCCTTGCTCGGGTGTAACCTTGTTCCGGGTCGGGCATGGTACACCCACCAGTAGCTTCCCTTGCTCGGCCTCGACAGTAGTGAGTCAGATAGGGGAGCCTTTGCCCGGGGTCGGTTACGTTATTTTCGACGAACGTCTCGAACTGCTTGACGAACTTGCAGTAGTGCTCAGATCGCCCGTCGAGAACCGTCAGTTCTACACTTGTCAAATCGATCGTTGGTGTTTTATAGTCGGCGACCGGCATGGAGTTTCCTATTTTATTGTGCCCTGATCTATCGGAAAGATCATTGTCGTTGGTCTTATGCTCACGCTCTTTCTACCTACACTTCTGTTCTGCTTCCTGGGCCTGTTGCCTAGCCGATAATAGTTGTTGTTCTAGGTCTAATATCCTCAGCCTAAATAGATCGACATCCTTACAATCCATATTGCCCTAAGCAACACATGAACTGGCACTGACAGGACTAGGCGATCTAACATTAACTAAAGAATCAAATGCACCCGAAACCTCCCCAGAGACTTGCCGTATTACTTCCTGTTCCGATTCCAATGTCTTCGATCCTTTTCTTGACATTTTGCGTGTTTTTCCAAATTGATCTATTGAGTATTGTAACACATGTTTGAGCAATGCGTGGCCAAATTCACAACGGATCCCGAAATCAAAAGGCAATCATCCGTGAGATTCCACCATACTAGATTATTGAATGAACAATGACGCCAAAATGATACAAACCTCAATAATGAGATCACAAGGACTCAACAGCGAGAAACCGAATTGCAGCGTGTGAGCAAGGAGCACGTGCGTCACGCAGGTTCAGAACAAGGATATGACAAAGTGGCGCTCTGGGCGCGACCAAACAACAATTGGTCCATAAAAACAAACGGTGCGTAAAGACACGTCAATAGTGTAGGCAAGTGAGTGATGTTAAGAAAGACACTGAATCGCAAGGGTTTTAGGGGATTTTCCACGACCGGTCCTTACATAAATCACATCCGACGCCAGCTGAGGATCAGATGTTGGAAAGAATTCATCCCACGCCAGTTAGGCAGGATGGTGGGTAGAGTGTCCCAATTTGCACTTCGAAAAGACTTTCGATTTTTAGGACCTTCCTGGTGATGAGGATGAACGGAGAATTCACATTCCCGCCTTCGGAGTTCTTCTTTCCTGGCTGGTTCAGTTTCTTCTCTAGCTCACCTAAGCAGGGTTTCTAATTCTACTGTTCTCAATCTATATATATCATCACTTTTAAATTCGATACCATTGGCCGAAGTAAGTGAAATTGCACTGATAGGACTAGCAGACCCAGCAATATCTAAGGAATCAGTATCACCCAAAAATACCCCAGGAAGTTGCCGTTTACTTCCTGTCCAGCTTCGGTTTGCCTTTGTCCTCTCCTTGCCACTTCTGGTTGATTTCCTCCTGGAGATTGCAGGTTGAGCACTATAACGGTTATTCCGACTGTGAGTGACGCGTAGCAAATTCAAACGAATCCCAAAACCAGAATAGGACTGATTCGTAGTTTCTACGGTACTCAACTTTACGGTCACAACGTCTAGCAACGAGGACCAGAGTTCGACAAAGGTCAATGTCAGGTACCACCGTCACGGCAGTCCAAGTTCGAATCAAAATTATGCCACTTCACGTGAGCAAAATAAAAAGAAAGTTGAAGTGTGGTGATTGACGCATGTTGTACTTGTTCGAAGGTCAATAAGATAAAGAGCATAGTCTCAAAAATATAAATGTGGCCATGGCTAGTGAGGATTTCCACACATGTACGTTACATCACTCCCTCTATTAAATTACGAGCTACCTTGAATGGCCTTCTGAATAGGCCCCCCAAAATCTTCCTTGCCCGTGGGTAGCCTTGTTCCGGGTCGAGCATGGTACACTCACCGATAGCTTCTCTTGCTTGGCCTCGACGGTAATGAGTCAGATAGGGGAGCCTTTGCCAGGGGTCACCAATCTTGTTTTCGACGAAAGTTTCAAACTGCCTGATGAACTTACAGTAGTTTTCAGATCGTCCGTCGAGAGCTGTCAGTTCTGCTCCTGGCGGACTGATCGTTGGTTGCGTCGACGTTTTACATTCGACGGCCGGCGCAGAGTTTCCTATTTTATTTTATCCTGATCTTCTAGACGGGTCGTAGTAGTTGCCCTTTTGCTCACGCTCGTCCTGTCCACACTTATCTTTTGCTCCCTGGGCCTGTTGCATTGCCGATAACGGTTGGTGTCCTGCGTCTGATATCCTCAACTTAAATCGATCGAATTTCTTGCGATCCATATTAGCCTCAGTAATACAGCAGCTAGCACTGACAGGACTAGGTGAAGCAGCATTACTAGAGAATCAGAAGTACCCAAAACCTTCCCAGTGGCTTACCGTATTTTTTCATGTCCGGATTCAAACAGCTTCGATATTTTTCTTGATACAATGCGTATTTTCTCGTTCCAAAGTGATCAACTGAGTATTGAGCGACGCTTTTGAGCAATACGTAGCCAAATTTGAAACTGATCCCAAAACCAGAACTCGCTTATCATTAAGTTCTACGTTACTGGATTATCAAATGAACAATGACACAAAACAGATACGAACCTCAATTATGCGATCATACTGACTGAAAAGACGGGAACCAAATTGCTGCATGCGAGAAAAGGGGAATGTGCGTCACGCAGGTGCAAAATAGAATGTGACAGAGTGGCGCGTTGGACTCGAAAAACAAATGCTGGTTTGTAGTGACCTCGATCGTTTTGAGAAGATGACTATTTTCTGGACACCATTTTGGATCTATTTTCTCTACGATCTTTTCTGACGTTTGACATCGACCTTATAGTGTTCTCCGGTTGTGTACGTTTTACTGGACTGACTTTTCCGAGGTTTCCGTCGATCTCGTTTTAAATATACTTGCCGACCCCGCCTTACTCAGCTTCAACCCTTTTGGGTTCCCTGCAAAATCCTTGACCAGCTTGCTGATGTTTAATACAGTAGTCGATACGCGGTCTGGATAGTTACATCATGCGACCTCTGCTCTGACGACACCCCAGCATTGATACGCCTGCGCCTAACAGCTATGGGCAAAGCCTCGCCTGTATTGGTTGTCGGAACGAGGAACGCAATCATTGCACATTTATAATTTACTACCCACAAGTTTACTTTTTCTATCCCCCTCGAGCCCAAACACTAATAATGTTGTCCAAAGTCAGCGATGATTTCTCTGCTACCATGTAGACTCAGTTACAAAACCAGAATTCTTACTGACACTAATTCCATTAGTAAACTGTTGTTCCTTTAATGATAGGTGCTCACCTTCACTTAGTCCTCTTGTCCCAGGCTGTAACTCAGTGGTCTCATCGCCTTTTTCTTGCACTCCTCCGTTACTCGAGTCCTACCATGCTGATTACCAGCCTTTAATAACCAATACTCACCGATCAGCGTATTTGCTCACGGTTTGTTAGCACACCATCCCACCTAGCTAGCTTATGTATCTGATTACGTATTACCCCACCTACAGCCGGGTCAACAACCTGATTGCTGTCCTCCCTTTTCCTATTCCCATTTCTGACCCCACTCTTCTCCACTGTTTTATTTTTGTCCCTCAACTGAGCCCCTTTACTATTCTACCACCTATCAGCCTAACCATTTTGCACTCTGGCTAAGCATGCGCTTAATATCCCCATTATCAACTAAACGCCCTTAAAAAAACTACCAGTCTCCGCCCGTAAGCCCCTAGTAGATCGGCCCACTGGCTATCAAGTGGCATTATCACTCTAATTTCCGCTAAGCCGTTAATCATAACCCCCAGCTGGAGCATTCTCCAGACTGCCGCCTTTCTCCTCTATTCCAGAACTCAGTGGTTACCTGGGTAGCCCGTCAACCAAATCGACGTTATCCCTGGATTACATAACGGACTAAACGGTTTGATCGATCGGACTGGCCGTGACTAAACCTACACTCACACCTGGTGACGCTTTATATGGAGCACCTTACATGGCTAACTGGTGATCACAATCCCCAAAACCAGGATTACAATAATTCATGATAGTCGCACCGGACCGCCGGACGGTTTCCCGTTATCACCCATCAGCATCCATTTCCCGTACTCCACACGAATAGTTCAATTCATTCTGTGTGCAGAACTTGAGTCCGGCCCTTGCCGTTGCGTTCCGTACCTACTCTCCCTAGTTCGTCAGCCCAGCCCTTTTTGACTGCTGCCCTCATCTTGCATTAACTGCCATCAACGGCTACCAATGTTTTCATGAAACAAAATACCAAACACTTGGTTATTCATTCTTTTATCACGTATGCAGAAAATCTCACTTTTACACTCAACTTCCTCTGTTCCACCGGGTCTGGCCTCTCCAAGTTAACGCAGTCCTCCTTTCTCTTCGTCACCTGTGCATTCTTGCTTGGTTGCATCAGCAGCGTGTCACCAAGTGTTTCCTCGACGGCTTGCTGAAACTCCTAGTTGTGTCCATCCACCATTCACGCTCCTTAAAAGCTCACTGCACTCCTGGTGAGAGCTTCTGCCTCCATGTGATTTTCCATATAATATTGGAATTACCTATACAAAAAGATCAATCTGATTATTCCAGTCGACTCACTTGCATTTGTATCACAGGCAACCCCCACAATGGTTTATCCACTGGGGGGTCAATCTTCTGTATTTCCAGTAGGCATCTCCGAATGCATTTTGATAACACCATGTTAACCCTATTTTTGATCTTCTTTTGGTAACAATCTCAACCAGTTTCTCTGCACTGGTTCCTCAGTTATCCAGTTGGTGCCATACCGCGACTCCTTCTACAATTCCCAGCTTTTATTTGAATCTCGTTCAGTCCACCGCTCTCTCTATCTTCATCGACTGCACACCAAATTCCACAGATCGCCGTGATCCATTGTGGACTAGCGGACCGGTCGTAGACAGTTATCGGCATCCATAAGGCAAGTTGTGTATTATTCATGCGTCAACTCCCTTTTCATGTAGTGCTGTCCAGCACCAGTTGCTTTATGGGTTCTCGCAAACACTGTACTTTTACCCTTCTTCAGTATCGCTTTTTCTGCATTCCAACGTCCATCCCGCTAACCGTATCGTCCCAGTCCCGAATTCGAAACCGATTTGCATTGGCCGCGCTAACCTTCCCCTATTTAGCTCACTTAAACACCGTCCAAACTGATCGTTTTATTACTGCAATTGTGTGAACCATGAACTTCAAAATTGTGGTTACCCTATATAACTGTGAACTGTTTTGTTCTCTGATCATGCATTGGGCATGTGTCTTGACCACGATCAAGAAATATACCATTATTATTATTATTATTATTAAATCACTTTCACTTTCGGTCGTTCGCCGATTGTGCACGCTCGCGGTTCACTTTCTGCACAGCCGTTGCGTTTCGCTTCGTTTTCCCTTCGGTGTATCTCCTGTATCGGTACTGTTTTGGTGCCACGATATATAGAATACACCTTGCATCTGTAAACCGACTTGAGTCTCCTCTATTCGTCCGATAGGGGGGATAACGTCGGTATTCCGCTGCTAGACCCAATAGGGGACACGTTCACCAGCCGCTTTCGAAAGTCTTTTATATTGATGAGCCCGAAGTTTCCAGAACCTCCCGGATTATTCGCCCGCCCGTTGAGTCTGTGATTTTTCGCTGTTTCATGTCCTCTTTTTGTTGCACGATATATATTTTTTACGATGTATTATCGCAACGTAACTACCTCAGAGGATAAGATGCAGCTCGACACATATCTCACTTCGTCTGCCGTTGATTTTAAACCTGTGGTGTTTATCCCACGTGATCCTGAGGTTTGGTTTGCAGCCTTAGAGCTGCATTTTGAGGCCCGTAGGATTATTGGCCAACGCCAACGATTGTCCTTTACCTTAGGGGCAATCCCGGGAAAGGTCATCGCCTCAGTGAGGGATTTAGTATTAAATCCTCCCCAAGAGCAGCCGTAGCATCGGCTTAAGGAGGCCATACTGCAACATTTCCTGCCCTCTCGGGAGGAACGGTTACGTCAACTACTGGCACGGCACCCCATAGGGGATACTAAACCCAGCCGCCACCCTGCTCACCCTCGGTCTTTGGCAGGGTCCGCCGATAAGGATTCGGAGATAGTTAGGGAATTGTGGTTGGACTCTTAACCCTTCCATGTTCAGACCACTGTAACTGCTCACTTCGAGGACTGGTCCTTGGAACGAGCAGCCGCCGTGGCTGACAAGATTGTCGCACGTGTCGGCAGTGGTGCTAATCCCCTCACCGCCACGACATAGCGCAATTCTCGGGGTATTGACCTGGATGAATCGCCGGAGAGGCCTCGGCACTCTCGGTCCATCCAGTGCCGACTGTCCTTCAAGGACAGAGTGAAAATACCGACCCCTTGCAGTAGCCCACGTAAAAAACGGCACGGACGGGCGCCCTCCACTGCCCACGTCCGCCGTGATTCCACCTCACCTGTCTCGTCCAAACCAGATCATCCTACCAGCGGTTCCTGTCGGTTCCACCGCGCTTTCGGACCAGCCGCCCGTAGGTGCAGACAGCCGTGTCCATACGCTGCGGGAAACGCCCCTGCCGGCAAGTAGAAGCGGCTGTATTCGCCGGCAATCAGTCTCAGGTTGGCCGTTTATTTTACGTGCATGATTCGAGCACTAACGCTAGGTTACTAGTCGATACTGGGGCCCAAGTTTCTGTCTTGCCGGACGGTAAAGACAAGCCACGAGCTTCTTTGCTTCGGCTGTCAGCGGCGAATGGTTCTTCCATTCCTACCTACGGTACGAGACAGCTTGCGGTCAACCTGGGACCACGACGACGGTATCTGTGACCATTCATTCTTGCGGATGTTCCTATGGACATACTGGGAATCGATTTTCTGCAGATCTATGAATTACTTGTTGATTCACGTAGGTTGAAGATTATCGATCCTTCGTCGGACACTAAATTTACGGATCTCGTAGCTCGAACAGATGCAAACCGAATCACAGGATTGTTTTCTAACATTCCGCACGATTTTCAGTCTTTGTTTAATAAATTCCCCATATTGACTAAGCTACTTGAAGAGATAGAGACAGTGACCGATCGTGTGGCACACCACATTGTCACTAACGGACCACCAGTCACGGTACGACCGTGCCGACTGGCACCAGACAAATTGGCTTTCGCCAAACGTGAGTTTGCCACTTTACTTTCTAAAGGTATTGTTCGTCCTTCTCACAGTCCATGGGCCTCACCCCTGCCCATGGTTCCTAAGAAAGATGGCATTAGCTGGATACCATGTGGTGACTATCGCGCACTAAATTCGGTTAACCCTTACGATAGTTATCCGATACCCCACATACACGACATCACGGCATCAATTCACGGCACGACTGTATTTTCTAAGATGGATTTGGTGCGAGCCTATCATCAGATCCCAGTCGCCGCTGAAGCTGTCGAGAAAACCGCTGTCACGACTCCTTTTGGTTTGTTTGAGTTCCTACGTATGCCATTTGGTTTGATAAATGCTGCTCAGACATTCCAGAGGTTTATCGGTAGCATTACGGTAGACTTGGAATTTGCTCACCTATATCGGTGACTTGCTAATCGCATTGTTGAGCGTAGGTGAACATTTCCAACATTTGACGCTACTATTTCAACGTTTGTCCGAACATTGAATAGTAGTCAATCCTGATAAATGTGAGCTTGGCAAACCGGAACTTGTGTTTCCCGGCCACAAGATCACTCGAGAGGGTATTAGGCCTTGCGAGGATAAAGTGCGCGCTATTCAAGGAGCTTAAGGCATTTTTGGGGTTAGTTAACTTTTATCGTCGTTTCATACCCCATGCTGCCAAACGTTTGCTTCCATTAACTGACCTGCTTTGTGGCATTCCACGTAAGTTGTCGCTCACGGATGCCGCACGAGTAGCGTTCTCGGAGATTAAAGCAACATTAGCTCAGACCACGCTCCTAATGCACCCAGTTACGTCCGCCGCGTTGAGAATAGCGGTGGACGCATCTGACTTTGCCATCGGAGCGGTCCTGTAACAGTCTGTTTCTGGGGTCTAGCAGCCATTGGAGTTCTTCTGTCTACGCCTCAATCCCACGGAAACGAAGTATAGTGCTTCCGGTCGCGAACTACAGACGGCATATAATGCCGTCAAACATTTCTGCCTCGCAGTCCAGGTTCGATATTTTATCCTCTATACCGGCCATAAGCCTCTGACGTATGCATTGCATACTAAGTCTGACCGTTGCTCCCCACGAGAAGTCAGACATTCAGATTGTATTTCTCAGTTCACGAGTGACCTACGACACGTTGAAGGTAAGTCGAACTGCGTTGTAGATGCTTTGTCGCGTATTTCGCTTAATGCAATTAAATCTCCCGTTTTAGACATCCGTGCCATGGCCGCAGCACAGGCACAGGATTCTTCATGTATGGAAGCAGCTCAGTCATCGTCGCTAGTGTCAGTCCGTACCTCTGGCCACCAGTGCTGGGACTATACTTTGCGACATGTCTGCTGGCATACCTCGACCAGTCGTACCCTCTACATATCGACGTCTCGTGTTCGATACCCTCCATGGACTCTCACATCCAGGCATCGCAGCCAGTCTCCGATTAGTAACTGCACGATAAGTCTGGCCGTCCATGAATAAAGGCGTTCGTATGTGGGCAAAATGGTGTCCGCAATGTCAACGATCTAAGGTGCATAAGCATGTAGCTTCGCCCATCGGCACTTTTGCTACGCCTGATGCTCACTTCGATCACATCCACGTAGACATTGTGGGTCCATTGACCCCATCACACGGGTATACCTATTTACTAACGTGCATCGATAGATTTACGAGGTGGCCCAAGGCTATTCCCATCTCTGTCGTCACGGCCGAATCAGTGGCTCGACATCTGATATAACGATGGATAGCTTCATATGGTTGTCCTTCCACAATCACTACCGATCGAGGGCAACAATTTGAGTCCGAACTATTCTCTTCATTAACTCACATGCTGGGTACGGAACGCATTCGCACGACCGCGTACCATCCGGCATCGAATGGTTTAGTCGAACTTTTCCATCGCCAACTCAAAGCAGCTCGTAAAGCACACGAGAGCCCCGACTGGTACGAGACGTTACCGCTAGTTCTGCTTGGTGTCAGGACTTGCATAAAGGCAGATGTCCGATGTTCCGCCGCAGAGCTTGTCTACGGCACGATATCATGACTGCCTGGGGAATTCTTTACGCCACGGAGTACAGATTCATTTGCCGTACAGACTTACGTTCACCGTTTGTCTACGTACACGCAAAATCTCGCTCCGGCGCAGACTCGAATGCATCGATGACAGGTTTCTGTTCCGACCGAACTCGAAACTTGTTCGCGTGCATTCATTCGTGTTGATTCGGTACGGAAACCATTACAACAGCCCTACAAAGGTCCGTTTCGCGTGATTTCTCGTCAAGGTAAGGCATTTAAGGTTGATCGACACGGTCGCGTCGATACAGTTAACATCGATCGTCTCAAAGCCGCGTACGTCGATGACAGCGTGTCGCCCGCTGACATGAGGTTCGGTGTTAACCCTGCACTAGCTGTTGACGACACTTTCGTGTCACGTCAAGGTCTGCAGTTAGCGTTGCCTGCTACGACTTCGAATGAGGCTATCGTCTCACGTTCAAGTCAGCAGTCCGTTGGCCTTGCTACGTCCTTGAATGAGAATACAGTCTCACGTTCAAGTCAGCAGAACACGCCTACGCACCCGTCCGTGAATGAGGCTCCCTTCACAGGTTCCGGTCGGAAGATCGTTTGCTCAGCACGTTTTCGCGACTAGGTCAAACACGATCATAACCATTGCACTTCGCAGTAATAACTTTCGTGTTTATCGTTTCGACACGGTTTAAAATACCGCATTAGTTATTACTGTATTCTAGTCAAGTCAATTGCCGCTGCTACACCAGATTTCGCTTCTTTTCGTTTCATGGAACCTCGCAATAAGGGACGCTTCGCTGGTCCCACGAAATCTGGAGAATTTTGGCACCAACGTTTGCATTCTGGACCGGCCCTGTCGCTCTCGCTCCCTGTCATTGACGAACTTACCGATTTGGCTTCCGAATATCATATTGGTTAACGGTTGCCTGAAGCTGGACGTTATTAGTGTGGCACACCTGGATGACGATTCACGCAACCGATGTCACTGGCACCGAATCTGGTTTAAGCTCTACCATCATCCTACGGTTCCTGCATACCACGGATTTTACCCGTCGGCATCCTACGGCAGAGCTACATTCACGTATTTTGCACGAATATCTTTTGTATGCCCTCTCCTCCTTGACATATTTCGAAAGCTTTCCGTGCTTTCTAACGGGGGGCTGCTGTGGTGACATCGATCGTTTTGAGAAAATGACTATTTTCTGGACACCATTTTGGATCTATTTTCTCTACGATCTTTTCTGACGTTTGACATCGACCTTATAGTGTTCTCCGGTTGTGTACGTTTTACTGGACTGACTTTTCCGAGGTTTCCGTCGATCTCGTTTTAAATCACTTTCACTTTCGGTCGTTCGCCGATTGTGCACGCTCGCGGTTCACTTTCTGCACAGCCGTTGCGTTTCGCTTCGTTTTCCCTTCGGTGTATCTCTTGTATCGGTACTGTTTTGGTGCCACGATAAATAGAATACACCTTGCATCTGTAAACTGACTTGAGTCTCCTCTATTCGTCCGATAGGGGGGATAACGTCGGTATTCCGCTGCTAGACCCAATAGGGGACACGTTCACCAGCCGCTCTCGAACGTCTTCTATAGGTTTATGAATACATACAAGGCGTAAAACTAGTCCAATGGTGTGTATGAGTGAGTAATTTTAAGGAAACATGAAATTGCAGTGTTATTGGGGGGATTTTCCGCAACGGACGGTTACAAGCTTTTCTGCCGACAGTTTGTAGGCGCCGTCCGCGCAAACGGTAACCAGCCTTGGAATGAAAACTAGTCAATAGGACTCTCAATCCTGCTTACTGCCTTCAAGGGGGAACGACAATCAGGATCATCCATGCTGGTACATGTATGTGCACTCCGTGTGCCTGGGTTCAGTAGGTGCCCCGCCAGTGGTGTCTTTGGATTACGGTGGCTACGCCCAACGCCTTACACAACACATTGGCGCTCCCGAGGTCATCTCTCTCCACGGAGAAAAATCCACCGGCTACATTCTAGCTGCATAAGAAACCACTGCCCACGTCGTCCTTAGGGTGGAAGGTGCTCGATCACCCCCATGACCACCATACACCACCTGTTTCGTAAGATAATAGCAGAGGGAAAACGGCCGTCAGGGACATCGCCGGGCGACAAGAAGCCGCATCTGTTGCTTGCCTCCAACCCGCCATCGTGGAGTGCGATCCACCCCGCCAACTTACACCTGCTCATGCAGCTCAGTCACCTGCACAGAGCAATCTACCTCCCGCATCAACCACAATTACACCCAGCGGTAACCCAGAAATTGCCCCACCAGAACTTCCAACTTCGCAGGGCGAAGTAGCTGTCGTGGTCTCCAACTACAAAGTCCCGTCCGTTCCGCTGACTTTGTGACAACCTTTACAACTGATTGCTGGCACTAAGCTGTGAAACTCCCCGTGGATCTAACAGTCAGAAAGCCCAAGGAATGACAACCAGGGGTTAAAATTTCTTTTTTTCTTGGTCTCCTGGAATTTAAAGCAACTCCGAGAGTCGGTTGTATTTCTCATTATGATACAACATCGGACGGCGTCCCCAGGAGCTAATTCTCCGCTGTTTGCCTTGCCCTCCCTCAGACGGACTCACATAGTCACTCGGATTCATCCCAACCCGCTCTGGCTCCCGTGTACTTTCAGGGAGCTAACCACTCGCCGGACGATGGGATGATTGGTCAGCATGGCCCTGGAGACGACAACTGGACGCCTTTTTCTGTATGGTCTCGACAAGGCGTCCTCTGGTTTACGAGCTTATGAGACCCGCGGGTGCTGAAACTCCATTGTTCCAGCGCGCATGGGACCACGGGAGTGCAGACATCGTCAAACTCTCAACAGCAGCCCTTCAATGTCACCAACAGCATACCGAACAAGATACAAAGAGTGCCTAAACTATCAGCACTTCTGGCCCACCAGAACGATCGAAGTCCAGCAAAGCCGGGCCCCTGGGAAAAGGCCCTTGTAGTGACAGTCATCTTCGTTCCCGCTTCCGGCTCGTCTTCCATTTGACTGAACGCCTACTGCCAGGTTTGACTGCCATCTTTAGGTTGCTCTAGAGCCCACTCTCGCGCAAGCTCTCAAATACACACTATTCATTATATCTCCCGACGGCTCTCTGGTTCGCACGGGTCGTGAAAAATACAGTTGTCTTGAAGTAGTACACGGGTACGAGGCTAAAGCCCAAATGTTCGTGGATCTTGTGATCGTCTTGTTATTTGAGTGTCACTAGTGGGCTGGAAGATAGATAACTTGATAATGAAGCAATGGGAAATGGGAAAAGGGTTCAAAATACAAGTTTTGACAGTGTTTTGCATCTGGATTTGCCTGCGAACGGGAAGATACACCACTTGGCAATGCGAAGGGGTTCAGGATATTAGTCTTGACTGCATCTTGCATCTTGAATTGTCGGTGATCTGGAAAATAAACCGTTGTACATTAAGAGAAAGTTCAGCTTTGTGGCTGTCCGTTCTGCTTGAGTGGCACGAAAGATTCCGTCATAAGAAATCTGTCAGACATCAAAAAGGTGAGATTTTCGGACCGCGCACCACGAGCGGCCCTGCAGTGTCTAGTTGATGCATTCGCACAGTGCTAAGGATTGAAGTAACCTGGAGTCGGCCCACATAGTACGACAGATCGAAGAACACTCAATATGAAGACTACGAGGTGGGGTTCGGCGTCCTTACGATAGTGTTCTGAAGTACTTTTCATTTCTTTTTTGCCACCGTTTGATCGAAGGAGCCTTATATTTCCCATATTCGCAGCACCGAATGATTAAAGAAACTAGCAGTGCAAGAATATGGAAAATCTCCTATCCATCGAACTGAACTGTATGGAAGAATGGAGCCACCTTCTGTCTCACACTCTAACACTCTCGTTTCAGCTTGGTAGCCCTAAAAGGCGAACAGAGACCAATGAATAACAGGAATGAATGGGCTAGAAGCCCGGTACCCTCGTTCAGTTCTTGAAGTCCAAGACAATCGCTTTGTTTGAATTGCTTGTGGCGCGGTTGGAGTTGTTGGCGTGTTGCTCCCCAGAGGCTAAGGCGTAAAGCGGCTCACGTCGAAATCATGTCAAAAAGCGAATTGGCTTGTGTTTACGCATCCTTGTTGTTGGCTGATGATGACATTGATATAACAGGTAAATTTCGGTGTGTATTATGGCTAGAAGCACATTATATCTTTAGTCTTTGGAGTACCTTAGGCGTGGGAATTCAGGTCCTATCACAGGGTGTGAATTTTAGTTAGATTTACCTTATCCTTCCGAATTGGCGAGTTTAGCGTCCCCTGTTGTTTGTAAGTGATCTTACTGACTCTAACCATTTACCATGCTGGTCGGATGTGGTGTCGTTTGTCTTGAGGCTAGATTCCTTAAGCAGTTTGTCTGATGCTTTCGTTCTGTACGCCCCTGACCCGTTTTTTTATTGTTCCAGCTGACAAAATCAACACTGTCCTGAAGGCAGCAAATATCAAGTTCGTGGAGCCGTTCCTCCCTGGTCTGTTCGCCAATGCATTACATGGCAAGAACGTAAAAGATATGTTATTGAACGTGGGAGCCGTAGGCGCCGGCGCTCCGGCTCCAGCGGCCGGATCGGCGGCTGATGGTGCATCTGCCCCGGCAGCGGGTGGTGACAAGAAAGCAGAAGAAAAGAAGGCGGAAACCGAGAGTGACTCAGAAGCTTCCTTGAATTTTGATCTCTTCGGTTAAATAAACTGGTGAATGCCTCGGATACTGCTCTTTTCGTTTCTGGCTTGTTAATATGTTTCCCCCATGTTCGAAGGGCTGCGCCATTCATCTCGATGAGCACTGATGTTTGCGTGGCTAGTTTGCGAGGCACGCCGTTGGTTGTAGTACTGGAAGCTATCAATCGTCGCCCAGGTTTTTCTGGGACGTCTAAGGCTTTGGTTAATGGTGGGATACAGCACGTAACATGGTACTGGCACCTCACACGTATCTGCCAACTGGGTGTACAACCGTTAGTCGTTGAACTTGAGAATTTCCTTGTGAGCGCGATTTGGGTCATTCCGCAAGTCGGTCTTCACGGTTTACCAGAAAAAATGATTTTGTGGCTTTTTATAATTGGGACCGTGCCGCCCAAGTATCAGTGTTGGACAACTGGTCTGAATTAGCGTTGGGTCCCGTTTATCCCTAGATTGACAAATACTCGGTGCTTGATTGCTGCGCGCGATTTTTTTGCTGCTTGCGGGCCGGAAAATTCAGCTTGATGCTCGATCCTGTTGGTTTATTCATGTGGGTAAAACGACCGTCTGACTCTTACCTAGGCGGTCGTCCATCGGGTTGATTTAATTGCCATAGAACTCCAAGCCCGACTGGCATTATGTCGCTGTCCTGCCAATCGGTAGGGGTCACCTTTTGAGCGCGAGAGTCGTTTTGCTGTCCCCTGAAGATGTAGAAGAAAACCGTCACGGATGCTTCGTGGATCGGCAGGTAGATGGACTTGAGATGCTAGCTCGACGAGGTTGTGACTACGCGGTTCTTCACTTCGAATCTCATTGCCAACTATGCTACCTCCCGGGTCGTTTTGTCTGACCATTTTGGACCTTCAGTGGGGTGTCGGTTAGTGTTGACAGTGCAGCGGGCCTAAGAGACCGTATGAGGCCCTGAATACATGTGCAAGGATGTGTTTCAGTTTTTGGCGTGGTTTTGTTGTTGTCCGTCAGATTTGAACTGGGATTGCTATATTGCCTTATGGTAGACGGTGGTGTTATTTCAAATGCTTTCACTGGTCTGACGCAATGCGCCCAACGGCCTTACATCGGTTCCGTTTGTATTTTTTCATTCTCACGATCTGCCTCGTGGTTCCAGCTGCCCACAGAATGTCATCGTTTAACGTTGGCCATGCTCGTCAGCGTCACCGTCACACTTTCCAGTGACAAACGATCATCGTGCTCCCGGACATTCGCGTTGCCTTCGACCCTGTCGATAAGACTGCACTATGGAATTGTTTGTCGAGAAATGGAGTACCTGAGAAGTAGGTATCGATCCTCAAGGAATTGTATCACCACACCTCGGCCAACTTTCGCCCCTTTACGCTGTCTTCAGTGGAGTGCGACAAAGTTTGTCCTACATCCCCATTTCTCCTCTACTATGTCATAAGGGGTGTTCTACAGAATGCTTTATCTGGTTTTTCAACCGGTGGAGTTGAACTTCTTCCAGGGAACCAAGTCTTCGACTTGGAATGTATTTGATATCGACTTACCAAGTGATAATACATGGGCAGTACGACACGCACTGAACCGCTTGGCGACCGAGGTATCCAGGTATAGTATACACTTTGCGCCCTCCAAATGCAAAGTACTTTTACAAGATTAGCAGGAGTCTGTGGCTCCACTCACCCTTCATGGTGATCAGCTTAAGTTAGTTGACAACATAAAGTACCTTGGGAGCTTGGTCACAGCTAGATGTGGTGTTGGGGAGATCAGTTCACGAATTACGGGATCTAGAGCAGCTTTCGTAAACCAGTAACACCCGCAGCAACGCCGTCATATCTGACTCTCTTAAGGGACGGGTGTACATCACCACCGTTTACTGTGTTTCGCTCTACGGTTGAGACAGGGCCACTTCGGCTTGAGGATACTCGGCGTCTTTCTGTTTTTGACAAACAACGTCTCGGGAGCATTGCTCACGTCTGGTGGAAACATCGAGTGAATAATGACGAGGTGCGCCGTCTTGAGTTGGGTACAGATAGCCGCCCGCCGACTGTGGTCACTACACCGCCTCCGGTGGTTCGGCCATATTTAGCGAATGCCGGCCCATCGCCTATCTTCCCGCGCTCTATTCGCACATGCTGGGTAGGGCTGGAAGAACGGACGCATCGGTCGGACCATGCCTTGGCGTAGAAGTATGAAGAAGCTGGCATCAGCACTGGCTTCGGTTGGTACTTCCCGTCCCGCTGGTTGGAGCCCAAGGGATGAAGATTGTCGTTGTTTAGAGACTTTGAGGGACATGGCTCAATATATGTGCGCTTGCACATGCAGCCTCGTTCGTCGGGTGAGCAGTGGCTCAGACACGAATAACTATGAGAAATCACAGTTGTGATTCATTTGTGGGCTCTTCAATGAAGAGTGTCCATTCACACTCCAGACGATTCAAATTAGATCCTAGTGAACATATAAAATCGTAGTGTAAAGGTATGAAGACGAGTGGGCAAAGGAGTACCGGGTACGCATACCCGATGAGCGGCAACAACCACGAAACCGATCGTGTGCCTCCGGGGAAATTGTCCACACGTTTAGATACTACTGACTATCAATATATATATATATATCTATATATATATATATATTATATATATATATATATATATATATATATATATATATATATATATATATATATATGCAGGTGTATCCGGTAACACCGCTGTAAAAGTGAGCCAAGTGAACTGTTACTTAAGGAACGACGCGTTCAGATATCACTTCTTCATCAGAAGTGAAGATTATCCGGAAAGTGGGTTTCTTGATAAGGTTCAAATCTGCTGGGTCGGATGAGCTGTTTGCATCCTTTTCCAAGGATGGAGGCAGAGCTTTGGCCTCGGAGTGAACAAAACTCCGGATAACCTGGGATTATGAGCAGATTCCCGGGGAATGGTGTGAATCGGTGGTTGTGCCGAGTTAAAAAAGAGGTGACAGATCCTCTTGAGAAAGCCACAGAGGAATTAACATCGAAAATGCTCGCAGGGATTATTTCTCACCGATTATCCAGAGGCCAAAAGTCCAGCATTAGGTGCCAGTTCAAAGAGTGTTCTATTACAGCATATCTAGCTTAGTGGATTTCGTTGGTTGGGGCACGTGTTACGCATGGCAAACTCACGTCTACCCTACCGTGCACTGTTGTTGTACAGCGAGCTTAGGAAGGGTGGATGTCTCGTCTTCGTGGTTGGGATCCAAAATATCCCTCAACCAGACATTGAAGAATATGGCAGCATACCGTAAACAGTGGCGATCGTGTTGTCACTTTCTGTTGATTCAGAGTGATTGGTCAATGCGCATTTGTTTAGTTAGGCTGTATATCCCATGTGATGGCTACTAGGGCGTTTTTTTCTTCTCCCACCCCTTTAGGTCCATTCCCTGTCCATCTTGTGTATTCAAACTTTCTAATTCAACGTGCAACATGATGAGAAAGGCAGTGGTCAGTGGGACTTGCCCTACTGTTTAACACTACGATGGTGCTGATGATTCAGTGCCTGCAGAAAGTATACGTGTGAGAATCAGTGCGGTTTCTGACCCAGCCGGGGTTGTGTCGATCACGTCTTTATCCTGCGACAAATTTTAAAGCACGGGCACACCTTCCGTAGGCCCACAAACTCTTCTTTGGTCGGAAAGCAACATTCGACTTAGTCGATCGCGCAGATCTCTGACCTTGCCTATCATCGAAGGGTGGGTCAGAGAAATTTATTCCTCTCCGAACGCTTGCATGCGAACTGCGGAAGCTGGTTTTGTGCCTACGGTGATTGTTCACCCGAGTTCAATACGAAAACCGATGTTCGCCGGGGTCACTCGCTATCACCCTTGCTCTTCAGTTTTGCAAATAAAATGGTTCTCGAGATAGCCGTATCCTCATGTGAGAGTCGCATCTTTGGTCAGGCAATAAACTGCCTGACTTGGAATACGCGGTTAATGTTGTGCTTCTAGGCGAAGATCCAGGCTGATCCATACCTCGACCACCTCGACCTGCCTTCCATCCACTACATGCCTCGGAAAACAGCGTACGCTGAAGCAGCCTATCGGTGGGCATGCGTAGCATGTCCCAGCCACCTTAACATGTTTAGATTCAGTATTTATTGCAGAAACTTGCCCCTGTTTCCCAAAAGCCTACGATGTTCCCACCATAGTCTGGCAACGCTATGGGGTCATCGATGACCGAAAACCGACAGTGTTCGCCGATCTTCTGCTCTTATCGGCTATGTTCCTGAGTAATGAAATGGAGCCGGTCTGACTGCCACAGTGTACACTCGACCCCTGACAGACAATCGGATGTCACGCTGGCACCAAAATAGCTGGGATTACCAAAAGTCAAACGCGCCTTCTTTATACACTGACAGTTCATGCGGTATCTGTTTACCTGATGAGATGTAACTGCCCAGGTAACAAAAATTATCTACTTCAGCTAGTGCTTCCTTTGCCAAGACAAGGTTTGGTGTAGCGTCAACCCAGTCCTGCAACAGACTTTTCACTGAAGGTGAAAAACGCATCCTAAACATTGTCACGGTGTTGTTTAGGCCATCTAAGAAAGCTTACAATTTACCTGGATCTTCCCTCAGAAGAAAAGTACCGTCCGTGTATTCCAAGTCAGACAGTTTACTGCCTGAACAGAGATCGATGCCACTATTCTCATACGAGGTTAGGGCTATCTCAAGAGTTGATTCAATTACAAAATTGAAAAAAGAAAGGCGAAGGAAGGCAACCCTGACGAACACCCTTTTTCGGCGAAAAGTCGCCGTAAGCACGACCGTTTGCATACAATCATTGGAAAAGTGAAATACGTATCACCGGCACACCCTTCAGTGAAAGGCAGTGCCAGAGATCAGTGCGGTCGACTAAGTCGAATGCTGTTTTCCAACCAAGAAAGAGTTTGTGAACCTACGGAAGGTGTGCCCGTGCTTTAAAATTTGTCGAACGGC
This sequence comes from Fasciola hepatica, assembly GCA_948099385.1. NCBI lineage: Eukaryota > Metazoa > Platyhelminthes > Trematoda > Plagiorchiida > Fasciolidae > Fasciola > Fasciola hepatica. The sequence continues at coordinate 22,372,231 of CANUEZ040000019.1, forward strand.
GAAGACGTGACTGATATGATCCCGACCGTGTCTGAAGCCCGCTTGATTCTCACCTGTACACATTTCGCTGGTGTTGGGCAATCGGTGGAGAGTAAGTCCGGTGAACAGTTTGGATGCGATACTTACCAAGCTAATTCCTTTATGGTTTTCACAAGAAGACCTGCCACCTTTCTTGTAAATCGGTGCAATCACCGATTTACACAACTACCTGGGAATCTGACCACTCTCCCAGAATACCTGGAATAGTTGTGTTAACCCCGAAACCAAAGCTTCGCCTCCATCCTTGGAAAATGATGGAGACAACCCATCCGGTCCAGTGGCTTTATACCTTTTCAAGTTACTTTTCTCTCGGATAGCCTCCATTTCTGATGTAAGAATGATATCTGCCTGCATGGGTTCTCTTGCAGTTATACGCAAAAGGTCCACTGGTTAGATGGGACAACTGAATTATTCCTCAAAGTGTTCCGCCCAACGGTCCAGACGACGTCTCTGGGAATGAATCAGTGAGCCGCCGGGTTCTTTCAATAATTCACTTACACTGGACTTCCGTGGACCGATGCCTCTAGTCAAACGGCAAAGGTTGCGAGTATTGGCGATAGATGCAGCCTTTTCCATTTCCTTGTATTTTTCAGTTCACCACTGTTCATTGTCATTTCCCAGGCTCCTAATCAGCTGGCGTCTCAGGGATTTGCGCCCTTCATTGAATGTGGCATCCGGAGCGGCGGATCTGCGAGCATCAAACGGCGCAACTGATGTGAGGCCCACTTGAACCGGAGTCTTGTGTGACATTGAAAGCAGCAAACAGGGTTCCTTTGATCTCTTACCAGCGTACATCTGGGTCCTGGTCGTCCGGCTGCATCGATAACCGTGTAGACAGCTCTGCCTAAAGAGCAGATCGTCGGTTATCGCCTAGAAACAACTACGCTATGTATACTGCATCCTTTTGCATTTCGCTGGTATGCCACTTCCCGAAACATTCCCGGTGAGGGCGAATGTGGTAGACTAAATACTTTCATTTCATCCTGTTTCATTCACATTTTTGCTAGTAGTTCTCTAATTCCGTTTCAGCTGTATGATCTGATTCGAAACCGACTAAAGTTTATAACCGGTCATTCCGACTTCTTCATTCTTCTCGCCTGGACGTGTTTGTTTGTAATCGTTCGACACAACTAGCTTGGCGACCGAGACTCCACACCCTCAAACCTGTCAACCACTGAGACTTGAAAACTTCAGGATGTGAGCCCTCTCTCCCGTCGGCCGGAAAGTTTGTCTTACTCGCGTCATGGATACTCTAGCGATTGATGTTTGCTACTTTAGCGAAACGTGAACCCAGGATGTGAGCTGTGTGACAACTGATAAATTCTTTAACGTCCAGTATGTTTACTACATACGTCCAGAGATGAATATGCTCTAGCGTGTAACGATATGAAACGTTCTAGAACGTACACCAAGTCTATGTGCGAATACTAAAAATTAAATAGCTCAATGGAGTATCCATCGTCAAAGTTAGTAGACGATGCTCCCTGTCCTGTTAATGTCGTCGACTGCAGTGGCTCGGTAACATCCTACGGTGGCTTGAGACGGAACTAACTAACCAAACACGCCGCTCCCTACTTCGCCTTGGTGGCCAGCGCAAAACGTAGATCATCATTGTTGAGAAGAACAGACCGCAAGGGTATAAGTCAGCTACATGAATGTCGCGTATCATAACTGACCATGCATGACAGTTGCAAGTAAGTTCGATGCAATCCGTGATCCAGGTTTTCTTCCATTGGCGGGCCCCATAGACCGGCCATAAGCCTGGCGTTCTACATCCTTTTGGATAGTGCTGATCCACGTTTTGAGCTGGCCACCAAAGCGACAGCGCCATCCAGGACCGGGCTCGGGACGGAGCGTTTGTTTGTTTAGTTCTGTCTCAGGTCGCCGTAGGCTATGATCTAATCACCGCAATCGACAGCATTGGAGGAAGTCTGGGAGTTCGGTAATTTCAGAGCATCGTCTCCTAACTTCATCGTTCAATACTTTGTCGCGCCAGCTTACTTTCAAAATACGCCCCAGGTAACAGTGATCAAACACTTTCAGCCTTTTGGTATCCCTAGCTCTCAGTGGCCAGATTTCGCGGTTGTAACTGAGAATGGGAAGGATATCGGCACGGTAGACACGCACCTTAGCCCGAAGGCTGATTTCACTACTGGTCCACAACGCTCGTTGCAGCTAGAGAATTACCTTCCTAGTATTTTCTATTCGCAGTATTACTTCACCATTTGCCTAACCTTTCGGAAGCATTGTAGGGCCTAGATACTTAAATGAAAGACACACTCGACCAGTTGAAGGTTGATGGACAGTTGTTGAGCTGATGGCCCTGGAAATGTTGATATAGTCGTAGTTTTTGTCGTGTTTACTTATAGCCCGATGGACTTTGCGGATGGATTGATTCGATCGAGGACAGGTTACAGTGTGATAGAGGAGTTCATTTGCACAATGTCATCCGCAAACTCTGGCCCCGCGATGTGCATCTCCTGACTCAGCTGAATACGAGACTGCACCTTGACGTGGTGTGATGGCTTGTGCGCCTCTATGACCCAAAGAGCTATACAGGGTGGCTTCTTTAAGCCGGAGATGCAATCATACCTGACAGGTCAATGGGTAGAGGTCAGACAAAGTCCATTCTCATGGTCCTCCAGGTTGGGGGTTGATTTGAGCTGGAAACTCAATCGGCAAAATCAGTGGAAGAATAATTGATCCAAGCAAATGGGCTTCCACTAAGCCATCCCGCTGTTTTTCATATAGGTTCTTGTTAGAACTAAAGGCTTTGGATGAGGACCCCAATCGTTCTCCTGCTTTGTGGCTGGACACCCTAGCAGTACCCGTCCAAAATCTCCCATAAACTGCACGAATATAAATAATTCCATACTGCATCGGTCGTCGCGCAGGATAATCAGGACCGCGCTGCCCATTGCATCGAGCGGGGTGGGTAGTGATAAGTAGGCTACTGCTCAGAGTTCCCTCTCTTTTATTCAACCTTTGTCTTCTGTCCCTAACCATCTCTCTTTGCCCCATCTCTCCACCCATAATGCTCACACTGATAACACGGTCGATACTCGCAACGATTCATTGTCAAACAATGTCGGGAATAATCCTCTGTCTGGTAACTCACATTTTCTCAAGCTTCGTCAGCCTCTGAATCTCGGCTCCTTCAACGTGCTTACACTCATACAGGCCGGTCAGCAGGCGTACCTGGCGCTCACAATAGATTTGCTGAAGATTGATGTCTGCTGCTTAAGTGAAACGCTTATCCAGGATTCGAGCAGTGTAATTCAACTAACTGCTCCTATTATCTCATCGAGGTATATTCTGCGCACCTCAGGAGACGAAGCAGCTAGAGCTGTGGGTGAACGTCGTGTAGGAATTGTCTTGACTGACAAGGCTGAGGCTGCCCTTTTAGACTGGATCCCGGGTAATAGTCGTTTATGTGCTGTAAGACTCTAAGGGTCAGTCGGCGTTCGAAAGGATAGTTGTGTTAAGCGCAATTTGTTTGTGATCTCGGCGTACGCCCCAACAGACTTCAGCTCAGACGCGCAGAATGATGAGTTCTATGATGCCCTCGCCACTCTCGTTCGCAGCAGTAAAGGTTCTGACATTGTAGTGCTAGCTGGTGACTTCAATGCACAAGTTGGCAAACTTAGTGTGTCAGAAGCCTGTTTAGGTGGGCGTTGTGCTTTACCTGCTGAGCGTACAGATAACGGGGATAGGCTACTCCAGTTATGTGCAGACAATCGATTGTTCTTGTCTAGCACGAATTTCCGACACAGCTGGTGACGCACGGCGACATGGCGCTCTAACTCTACAGGTACTTTGAGTCAGATTGATCATATTGCAGTAAGCTACCGGTGGCGCAGTTCTGTTCAGAACTGTAGATCTTACTGGTCCACGTACGTAGAGTCGGACCATACATTAGTTTTAATGCGATTATCTCTTCAGCTCCATGGTCATGGTCGCAAACCGCAAACCCGACTAGCCGTGCAACGTTTGTGTGATCCAGAAGTACGCAACCGGTATGAGCAGAAGTTAGCACATGAGCTAAGATCCACGGAGAACAGTAATGTAGATGAGCATTTGGCTCATATCAAACAGGCGATGCACTTTGCAGCAGGTTTTTCCTGTGGTCCTAGATCCGTTGTCCATCAAAAACACTGGATCTCGTAAGAGTCGCTGAGTATGATGGAGCAAAAGCGTCAGCTTTCGAACCGTAAGGAGATGAATAAGATGCGGAGAAAGCTGCAAAGGCAAGTTACGAAAAGCCTTAAGAAGGGTCGCGAAAATTGGTGGGTCAGGGTAGCCGAAGAAATGGAAATAGCAGCTGCTTTAGGTAACAGTCAAAGACTGTTCAAACTTATTCGTGACACCGGTGGACGGCGAACTCAGGTCAGTGAAACGATTTGGGATAGGAACGGAGAACCCATCCATAGCAAACAGCAAAGGCTTGACCGATGGGCCGAGTACTTCAAGGAACAGTGTAGGTGGCCGCACGCCAGTGTAGTTACTCCCGTGTCAACAACTGTGACTCCCTGGGTGGTATCACTTGAGCCCTCATCGGAAGTAGAAGTAGAGTCATGTATTCGATTACTAAGGCGGGGGAAAGCGACAGGTCCCGACGAACTTCCTCCAGTTCTTTTCAAACTGGGTGGTGAGGCGTTGACAAAATCACTTACCGCCTTGCTCCGTGACATTTGGGAGGAGGAGCGTATTCCGTTAATATGGAGCGAGTCATTGATCGTTTCCATCTTCAAGAAGGGAATACGCAATGACTGCAGTAATCATCGTGGGATTAGCTTAATCCCGATAGTCACCAAAGTATTAGCTTCGATTTTGCTGCATCGTCTTACACCGGCTCGCGAGAGGAATGTCCGCGAACAGCAGGCTGGATTCTGCCCAGGTCGAGGATTCATCCACCAGATTTTTACTCTTCGCCAACTACTTGAAACGCGTCACACGCACCGCCAACCGACAATAATGCTTTTCTTAGACCTGAAAGGCGCCTTCGATTCAGTTGATCGAACATCGCTTTTCAGTGTTCTTCATCGAAAAGGTATGCCCCAGAAGTTCGTGAACCTAATGAGATCATTGTATTCTCATACTTCTGGCCGCGTTAGGGCTTACGGTGAACTATCCGGTCGGTTCGAAACGACCAGTGGTGTTCGACAGGGATGCCTTTTGTCTCCATTCCTGTTCAACTTCGTCATGGACGAAATAATGGAGAGTGCACTGCAAAATCTTCAGGGTGTAGGCGTCGAACTAGGAAATAGTGAAAAGCTATGTGACCTAGATTACGCGGACGACCGTGTCTGCTTGTTCGAATCAACGGAACATGCTCAGCGTGCACTAGATAATCTCGCAAGAGCTGTAGCTCCATTCGGCATGCGCTTTGCGCCTTCAGAGTGCAAGGTGATGTTACAAGACTGGACATCAACAATTCCGAGCTTGATGCTCGATGGGGAGGTGCTGTCAGTTGTCGACCACTTCACCTACCTCGGCATCAGTTTGAAGACGGATGGGAGCACAGTAGTAGAGGTGAACACGCGGACATCCAAGGCTCGAGCGGCGTACGCTGGACTGAAGCACTTGTGGCGCCGACCTGATATTTCACTGAAGTTGAAAGGTCGTGTATACTGTGCTGCAGTGCGTTAGTTTTGTTGTATGGTTGCGAAACTTGGAGTCTGCGTGCTGAAGATATTCGTCATTTTGAGGTTTTCGACCATCGATGTTTACATAGTATCGCTAGGATTGGGTGGAATAGCCGAGTAAGCAACGATGAGGTCAGAAAGCGAATATTGGGTACTAATTCAGAGAACGTTCTGTCACATCGTATCCAGATTAGTAGACTTCGTTGGTTGGGACACGTGTTACGTATGGCAAACACGTCTACCGTACCGTGTCCTATTCTCCGCCCCTCCTGGGGAGTGGAGGAGACCACGTGGAGGTCAACAGATGACGTGGCAGCGAGGAATGAGAAAATGTACAGCAGACTTAGGAAAAGTAGGTGCTTCACGTCTTCGTGGTTAGGGTCCGAAAGATCCGTCTACGAGCTGGCTGTAGACACTGAAGGATATGGCTACGAACCGCGAACAGTGGCGATCGTGTTATCACTTCCTGTCGAATCAGAATGATTGATCGATGTGTGTTTGTACAGTTAGACTGTATTCCGTGTGTTGGCTACTAGGGCATTCTTTCCTTTTCCCACCCATGTAGGTCCAGTCCCTGTCCATCTTGTATATTCATACTTTCTAATTCAACGTGCAACATGGTGAGAGAGGCAGTGGTCAGTGGGGCTTGCCCCACTGTTTAGCACTGTACGATGATGATAATGAGTGAATGCGAACTTCGAGGACTCTTCTCCATATATACGGACTCGTGCCCTTGTGGACGAGCAGTATCCTCTCAGAAGCCTTGCAAAATTATTAGGCATTCTACCGGATCCCATTATCCTCCAGAGACAATCCCGGTTAAGTGAATGAAAAGCTATCCGAAATTAGACGAAACTGTAAGGTCGCTAAACCTTACTTCGCGGTTTCCTTATTAAACGCATTCTTCGGTCCTTTGTACTGCGTGGACCACTTAGATATTACTCTAATGCTCGACACTGTACGAATGTTAACCAGAACGGTATTCTCCACGACCCATGTGAACGAGAAGGCAATTAGGAGAGATAGTGGTTAGCGTGTGTTTGAGAGCGTGCGCAAGAGCAACGGTCAAATGACAACCGCGCTTGGCAGTCAGCGTTCAGTTAAACAATAAGCGTGTTAAAAGCATGAACGAAGATGGCTTTCGCTACAAAACGGGCAATGGCTGGCTGCTGGAACTTGTGGTGGTGCTGAGGTGTTCGGCGCAGTGTGGAAGTTCGATCGGCACAACCTCCGCCACAGTGGAAACCTCCTTGGTTCAGTTGGGTGCGGCGGTGTCGCAACAGAGAAGCGGTTGGGTAGCAGCACACAAAAAACCTTTGCTGTCACGTCGATCAGACTAATCCCCCTATAGTTCTCCCACACTAATTTGTCTTTTGTTCTTGAGGATCACAGCAGAATAGACGTGCCCAACTCAGTCGGGAAGATTTCTCCCCATACAGAACCAAATAGGGTGTGTAGTCTGTCGATCAATGACAACAGGCGACACTTGTAGACTTCTGGCGGTATGCTGTTTTCTCCAGCGGCTTTTCTATTTTTTAGCTGGTTGATGACTGTGGTGATCGGTGCATCACAATTGACATCGTACGGCTCTGCAAGAACTGAGGGCTCCAGATTCGTCGAGTGATCTGAAGGTCAGTTGAGCGACCGATCGAAGTGCTCCACCCGTCGTTCTGTTCTTCTTCTCTGCTGGACGGCTTCGTCGCGCATGAGAGACTCATACTTGCAGCACCCATATGACGCGTTGCGAATGAGGCGGAATAGCTTGCCGAAGTCACCGACCCCTGCCACAGTCTCCATTTCTTCAGCTACTTTGAACCAGTACCGCTTACGATCGACCCTAGTGGGGCTTGGGGCCTCCCGTTGCAGTCTGCGGCGTTCGCTACTTCTTGATATCCGGGCTTCGCGAGCTTTGGCTAACAGTTGAAGTGTGCCCTCAGAGGTCCAGTTTTTTTTAACCGTCTCGGTTTTTTTCTAGTTCTTTCAAAGCAGCTTCTCTAACCGCCGATTTGATAATTGTCCACTGTTCTTCTGTTAGAGTTGCGTTCAGCAGTACATTAGTTACTGTGGGTAATTGGATGGCGATTGCGCGTGACAGCACTTGGAATTTACCTGGAATTTCCAGCGCTGAGATGTTTATTCAGTTCGGCGAAGAAGCCTTAAGGTGCGTGGATAGATGGATTCCGAAACATGCACACACAAGAAGGTGATCTGTATCGTTCACGTTTCCTGTCGCTGCACCGCGGTACTCTCGACAATCTTCCACAGACGAAGCGCAACGGGGCCTCGGTAGGATATGGTCGATTTTATGCGAAGTGTGACCGTTGTTTGAGTACCACGTCAGTAAATGCTTTTTGAAATGTTCGAAACGTGTGCTGCAAATGACCCTTCTGTTGGAGTCGATCAAACTGACCAGACGGTCACCATTCTCGCAGTATTGACCAAGGCCAAATTTTCTCAGGACGTGCCGCGTTGACGAATCCGAGGGACCTTTGCGAACGTTCCGGTCTCCGGCTGTGAACAGAATGTCACTTCTCTGGATCCGATTGAATAACTCTTGAAGACTGCCATAGAATTTATCTTTTGTCTCGCTGTCCGCCGCTTTGGTCGGGGCATAGGCCGCAATCACCGCCGAATTCTGCGGGGAGCCTTTGAAGAATGTTAACGCAACCCTTGGGAAACCGGCTCCGAAGCCATCGTTGGACTGTTGGTTTTATTCCTAGTGGCGCCGTGGAGCCCGGCGTTGTCTGTCGGGCCGCTATGGTAAAGCCAGTAAGCTGTCTCCTTTCCTAGAAATTTTATGCGCCGAAAGCCAGAATTGGGTAGGCGGACTCTCGAGTGGCAAGCTATATCGAGATTGTAGTTTTGTGGTGTTCTCACTATGAGACTTTGGCTACTTGCGTCTAACGGTGTCCATACGGGGCTGTATGGGTATGTGAGAGGAGTAGCACCTCTGAGTTGATTGACTGGTGTCCTCCATCTCCTTGGTCTTCATCAGTTACCCAACTCTCATTTGTGACTCTACGAAACTGAGGCATGCATCAGCGGCTATAACTCAGAAAACTGCTCGACAGGTGGATTAAACCAGGTTGAGAGTAACCAAAGTCTAAAAACCTCGGTGAAACGGTGTTCGGCGAATGAAGACAGACAGATCTACTGATCCAAAGGGTACAAAGAAAAACTGTCCAACCTACCTGACCCAGCATTTTGGAAGAGGCGAATGAACTGCACAACAGGCCATCGGCTCCTCTGGAACAACCCTGTTACCTTCCAGTTTGCACTTGGGTGTGCAAAGGCTAGAGGTGCAACGTCGAACAGAAAGGCCGAACAGTGCTGGAGACAACACTTCGTACTTTACTATCGCGAACCTATGGTTATTCACAGAATCCCACGCGCTGATCATGCTACAGCGTCCCCGGTAAGTGGCGGTCTCGTGTCCCAGCGGTCGAAGTGATAAGACAGCAAGCTGGGATTATTCACTGTAAGAAAGGAACACGTAGTTTGTTGGGATGTGAAGATGTTTTTAGACGTTGGTAGCCAATACACCACAATGTGGACTGTGGATGACTATGACGTCGATATTGCTTGCCTCTCGGAAGTCCGCCTACCCAACTCAGGCAGCCGACAAATAAAGGTCCTGGGAGTTGATACATCTTATTGGCTCTATCACAGTGGCCCGAAAGACAAATCCGGTCTCTACGGCATTGAGTTTGCTTTGAACAAAGCAGCTAATGACGCAATGATCTCTTGGGAACCACTCTCATCCGGACTCGCTTTGATACGCTTTAAGGGCTTCCCGCACTGTTTGACGATGATTGTGGTCTGTGCTCTAACCGATTTGGCTGATGACAAAACGAAAGACGAACTCTATCATAACTTGCAGGGGGTAGTCAACCGGGTCTCGAGTCGCGACGTATTTTTCGTCGCAGGAGATTGGAGCGCTCGCACAGGTGCGGCCGGCAAATCCACTCGCCATATTCTCGGTCAGCGCTGCGAGAACGGTGCGTGACTGATCGGTTTAGCAGACGTTGACAGAATGGTTGTCTGCAGCATCTGATTTCAACATCCCAAGAAGCACCTACTCATATGGTACTCCAATGACGGTCACACTGCATACCAGATCGACCATATCCTGGTGAGATCATGTTGGGTCTTGTCTGTAGAGGATTGCCGAGCCTACCGAGATGCAAAAACGGGCAAGGCAAACAGCGCTGACCATGTCCTTTTACGCGCGTGCTTTAAAATTCACCTGTCTATACGCGCTAGGGTCTCCACACCCTCCCGGATAAACGTTGGTGCCCTAGAAAATCCAGAGAAGCAAGAAGCGCTGTCACAAGCAATCACAACTCGACTGATCGCCGCAACCAACGTACAAGGACATGTGGTTTCAATGGAAGAGCAGTGAACTCAAATAAAGATGACAGTCGAGGATGCTACATGGACGGTACTCGGGAAAACAAAAAGGCGGGGAAAAGATTGGATCTCTGAGAGCACGCTGCAGTTGTCAACCAAGGTACATAAAGCCCGGCTCGCAGGCAGTGACGAATGCCGCAGACTGGAACGAGAGACCACACACTCTGCTAAGGCTAGTCGCAAAATATACTGGATAGAAATAACCAAAAAAATGGAGACTGCACCAAGAACTAGTGACTGTGGTAAACTGTTCCGTCTTATTCGCAAAGCCTCGAATGGGTGCAGCAAACAAGATTCGCTTCTTCATGACCTGGCAAGAAACCTGATACCCCGAACGGAGTGAGAAAATGGACCAATGGGTTGGACATTTCGGTCAACTGCTCAACTGGCATACAAACCACCCGACGGAACAACCAATGTCAACTCCTCCAGTCCAGTACGAGAGTAACTGCGACCCGCCCAGTGCCACGGAAATCACAGAAATAATTAACAAACTGAAGGACAGAAAGGCCGCCGGGGAAGGTAGCATCCCTCCATAAGTATAAAAAGCCTATTCATTGTCCTTGATTGGAAATTTATGTACACTTTTCGGCTTCATTTGGCTAGAGGAAACATTCCCGTGCGACTGGGACATGCCTATTTTGCTGCCTATTCTGAAGGAAGGTGATAAATCAGCAAATGAGAACTACCGAGGGGTCAGCGTGATCGATATCGCCGCAAAGATTTCGGTGCTTTATTACTAAACCGTTTCTCCGTGGCAAGAAACCGACGCGCTCGCCCGAACTAAGAGGGTTTTCGCCGTGGCAGAGGCTGTGTGGATCAAATCTATACACTGCGCCGAATACTGGAGCACCGCTACAGTTTCCAGCAGCCAACAGTAGCTTGTTTCATCGACTTCCGGGCCGCCTTCGATTTGGTCAACCGCGAGTCCCTTTGGACTATAATTCAGTCCAATGGGATGCCCCATAAGCTTTTAAGGCTCGAGGGGGATATCGCTCGACAACTGGTGCTAGGGTTCGTATGTACGGCAAAGAATGCTGTGAGTTTGTACTCACTACCGGAGTTAGGCAGGACTGTCCCCTCTCACCGGTGGCGTTTATTACGCCATTGATTGGACAGTGAGTCATACGTTACATGACTACCCTGGCGTTCAGCTCGGCCAGGAAATATACGTTTTGTACCGGGAGTTCGCGGGTGATATTGTCGTTCTAGGAGATTCCCCCTACTACGTTCCAACCAATTCACGACTAAGTCAATTCTTTCGTGAAGTCCATTGAACTAGAAGTGAATTCAGTCAAAACCAAAGCTTTCACGACCCATCTAGGCCCGACAATTCAACAAATACCCACCAACGACCCACCAGTCGAGTGGATCCCTTCATTCAAATACCTAGGCTCAACTCTGCTTCCAAACGGCCAGGCAAAATATGAAGTGGTATCACGGATCGACAGCGCCAGGAGAACTTGTCTTCAGCCGAGACGAACGCTGTGGACTCGCGGCGAAATCAGCTCAGGGACCAAAATTGGTGTTTATCGTGCCGCTATCCTTCCCGTACTCATCTATGTCTGTGAAACCTGGCCGCTACAAGCTGAGGATTTCAGAAGGCTAGAGGTTTCCGACCACTGGTGCATGTGGCAAATCCTCAAAGTCATCTGGCGCGGCAGGGCGTCCAACGAAGAGGTGAGGAGACGATGCTCTGATGTCGATGTGCTCTCTGCCCTCCGACGTCGACGATTGCACTGGTTCGGCCATACCCTTCGGCGACCCGAGTCAGAGGTAACCAAACAAACACTCTTTCCTGCTCCTTACTCTGGTTGGCGTTGTCACCTTTGTGGGCAGCTCAAAACGTAGACCAGTACAATATAAGAAGACATAGATCTTCTAGGTCTTCGGTCGGTCTGTGGGATCTGGCGATGGAAAATGGACTGGATCGTGATCTGCACCGAACTTGCCTCCGACTGCCTAGCATGGTCAGCAGTGGTCTGTGATATCCATGACGCTGACTTGTCTTCCCGCAGGGGATAGTCGCGTAAAAGTAAGTAAGTAAGTATATTTCAACAAGCCATATTTAACTGTTTCCCACAGTGGAGAATTCCAGCTTGCTGTCTTGACCCCTCAGCCACTGGGGCACGAGGCGTGTCGCCTGCTGGGAACGTCCTAGCATGATATAAACGCATATTTCAGAAATTATGATTATTTTCGGGAATATGGTAAGAGGCGTTGTCCCCAGCACCGTTCGGGAATGTTGCACTACTCGGTCGCCCAGTCTGGAGTAGGAAGTAAGTTGACGGTACCTCATGCGGCCTTTTTGTTGTAGCCTTTGAACACCTAAGGAAAGCCTGCAAGGCAGCAGACTTATTCCAGACAACCCGGTAGCCTACTGCGCAACTCGCTCGACTCTTCTGGAAAAACCTTGTCGAGTGGATGAATCAACGTGAGGAACTATGACCATCAGGTCAGCCCAACCATAAACCTTGCACTCCTGTGCTCTGGTTTTGGTTGCTACCTCCCAGGATCATCGAGCTGAAGGCAGATTGAATAGGAGCATATGAAAAAGAGTCGAAAAAATTGAATAAGCGAGAATCATGAAGAAAAAGGAAGACCGAATACAACTACGCCACTGGTTGCGACACCTAGTCATATCACCTAATCTCTCCAGCCACCTGGTAGGCTACGACTATGTTTGGTGTCGGGTCACGTTCACCACATCGCAGTGCTGTTCAGAGACTTATGCGGTGTTTTATAGTGGAGAACGCCTGTCAGGCGAAAACCCACCACGTCCTCAAGCACTGCCGCTGATCGTCCGCAATCGCTTATTTAGTAACCCTGGGTTCACTAACCTCTATAATGATGGCCGGCTTCCTACCCGTGGCGATGTTCATTGAATCGACCTATCCTCCAGCAGGAGTTAGTCGCGCAAAATGGCGTATCTGCAGACGCACTAAGAAGCTAAAGTTGGGGAAAAGGTGATAGAAAATCAGTTAACCTAATGGATCTTCTTGTCGCCAAGAAAAACGGGTTACTTAGTGGTGCTAAATGTGTGAAAGACCAAGGACGTTTAAAGACTCGGGAAACAATTGTAATTGTTCTAATGCTTACCCAACTAGTGGTCTTCTGTATAATATATTCCGTAGTCAAATTGAGAAAAGCCTCCTTATAGATGTCCTGAAATTCTGGATAACTGGGGTATTTCTTGGTTATGATCACCCGAACGGAACGCCGAAGTCAGAAAAAAGAACTAAAGCAGAGAGGAGCTTTCGTTCGTGTTAATTGTCCGTGACAACCAGTTTGAGGTCTTGTTTTACTTTGTAAAACATGGGTACAGGCGAGTGGCTACCATGGCAATAAACCGTAAAAGCTTGAGAGGGAAAGATTTCCAAATCAGATGAATGCTTTATGCGCCCCGAGGGGTGAATACTCGGCCATCATATAACCACGTACACGTCCTCAAAAAATGAAATACTGGGGTGATCTACTTTGTTCCAAATGTCGTGTCAGTTGTGATATTACAGAAACTAGATTATGCAAAAAACCTTGCTAGATAGGAAATAGTGGAACTTCTTTACGCCTGAGTACGTGAATACTTGTGTCTGGATTGAACGCGTGTGGAGAAAGTAGATACACACTCCACAATGCCTCTGAGAAGAGGGAAAGCAGAGTTAGTGGGAATCTTTGTAAATAGCTCTAATATGTTGGAATGTTGTGAAGTGAGTGAAACGTCATCGGAAAGTACCAGTGGCAGATGATAAGAGTTTAAGTGATCTGACAATAAACTTGAAGTCTTTCAACAACAAGCCAAGGAAGATGACAGGTGAGGCATGTAGCCAGTGAGGTACGACATGAAAAACAAACCGTCTGATTAGTGCGTACGGAGTAGAACTTAATACGTGGAACGGACAAGCGTCTAGTTTTCACGAAAATGAAGCCATGTTTGGACCAAGTAGGGTTACGGTCGAGCAACACTCTAAGGTACTGAACTGAATCAAGGTGATTCAGCTGCTCATCATTTGCAGAAACGAAAGTTCAGTCGTTTTGAAAATTGGAATACTCAATACCGTTCATCGAAGAAGATTCAATGTCACCTCACTTTAACGGCTGAAGGCCCAAGTTATAAACATCAGATCAATCTGAGATTTGAACGATGCCATTTTAAGGAGTGACAAGTTTGGAATCGCAAGCATATGACGTATCAATTATGACGTAATCTGCTTATTTGGTAAGGAGGGTATTTTCATGCACAGGCTAAGTAGAAATGTACACAGAAAATAAAAATGGGGACAATATTACTCCTCGGGGGACGCCACGGATAGTGATAATGGGAGGTGTTGCCGTTGTAACGGGCGAACTGCTGGCAGTTGTGAGAGTAATCCATCAACAAAGAAACAAGGGAAGGTTCAATTCCAAGAAGAGAAAAGAAAGCAGCTTACTCTCGTTGATGAAGTTGAATGTATCACTGTAGTTTAGGAAGCACGTTCTTGCCGCTTTACTCTTTCGGTCAAGTGCGAACAGAATGTGATGTGTCAAGATAGCGAGGGTGGGGCGTGATTGTCGGTAAGCAAACTGATCAAGATCTGAAAAATTAAAATACCGGAATATTGTTAAAGAAAAAATCTTTCAAAAATTGTAAGAGAGGGAGATGTAAGCAATGGAGCGAAATTTCGAAGAGCCTTTTTAGGGATTAGGAGTTTTAGCCAATGTCCTCCAACAGTCTGGAATCTTTCTATCCCCTAGACGTTGGCCAGGAAGATCAGGGAATAGGGCTGAGGGCAACCGCACACTACTTGAGCGCAAAGAGGTTGAGTCCATCCGGTCCGGATAATTTTCCGGGGTTAACGAGGAGCAGTTTCTTGTAGTTTTCAACGATGAGGATGAAAAACTCAGGTTTTGGAGACAGACTTTCTGGAGAAAGGATAGAAAAAAGATCCTAATGCTTTATTGAGCTCGTCTAAAACAGGGATCTACACACCGATGGTCACTGGCATGAGAATAGTGCCTTCCAATAAAGCTGAGACTTCTTCACTGGACTGGATTCCGAAGGACGCAGTAGTAGGCGGTGTTCATCCGTTACTTTAGCATAAGGAACAGTAAGTTGCCATTCTAGCTAAAAGCTACTTCACAATAAACTTCCAGAACTCGTCCACGCGCGCAGGTGCTCCAAATTAGTGGTACTCACGGATTACCCAAGTTTGAAAACGGTGCATTAGAAGCCTAAGTTGCAGTTATGCCCCAACTCCCCAGAGTACGGATAATAGCGATGGGCTTCTTCCTTTATTCACTGACCACCGCTTGCTCCTATCGAGCAGAAACCCTTGGACTCAGTTCGCGGTGGGGCCGTTTAATTCTACACATGAACCAAGTTAGGTCGATCCCACTGCAATAGGTTACTGCTCTGGAGAACCGTAGATGCCATTTGACCACGTACGTGGAATCCGGTCGTACTCTGGTACTGATGCGCTTCAGTTCAGTGGTTCTCGACGCCAGTTGTAGACACTGCAAGCAGCACATCTGTTTTCTGATTCTCAGATGTTCGTTGCCGCTACGAGGACAAGTTGTCGAGTAGACTATCGGCAAAATGAGCGTCGAGTAGCGTGGCAATTCTTTTTGCAGCGAATTTTGCCGGTTCTATATTCGACGGGTTTCGAGTACCATTCGCTTCAATGCCAATCTATTTCAAACTTTGCATCTGTGACCTCTCATCTTGGCGTGATTGTTTCCGTTTCTATCTTTTGCAGTTACTAAACGAGGTTGTTGTTCTTAACCTATTTATCTACTGCTCCTTATTGTTTTCCCTTATGAATATCGTTCACGAGCACGGAGTCACTTACCAAGTACCTCCAAAATTGTGAAACGGCGTCAAACCATCATTTTCCACAGAAATTCTGAACACTTATCGTCTTCATATCATCTAAGGACCAGAATTAATAACTTGTTCTTACTGTGAATGCTGGCTTCATTCCCACCGTACGATGTGTTCACGTAACTAAGACGTCCAACCCTTTTACTCTGTGCCGTGTCACTACAACTGTTTAAAAATTACGATAGAGCGCAGACAAAGGGTGTGAATTCCCTAAAGCAACAAAACTGCGCTAGCTTTTCTTGCGCTCAGGTGGCCAGAACGACTGGTCACTCACCAATGTTCGACGGCCGGAGACAAAAAGAAGTAACAATAAGGTTTTAGTCTTTCCGTCGAATACCTGTCGCCACAAAGCAGGTAAAGTAAATTTATTACGAAGGGCCAATACTAGTTTCCAAATTGAGAAAAACCAAACGTAGATTACTAGGAGGAAGTACATTGAGAGAGTACAAAACAGACTGCCTAAAATCTGCGGGACGCCGTGTGAACTTTCAGATGCGAGGTGCTTGATCTACTACTTATGCGTTGCTGTGATAAACTGACCCTTTGTTAGCCGAACGATATTTTCGATCGAGAAATGACGTGTAAGTTCCAGATTGTGTCAGACCAAACAAAATGAGAGACTTGAGAGCCAGCAGTGCAACACGACTAATTTCCACTTATTTCAAGCTATGTTAATTGACATAGTTTGCTCTAAGTGAAGTTGACAGACGACCGTCTCGGGGCTTTCGGGAAAAATAATCTTCATTTGCCTCCCAATCGTTTTGAATCAATGGCAACAGGTTGACAGGCGCACGGCTTGCTTTCTTTTCCACCAATGCACCCATTGACCCAAATTCACAGGAAAGCTGGTACGGAGTTAGTACCTAGTAATTTACGGAATTTATTCGCTGATTTGCACCTGATGACCATTCACCGGACACTAAAGTATGCTCATGGTTGTGAATTATCGCCACAAATAATGAAAGAAAGCACGGATAATCATGACTTAAATGACTCTGATGAGGCGACAGTTATTGGACGTCACTGGGGTCTGGGGGTTAATTATATCTGTCGGGCAGAAAAAGGACTAACATGGGATGAATGATGGTCACAAATCAAACGGTTATAAGGAAAAGGAGATCAGAAAAAAAGTAAACAGAAAGAAACGCCCGTGGTACCAAACAAAAGTCCACACGACAAAAACAAAAAAATAAACTAGGAAGCAGTTTGCGTGGAAACTTGACGGAATTGGTACAATCCGAAAGGAAACGAGAGGTTGGAATGGGTGAGCAGACAGAAAAAGAGGCATGATCACAGAAAAGGGTACGGACGATGCGGACCGTTGGCGCAAGACAGTCGTCAAAAAAAGAAAACCGTTCTCTACCGTTTGGAAGAATAGGTCTCGATACGAACGTTCGAAATCTTGGGTGGCAATGAAGATCAATGGGTGTTAAAAACAATTAATTCCTTGTCATCATCCGACTCTCCTTCGTTTTGATGGAGTAACTTTTGGCTGTCCGTGTCATTGATTGTTCGAACTGGACTAATACTTCGCATAGAAAACGCTTTCCGGTTGTCATTTCTACACATCAGGGTCTTGTCTGATAAACTTTGCAATCCGGTTCCCATAGTCAATTCTCTGCTCTTCCAAACACGAACCTAGAATTAATGAGAACATCAGACAGGTGTTAATAAAGTCATTTGTAAAATACGGTACTCAAAGTGAGTACTTAAGAATAGGTCTCTGGATTTTCAAACATAACGGAATGAACTAATCTAAGGGTAAACAAAATGTGTGAAGTAAGTTTGTAAAGGATACGGTCATTTTCCCCCACGTTTCACGGCTATCCGAAGCTGTACAAAGAGATTTGTCAGGATTGTCCCCGAAGCACTCACTTAAATTGGTTCGTTACCACTAGGGCTATGTTTAAGAGGAACTCATAGTCCTAGTCGCCAAACCAAGAAAAAGCATTTGAATAACATTTTTTGAGAAATACCATGAATTTTTTTAATCATCCACTCATTTGGACTCACTTTTTTACTGTCCAAACCACAGTTGGTAAGAAGACGGACATACTCTGGGCACACCAGAGAGGCTTCTGTCGGCCGCTTCCACCGGCGTAATAATAACGACAGACAAATCACAGACACTGATGAGGCAGCCATGGCAGCGGAGGCCATCCACGGTGCAAGTTCAATGCCTAAAGGTAACAGACAACCTGGAAATGGAGGAATAATAACTGAGAATAGACGTGGATTTCCATGACTTTCACGGAGGTAAGATTTCTCCATGATCGGTGGAAATCTTGACGGCTACGAAGAAATTCGATCGTTAAGTATCCGTTTTACCAAAATAAAAGGAAATTATGTTTTCCTGCCAATTAGTAGACATTGGCCATTGGTTAACAGCGACCACAGCCCAGGGTACAGTAACCAAGCCTTTTTGACGCACCCATACAGAACAAGGTCACCTTACGTTGCGGGACTTGGTAGCCTTATGCGAGTCGCCAATTTGAACACGCAGGAAATACAAAGGAAAATCTCTAAGTTGCCTAATTAAAATACTATCACATCAAAGAGAATCAGATTCACAAGTCAGAATAATTTGTCGAAGATCAAATAAAACTGGAATTGTGTCTGTCAAATACGGCACATGAAACGGGCGAAATTCGATCCATTGCTTGTTTGCGTAACTGCGCCAACACCCCGAACCTATGTTCTTTTGTGGTTTGATCTTCCGGAACGCTGCGAAACAGGGCTACGTTTTCTCGTAGAAATCACTTGACAGTTCCTCTAAACACTGAATATCTCATCGATTGGATTAAAGAATGGACCACAGGGGGGGGGGGGGGGGGAAGATACTGAACAATATGTCCGGTTGCGAGCAGTGCATCGCCTGCCCGTCAGTGAACTGGAGCGCTGCGGAACAGAAGTAGGTCATCAGAGTTTGGTTGTTCAGTTGATACTTCCGAAGAACAGTTCCAGAAAGCTGATGGAAATGTCAGCGTTCATTCTGGGGTGGTATCCATAATATAGCATGCCTATCGCAGAACAGAAGGCAACAATATTGAGCTGAGCACCTTTGTTTGATGGTAAAGTTCTGATGCACGGTTTGCCTTTCATTGGCCACCCTCGTGTCCGCGAGGACCATATGTTTTAAAAGGTTTCATCTATGTAAGACAGAGCTACCATGATCTTGTAATCACATCGCCTATTGAGCTCGTCTCTCTTTGACATCAGTCCCGTTTCACTTGATTGGATAAATTCATAGTTTCTTCCTAGTGTAACCATAGCCATCGAGAAGATGGTCAATGGAAGACAAACTGAACGATAGATTCGAGTGTATCAGTTCCATCTTTTTCTTCGACCCATTCGAAGTGATTTTAGCGTTCTCCCCTATGAACGAGCACAGTTCCATTGCAAATTCATCGGAAAATATAGGCTTTGTGAATCCTCTGTCTCGTTTGGCGATGGCTCCACAGGTTTTTGCGTTAATTCTGAATTGATAGGGAGGAAGTTTTAGATCTTCACCTTTCCTTGCACACTTTACAATTCTTCCGCGGTCTTGATCACTAGTTGTTTTCCGCTCACGACGCGAATCTATTCGCTTGTTCGCTCGGGTCGATTATCCCAGTTTCCTCCACTGGGAACTCTGCGGACGTTGAATCGCTCGTTCAGCTGGTGACTTGAAATGTGACGGTGATCAGATGTGTATCGAGCACGCAGCCACTCACGTGGTTACCACAAGATCGCCGATAAGTTACACGCAACTTGACCTTATTCGGAATGTGACCGCTAAATAACAGACAGTGGCTACGAAACGACAGAATAACCTGTAGATTGTTCGTTATTTTCCGTGATCGCACGTATGAGAAATAGTGCACATGCTACGAAATAAATAACGCGTGCGTCAGAGAAATTGAATGTTGGTTTTGAAATACTTAATTTGGGTTAGTTCATACTGACAGACTTGAATCAGTTCTGTTTCGAACCGGGCGTGGGCAGATTTACTGAATTTATTACTTGATCACTTACGAGTAGTTTGTTACTAAATTTCGAATCGGATGGACCTCACAGAACTCTTACATAGAGCTACACCTTTTCCCATCAAGCTTCAGCCAAAACCCGCAATTCTTTAGCCACGACCCACCATTCTTTAGCTTTGACGCACAACCTTTAGCCATGCCGCTGCAAGCCAGTCAGGTCAAAAGTGTCGGAATATAACGACATCAAGAGATATTGGAACAATTTTTTTCTCTCACAAAGATTGGTGTTGCAATGCTAACGGAACGAATGTGAAAGTGTGACGATCATATGCTGCGCAGTTGACCGTGGTAATGGTATCAAATGCTGCACCGCAAATGATTGGAGAAAGTCTAAACGATGTGCCCGTATCGTCGAACCATGTGGCACAGCCCTTCTTGCTATCGTATTTCGGTGGTAGTAAGGTGTCAAATGTTGCAACATGAATAGATTGATGATATTAATGGGAGTGTACTTACAATAACTGTGTACTGCTCTCGGAATTTTAATGTATCCACTTATCTAAAGGCTTATTGAATCAAACCTTTATTTTGTTTCATCACATCCACTTCTGATATTTGTCTATGATTTGAAATGCAAAACAGAGTACCGTTTGTTACATTTTACCCGTGCATGCGAAGACTCGTTTTCGATTGGTTGATATCTCGTTCGGAGGAGGTCAGGCGATATAATCACACCGCAGCCGTTTATAGTAATCGCCATACTTTACCTGGCACCGTACGCATCACCTCTTGACAATATGGAGAGTAGTAATATGGGTGAGAAGTAAAGGTCGTACCGTTTCACCAGCGCTGAAGATCGACGCAGGATAATCGAATGCGCACGAAGGGGAGATGATTTAAAGGACATTGCCAAACACCTCAACATCAAGATCAAAACCTGTCGTGCTATTGCAGCTACAGACAGAGAAACGGCATTCGCACTTGGGTCCTGCAAGACGAAGTTCAACGACGAGTTTGTCAAGCATTTGTGTGAAGTGGTGGACGAAAACTCCACAAGCACATTGAGGTAGTTAAAGGAAAGGATGGAGAAGGATTTCCCAAGCACAACAGTCAGCAAGTCATCCATTGATCGATTGCTGGATGGGCATCACTATTCGATTAAGAAGCTGACTATTCAACCAGTGGAACGAAACTCAGATGCAGTCAAATCTAAACGAGCAGAATATGCCGATTGGCTGCAACGATCAGGTACTGCAACTTTGAGGTTGTATATTGATGAGACCAACTACAACATATGATGTTGTCGTAGCTATGAACGTTCAAAAGTAGTCAGTTAAGCAATCCGAATTCTACCGTCAAGTAAAGGACCCAACTTGAACATATTAGCTTGTTCATCTATCGCCGGTATCTTGAAGTATGAATGTCATACAAAGATTACATGGCATATTTTCAATGAGTTTCTCTCATGTTGCTCAGTGTTTATTGTTACTGAGCAAACTGATGCTCCAATAGTATTTATCTTTGACAATGCGCCCGTTCATCGGAGGGCTGTGGACGCACTATCACGCACCAATCATCAAATACGTTTCCTCCCACCATATAGTCCATTTTTTCAGTCCGCTTGAGGAGACTTTCGGTGAATTCAAACAGGTAAAATGTTTGTCACAAGTTGTTTATATTAGTACATTATGAACTGGTTCACTGAAAATACAACAGTAATAAGAGCTGTGCCACATGGTTCGACGATACGGGCACATCGTTTAAACCTTCTTCAATCAATTTGCGGTGCAGCATTTGATACCATTACCACGGTCAACTGCGCAGCATATGATCCAATATCTCTTGATGTCATTATATTCCGATACTTTTGACCTGACTGGCTTGCAGCGGCATGGCTAAAGGTTGTGCATCAAAGCTAAAGAATGGTGGGTCGTGGCTAAAGAATTGCGGGTTTTGGCTAAAGCTTGATGGGAAGAGGTGTAGAAAAGCGGAGCCCACAAGGTCGAGATAAGATGATTAGCCATGCATATGCTGAACTGCACCACCATTAACAAACTTCGTTTTAATTTACTGATCTCAAAGCGCATGGTGCGCAGTGAAGTTCCAACCGGATTTAACCGCTCATAAACATCAAGGAATTCCCACTCGATCCAAAAATCGCCTCCGTGCTGGCCAGAAGGCTGCCCTTAATTGCACCTCCCCAGCGAAAATGTCCGTTCTGTCACTGTTCAGTACCAACATACGTTCTCTCTCTCCACTAAGATGTCGTGTCTAACCCTTGTTCTCCGTTCTTGCGTTCGTGTTCATACTTGCATGACTCGCATACAAGAACCATGACTTAACCCACACGATTGTAGTAACAACGATCGTGCTTAGAAAATGATCGTTTTTTGGACACCGTTTTGGAGTTATTTTTTCTACGATCTTTTCTGGCGTTTGGTTCCGACTCCACCGTCTTGTTCGATTACGCACGTTTAACTGAAATGACCTTCACGAGATTTCCTTCGACCTTGTTTTTGAAACACTTCCGGTTTTTCGCCGACTGTACGCTTCGCCGTAGCGTTCGTTTGCCTCCGTGTATTTCTCGTATCGGTACCACGATATACAGAATACACTCTCGCATCTGATCGCCGACTCGAGTCTTCTTTGCTCATTCGATAGAGGAGATTTCGTTCATAAATCACTGTGAGAACCTCGTAGAATTCACGTTCATAAGCAGCATTCGAACGTTTTTTAAAACGGTGAGCCTATTTCCGCCGGGATAATTCGCCAGTCCGGCGAGTCTGTGATTGCTGTGTCTTACGTTCTCATTTTGTCACACGATACATTTTTTACGATATGTTATCGCAACGCAGTCATGTCAGGACAAGACGCAGCTCGACACAGATCCCACGGTATCTGCCGTAACGTTCAAACCAGTGGAGTTTACCCCAGACGATCCCGAGGTTTGGTTCGCAGTATTAGAGCTGCAATTCGAGGCACGCAGGATCCTCAGCCAACGCCAAAGGTTCTCCTACACTTTAGAGGCAGTCCCTGGTGATGTCATCGCCTCAGTTAGAGACTTAGTCTTGAATCCTCCCCAGGAGTAGCCGTACGATGGGCTTAAGGAGGCCATTCTTCAGCATTTCCTACCTTCCTGGGAGGAACACGTGTCGGCAACTGGCACGGCATCCCATCAGCGACACCGAACCCAGCCACCATCTAGCTCACCTCCGATCCCTGGCAGGGCCCGTCGATAAGAATTCGCAGATAGTTAAGGATTTGTGGTTGGATCCGTTGCCTTTTCAAGTTCAGACCGCCGTTACTGCTCTCCTCGAGGATTCGTCCGTGGAACAAGCAGCCTCCATAGCTGACAAAATTGCCGCACGTGTCGGCAATGGGGCCAACCTCCTCATCACCACAACATAGCGAATCATCGGGGTGTTGATCTGGACATTCGCCGGAGAGGCCTCGGCACTCTCGATCCGTCCATCGCAGACTGTCTTTTGAAGACTGAGTGAACGTACCTATCCCCCGTAGTAGTCCACGCGAGCAAAGGTACAGACGGGCGCCCTCCATTGCCCACGTCCGTCGTGAATCAGCCTCGCCTGCATCTACCAAACCTGAAAATCCCACCAGCAATTTCTGTTCGTTCCATTGCGTTTTCGGACCAACCGCCCGCAGATGCAGACAGTCGTGTTTATACGCGGCAAGGAACACCACTGCCGGCCGTACTCGCGCCAATCAGTCACAGGTTGACCGCTTGTTTTACGTGCATGATTCGTGCACTAACGCTAGGTTCCTAGTTAATACTGGGGCCCCAGTTTCTGTTTTGCGGATCGGTAAAGACAAGTCACGAGCTTTCTTGCTTTGGCTGTCTGCGGCGAATGATTCGTCCATTCCTACCTACGGCACGAAACAACTTGCGATCAACCTGGGACCACGACGACGGTATCTGTGACCATTCATTCTTGCGGATGTTCCCATGGACATACTGGGAATCGAATTTCTGCAGCACTTTAAATTACTTGTTGATTCACATAGACTGCAGCTTATCAATCATCCCTCTTCGGACATAAACTTTACGGGTCTCGCAGCTCGAACAGATGTACACCAAATCACAGGTTTGTCTTCCAACATTCCTCACGATTTCCACCCTTTATTTATAAAATTCCCCGTTTTGACTAAACTATTTGAAGAGGTAGATGCAGTGACCGATCGTGTGGCGCACCACATTGTCACCAATGGACCACTAGTCACGGCACGACCTTGCCGACTGGCATCGGACAAACTGGCCTTCGCCAAACGTGAGTTTGACACGTTACTTTCTTAAGGTATTGTTCGTCCTTCTCACAGTCCATGGGTCTCACCTCTACACATGGTTCAAAAAACTGTATTTTCTAAGGTCGATTTGGTATGAGCTTATCGCCAAATTCCAATCACTGCTGAAGATCACAAGAAAACGGTTGTCACGACTCCTTTTGGTCTGTTTAAGTTCTTACGTATGCCGTTTGGTTTGCGAAATGTTTAGAAATTCCAGAGGTTTATCGATAGCATTATGTGAGACCTGGAATTTGTTCATCTATATCGGCGACTTGCTAATAGCATTGTCAAGTGTAGATGAGCATTTCCAACATTTGACACCACTATTTCAACGTTTGTCCGAATGTCGAATAGTAGTCAATCCCGATAAATTTGAACTTGGAAAAACGGAACTTGTATTCCTCGGTCGCATGATCACTCGAGCGGATATTAAATCTTGCGAGGGTAAAGTGCGTGCTATTCTAGATTACGCCGTACCGTCCTCAATCAAGGAATTTAAGGCATTTCTGTGGTTGGCTAACTTCAATAGTCGTTTCATACCCCATGCCGCCAAACGTTTGCTTACATTAACTGACTTCGTGGCAGTCCACGTAAGTTGTTGCCTACGGATGCCGCACGAGTAGCGTTCTCGGAGATTAAAACGACATTAGCTCAGACCACGCTCCTAATTTACCCGGTTCCGTCCACCACGCTTAGCATAGCGGTGGACGCATCTGACTTTGCCATCGGAGCGGTCCTGCAACAGTGTTTCTGGGACCTGGCAACCATTAGAGTTTTTCTTTCGACGTCTCAGTCCCACGGAAACGAAATACAGTGCTTTTGGCCGCGAACTGCAGACCGCATATAATGCCGTCAAACATTTCTGCCTCGCAGTCCAAGGTCGATATTTTATCCTCTATACCGACCACAAGCCTCTGACGTATGCATTGCATACTAAGTCTGACCGTTACTCTCCACGAGAAGTCAGACATTTAGACTATATTTCTCAGTTCACGACTGACTTACGACACGTTAAAGGCGAGTCGAATTGCGTTGCAGATGCTCTGTCGCGTATTCCACTTAATGTTATGAAATCTCCCGTTTTAGACATTCCTGCCATGACTGCAGCAAAAGCACAGGATACATCATACATAGAAGCCGTTCAGTCCTCGTCGCTAGTGTACCACTGGCCACTAGTGCCGGTACTATACTCTGCGACATGTCCACTGGTCTACTTCGACCGGTCGTACCCTCTTCATATCGGCTTCTCGTGTTCGACACCTTACATGGACTTTCGCGTCCAAACATCGCGGCCCTTCTCCAACTAGTCGCTGCACGATACGTCTGGCCGTCCATGAAGAAAGATGTTCGTATGTGGGCAAAACATTGTTTACAATGTCAACGATCTGAAGTGCATAGGCACGTGGCTTCGCCTATCGGTACTCTTGCTACGCCTGATGCTCGCATTGATCATATCCACGTAGACATTTTAGGTCTATTGACTTCACCACACGGGTACGCCTGCCCATTACCGTGCATCGATAGATTTACGAGGTAGCCCAAGGCTATTCCCATCTCTATCATTACGGCCGAATCAGTGGCTCGATATCTGATAAGACGATACTTTTTTTTGTACTTTTATGCGGCTAGTTCCTGCGAGAGAATGAGCCGGCACAGAGAAATCCAGTTCGGCTTCTCGTTGCGAACGCCGTAGACAGACTGGGGTCCTAATCCCTCAGCTTCCGATTTGATGGTACCGACCCATGTTTTCAGCAGTCCTCCGAGGCGACAGTGCCATCCTGGACATGGAACAGGAGAGGGGCATTGTCTTGAGATATCTGTGTCTGGGCGTCGTAGAACATGTCCAAACCACTGCAATCGTCGGCGTTGGAGGAACACTGACAGCTTTTCGATGTCAAAGCACCGTTGTATTATTGCCTCGTTTGAAAGCTTTTCGTGCCAAGCCACTTTCAGTATCCGTCGCAGACACCAATGGTCAAACACTTCCAGCTTTCTGATGTCCTCGACGCGTAGTGGCGACGTCTCGTAGCCGTAGGCCAGTATTGGACGGATAGCGACCCAGAAGACGCGGACTTTGGTCCGGAAGCTGATTTCGTTGCGCGCCTAGAGTAGATTGCGGAGCTAAACAAACGCAGTCTTTGCCTTGTCAATGCGCAACTTGACTTCATCTTTGGCTTGACCGTTTGGGAGAATCGTGGTGCCCAGGTATTTGAACGCCGGGACGTGCTCGATCTGTTCGCCTTTAAAGTATATCGGGAGAATGGACTGTGTAGTGCATGTTCAAAGGATCTTAGTCTTCGAGGTATTGATCTCTAGTTCCATGGATTTTGCAAAAGATTCTAAACGATTGAGAACCGGCTGTAACGCAGTTGGGCTGTCTTCAAGGATGGCGTTGCCGTCAGCAAATTCCAAATTGGAGGGGAAAGCAACGGTGCCCAGCTGAATACCAGGGTAATCAGTGAGCGCCTGACGCGAATTAAATCTGGCCGTACATGAAAAGTTCGCCTACGGTGTACAACCATTGCATCAGAGAGACAATTAGTCTTTCAAATGTCCCTTCAGAAAACATATCCTAGAATATTTGTTTAGCTGACTGTCCTTTTGACTCCACCTTTCACGCACAAACCTCAGGTCATTCGACCAACCTGCACTCGGAAACACCAGACTCGAGTTTCGCTCTTGGCAGAGGATATGCACCACTGATGAACTCTAACAAGAGCGAAACTCGAGTCTGGTGTTTCCGAGTGCAGGTTGGTCGAATGACCTGAGGTTTGTGCGTGAAAGGTGGAGTCCTAAGGACAGTCAGCCAAAAAAATATTCACCAATCCCACACACTACTCGCAAGTAATTGCGCGATATATATATATATATATATATATATATATATATATATATATATATATATATATATATATATATATATATATATATAAACTGTTCTGCCCAACTCTTTTCTGCTACGTTCTGACCGAAGACGGACTTCCACGTGTAATTTTGCTATTTTGCTCTTTATACTTCAATTCGCTTTGCTCTCGATTAGACGATGCTGCGAGTTAGCAACCCAAACCAATGTTTAGAGATGTTAAATTAGAGGCTTATAGAAGTGAACTGCTTTCAGAGTTTTACTGAATTCCGACCTAGGGCCCCAACAACTGCGTCTAAAAACTCCTCTATTCATTATTATTAAACACTAATTATTCCCTCCTCTTTTGAATCTCAAACTAGTCCCGCTTCATCACGCTAAACTCTGCTCTCTCCTGGATCTTTCATTTGTTCCATTCCTCTCATGGTCTCTGAAATCTAATCGCCTGCATCCCGAACCACATGCAAGAATGGCTTTTTTCCCGCGCTGGGCGCCTCTTTACTCCTAACTTTTTCCTTTTATTGTACAAGACTTAAAATTGTCATACACTTAAATACTGCAGTAAAATGTGCGGTGGAGTTTCTTTTTCCTGTTTATCACTTCGCAATGAGGTACAAAGCTATTTAACCAATCGACGACCAATCTCAAACCTTCGATCTGCAGTCGAGGACCCTTTTGCCAGGCAGTCACTTCACATTCCGGCTTTTATCGTTATCGTTTTTGTTATTCCACACTTGCACCTATTCTTCCTCTCCTGTTGACCGTCCATCGCACATCCCGCTTACAGGCGACCAATTAACTATATTAGGTCCCTGTTAGAAGGGATGAAACTTTTATCTATCAGAATTTCCCTTATGAAACACTTCACTTTCTGTTTTCCCGCCCACTCACAATATTTACCTTTAAAGGTAAAATTGATAAACCGCTTTTTCGTGATTCTCTCCTCAACCTTCTCTTATACAGCAAATCTTTGAACTACAGGGTTTACGATTTTGTTGTAACTCACAAGTATTCACTAGTCCGTAAAAATACAGCTCTCTTGCAGTACAAACATTCGAGGAAAAGCGGATATGCACAAGCTGGAACATGCCCCAACATGGCAACTAATACATAGTAATCGATACGAATTCGCATCAGCCAATTGCGAACTTGTTGATTTTCGAGTAGAATTCCACGTTTTCCGCTGTGGTGAATAGCAATGGCGATTGATGTATCGTTCAGACAGAAAACGTATTGCACAAACAGACAATTAGACAACAATTTGGTGGTTCATCCAGAACGAGGCTTTGCACAAGAAATGAAAAATGAACAAATAGGTCAATAGGCATGGACGGACTTCGTGGACTACAAAAACGCCGATATGGCTAGAATTCTCAAATGATTTCGTGACTGAACCTGGTGGGAAAATTTGATAGTTGACTAGCCTATTTCGCGTTTCACGAGATAAAGACAAGCTGGCTGACGATCCAATGATACCGATATAATTCCTCACTGTTTACACAGTAGCAAAAACCGTAGCATGCACTCATTGTTTACTTCAGTCAGAGCCCCAACTCAGATGAGGTTACCATAGTGCAAGTTTAAGGAAGAAAGGGGTAGAATGAGGCGATGCAAAGCACTGTTCACCAAGAGCTAGCTCACGTATAGACAAATTAAAAAAATTACTCTACGGGTATGTTGCCGTTCACCAAACACAGGGTTGCTTGTCGATTCCTATATAAGGCTCCAGAACTAGAAACACGGAAACAATAGGTATCCGCATCTTCAGTTAAACTGTTTCATGCGCGCAGATTCATTACTCCAGATGCCATACATGATGGTCTACGATGTCATGTAAGTCAACTGATTAGAAGCCCGAGAAGATAACACAGTGTAAGGTGGAAAAAGTAATAAAACCGATAACTGTCAGTCTTTTTTGTTTGATAAGAAATACTGCTCTACGGAAGTCAGATGTGGCCGAGTAGCTCAGTTCAAACAACCATTAACCATGAACTAGATGTAGTAGCTTTGCTTGATATCTCTCAGCGGGAGCCTTAGTCGGAAATTGTAAAAAAAACAAGGGTAGGAAAAGAGTAATAAGAGAACTACAAATATGAATATCAAGTCGACGAAGAAAGTTTGTGGATACAAACAAGAGCACACTGATCACGAAACCGAGTTTCGTCCTCTAACATATCTAACACTGTGTGTGTGTGGGAGGGGGGATCTCTCGCATCCTACCCAGGAAGCCTAAAATGCCCTACATGGCCATGTCGTTGGTTAAGTTCTTCATACCTCTCTTGCGTGTCATGGATCCTTATTCTTCTCCCAACCATTATCCACCTCAGCACACAAAGCGCGCGGAGGAATCTTATCGGGGGACATGCGCAACACGTCCTAACCACCCTAGCCCGGTGGCCTTTGGTGTTTCATCCAATGCCTTGATTCGTGTGCCTAACACTCTGCGCCTAACCTTAGCATTGCTGATACAGTAGCCCCATCAGATTTGAGTTATGCTATGAAGACAACAACGCTCGAATACCGCAAAAATGAATGTGGAGGGACACAGGCCAACTGATTGACGCAGAAATGCTGTCTGAAACGTTAGACACCGTTTCGAGTAGTTTAGTTGGCCGTTTCATACGGATGAGTATGCCGAACGGTATAATGAGCACCGTACTACCTGTGGTGGCCGAGTGGTTTAGAGTGTCTGATTACCACTTCGGAGGTCAGAGATTCGAATCCCCGGCCATCACCGGTTACTTTATTGGCAGACAGTGATCAACTGACTGGCTCGTTATCACATCTGACCTATTGGGACCTTATGTGGTTCTCCACTCCAAGTCTCGGGGTCTGTTTGTCGGTTATCCCTAATAGTGCAGTAGGTTTTTGTAGCTATGGGGTATATACCCCTTCCACTGCACTCATGCGCAAGCATGTAAAAAATACCATAAAAACTAAGTCCATCAGATTACGATCTTGTCAAATTATATACGAAGAGATATAAGACAGGCGCCGTGGTTCCCTGAAGGCAGTTCTTTTGGTACCTGTCATGATAAACCCCAGTTTGGAATGTGGCAATTAGTTTTCTGCAAACAATATCACAACCTCGACAACAATGGTCCAAACCGGAAGGAAACTAGTGATCTGCAGACTCACGAATTGTTGGGGTTTTTTGCAAGCTTTCTGCACTGGTACATTTAAACTTTACGATTGGAAACTATGACCACGGGATAGGATCTGGGACGAGTTAACCGTATTTGGGAGTAATCAAAACGGGCTGTCAAGAAATAGGCGAATTATGAACCTTGCAGCAGTGAGAAACCTTATCGTCATTTTACACAATACGCACAAGCTGGCCGATTTACCACCTTTTGGCAGTGGAGAAGATTGTGATACTGATATGTGTTTCTAGGATCAATCGCTTGTAAAGAACGTCATTTTGACATGACCAGTTAAAGCGTTAGGTGAATAATGATTGAGAAACATGATTTTCGTCAACAGAATAAAAACGGAGCGCCAAGAGATTGAGGCCTTTCGAAAATTCGGTTTGACGTTTGTCGTACCTAGACGAACGGCAAGACTAGAGCCGGTAGTTCCAACCAGTAAGCTCTTTTACTTGTACAGTCGGTCTAGAAATTTCGGGATGACCTCAGTTCAATCGAGTTTCATTTTATGCTGCTGATTCTCCTATTCTCTCCTGCTAAACAACGATATATTTTTGGCTACTGAGAGCAGCATATAAACTGGAATTCGACCGTATGTCAGGAGTTCGACCAAACTGAGGTGAGCTGGCATTTTTGGACAGACTGTACACAAACTGACTTTAAGTCGTTTTCGGGGCACAATATTCAACATTCTATTCAACTGAGGAACACGCAGGTCAATAAAATATTTCTGAAAATCACTCTTGGCTTTACCATCTAAAAATGAGTAAGCTAAAACTGGACATTTTTATTTTTTAATTCGCACGGTAAATTCTTCACTAAGCTTCAGTTTCAGTCAACGGCCCGGACATTTCAGGCTAACAAACCAGAAAATATTATCACATTAGTAGGATGCTTTTCATGCAGAGAGAGCCCTAGTGTAAGCTTTTGGTGTTTGATAACACAGCGTTATCGGGAACGATGGTAAGCTAATCGATGTTTCGGTTACCACAGATAACTTTTCTTGAGACTGGTCTTGAGAAACGTTACCCGCGGTAACCATCATATTCGACAGCGTTATTACCGAACATAGAACGCTTACATATGACATCACTGTTGCCCCCATTGCCTTGTGGGCCAGACTTTTGAGTCAAAGGCACCGGTTAGAGTTCCCAAAGAAAAAAGCCTTCTGCGGTGTGGGCAGCCGCGAAGTATGATTCGCCCAGAAACCTCAAGTGTAATTCCTGTGAAGGGCCTCGACAATTTCCCCCCCCCACCACCCGTTAATTTAAAAACGACGCAAAACGCCACGGGTAATTGCGGCTGTGATAAAAGCAGTAGTTCAGGAGTTGGGTAAAAATCAAATGCAATTCTTGAGCCTGAAGGTTCACTTCACTTTGCTGCATTTAGGGTCCGCACACTATCAGACAGGGCAACGGACTGCCCTCACTAAAACACTTGACATCTTTAAAACAGATGTACGCTATGTTTCCCAAACACGCATACAACACCCCACTTCTCCGATCACTCTTCGCATCCCGGATACAACCTCAGTCTCTCGCTTCACTCTTCGAGTGTCCGGTGATCACGTGTCTAGTGCTCGTGGTCAGGCTGGTGTTGGGGTTGCTCTGAGCATATGAGCTGAGCTTGTACTACTAGACTGGATTCCAGTCAACAGTCGATTGTGTGCAGTTTGGTTGGACGGTTCTGTTCGTGTCAACAACAACAAACTGAAGCGTCGATGCTTGTTCGTCGTGTCTGTGTGTGCGTCGACTGACTGCAGTTCCTCTGAGACCAAGGACAAACTCTACCACGACTTGTCTCAATTGCTTCGAAATGTGCGTTCAACGGACGTGATGGTCATTGCCGGAGATTTCAACACCCAAGTTGGCCGTTCGGAGGATTCCGAAAGACATATTGGAGGCCGGTTTGCTATCCCAGCCGATCGTACCGATAACGGCGATCATCTCATTCAGCTGTGTTCTGACCACAGATTGTTTCTGGCAAGTACAAACTTCTGCCATAAGAAACGGCATAGACTCACACGGCGTCCTCCTACGTCTTCACAACGTTGGACTCAGATTGACCATATTGGCATTGGTCACCGCTGGTTCGGATCAGTCGAAAATTGTCGTTCATTTTGGTCCACGCCTGTGGACTCAGATCACGCCTGGCTTCTGTTTATGTCTCGTCCATGGTCGCACAATCCTAAATGCCACGGGTCCCGCGCAGTTGCTTTTGGACGATAACCAGCGACACAACCTCTAGACGAAGCTGTCTACGCAGTTATCGATGCAGCCAGATGTTCAGAACCCAAATAAACGCTGGCAACAGATCAAGGAAGCTTTGTATGCCACCCAGAACTCTGGTTCATGTAGGCCTAACAAATCATGGATATCCTAGACATCAGTTGTTCTGTTGGATGCTCGCAGATCCGTCCCTCCGGATGCCACATTCAATGAAGTGCGCAAATCCCTGAGAGGTCAATTGAGTAGGAGCCTGAGAAATGACCGTGAACAGTGGTGAATTGCGAAATACAAGGAAATAGAAAAGGCTGCATCTATTGCCAATACTCGTAACCTTTTCCGTTTGATTAGAGGCATCGGTCCACGGAAGTCCGGTGTAAGTGAATTATTGAAAGAACTCGGCGGCTCACTGATTCACTCTCAGAGAGTTAACACAACTACTCCAGGTAATCTGGGTAAGCGGTCAGATTCCCAGGTAATTGTGTAAATAGGTGATTGCACCGATTTACAAGAAAGGTGTCAGGTACTCTTGTGAAAACCAGAGGAATTAGCTTGGTAAGTATCGCGCCTAAACTGTTCCCGGTCTTATCCTCCACCGGTTATCCAGTGCCCGCGAAATGTGTACACGTGAGAATCAAGCCGGTTTCAGACCCGGTCGGGGTTGCATCGATCGCACCTTTACTTTTCGGCAAACCTTAGAGCACAGACACATCTTCCGAAGCCCACAATGTGTCTTTCTTGATCTGAAAGCGGCTTTCGACTAAGTTGACCGCACAATTCTCTGGCGCTGCCAACCACTTAGGAGTGTACCAGAGAAGTTTATTTCTCTTTTCCAATGCCGAAGCCGAGTTCGTGCTTACGGCGATCTCTCACCCGAGTTCACTACGGAAAGTGGAGTTGGTCAGGGTTGCCCCCTTCCACCCTTCCTCTTCAAATTTATGATTAACTTGATTCTTGAGATAGCCCTATCCTCGTGTGAGAGTAGTGGCAGCGATCTTTGCTTAGGCACTAAACCGTCTGATTTGGAATACGCGGACTATATTGTTCTTCCGAGTGAAGACCCAGGCAAGTTGCAAGCTCTCTTAGATAGCCTCAAAAACAGTGTAGCAATGTTTTGGATGCGTTTTGCACCTTTAAAGTGTAAAATGCTGCTGCGGGACTGGGTTGGCTCAACACCAAACCTTGTCTTGGAAGGAGAAGCTCTCGCTGAAGTGGATAAATTTTGTTATCCGAGTAGTTACATCTCACCGGGTGGACAGCTTTCAGGTGAAGTGTCATCGCGTACACAGAGGGCGCGTTTGGCTTTTGCCACACTCAGTCATTTGTGGCGTCGGCGTGACATCCGATTGTCGGTTAAGGGTCGGTTAGGTCCGTTCTTTTATAAGGTCCAGAAACATGGCCGTTGAGGGTAGAAGATAGACGAAGACTGTCGATGTTCGAGCACCGACGCCTCCGTAGCATTGCCCGAGTATGGTGGGAACACTGTATCAGCAATGCTGAGGTTAGACGTAGAGTGTTGAAAACCAGAGGTCAATCTCTGGATCAAGTACTGAATCCAAACAGGTTAGGGTGGTTGAGACATGTGTTACGCATGCCCAACGATAGACTTCCTCAGCGTTCGCTGTTCTCTGAGACAAGTGATGATTGGAAGGTAAGTCGAGATGGTCAGTCCATGACATGGCAAAAAGGTATGATAATCTTGACCAGTGGACTTAACCGAATAGGACATGTTAGACTCACAGGTCGGAGTCCACGTGATCCACCTACTAAATGGAGACATTAAGAGATATGGCTAGGTGTCGCGGCCAGTGGCATAGTTGCATTCGGACTCTTTCTTTGTCCTTTTGATTTCCGCTAGATACTTTGTTTTTCTTGAACCTGTTTCACTATGCTCCTATTCTTCTCGCCCTGTACTCGACGATGCTGGAAGACAGCAACCGAAACCAGAGCACAAAGGTGCGAGGTTACTGGTTGAATAAACTGAAACTGGTGCGTCGTTCTCTCGTTATAAGCCGAACTGAACTCGGTTCCGAAACACTAACAAGAGTCTGCATATTTTTAAAAGGATAACGACCCAGTCTATTGAAGGCAGTAAAAAACCTCAAAAACGGATTCGACTGAACCAACAAGATCTTGCACCGTGTAAGTTAAATCGTAGACCGCGACACGGAAATTTTCTCTCATATGACAGTACTCAATGAGATGGCGCGGTTTACGGGAAACACCTTACTGAGTTTATGAATATAGGAATTTTCCAAATATGTTTTAGAGCATATCTTTATTGCTAACGGTTTGTAAGCCTAAAATGAGTAGACACGGATGAAATACTCTACAATGAACACACGTGGGTGTGCTTTACACGCTCACACGTACACATGTGAAACACTTGAGATTGAGTTAGTCACGCGATATGTTGACCAGCACGAGACTTGATATTGTAGGGTACTTACCGGCTGCAATCGGGATGCCGATCATATTATAGAGCGTAGCCGCCACGAAATTACAGCGGATGCGACGTACAGTGGCTTTTGAAAGATCAATTGCTCCAATAACATCCACTAGCGAGTCTCGAATGAGAACCACATCCGCTGCCTCCACCGCTACGTCGGCTCCACGACCGATGGCAATACCCACGTCAGCTTGGGCTAATGCGGGACTATCATTAACTCCATCACCAACCATGGCCACATATTGACGAGGGCGTCTACGTGAAAAAGATCTTGGGATTCTTTGTCTCCTCAGGCGCCTCTCCTCGCGCTCGAGTCTGCGACGACGTAAAGCTGCGTCTTGATTCACAGATGGACTGGGATGAAATCGAGCAAAACAAAGACACCAATACATAAGAAGCTTCCATCGTGAACATTTTGATGATGTATGTCCTTGAGGCGCCTGATTGAGACACTGATCCACAGTTGCCGTCAGTTGTACGTTTCCAAAAGTAAGATCACTGTCCGAAGTTGAATGACCTAAGTAATCGAAAGTAGCATAATAATAGTTTGAAACAGAGTAAGTAAAGCTCCGAAAAAGGACTTGGAAAGTTACTTACTATCTTGTACTACTGACTCCATTGTGGACTGCTCTTTAAGCGACGGTAGAGCGTTTTCAACAGAAATGGGTCGTACTCGACGGCGCGTTTTTGGGCGCGTAGCTCGTTGAAGACGCTTAACCTCAGCAGCTTTATGGGCAGGTAGCACGTCTGCATACACGTCACGGATGCCTACCTGACGAGCAATAGCCGTAGCAGTGCGGCAGTTGTCCCCGGTTAACAGACCGACACGAATGCCACGATGACGTAATGCGGCCACAGCAAGTGGAGCTTCAGGCTTCACGGGATCCTCTACGCTGACGAGACCCACCAATTGATAATTAATCGCCACGAGAACCACAGTTTGCCCACGTGCCTCATCCGCCGTGATAAGAGATTCCAGAGTTGGGAACTGGTCTGTGAGTGCACAACTCAAACGCCCATGTTCCGAATAGGTTGGTGAAACCAACATCGGAAGTGCGATCTGGTGCTGATTTAACCATTCCCGACTACCAATGTGAACGACAAACGAGCCACCTTTGTCGACATCTACACACAAATAGAAAACAGAAGGGCTAAAATACTGTAACGGAGATATTTGTATTCATTACTTACGGAGAAAGTCTGAAAATAATTTACTTTATATCGATGGTATTGGACACAACGCTAGAAGAAAGTTAGTTTGTTAGTAAGGCACTCCAGATTCCCTGATATGAAGGTGCAGATTACGATAACACTATCATTTTCCACTAACTTCTCTGTCTTTAGAGTAATTCTAATTTGTTGCTTGAATTTGTACTTTCTTGTGTCCGCATGTCACTTATTCTTATTGGTCGGTTTTTCCACCGCCCGTCGATTTCCGAAGTCAACCCACTTCTTCCAGAGAAAACTACATCAACAACCGAGTGTAACGCTCTTCGAGCAGCTCTTGTCAGATGCCCTATGCAGCGATGAGTCGGTACCCATTTGTGTGCCAATCAGTGTTCTTAAGCCAGTGAGTTGCGTAGCTTCGTTTATCGTGTGCCGGTCTTAGGTTCAGACGTTGTGAGAGTACGAGTCAAGATGGCTCCTAATGTGTACACTTTGCGTTCTGAGTTCATTGAAAAATTGCGACCCTCTGTTATTGAAGACACAACGCGATTAAGAAACAAGAACGAGAACGTCAAAACATGCGGAATTACTTTGTATTAGTTTGGCTTCCTCTATTGGAATTTACGAGTGGGTTCAATCAAATAACGATATGCCTCAATTGTTAAAAAAGCTGGCAGTCATGACTACCGATACTTCCAACGTGATATCAAAGTGGTCACATGAATGGGGATGGGTCATCGATAGATATTTATGATTGAAGCTTCAGTTCACCGCATGGGATTTGATCAAATCCGCAAACATAACGTAAAAAAACTTGGGACGCAGAGCTATCGGTCCCATTATTTGATTTGGCATTTGCGCTTTATTTTTTTTTAGAGAAGAACCGAAGACCAAATGCCGAGAATGAGCGGAGGAGAGAGTTAGCACATGAAGGCCGAATAAACTGACCTTTTTAGTCGTCGTGGAGGGTGGTGTCGATTTCAGACACAACCTACGATGAGATTATTTTAACAGGTAAGGATTTCATACTGTTTTGCAAAATCAAAAGGTGTATAGTGATTAACACCATTCGAAAATAAGGGTTGATCATCAAGTTCAGCGCTGTGTTGATTATCCAGTTCGTAGAAAGTTTCATAATTACTAGTCAGCTGTTAGACTTCTGTACCATTTAGTGAAACAGATCAATGGTTTGGCACAGTAAGCATCCTTCAGTACAAATTGATCTCAGGTAGCGGCTTGATGATCGATCGAAGTGGTCAGTTCATGAAATGGCGAAGAGGTATGAAAATCGTAACAAGTGGGTTTAGTCAAGCAGGACGTGTTGGGCTTTCCAGGTTGGAGTCCACGAGATCTTCCCACCAGATGGCCGGAGACATCAGCGATATGATTAGTAAGTACCATGACCAGTGGCATAGTTACACTCGATCCCTATGTTTGTCTGCGTGATTTTCACCCATACCTTTTCTGTTTACTCTACCTACAACCTTCTGATTCGATGGCACCGTGAAGTAGCAATCAAAACCAAAGCATAAAAGTGCGAGGTTATTGGTTGAAAGACCTGAACTGAACAGTGGTATGTATTTGGTCGCTGATCAAATGGATGTCGAAGCGAGAACAGCAGTGTGAGGGCGGGGTTGTGTTACACGAGGCGGCAGTTTGCCTAATAAACGATCGACATATAAGAGTCTAACTTGATAAACCGGTTCTCTTCCCGAATGAGACTAATTATTAGATGAGATAAACTCAGTTCCCAAGATAAGGATTTTCTGCTTACCTGCCCAGTCAAAAGGAATGGTTGAAAACTTAGAGCACATGGTGTCTTCGTTATGCGGAGGCTCTGGTTGGTGGATCGATTCGTTCAAGATATCAACTGATGCGGTGTTGGCTTTTATTGGTATTCTGAGGTCTTTACAGGACCGCTGAGGCCAAAGACATGCAATATAGTCCAGTCGCATGCGTGATGCTGCTGCAGCCAGTTCCGCTTCAAACTGTTCATTCAGAGATTGTGACTGAGACTTGGAATGATCGGCTGGTACGGGAAAGGCGACCGTGGAAAGAGGCCGAGGTAGTTTGGGACCGGGGGGACAATCGTTTGGGCGTACAGTAACCGTACATTGCAGTCCCAAACCAGGGACAGAGATCGCATCAGCTGCCTGAATGGAGAGAGGAAGATGGCGCGTCTAAAACTGAGTGCCCTCGGATACATACAATAGGTCAAGATCTGTTTCTCGCTAATTGATCCAGTCTGTTATTCACCAAATAGAAAAAAGACGCGAGCAGAGCACACGACTACCAAATTCTACGTGAAAAGGTGGCAAGGTCGATGCAAAAATGCAAGCGTAATTTCATGTGGAACGATCTACCAAGGGATTAAAAAAATATTCACAATTCAGCACGACAGCCGACTCGTCTGAGCCACGAACTCTAGACTCGTGGTTTGTACACAACTATTGTTGATCGGGCTGTTTCACGGACTGTTATTAGAACAGTCGCGGTTCATGATCAGGCGAGCATAATTTTTCAGTTTATCAATCGACCGACATCCGTTGCAAAGCAACAAGGTAATGGATATGCGTAGTATTAAGTGTAAGTGAACGAGGAAAACAAGTTCATAACATCATACCGCGGTATACAGTACTTTGTAACTACTGAACACTAAGTGGACTGGACTTTCCGTGGAACGAGAAATTCAGATAACGCCACAAACTGAATACAGGGAGAAATAGGAATCTAGGTTACGAAACTGTTGTGTGCGAAAAAGGCACTGTGACTGGTATGTGGTACAGCGCACAGATGCTATTGAACCCACCCTGTTTTTCTGCGATCACTTCTGAGACAAGCCACTTACAAAGACCAAATCTGGTACAGTGGTGCTAACCGACTACTATATCAAGTACGTACACGGATTTTAGGCACAAAACAAATAAATCGACTTATCCCGGTAAGCGTGCTTGGCAGTTTGCGCATTCCTGGACAAAGTGCAAAAACACCGAAGTGATTCAATGGTTCATTTTTGATAATCAGCGAAAAATGCATGTGGGACTCCATTTCTCTGATCACTCTTCGCATCCCGGATACAACCTCAGTCTCTCGCTTCACTCTTCGAGTGTCCGGTGATCACGTGTCTAGTGCTCGTGGTCAGGCTGGTGTTGGGGTTGCTCTGAGCATATGAGCTGAGCTTGTACTACTAGACTGGATTCCAGTCAACAGTCGATTGTGTGCAGTTTGGTTGGACGGTTCTGTTCGTGTCAACAACAACAAACTGAAGCGTCGATGCTTGTTCGTCGTGTCTGTGTATGCGTCGACTGACTGCAGTTCCTCTGAGACCAAGGACGAACTCTACCACGACTTGTCTCAATTGCTTCGAAATGTGCGTTCAACGGACGTGATGGTCATTGCCGGGGATTTCAACACCCAAGTTGGCCGTTCGGAGGATTCCGAAAGACATATTGGAGGCCGGTTTGCTATCCCAGCCGATCGTACCGATAACGGCGATCATCTCATTCAGCTGTGTTCTGACCACAGATTGTTTCTGGCAAGTACAAACTTCTGCCATAAGAAACGGCATAGACTCACACGGCGTCCTCCTACGTCTTCACAACGTTGGACTCAGATTGACCATATTGGCATTGGTCACCGCTGGTTCGGATCAGTCGAAAATTGTCGTTCATTTTGGTCCACGCCTGTGGACTCAGATCACGCCTGGCTTCTGTTTATGTCTCGTCCATGGTCGCACAATCCTAAATGCCACGGGTCCCGCGCAGTTGCTTTTGGACGATAACCAGCGACACAACCTCTAGACGAAGCTGTCTACGCAGTTATCGATGCAGCCAGATGTTCAGAACCCAAATAAACGCTGGCAACAGATCAAGGAAGCTTTGTATGCCACCCAGAACTCTGGTTCATGTAGGCCTAACAAATCATGGATATCCTAGACATCAGTTGTTCTGTTGGATGCTCGCAGATCCGTCCCTCCGGATGCCACATTCAATGAAGTGCGCAAATCCCTGAGAGGTCAATTGAGTAGGAGCCTGAGAAATGACCGTGAACAGTGGTGAATTGCGAAATACAAGGAAATAGAAAAGGCTGCATCTATTGCCAATACTCGTAACCTTTTCCGTTTGATTAGAGGCATCGGTCCACGGAAGTCCGGTGTAAGTGAATTATTGAAAGAACTCGGCGGCTCACTGATTCACTCTCAGAGAGTTAACACAACTACTCCAGGTAATCTGGGTAAGCGGTCAGATTCCCAGGTAATTGTGTAAATAGGTGATTGCACCGATTTACAAGAAAGGTGTCAGGTACTCTTGTGAAAACCAGAGGAATTAGCTTGGTAAGTATCGCGCCTAAACTGTTCCCGGTCTTATCCTCCACCGGTTATCCAGTGCCCGCGAAATGTGTACACGTGAGAATCAAGCCGGTTTCAGACCCGGTCGGGGTTGCATCGATCGCACCTTTACTTTTCGGCAAACCTTAGAGCACAGACACATCTTCCGAAGCCCACAATGTGTCTTTCTTGATCTGAAAGCGGCTTTCGACTAAGTTGACCGCACAATTCTCTGGCGCTGCCAACCACTTAGGAGTGTACCAGAGAAGTTTATTTCTCTTTTCCAATGCCGAAGCCGAGTTCGTGCTTACGGCGATCTCTCACCCGAGTTCACTACGGAAAGTGGAGTTGGTCAGGGTTGCCCCCTTCCACCCTTCCTCTTCAAATTTATGATTAACTTGATTCTTGAGATAGCCCTATCCTCGTGTGAGAGTAGTGGCAGCGATCTTTGCTTAGGCACTAAACCGTCTGATTTGGAATACGCGGACTATATTGTTCTTCCGAGTGAAGACCCAGGCAAGTTGCAAGCTCTCTTAGATAGCCTCAAAAACAGTGTAGCAATGTTTTGGATGCGTTTTGCACCTTTAAAGTGTAAAATGCTGCTGCGGGACTGGGTTGGCTCAACACCAAACCTTGTCTTGGAAGGAGAAGCTCTCGCTGAAGTGGATAAATTTTGTTATCCGAGTAGTTACATCTCACCGGGTGGACAGCTTTCAGGTGAAGTGTCATCGCGTACACAGAGGGCGCGTTTGGCTTTTGCCACACTCAGTCATTTGTGGCGTCGGCGTGACATCCGATTGTCGGTTAAGGGTCGGTTAGGTCCGTTCTTTTATAAGGTCCAGAAACATGGCCGTTGAGGGTAGAAGATAGACGAAGACTGTCGATGTTCGAGCACCGACGCCTCCGTAGCATTGCCCGAGTATGGTGGGAACACTGTATCAGCAATGCTGAGGTTAGACGTAGAGTGTTGAAAACCAGAGGTCAATCTCTGGATCAAGTACTGAATCCAAACAGGTTAGGGTGGTTGAGACATGTGTTACGCATGCCCAACGATAGACTTCCTCAGCGTTCGCTGTTCTCTGAGACAAGTGATGATTGGAAGGTAAGTCGAGATGGTCAGTCCATGACATGGCAAAAAGGTATGATAATCTTGACCAGTGGACTTAACCGAATAGGACATGTTAGACTCACAGGTCGGAGTCCACGTGATCCACCTACTAAATGGTTGGAGACATTAAGAGATATGGCTAGGTTTCGCGGCAAGTGGCGTTATTGTATGGGGATTCTTTCTTAGGGTTCGTAGCAACCGAAACCAGAGCACAGAAGTGCGAAGTCAATGGTTGAGTATACTAAACTATATTAAAGTATTCATGTCAGACGTGAATTTTGCTTGAGTTATACGTTACGTTTGGCAGAGACCTCATGTTTCAGGACAGAGATGTGACGCGGGGTTCGAGGCTTTTTGAGCTGGGAAAAGTAAAAATATACTCGTATCCAAAGACTCGGGGAGAAACATAAGCCAGAATTCCAAGAAGAATTCCAGATCGACAGGTATTTGTATCTTTTTGAAGGGTCCAGATTATCATGCCGTTAAGAAGACAAGTGGAAATCGAAGGAAAATCTCTAACCAGGCCAGGAGATGACCCTTGAACATTTCTTATAACCAACTTACGAATGCACCAAAGCTGCCGAGGATTTTTCAACTGAATGTACATATTTGGCGTGCACCGCAGCTTTCAGAGTCTGCACCAAATCTGCAGTACACAAAAGTGAAATTACCGCCTTGCGCACGAGTGCAGTGGAAGAGGTGTACTCCATAGCTACGAAGGCCTTTGAGCTATATTGGGATAACAGGCAACCTAACCCTGAAACTTCGGGTGTCATAACCATTTAAGGTCCTAGTAGGTGCGGGGCGGTAACAAGCCGGACGACAGTGAGTTGATATCCGCCATCAAATTGACCGGTGGTGACAATGACTCGAACCCTTGACCTCCGAGGTGAGAATCAAAAGCTCTAAACTACTCAACCACCACCGACTGATCGTTAGTTTCAAAATCGGGAGGAATGGGTCATAAATCAAATCACTTGGAA
This sequence comes from Fasciola hepatica, assembly GCA_948099385.1. Taxonomy (NCBI): domain Eukaryota; kingdom Metazoa; phylum Platyhelminthes; class Trematoda; order Plagiorchiida; family Fasciolidae; genus Fasciola; species Fasciola hepatica. Next base: position 22,414,717 of record CANUEZ040000019.1, read on the forward strand.
TGCTGGATGATATTCAGGAATGAGAAAAGGCTTAATTTAAACGGTCCTGACGGAATGATGCACCACTGGCACGGTTTCAGAAGGAAGCTGGAACGCAATCGTCGGGTTTGTGATATTGGCTCTGCGAATGTGTGGGGTGCGGTTTTGAAGTCGGAAAATCTCAGCTAGCAGTCCTAGAAGGAAAGCAGACGCCTCACTTATACATCAGAACATAGAAGGAATTTTTGCTCGCGATTATTCCGGAAAATGGACTGAGTGCAATGATATCTGAACAGGACAACGCGGGCATACATACGGCTAACACCACCAGAATCTGGCTGTTGTACCGGAACATAAGGTCTGCTGTCTGGCTCGTCCATATTCCAGACTTAAGCCCGACTATAAATGTTTGGGGTCTGTTAGCGAGGTGAATCTATGCGGATGGAAGAGTCTTCAGCACTTTGCGTGAGTTGAAGTCGACCATTCTTTGTGAATAAGACAGCTTTGAAGAACTGCGTTATCCACTTATTGTAAATCGAACAGTTTTACAACTGGAACGGGAACTCGCAATTTTATCTCAATTACGAAAAGGTGTTACGGGACAACCCTGGAGGATATCACTAATCACTATGAACTCGGGTGAAAAACCGCATAGGCAAAGATTGGGCTTCGACTAATTATTTACGGAGACTGAAAGCAGACAAATTTTTCTGATACAGTTGTCAATAGGAGGCAGCGCCAGAGAACTGTGCAGTTGACTGAATCGGAATTTCTAAATCTGGCAAGACTTAGTTCTCACGAAGAAAATCAGACAACGGATTGGAAACGTTAACGTGGGAAATTGAAACGTCATTTGGAACATCCAACTAAAAAGGAAAGTCTCACTGGTCATGAAGATATTGAATCACCCATAACCCATGAATAAGACCAAACAAGCTGCAGAAAATTTGGAAAACACGCACACAATGTCCATCAGATAACATACCTGAGCAAACTCAAACGCAGTGGCGTTTAGAGTCGATTGCAATGGATCACCGCATTCCTGAGCCGGACTAGTACGTTGACCGTTGGCAGTAGTTATCGAATTGTTCAGATGATAGGAAACGGGTTCGGAGGTAGTGGAATCTTGACGGAATACACGCACTAGGTTCACAATTGCGTTGGCGATTGGGTGTTTAACAGTCGACTCTGCTGTGGCCAGTAGATATAAGAATCGACTAGGTGAGATTTTAGCAGATAAACCAAGATGATCAGAATTGGGTACGGGCGAGTCAAGCTGGATAAAGAGGAAGGGAGATAATAGAACACATGAAAACGAGAAAAAAATCGCTACGGGAACAACAAAGAGGTAACGGTTTTGGAGATACTTTTGTTGAGAAAACAATACCGCAAGCGTGCTTTATCGAACAGACTAAAGAACCGAGAGGATAACACCTATATAACTCGGGACTGGCTTGGTTTCCTTAGTACCACAATATTAAATATAAAACAACTCAGGCTTATAAATAAAACGTACAGGTCTAATCAAAACTCGTAATACGTTTAAAAACTATCCTGAGCCGGAACAGTTGCACCCTGGCCTTAGCTCATCGCATTCACTACACCTAATCCTGTTGGATCACTTTTCGCAAGGACAACCGACAGCGGATATTGATCGTGAAACCGAGAAAATGCACTATATTGTAATATTCAATTGATCTAAGAATATGGATGGAAATCCTGGAAAGTAAGGTAGTATTTACATACTGAGAAACACGTAACAGGATGCTCAAAACCCGTGATATAACGGTCTACCGATTGAAAATAACATCTTATCACTGTTGGAATAAGATCCAAGTTTAAAGACCGCCTTCGTTTTAGTGCTTCAAACTCATAAAAATACCACCAACATTTCACTGAATAATCCGATCGTCAAAAAGGTTCTCAGCGAGGTTTAAATACCCTCACAAGTTCAACTACATACAGATCTTTTATGGTCTTCTACCAGTCCAAGTTTCAGGGTCGCGTTGCCGATTTTCCCTAATGGTGCAGTGGGCCTTGAAGGGCATGGGGTATGCCCTCTCCATTGCATCCGTACAGGAGTGTGAAATCTATGATGAACTCACCAATCCCGTTCGAAAAAGCAAAGACTCGAACATTGTTGTGCTAGCTGGTGATTTTAATACACAAGTTGGGAAAGTTAGTGTCAGCAGCTTGTTCAGGTGGGCGTTATGCCTTACCCGTTCGGCGTACAGAAAACGGAGACAGGCTTCTCCAGTTTTATGCAGCGAACCGGTTATTCCTGTCTAGTACGAACTTTTGACACAACTCGCATCGCACGGCGATATGGCGCTCTAACTCTACAGGTACTCTGAGCCAGACCGATCATATCACAGTGGGCTACCGGTGGCACAGTTCTGTCCAAAAACTGAAGATCTCTTTGGTCCGCGTACGTAGAGTCGGACCATGCATTAATTTTATTGCGATTTTCGCTCCAGCTCTATGGTCATCGACGCAAACGGCAAACCCGGTTAGCCGTACAACGCGTGTCTGACCCTGAGTTCGCACCAGTTATAAAGAGAAACCATCACATAAGTTAGGAGCTATGATGAACAGTAATATAGACGACCACTCAGCCAATATCAACCAGATGCACGTGGCAGAAGATTTCGCCTGCGATTCCAGATTTAATGTCTATCAGAATTATTGGATTTCCCAAGAGTCGATTAGTCTAACTGAACAAAAACGTCAGCTCTCGAACTATAGGAAGATGAACAAGAAGACACCTACAAAAGCAAGTCACGGAAAGCCTTCAGAATGATCGCGAAAACTGGTGGGTTAAGGTAGATGAAGAAACGGAAATAGCAGACAAATACTGTTCAAACACAGAATGGCTTCCTTAAGCCAGAGATGCAATCATGCCAGACAGGTCCATGGATAGCGGCCAGACAAGGTCCATTCTTCTGGTTCTCCAGGTTGGGGGTCTATTTGAGCTGGCAGCTCAGTAAAATCAGTGAAGAAATAATTGATCCAAGCAGCTGCTTCGAGAAACAGTCAAAGACTGTTCAAACTTATTCGCAACACCGGTGGACGGCAAACCCCGGTCAGTGAAACGATATACGATAGAAATGAAGAGCCTGTTCATGACAAACAGCAAAGGCTGGACTGTTGGGCCGAATACTTCTAGGAGCATATTAGCTGACCGTGCGCTAATGTAGTTACTCCGACGTCAAGAATTGCGATCCCTTTGGGAATATCACTTGAGACCCCATCGGAAGTGGAAGTAGAGTCATGCATTCAATTACTAAAGTGAGAAAAAGCGGCCGGTCCTGACGGAATGTCACCAGTTCCTTTCAAAATGGGTGGTGGCGCGTTGATAGAATCAAAATCATTTACCACCTTGATCCGTGAAGTTTGGAAAGAGGAGCTTAATCCGTTATTACCAGGTCAGTCATCGGGTGTTCCCACCTCCAAGAAGGGAACATGCAATGACTGTAGTAATCATCGTGCATGGTAGAGATGAGTAAGCATATATCTAAGGCTCGAGAAGCGTACGCTGGACTGAAGCACTTGTGGCGCCGACTTGATATTTCACTGAAGTTGAAGAATCGTGTGTACTGTGCCGCAGTGCGTTCAGTTTTGTTATATAGTTTTGAGACTTGGGGTCTGCGTGCAGAAGATATTCGTCGTCTCGAGGTTTTCGACCACCGATGTTTTCGTAGTATCACTCAAATTGGATGGAATGACCGAGTAAGGAATACTGGGGTCAGAAATCGAGTGTTGGGTACCATTTCAGGGAGTTCTCTATCACAGCTTATCCGGGTTAGTAGACTTCGTTGGTTAGGGCATGTGTTACGTATGGCAAACACACGCCTACCGTACCGCGCTCTGTTTTCCGTCCCACCTCAGGAGTGGAAAAAACCACGTGGAGGTCAACAGATGACGTGGCAAACAGGAATGGGAAAATTTACAGCGAACTTAGCAAAAGTAGGTGTCTCACGTCCTCGTGGTTGGGGTCGAAAAGATCCCCTAACCAGTTGGCTGGAGACACTGAAGGATATAGCAGCGAACCGTGAACAGTGGCGATCGTGTTGTCACTTTCTGTTGAGTCAGATAGGCTCATCAATGTGCGTTCGTACAGTTAGACTGTGCATTCCGTGTGTTGGTCACTACGGCGTTCTTTTCTTTTCCCGACCCCGTAGGTTCACTCTTTGTCCATCTTGTATATTCATTTATTCTACTTTTACGTGCAACATGGTGAGAGGGGCAGTGATCAGTGGGGCTTGCCCTACTGTTTACCGCTGTACGATGATGATACACTCATGTGCAAACGTGTAATAAGAGAGGTACACACGTAGGAAGAATGGCCTGTAATTAGACATGTAGCCTCTAATATATGGTAGAAGTCAACCGTAATTAACTTTAATCTCTTATTTGCAATAAATCTTGCCGATTGATTTTTTTTCATTATGAGTTTTCAGGATTGAAAGAAATATACAATTGCAACCGAGGCCACAATTTCCACTGCAAATTGATCAAACTAGAGTTAGCATACACAGAAATAAGTTGGACAAATCCCGAATTCACGCTTCGCTAGGCCGTGTGACAGAGAACCAAGCCAGAATTTTACTTTACTTCACTCATAGAATGTTTTAATATACAAAAAGGGGATCCTATTATTTTCGTTCACCTTTCTTTAGATATAATATTTTTTTATGACACCCCGAAAACGGATAAATTAGCGGATAGAGGTGAAATCGTATGGGAATGAGATGAACGACAATTCGTTTAAGTAAGCTCGACTTGGACAATATACCTCGTTTGGCACATAAGGCAGTATTCACTCCGGAGATAGAACCATCTGTACATAGTAGAGAAAGCAATTCAGAGCATAAAACTAACCAGGCTCACAAGAACTGATGAACCAACGAGGCGGCTACATGATATATATATATATATATATATATATATATATATATATATATATATATATATATATATATATATATATATATATATATATATATATATATATATATATATATATATATATATATATAGCCATTGACTAATTCAGATTTCTTATTACAAAGCGTGAGCACAGGCACAGGCTCTTACCAGACAAGTAGAGGCACTTTGTGCTCAGGTGGGGCAAAGGATTTACCACATTTAGACGCCACAATCGCCAAGCGGTTCAAAACGTGTTGCACTGATTGTGTTATCACCCAGAAAGGTGATGTCATCGGCATATTTTTAGTCAAAAACCATGATCTCTGAGAGGAGTTGAAAAGAAATGGGGATCTGGGACAACCTTGTCGCACTTTACCAGAAACACAAAGTGGTAGTGAGAATCGGCCATATGCTCTGACCCGACGTGAGATGTGACAGTAAAACTCTTCGAGGGCCGACACATACTTATCAGGTACACAGTTCCATAACACAGACCTATCGACGGAGTCGAAAGCCACGCGAGTGTCTGAGAACACAATGGTGGTGGGCCTCTGGAAGGTATAACGGTGCTCAATTAACTGTCAAAGGGTGACAATTTGATCGACGCGTTCACGACCGGTACGAAATCCAATTACTCCTCGCGCGTATGGAACAATCTGCGGAGAATGACAGACGCTACAGCTACTGGGATTAGGTTATTACGCCCCTTCCTCGGTGGTTGACACAATCATTGTTTGAATCCTTCTTGAAAACGGGGATAACTGCCGACCTGGCCCCGCTCGTAATTCTAAACTTTGAAATTATCTAACAAATTGTACTCCAAAGTCTTGGGTGCCCACCGAAGCGCGATGAGGAGTGGGTAGTGGTTAGAGCACAGAGCTAGGAGCCTCTCCCGATTGCTTAACTAACAGGAATTCAACTCAAAAGGACCTCCAAGGTGCATCTCATTCGGTGACAGCCGATCTACTTTAGCAGTCAGATCCCTATACTGAAATCACAACATCGGTTCGGTTTGATTTAGGCAGGCGTTTGATGGCAAAGGGGTCCTCAGATATCAGTTGTGGTAGAGAGCACAGAAATTAGGTCTGGACCTATACCTGACGCATAATAGCTAGTAGAAGCGATCAAGACTCCCGCTGGATAATGATTACATGAAGAGGGTGCTGCGTGCGGTGTGAAATACCACAAGAGATAATAACTTGTGGGGAAGAACCCATTCTACTCTTCACACTGCTGTCCTTAGATGTATGTAGCGTTTTGAGAGGTAGTGCTTTGCTAGGTGGAAAACCGAAGGCATCCTCGAGCACTATCACCGCGCGTCGGATACCGTTTACCGGCTAGCCTGGACCCAAGTTATTCGTCACAAACTACCGTGTATTGGTGAACGTTTCCCATCTGTTACCTTGAGACGCGCCCCGCAGCATACAGCCCTGCGCGTAACCAGATAGATAACATGACGAGGTTAACCGAGGTGAGGTGGTTGAATAATAACGCAATGTAAAGTCGGTAATGTGCTATGGTCCATAATATTGAATCATCTGTAGAATTTACGCAGTCACACAAAACATGACCGTGAGTAATTTTACTGAATTAAAATGTAAGTGTGGTGCGTTGTGATACGGGTAAGCGGAGGTTGTTGCAAACCGACAGCGTTCGTTCTCCGGTTCATAAGATGACTGATTGACGCGTTGATCACAAGCCTTGTACCAGATTTATGCTTCTTCATCGACTATAGTTGCCATTTTTACTATGATCATCTGGCTGCTTCAAATCCGACCAACATTTTCATAATTCCACAAAGGCCGAATGACATACTGGTAAAAGGAAACGAAAAATAATTCCATTGTCCGCGTTTAAGCCTTAAAATGAACAAATATGTAATCAAACAGAGATCAGAACGATTAACTTACTCGATCGGGTTGTGAACTGCTGTTGTTAGGAATGAACATGACAAGGCGATTGACCTGAGGACGTCCTTGGGTAATAGTGCCCGTTTTATCGAAAAGTATGGTTGTTAGCTTGAGTAAAGAACCAGAAAAGAGAAAGGCGGAACAGAAAAAACTTCTGATACTATTTTTGAACGATTCGTGTTAAAATCTGCATGATGGCGAGTTGGATCGGAAAAAGTCGAAATTTACGTCAAATGGGACGTAACTTACCGCCGAGTGAAAGACAAACGATTACCTTGGTAGTTCAAGCTACTGACTGAGATGATAACGAGGAAATTATTCAATCAGTTTTTCTTTATACCGGCTTACAATCAAGCATGATGCTAAAATAACAATTACAAAAATGGGTTTGTGGTGGGAGGTACAACAGACTACAACACCCTATCTATGTTCTATTGGTGTTTAGTTGTTTGCGTTGTGGGCTATCGTACTATTCGGTCGCCCAGTCCAAAGTAGGCGTTTTTAGTAGAGGATGCATCTCTAACCTTTATGCAGTCAAGCAAAGCAGCAGTGTTGATCCAGATGAGTCGGTGGCCAATTGCATTACCCGGAAACTCCGTCGGGTCAATGGAACACGACAGGGAGCTGCGGCCTTATTTAATGGAGGGCCACACTCACAGAGTCACAGTGCCGTCAGCAGATTCGTGGCCTTTTAGGGCGGAGAACGCCATCCAAGCGGAAATCCCACTCCATCATCGAGCATTGCCACATGTCGTCCACAAACCCTTATTTGGTGAGCCCATCTTATTCACGGTTAACCACGGGAGCGGCCGTTCCTCTATCCGAGACCTGGGGACGCGCCCGGCAGCATACAGCTCTGCTGTCTGGATTGTACTCACTTGCTGGACAAATGTATTTCCTACTTATAGCGGTCCGTACCGAGCATGGAATATTCATGATGAAGTATCACTAAGTGCATAGGGGCACAATCGACATGGAGAAAAAGACAGGTAACTTTTGAATCGGGTAAAAAGCTAGACAATCGATGTTTCAGTCTGAACAACCGCACTATGCATCATTATGAAAATATTCTAACCCTATTGCAGTTATTTGAATCACTTACCTTGCGCATATTTTCTAGCGGTTGTCCTCCTTTGATCAGTATTCCCGCCAAAGCCCCAGTTCCTGTTCCGACCATAACTGCGGTTGGTGTGGCCAGCCCTAACGCACAGGGACAGGCAATTGTGAGCACGTTGATAGCCATTCGAAATGCATGATCGACAGCTAACTGCACAATTGCACATCCGGGCTGTAATTGCAAAAGAAAATGTGAAAAAGATGCGTGGATTGACACGGGTTAATTAGTGGGCGATTTTTCAATGCATACGAGAATCCCGATAGATCAGCCGAAACTTACTTTGTACACCAAAGGATAATTTGAACCGAAATGCCTAGTAGAAGGGGCAATCGAATGACGAGTAACTCTACCTATACGGAAGCGATCGGTGACAGGCGATCAGTGGTGGTGGTTAAGTGGTACAAGTCTCTTCAGAATTACAGCATTCAAACCCCAACACTATTGGTCAAATTCGGTGGCAGACAGCAGCATTTTGCTATCGTCCGGCAGGTTCTCACAACAGAATCAATGAGGCCCTATATGATTTTCCATTTCAACTCCCCGGGGTTATGGTTGCCGGTTGTTCCTGCCAGTGTAGCGGGTTTGCTGCACATGTGCAGCACGGAACAGGGAAAAAATTATTAGGGGAGCTGGAATCACCCTGATCTGAAAGCAGCAATCGACTCAGTCAACTGCACAGTTCCTTGGGGGTATTTGTTGGGGTTGCTCTGAGCATATGAGCTGAGCTTGCACTACTAGACTGGATTCCAGTCAACAGTCGATTGTGTGCAGTTTGGTTGGACGGTTCTGTTCGTGTCAACAACAACAAACTGAAGCGTCGATGCTTGTTCGTCGTGTCTGTGTATGCGTCGACTGACTGCAGTTCCTCTGAGACCAAGGACGAACTCTACCACGACTTGTCTCAATTGCTTCGAAATGTGCGTTCAACGGACGTGATGGTCATTGCCGGGGATTTCAACACCCAAGTTGGCCGTTCGGAGGATTCCGAAAGACATATTGGAGGCCGGTTTGCTATCCCAGCCGATCGTACCGATAACGGCGATCATCTCATTCAGCTGTGTTCTGACCACAGATTGTTTCTGGCAAGTACAAACTTCTGCCATAAGAAACGGCATAGACTCACACGGCGTCCTCTTACGTCTTCACAACGTTGGACTCAGATTGACCATATCGGCATTGGTCACCGCTGGTTCGGATCAGTCGAAAATCGTCGTTCATTTTGGTCCACGCCTGTGGACTCAGATCACGCCTGGCTTCTGTTTATGTCTCGTCCATGGTCGCACAATCCTAAATGCCACGGGTCCCGCGCAGTTGCTTTTGGACGATAACCAGCGACACAACCTCTAGACGAAGCTGTCTACGCAGTTATCGATGCAGCCAGATGTTCAGAACCCAAATAAACGCTGGCAACAGATCAAGGAAGCTTTGTATGCCGCTTCGAATGCCACCCAGAACTCTGGTTCATGTAGGCCTAACAAATCATGGATATCCTAGACATCAGTTGTTCTGTTGGATGCTCGCAGATCCGTCCCTCCGGATGCCACATTCAATGAAGTGCGCAAATCCCTGAGAGGTCAATTGAGTAGGAGCCTGAGAAATGACCGTGAACAGTGGTGAATTGCGAAATACAAGGAAATAGAAAAGGCTGCATCTATTGCCAATACTCGCAACCTTTTCCGTTTGATTAGAGGCATCGGTCCACGGAAGTCCAGTGTGACTGAATTATTGAAAGAACCCGGCGGCTTACTGACCCATTCCTAGAGGCATCGTCTGGACCGTTGGGCGGAGCACTTAGAGGAACAATTCAGTCGTCCCACTTAACCAGTGGACCTTCTGCATTTACCTGCAAGAGAACCCATGCAGGCAGATATCATTCTTACATCAGAAATGGAGATTATGCAAGAGACAATTAACTTGATAAGGTATAAAGCCCCAAGACAGGATGGGTTGTCTCCGTCATTTTTTCAAGGATGGAGGCGAAGCTTTGGTTTCGGAGTTACCAAAATTACTCCAGGTCACCTGGGATAGTGGTCAGATTCCCAAATAATTGTGTGAATCTATGATTGCACCGATTTACAAGAAGAGTGGTAAGTCCTCTTGTGATAACCACAGAGGAATTAGCCTGGTAAGTATCGCATCATCATCAGCATCATCATCTTACAGCGGTAAACAGTAGGGCAAGCCCCACTGATCACTGCCCCTCTCACCATGTTGCACGTAAAAGTAGAATAAATGAATATACAAGATGGACAAAGAGTGAACCTACGGGGTCGGGAAAAGAAAAGAACGCCGTAGTGACCAACACACGGAATGCACAGTCTAACTGTACGAACGCACATTGATGAGCCTATCTGACTCAACAGAAAGTGACAACACGATCGCCACTGTTCACGGTTCGCTGCTATATCCTTCAGTGTCTCCAGCCAACTGGTTGGGGGATCTTTTCGACCCCAACCACGAGGACGTGAGACACCTACTTTTGCTAAGTTCGCTGTAAATTTTCCCATTCCTGTTTGCCACGTCATCTGTTGACCTCCACGTGGTTTTTTCCACTCCTGAGGTGGGACGGAAAACAGGGCACGGTACGGTAGGCGTGTGTTTGCCATACGTAACACATGCCCTAACCAACGGAGTCTACTAACCCGGATAAGCTGTGATAGAGAACTCCCTGAAATGGTACCCAACACTCGATTTCTGACCCCAGTATTCCTTACTCGGTCATTCCATCCAATTTGAGTGATACTACGAAAACATCGGTGGTCGAAAACCTCGAGACGACGAATATCTTCTGCACGCAGACCCCAAGTCTCAAAACTATATAACAAAACTGAAAGCACTGCGGCACAGTACACATGATTCTTCAACTTCAGTGAAATATCAAATCGGCGCCACAAGTGCTTCAGTCCAGCGTACGCCGCTCGAGCCTTGGATATACGCGTGTTCACTCCCACTACTGTGCTCTCATCCGTCGTCACGCTGTTTCCGAGGTAACTAAAGCGGTCAACAGTTGTTAGTATCGCATTCAACTGCCTGCCGGTCTTGTCCTCCACCGGTTATCCAGTGCCCGCGAAATGTGTACACGTGAGAATCAAGCCGGTTTCAGACCCGGTCGGGGTTGCATCGATCGCACCTTTACTTTTCGGCAAACCTTAGAGCACAGACACATCTTCCGAAGCCCACAATGTGTCTTTCTTGATCTGAAAGCGGCTTTCGACTAAGTTGACCGCACAATTCTCTGGCGCTGCCAACCACTTAGGAGTGTACCAGAGAAGTTTATTTCTCTTTTCCAATGCCGAAGCCGAGTTCGTGCTTACGGCGATCTCTCACCCGAGTTCACTACGGAAAGTGGAGTTGGTCAGGGTTGCCCCCTTCCACCCTTCCTCTTCAAATTTATGATTAACTTGATTCTTGAGATAGCCCTATCCTCGTGTGAGAGTAGTGGCAGCGATCTTTGCTTAGGCACTAAACCGTCTGATTTGGAATACGCGGACTATATTGTTCTTCCGAGTGAAGACCCAGGCAAGTTGCAAGCTCTCTTAGATAGCCTCAAAAACAGTGTAGCAATGTTTTGGATGCGTTTTGCACCTTTAAAGTGTAAAATGCTGCTGCGGGACTGGGTTGGCTCAACACCAAACCTTGTCTTGGAAGGAGAAGCTCTCGCTGAAGTGGATAAATTTTGTTATCCGAGTAGTTACATCTCACCGGGTGGACAGCTTTCAGGTGAAGTGTCATCGCGTACACAGAGGGCGCGTTTGGCTTTTGCCACACTCAGTCATTTGTGGCGTCGGCGTGACATCCGATTGTCGGTTAAGGGTCGGTTAGGTCCGTTCTTTTATAAGGTCCAGAAACATGGCCGTTGAGGGTAGAAGATAGACGAAGACTGTCGATGTTCGAGCACCGACGCCTCCGTAGCATTGCCCGAGTATGGTGGGAACACTGTATCAGCAATGCTGAGGTTAGACGTAGAGTGTTGAAAACCAGAGGTCAATCTCTGGATCAAGTACTGAATCCAAACAGGTTAGGGTGGTTGAGACATGTGTTACGCATGCCCAACGATAGACTTCCTCAGCGTTCGCTGTTCTCTGAGACAAGTGATGATTGGAAGGTAAGTCGAGATGGCCAGTCCATGACATGGCAAAAAGGTATGATAATCTTGACCAGTGGACTTAACCGAATAGGACATGTTAGACTCACAGGTCGGAGTCCACGTGATCCACCTACTAAATGGTTGGAGACATTGAGAGATATGGCTAGGTGTCGCGGCCAGTGGCATAGTTGCATTCGGACTCTTTCTTTGTCTTCGTGATTCCTGCTTTTTACTTTGATTTTTTGGATCTTTCCCACTTCATACTTCTATTTTTTTTGCCCTTGACTCGGCGATGCTGGAAGGTAGCAACCGAAACCAGAGCACAGAGGTGCGAAGTTGATTGTAGAATGAACTGAAACCGAAACTCTCTGAGGCAATTAAGGGCTGAGGTGGTCTGACCATGACACAGCAAAAGGTACGGGAACTTAGACCAGTAGATTTGGTCATTCAGAAACTATTAGGCTTCCGGGTTGGGGCTTTCGATATCTGCCAACCGAATGGTTGCAGACATCCGGCGACATGACTAGGTGCCATTGTCAGTGGCGTACTTGCAATCGAGCTTTTTTTCGTCTTCATGGTTTCCACCTGTAAACTTTTATTTTGCTAGTTTACTGCTGATGCTCTCATTCGTTCCGCTCTTCACTCGACAGTGCTGTGAGGTAAAAAACGAGATAACAGATAAATGCGAAGTCAATGGTTGAAAGGACTAAACCGTATTATTTTGCAAACGTGAACTTCAACCGGTAACCACAGGTTAGACCGCTAATGTCCCGTATTTTGACGGGGAAGTTGTTTTGTTTGGTTTAACAAACCAATGTTTCCGGATACTGATTATACCTTTAACTAAGACAATAAACACGTATTACCGAGCGCAATAACTGAACTGACGGATGGAGGAGTTCAACTTCTTCTAGGGAACAAAGTTGTACACTTGGGATACGCCGACGGCATCGCCTCATTTGGTGATGAAGGACATGAAATCAAACGCGCCATAAGATCAATGAGGTATCGAACTATGCTCCACTCCATTGTGAAGTGCTTCTACAGAACTGGCAGAAGCCCGATTCTGAACTTACACTGCAATGATCGGTTGAAGGTAAGTTAAAGTACAGCAGGGGTTTAATAATCGCTGGTTGAGCTGAAAAGTAGATCGTATCATGGACGGTGGAAACCAGTTGTTTTGCTGATATATGGAATGTGGAGAGCTGTCGAGAAATTGGACTATTAAGGGTGGGTGCAGGATGGTGCTAAAACAAGTTTGAATGTTTTGTTCGATGATTGAGAGACCCGACACTACGCGCCGGGAACGCTTACAGGATTCCGTGACTCAATTCGGCCCAGTTTATTCAACCGATAATCTCACGCATCAACACTGGTTCTGAGTGCCATATTGCAGTATAACGAAGTCGGAAGTAAAATCAACGGAAAATGCAAATAAACAGCCAAAAGGGTACAAATGAAAACCATATAGGCAAATAACGAGTTCGGATGCCACTACAACACTGACCGTTGCACCTAATTGGGTCATTAGATATCTCCAACATCTCGGTGAGCGGATCTCGTGGACCTTACTCCCGAAGCCAAGCACGTTCTACACGGTCAAGGCTTTCATACATTTTCACCAAGTAATTAACTAGTCACATCGACTCGTTCTCAAACCGTTACCCGCTTCGGAAAACAATGCAGACCGACAGAGTTTATCCGTGAGCATGCGTGACGCGTCCTAATCACCGTTACCTGTCTATATATCACTACACCACAAGTCAGTGATATAGGGCAAATACGCCCTTGGTATGCGTAAAAAACGCCATATGACTATAACTGTCCAGATAAAAAACTTATCTACTTCGGCTAATACCTCCCCAGCCAATATATCAAGTCAGGTAAATGCTGTGCGCGCCCCAAGGGGTGAATAATCAGCGCTTGTTTATGTATATACTAATCAGGACGGAAAAGACCAATATTACTATTTACACATGAGGATAAGGCTAGTTCTGGAGTCATATCAATTACTTGAAACCTAGTAGCTATGGAATCTTTTAAACACTGACAGAAAAACGCATTAAAAGGCTGTGGTGAAAAAAAATCAAAAAGTTCCCGAGTTTTTTTCATTCCTACAGTTGCATGCCACCAGTGTTCAGACGGGAACGATCGGAAGTGGTTGTATAAACTGAAATTTACCATGTTTAGCACATTGTGCGTTCCATGGAACGAGACTTAGTTTTTACTTCAAGTGAGTCTTTAGAGTGTGTCTACGGGCTATACATACCAATGCAATGGAGGGCCTGTGGTTAGGGGTTATACTTTTCTAAAGGTGCACATATATTGAAACTGATGAATGACAAGAAACGGAAGTCAATTACGTGGTGAACATCCATTTCTGTTCGATGGTTTACTTGAATAGTGTGACCAAACTTACCCTTCTCGATGTTCTGTTGTGCTTTTTTGGAAGTACAAACAAAATTAAGTCAATTAGACAAATAAAACGAAACACGCAAAAACTGAAGGCATATGCTGGACAAAAATATTCTCCTAATCAGGCTGGTGTACAATTAGACTGCACAATTTGAATTGTTCCAGTTTCATACACCCTGTACATCAGGCTCTTAACACATCTGCGCTGAATTGTATACATCCTACTAGAATCAGAAATGAATAAGGTTAAAGGTAAATTCCGCTGTCGTAAGTACCAAACCGATTTGTACTCAATATTCTTCTAGAATTTTCTGACGGTGGCAGGAACGTAAGCTTTGGAAGATGATGTGTTTTGGGGCCAACATAATGCAGATAATTTACACTCCAGGATTCTATACATAACCTGAGTGAATGTGAACAAAATTTAGGCAATTCCCTGACGACTTCACAGAGAACAAAATACCAATGGACAAATGCACATACCTCGTAGCCTTTGACAGTTTCCGGCCGAAACAGACCCAACACAATCCAAACGAAGAACGTAGTTAACGAAATCAAACAGACGAACGGCACAAAGTAACCAGCAATACGGTCAGCTAGCTGTTGGATTGGTGCCTACAAAAAACACGGATTCAAATGGCACTTTTAGTGAGTCAACAGGGACTGGTGAAAGACAGATAACTAACGATAGGCGGGACACGATTCAGTCCCGGAGAGATTAGCTGCATCATGATGAGTGAATATGGTGTTCGGCATGATAATGAGGTCATATTATTGCAGTTTTTATGGATCAGAGTTGGTATTGTTCCCACAGGCGGGAGCGTGGAATGTTTGCATTATTAACAATAAAAATCAGAACATCTAAGGCCGATTAAAAACGATAGTCGACGTGTATTGAGGGCTACCGGTCAGTGAAGATGAATAAGAGGAATTGTCTAAAAGTTCTATTTTTCTCAGTCTATCGGTGTAAATATAAATATGGAGAAATAACATCCGTGCGTGTGAGCTGTTCCCGGGGAAGGCGCCGAAACCAGTCCATATGATAAGTAGAAAGGTATGGAGCACTTACGCATTTCCACAAAGTTCCCTTTTCATGAGAGGGAGTTCACTGACATATACTCGATGCTGTCGTAAACGTTATAAGCACGAGATGGCGCAGACGGACAACACGATTACCGATAACTTATTTACTTCCAACAGTATTAAACGAAAATGCGTACAGCAGGAGAAAAAATTCAATTCGATAAATCATCTTAAGCGTTTACATACATAGCACTGGGTAACTGAGATTAGACATGCAGCTTCAGCTCTCCTGGTCAACTGTCTCTTAGCTTCAAATATTTCTTGCTCTGTGGATCAGACAGTCCACTAAGTTTCGCTTGTAAAAAAAGAGGGGGGGGGGGGAGGGAGACAACGTTCAAAAATGTCTATAGTCCCACTTGATTTCGTTCACAAAACACTTTTCTCTCCATATGACTATCCTCCATTCGATGTTGTCCTGCATCTAGTAAATCGAATATATACGAGACGTTCTGCTAAGAAAACAGTTTTCTAGAACCGTTCATTCGCCGATATATGAGAGAAAAACGATGCCGAATGAAAACGTAAATGTCCAAGAAAGATGTTCCCAACAGTCTCATGAAAGGATGATAACCCCTTCGAAATATTGGAACATAACTTGTTTAAGGCCCTTGTAATTTGTATCCCAAAGCTCTTCCGCCTAATCCGTGCTGCATCCGGTAAGCGACAGTCAGCAGAACCTCTCCTTCGCGACACTGAAGGGCTGCTTATTCCTGAACAGGCTAAAAAGATGCAACGATGGACCGAACACTTCGAGTGTTCATTGAACCGTCCCGCGGCAAACTTTGTGAACAGAATCCCAGCAATACAGAGCGAACGCTACAATGTTAGCAGCAACTTGCTAAGCCGAGATGATATCACCGATGTAATACACAAGCTGCAGAACCGGAAAGACCTTGAAGAGGGCATCACAACGGAGGTATATAAATCATGACTTTCGACACCGCAAATCCCGTCTTGCTCAATCTGAGGAAAAGAACAATTCCCAGGGGACTGGAGAACTTTTTTATTACATCCTTTTTCAAGAAGAGGCGACAGAACTGTGCGCAAACTACCGTGGCATCAGGTTAATCAACGTGACCACCAAATTATTCTCCGTGCTTTCGCTGAACCGCCTCTCAGTGGTGCGGGACGTGGGCACACGCCCCAGTCAATGAGTCTTCCGCCGTCGGGCAGGGTGCGTGAATCAAGTATTCACTCTGTACAAAGTACTAGGATACCAATACAAGTTCCAGCAAGTGACTATAGCTTGTTTTATCGATTTTCGGGCCGACTTCAGCTCAGTTGACAGAGAATGGTTATGGACTACACTAAAGGTGGATGGAATACTCCAGAAGCTTGTCAGTCTCATGAGGTCATAATACGCAAACATGCGTACCAGAATACGTATCTACGAAGAATTTAATGATTTCTCCCTCAATTACGGTGTTAGGGAAAAATGTCACTTGTCGTCAGTGCTGTTCAACCACATCACCTATTGGATGATGCGCAAGGCGCTCACCAATTACCCTGGTATCCGGTTGGGCACCGATGCTTTGCTTTGCGATTTGAAGTTCGCGGATGACATCGTCATCCTTGGAGACAGCCCAACCACTTTATCAAGTCGTTGACATGTCAGCAATCCAAAGATAGTTTGGCCCATCAGTCTCAATTATTTATTCTATATTCGTTTACGTTGTCTTGTACTACACAGTATATTGGACATACGATGATGCGCCTGTCTAAAAGGATGGCAGAAAATGTCCATGTTCTCCTCGAAAGAGAACCGGTCGGATCATCAACAACACAATCTTCCAACGCTCGGTTGCTATTGTACACCAAATCGATCCGGTGACAGCTTCCAAACCGGTTCTGGTAATTCCTCAAATTAACACCAAGGGATTGCACTAGCGATTTCCCATGACAGCCGAAGCCATATATATATATATATATATATATATATATATATATATACCAGCTTAAGAACAAGCATGGTGCCAGCGCAACAACATAGAAAACTACAACTTCGGGGGTGAGGTGGGGGTTGAGAGTCAACATAGCAATCCGAAAATGAAAGCCGGGACTGTGCAAACAGAGCAACCGCGTACAACCGTTGCTATTGCCATATATAACCTCCTCGGTCTCGTGATTTTCCTATCCTCAGTTTTCACACCCGCCTTTCCCTTCTCTATAGTCACACTTCACAGCTTATTTCGTTCGCACCGTTTTTACAAAGACTATCAATTTTCAGCATGTCCAGACACCTCATATGTTGCACTTACTCACCTACTGCCACTGAAGGCAACAATATCTAGTCTCAGTTACTCAGTACAATAAATGCGAACGCCTGAGATGATTTTTTGAGAATAAACATACGAGATACACGTGTTTTCGTGAATTGATGGGCATATTCTGTGATATCAAATGGCGCGAAGTGATCTACGGCTTTGGGTTATTACTAATGATCATATGAACACATTTGACTGAAGGCCTGCGGTCAAATCAGGAATATCTGCATTTGACACGTCGCACTGAAGAAATAAGCATTCTGATTGGCAAAACTGAGTAGAACAGATCAAACAGAGATAAGCCCAAGACCACAACATACGGTGTTGAAGAGAAGACATCATAGAGATCAATAAAACACAGTGTTAATAGCAAAAGTAAAATTAGACCGGGGAAAAATGAGGGAATTTGAGAAACACGCCGAATGATTTTGAATGGGAATTAAAAATGGGTACGGGAGCCGTTACGGGCGAAAAGAACGACGAATAAACTCCAGGGCATCACAACTTCAACTATTTCAATGTTTCTAATACACTTCTAGGGCACAACTTGGAACAAAGAAAAACAACTTTGGTTCATGTCGGTTTTCTGTCAGTAAGATGTTGTGCCACTTATGCATAACAAATAAAAAAAGAAGTGAAACTAACAAAAATTAGGGAAAAAACGTCAGGAATTTGATGAAATTCAATGGAGTACTTGTTTTTATAAAATAGGGGTGCCTGGTTAGTCAACTGATATTTCACTGCGAAGGTGCTGTTTAGTACGAAATTGCTGAAAAAATTAAAGATAAATACAGATGCCGTTTTATCAATGAAACAGAGAATCAACGACAAACAAACTATGAGCTTATTACTACAGCACGAAAGGAAACACCTCGTAATAGAACCCCACTGAACTTCGTCATCATTTAAGTTGTATATCAGCCAGAAGATTAACTTACTATCCATGTAACGATGAACAAAGCAAAGCCATTCCGAAAGTACCAAAGGCAAACACCGTGATTCAAGTGATGCAATGAGATACTAGGACAAAATAATCACAACAGCCAGTGATAGAAATCACATCGTATATTTTGCATCTTTAAATTCAGCGCTACAGCACGTGTTGCGAGGCAGAATGAAGGTTGGAAAACCAACAAGTTTAATTATCCACATTCGCTTTAGAAGGCATCGCATTTGTAAGGTCACGGGGAACACGTGCAGCATGCGGCCGAACACCCACAATCCTCAAATACAAAGAACAATCAAAATGACTGATCTTCATGTCGTCAATCAGCCTGATAAGGTTATCACTAATACCGCTGCTGTTACCATCACTGCCACAGTAGCATAAAATACGAGGAGCCTGATAGAATGTTATAGCTGTGATTGGGTATCGAGCCAATCAGGGCTGATGCATGTCAAACATGGTCGTACGTTTTCTAACATACCTTGGATGTTTGAGCCTCTTCAACCAGTCGGACAATCTGAGCAAGCGCAGAATCACTTCCGACGTGAGTTGCTCTGGCCCAGATCACATTCGTGAGGTTGATAGAACCACCAATCAGGTCGGAACCTAACGGAGGGAAGGGAAATAACAATCAGACGCTAAGCAAACAAGCCTGATGGCGACTGACGAAGAAATCAGGCAATGCTGTTGTGCAGGAGTCAGCAAAACGCTCCAGAACCATAAGTCAAGTGATCGTCGAGCGGGATAAATCACAACATGAAGTCCGCGGTTTGTAGTCCGACACCGACAATCAACAGCACACCGCTCTAATACCCGGCTAGTTATCGCGTCTGAACTATTGTGGATCAGCGGACCAACTTAAAGTGCTATCGTTATCGGTTCTCCTTGATTATGAAGTGAACGTTGCAGTAGTGACTGACATTCAAGTATTAGCGTGGGATAGAAAATCCCCGTCGGTTAGCGCGCCACGACACAATAATAATGTAGCCGAAGGGATACCTTTTCTACTTGATTCGAAAAAAGCTGAAAAAAAAAATACATGCGAACTCAGTCATATTCAAATAAACTAATAAATAAGAGAAACCCATGAAAACAGCAAATATTGCGAAGACAGTACCTGGCTGTTTATCCACAGGCATGGATTCACCGGTGATTAATGATTCATCACAGGAAGAAATACCGCAGACGACTCTAGAATCCACAGGAATCTTCTCACCGGGACAAACCTAAGGTGCGAGATGAGACGAAGAAAAATGATTGATATTCAAAAAAATTTTAGTTGGATCTGAAATCTAAACGAAATAAACTGAAATCCCTTAACGTGTTTGAATCAGAGCCGTGTGTCTATTTATTCGTTTACCATCCCCGTTCATTGCACAAAGGTGTTCCTAATAAGACTTCTAACATCGCTAGGGCATCTCGACACCATTTCCCTGATAGAATAAAAACTGAGATATTAGCACTGGATAGCTGGTCTTCTGAATAAGCTTTTATTGGATGCGAAGGAAATCATTAATGTCAAACAGGGTTCGCCGATTATCTATTTGATTGAGCGTTCTGGTCTTGTTAGGTGCCTTCAGTGTGCGAAGAAAGGGCAATTGTTAAGGCGGTCAAGAATCATTGTTACGCACAAAGGTTACACCTGCAGAGGTTTCATCTCCTTGGAACCGAAATATCATAAATTTCAGCTTGCTGCATCAGTTCCGTTATTCCAGACCTGAAAATGTTGGTATGCAACTGATAACAAATTACAGCTGCAATGGAATTATCGAGGCAGACATTTATACAGCTACAACGGTTTTCAGTTTCACTATGGCACGGTACTGATAAATAGCGAATCAAAGTGAGTTTCTCCCTGATTGATATGAACTACATAAACGTATTGTGGTAGCAAGTTGCCGAAGGTCGAAGTGGATCCAAATGCTGTGATAACCTGCGGTCAGTCACTATTATTCTCTTCTGCTTCCCCCTCAAATGACATCAAGTAGACCCACAATCATACTGCATTGAAAGGGGAGTATATTTTCTTCGTAGGGACCTAGTGATCCAGTGTGCGCTGAAATACAAGTTGTCGGATCGGTCATGGCACTTTGTGTCAAGTCGCATCTTCGGCGTCTATTGGTTGACAAAATTGTTAGGCCGTATTAAAATGGCATGACCACTGTTGCAAGCACATCTGCTCACATGCAATTTAGACCTCGTCATAAAACAATCGTAGTAACAATGAATATTAGTTATTAGTTGAGCTACAGAGCTATCAGTAAAATAATTCGGGGATTAAATTCTGTAGTGAATACATCAGACACTGAAGGCTGTCAGCCATGGTTGGATATGTCAAACGAGTTTAACCGAGAAGCACTTTCCGAACGAGATGAATGAGACAAGGCTGGACCAGCCAAACACACCAGTTCAATTCAGTTCAAACAACCATTACCGACACACAGGGTGCGGCGGTATTGCCCGCTATCTCTCAGTAGGAAACTCGATCGGAAATTTGTGAATAACCAAGAGCATTAGAAACTGAAAACAGAACTATATATGGTATTGCCAAGTCGATAAATAACGCGTCAATTGCACTGGAATTATTCAAACTTAGTCCCCGTATTTCAGACTATTAGCAAGAGCAATGGCCCGGTTAGCGGAAGGTCATCAATCTAATTCCGGCTCGCTGCGTGGACTTGCTGGTGTGAAAATGCAGGTGAATTTTGCTCTATCTAAATTATATTTTTATTTATCTCAAAGGATGAGTAGTCTGCGGAAAACAGCATCAACAAATGGAGAATCTGGAAGTTAACTATGATTTCGGCTCATGAGTAGTTTCCTTGCCACATGTGATGTCAGCATAACAAGCGTGATTACTCGTAAGAGTGCACACGAAGAACAACCAATCAAAGATGAGACAAACTACTCCCTTATGAATGAATTATTGTGGAGGCAAAGCTAAGTTACAAAAAAACAGAACATAAGCATTTGCTGAGTACAGGTGAAATTCATGAATGGCCTACGAGAAATAGTATCATTGAACTATTGCACGGGAAAGTGGAATCCTTTGAAGTAGTAGATAAATGACAATAGAGGATGGTGACCAATTAATCATCACATACACGAAAAATTTGGTAAAAAGCGCAGCAGGCGCCTTTTCCTTTGTAGTCAATTGTGATTTCAGTTTACTACATGCGGCTCCAGAATTAGCGGAGCAGACAAATTTATCATTCACATAAAATCTGGCTCAATTCACAACTTATCGGGTGATATATTGGATAGCTACGATCCACAGGAGCATACGGAGTCTTGGTGCAATGACCAGACATGGCTTCAGCTAAACTAGGCTCTGCTGAAACGGCGCGCGTGATTTTGCGGACTATCAGGGAATCACAAGGGACTGGAATCTGATAACAAAAATCAGTCTATAATGTTAGATTTATGTCAAAGCTGCCTTAGAAATAGCTAACTAATTCACAAAGTTGTGCTTGATTGCAGTTACTAAAACAAAAATAAAAACACTCACTTTGATGATATCGCCACGATGAACCAGTTCAACTGGTATTCGTTTCTCTATGCACGTTATCAAACGGTCTCGTTCGTCACATTTTCCCCAGTTGTATTCATCAAAAATGTTTTTCTTCTCAGTGAATTGAGTGCTCGGATCAATAATCGTGGCTTCGGTAGCTTTCAGAGACAACAATCTGGTTATTGCCTCCGATGTTTTACCCTGAAATAGAAGTTTTATAACAAAGTGGAATCGGCATAACTATCTGACTTCTGTCATTGCACATTGATCGGAACATAACAGTGACATTTTATTGCTATTTTTTTGTGAAAATATAGTTTAACGAAAATAAAAGCACAAACGACAATAAGTAAAAACAGAGCAAACAAAATTCACGATTATAAAGTCAAAATCACAAGACAGTGGGGGATAAGTAGGTGAGATATGTGCTCCTGGCGAGGATAACGGTTACCGAAAATTATAAAAATCGCACGGTGGTGGAGAAAGCAACAGTGTCCGTCGTTTATATGTTGCTTCTTTGTTCCAGTTCCAACACCGTTACTAGTCTGAGACGGCTTAAAAAGCTCAATTTTGTGAAGAATCAGAGGAGTCTATAACATCGTTTATCTGTTCCCGTGTGCACCACAGAGTTACGACTGCAGTCATGGGAAAGAGGAATCGTCCAGAAAACAAGCCATAGGTACCGGTGATTGTTGAGGCGAGTAGCGATCGGTTACCTTACTACATGGCAAAGGCTTTGAAACCCTAACAGATGAATTTGATCAGCAACATCACCATCGTACAACGTTAAATAGTAGGGCAAACCCCACTGATCACTGCCCCTCTCACCATGTTGCACGTAATAATAGAAAGGATCACCACACAAGGTAGACAGGGAGTGGACCAACACAGGCGGGAAACGAAAAGAACGTCGTAGTGACCAACACACGGAATGCACAGTCTAACTGTACGAACGCACATTGATGTGCCTATCTGACTCAACAGAAAGTGACAACACGATCGCCACTGTTCACGGTTCGCTGCTATATCCTTCAGTGTCTCCAGCCAACTGGTTGGGGGATCTTTTCGACCCCAACCACGAGGACGTGAGACACCTACTTTTGCTAAGTTCGCTGTAAATTTTCCCATTCCTGTTTGCCACGTCATCTGTTGACCTCCACGTGGTTTTTTCCACTCCTGAGGTGGGACGGAAAACAGGGCACGGTACGGTAGGCGTGTGTTTGCCATACGTAACACGTGCCCGAACCAACAAAGTCTACTAACCCGGATAAGCTGTGATAGAGAACTCCCTGAAATGGTACCCAACACTCGATTTCTGACCCCAGTATTCCTTACTCGGTCATTCCATCCAATTTGAGTGATACTACGAAAACATCGGTGGTCGAAAACCTCGAGACGACGAATATCTTCTGCACGCAGACCCCAAGTCTCAAAACTATATAACAAAACTGAACGCACTGCGGCACAGTACACACGATTCTTCAACTTCAGTGAAATATCAAGTCGGCGCCACGAATGCTTCAGTCCAGCGTACGCCGCTCGAGCCTTGGATATACGCGTGGACAACTGCCAGCACCTCCCGATCGAGCATCAAGCTTGGAACCGTTGACGTCCAGTCTTGTAACATCACCTTGCACCTTGAAGGTGCAAAGCGCATGCCCAATGGAGCTACAGCTCTCGCAAGTTTATCTAATGCACGTTGCGCATATTGCGTGCATTCGAACAAGCAGACACGGTCGTCCGCGTAATCTAGGTCACATAGCTTTCCACTATTTCCTGGTTCAACGCCCACATCCTGGAGATTCCGAAAGGCATTCTTCATTATCTCGTCTATAACGAAGTTAGACGAGAAGGGAGACATGGGACATTCCTGTCGAACACCGCTCGTCATTTCGAATGAACTGGATTGTTCATCCTAAACCCCTTGCCCGGCCAGAAGTAGGAGAGCACAACGACCTCAGTAGATTCACGGACTTCTGTGGCATACCTTTTGGGTGAAGAGCACTGAACAGAGCTGTTCGGTCAACTGAATCGGAGACGCCTTTCAGGTCGAGAAAAACCATTCTTGTCGATCGACGGTGTGTGTGACGCGTTCCAAGTAGTTGGTGAAGAGTTTAAATCTGGCAGATGCATCCTCGACCAGGACGGAATCCGGCCCGCCGTTCGCAGACGTTCCTCTCGCGAGCCCGTGTAAGACGATGTAGCGAAATCGAGGCTAATACCTTGGTGACGATCGGGATAAGGCTGGCTACTACAGATATTGCGTATTTCCTTCTTGGAGATGGATGCAACCAATGACTCGCCCCATACTAGCGGAATACGCTTCTCTTTCCAAACATCACGGATCAAGGTGGTAAATGATTTTGATTCTATCAACGCGCCACCACCCATTTTGAAAGGAACTGGTGACATTCCGTCAGGACCGGCCGCTTTTTCTCACTTTAGTAATTGAATGCATGACTCTACTTCCACTTCCGATGGGGTCTCAAGTGATACTCCCAAAGGGATCGCAATTCTTGACGTCGGAGTAACTACATTAGCGCACGGTCAGCTAATATGCTCCTAGAAGTATTCGGCCCAACAGTCCAGCCTTTGCTGTTTGTCATGAACAGGCTCTCCATTTCTATCGTATATCGTTTCACTGACCGGGGTTTGCCGTCCACCGGTGTTGCGAATAAGTTTGAACAGTCTTTGACTGTTTCTCGAAGCAGCTGCTTGGATCAATTATTTCTTCACTGATTTTACTGAGCTGCCAGCTCAAATAGACCCCCAACCTGGAGAACCAGAAGAATGGACCTTGTCTGGCCGCTATCCATGGACCTGTCTGGCATGATTGCATCTCTGGCTTAAGGAAGCCATTCTGTGTGGCTTTTTGGATCATAGAGGCGCGCAAGCCATCACACCGCGTCAACGTGCAGTCTCGTCGTTATTAAGCTTCCTGAGTGTGGCACAGGACAAGAACATATAGAGCGTTGCGGAACGGTAAGATAGGTGATCCAATTTCGCGCTAGAAACGCGTCTGTATCTAGAGGTATTTGTCGTCTACGCAGTTTTTCACTGTCTTCTTTGTTTTCTACTTGTCTAAAGGTTGTTCTGAGGGATAGCAATCAAAACCGTAGTGTTTAGGTGCGATGTTGAAGACGTTTGCACAGAGACTGAAACGAGGGATACGAAACAGAAAACGTACATCTATGTAGACTCGTGAGGTTTGCGATTTCTCGTAATCTGGCTAGAACCTACAAAGGATGCCGTCTTCGGGGCAAATCAAGACAATAAACAACTTCGCACGTTTTTTTATTCGGTAGATAATGTGAAGCGAAATACAACGAGTCACTATGGAGGACACCGTGGTGCGCATCATAACTGATGTGCAAGTTAATCGACTGACACAGATACCTTGCCATTTGACACATCAAATAGTAGCGAGAAGATAACGTGCATACATAAAGTAAAAACCGATCTACACGATGAATGCAGTTAGCGAGCCAGAGGACGTGTGCTCATTCAACCTCGCATTACCGTGTATGCACATACCTACGTAGACGAGTTAAAGCCCTCAGATAGCTACAGATCGAGACACAGTGTTTGTAGTTTTGATTTTCATGACATCACACACACCACGTGCTCGTGTGGTGATGGACTGCACGAACAGCCTGTCTGTATATGGGTGTGTGCGTGCGTCCAATGCAGCTATAACTCGTGCTGATGTTGTGTGCAGATGTGCGCTGGTTACAGGATGAAAATGCAAATGCGTTCAAACCTGTGTGCCTTGACATGATCAACAATATTTACCCTCATTGGCGATATCACAACAGCAAAAGTCGTCTTTACAATGGTCACACAAAGAACGTGACAACTACCAAGACACAAAAAGGCACCGTAAATGACTCACAACCAGGTGATTCGATGAGAAGCTCACCTGAGGAGCAGTAAGATAACCATGTGGACACAGGTTTATGACAAGCTAAGAAGGGCGAGTAGTATCACACAAAGGGAATCCCGAGGTCTATTTTGATCCTAACGACGATAATTAATTATGAAGAAGAGTGAAGGAAGTGAACAGCGTCAATCACAGTAAGAAAAACTAAAATGTCGAGTACAGGATGTGCGCTAACATTTAAGCAACCGAATGAGCGAATGTAACGTTGATCGTCCCACACTTTATAGGTTAACTTCTTAGTCTACCCACCGTGACCTTACGTCCGTAATCAAACTGTGATAGGATGTTTTGGAGTTCAGGTTGTCTGCTGATCTTTATGTGGTTTTCTTAAACAAATGCGAACACGGCGCGATGCACCAAATCACGACGAGAAATGTGCACGATCTGAATGTCTCATGTGAAACCCTTGGAACTGGCCGTAACGTGGTAGCAAGATTGCGGATGAAGCGAAAAACAACCACACACACTACGATCAATTAGTTCTTTATTAATCTGGTCGATGAACAGAGAAGCGAAGTGGTACGTAGCCACTACGTACGTGACCGTCTTTTTCTTAGTCACACCTATTTACAATTTAGACACTGTTATACATCAAGTTCGAAGACCATACAAATGTTTCTAATTACTATTTGACTAAACTGAAATGAATGGAATTCAACCGAGTGAAATAAAAATCCAGACCCAGTCAGCTAGGTGGGGGGATCAGGGTTTTTTGTTTTTATTTCATGTTTCGAAGAGGCAAACCCTGTGCTCTCAAAGATTCATTGCACTATCAAGCAAGACTAGCAACCATGTCCTTGCAATTTGTAGGAGGGGAACCATATTACATACCAAAAGGTTCCACCTCTAACTTAAGCAATACAAAATTCAATAAGTGGAAGCTACTGGTTTGGGGGTAGTTTTCAGATTCCATTGAAAGTATCTGCATAGTTTGCTACTGTTTATCACCAGCATACCATTATAGTGGTACTAATGCAGAGCGCCGCTGAGAATCTACTGTTTTCAGCATGTTCTAAAGACGATAGCAAACCTAGCCACCACAAAATGCACTGCAAGTGTTTGTTCACATCTTAACTAAAACATTATATGGTTCAGAATAGCAGAATTATCAGACAGAGGAAGTGGTGGGCATGCAGTGCAGAAAAGTCAATCGGGACATGCCTTGGCAATATGTTCCAACCATCGACCGAGTGAGACAAATACGAACAACATGGGCGATGTTTCGAACACGGTACGGGGACTAGTTGGCCAACGACCGATCATGGCGATCAGCAACACCACGACAGAATATGCGTACGCGATAGTGGTGGCCATAACGATCAGCACGTCCATGTTTGCCATACCATGGGTTAGTGATTTGTAAGCTTGAACGTAAAAGTACCGACCGCCGATCGTCTGTGCAAAGCAGATTGTCGGAAATCGCAACAGTGAGGGGAGGGAAAATGTGAGAAATGTAACAAAAGAGCTGGAAGGTCAACGAAAACTAACGTGAGAGCGGGTGTGAATGAAATCGTTCATTTTTTAAAAACATACCTCCAATTTTAACATTTCAATGTTCATTTCCATCACAATGTTACAAGAGTCAGATAGTTGCATGATCGCCGGTGGAGTTGGGACACTAACATAATAACCATCATTGTGAGTTGTTCCACTTATATAACATTTTGCCCATCTTCCTTCCACTGGTTGGTGAACTGTTCACGAGTCAAACTGCTACTTCTCCAAACTCAAACATGCATATATATATATATATATATATATATATATATATATATATATATATATATATATATATATATATATATATATATATATATATATATATATATATATATATATATATATATATATATATATATATATATATATATATATATATATATATATATATATATATATATATATATATATATATATATATATATATATATGCATATATATTGTCGATTGTCATCCATACGGGTGTCCGATAAATACATTTTGTGCATGTATGCGACAGCATTAAAGCAGAACAATATAACTTTATTTGTATCAACTACCAAGTAGTGCTGACCTTTTAACAACAATTACCCTTGTGGACTGCTTGTATGCGGTGAGCAGCTATCCTCAAAATGCAGGCAAAACCATACTCTTGCTACTTCCGGTGGGCCGCAACTACGACGGAATATGAGCCTCTTGAGGGAGAATCGAGCATAATTTTGCATTGAATTAACTCAAACGTTATTCAGAACACAATGTTCACACACGGTATCAAACCTGTGGTCTGCCCTTGTTCTTCAGCATTTTTTAGTCTCATCGATTCACAGTCCACCATGTAGGTGGTAAAATATTTATTTAACTTATACACCAATAAATACTGCACTTTTGACTCCAATGACCAGTGTGTAGGTAGCCCTCTGATTACTTCCATTAAAACAGATAAATGTTTACGAATACGTTTAATTCTGCGTTGTTAGAGAGGGTTATTGTATGAAATGGACCTTGAAGTTGCGCATGACTTTATATACAACCCTCTTACGAAACAAAGCAAGAAGCGTTATGTTGAAAAACTTTTATCTAGGTTACTTCTTTCCATTTATTTCGAGAACTTTTTCAATCAGAACGGTGGAGATTTCCCCAACGTTCGAGGTGTCTATGATTGAAGTCCACCAACAAAGCTAAACGTGTTTTATTCCGACACAGATGAATACTTGTGGTAGGTATGATATGAAAACTTTCGGCGGGATAGTTTTTCGGGGATATTCATACATCAAATGGCATTTTTCTGAGCCTTTAATAGCTCATCATATACCTAACATTCATACTATAAACAAACCCATCGTCAAAATGACAGGCCTCATGACTTGAATCCCTTGATGAAACCAATGCGTGCCCTCATCTGGGCATGCAATGCAGCCTTCGTAGCCCGTGCTACTAGCCTCACTGAAAGTTGTCCGTAACCCATGCCGAACAGGTAGTGAGAGAGCCTGGGAATGCTCCTGAGCTGGATTGAAGACAGGAATTTCCGGCAATATTTTTATCGTAATGCACATAAGATCGTCCCACTCACTCGATTTGCTAGGTCTTCTACCTCTAAAATGTGTACTTTAGGTGGTTTTTCTGCGATATATCCTATAATTGATGCTCCTATTCGGGTTAAAACACTGAGCGAAACACGACACAGAAGACTTAAAATTATAGGTTTCTGCAAATAAACTTTAATCTTTAGGGAGATGCCGAGAAAACTCAGTTTCAGTGGATCTTTTCATCGCTATCGCGATAACAACGTCAGTGATTAACGGTGCGTTCAAATCACCTCGAAGACAACGCTCATACTGATGCGAACTAGGGTTTTCTTTATTCAGTAAGTTTGGTAGTCGTCGTTAAAAAGCATTTTCAAACCACAAACGTCGTGATATCGCCAAATAATGAAATAATTTCTCTTAACCTAATAATACAGACACAACTGTCAAACATAAAATGGCCGAAAAAACGGCCTATACCAAATTATTCGGACGGTAAACCTATCTAAATATAACCTAGGTTGATTTCTGTGGTACTGTTGATCAGTTTGATTCCATACCTTGCTGATCATTAGCACACTTCGCTCAAAGCGTTTTAACCTGGCAACAGAGGTCGCACACATTCAACTACCCATAGCGAAGCAAGGAACCAACGTAAATCAGGGGAAACTTTGAAAAAATTAGAATCACCACCCGATAGCCTAGTAATTCATATAAATCACGAAGCTTGAAATATATACTGAGCAAATTTTCTTATGCATCACAGTATATATATATATATATATATATATATATATATATATATATATATATATATATATATGATTGCTTTTCCCGGAGAACTAACTTTTGACAATCGGGAGCCCACACTTACATTAATCCTCACCGAAAGAACATAACGGTTACGTTAAGTTCTGCGCGAAACCGGCACTGGTGAGAGCTCACGTTTAGTTCCTGGGTGAATGTATTAGCGAATCTATATTTCCAAAACAATACTTCTGCCCTGCTGGAAAAGTAACCCAATATACGCATCGAGCGTGGCTCCTAAGAAGCAAGCGCTCAATGAGCTTGACACTATGTGTAACCATAGTGTGGGATGAGAACGTTTTTTGAATCCATTGAAAGTGGAAAACAAACGCTTGAGGATTACGTTTAATCAGTTGTGCATAAGCAAACGGGTCGGAAACGTCAAGTGACGTTGAAGCGGACCGAAGTATCAAAACCCGTGAGCGAGTTCGCATCGAACTCTGAAAGTTTCGTTTACAATTTATCTAACCTTCAGTCAGGCGAAACGTTGTTAGAGGTTTTGTCTTTGCGATCCAAATTCTGCTGTCCAAGCAACCACATCAAACAACTAGATTTTCGGGTGGAAATTAAGAATATTCATGCTTAATTGTTGAGTTGATTCCCATCATCACAGCTTGTGCTACAGAACCTTGAATTTACCACAGTGAATATGTGATATTGTAACGGGGAATGCTGGGGCAAGGGAACGGCGTGAATATCAAGGCAAACGGACAAACCAAACGAGGGTCACAGACAAAAGAACAGATGGCAAATATGTCGGAGGCGTCCCGAAGCAGACAAAAGGAGGCATACGGACTTCCAGAGGGGAAGCAGCGGGATCTCCGGCAACCAGCAAGATAGCCCAGGTGAGGGGCTGCCGATCGAGCCGTCAACTGAGACAATCGGACCAACCGAAGAAAAATGACGCCCAAGAGAAGCAAACTATCGGCCACGGGCAACTGGCCAGAATGCAGCCGAAGCGCTCAAGCAGCGGCAATAGCAATGTTGGTGCTGCGCAGTCTGGAAAAGGGCCTATATGTACGATTGTGTGTTTCATGACTTGACTTGTTTGGCCGTTGAAATACAAGTATCCTACCGTTTGTCGTCCTTGTTACACTATCAGTACCATGCAGCCGAGCCGTCAACTAGTGGGTTATTTAGGGCAGAATATATACAACGTTTAAGAGAACTATAAAAGAACGTAGACATCGTTACATCTAAACCGGACAGGGTACGGGCATAACACTCTTACACAAATCAGACCATACTGCGAAAATGTAAATCATTTTGAATGATACATCTAAATTCGCGAAAGTAGTCACGCAGATAGATAAAACACAACAAATAGAGAAGCATCTGTCCAACATGTTTCGACGTTTGAAACAAAAAAATATAATAGACTCTGCCACATTTACATAAACACACCCTAAGGGAACCATTATTCCTAGGTTATGTGGATTACCGAAAACGCATAAGAATGGAGTCCGTTTGAGGCTTACCCTCAACATGCTATGCGATGGCCAAATGGTTGATAATTTTACTGAAGCCGGTAAGACAGACCATGTCAAAGCACAGTTTGAAAGATAGATTTGAATTCATAAACTCCGCAAAAAACCTAAACGAAAAAGGACGACGGGTTCTTTCGTTAGAAGCCAGTTCACTCTTTACTAACGACCTATTCGGTGAAACCATCCATGTGACTATGTGAATACAGTAGTCCCCCTTCAACAAACACTAGACGGGATAGCTTAGACTGTTTCTTGTTGAGGCATTATACTCAGGAAAATAAATGGTTAAAAGGAGTTGGTTACATGAGTAGTACCATTTTTGACGTGAAGTTTGCTGAAAAAAATATGCATTTTGCGTCTTTCAATCATGCTACAAAAAAAATTTAACCAGAAGGACCATTCAATATCTGGCATTCTTATCTTTTACTACTGGAACGGTTTCGTGGGATCAATGTAACAACACCTACACCGTAAACAGTCCGCACAAGAGTTGAATAACATCCTAGAACCCTTTACTTTCTTTCTTGCAAAAATCTAGATAAAACCACCTTCGCGAAGTTGCGTCGTCTCTTAAGTCGAGCTACATCATGATCACATACAGATTATGCTACAAGGAGAATGATAATAATATGGCTTGAAAATAGTTCCAAACGCATACTACAAATCTCCAACACTAAAAGAAACTTTAGGTCCTTGGCAGCCAGCATATTGTTCCGGCAGTTCAGTCACTCCTCGAATATACTCCTCACCATTCAAGCGTTACATTTATTCTCATAATCAATTCCAATTTGCGATCAAGTTTGAAACACCTCGCATTGGCATTTTTGCCGATGACTAAGGGTTTTAGTTTCTTCATTGAATGCACTGCAGCACAACATTTTCGTCAACCCGTCTTTTACTTTTTTATGCCAGAACATTTTCCACCTACTTCCACAAGGCTTCTGTTTAGCATGATTCGAAAAAAAACTGTTTCATCAACAATGAATGTTAAGCGACTCATAGTGTTGTGATGCGTGATCTCCGAACTCATCAAAATTGGATACAGAAACGGCTTACTAGCATTGTGATTACTGTTCATTTCATCGGAGTCCGTATCACATTAACAGGCGAACAATATCGATGGAAACCCTCCCATTCCAGCCAACTCAAGATTTTAACATTAGTACTGACTGACCCAGACAAGACTCAGTCAACATGATTAGAACTCACCAACCCAGTAGTTAAATGATTCTAACTTACTTTATTACATGATTGCGCATGAGTGCAGTAGAAGGGGCGCACCCCATAGCCTCTAAGGTCGACCGTACTATTAGGGATATCCGAAAACCAAACCCTGAGACTTGAAGTGGTGAACCGCGTGAGATCCCAATGGGTAGGATATGGAGTCAGAAAACTGATATTGTATCCCTAGGCAAAAGTGTATGACCAATTTTGTTTGGAAAACAAAATTCTCAAACATATTTGGCCCAAAAATGTTTTTTGTTCGGGGGTAAAATCCCAACGAGCGTTTCTTGTCCAGCTCTGGGGAGTTTATTGCACAGTGGGAGGTTTTCTGTAGAGAAGATTTTCATGAAGAGAAGATATTGCATTCAGGGAGGTTGCAATCTGGGGTGGGTGGGTGGGTGGGGGACTACTGTATATCGAAAGCATCGCAAACCAGACAGGCAGTCCCCTAGATCTGAAGCAAATGGTGTTCTTCTGCATTCATAAAATTCATCTTAAGTTTAGCGAGTAGATCTACCGCCAAAAGGGAGGGGTAGAAATGGGCCCTCCATTTGAACCAATAGTTCCTGATGCTTTTATGGAGAAATTAGAAAATGGTTCAAGTGAACCTTCAGTTCGGAGCTGTTGTTTACACAAACGCTATGTGGATGACGTTTTATGTGTGACAAATTCATCAAACCAGATAAGTCAACTGCTTGACAAGTTTAACTCAGCTCATGGAAACCTGCGATTTACAACAGAAACAATCAAACAACACAACAGCCTACCCAGACGTTCGGACAAGCTGTTATGATGACGGTACAATCAGCCGGTCAGTGCACAGAAAGGCAACGTGGAATGGGCCATACATTCATTTCCACAGATTTGTGACTCTTAAGATAAAAAGGAACCTAATTCTATGCCTAACAAATAGAGCAGGAAGAATTTGCTCGGAGTACAATATTGAATAACTCCGAACGACGTGACGAATGTTCCTCCAAAACAGCTACCCGGATCGACTGACTGATATGATACGAACAAAGGTGGAAATTCCAGGAACGTGTGCAGTAGAAAGAAAGCCCGTATAAATCACATTGCCATCCAAAGGTGACCGGTTGGCGGAGACTGTGCGCAGAAGATTGTCAGAGGTCATCAGCAAGACGTTCTGCGCAGCTAAGCTCCGGATTAAGTTCGAATACAGGCCAGTAGTGCTTTTGCGGTTGGAAGACGAAGTACCCGATTTTGCGGTCTCATTCTGTGTATATCCATTCACTTGTTCTTGTGGAACAATGTACATCAGCTGCAAGACCGGGTGTTTGTCTCAACGCATCCACGAGCACCACCCTGCATGGTTAAACACTGGGGCAATACAGTCTTTCACCAGCGCGGCGGTTTCACACACTGCTCAGACTAATCACACAGTAATCTGGGTGGAGGCTTTTCGTGCATTGTAAAAGTCCGGAGTCGGCAATCAAGAGCGCAAAAATGTCGCATCCCAGCCACAGCAGAAACTGTCGGAATCCGTCTCCACAATCCCTCCTCTCGTCCTTATGTATTCAAAAACAGTTTGTGTGCCCTTCGCCTGCCCTGACCTACAGTCAATCCTGAAACGACTTATTTCCTAATCTGATCGCAACAAGAAAAATTCACCTTCTACAACACCTCGGATCGTTCAGTCTAGCTAGATGAATAAGTGTTTAATATTTTCCAACGCACAGCTGCACCAAAAAGGTGATTAGAACATTTTTGGTGACTTACTAGTCTCGGGGGTGGAACCTGAACCCGACTGCCGATTATCAGCTTTGATGGGTATTGACCAGTGTTCAGTTTATTATCATACCTTACTTATGGGGATTGCGTGTGTATCCTAATAAAGTAGCAGAGTCAAGGCTGTCTGCTCCCTTTAATGGCATAGTGGGCTGTTGTGAGTGTGGGGTCTGCCAGTTCCAACGTACTCGTGAGGAAGCATGGAACAAACACAGTGGCCTAAATTGATATCATCCACCACGACCTACTAAGTCTCGTTGGAAACAACACATCAGAGAACTATAGTTATTGAATCAGTAAAATATACGGAGAGCGGAGGCGAGTGTTCAGTCCCTGACAATAAGAAAAGCCCAGTTCTTAAGCACAACACCAAAGGGGCTGAAATCCTTGTGATTTGTTGGCAGAGGTATTGATTCCTTATTTTGGTCAACAAAATTGAGTCTGAGATAGATTAGAGAACGGTGAACAACTTAATCTTGCATTACCTTAAAGCAACCGCCTTCCTACGACGACTCAAGATGCCATACCAGAAGATGAAAGTAAAAATCGAACCCGATTAATCATGACGTTTACCTATCGAATGGCACGACAAGATATCAAAAATTAATGAAGGTTGGTAATAAAAAATCAATAGCAACCATGTGATAAAATCTACACAAGTGGCATAAGTACCACGATTATTACGTGCGATTTCAACGAAATGACGAACATCTGACACTTGATAACTATGATCGATCTGTAAGACAGATGAAGGAGAAAATGCGACAGAAACACACAAGACTTACCTGAATGGGTGTGGCGAGGAGGAAAAGGAGTAAGTTCTCCAACGATAGACCAGGTATCACCATTGGCTGCCTGCCTTTGGAAGGCAGTTCATGTGACCGATGATAATAAGTATCCCATATGGGTGAAGCGTTACCAAAATCAAATGGGGTCATATCAGATTCACGGAAATGTGGTGGACAACCTTCCGGTGTAGTGTGAGGCCACAGTATCATGAACACCATCATAACCAGCATAGTGGGCACGGCAAAAAATAGACTGAGAAGGAAAGAATTGCGCCACCTGTAAGAACCAAAGATAAAGAATCAACGTAGCGATTGGGAGAGCAAGAAAATCAAACGGATTAGTTGTTTACATCAAGGGTTCCCTCTAGATTCGAGCTGAATCACCATTAGCTTACCACAAGTAGGCAGCAGCAATAACCAAAGTATGAAAACAGGTGCAGTGAAATACCAAGTAGAAACCACAGACGAATCAGTCCAGCTTGTTTTGCTGGAAATATGTATTGATAGGATTACACTAACATGGGAGCTACGGACACTTCCTTGTAGTGGGGTACAAGACCCAGGGAAACTAATTTAAACTTGTGCTTTGAAGATACAGAGGGCGTGCTGAGTGGGACCGTAGTTTGCAAATCTATCAAAGGTGTGTTACTCATTCTGTGGATATTGAAACATACTGCACAGAGAGGCGTCAAAAAGTCATGTTTAAAGTGAATCCGTGCGCTCAAATGATAACCAACAGCATGATTATTAGCGAAGACAGATCTCATGGATTTTTTGCTGAGATCCTGTGTCTTTGAGAGCAACTCTAACACTGTATAGGGAATCATTCACCCGATAATAAAGCTTATTTCTGCGCTACTACTCTGTGGGTCATATCAAAGGGTACAAAGGGAAAATTCCACTAGGACTACAGTTTATATGATGACGATAACTTGCCGTTTAGGATTAGTATGGACTGTAATTAGGGAAGTCCGAATAAAAAGCAGCTTGGGTACAGCCGAATTTTGTCGACAGTAAAAAGAAACCAAATATTATTTGCGAAGGTTAAACAAACCTGTTGGAGGTAGTGTTATCACCGAATGGTTTTCGATCAGGACGTTGGAGTTGAACCGCATAGCCCAGGTTCTACGAATGCATAAGAAATGCGAGGTGCCAAATGGTTTACTTTCACCGAACGTGACAAGTAGAGTAACATGGTCATAGTTAGTTTCGCAGATATTCGTTGTTATTGGCAGGGATGATTTAGAAACAATCAGAATAGACGATAAAGTGATTGGGTTAAGGATAGATGACCTCAGCAATTGAATGGTGCATGGTTGACTCGGTGTACCATCTAACTAGGGTCAATCTGACGCCTTGTGAATGACAAACTTAATGTGCCGAGTTCCTTGCTTAGAAGTGCTGAGACTGTTTGAGGACAGGCCTCAAAAGCACTAGCATACCAAGGAACAGGGATAAAAAATTTAAAAAAATTGAAGAAAATACAAACATTAGAAAATGAGGTTTTTACATCGTGGTCCTGGATGTCATCGCTTAGTTTTGAACTCTAGAGGGCTGTTAAGGGTCACAGGCAACCACTGAGAGACAACATCATGAAGCTCTTCCATTTGTTTTACTCTCGATTCAACGATGCTGCGAGGTAGCAACCACAACCAGAGCATACATGTGCGAGATTAATGGTTCGGAGAGCCAAACTGAAGCTCTTTTGTCGCTTACTTAGATTCTTGGGTGCATTACTTAATGTCTTCAACCAGAGCAATTCTGCAATTTGTGGCTCTTAACTCAGGAAAAATCTATGGAGATCAGCAATGACACAAACTATTTGTGTGTATACCATTGAATGAAGATTCGTTGATAGCTGCATTAAGTGAACTTCACATTTTTCTAACACGGACATGAGGAATTATCTACTGTTACTTATTCAAATGAGAGCAAGCTTACTTCAATTTCCTTAATGATATCACGTGGTCCGACCACCAGAGAATCATATATTACATGTGAAGTTCTTGCCGCAAACGAAACGGTAGCTTCCAGCACACCAGACAGTCGGAGAATGTGCGTCTCGATGAGATCTGCATCGGTCTGTTTGTTCATTCCATCAATCTGTGAAAGGAAAATTAAGGTGATGGAGACTGTAATGCTATTTCAATATCCTTAAAATGGGCAGTTCAAAAAAGTATAGAACAGTAACATATCGTGAAAAAATCAAAAGACTGAGACTTGACATAGTTTGGTTCCAGAGACAGATAGCTATTCGCATAGATTTCAAATATTATCCGGGTCGGACACAGCACTAAAGATCATCGTGATAGTATCTAACCAGCAGTTAATGAAATTAGCTACTTTACAGATACCTTGTTAGGTGAATTGTGAACGGATAGTTTTGTACGAGATCGTTAGTCTAGCCTTTCGCATTTGAAAATGCCGATTTGTGCGCGGAGTGTGGTCTTGGCTGTGTATCTGTATTAAAATTCGCATTCCAGAACCCTTATGTGAAAATTCAGTCACCCTAATAAGTGATAATCAACTAAGATATAACTAATATGGGTTTTTGATATATTAGTCCAGTAGTACCACTTGTCCACAAGCTACTAGCTTGAAACGAACACAAGGCGTGGTCAAACACTTTATTCCATTCTGCAGTTATTAAAAATCACATTTAAGTGGCAGTAAGGAAAGAGAAGTGAAATCAGTTAACCAGTGAACATTTGAGTGAGGAAAGGGAACCAGGTAGGACGAGGACAGCCTCACTCTAAACCCTAACAATCGCCGACCGCAGGACCGGCGGTGATCGAATGGTTTAGTGCGTTTGCCTATCACCCCGGAGGTCAGGGGTTCGGATCCCACCACCGCCGGTCATTTTGGTGGTAGACAGTAATCCACTGCCGTCTGGCTCATAACCACCCTTGACCTATTAGGACCTTATGTGATTCTCCATCAGCCGAAGTCTCAGGGTCTCGTTGTTGGCTGACCCCAATAGGGCTACGGGTCTTTGAGGCTATGGGGTATATCCCATCCACTGCACTCATGTGCAAGCATGTAATAACAAACCCGACTAACTGAATAACTACCTGATTACTGTAGTATTTCTAAGGCTTCGCGCGGCCATTGACTCCGTTGAAATGAACGAACTGTGGGTTTATTTGTTGGGGAATGTTGCATCTGAGGCACATGCAGCGATCTTAGAATAATTGTATCGATTGCCCGGAGTAGGGCACATGACCAAACTTCATCTTTTTATCGTCTCTAGGTCGGTATGTAAACACATAACTGGTTGACCAGTCAATAGCATTTTCCCCAGCTTTGAACAAGATTTTAGTGCCATATTACTCATATCGAAAATCCATAATTGGGACCGTGTGTCCTCGTTCCGAAGGTTAGCCATGTTAACCGACGAATTAACCATGGAAGAATCACCGTGTGATTCTAAAAATGGACTCCCCGTCCATGCACGCTACATTCGATTCAAATGAGATCACAGCTGTGAACCAACTGTGGAGTGCTCAAGTATAAGGATGATTGGGCGGAAGAGTATCGGGTACGCATACCTGATGAGCGGCAATAGCCGCGAAACCGGTCGTGTGCTTCCGGAGGAATTCGGTCCTTTCATTCACATGCAATGCCACACCACTCATATCGGGAGGATTTTAGTGACTTGAAAATGAAACAACGGAAAACATGAGTAAACTCTTTTCTGATTTAATTATAGCCATTGCAGAATAGTTTGCGCAGCAGTAGGTACGCGCTCTCTAGTACTGAGAACCTGCTTTATCTGTGAAAGGAATGATCAACAATGTCAACTTTAGACGTTCCTGGAAGGGGTTCAAATCCGGAACGTACCACTAGTACCACGGGTTAACCTAACGTTACATATATTTGAAAGCTTATTACTCTTTCCCATGGGATCTTAGTTGACGAAAATGCTCCGTAAAAATGGAAATATGCAATCACTATCCACTAGAAAGGGGTTCGAAACGGTCTCTAATCACTGAGATAAGTTTGATTTGTCGCACTAAAGCTGTCAAGCCATACAATCCTCTGTAGATTGTTTGCAAGGCGCGAAAAACAGGCAGGTGCTTGATCCAACCGAGGATGCCTTGGCAAAATTCACCAGTCTTCATACACAGGAACTACAATGCATATAAGGCAGGCTAACGGTAATCCTATTCTTGATCATCTGAACAGACTTTTACCACATTGACAAGACAACGGGTTGAGAAAGTCTAGTGAATATATATCCAAATCACCCAAGCAATTTATCGTCAAGTGTGGTCTTTCACCAGTGTACGATGGGGGAAACTGAGACTTTAAATTAAGCAGAGTAGGCATTGTCATCAAGCGAATCAAAGCGACAGTTCATACCAACGGCTGGTTTCCATTCAAGCATGTGGATGGGAAATCACGTGCCTAACTGCGTTTATCAGATCGACCTATGCCGGATGACCAGAAGAATCGTTATTTCATGAGCAGCATCAGTGTTGGCTCGATTTCAGTTCACAGCAACGTTTTTGTGTATGTGCGCATGCGGATTTTTACTACATGGATAAAAGAATGAGGAGGTCGATACCGCGAGGATAAACTTTGTCTACTTACTATCATGAGCAACTGAGCTCGCGTTTCGCCTCCTTTTGATTGACCGTTTTGCTCAATCACTTCAGCATCAAAGCCGAGTTCATTGACCCGATATGCTATCTGGTCCGGGGTCACCAAAGCAGGGTCGTAGTAAATCTCACCCTTCATTGCGATTAATGCTATCAGAACATTATGCACTCCTAGAACGAAAACAACAAAGGAACGAATGAAATAAAATACATCGACAGACTGAATAAACTATAAAACCTACTGTCGTTAGTAACAGAGAATATGTACTTACATTATTGGATCCTTACGATATGACTCACTTCCAAAAATCTCAAAATTAGAGCTTCGGTTTTGATTGTTGGTCACATTAAGACAAAAGATTGAAAGAGTTGCCAGAGTTACGTGCCTTCCCAGTGAATGACATAATCACCAAGCGAATTAGCCAGTGGGGATAAGGTACAAAAACCCTGTCTCTCTTTATTCCTGTGGTTTTTTCCACAATGAAAGTAGCTATGCATCCTTAAAACTCCAATGGTGCGTTATCCAAACAGTCGATTTTGAAAGCGTGCCTGTGGTTGCCTTACATCATAACCAACATGCATGCAGCATTAGCAATCAGACGGAGAGAATAAACCACAGAGAAGACTTCGGGGAGATTGGTTAAAAAAACTGGGATCCAGTCTGGCTTAACATGTCAATGAGCACAGATCTGGTATCAAACGATAAAACAGTGCTTCTGCACTTGGAAATGCTAAAGCAGAATGCTTGACTCACCTTCGAGTTTCATCAAATTCTGCTCAATCAAATGCACACACGAGCTGCAAGTCATGCCGGTAATATGCAAGAAACATCGAGCTAAACTCTCCTGAGAAACATCTTTCCGTTTGATCACACTAGAAGAGTGCCGTTGAATCGGAGCGTTGGAATCTTTGTGTGTATTTGATCGTTTTTTTGTATCGCAGAAGGCTTCCGATTCGGAGTCTAGTGGGACTACGACTAGTGGTTGTTGGTGTGCTGGTATT
Source organism: Fasciola hepatica (assembly GCA_948099385.1). Taxonomy (NCBI): domain Eukaryota; kingdom Metazoa; phylum Platyhelminthes; class Trematoda; order Plagiorchiida; family Fasciolidae; genus Fasciola; species Fasciola hepatica. The sequence continues at coordinate 22,455,555 of CANUEZ040000019.1, forward strand.
AGGACGGAATCCGTGTTAAGGGACCGCGCACTGGTTAGCGGAACAGTTTCTGGCTTTACTTGATCAACTATTGTGTTTTTCATATCTGGGTCACCGAACTCTGTGTGGCGTCAACAGACGGGAAAAACAGAAACAGAACAATATGTAAAAACCACAGTGAAATCAAGAAGTAAGTGGTTATATTACGGTAGATCAGAAAAACCGTCGGTTTTCTGTGTACTACACAATAAGTTACCAAGATGAACAAATACAATCTCTATAGTACCCAAAGTAAACATCAGAGTACCATTAGACTTAAGTAGGAATCACAACATTATAAAACGTTATCATATGAACAGTATAAAATATACTACTACTTTAGGGTATTTAGAAAATTCTACTGAGTTCTGCACTGTTCCGCCTCGGGTTACATTAATGTGACCATACCTCTAGTTATAATAAAAATTATTTCTCTTTATCACTTAATTACCAACAGACAAAACTAGTCATCCGTGGTATATGGAGTGCTGAGGGTAGTTAGACTTCCCAAGCTTGTATTTTGGTTTCTCACTCTGAGTACTCACCGATGCTACAAGCTCGGGTTGGTGTTACTCTATTCGCTGACTAACCGAACAACAGGGAGCACTGCGAAACGCGAAAAGACGGTTGAGCACATCACAAAAAATTATCAACAGAGTTCGCTCACTGAGCCGGTGAACTTGATCAATTGAAATGGCAAGCCAGGCAGCAATAGACTGACAAACTCAGTGAGTCCCTGCTTAGACACTTTCCGCACATTATCAATTGAGGCACATGATCGTTTCGAGCTCATTGTCCTTGATCAAATAAATGATTGGCATCAGCAGTATGTGCACTTTAGATTCAAACAGAATGCCACAGGTCCCCAGAAATGAAGTGCGAGTGGCCTTGACAGCTTGTCAAAAACCAGCCTGCAGTTGTCGACCACCACAGTGCAAATGCCATGTTTGGATTTCCACTAACAGTAGAAGTTGTTGCCTGTATTGAACTTACTTTACTTTTATTTTTACGTGACTATCTTGTGAGGGGATAAGTCGGCTCCATGGATATCACAGACCATCGCACACCATGCGCGGCGGTCGGAGACGAGCTCAGTGCAGATCATGATACAGTCCTTTTTCCATCGCCGGACTTCATAGACCGACCGGAGACCTAGAAGCTCTACGTCTTTTTCCATTGTACTGGTCCGTTTTCAGTTGCCCACCAAGGCGACAACGCCAACCAGCGCAACAAGCAGGAAAGAGTGTTTATTTGGTTATCTCTGACTCGGGTAGACGAAAGATATGGCCGAACCACTGCAGTCGTCGACGTTGGAGGTGTGGGGGTATGATTTGACACATCGTTCGATAATTTAGTCTCGCTAGCAGACAATGCTTCAGCGCCGGCCCTGTACCGAGCCTACGAAATCATGAGCGACAGGACGACTGATCAATGGCGCGAATCGATAGATAGACGAAACCTGCCAGCGGTTCCTAAGCCTCTAGGGGCGATCGCTCAAACCAGTTGGACCAACACGCTGTCCATGGAACGATAACCTATATATTCTTTGTTTTTCACAAATAAAAGAAGACAGTTCGCAGGCGGAACGGGGTTCTCACTAGAGTTAGCGGGACGGTACAAAATAGGAGGACGGAGAGCGCATTGAAATCAGAGCATCGTCTCCTTACTTCTTCGTTGGACACCCTGTCGTGTCATTTGACATACTGTTTATCGTTTCTTTTATACAACTTGTTTATTTTTTCCCTTTCAGTTCTCATACATGTATTGTATGTTGAATAAAGACTGAATAGTGGATCTCTTTCGTTCTCCGTCTACTTTCGAACCTGCATGTAGATTACGCACATAATTTATTCAACATACAAACCGCTGCGATGGAACGTACACTTCATTTGGAACGGTTCGACGCAGAACCAAGTGCAACCTTATGTCGTCAAGCGGTGGAATCACTGGTATCGAACATTCAGTAGTCTTCTGCAGGCGGTTGAATCCATGAACATCATCATCATCATCATTGTACAGCGTTAAACAGTAGGGCAAGTCCCATTGACCACCGCCTTTCTCACCATGTTGCACGTTGAATTAGAAAGTATGAATATGGAAGTGGACGAAGACATTCGGTGGTTGAAAAAGAGGCTTATGTCGTTGTAGAAGCAATCCGAAAGTGGAGACATTTGCTACTGGGTAGCTGTTTCAAACTCACCACCGAACAACGGTCTGTTTCTTTCATATTTGGAAATTAAAAACGCGGCAGGGTTAAGAATGACAAAACACTACGTTTGAAAATGGAACTATCGCTATACAGTTTTGATGTTATCTACAGACCAGAAAAACAAAATACAGCCGCAGAAGCCTTTAGCAGATCTTGCTGTGAAGCTGTTTTCTCTGGGGTCAACCTAAGGCAACTGTATAATACCTTGTCATCCGGGAATCACGCGTATGGCTCATTTTGTCCGATCTAGAAATGTGCCTTTTTTCTTTTGGGGATGTACAAAAAATAACTGTCAATTGTGAGACCTGCTCCGAAATAAAGCCGAAGTCCCAGCGTACCACCACCGGTCAACTGATCAAAGCAACACAGCCGTTCGAAAGGCTATCGATCGACTTCAAAGGTCCACTCCTATCGTCGACCCGTAATAGATATTTACTGAGAGTCATTGACGAATACTCTAGATTTTCATTTGCATTTGCGCGCCTAGACTTGAACACTCAAACCGTAATTAAATGGCTTTGCCGGCTGTTCTCCATTTTTGGAACTCCGGGGTACGTTTATTCGGAATGGGGCTCCTCTTTTGTGTCCGTGGAGGTTAAACGTTTTCTTTTTGAAAGAGGAGTTGCTTCGAGTAGTACTATCCCATATAACCCAGAAGGAAACGGTCAAGTGGAGCGTCTGAGTGGAACTATGGAAAACCATTCTACTCGGCCTGAAATCGAAGAAACTCGCCATCGAGAGCTGGGAACTTGTTTTGCACGATGCCTTGCACTCGGTTCGTTAATTATTATGCATCGCGACCAACGCCACACCCCATGAACGGTTGTTCTGCTATGACCGGAGGTCCACTACAGCCACTACACTTCCTATCTGGCTGTCGACACCTGGGGCAACTCGCCTTAGAAATACTCACGGAATGACAAAGTACAACCCTCTTGTGGAGGAGATAGAACTGTTGTCTTGTAATCCGCACTACGCCCATGCTCGATTTCATGATGGAAAACAGGATATAGTTTCAGTTTGCCAACTGACTCCTAAGACAACTGACAATTATGATGAAAGCATGACAACCGAATGAGAAATACCACCGACTGAGTTACCACCAACAATCGAATCGAACACAAACAATTTTGAAACACCTGACATTCACACTACCCCCAACCACTTCTCTGACGCAAACGACAAAGAACACAATCTCGACACACTCATTCGACGGCACAACCGTGCTTACCCTTATTGCCTAAGAAACGAAATGTTACATTTGTTATTCCCTCTGTTACATAACGCACACCCCAAAATGAAACTCAAAATCACAGCGGAGAGGAATGACATTGTTTATCGTTTCTTTTATACAACTTTTGAAAATTGGTGTTGATTGTAGCTCAGGTTGGTGTTGTTCAGTGATTTATGATCGCTGAGCTTGGCCTTTAGGTCGCCAGGCTCAGCGGTCAGAAGTCACTGAACAACAATTTTTGTTTTCCCTTTTCAGCTCTCATACATATATTGTATGTTGAATAAAGACTGAAATGTGGATCTTTTACGTTCTCCATCTACTCTCGAACCTAGCTGTAGATTACGCACATAACACAAGTTGACCTTGAGGATTTGGCACATGGCCAGTGGTCGGAAACCTCTAGCCTGCTGAAATCCTCAGCTTGTAGCGGCCAGGTTTCACAGACATAGATGAGCACTGGAAGGATAGCTGCACGATAAACACCAATTTTGGTCCTTGAGCTGATTTCACCGCGAGTCCACGGCGTTCGTCTCAGCTGAAGGCAGGTTCTCCAGGCGCTGTCGATCCGTAATACCACATCATATTTCGCCTGGCCGTTTGGAAGCAGAGTTGAGCCTAGGTATTTCAATGAAGGGTTCCACTCGACTGGTCGATCGTTCATCATCACCATCATCGTACAGCGTTAAACAGTAGGGCAAGTCCCACTGATTACTGCCCTTCTCACCATGTTGCACGTAATAATAGGAAGTATGAACAAACAAGATGGACAGGGAGTGGACCTACATGGGTGAGAAAAGGAAAGAATGCCCTAGTAGCCAAAAAAACAGAATACAGTCTAAATGTACAAACACGCATCGATCAATCATTCTGATTCGATAGAAAATGACAACACGATCGCCACTATTCACATTTTGCTGCCATATCCTTCAATGTCTTCAGCCAACTGGTTGACTGATCTCTTGGACACCAACCACGAAGACGTGAAGCACCTACTTTTCCTAAATCTGCTGTACATTTTCTCATTCCTTGCTGCCAAGTCATCTGTTGACCTCCACGTGTTTCTTTCCCACTCCTGAGCAGGAACGGAGAATAGGACACGGTATGGTAGACGTGTGTTTGACATACGCAACACATGACCTAACCAACGAAGTCTGATAAGCTGGATACGCTGTGATAGAACATTCTCCGAACTGGTACTCAATACTCGATTTCTGACCTCATCATTACTTACTCGGCTATTCCACCCGATCTTAGCGATACTACGTAAACATCGGTGGTAGAAACCTCAAGACGACGAATATCTTCTGCACGCAGACCCCAAGTCTCGAAACTATATAACAAAACTGAACGCACTGCAGCACAGTACACACGACCTTTCAACTTCAGTGAAATATCAGACCGATGCCACAAGTGTTTCAGTCCAGCGTACGCCGCTCGAGCCTCGGATATACGCGTGTTCACCTCTACTACTGTGCTCCCATCCGTCTTCAAACTGATGCCGAGGTAGGTAAAACGGTCGACAATTGCCAGCACCTCCCCATGGAGCATCAAGCTCGGAATCGTTGACGTCCAGTCTTGTAACATCACCTTGCACTTCGAAGGTGCAAAGCGCATGCCGAATGGAGCTACAACTCTTGCGAGACTATCTAGTGCACATTGAGCATGTTCCGTGCATTCGAACAAACAGACACGGTCGTCCGCGTAATCTAGGTCACATAGCTTTCCACTATTTCCTAGTTCGACGCCTACATCCTGAAGATTCCGCAAGGCACTCTCCATTATTTCGTCCATGACGAAGTTGAACAGGAATGGAGACAAAGGGCATCCCTGTGGAACACCACTGGTCGTTTCGAACCGACCGGATAGTTCACCGTAAACTCTAACGCGGCCACAAGTATGAGAATACAATGATCTCAGTAGGTTCACGAACTTCTGGGGCATACCTTTTCGATGAAGAGTACTGAAAAGCGCTGTTCGATCAACTGAATCGAAAGCGCTTTTTAAGTCTAATAAAATCATTATTGTCGGTCGGCGGTGCGTGTGACGCGTTTCAAGCAGTCGGCGAAAAGTAAAAATCTGGTCGATGCATCCTCGACCTGGGCGGAATCCAGCCTGCTGTTCGTGGGCATTCCTCTCGCGAGCCGGTGTAAGACGGTGCAGCAAAATCGAAGCTAATACTTTGGCGACTATCGGGATTAAGCTAATCCCACGGTGATTACTTCAGTCATTGCGTATTCCCTTCTTGAAGATGGGAACAATCAATGACTCGCTCCATATTAACGGAATACGCTCCGCGTTCCAAATGTCACGGAGCAAAGCGGTAAGTGATTTCATCAAAACATTTCAACCCAGTTTGAAAAGAACTGGGGGAAGTTCGTCGGGACCTGCCGCCTTCCCCCGCCTTAGTAATCGAATGCATGACTTTACTTCTACTTCCGATGGGGGCTCAAGTGATACCACCCAAGGAGTAGCAGTTGTTGACACGGGAGTAACTACACTGGTGTGCGGCCACCTACACTGTACTCGGCCCAACGGTCAAGCCTTTGCTGTTTGGCATGAACAGGCTCTCCATTTCTATCGTACATCCTTTCACTGACCTGGATGCGCCGTCCACCGGTGTCACGAATAAGTTTGAACAGTCTTTGACTGTTACCTGAAGCAGCTGCTATTTCCATTTCTTCGGCTACCTTGACCCACCTATTTTCGCGATCCTTCTCAAGGCTTTTCGTAACTTGCCTTTGCAGCTTTCTCCGCATCTTATTCGTCTCCTTACTGTTCGAGAGCTGACGCTTTTGCTCCACTATACTCAGCGACTCTTGCGAGATCCAGTGTCTTTGATGGACAACGGATCTAGGACCACAGGAAAAACCTGCTGCAAAGTGCATCGCCTGTTTGATATGAGCCAAATGCTCATCTACATTACTGTTCTCCGTGGATCCTAGCTCATGTGCTAACTTCTGCTCGTAACGGGTGCATACTTCTGGATCACACAAACGTTGCACGGCTAATCGGGTTTGCAACCATGACCATGGAGCTGGAGCGATAATCGCATTAAAACTAATGCATGGTCCGACTCTACGTACGTGGATCAGTAAGATTTACAGTTCTGAACAGAACTGTACTGCCGGTAGCTTACTGCAATATGATCAATTTGACTCAAAGCACCTGTAGAGTTACGGCACCATATTGCCGTGCGATGCGAGCTGTGTCGGAAATTGGTGCTAGACAAGAACAACCGGTTGTTTGCACAAAACTGGAGAAGCCTATCCCCGTTATCTGTACGCTCGGCGGGTGAAGCACAACGCTTACCTAAACAGGCTTCTGACACACTAAATTTGCCAACTTGTGCATTGAAGTCACCAGCTAACACTACAATGTCAGAACATTTACTGCTGCGAACGAGGGTGGCGAGTTCATCATAGAACTCATCATTCTGCGCGTCTGAGCTGAAGTCCGTTGGGGCATACGCCGAGATCACAAACAAATTGCGCTCAACACAACTATCCTTTCGAACACCAACTGACCCCTGGAGTCTTACAGCACATAAACGACTATTACCCGGGATCCAGTCTAAAAGGGCAGCCTCAGCCTTGTCAGTCCATACTGTCCCTACATCAGGTTGACTCGCAGCTCTAGCTGCTTCGCCTCCTGAAGTGCGCAGAAAATGCCTCGATGAGATACCAAGAGCAGTTAGTTGAATCACACTGCTCGAATCCTGGGCGCGCGTTTTACTTAAGCAGCAGGCATAAATCTTCAGAAAATCTATTGTGAGCGCTAGGTACGCCTGCTGACCGGCCTGCATGAGTGTAAGCACGTTGAAGGAGCCGAGATTCAGAGGCTGACGAGGCTTGAGAAAATGTGAGTTATCAGATAGATGATTATTCCCGACACTATTTGACAATGAATCGTTGCGAGTATCGACCGTGTTATCAGTGGGAGCATCAGGGGTGGATAGATGGGGCAAAGAGAGGTGGTTGGGGACAGAAGACAAAGGTTGAATAAAAGAGAGGGAACTCTGAGCAGTAGCACACTTATCACTACCCACCCCGCTCGATGCAATGGGCAGCGCGGTCCTGATTATCCTGCGCGACGACCGATGCAGTATGGAATTCTTTCTATTCGTGCAGTCCATGGGAGATGTTGGACGGGTACTGCTGGGGTGTCCAGCCACAAAGCAGGAGAACGATTAGGGTCCTCATCCGAAGCCTTTAGTTCTAACAAGAACCCATATGAAAGGCAGCGGGATGGCTTAGTGGAAGCCCATTTGCTTGGATCAATTATTCTTCCACTGATTTTGCCGATTGAGTTGCCAGCTCAAATCAATCTCCAACCTGGACATTCGTTGAATTGTCGGGCCTAGATGGGTCGTGAAAGCTTTGGTTTTGATTGAATTAACTTCTAGTTCAATGGACTTCGCGAAAGAATTGACTTTGTCGTGAATTGGTTGGAACGTAGTAGGGGGAATCTCCTAGAACGACAATATCACCCGCGAACTCCCGGTACAAAACGTATATTTCCTGGCCGAGCTGAACGCCAGGGTAGTCATGTAACGTATGACTCACTGTCCAATCAATGGCGTAATAAACGCCACCGGTGAGAGGGGACAGTCCTGCCTAACTCCGGTAGTGAGTACAAACTCACAGCATTCTTTGCCGTACACACGAACCCTAGCACCAGTTGTCGAGTGATATCCCCTCGAGCCTTAAAAGCTTATGGGGCATCCCATTGGACTGAATTATGGTCCAAAGGGACTCGCGGTTGACCGAATTGAAGGCGGCCCGGAAGTCGATGAAACAAGCTACTGTTGGCTGCTGGAAACTGTAGCGGTGCTCCAGTATTCGGCGCAGTGTATAGATTTGATCCACACAGCCTCTGCCACGGCGAAAACCCTCTTAGTTCGGGCGAGCGCGTCGGTTTCTTGCCACGGAGAAACGGTTTAGTAATAAAGCACCGAAATCTTTGCATCTTTGCATCTTATGTAATTCGAACGGCACGACAGTTATCAACTCGTATTAAAGAGCATCATCCGCGCTGGTTGAGTCAAGGACAAACTGGATCGATAAAAAGCGCAATCTTAGCGCATTTAGTCGACACTGGACATCAGGTGAATCCGGAAGCTGCTTTCAAAGTTCGTTATCGTGTCCCCCCAAACAAATACAAAGGTGTTCAGTTGCGCACTCTAGCGATAGCCGAGGCAATCGGAAAGAAGGAAGTTGACCCCTGACCTGTGCGCCCAAAAGTGTTTGGTCCGGGCACTCCAATTCCCCTGGCCCAAGATTGACCAAGGCCGCATGAATCTACCGTCCAGTTACCTAGAAGGCGTCAGCTAGATAAACCAATCACATGATAAGGATAATTTGACTGACAAACCCCTGCCCATGATTAGTGTTTATTCCATGTCTATGTTCATGATCTTTTGTCTAATGTCTACTATGTAATCTGTAAATGGCTTGAGAATGAATTACTGAAAAACAATTGTTTCGCCGATTTGGACTTCTATATGATGCAATGGGTATTTTGCAGACTGTCATCTTTATTTGAGTTCACTGCTCTTCCATTGAAACCACGTCTCCTTGTACGTTGGTTGCGGCGATCAGTCGAGTTGTCATTGCTCGTGACAGCGATTCTCGCTTCTCTGGATTTTCCAGGGCACCAACGCTTATCCGGGAGGGTGTGGAGACCTTAGCGCGAATAGGCAGGTGAATTTCAAAGCACGCACGTAAAAGGAGATGGTCAGTGCTGTTTGCCTTGCCCGTTTTTGCATCTCGGTAGGCTCGGCAATCCTCTACAGACAAGACCCAACATGATCTCACCAAGATGTGGTCGAGCTGGTATGCAGTGTGACCGTCATTGGAGTACCATATGAGCAGGTGCTTCTTGGGATGTTAAAATCAAATGCTGCAGACAACCATTCTGTCGACGTCTGCTAAACCGGTCAGTCACCCACTGTTCTCGCAGGGCTGACCGAGACCGAATGTCCCGAGAATATGGCGGGTGGATTCGCCGGCCACACCTGTGCGAGCGCTCCAATCTCCTGCGACGAAAAATACGTCGCGACTCGAGACCCGGTTGACTACCCCCTGCAAGTTATGATAGAATTCGCCTTTCGTTTCGTCATCAGCCAAATCGGTTAGAGCACAGACCACAATCATCGTCAAACAGTGCGGGAAGCCCTTAAGGCATATCAAGGCGAGTCCGGATGAGAGTGGTTCCCAAGAGATCATTGCGTCATTAGCTGCTTTGTTCAAAGCAAACGCAATGCCGTAGAGACCGGATTTGTCTTTCGGGCCACTGTGATAGAGCCAATAAGATGCATCCACTCCCAGGACCTTTATTTGTCGGCTGCCTGAGTTGGGTAGGCGGACTTCCGAGAGGTAAGCAATATCTACGTCATAGTCATTCACAGTCCGCATTGTAGTGCATTGGCTACCAACGTCTAAAAACATCCTCACATCCCAACAAACTACGTGTTCCTTTCTTACAGTGAATAATCCCAGCTTGCTGTCTTATCACTTCGACCGCTGGGACACAAGGCCGCCACTTACCGGGGACGCTGTAGCATGATGAGCGCGTGAGATTCTGTGAATAACCATAGGTTCGCGGTAGTAAAGTACGAAGTGTTGTCTCCAGCACTGTTCGGCCCTTCTGTTCGACGTTACACCTCCAGCCTTTGCACACCCAAGTGCAGACAGGAAGGTAACAGGGTTGTTCCAGAGGAGCCGGTGGCCTGTTATGCGGTTCATTCGCCTTTTCTGGACTGCCGGGTTAGGTAGGCTGCCTTCCATTGTAGCCGTTGGATCTCCTCCGCCCATTCAGTAGTAGCTGTCTTCGTGTGCCGAACACCCTCTCGCCGAAGTTTTTTAGACCTCTATAATCTTCAACCTGGCTTAGCCCGCTTGTCGGGCGGTTTTCCGGGGTGTGGCCGCTGATGCATGCTTCAGTTTCGTGGAGCCACAGATAAGAGCTGGGTAAATGATGGGCTACACTAGCATTGAAAATGTGTTGTGAAGGACTGCGAATGGAGCCTCTGGGAAACCTGTCCCGGTTTAGCTTAGCTGTTTTACCACGATTGAGTAGGAATTTCCATTGTGCAGTGGTGGTTAACTTAGAGCTGAAAGATCTACCTCACACTAGGCTTCAGGACTAGAATTAAACGATAAAATCTGTAGTGTACAGGCATACAATGAGCAACTGAATATTACTAAACAAAGCTGAGTGAAAAAACACTGGGTGCTTTAGCATTTAAATTGACTCGCGAATAGGATGCGTCTGTCTGGGTTTCGGTATGCCCGGTGAGTCAGGTAAACGGTAAGTCTTTAGATTCCCAGCACTGATGAGGCATTTATGACCAAACTACCTGGTCAGGTAAACAATTCAGTGTCAAACTAGTCACTCATAGCGGCGATAAGTAACATCAGTCCATCGCTGTGCAAACAAATAGGTTATTACCGTTTAAAGTCAGTGATGGAAGAGTTCTAATATCATACAGTGCTGATGTTCAATAGACCGCTCAGAGACAGTCCGGAGAACCTGGTGGTTGTGTTCGACTCACAGCCGTTCGCCACGGGTTTGAATCTCAGTGAGGGCCCGGCGGATGAGCAGTGCGGAAGAAACAGTTGTACAGTGCTTGCACGATTTTTAATGGTGATTTGAGTGTTGATACTGGATGGTGAATCATATTGTATCAGTTGTATTGCGATTTTAGAGTATTCTCCGTAGTTTTAAATCCTTGCGCCGTTGTTACACTGTCGTACTGATTAAACTATGGGTGATAGTTAATCTAACCAATGGTGGTGCTTAGTCCGCAAACTATGGAGCAATACTTTGAAAGAATGGAAAAAACAAATGTGCAAAAGTGATCAAGGTAGGATGCCGAAACTCAATATGCGAGAGAATTTCCTACTGAATCAAAAACCGTTTCGTTTTCCGGGGTTACTTTTGACTGGCACATACTTCATTGAAAGGGACGATTGTTTCATTGAAAACATTTGAAGTCTATGAAAGCAATGCGCACAAAGAGACTTCTCCAGTAACAAGAGTAAGCTACTTCACTCTTACTTGTATCGTAAAGGATAAAAGGAGCAATAGGATGAATAAATTTGATTTTTGTCTTGAAAACTGTTCTTGAAGGAGAAAAGTGTTCGGCTTCTACATCATGACTTCACAGAAATTATTCTGAATACGGTTCGCAGAACAAATCTACGATCACTTTGGCTGAATTTTCATTCCGTTCATTATGTTGACGAGGATAGATATATAGCGTTACAAATACTGAAAGAGAAAGTCAATGTGACTCTATAATCATACAGAAATGGGTTAACTGGGAGGTTCTACGACTATAAAGTCGTGAACAGGCGTCTAGTTATCGTGAAATGCTTCATTTAGATTAAATGAATTGTATGGTGCTGATCAACTTATCCTCAGTTGCGATTTTACTGATGACAGTAAACACCGTATTCTGATTAATGAAGACGAAGCATACGAATGATATTGCGGCGATATTAATTACTCAATAAGTGGAGCAAAGTATCATCATGGTGACTCTAATGATCTTCGTCTGTGTTTTTTCTAGCTTTTTAGAATATCAACTCACAGACTGCGCGGAAAAATGATATTCAATTCGTTTCTGTATGATCGACAACAGACAAATCGAAAGAGAATTTCAACAAAATGTTTAAATCTGAGCCGGTGTCCACGCCTAGTTACGAATCGCAAAGATCGGTTTACGGTTGGATATGACAACAGGATGAAACATACGCAGATCTTCTGGACGCTCTTGATCCAGTGTAGTTTGAAAACCAAGTTCTTGTATTTCCCTGTGTGCGTAGGCAACATCAAAGGCTAGCAGATCGTGTGCAAGCTGTGTCAACCACGTTTCTCTTGTCGCAAACTGCGATTCAAGATGTAGTAGAAGTGACGATTTAGGCACTGCAAACTGGATCTCCTTGTCAGTCAGGGAAACATCGAATCGTGCAAACCCGGTGCTATGAGGTTCTTTTTCACAGATCTCTTGGAATCTCGCAGTTATCTTTTTCACACAAGATTGACAGTGCATTCCATATATCGCAATACAACATTGTAACTCCACGGCCTGACAGGATTTGGGTGGGAAAGGTTCACAGAGCGCAAAAACAAAAATGCATGAACGGAAAGTAATAGCCCTTAAGCGGGTTGTGGCAGCGAAATGACGACCATAAAGAAAAGCGACAACAGAACAGTTAGTTATCCAGTTCATTGAGCACTAGACAATCTAACGAGCCCTTTTGATCTAAACCATGCCTACTGATGATGGGAGAAATGTTATCAATGTGAGCAGTTCCTCATGTTATTCTTGTAGATCACTAAAGCCCTTGTGTTAGGTGGTAATTTTCTAGATGGCTAAAGTGCTACTTACGATAGTGAAAGCGTGAAGTTACAACTACTTTTCTACTTGAAGTTAGTAAGATCAGTGAACTGCGTCGCGCTTTGTGATTTTAACGTGCTATATGTGAACGCTTATAATCGATTCTAAACCGGTCTCGAGAAAAATTCCTTGCGGTAACTGAAACATCCACTGACTACCATCGTTCCCCACAATGCTGTGTTACCGAACATCAATCGCTTGCGTATAAAACATCACATGGCGCATTGTTTTTCGACAAACGCCAAACCGATTTCGGCTCAGATATATTGACCGTCGAAAGGCCTTGATTACTTTACACAAATGGTATCAGCAATGGACGGAATGACAAGCAACACTCGCATTTTTACATACCGCAATTCTGTTGCACCGTATTGATCACGTGTTCATTCATACCGTGACAATATAAACTGCGGGAATGAATTCTTCGTTGGCAATCTAGCAATTTTCTTTTGTGCACATATCACGCGTTTTTGTATCTGTAAAGTTGGTCTTAATCCTAAAAATCAACCAACTTCTGTGCGTAAACTTTGATAGTGGCCAAGTATAGTAATTTGTCATCTTAAACAGACAAGATTTCAGCTTCCCAAGAAGTAGCTGAGGCGTAGATACACCGAAAGCGGTTTTGAGTAGCTACACGACAGCTTCGAAGAACCACAAGAAGCTAACAGAAAGGAAGAAATGCATAAGGTGGTCTCATTCGTTCTGACAAATCGACCTTCAGATACCGTGGCTAATGACTTAGCAAATTGAAGAAGCGGTCTCTTCATCTCTCCGTTAAAAACACAAACCGATGGGGGTTATCATTCTGACATACACATTCCAATGACCAATTTGACAAGATACAATCAACTGAAGACAATAGAGTTCAGTGAGTATAAAATTCTGGGTTAAACAACCTAAAAGCATGACTATTGAGACCAATGAACTTAGTACCGTAGTACTGAAACGATTAACAGATTGTATTCTTTCGTTTTTAAATGGTGCAGTGTGAACGGAATTCTAATTTGCGAGCAGTTGTTTTGGGGCCATTTCCTACCACTTCGCTGTCAAAATTCATTGAGTCTGCGAGCTGCTGCGTCTTAGAAACTCCTACAAACTCGCTGTTACGAAACCCGACAGAATATCGTTCAATCGACAGTACACAATTCAATCACGCGTAATGGCTGGCAACTCGAACCAGAACAACCCGTACACACAAGGAGGAATGTGGAAGAAGAGACCTTCAGCTGAGTCGTATATTCGTTGTTAGACCAAAGGTAAATGTACAAGGTTGCTCCGCCGCTTATACCAAAACTCGTGTGACCTTGTAAATTAAAACACAGCGGCGCGCTTCGGCAACGGCATACTGTACCGTTTTGTCCGAAAGTGCGACCGTGCATGCCTCAAATTAGAGGCAAAGTTCGGATATCTCCGAAAGTAAGTAAGGTTGAAAAAAAATGCCTCCAAACCCGGAACCCTCGGCATCGATTTGTGGAGAAAAGATTTCTCCCCAACAACCGTGCAGATATTTCAGGTTCAGTGATGAAACTGGGGGAATTTGAAAGCGTTAGAGTTATCATCTTCATAATCGTACAGCGTTAAACAGTAGGGCAAGTCCCACTGATTACTGCCCTTCTCACCATGTTGCACGTAATAATAGGAAGTATGAACAAACAAGATGGACAGGGAGTGGACCTACACGGGTGGGAAACGAAAAGAACGCCCTAGTAGCCAAAACACAGAATACACAGTCTAAATGTACAAACACGCATCGATCAATCATTCTGATTCGATAGAAAATGACAACACGATCGCCACTGTTCACATTTCGCTGCCATATCCTTCAATGTCTTCAGCCAACTGGTTGACTGATCTCTTGGACACCAACCACGAAGACGTGAAGCACCTACTTTTCCTAAATCTGCTGTACATTTTCTCATTCCTTGCTGCCAAGTCATCTGTTGACCTCCACGTGTTTCTTTCCCACTCCTGAGCAGGAACGGAGAATAGGACACGGTATGGTAGACGTGTGTTTGACATACGCAACACATGACCTAACCAACGAAGTCTGATAAGCTGGATACGCTGTGATAGAACATTCTCCGAACTGGTACTCAATACTCGATTTCTGACCTCAGTATTGCTCAGTTTGTCATTCCATCCAATCTTAGTAATACTACGCAAACATCGATGGTAGAAACCTCAAGACGACGAATATCTTCTGCACGCAGACCCCAAGTCTCGAAACTATATAACAAAACTGAACGCACTGCAGCACAGTACACACGACCTTTCAACTTCAGTGAAATATCAGACCGATGCCACAAGTGTTTCAGTCCAGCGTACGCCGCTCGAGCCTCGGATATACGCGTGTTCACCTCTACTACTGTGCTCCCATCCGTCTTCAAACTGATGCCGAGGTAGGTAAAACGGTCGACAATTGCCAGCACCTCCCCATGGAGCATCAAGCTCGGAATCGTTGACGTCCAGTCTTGTAACATCACCTTGCACTTCGAAAATGCAAGGCGCATGCCCAATGGAGATACAGTTCCGAAGAGTCTATCTAGTGCACATTGAGCATGTTCCGTGCATTCGAACAAACAGACACGGTCGTCCGCGTAATCTAGGTCACATAGCTTTCCACTATTTCCTAGTTCGACGCTTACATCCTGAAGATTCCGCAAGGCACTCTCCATTATTTTGTCCATGACGAAGTTGAACAGGAATGGAGACATGGGACATCCCTGTCGAACGCCGCTGGTCGTTTCGAACCGACCGGATAGTTCACCGCAGAGTGCATCACACTTGCCTGAATTTATTTTAGCCTTCAAACTGTGGTGAAACTGACTTATGAGGCTGGTGTGAGGAATCATTTGGATGTATTCTAAGCTAAGATCGTTTGAGTTTAATGTATTTGAAGCAGGCCTTATGAATAACTGGAAAACGACCTAATTACCAGTCGGTAATAGAGAGATTTTACAGAAAGTAACATTGATTAAAAGAACGTAACACCGTGGGGGCAGTTCAGTTACAATTAAAGTCAGTACCATTGTTCCTCCCTTAGATTTTACATATAAAATAGGATACATCAGACAAATTCTAGGCAAACAGCAAAATCAATTATGTATAGCGATAACGGAATCCATCAATGATAACATTACCTTATTCGTGGGGTTTAATGCGTTTAACTCCACTAGTGATTCCGTTTTGAGTTCCGGTAGGTTTGTTGAGGGATGTTTCAGCACGGATTTTATCCGGGCGGCGGGATAATTTGAAGCTGTGAGGCGGTCAGCGAGAATTCGGGAGAATTTGGACAGATCCAGTTGGTTATCAAAGCTAAGTGTATGAGAATCGATATCTTGGCGGGGAAGGACTTGAAGGACAGCACGATTGGTGTCCGCAGCGAGCACAACGCATTCCACGGTGCCATTTTGTGAACCTGAAAGATTCCGGACTAGTGCTGTCCAGTCCGTAATCGATGAATTTGAGCTGTCTTTTATCAGAAGCAAATTGGCCGATTTGAGCTCGTCATCGCCCTGGGGCAAATGGATTAGCTCCCGTGAAGCATTTGGTTGTCGCCCAATAGTCGGCGCCGAATTGTGCGATGAGCGAAGTTGACTAGAGACATGCCTAAAAATGAGCCCTATTTCAGCAAGTTTGCACTGTATAGCTATGGACGGGAGAAATGAAGATGAGAACCACACTTTTCTTAGATAAGAACATTCTATCATCAGCTCCAAGATAAAAACTTTCTATCTCGAAAGTGAAACTTCAGCTAACGAAACTTAAGACGCGACGTCATAAGTTTCATTAGAAAGTACACTTAATCAAGTTTATGACAGGTCGTGCGAAACGACAAGGCAAATTTCACTCGTAACGATAGAAACCGTGATCGCATATAGTGAGAAACACCGAACTAGATTTGTTTCCGAAGCTCATTTGATAAAACTTATGGTCGAGTGGACGGTTAATATAGCAGTTAGTCTGGTCATTTTACCTGTCTTTTTGGGATGTAAATTTAAAATTCCATCTGAGGTAAAAAGAAATCCTACAAAATGCAGCTGAGAAAATTTGTGAACAAGTGGGAATTATCAAAGTATGCGAATCCCACGTTTTAAATCCTGATCTTAGTCGCATAAAAAATTCCAAAGCAGTAGACCAGATAAATACTACTAATGTGTGTACTGACTTATTGCAATGAAGCAAAAGAACCAAAGCTCATTTCGATTGGCATTTTTCAAAATGAGAATGGTGTTTAAAACTCAAATCGAAAATATTTTCCAGAGCCAAATAGTATTAAAATGCTGAGAAGTAAGGATATGTTGAGTAGCCAAATACAACGTAAATATAGAAAACTAACCGGACACAGATACCATGGAGGAAATATGCCACACACTTAGAACACCTTTTTCAGAATCACCACGTGAAATTAAAACACCAGGAATCTTCACGAGGAATTCGTTGATGGCTGTCCAGTCTGATGGGGGGTTTTGAATAAAAATTGGTGAATAAATCAGAGCACCACGAAGCGCAGGTATATGATCCGGTAGGCAGGAATCAATCGTCAGAAGTCGAGCTTGGAAGCCAAGATCATTCACTGCCTCCGCCAGGGCATCTTCTGTGAGACCAGAATTTGCAGTGTAAACGATAACCGCTTGACCATTTTCGAGAGACACCTACAACAGGATGAAAAACACAAACTTTTGGAGATGATAATTGACTAAAAGTTTGACTGTTTCTTACAAGTGACTTAGAAATCCGCCACATCTAGATGGCAACACAGTGAACAATTACCTTGTATATTATCGGCGCATCTGGAAGACCAGACGGACTACTTCATTATTATTTATTTCAGCTGTAAAAAGAAACAAAAAGCTTTCGAACGTAAACTCCGATTGTTTTTTTGATTGCTGCTGAGCGAAGCAGCGCATCCGATTAGTTTAAATGCATGAATAATGTTCCCCGACGTTAACGACTTTTTACTGGACAGTACTCCTCTCTCTATCGGTTATAAATATGCCGACAGTTAAAGATGTGAACCGCGGAAGGACAATTACAGTTTAAATCAAACCGAATTCAAAACACGATAACCCTCCGGCTACTGCCGGAAACCCATAATTTACCAATGCTGTCTCTGGCGTTTTTGTCCCCTCAATTCGACTACAATGATCAAGAAAGTACGTCTCCGTTTTGGAGTACCAGACCTCCAGGTCTCACCACATTTTCCTCGACTCATTATCATCATCGTACAGTGTTAAACAGAAGGGCAAGCCCCACTGACCACTGCCTTTCTCACCATGTTGCACGTAATAATAGGAAGTATGAACAAACAAGATGGACAGGGAGTGGACCTACACGGGTGGGAAACGAAAAGAACGCCCTAGTAGCCAAAACACAGAATACACAGTCTAAATGTACAAACACGCATCGATCAATCATTCTGATTCGATAGAAAATGACAACACGATCGCCACTGTTCACATTTCGCTGCCATATCCTTCAATGTCTTCAGCCAACTGGTTGACTGATCTCTTGGACACCAACCACGAAGACGTGAAGCACCTACTTTTCCTAAATCTGCTGTACATTTTCTCATTCCTTGCTGCCAAGTCATCTGTTGACCTCCACGTGTTTCTTTCCCACTCCTGAGCAGGAACGGAGAATAGGACACGGTATGGTAGACGTGTGTTTGACATACGCAACACATGACCTAACCAACGAAGTCTGATAAGCTGGATACGCTGTGATAGAACATTCTCCGAACTGGTACTCAATACTCGATTTCTGACCTCAGTATTGCTCAGTTTGTCATTCCATCCAATCTTAGTAATACTACGCAAACATCGATGGTAGAAACCTCAAGACGACGAATATCTTCTGCACGCAGACCCCAAGTCTCGAAACTATATAACAAAACTGAACGCACTGCAGCACAGTACACACGACCTTTCAACTTCAGTGAAATATCAGACCGATGCCACAAGTGTTTCAGTCCAGCGTACGCCGCTCGAGCCTCGGATATACGCGTGTTCACCTCTACTACTGTGCTCCCATCCGTCTTCAAACTGATGCCGAGGTAGGTAAAACGGTCGACAATTGCCAGCACCTCCCCATGGAGCATCAAGCTCGGAATCGTTGACGTCCAGTCTTGTAACATCACCTTGCACTTCGAAAATGCAAGGCGCATGCCCAATGGAGATACAGTTCCGAAGAGTCTATCTAGTGCACATTGAGCATGTTCCGTGCATTCGAACAAACAGACACGGTCGTCCGCGTAATCTAGGTCACATAGCTTTCCACTATTTCCTAGTTCGACGCCTACATCCTGAAGATTCCGCAAGGCACTCTCCATTATTTCGTCCATGACGAAGTTGAACAGGAATGGAGACATGGGACATCCCTGTCGAACGCCGCTCGTCGTTTCGAATGAACTGGATAGTTCACCCTAAACCCCTTGCCGGGCCAGAAGTAGGAGAGCACAACGACCTCAGTAGGTTCACGAACTTCTGTGGCATACCTTATTGGTGAAGAGCACTGAAAAGAGCTGTTCGTCCAACTGTATAGAAGGCGCCTTTCAATTTGAGGAAAACGATTATCGTCAGTCAACGGTGTGCGTGATGCACGTCAAATATTCGACGAAGAATAAAAATCTGGTCGTTACTTACTCTACCAGGATGGAATCCGGCTCGCCGGTCGCGGGCGTTGCTCTCTTCACACGGTGTAAGACGATGCAGCAAAATCGAGGCTAATACTTTGGTGACTATCGAAATTAAGCTGGTCCCACGATGATTACTTCAGTCATTGCGTTTTCGTTTCTTGAAGATGAGTATAATCAATGACTCGCCCCATACTAACGGAGTATGCTTTTCTTTCCAAACGTCACGGATCAAGGTGGTAAATGGTTTCATCAATGCACCACAATCCAATTTGAAATGAATTGGGAGAATTTCGTCAGAACCGGCCGCTTTCCCTCGCTTCAATAATCGAATGCTGGACTTTACTTGTACTTCCGATGGGGGCTCAAGTGATACTCCCAAAGGGACAGCAATTGTTGACGTCGGAGTACCTACATTAGCGCACGGTCAGCTAAACTACTCCTTGAAGTACTCGGTTCAACGGTCAAGCCTTTGCTGTTTGGCATGAACAGGCTCTCCATTTCTATCGTACATCCTTTCACTGACCTGGATGCGCCGTCCACCGGTGTTGCGAATAAGTTTGAACAGTCTTTGACTGTTACCTGAAGCAGCTGCTATTTCCATTTCTTCGGCTACCTTGACCCACCTATTTTCGCGATCCTTCTCAAGGCTTTTCGTAACTTGCCTTTGCAGCTTTCTCCGCATCTTATTCGTCTCCTTACTGTTCGAGAGCTGACGCTTTTGCTCCACTATACTCAGCGACTCTTGCGAGATCCAGTGTCTTTGATGGACAACGGATCTAGGACCACAGGAAAAACCTGCTGCAAAGTGCATCGCCTGTTTGATATGAGCCAAATGCTCATCTACATTACTGTTCTCCGTGGATCCTAGCTCATGTGCTAACTTCTGCTCGTAACGGGTGCATACTTCTGGATCACACAAACGTTGCACGGCTAATCGGGTTTGCAACCATGACCATGGAGCTGGAGCGATAATCGCATTAAAACTAATGCATGGTCCGACTCTACGTACGTGGATCAGTAAGATTTACAGTTCTGAACAGAACTGTACTGCCGGTAGCTTACTGCAATATGATCAATTTGACTCAAAGCACCTGTAGAGTTACGGCACCATATTGCCGTGCGATGCGAGCTGTGTCGGAAATTGGTGCTAGACAAGAACAACCGGTTGTTTGCACAAAACTGGAGAAGCCTATCCCCGTTATCTGTACGCTCGGCGGGTGAAGCACAACGCTTACCTAAACAGGCTTCTGACACACTAAATTTGCCAACTTGTGCATTGAAGTCACCAGCTAACACTACAATGTCAGAACATTTACTGCTGCGAACGAGGGTGGCGAGTTCATCATAGAACTCATCATTCTGCGCGTCTGAGCTGAAGTCCGTTGGGGCATACGCCGAGATCACAAACAAATTGCGCTCAACACAACTATCCTTTCGAACACCAACTGACCCCTGGAGTCTTACAGCACATAAACGACTATTACCCGGGATCCAGTCTAAAAGGGCAGCCTCAGCCTTGTCAGTCCATACTGTCCCTACATCAGGTTGACTCGCAGCTCTAGCTGCTTCGCCTCCTGAAGTGCGCAGAAAATGCCTCGATGAGATACCAAGAGCAGTTAGTTGAATCACACTGCTCGAATCCTGGGCGCGCGTTTTACTTAAGCAGCAGGCATAAATCTTCAGAAAATCTATTGTGAGCGCTAGGTACGCCTGCTGACCGGCCTGCATGAGTGTAAGCACGTTGAAGGAGCCGAGATTCAGAGGCTGACGAGGCTTGAGAAAATGTGAGTTATCAGATAGATGATTATTCCCGACACTATTTGACAATGAATCGTTGCGAGTATCGACCGTGTTATCAGTGGGAGCATCAGGGGTGGATAGATGGGGCAAAGAGAGGTGGTTGGGGACAGAAGACAAAGGTTGAATAAAAGAGAGGGAACTCTGAGCAGTAGCACACTTATCACTACCCACCCCGCTCGATGCAATGGGCAGCGCGGTCCTGATTATCCTGCGCGACGACCGATGCAGTATAGAATTCTTTCTATTCGTGCAGTTCATGGGAGATGTTGGACGGGTACTGCTAGGGTGTCCAGCCACAAAGCAGGAGAACGATTAGGGTCCTCATCCGAAGCCTTTAGTTCTAACAAGAACCTATATGAAAGGCAGCGGGATGGCTTAGTGGAAGCCCATTTGCTTGGATCAATTATTCTTCCACTGATTTTGCCGATTAAGTTGCCAGCTCAAATCAATCCCCAACCTGGAGGATCAGGAGACGACTTTGTCTGACCACTACTCATCATCATCATCATCATCGTACAGCGTTAAACAGTAGGGCAAGCCCCACTGACCACTGCCTTTCTCACCATGTTGCACGCTGAATTAGAAAGTATGAATATAAAAGATGGACAGGGAGTGGACCTACACGGGTAGCAAAAGGAAAGAATGCCCTAGTAGCCAACACACGGAATACACAGTCTAACTGTACAAACACACATCGATCAATCATTCTGATTCGATAGAAAGTGACAAAACGATCGCCACTGTTCGCGGTTCGCTGCCATATCCTTCAGTGTCTCCAGCCAACTGGTAGACGGATCTTTTGGACCCCAACCACGAAGACGTTAGGCACCTACTTTTCCTAAGTTTGCTGTACATTTTCTCATTCCTTGCTGCCACGTCATCTGTTGACCTCCACGTGGTCTTTTCCACTCCCTAGTAGGAACGGAGAATAGGACACGGTATGGCAGACGTGTGTTTGACATGCGTAACACGTGTCCCAACCAACGTAGTCTACTAAGCTGGATACGCTGTGATAGAACATTCTCTGAATTAGTACCCAATACTCGATTTCTGACCTCATCGTTGCTTACTCGGCTATTCCACCCAATCCTAGCGATACTACGTAAACATTGATGGTCGAAAACCTCGAGACGACGAATATCTTCTGCACGCAGACTCCAAGTTTCGCAACCATACAACAAAACTGAACGCACTGCAGCACAGTACACACGACCTTTCAACTTCAGTGAAATATCAGACCGATGCCACAAGTATTTCAGTCCAGCGTACGCCGCTCGAGCCTCGGATATCCGCGTACTCACCTCTACTACTGTGCTCCCATTTGTCTTCAAACTGATGCCGAGGTAGGTGAAACGGTCGACAACTGACAGCACCTCCCCATGGAGCATCAAGCTCGGAATCGTTGACGTCCAGTCTTGTAACATCACCTTGCACTTCGAAGGTGCAAAGCGCATGCCGAATGGAGCTACAGCTCTTGCGAGACTATCTAGTGCACCCTGAGCGTGTTCCGTGCATTCGAACAAGCAGAATGCACGGAACACGCTCAGGGTGCATCTCCGGCTGAAAGAAGCCATCCTGTAAAGCTCTTTGGGTCATAGAGACGCGCAAGCCATCACACCACGTCAAGGTGCAGTCTCGTCGTGATGGACACTTGATTCGGTTTCAAGCCATTTCACTCACTGTCTGTAACCAAAGGCAGTCCTCATCTTTTGGGTCCCAACTATAAAGGCGGCAAGCACCATCCGAAGGCAAAGCCGAACCTAGCTTCTTCATGCCCCTTCGCCAAGTCAAGGCCTGGCCGCCGCGCCGCTTTTTTCAGCCTCTTCCAGCACGCGCAAAAAGAGCACGAAGAGGTAAACGATAAGATAAGCATGCACAAAACATGCCCGAGCCATCGTAGGCCAGAAGGCGACTATCAGTATTGAACACAGGACGACAAATTTCATCACTGCTCACCCGATATTCCCACCAGACACGAGCAATGCTTTGGAGACATCGGTGGTCGAATACAGAAAGCCGCCAAACATCCAGTTCAATTACTGCTCACTTATTTGAATCACAGCATTCGATTGGAATTAAGAACGTGTTTTATGTGTGCGGAATGTCATGTAATGCATCGAAAGCTATTATTTGCCGAAATTAAGTGACGGCCAGGACAATTAATGTACGGGCCCCAAGTCTGAGTTACGCTCGAAAGTGGAGCTAATGCACGCCTCCGCGCTTCCCGGATCGGAGATCGGTGGCGTCACTCGCGATCTCCATCAATCCGGGTGTTAATTGTTTACACGATGACATTCATCACATTCCTCTCTCTTCCACCTTTTCCATCACTCGATTGGCCGGATAACGGATTGAATAATAAACCGATCAATTGACTTACTTACCAATCTTTTATTCCACCATGATACGGTAAATAAATGTTATTGTAATGGCTTGAAGACAAATGTTCGCCTACGATGCAAACAACTACAACTGCTCAGTCCCACGATGCGAGACGGCGAGCACAGCGTTTTTCACCATTGATGTAAGGGGTTATTTTCGGATGGAGTATATGTCGGGTATATAGAGGAGGAGAAAACAAGGAATGCTGATATGGCGACTACATAAAATATAGCTTGGATATGTATGCACACACATTCTTAAACAGTCAAGCTTAAATAATAATAATAATCACCGTTTATAGCAGGCTGTTATTTTCCATTGCTTAAATCAAAAGGGGAGTAAAATAGTTCAAACCCCAACCAGGAGGACAAAAGGCACCAATATTTCCTCAGTTCCCCTTGCAGTTCATGCAATCTGTTGTACTTTACGTGTTTTATACCCCGAACTGTTGTATGAGCGGCCGCTTGCTTGGACTGAACTGTCCAGTACTTTGCAGGATTCCATAACGTTATACGAAGCAGGCGGTTCTGAGAAGGGGATAGTGTATTGTCTAATACCAACAAACAGCCTAATTTCACGCTGTTGTTTGTCGGAGACCTCTTTGTTTTGTGCGTCTGAAGGAAACAGTCTCCATTTCCCGAACTAAGAGGAAATCAAATTAGAGCAAGTGGTAGAATACTTTATTTTCGGTCATGTTATGTACCGAAATTTGACGAACGCAGGATGATTTATAAAAACGTTTTGTTTTTGGCCTGAATATGTCAACGATGTTTTTTATTTGCTTAAAAAGCAGTATTCCATGGTACTTAAGATAATACCAACATTGAGGTTATTTTGACTACGTTGTTTAGTGAAAAAACCCAGTCACTGGTGGAATGCGTTTTCCCTTCATGTATCACATGCTTGCGCATGATTGCAGTGGAAAGAATATACCTTACAGCCTCAAAGGCTCACTACACTATTGGAGACAGCCGGCAGCGAGACCCTGAAACTTTGGGGTGGTGGAGAACATCATAAGGTCCAAATGGGTTAGATGTGGTATGGAGCCAGACGACAGTAGATTACTGTCTACCACCGAAGTAGTCGATTACCTGTGTTTAAATGTGGGAGCTTATAACGACCGTTTAGCTGGTTAACCATAAAGTTGTTAGTTTTACTTTCTGGATAACTACTCTGTGAACATCTTCCGCTAAACAGTAACTAAAACTAACTCATCTTGTCTGTGATCAGTGATTCGAGAGGGGATTAGTTTCAAATTTATTTGCCTGTGTGTTTAATAGCACTTTTATGATGTCTTTGGTCAGGATAGAGTGAAGATTGTTTTATGCGTAAGCGCCTACAGTCCACTGTTAGACCGAACTTGAGTCATTAGCTTTATGTGGTTCTAGTGCTTTGGTTTTGTCCCGATGAACTTCCCCCAGTTCTTTTCAAACTGGGTGGAAATGTTTTGATAAAATCACTTACCGCTTTGCTCCGTGACATTTGGAACGCGGAGCGTATTCCGTTAATATGGAGTGAGTCGTTGATTGTTCCCATCTTCAAGAAGGAAATACGCAATGACTGTAGTGATCATCGTGGGATTAGCATAATTCCGATAATCACCAAAGTATTAGCCTCAATTCTACTGCACCGTCTTACACCGGCTCGCGAGAGGAATGCCCGCGAACAGCAGGCTGGATTCCGCCCAGGTCGAGGATGCATCGACCAGATTTTTACATTTCGCCGACTGCTTGAAACGCGTCACACGCACCGCCGACCGACAATAATGATTTTCTTAGACTTAAAAGGCGCTTTCGATTTAGTTGTTCAAACAGCGCTTTTCAGTACTCTTCATCGAAAAGGTATGCCCCAGAAGTTCGTGAACCTACTGAGATCATTGTATTCTCATACTTGTGGCCGCGTTAGAGTTTACGGTGAACTATCCGGTCGGTTCGAAACGACCAG
The DNA here is from genome assembly GCA_948099385.1 of Fasciola hepatica. Taxonomy (NCBI): domain Eukaryota; kingdom Metazoa; phylum Platyhelminthes; class Trematoda; order Plagiorchiida; family Fasciolidae; genus Fasciola; species Fasciola hepatica. The sequence continues at coordinate 22,481,182 of CANUEZ040000019.1, forward strand.
TGGTGTTCCACAGGGATGCCCTTTGTCTCCATTCCTGTTCAACTTCGTCATGGACGAAATAATGGAGAGTGCCTTGCGGAATCCTCAGGATGTAGGCGTCGAACTAGGAAATAGTGGAAAGCTATGTGACCTAGATTACGCGGACGACCGTGTCTGTTTGTTCGAATGCACGGAACATGCTCAATGTGCACTAGATAGTCTCGCAAGAGCTGTAGCTCCATTCGGCATGCGCTTTGCACCTTCGAAGTGCAAGGTGATGTTACAAGACTGGACGTCAACGATTCCGAGCTTGATGCTCCATGGGGAGGTGCTGTCAGTTGTCGACCGTTTCACCTACCTCGGCATCAGTTTGAAGACAAATGGGAGCACAGTAGTAGAGGTGAGTACGCGGATATCCGAGGCTCGAGCGGCGTACGCTGGACTGAAATACTTGTGGCATCGGTCTGATATTTCACTGAAGTTGAAAGGTCGTGTGTACTGTGCTGCAGTGCGTTCAGTTTTGTTGTATGGTTTCGAGACTTGGGGTCTGCGTGCAGAAGATATTCGTCGTCTTGAGGTTTTCGACCATCGATGTTTACGTAGTATCGCTAGGATTGGGTGGAATAGCCGAGTAAGCAACGATGAGGTCAGAAATCGAGTATTGGGTACTAATTCAGAGAATGTTCTATCACAGCGTATTCATCTTAGTAGACTTCGTTGGTTAAAGCGTGTGTTACGTATGTCAAACACACGTCTACCATACCGTGTCCTATTCTCCGTTCCTGCTCAGGAGTGGGAAAGAAACACGTGGAGGTCAACAGATGACTTGGCAGCAAGGAATGAGAAAATGTACAGCAGATTTAGGAAAAGTAGGTGCTTCACGTCTTCGTGGTTGGTGCCCAAGAGATCAGTCAACCAGTTGGCTGAAGACATTGAAAGATATGGCAGCGAAATGTGAACAGTGGTGATCGTGTTGTCACTTTCTATCGAATCAGAATGATTGATCGATGTGCGTCTGTACAGTTAGACTGTGTATTCCGTGTGTTGGCTACTAGGGCATTTTTTTCTTTTGCTACCCGTGTAGGTCCACTTCCTGTCCATCTTTTATATTCATACTTTCTAATTCAGCGTGCAACATGGTGAGAAAGGCAGTGGTCAGTGGGGCTTGTCCTACTGTTTAACGCTGTACGATGATGATGAAGTGGCGCAAATGCTTTATGGCGTGTCTGTTGACTCCCCGTTCCCCATAAACAAGTGAATAACAGAGAAAAGATTTACAAAACTCGTACGGTGAAAGGAACAAAAAATTGTGTTGGTTTTACTTGTAATCTTAATGTTGATCGGTTATTTCCCCCCTCCTTGACATAGTATTCCTTTTCTGTTTTTGTTGCGTTGGCACCATGCTTGTTCTCAAACCGGTGTAAATTTTATATATATATATATATATATATATATATATATATATATATATATATATATATAATATATATATATATATAAGAAGAACTGGAAACTCGTCCCTTACAAGGCTGCTGTTCTATTAGGTCCAGAGTAGGAGATAAACTGATGGTATTTCTTCCGGCCTTTTTATTGGAGGGTGCATGTTTAACCTACGTGCAGACAACCGCCCTGTAAGACAACAGGGTTGTACCAGATGAGCCGGTGGAAATCTGAAAAGTTTATTCGTCTGATATGGAAAATACCGTCGGTTTTGAGAAAAAACAGGAGACTATGGTTTTATTCATTGGCGGGCAACAGGTTTAGGTGGCGCTTTAGGGCGGAGAAGGCTAGCCAAGCGAAACATTTATCATACCCTCGAGCACAGCAATTGGTCGTCCGAGACCGCTTATTGAGAGCCAAAGACCACCTTATTTGCGGTTAGCCGCAAAATTGGTGGCCATTCTCCTATCCTCGACCTGGAGATGCGTCCGGTAGCATACAATCCCGCCACTGTATAGAGCTGTTTTTTCTCTGTATTGAATGTTATCTAAAGGCTTTGAACCAACAGAAAACAGTTGACTTCCTTAGTCATTCCCACTACTCATTTCAGTTATAAAAGTCCAAAGTGTGGGAACCAAGTAGCATAGGATAACAAACAGGTATTCCAATTTTGTGTGGCTCTAAGCTGGGATTTTAACGTACAGTCTATGCACCTGACCTCCGCTCGCGACTCCTATCGCTCCAGCCCGTAATGGCAAATCAAAAGACGGCAACAGAACACGCGAAACGAATGCCTTTATGGAAATTTACAGTGTGGTATTTAGAGCGAAAATGGAACATTCCTGAATTTGGGAGACCAGTTAGGTGCGTATCCTGTAGGGCCGATCAGTATGATAAGACGTACGCCAGACTCACTATTGATCTCTGTCTCGATTTGAGCCAAACCGCAGATAACTGCTCGATTAGCGAAAGGAGGCTTAGCGTTGTGATCCGGCAGTTTGTTATTGATTATTTACTCCAGCCTGGCATACTCCAATTAATTAGAGACTTGCTTCGGAAAACGTTTTTTACGACTTCTTGATATCGAGGCCATTGCTACCGATGCGTTTCATCCAGGAAACTCAGGTTAGGACTTTTACCCCACAGTTTGACTGATGGTGCTTTCGAAACCTGTCCGGTTTAGCCCATGCCAGTTGAGCAAATGTTAGTGTGGCTATTAGTGATGAGATTGAATCTGTACAGTTGTGCCGGACTGCATTCGACGGTCGACAATGTGAAGTAGAAATGAGATACGTACAATGAGAATTAATTGCTCTGACAAACAAAACAAATTGTTATTTAGGTATACAAACTCAAGCGTTGTAACCTAGCTGAAATCAAATACAGTTCCTTTCAGTAGCTGCGCGACTTCTGACTAAAGTAAACTGGGTTGATAATGTGATTTTAACGTGTTGTTTTAACACGTTTGTCACTATCAGACGAAATGTATTCGCGAGACTCTCTTAGTCGAGGTTGTTTTCATTATGGTCGGGGTTCAGGAGATCCGTTCACCAGATGGTTGAAGAAAATAGGTGATGCGACTATGTGGTGTAGTTGCACTGGGGCGCTTACTTCGTCTGCATGACTTCTAGTCATGAACTTTTCTTCTGTTGATTTGCTCCTTGTGCTTCGATTCGTTCTGCTCTCGACTAAATAATGATTCGAAGTTGTAACAAAGACCAGACCACAGAATTGCGAGGGCGATGGATAAAACAAAAGTCGTCCGTTCCCCATCGCACAATAGTTGGTTTTTCTCCGTGATCTGCCAGAGGGTTAAAATCGACCTCAATCGAACATTTCCGCCACGTTTCAATGTGAAGCTGTTAGCAAACGGGGTACGAGAGTACATTTTGGTCCTGGAAGAAATATGCCGTAGTACCTTTTACGACGCCAAAGTTCCCCAAGATTCTCTTCTCTACTAGGATTTGATAAAAGCGTTCTATTTCCCCATTCGTTTGAGAATGGATTACAAAGCACATCATCTGACTCAACAGGCGGTGTAGCTGCACTCTTTAAAGGGAACAGAACTACCAACTTGGAATACGCCGTTGATTAAGCAGAGGTAACACATGTTCCAGATTGACCGAGACAACGAATTATGATATTTAATTTGCTCAGCTCCAGTGTGAAAAGCTCTTACAGTACTGGCAACAACTTGTACTCGGAATCACTTTATGGTGACTAACTAAAGATAATCGGTAGTTTTAAACTGAGCTGTATAACATCTTATGATGTTGGAGAACAATAAACTTAAGAATGACTTTTACTAACCAGTGACACGCGTGGCATCACGATAACTCTGAAAGGCGAGGCGTACAATGATAATACGGATTTAAGGCTTGAAGATTGCGAAACTCCAGCGATCAGCGATAGAAACGTCCGGATGATTTTTGGATTTTAAATCCGATTTTTCTGAAACATCGGCCAAATTCGTTGCCAATATGAGGCGGGCAAAAACAAGGTTAACAGTGTTGGGTATGGTTAGCCGTCCTATGACCGAGATATTCACACTACATTAGCTCCGATGGATCTGACGCTGCATTTTGATCCATCCATCATCTACATTGTTGCACATCATTTGTACGGTCTGGACATGTACGGAAGAAACGGCGAGGCGGTCAGGTCAAAACTTGGCTTAGGGGTACGAAGAAGCTGGCACTTGTACTGGCTTCGATTGGCGCTTCCCGTCCTTCTGGTGAGGATTTTAGTTGGGTAGAGACGTTGAAGGACATGGTCCATAATAGAAGCAGCGATGCGAAAGCTGTACGGTCTGTCCACTGAACCCTCGTCCCCCGTAAACACAAAATAAAAAGGATCGGAACGTGTACGGTGGAAAACCTAAAAATACCCTAGCCTCTTTGATTTATTAAACGCTCTCTTCCACCGTGTTGTATTGTATCTTTCAAGTTACTTTGTGGTGTTACCGTTTATGTTGTTGCGTCGGCACCAAGCATGATCTCAATCCAGTGATAAATATAATATATAAGTGCATGATTCCAACTTGTTAATCATCTTACATCGCTTACTGACCCCAGTGTTTTGATTTACTGCTTACCACTTGGTTACACTGCAAAATCAACCGAAGTCAAATCACTTAGGGGCAAAGTCGGTGTCCAAGCAGCACACTGCCCACAGCGCTGTGGGCAAATTAGGGCAGAAATGTGTAACTTGTATTCTAAAAGTAGTAATAAGGGTAATCAAAATTCGAGGAGAAATGTAACTATATGACTTTCGCTGTGATTTTCGATAAGAATAAACAATGTCTTCGTTAATGAAATTGCTCTGTGAATTTGAATAATGTACGCCGGTGTTGTACAGACGTACATCGTTACACAAAATTTTGAGAAAATTGCGGAATAGTAAAACACCATCATCGTGCAGCGTTAGACAGTAGGGCAAGTCCCACTGATTACTGCCCTTCTCACCATGTTGCACGTAATAATAGGAAGTATGAACATACGAGATGGACAGGGACTGGACCTACACGGGTGGGAAACGAAAAGAACGCCCTAGTAGCCAAAACACAGAATACACATCTTAACTATACAAATGCATATTGACTAATCACTCTGATTCAACATGAGGTGACAACACGATCACCACTGTTCACATTTCGCTGCCATATCCTTCAATGTCTTCAGCCAACTGGTTGACTGATCTCTTGGACACCAACCACGAAGACGTGAGGCACCTACTTTTCCTAAGTTTTCTGTACATTTTTTCATTCCTCGCTGCCAAGTCATTTGTTGATCTCCATATGGCTTCTTCCACACCCGAGAACAACGGGAATTGAAAGTCGTAATGATTTTCCACGCACTTTTCTTGAACTGTCGGTCTACCCACACTTATGCCCTAGTGACCCTTGTAGCGCTGCCCTTAGTCCGCAGTGGTAGTACCCTGAGCTTGCCCACAGTTTACCACTAGTGGCTTCATTCGCGAATGATTCTTGGGTGGTCAACTGATCAAAACACCTACGTCAAGTAGAAAAATGCGTCGCTTATTGCTCACATGCCAAACAGCACAGTGGATTGAGTAACGGACAAACATAAATAAGAAGCAACGACGCTTCTAAGAACAGCATTGGGATATGATATCTATGAATAAGTAGCTAGTAAAATAGCTTAAAATATCACTCCGTTTCGTACTATCACAGTATGGTATAGTACTACTATACAGTAGCGGCTAGAAAACAGCAGGAAATACTGGTTTGGTTCCAGAAGCCTATTGGCGGGTGCGCGGTGATCACATCTGCATCCGTCGTATCATTGGAGGTGATCTGGGACCAGAGCTTTAAGCGGACTTCCCGCCCCGTGGGTCATGTCTTGTGCGCGAGCACTTAATGACATTGGTGAAGATGCATTCTATTAGTTTTCTGTTACTCTATCGTTTGTCCCGGAGGGCTATAAACCTTTGGAATTCCTTACCTGCTAGTGTGTTGGAAGAGGTAAACGATAAAAGATTTAAGGGAAAACTTGACAAATCTTTGTTGGGCCTAAGGCGTTCGACCCAATCTTGACTTTGTAGCAACATTTCTCTTTGCTTATTGGTTTACCACACCATTTTTAGCTGAACTCTTGCTGCCAAGGGCGGTGGCCACTAGACCGTTGCCGATGCACGCTACACGCGCGCTTTTCCAATATACGCTTACTATACTCCCCCCAGCGATTGTGTTTTCCTTCTTATGGGTTGCGGGAAACATTACCCTGGTGATCTTGGTGGTGTGTTGCGGAGTACCACTGTAACGTACAGGTGACCCACGCGCAGTGGAAAGGACTACCGAACGCGCGTAATAAAGAAACAGCTTGGTAAGGTTTATACGACCGTACAAGTTCATGCCAACGAGTAGATTGTGATGAGGCCTATACGGGAAGATCCCCGCTGTCTCTAATATGAAGAATGAATATCCCCGATTAAGTAATTTATCCAACAAGGGCTTTTTGACGTACTACACTAAACTGTGTTATGATCTTTTAATTTGGCAACGACGTACCTCGAGGAGTGATTTTTTGCATTATATTCACTTCATTAGCGATGTTGTATAGATCTTTTAGCAAAATCGCTCCGAAACCGACCGGTTTTCGAGCGAGTTGTAATATTACACTGATCGGTTTTCGAGCGCTTTGTGTCAGTCGTGCGAAGTACGTGATATGCTTCGCTAATTCCTGCCCTTCTCCCCAAACTACGTCTTTCTATGCTCACTTTTATCTCCCATATTGATTTTTTTAAATAACTTTTCTTATTTTAATCATTTCAAGGGCATGAAATACGACCTATAACTCGGAATTACAGGATATTTCAACGTATTAATCCTTGTAGCGAAACCGCTCGGTTTGTTTAGTAGTCATTTTACACGGATCAACAATGAATGTGGAATGCTTGGTTGACGTTTTCTTTAAATATATAGGTTTAATTCATCGAAATGCTCTAAAATACCTCGGTATAAATCGCTCCATTTTATTCCCTCGGAATGGGTAAAATAAGGACAATTAATTGGAAAATCATAAATTCGGAGGTAGGAATGAGCATCGTAAACCGTAATTTGGTAAGTGGCAGAAACTAACGAAGCATATCACGTATTTCAAACGATTGGTACAAACCGCTCGGAAACCGTTCAGAAACCGTCCGATCAGAAACCACTTAGAAACCGCTGCAAAACCGCTCGGCAAGACAGCAAAAACCGCTCGAAAACCGATCGGTTTCGGAGCAGTTTCTGGACGGTTTGTACCCATCGTTTGAAGCACGTGGTATGCTTCACTAATTCCTGTCACTTCCCAAATTACGTTTTATGATGCTCATTTCTACCTCCAAATTTATGATTTTCCAATTAATTGTCCTCATTTTACCCATTTCGAGGGAATAAATTAGGGCGATCTGTACCGACTTTTTCAGGGGATTTCGATGAATTAAACCAATACATCTAAATAAAACGCCAACTAAGCATCGCACATTACTTCTGTCGTCCATTACCTCCGCATAAATTCAATTTCGATCCGTGTAAGATGGCTATTAAACAAACCGACCGAAAACCGATGTTACGAAGGGGCTGGGTGCTACGAGGGAATTTATTAATATTGGTAATACTTCTTTCAATAATATTCACACATAGCATTCAAGTGGTTAGGTGTCATCTTTATATAAACTAGCTAGCACAAGTCATGCGACATTTTCAAAGCCAAGACAGAATAGATAGTTAGGAAAGGCGAAACACGACGGGGATAAAAAAGTAGACGACGGACTTCACCTGTACAGCATGAACTCCTGGGGTGGTGCTGACAGCACCTTCAATTAATTTGACACATGAGCCACATGTCATCCCAGATATCTCCAGAAAGCACGCGCGCAGATACCTACCGTCTGCCATTCCTGGTGAACCGTTACATTATTCGCACGCGCGCCGTGAAGCAAAGAGTGTAGTGAGGCTATCATTGTACAATTCAGTGATAAATTATAACAAGCTAAGTCAAACCGAAGCACAGGGCCGACGGCTGACGCTAATGGTAATCTAATTTCTTGCCCCTGTGCTTTAAACTCCAGAACTTTATGGCTAGATGCCTGAATATACGGATCGTTGCCCTGGTGAGCTTCTTGCGTCGTCCAGCTCTACATCATGAACTTATCCTCTGTGGCAAGCTAAGATAAGGGAAGTATCGCGATTTCGACACATGTAAAAAACTGGACACCAATTTCCATCCTAGAAACGGTATAAAGAAACAGAAAACAAATGTAGAACAGAGAAATCTCAGTCCAGAAAGCTAGCGAGAGACGGGCAATCTGTAAATTGGTTTTCTGGGACGGAAGTTCGGGCTCAGGAATATCTCAGGCTCTGCTCCACGTAGTGATGAAAAGAAATTCCAGGCAAGCTAAATGTCCTGTGACCTACTTGTAAACCATCGAACTTCTTGGATGGAGTTGCACGTAGCATAAGCCCGCACCTCATATCTTGATATTCCATACCACTAGGACACTCCCCTCCCGTGGTTACTTGCATTTATGATGATCAGAAGTGGTGACAGTTGTGGCGAGCTTGCGGAAAATTCTCCGGCCGGAGACCGCCTCGGTCATCCAAAGAATGCGAGGGATGAGTTAGGAGTAAGGACCGAGTGAGGATCTTGCAGCCCCCGGTTCCATGTTACCCAGCACATTAGGACACTAAGGTTGTCCCCGAGTGCCTCCAAAAGGGTCACTCAAGTTATTCTCGTTATACGTTTTTCATGCGTAAGTGCACATAAGTCGCCAGCGAGGTTCATGAAACCCTCGACTTTAACGAAGGAAACCCAGTTCGACACTCTGGGAAGCTGCTTTGGTTCACTTTCTTCTATACCAGTAGGAGCTTGACTTGGATAGATTGCAAGGGGTATTCGTAGTGCTACGGACATGACACACAACCACATTGATTACCACGTTTGTTCATTTGAAAGATTACCGAGTTTTTTGGCGCCACTTGCTCCCCTGAATGCACCGCTAGCACGCAGTTGAGTTCCTCCAGTACGCATGTTATCCCGCCTCAGCTTTTCGAGTTCAGCTCCTTTGCGTGCCCAGTATAATCGCTATCGTGTCACCAACCGAGGACCATGTACTGTAGACTCTATGTGGGAGCAAGTTCTCACCTGGCTTATAAGTAACCCAAACTGGAGAGCCCGAACAACAAATTCACTCCACCAAGGATCCCCGTAAGTTCATGAATCACATTTATTCGTTCATATATATGCATTTTTTCCGCCGTGTAAACAGTGAATCCCCATTGCTGTTGCCATACCCTTTATATACTTTTGTGAAATCGATATTATAAGCGTCATTTCACGGTTGCTCAGCTGGCCTATACACGTACTCTTAACTCCGGTATATCAGTGTTCTTATGGCTAGCACCGACCTCAAGCTTGGCCGGGAACTGTCCATTTCGACAGCATCTCCGGCCATCCCTCAGTTTTTATTGACGACCCCCGACTCCGGTTCCACATGTTAGAGGCAGAGTTTGGGACACAGAATCACAAGCGCGTACTCGTTACTTGTGGACTGTTGCTTGCCCTCCCCGTGACGTTGCTGCCCAGCTACGTGACGTAATATTTAGCGGCTATCCCAAAGCAGCAGTGAAGGAAGCAGTAGCCGTCAGAATCATCAAGGCTGAAGCAGCTGATTCAAGGGACAGAGTTAGGTAGTAGAAAGCCCTCCGCATTGGTGACAGAAAGGCAGCGGCTGGCAATGCAACTTTCAGACGAAAAAGTCATTTAAGTGTTGTGGGTGCGACGAACGGTCGTGAAAAATCTCTCTAAAAACACTGCAATTTCATGTTTCCTCAACATCACCCACTTATTTACACTATTGACTTGTTTTATGCATTGTATGTTTTTACGAACCAACGTTTGTTTGTTCGCGCCCAGCTCTCTACTCTGTCGTATCCTTATTCTGAACCTGCTTGATGTACGTTCTCCCTTCTCGCACAATGCAATTCGGTTCTTGTTTTCTGAGTCCCTGTGATCGCGTAATTGAGGTTCTTATCCCTTCTATGTCATTGTCCATTTGATAATCTAGTACTGTGGAATTTCACGGATAATGGCGTTCTGATTTAGGGATCCTTTGTGAATTTGGCTGCATGTTGCTCAAAGGCTTCTTACAATACTCAGTTGATCAATTTGGAACGAGAAAATACGCAACAGGCCAAGGAGAGGATTGAGGCAACTAGAATTTACACAGGAAGCAATGCGGAAAGTCACTGGGAAGGTTTAGGGTAATCTTGATTTTCAGTTAGTGCTAGGCCACATAGTCCTGTCAGTGCTAGCTCATGTATTACCGAGGGTAATATGGATTGCAAGAATGTCGATCTACTTAAGTTGGGGATATTAGGCCTAGGACAACAACCGTTATCGGCTGGGCAACAAGCCAAGGAATCAGAAGGTAAGTGTCGACAGAACGAGCGAGAGCGGAAGACCAACTGTTACGAACTTTTGAGCAATGCGTAGCCAAATTCGCAACGGATCCCGAAATCAGAAGGCGATTATCCGTGATAATTCTACGATACTAGATTATTAAAATAAACAATGACATAAACAACATACAAACCTCAATAATACGATCACAAAGACTCAACAACGAGAAACCGAATAGCAGCGTGTGAGCAGACAGCACGTGCGTCACGCAGGTCCTGAGCAAGGATGTGCCAAAATAGCGCTCTGGGCGCGAACAAACAACAATTGGTCCAGAAAAACAACCAGTTCGTAAAGACAAGTCAATAGTGTATGGAAATGAGTGATGTTGGGAAAAAACACTGAATCGCGAGGGAAAAAAGGGGGATTTTCCACGACCGGCTGTTACACCGCCCACCAAAATCCTCCTGGATCCTTAGCAAAGTCAAAGGTTCGGTATAAAGATACTGATTCTTCCTACCTGCCTAGGCCCTGCTGTCAGTGCGCGCGTCTAATGCTCGTCGTCGACGTTCTACTACTGGTCGCACCTAACCCATTGGCTACATAGACGTGAGGCTAGTCTACATCTTCCACAGGACCAAATGACCGATGGCGGGCGTGAATGGTCACATAGACGTTGTCCTCGTAAGGGGCCGTCCGGTCCTGGATGTACGCGCTTGAGTGTGTGTGTGTGTGTGCGTGTGTGTGCGTGCGTGTGCGTGTGTGCCGGGGTTACAATGAAATCACAGTTATTACTACACATCAAAGGAGGACTTTCTGCAATGTCAACAAAAGACCGCGTGGCAAGAAAACGAGTAAATGTAGCATGCATGTGTGACCTGAGCTCCACTACTTCCACATGTGCAAGGGGCATTGGGTAGCGTCAACAAAAGGCGAACAAAGAACACTGTCACATGTATGATGGGTTTACGGGATGTAGAGTGCGTCGTGCATGCGCGTATGTATCGGGATGTATAATGGAATCGCACTCATCACCACATATCGGAAAGAACCTTCTGTAATGTCAACGAAAAGACCGCGAGCACCTTAACGTGTTTGACGGAGATTGTGTGGTATATATGGTGTTTCTTTATCCACCTCGATTACTGGTGTGAAAAAGGTTTACTAGGCCACAGGGTTATCAGCTCCTCCGTCTTCGCTCTCGAGTAGGTTAATACTGCGTATGTCACGAATGAGCACTCCGTTAGCTGTCTTCACCTTCACCGTTCTTATCATTTCGTCGGTGCTTTTGATGGTTTCCGTAACTACTCCCAAAGACCAAGCGCTGAAATGTGCGCGTTCGTCGGCGATCATAACCACGTCCCCAACTTTGAATGGTCTTGTTTTGGCCATCCACTTCTGTCGAGTCTGCTAAGCCGGTAGGTACTCCCGTAGCCATCGCCTCCAGAAGACCTTGACCAGATAGTTCGCTTGCTTCCACCCATGGAGGTAGCTCCCACGGAGGTTTACCGGCCCTTGGAAACCCTCGTTCGACCTTAGCGTCAATAAGTCGTTTGGGGTGAGCGCCAGGTGGGTGGGGTCGCCGTTCAATACTGGAACCAGGGGGCGGTTGTTCAGGATTCGCTCCACCTCAGTCATGACGGTGTTCAGGGTCTCGTCGTCGGGCGGCTGCTGCTCCATGATTGACAGCAATATCCGTCTGGCGGACCGGATCATGCGTTCCCATATGCCGCCTCGGTGACTGGCCTGTGGGGGGTTGAAATGCCAGCGTATGCCGTAGGCCACGGTTCGATTCTGCAGTTCGTCCTTGTTTATGTTCTTGTGCCAACGCTGCAATTCCCGGTGAGCGCCCACAAAGTTCGACCCATTATCTGGGTATATATCGGCCGGTACGCCTCTTCGGTTGATAGATCTTTGCAAGGCCCGTAGAAACGAATCGGTCGTCATCGAATGTGCGACTTCTAGGTGCACCGCACGTGATTTCATGCACGTCATGATACATCCGTATCGCTTTTCTAATCTTTTCCCGCACTTGATCCACAAGGGCCCGAAATAGTCCAACCCGGTGTCACTGAACGGCCACCAGCCCGTAGTTACCCTGCATTCTGGTAGCGGGGCCATGAGTTGTTTGCCTGCTGTGGCATTGCGTCTCCTGCATTGCACACACCGTCGGCTTACGCGTTTTACAGTCTCTCGTCCTCTCAACAACCAAAGACGCTTTCGGATGACGCTCGTCACGTGACTTTCCCCGGCATGTCCCTCTACGGCGTGGACGTGTTGAATCATTAGCTCTACTACGGGTTGTCTCGCAGGCAGCAGTATAGGATACTTTGTGTCGAAGTTCAGGTGGGCGTTGGTCAGCCTACCATCCACCCGCAGCAGTCCGTTGATGATTTTGGGGTTTAAACGCTTCAGCTCGCCTCTTGGAGATGGCATGTCTTCATTGGTCAGCCCCACTTCTTCCGCCCTCTTGAGTTCTCGGGCGAAAGCCTCGCGTTGTATCATTCTGAAAATATCGTACTCTGCCGCTTGTAGCTCATCGGGACCTATCGGGCCGACCGGTATCCGACCTGAGGGCCGTAGCCCTTTCATGACTAGTAAACTTATCTTGAACCTGGTTAACCAAACTAGCGAACGAAGCGTCTTCATCCAGGAAGAAAACCTGACCAGTCGCGGTAAAATGGGCGACGCTTCGACGACGTTGGTTGCTATCACTACGCCTTTGATCTCCAGTTCCACTTCCGTAAAGGGTTTTAATTCGAACACGGGACAGTCCTGTTTGGGCAATTGCAGGAAGTTCGGCCCTCTCGTCCACGTGTCCAGTTTCCTGAAGTTGTTCGCACCTCGAGAGCACAGGTCGGCCGGGTTATCGCCAGACCTGACATGAGTCCACTGGTGCGTGGCCGATTCATCGTGGATAATCGTGAGCCGGTTAGCAACGAAAGTACTAAACCGGCTCCGTACGTTGTTAATGTAGTAAAGTACTATCGTTGAATCCGTCCAGAAGCTCACCGACCAAATGTAGAGATCGAAACATCTCTTCACAGCTTGCACCACCCTGACTGCCAACACGGCTGCGCTGAGTTCGAGGCGTGGGATTGAGACCCATTTCAGCGGAGCAACGCGGGCTTTGGCGAACAGGATCCTCGTGGTATATTGTCCATCTCCTGCGCACCATCGTCCGTACACCACAGCTCCATAACCGACTTCGGATGCATCGGAAAAGGCATGTAGTTCTCCAGTCCGTGTCGTATGGCCAGGGGTCAAACATCGTGGTATTCTTATGTCCCCTAATTTCTTCAAGGTGTTCAAAAATTCCTCCCAGTCCAGCCGGTCCCCTCGGTCCAGTGACTGTTCCCAATCAACTTTCTTACGGCACAGCCGCTGCAGCAAGATCTTTCCGGGTAGCAGCCATGGTGAGACGAAACCGAGCGGGTCGAACAAACTTGAGACGGCAGATAGTATGCCACGTCGGGTTATTGGCAGCTCGGGAACGTTCAGTTCGAAAACAAAATCGTCCGTTTCCGCGTCCCATTGTATCCCTAAAGTGCGCTCGATAGGAAGTGGGGAGCCGTCCAAATCTCTTACCCTTTCGACCTTTTCGTGATACGGGATGACCTTCAGCACTTCCGAAGCGTTCGACATCCATTTAGTTAGATGGAAGCCACCCTCTTCCAGCAATCTCGTCAGACCCCTGAACTGCTCTAGAGCTGATTCCACATCATCGAATGACCCAAGGTAGTCGTCGACGTAGAAGTTCCTGCTGACGCTTTCTACCACCGTCCGATGTACCAGATCGCCATGTTTGTTCGCTGATTCTCGGAGGGCGTAGTTTGCACAAAATGGTGACGATATGGCTCCGAAGGGGTGGACGGTCATTCTATAATTCACCACTGCGTTGTCCCGGTCGCTCCCTTCCCACCACAGGAAACGCAAAGCATCTCGTTCTCCTACCGGAATCTTCACCTGATGGAACATTTCCCTAATGTCGGCAGACAAAGCCACTTTACTCACTCTGAAACGGCACAGAACGTCGATCAGTGGTGTGGTCCAGTCAGGCCCCTGTAGTAGGCGATCGTTTAACGACTTGCCCTAGAACTTGGCCGCACAGTCGAAAACCACGCGCAGTTTATTGGGTTTTTTGGGGTTGATAACCGGGTGGTGAGGCAGATACCAGATACCCCTTTTGCTGTCGGTGTTAACAGGCACCCTTCCAACGTAACCGAGGTCCTCGTTTCGCTTCATCAAATCCGCGTATCGTTCCCACAGATTCTGGTCTCGAATGAAGCGTTCTTTTAGTCGTAGTAATCGTTGGAGAACATAATTTCTGTTGTCAGTCCACGGGTCGACCGGTGTGCGCCATGGGAGGGGAACCTCGAACTGTTTTTTGAGGCCTCTAGAGCCTTGCCGCACCGTTTGTAGAGCGAAGTGATCCTCTTGAGACAACGTCGGTCTTTCGTCCCCAATGTCATGAAACTCCTTTTCATAAAGCCGTTGCAGATGATACTCTATGCGGTCCGTTTCGGCGGATAAGTAATTCACGGAACCGCGTACCCCTACTGGACCGTATAACATCCATCCCAGAGCCGTGCGTACGGCATAAGGTGCCTGGCGGTCGCCCACTCTTTGGTCAAGCACCCAATGCGCCTCTGGCACGTCGCATCCGATGAGGAGATCCACCTCATCATCTTCCCAGTCTACGACGGTTACATCCTGCAGGTGGGGCCATCGAGTCAAGATTGCGTTCACCGACCTTGGTGCTCGCATGGGAAGATCCGCTAACGTGAATGCCTCCGTTGGTTCAATTTCCTCGTTAGTGTCTAGAGAGATGAGTTGCAGCCTTAATCTACCGGCAGTCATTGCCTGTGTTCCGCCCACCGTGCTCACTGCTAACGACGTCGCACCTTTAGCCAGTTGGTGTTTGTCGGCAAACCGCTCTTTCACTAAAGTGGTGTCGGATCCACTATCAACGAAAGCCAACGCCTTGACTATCCCAGTCGGAGTCACTACTCCCACGGCCACTACGCCTAAACGTACCGGTTTACTGGCAGATTGTGAAGTTGAACAGATCACGCTGGGCTTGGCACTCGCCTCGGATATGGTTATTCTCGCCTGATGCAGCAGCCGATGGTGTCTGCCCGTGCAGCCCTCGTAACCACATCGGTTCCTTGTTCTACAGGCTGCCGCCCGGTGCGTGGTGTTGAGACAGATGAAACATGCTCCCGCCATCCTCGCCATTCCCCACCGTTCGTCTATTGTGGCATTGCCGAACTTGGGGCATTCTGGTAGGCCATGGCTAGTACCACAGGATCTGCAATTTGGTTTCGCCGTAGCATCTCGTGAAATGACGTGTGTGTTGGTCCAAGGCTGATACTTTGGATGTTCCCTTACAGGGGTTTGGACTTGGCTAGTACCGGGCTTGTTTGCTCGGTTGCTGTCCCGGATGAGTCGGCCGAATCTGCTGTCAGCTATCTTCGTTTGCCTGTCTAAGTATTCAGTCAGGTCTTCGAAGTTGGCTTCTCTGTCGCCTCGGCTTATCCGTTCTGCTTCTTCCGCCCACCGACCCTGTAGTTCGGGAGAGAGGTGACGGACTATGCCTTCCAAAGTGTGCATGGCGTCTAGATCAGCTCTGTAACCTAAATGGTCGAGGGCTATTGAGCAGTTCTGCATCTTGATCACCAGGTCGGCCATGGTGTAGACGTCGCCCTTGGTTTTCTTTGCCTCTGCCATCACGCCCTCTATTAGGTTACGGGCTACTTTGAAAGGTTGGCCAAACAAGTCCCTCAGAATCTTTCTTGCCCTTGTGTAGCCTTGTTCCGGATCGAGCATGGTGCATCCGTCGATAGCTTCTCGCGCTCGGCCTCGGCAGTAGTGAGTAAGGTAAAGAAGCCTTTGCCCAGGGTCGGTCACCTTGTTTTCAACGAACGTCTCGAACTGTTTGACAAACTTGCAATATTGCTCAGCTCGCCCGTCGAAAACCGTTAACTCCACTCTAGGCAGATCGATCGATGGTGGTTTGTAGTCGGCGACCTGCGTGGGGTTCCCTACCTTATTGCACTCTAACCTATCGGAAGTGTCGAAGTCACTGGTCCTATACTCTCGCTGTTTCTGTGTACACTTCTCTGCTTCCTGGGCCTGTAGTCTAGCCGAAAGTAACTGTTGCTCTAGTTCTATTATTCTCAGCTTATATAAATCAACGTCCTTACGATCAATATTGCTTTCAATAACACATGAGCTAGCACTGACAGGACTAGGCGATCTAGCGTTAACTAAAGGATCATAAGTACCCAAAACCTCCCCAGAGACTTGCCGTATTACTTCCTGTCCGGGTTCGACTGCCTTTGATCCTTTCCTTGGCATTTTGCGTGAATTTTCCTCGTTCCAAATAGATCTATTGAGTATTGTTACGAACGTTTGAGCAATGCGTAGCCAAATTCGCAACGGATCCCGAAATCAGAAGGCGATTATCCGTGATAATTCTACGATACTAGATTATTAAAATAAACAATGACATAAACAACATACAAACCTCAATAATACGATCACAAAGACTCAACAACGAGAAACCGAATAGCAGCGTGTGAGCAGACAGCACGTGCGTCACGCAGGTCCTGAGCAAGGATGTGCCAAAATAGCGCTCTGGGCGCGAACAAACAACAATTGGTCCAGAAAAACAACCAGTTCGTAAAGACAAGTCAATAGTGTATGGAAATGAGTGATGTTGGGAAAAAACACTGAATCGCGAGGGAAAAAAGGGGGATTTTCCACGACCGGCTGTTACACCAACGACTACGACCTATCCGACGGATCAGGACGTATTAAAATAGGAAACTCTGCGCCGGTAGTCGAATATAAAACATCAACGTCACCAATGATCGATCTGCCAGGAGTAGAACTGACAGTTTTCGACGAACGATCTGAACACTACTGCAAGTTCGTCAGGCAGTTCGAAGCTTTCGTCGAAAACAAGATTAGTGACCCCGGGCAAAGGCTTCTCTACCTGACTCGTTACTGTAGAGGCCGGGCAAGTGAAGCCGTCGATGGGTGTATCATGCTGGAACCGGAAAAGGGCTACACACGAGGAAGGAAGATTTTGAGGGACCTGTTCGGCCAACCATTCAAGGTGGCCAGTAATCTAATAGAGGGCGTGATGGTACAGGCCAAAATGACCAAGGGCGACTTCTATGCAATGGCCGAGCTAGTGATCAAAACGCGGAACTATTCAATGGCCCTCGACCACTTAGGTTATGGGTCTGACCTCGATGCAGTGCATACATTGGGGGTCATAATCCGCTTCCTTTCCCTCGAACTACGGGGTCAGTGAGCAGAAGGGGCGGAACGTATAAGATGAGGCGATGTTGAGGTTAACTTTGAAGACCTGACCGAATACCCGGACTGGCGAACCAAGATAGCCGACCGTAGATTCGGCCGATTCATCCGGGACAGTAATCGAGTAAACAAACCTAGTACTAGCCAGGCTCAAGTCACCGCACGGGAACATCCAAAGTATCGGCCTTGGACCCAGCACACGCCATGTCACGTGAGGCAATAGAGCATCCAAGTTGCAGGTCCTGTGATGCTAGCCATGGTCCACTAGAATGCCCGAAGTTCATCAACGCCTCAATAGGCGAACGTTGGGGAGCAGCTAGGACGACAGAAGCGTGCTTTATGTGCCTCAACACCATGCACCGGACAGCAGCTTGTAGAACAAGGGTCAGATGCGGTCACGAAAGTTGCGCTGGCAGACACCACCCATCGTTACACCGGGCGAGATAAACTACACCAGAGGCGAACACCAAGCCCGGTGTGATCCGTTCAATGTCACGGCCTGCCAGTAAACCAGTACGTTCAGGAGTAGTTGCCGTGGGAGTGATGACCCTAACGGGGGCGGTCAAAGCGTTGGCCTTCGTCGGCAGTGGATCGGACACTATCCTGGTGATGGAGCGGCTCGCCAACAGACACCGGCTCGCTAAAAGTTTGACGTCGTTAGCAGTGTGCATAGTGGGAAGAACACAAGTAACGACTACTGGCCGGTTGAGGTTACAGCTCATCTCCTTAGACACTAGCGAGCAAATCGAGTCAACGGAGGCACTTACACTAGCCGACCTCTCCATGCGAGCACCAAGGTCGGTGGTCGCAATTTTAACTAGGTGGCCCCATCTGCGAGGTGTAACCGTCGTAGACTGGGAAGACAATGGATTGGACCCCCTCATCGGCTGCAACGTGCCAGGGGCACATTGGGTACTGGACCGGAGAATGGGCAACCGCCAGGCACCTTATGCCGTACGCACAGCACTGGGAGGGATATTATATGGTCCACTAGGCGGATGTAGTTCCGTGAACTATTTATCCACCGGAACCGACCGCATAGAGCATCACCTGCAGCGGCTGTATGAAAAGGAGTTTCATGACATCGGAGACGAAGGACCATCGCTGTTTCAGGAGGATCATTTCGCTTTACAAACGGTGCGGCAAGGAACTAGAGGCCTTAAAAAACAATTCCAGTTTCCCCTCCTATGGCGCACACCAGCTGACCCTTGGGTTGATAACAGAAACCATTCTCTGCAAAGACTACTACGACTGAAAAAACGCTTCGTTCGAGACCAGGATATGTGGGAACGGTACGCAGAAGTAATTAAGCGAAATGAAGCTCTCGGCCCCTTGAAAAGGTGCCTGCTGCCACCATCGGTCGGAAAAGGATATGCTATCTACATCATCACCCGGATATGAACCTCAAGAAACCTGAAAAACCGCGGGTGGTTTTCGATTGTGCGGCCAAGTTCCAAGGCAAGTCGTTAAACGACGCCTGCTGCGGGGGCCTGAAGGGACCACGCCACTAATCGAAGTTTTGTGCCGTTTCAGAGTGGGTGGAATGGCCTTGTACGCCGAAATCAGGGAAAAGTTTCACCTGGCAAAAATACCGGTGGAGGAGCGAGATGCTTTGCGCTTCCGGTGGTAGGTGGAGAATAACCGGAACAAAGCGGTATTAAATTATATGATGACCATCCATCCTTTAGGAGCGATATCATCACCGTTTTGTGCGAACTACGCCCTTCGATAGTCGGCGAACAAACATGGAGACCTGGTCCATCGGTCGGTGGTAGATAGCGTCAGCAGAAATTTCTACGTCGACGACTATCTTAGGTCATTCGATGATGTAGACCCGGCCCTAGCGCAGTTCAGGGGCCTGACAAGATTGCTAGAAGAGGGCGGCTTCCATTCAACGAAATAGATATGAAACTCCTCGGAAGTGCTCGAAGTCATTCCGTACCATGAGAGGGCCGAAAGCTTTCGAGATATGGACGGCTGTTCGCTCCCTACCTAAAGCAGGCTAGGAACACATTGGAATGGGAAAACGGACAACTCCGTTTTAGGGCCAAACATTCCCGACTAACCAGTGACTCATCGTGGTATACTATCTGCTGTCTCTAGTTTGTTCGGTATGCTTGGTTTTGTCTCTCCCTGGGAGCTACTCGGAAAGATCCTGCTGCAGCGGCTTTGCCGTAAGAATGTCGATTGGGACCAGCCACTGGACCTAGAGGACCGGCTAGATTGGGAAGAATTTCTGATCACTTCAAAGAAACTAGGAGAGACATAAGGATTCCACAGCGCTAGCCTTCTGGTCATACAACACAGACAGGAGAACTTCGAGGCTTCTCCGACGCATCCGAAGTCGGTTGTGGATCCGTGGTATATGGGCGAGGGTGCATAGTAGATGGACAATATGCTACGAGGATCCTGTTGGCCAAAGCCCTCGCTGCCCCACTGAAGTCGGTTTCGATCCCGTCCCCTGAACTCAGAGCAGCCGTGTTAGCAGTCGGGGCGGCACAAGCGGTACGGAGATGTCTCGACTTCTACGTTTGATCGGTTAGTTTTTAGATGGACACGACGATAGCGCTGTACTACATTACCTAGCCGGTTTACCATTTACGTTACTGACCAGATGACGACCATCCACAACGAACGGCCATGAACCAGTGGAAGCATGTCAAGTCCGGCGATAACCCAGTTGATCTGTGTAACAACCGGTCGTGGAAAATCCCCCTATTCTTTTATCACGATTCAGTGTCTTTCTCAACATCGCTCATTTCCATACACTATTGACTTGTCTTTACGAACTGAATGTTTTTCTGGACCAATTGTTGTTTGTTCGCGCCCAGAGCGCTACTTTGACACATCCCCGTTCAGGACCTGCGTGACGCACGTGCTGTTTGTTCACACGCTGCCATTCGGTTTCTCGTTGTTGAGTCCTTGTGATCGTATTATTGAGGTTTATGTATTTTTTATGTCAGTGTTCATGTAATAATCTAGTATCGTAGAATATCACGGATAATCGTCTTTTTGATTTCGGGATCCGCTGCGAATTTGGCTACGCATTGCTCAAACGTTCGTGACAATACTCAATAGATCAATTTGGAACGAGGAAAAACACGCAAAATGCCAAGAAAAGGATCGAAAACATTGGAATCCGGAGAGGAAGTAATACGGCAAGTCTCTGGGGAGGTTTTGGATACATTTGATTCCTTAGTTAATGTTAGATCGCCTAGTCCTGTCAGTGCTCGTTCATGTGTTGATGAGAGCAATATTGATCGTAAGGATGTTGATTTGTATAGGCTGAGAATACTAGACCTAGAACAACAGTTACTATCGGCTAGACTACAGGCCCAGGAAGCAGAGGAGAAGTGTACACAGAAAGAGCGAGAGTATAGGACCAGCGATTTCGACACCTCCGATAGATTAGGGTGCAATAAAATAGGGAACCCCATGCCGGTCGCCGACTACAAACCACCATCGATCGATCTGCCTAGAGTGGAGTTAACGGTTTTCGACGGGCGAGCTGAGCAATATTGCAAGTTTGTCAAACAGTTCGAGACGTTCGTTGAAAACAAGGTGACCGACCCTGGGCAAAGGCTCCTCTACCTTACTCACTACTGTCGAGGCCTAGCAAGAGAAGCTATCGACGGGTGCACCATGCTCGACCCGGAACAAGGCTACACCGGAGCGAGGAAGATTCTGAGGGACTTGTTTGGCCAACCTTTCAAAGTAGCCCGTAACCTAATAGAGGGCGTGATGGTAGAGGCAAAGAGAACCAAGGGCGACGTCTACACCATGGCCGACCTGGTGATTAAGATGCAGAACTGCTCAATAGCCCTCGACCATTTAGGTTACAGGGCTGACCTAGACGCCATACACACTTTGGAAGGCATAGTCCATCACCTATCTCCCGAACCACAGGGTTGGTGGGCGGAAGAAGCAGAACGGATAAGCCGAAGCGACAGGGAAGCCAACTTCGAAGACCTGACCGAACACCTAGACAGGCAAACGAAGATAGCTGGCAGCAGGTTCGGCCGACTCATCCGGGACAGCAACCGAGCAAACAAGCCCGGTACTAGCCAAGCCCCAACCCCTGTAAGGGAACATCCAAAATACCAACGTTGGACCAATACACATGTCATTTCACGAGATGCTACGGCGCAACCAAATTGCAGATAATGTGGTACTAGCCATGGCCTACCAGAATGTCCCAAGTTCGGCAACGCCACAATAGACGAACGGTGGGGAATGGCGAGGATTGCAGGGGCATGTTTTATCTGTCTCAACACCACGCACCGGGCGGCAGCCTGTAGAACAAGGAACCGATGTGGTTACGAGGGCTGCACGGGCAGACACCATCGGCTGCTGCATCAGGCGAGAGTAACCTTTCCCGAGACGAATACCAAACCCAGTGTGATTTGTTCAACGTCACGATCTGCCAGTAAACCGGTACGTTTAGGCGTAGTGACCGTGGGAGTAGTGACTCCGACTGGGATAGTCAAGGCGTTGGCTTTCGTTGATAGTGGATCCGACACCACTTTAGTGAAAGAGCGGTTTGCCGACAAACACCAACTGGCTAAAGGTGCGACGTCGTTAGCAGTGAGCACGGTGGGCGGAACACAGGTAATGACTGCCGGTAGATTAAGGCTGCAACTCATCTCTCTAGACACAATCGGTACGGCAATGCACTAGAGGCCTCAAAAACAGTTCGAGGTTCCCCTCCCATGGCGCACATCGGTCGACCCGTGGACTGACAACAGAAATTATGTTCTCCAACGATTACTACGACTAAAAGAACGCTTCATTCGAGACCAAAATCTGTGGGAACGATACGCGGAGTTGATGAATCGAAACGAGGACCTCGGTTACGTTGAAAAGGTGCCTGCCGACACCGACAGCAAATGGGGTTTCTGGTATCTGCCTCACCACCCGGTTATCAACCCCAAGAAACCCAATAAACTGCGCGTGGTTTTCGACTGTGCGGCCAAGTTCTAGGGCAAGTCGTTAAACGATCGCCTACTACAGGGGTCTGACTGGACCACACCACTGATCGACGTTTTGTGCCGTTTCAGAGTGAGTAAAGTGGCTTTGTCTGCCGACATTAGGGAAATGTTCCATCAGGTGAAGATTCCGGTAGGAGAACGAGATGCTTTGCGTTTCCTGTGGTGGGAAGGGAGCGACCGGGACAAAGCAGTGGTGAACTATAGGATGACCGTCCACCCCTTCGGAGCCATATCGTCACCATTTTGTGCAAACTACGCCCTCCGAGAATCAGCGAACAAACATGGCGATCTACTACATCGGACGGTAGTAGATAGCGTCAGCAGGAACTTCCACTTCGACGACTACCTTGGGTCATTCGATGATGTGGAATCAGCTCTAGAGCAGTTCAGGGGTCTGACGAGATTGCTGGAAGAGGGTGGCTTCCATCTAACTAAATGGATGTCGAACGCTTCGGAAGTGCTGAAGGTCATCCCGTATCACGAAAAGGTCGAAAGGGTAAGAGATTTGGACGGCTCCCCACTTCCTATCGAGCGCACTTTAGGGATACAATGGGACGCGGAAACGGACGACTTTGTTTCCGAGCTAAGCGTTCCCGAGCTGCCAATAACCCGTCGTGGCATACTATCTGCCGTCTCAAGTTTGTTCGACCCGCTCGGTTTCGTCTCACCATGGCTGCTACCCGGAAAGATCTTGCTGCAGTGGCTGTGCCGTAAGAAAGTTGATTGGGGCCAGTCACTCGACCGAGGGGACCGGTTGGATTGGGAAGAATTTTTGAACACCTTGAAGAAATTAGGGGACATAAGAATCCCACGATGTTTGACTCCTGGCCATACGACACGGACTGGAGAACTACATGCCTTTTCCGATGCATCCAAAGTCGGTTATGGAGCTGTGGTTTACGGACGATGGTGCGCAGGAGATGGACAATATACCACGAGGATCCTGTTCGCCAAAGCCTGCGTTGCTCCACTGAAGTCGGTCTCGATCCCAAGCCTTGAACTCAGCGCAGCCGTGTTGGCAGTCAGGGTGGTGCAAGCCGTGAAGAGATGTTTTGATCTCTACATTTGGTCGGTGAGCTTCTGGACGGATTCAACGACGGTACTTTACTACATTACCAACGTCCGGAGCCGGTTTAGTACTTTCGTTGCTAACCGGCTCACGATTATCCACGATGAATCAGCCACAAACCAGTGGAATCATGTCAGGTCTGGCGATAATCCGGCCGACCTGTGCTCCCGAGGTGCGAACAACTTCAGGCAACTAGGCACGTGGACGAGAGGGCCAAACTTCCTGCAATTGCCCAAACAGGACTGTCCCGTGTTCGAATTAAAACCCTTTACGGAAGTGGAACTGGAGATCAAAGGCGTAGTGATAGCGGCCAACCTCGTCGAAGCGACATCCATTCTATCGCGACTGGTCAGGTTTTCTTCCTGGATGAAGACGCTTCATTCGCTAGTTTGGTCAACCAGGTTCAAGAGAAATTTACTAGTCATGAAAGGGCTACGGCCCTCAGGCCGGATACGGGTCGGCCCAATGGGTCCCGACGAGCTCCAAGCGACAGAGCACGATATTTTCAGAATGATTCAACGAGAGGCTTTCGCCCGAGAACTCAAGAGGGCGGAAGGAATGGGGCTGACCAATGAAGACATGCCATCTCCAAGAGGCGAGCTGAAGCGTTTAAACCCCAAACTCATCAACGGACTGCTGCGGGTGGATGGTAGGCTGACCAACGCCCACCTGAACTTCGACACAAAGTATCCTATACTGCTGCCTGCGAGACAACCTGTAGTAGAGCTAATGATTCAACACGTCCACGCCGTGGAGGGACATGCCGGGGAAAGTCACGTGACGAGCGTCATCCGAAAGCGCCTTTGGTTGTTGAGAGGACGAGAGACTGTAAAACGCGTAAGCCGACGGTGTGTGCAATGCAGGAGACGCAATGCCACAGCAGGTAAACAACACATGGCCCCACTACCAGAATGCAGGTTGACTACGGGCTGGTGGCCGTTCAGTGACACCGGGTTGGACTATTTCGGGCCCTTGTGGATCAAGTGTGGGAAAAGATTAGAAAAGCGATACGGATGTATCATGACGTGCATGACGTCACGTGCGGTACACCTAGAAGTCGCACATTCGATGACGACCGATTCGTTTCTACGGGCCTTGCAAAGATCTATCAACCGAAGAGGCGTACCGGCCGATATATACCCAGATAATGGGTCGAACTTTGTGGGCGCTCACCGGGAATTGCAGCGTTGGCACAAGAACATAAACAAGGACGAACTGCAGAATCGAACCGTGGCCTACGGCATACGATGGCATTTCAATCTCCCACAGGCCAGCCACCGAGGCGGCGTATGGGAACGCATGATCCGGTCCGCCAGACGGATATTGCTGTCAATCATGGAGCAGCAGCCGCCCGACGACGAGACGCTGAACACCGTCATGACTGAGATGGAGCGAATCCTGAACAACCGTCCCCTGGTTGCAGTAACGAACGGCGACCGCACGCACCTGGCGCTCACCCCGAACGACTTATTGACGCTAAGGTCGAACGAGGGTTTCCAGGGGCCGGTAAACCTCCGTGGGAGCTACCTCCACGGATGGAAGCAAGCGAACTATCTGGCCAAGGTCTTCTGGAGGCGATGGCTACGGGAGTACCGACCGGCTTTGCAAACTCGACAGAAGTGGCTGGCCAAAACAAGACCATTCAAAGTTGGGGACGTAGTTATGATTGCCGACGAACGCGCACATTTCAGTACTTGGTCTTTGGGAGTAGTTACGGAAACCATCAAAGGCACTGACGGACTGATAAGAACGGTGAAGGTGAAGACAGCTAACGGAGTGCTCATTCGTGACATACGCAGTATTAACCTACTCGAGAGCGAAGACGGAGGAGCTGATAACCCTGAGGCCCAGTAGACCTTTTCACACTAGTCATCGAGGTGGATAAAGAAACACCATATATACCACACGGTCTCCGTCAAACACGTTACAGTGCTCGCGGTCTTTTCGTTGACATTACAGAAGGTTCTTTCCGATATGTGGTGATGGATGCGATCCCATTGCACATCCCGACACATACACACATGCACGACGCACTCTACATCCCGTAAACCCATCAAACATGTGACAGTGTTCGTTGTTTTGACTTTCGTTGACGTTACGGAATGCCCCTTGCATCTGTGGAAGTAGCGGAGCTTAGGCCACACACACATGCTACATTTTACTCGTTTTCTTGTCACACGGTCTTTTGTTGACATTGCAGAATGTCATCCTTTGATGTGTAGTCATACCTGTGATTTCATTGTACACCCCGGCACGTACACACATACACACACACTCAGTCAAGCACATACATCCAGGACAGGAAGGCCTTTTAGAAGGACAGCATCTATGTGACCCTTCACGCCCGCCATCGGTCATTTGGTCTTGTGGAAGATGTAGACTAGCCTCACGCCTATGTAGCCAATGGGTTAGGTGCGACCAGTAGTAGAACGTTGACGACGAGCATTAGGCGCGCGCACTGACGGCAGGGCCTAGGTAGGTAGAAAGAATCAGTACTTTTATACGGAACCTTTGACTCTGCTAAGGATCCAGGAGGATTTTGGTGGGCGGTGTAATAGCCAGTCGCGGGAAATCCCCCTTTAACCCTCGCGATTCAGTGTTTTTCTCAACATCACTCATTTCCATACACTATTGACTTGTCTTTACGAACTGGTTGTTTTTCTGGACCAATTGTTGTTTGTTCGTGCCCAGAGCGCTACTTTGACACATCCCCGTTCAGGACCTGCGTGACGCACGTGCTGTTTGTTCACACGCTGCTATTCGGTTTCTCGTTGTTGAGTCCTTGTGATCGTATTATTGAGGTTTATGTATTTTTTATGTCAGTGTTCATGTAATAATCTAGTATCGTAGAATATCACGGATAATCGTCTTTTTGATTTCGGGATCCGTTGCGAATTTGGCTACACATTGCTCAAACGTTCATTACAATCTGTGCTCACGAGGTGCGACCAACTTTCGGCAACTTGGAACATGGACGAGAGGACCGAAATTTTTGCAAATGCCTAAACAGGACTGGCCCGTGTACGAACTAAATCCTCCTCTGGAATTGGAACTGGAGATCAAGGGCGCAGTGATGACCGCCGCTGTCTTCAAAGCAGCATTTATTTTTTCACTGTTGGTCAGGTTTTCCTCCCGGATGAGGACACTCCTTTCATTAGTTTGGTTGGCCAGGTTTAAGGGACATTTGCTAGTCATGTTAGGGATCCGCCCCTCCAGCCGGATAAGAGTGGGCCCGATAAGCCCCGATGAATTACGGGTTTCGGAACATGACTTATTCAAGATGATACAACGTGGAGCTCCCACCCGAGAAATCCATAGGGCGGAAGAAGTGAGGCCAGTCGACAAAAGAATGTTACCTCCTGGAGGCAACTTGAAGCATTTACACCCCAAACTCATCGATGGACTACTACTGGTAGATGGTAGGCTGACCAAATCTCGCCTGAGCTTTGACACGAAATATTCTATGTTGCTACCGGTTCGGCAATCAGTGACAGAGCTAATGACTGAACACACCCACGCCGTGGAGGGACATGCCGGAGAAAGTCACGTGACAAGCGTCATCCGAAAGCGCCTTTGGTTGCTGAGAGAAAGATCTACTGTAAAACGCATAATCCAACAATATGTACATCGTAGGAGATGCAGTGACGCAGCGGGCGAACAACACTGCCCCGCTACCGAAATGTAGGTTGACCCCTGGTTTGTGGCCGTTAAGTAACACCGGGCTGAACTATTTCGGGCCTTTGTGGATCAGGTGTGGAAGAGGTTGGGAGAAGGACGCAGGTGTATCATGACGTGCATGAAGTCACGTGCGGTGCACTTAGGAGTTACGCATTCGATGACAGCCGACTCTTTCCTACGGGCCTTGCAGCGCTTTATCAACCAAAGAGGTATGCCATCAGATATATACTCCTACAATGGGACGAACTTCATGGACGCTCATTGGAAACTGCAGCTTTGGCACAAAAACATGGATAGGGACAAACTGCAGAATCGAACCGTGGCCTATGGCATACGATGACACTTCAATCCCACACAGGCCAGTCATCGCGGTGGCATATGGGAAAGCCTGATCCGGTCCACCGGGCGAATATTGCCGTCGATCATTGAGCGACAGTCGCCTGACGACGAAACTTTGAGCTCCATCATGACCGAGGTCGAAGGAATTCTGAACAGCCGCCCACTGGTTCCAGTAACGAACGGCGACCCAACTCATCTGGCGCTCATCCCGAACAATTCATTAACGTTAAGGTCGAACGAGGGTTTCCAAGGACCGACAAACCTTCGTGGGAGCTGCCTCCATGGATGGAAGCAGGCAAGCTATCTTGCCAAGGTTTTTTGGAGGCGATGGCTGTGGGAGTACCTACCAGCTTCGCAAGCTCGACAGAGGTGGTTGATCAAGGCAAGACCATTCAAGGTTAGTGATGTAGTGGTGATCGCAGACGAACACTCTCATTTCAGCACCCGGCCTTGGGGCCTGGTCACGGAAACCATCAAAAGCTCTGGCGAAAGTATAAGAACTGTGAAGGTGAAGACAGTCAACGGAATGCTAACCCGCGACGTACTCAGTATCAGCTTTCTCGAGGGTGAAAACAGAGAAGTCTATAACACAGAAACCCGGTAGACTGCCACTCATTCATCTTTGAAGTGGATAAAGGCACCTTCCTTGTGCGGGGGCATTTATGACACACTGACGTACTGAAAAACACTGGCACCAAGACACACACACTTACACGGTATACGTTTATGCCTCATGATCTCCATCAAACAGGTAGCAGAGCTCGCCGTTCTTCGTTGACTTTACTGAAGGCGTTTTGCGTACGTGGTAGTAGTTGTGATTCGATCATACACCCAGACACACACACATACGCAATACACATTTATTATTCACAACCCCCAGCAAGCACGCCTTGGTGCCGGTTTTTCCCCGCTTATTGCCGGCATTATAGAAGGTATCTCCCGCAGGTGATAGTCGTTATTAGTCGCCCATATACCAGAGCGCGGCCCCACCCATGATTCCTTCAGGCACACTCACACAAGCACAAGCAACTGGTGCACGACTGCTCCCCCGAGGTCAGCACCTGTGCTCCCCTTCACGCTCACCATCGATGATTTGTTCTCATGGACGATGCAGGGTAACACCGCGTCAGAGTAACCACCGGATCAAGTACAATCGTGAGTAGAATGTTGATGTAAGAAGTATTGGGTACACGCACTGACAGCAGGGTCTAGGTAGGTAGGAAGAATGGGTACCCCTATTCCAAACCTTTGACTTTGCTAAGATTCGGGAGGATTTTGGTGGGCAGTGTAGCTACCGGTCGTGGGGAATCTCCCCCAAAACACTGTAGTTTCATGTTTTCTTGACCTCACTTACTCATTTACACTGCTTGCACGTTTAGTGCACTGTATATTCCCATGCAGCAACGTCTGTTTATTCGCGTCCAACGCGCCACTCTGTCGTATCCTTATTGTGAACCTGCGTGATGTACGTGATCCTTTCTCGCACAATGCAATTCAGTTCTTGTTTTCTGAGCCCCTGTGATCGCGTAATTGAGGTTCTTATCCCTTCTATGTCACTGTCCATTTGATAATCTAGTACCGTGGAATTTTGCGGATAATGGCGTTCTGATTTAGGGATCCGTTTTGAATTTGGCTGAGTACTGCTCAAACGTGTCTTGCACTGCGAGGTCCTCAGTAGGTCTCCATTAACTTGGAACGGACGTCAAAAGGCCCTAGAAAATCACTTAGTACTGTTGGAGTTGCACCCACACAGAAGCTTCCCGGATGAGAGCATATCCACTCCAGTTTAGTGGAGGCTTTAAAGGACTTTACTACGAGTGACGCGGGCCACTCCCAACTACTCTTGCGCGTTGAGGCTCACATCTTTTCAGGGATCGTTTCAACAGCTATGGCCTTTTTTGGGTCAGAAAGCCGCACCTAATTCCCTAGCTTTTTTGGCAGGACTGCAAAGTGGTCACTGGAATCCACCCAACGTCCACACGTTCTTGGCGGACACAGCAACAGAGTTGGAGGCGTAGCTCAAGAAAGGGAATTCTTTTAAGGACGAAATCAAAAGAGAAGTTGTCTTTGTGCAGTGCGGTGGTGGATGGCCCCGTCGCATCTTTTTTGAAACAAATGAAGTTAGGTAGTGGTATTACAGCCTCTTTCGATGCCTTCAGCATAGAATTGGTGCTAACAGACGGTCGGTATTTCCTTACAACCTAGCTAAACCAAAGAGTGATAAAGATTTTCGCTCACGGAAACAAGACAACCACATTGGATCCCCGCCTTCTGGGGCTTAATATTGGCGTGGTAAATATACTTACTTTATACTACTCGCATGCCTTATGTTTGTGATTGACGAGACGCCACACGGGCTTCTAACGGTCAGGTGGCTTTTCAAAAATTGTTCTTATTGGGGCAACCCAAGTGGGGATTATTAAATAACGAATGACTGCTACGCAGAACAAAACCCTTTAGGATCTTCTGATCCGGAGCAGAAAGCTTTTGGAAGCCTAGATGTGGAAGGCTGAGGGGTTCCGCCAGCTCCTGCTCTATCAAGGGCCGCTGACACTAAAAGTAGTTTTGCCAGAACAAACGTACTCCAGTTCTGCAGTCTTTTCCGTTTTTACATGAGTAATTAGCAGCCCAAGGTATCACTCTAGACATCTTCTGTTCATGCCACGCCACACGTGGACTGTGGTTTAATTGTACATAGCAATTTAAAGGGAGGATCACGCTGTCCTTGAGGTACTGATTTGGATTTGTACTTTGGAGGGTGTGGCGGTCTACGGACCGTTTGAAAACTTCTCTGCTTTTCTGTTTGAATCTTTCATGTGGGTTATCAGACGTTGAACCACTTCGAAAACTAAGCCGACAGAGAAAGTTTTTCGGATGACAGTTTGTACATATATTTGGCGGTGACAGGTGGAACAGCCTCACGTATAATCAGGCGCACGCCACCAAGGGTTCCGCAGGCAGTCTCGGAAAAAGTCACTATCACATCATACCGCCCGGATGGCGCTGCATTCACTAGAAACCGGCCGTCTGCCATTGAGGTTAATTAAAACGAACTTGTGGTGACCAGATCCCTCATCAAAGTGTTTTATTTCTTCGATAAGTCGATGCCGTCATCGGATTTACGAATAATGTCATGCGACGAACTGAAAAGCACAATCTAAACGACCTAGCCTAGTGAACTACAGTACAAAGGCTGTAGCTGCAAAGCAGTAATAGCCCGGTCCTCTATCCGGCCACATGCAGTTGGAGTGCACAATGAAAGCTGGAAGAGGATTTACGTTTTTGATGTTGCCGAGCATTTGTATCATAGACGAAAGCCACTGTCCGTATTATGTTACTTCGGATGTTCGTCGTCCTTGATTTTGCTGTAGGCAAAACTTTGGCTGCATTCCACAGCTCCTGGTTGGGAGGGAAGAGGAGGAAGATAAAGCCGAGTGGTTATGTATATAAACTGCGAAAATGGGAGTGGCCAAGCAGGGTTTTTCTCCGCTAAAGAACCGCACAGCTTTTGAAATCATATCATACAAATTAGCCGGTGAATTAAAATACTGCTTCTTATTGGTTTCAGCTGGGGACAACTAGGCGATGGAATACTTAGGAATGTTTCAGGAAGTTCCGTGATCACCGTTCACCGAAGCCACAGTTTAGATGGGCTTCCAAGAAAAGCAAAAGCAGTAGGTCGCATTCAGGAACTGAATTCTAGTTTAGAAGTCCCACGGGACCATATGGAAAGGGAGACTTTGCATCTGAGTGATTTCGGTGCATTATGACCTACAGTGGTCTTGTGAACGGCTTACCCAATGAGACGTCCCGGAGTCTCGAATACTTCTAGTTTGTTTGTGGTGAAGGAGAAAATATAGTCGCAGCCAGTGTCTCTTTAGTTGAGGGGAGCAGTGTAGAGAGCAGGCTTTTGGCAATCGTGCTGGAGTTTGATTGCCGTTAGTGTAGGATCCCGTTGTTGCGCCTGATCCAGGCGATGAAGAACAGAAGCGTCTCGACGAAAAAATTAAAAGTCGACAAGATGTAGAGGAATCGCTATCGTCAACAACCATAGGCAACATGGAGTCATTTCAGCGGAATAACTTTCAACCACGGGTGGACCGATTTTCAGTCCTACAATAAACACGTGGGTGTACTATCAAAATGGTTCATGTTTTCGGTTTCAACTGAAAACACAAAGGGATAATTTACCGGCCGACAAAATTGTGCTTTCGCCCCGCTGCTGCATATCTCCAGTAGGTTAGTAAGTAAGTTGCTGTGAAAAGCAGGCTAGTTCAGTTGTTCATTTCAGTGGAGATTCCGTCCTTTTAAAAATCGGAGAATGACTCAGAATTCGGCACAAGAAGACGGGACACCGTCTTAAGTAAGTTGGAAACCCTTTATTTTTATCGTTCAGGCTCTCTTTTGAAGTTCATTTGCCGAATTCAAAAAATGGCGCGGGGTAATGACTGAAGAAGTATCATTGTAGCTCCGACAGATCTAGTTTGCTGGCCTAGTCTGGATATTGCCATGTGATTTTCTGGCCAAAATCTTGGAACAGTGTGAACAACTTCTGTCACAAATGGGGCATGAAACGGCTTAGGGTAGTATGGTATGCTCTCACACTCTCATGACTTTTCTCTTTTCGGTTGCAGTTCGTGATGGATATCAGAGATAGCTCAACTGATAAGCATACCAAAGCCAATTTGCAAACCGATTTTAAGGAGAAAGTGCTAGTCCTTTTGAACTGGCATGATGTAGGTGGCAAACAATCATTTTGCAGCGATAATCTTTGCCAATTTATTGTAGGTTGGTTTAAATCTTTGGTTACTTCGGTAGAGTCTTTTTTTGCATCTTACTCCCGCTTGTTTGTCTGATAACTGACTAACCTACCTTCCAGAGGCCGCTACAGCGCGCAACCAAGAGGACACAAGGGTCTAAACCATCTTCCTGAGAACGCAAGGGTAAATTCACCGATCCAGACCGAAAATGTCCCTGGGAGGGACCGATGGCGGGTGGTACCTGAGGATGTGGGAGGTTAGGTTGGCATCACATTTTGCTGCTTACTTGCTGTACTTGAAAATATCACCCACGACAATGCAGCGTTTTTCATGTCATTGCCTCACGAACATTCTCATTTCGCGTAGTTTTCTGTTTCTCGTAGATGATGGGGAAGAGGATCAAGAAGGCATACCCCAAGCTTCCAGCCAGTAGTTTTCCTTAAAAGTTTTTGAAGTGTATTGCCTGCTCGGGCCCTGTGCTCTTCACACTGACGCGTGATTTAGAACTGATGGGCTGCTACCCAGACAGAAGTGGGTTGATTACGGATTACTAACTACAGCCCACTAATCTGTCAGTAGGGGTCTGGAGTCGGCTATTGTGGACTGGCAATAAATCACAGTGTCTCATTCTTAGCCCAGATTCCGACTCAATCGTTCAAATTAAGATAAGATAGATGGGCTACAGATCAGCACAGTTCTTTTCTGCCCAAAACGTCCTCTAGTTGGTTTGGCTGAATCGTAATTAGAACGCGGCAAGGCCGCGCGCGGCGCGCGGACCGAAAGCCTCGCTGTGTGATGTCCGACAGATTTCCCACGCTTGAATCTTCCGTGTCACTCAAGTTGAACGAACTCCAGCAAAGCTGAACTTCTCCCACAGTCCAAAGGTCCATCTTCCAGATCCCCGGCAGTTCGAGACGCAAGATGCAGTCAAGACTCGTGTCCTTAACCCTTTCGCATTGTCCAGCGGTCTATCTTCCAGTTCGCCGGCAATACCAGATGCAAGATACTGTCAAGATTTGCATTTTGAGCCCTTTCCGTTTTACCACTTCCTCACTATCTAGTGAACTATCTTACAGCTCACTGGTGACATTCAGATGACAAGATAATCACAAGATCCGGGAACATTTTGGCTGTAGCCTCGTACCCGTGTATTACTTCAAGACATCAAGACAAGTAAGCCTCAGTTGAATAAACTTAAAATCTTGAAGTCTTGAAGCGGAACAGGGGTACGAGGTTAAAGCCCAAACCTTCGCGGATCTTGTGACCACCTCTTTGTGTGAATATCACCGATCAGCAGGAAGATAGTTCGCTAGATAATGCGAACTGAGAAAAAAGGAGAGTATTCAAAATATGAATCTTCACATTATCTTGCATCTGGCATTGCCTGTGAGCTGGAAAATAGACCACTGCACAACGCGAAAGGTTTCAGAGCACCGGTCCTGACTGCATCTTGCGCCTCGTAATGAAGGTGATCCGGAAGATAGACGGCTGGACGGTGGAACAGAGTTCATCTTTGCCGCAGCCTTTTCGCTTGAGCGGAGCAAACGACTCCGTCCTGAAAAAACTGTCGAACATCAAACAGTGAGAATTTTGAACCGTGAGCGTCAAGGGCAGCCCCCGAAATGTGGTTTTCATGAGCATTTTTGTAACTTAGACTTTTTTTATTGTGCCGGGCTTGCCTCAGATTATTAGTGAGCCACACTGGCAAAACAGCGGAGAAAATTGTGATAAGCAGAAGATTTATCAGTAGCGAGAAAACCCTAAACCCGGTATTTTGCCGGTGGTGCCCTGAGTCTTTTTTTGTTATGCCGGTGGTTTCCCAATGGTACGGTCGGGGGGCTGTCAGGGGATCCCAGGGGACCACTGTAAAGGAATTCTTGCTGCCTAGGCAAATGTGGGGTTCCAACAGAGACCCTTCTTGGCTCTGCCTTGGACAAAAGGGCTAGATTGAATGTGCCGAGGCCACTGGAAATTCCCGTCCTTGGGGGTGGTGAAAGCGAAAGCAGTCGTTTGACTGAACAAAACTATCCAGACTGACCGTTCTTTCAAGTTTGAGGGCGGAGACCTCATGGAGGTGCTTCGGTCGACCTTCGGTAGTCCATTATCTGGAATCGAAGTAGACACGAATGAAGACATAGTTCATTCCACCCTCAGTACCAATGCAAACGATGGTATTCCTTCAAAACTTTCGTTACGAATTCCGAAGACCCACTAGCACCGACTCTCGCAATCCGTACAAACGAGTTGGCTTTTCCAGTCCCACACCTCTTCCCTGCACGCAGACATCTTTACATTTTTCGGGAGCTGCAGCCGGCCGTAATTATTGTAATGCCCTTGAGGAAGGTCCTTATAATAATAAAAGTATATTTCTCGACCATGGTCGAGACGCACGCGCAAGCGCATGATCATGGTGTACAACGTTACTCAAAACAATGAAATATACAAGAATTTCAAGAAAGCTAGTCAAAATCGTCAGAGGCAAAGCAGCACAGCAAGAGTTAGTTTTAACCGACCGAAATTGTAATGGTTTGCGCGGCAAATACGGTTTGGTTTCGAATCCGGGTTGGTTGGGGGTGGCTCGTGGGAATACAAAATATTTCGTGAAAATATAGCGCTAAGGATGCGTTACAAACCAAAATAGTGCAAGCTGTGGATTACGGAGGCCTATTGGGGTTCCATGAACGGAATAAGTTATGAACATGAACAGATAAGAAATGAATGGGAGTACACTCGTGAACTTTGGTCAATATGAGGAGAACGGCTCACTATGAAGACGACGATGGCCCGGAATGACGGATATTCCCGGTCTCGATAAACGGAGTGCATCATGAAAAGAGGAGACATGAACAAACCGCGTGGAATTGGACTAGGAAACGTTGATGAAGGTGGAGGATACAGCAACCCATATAAAAGGTGAGTTTAGGTTCAGGATCAGTAACCCGTATCATTCAGAAAAAAAGGAGCGCAACCTGAAGGCCTTGAATTGGTGAAGAATCAGTTTCAAGCCGGGTAACGATCAAAAGAAAAATGAAACCTTGCAAAAGAAAACTGAGTGAAAAACCTCCGCCTAGGCTCGCGCCTTATTGTTCTGTTAAGCTGACAAAAATATATTGACTTATTGATTCTCAGTGATATTCGGCGTCATCATTGGTAACCACGGATGGGGAGGGGGATAAGTGGAACTGCTTTCGGATGGCGTATCGAAATTTAATGAGTAAAAAATTCCTGTGTTGCGTATTCTGGCTCTGTCATTGGATTGTTTCATATGAGACCGGTGTGATGTGCAGCATCCCGTGGGTATAGATCATCAGGCGGGGTAAGGGACGTGTCAGTCAATCAGTAGAAGGTAGCTTGTGAACTGTTATTTGTGAAGACTCCAGCGGTGACATCAGTAGCAGAGGTGTTACGTCAGAAGACGCCTGCCAATCTACTGGTAAGCAGTTGGGAGTTTTTTGGGTCGTGTGGCTCGATTGCAATCCCGTTTGGTATAAAAGATTCCGTTTAGGTCACTGTCAGTGCGGGTTGAGGTGTGGACCTTGGTCACCGAAAGTGGAGCCCGAGAGAGTGGACGACGACAAACCTGAAATAAATGATGTTAGCAGCCTGGACGTGGTTCCAGCTGAGTGATAATAATAAATGGAGACAGTTAATAATGAACTGATTGGGTTTATATAAACGGTCGGTGGCTTGGATGCTAGGACATCGAGAAGGCCGCTTTCTGAGAAAGATGACGGAAGATGGGGAGGGGGGAGGTATGGATGGAAAAGGTGATCAGTTTCCATTGTTCTTTTCTCTATTTATCCTTTTCCTCGCTTCATCGTGGCTGCCGTTATTCTTCAAGTACGTCTACACGCTGTCCAAGTCAATGGTTTGAAAGTCAGGGCTATGGTGGCAGTTGTATTTGACGTCAACATGCATGCTAGGTGCGCTTAGGGAGGGTATGGGGTGGTTGAAACTTAGAGCGGGGGGTGGGTAAACGTATGTGGGGAGTCCAGTGCACTGTCACCCCAGTCAGTCTCATGCGTGAAAACCAAAAGCTTGTCGAGCGAACAAGGGCGATGTGGGGTTTCCCCTTTCGCAGGATCAGGTCTGAGCTGATGGGAGACATACCCATGGATGAAGGTTGCCCAATTCCTTCAGAGCCCGATGTCAGTAGTATTTGGAGATCGAATCGATCCCACGGGGACTTTTTTTGTTTCCACTGTTCTTTATTCGCTGTTGTTTTTTTGTTTCCTAACGGGGGGGGGGGGGCGGTTGAGCCCATATAGGAACTTTCCATAGCCCCTCCGCCCGATCGTAATTTTATGCGTAATTGCCTTTTCTTCGCAACTGCTGGGGGTGGTCTGTTTTCCCCACGTTCGGACGACGCTATGGTTTGGGTGCCGTTGACATCAGGGGTTTCGCTAGCATGGGCTGGGAAAATGCAGAGTGGGACTATGCAAACACACGGAGTAGGACAACGGACGTTGCAAAGCACAAGCTGGCATACGTGTATCCGTCTCATACAGCGCCAGACCATGCCTAAGACCATCAGAGACCATTCCGGGCTAGCTGGTGTAGATGAGTCTAGCTCAGCTGATGGGAAATGGTGTGGCGTATAAGAGGGAATATGATAGTGCTGTCGGGCCTCCCGCTGTTTAGTATCCAAGCCTTACCAAATCCGCTTCGGCCAGCTGATGCTGTTCGTCTCCCAGGTGGTTTTTCAAACTGGCCGCATTTATTGTGCGAACGCTGATGAGCGCACGACGGTAGTTATATTAAGCGTGTACCCTGAGGGCCCTAGCCATCGAATTGAGATGTATTCACGAGACTCGCGTCTAAAATTCCAGTCCTGTGTTTCGATGTATGATACTGTGTGATTCCTAGATATCATAGTTGTGAATAACCCACATTGTTACGTACTGCTGTATTCTCTGACCTTGACTTAGGCATATGTCTTGACCACGGTCAAGAAATATACCATCATCATCATCGTCATTAATCTTTCTGTAAATATTAATTTACTTTGTTCTGGGGGCTATGAGGCTGCGGCTGTTTGCCTTGCTGCCGTAGGTATAGTTTTCAGTGAGAAGGCCGATCATGCGCTGCTTGACTGAATTCCAGTTGGCCTTCGATTGTGTTCACTTAGACTAAATGCTCATCCAAGTAAGCAGATTCCCTCCCGTGGGATGCCATTTGTTTGCCGTTTCCGCTTATGTCCCTACAGGCCGCGGCCCAGAAACGATCGAAACCATGTAACAAAAGCCACACAACCTGCTACGTAGGGCAAAAAGGGATGAATTGATGACTTCAGCTGAAGATATGGATGTCAGAGTCGGTCGGCAGTCTTCGAACGAGGCGCACTCTGGAGGACTTTTTGGCCTCAATTCCTACGGTTTAGAGAGCCTGGAACTGATGTTTGCCCTTTGTTCAGGACTCCGCCTGTTTCCCGATAGTACAAACTTCAAACTTTCTGATCGCCAATGGGCGATGTGCCGTTCGCCCTCCTCGAGTCGGCAACAGACCCAGAAAGACCATGTCGCAGTTAGACATAAATGGCTGGGCCGCTTGCAAGAATGTCGGTCGTAACGGAACACTCCTCATGACTCAGACCACACGCCAGTTTGCACTAAGCTGTCCGGGCGATTCAGTGGAAACCTCATACATACAACTTAGTAGCGGCTACAATGCTATATTTTGTCTGGTCCGTCTTACCTCTCAGCTTTCTGAAACGCGCCAGCTGAAAAGCTAGGGCCAGTGCCATCATATAAAAATAATCCCCGCTGGTGCTTTATAAGGGTGCCTAGTATTCCGCCGGCACAATGAGCCGTGGCCTGACTTGTCGTGTCGCTACACCCTAGATTTCTGCCGCTTCTCCGCGCATTCTTGATGTACACCAGTCCAACCCTGCTGTCGGAGAGAAAGACGCAGCACTTCCCACGGTAAGACCGAACTCAACTCAGGTCCTCTCAAGGTCAGCAAAATCTGTTGGTTTCAAAAACCGCCTAAAGTGGGGCACTCTGCCACCGCGGGAGATTCTCAGGGGCTATTTTATCTCATCCGAATCACATTTAGGAAGCAGTTGTGAGTGAGCGAAGCGAGCTATGAAGCTGACGGTTCGCCCGTCCACAGTGAGCAACAGCATCTCGTGAGCCCGGTGGAGCGTATAAAGGCAATTTATCTGGTCTACGGCTCAGTACTCTCTCATAGCTGTCTCGGCGAGTGCCTAGTGGTGTGTTTCGACAGGCTAACCTTTCAAGGGGAGGTCCGCAAGGGACCTCGTGCCCCGGGACGCCACAAAGCCCAGGGCTCCCATGGCCTGTCCCTAGCCCTAATTAATTTTGGTGGAGTAAAGCTCGCTAGAGAACTTCAAGCTCTGTTCTTTAAGGTCTGGCTCTCCAAGAAAGTTCCTCCCTTTTTGGGGAACCAGTCGTTGTCCATGTCTCCAAGGCTGGCTCGAACAGAGATAGCTTGAATCATAGGGGTGTAAGCCCGATACCGCCAACTTCCAAGTTGCTAGCGTCTGTCATTCTTTGAAGGTTGTACAACGCGCTTGTTGAATAAGCTCGCGAGGAGCAAGTCAACTTCGTATTTGTCGCGGGGGCATCAGTCAGACCTTTACCTTCCGGCCGATGTTAGAGCAAAATTCCCCTTTCAGGAGGCCAAAGATCTTTATGTTCCCGGACGCTTGCACGGTCGTTGACTCAGCCGGCTAATCTACTCTGTGGCACTGTTTGTTAACCAATGATGTACCCGAAAGGTGTCTGTCTTTTCTAAGCGTATTATCTCCGTACATCAAATTGGGTTAGGGCTTATGGCCGCCTTTTGCTATGTCTAGCCTTCTTCAGAGGGTACAAAAAGGTAGCCCTATACTCCCTTATCTTTGTCCTTGTTATAGACGATGTAAAGGAGTTCAGGATACCCCTTTCCATGCAATAGCATCTGTAAATTACTTTTTGTAATTTGTATTTTCGACGTCATCTCCGCTTGTCTTACTCGTGAGTAGTGTGTATATGCGTCATGAACCTAGAATACTTGTGATCCAATACTCTGTTTTTACTTTACTGACACAGTTCAGATTTACCTCTTTTCGACGTATGGTACGTGAACATTTTACGCTATGTTCCCTACTCGATTGTTCTATGATTGTACATTCCCCTTGTAAGAAAAGTTTGCGGAACGTTTCACTCACGCTTCTTGACCCAATATCTGTACCGCAACCGTGCTGGGCTACAGTTTCACATGACTCCTTGCTGAGTGGACCGTTTATGACCGCGCTGTCCCGATTTATCGGATAACTTTCTGTACTGTTGCTCTTGGTTGCTCACCTGGCTGTGTGTCACTGTATTTATGTATTTTTATGTATTGCATTGTTTAGAACCACGAAATTACGATAAGCACGGTTATATATTATGAACTTGTTCTGCTGCCCGTAGCCGTGTACAGCCCATATCGTGCGTAGAGCCAGTGAGACTAAGTTTTCTGCTACATTGAAAGTTCAAGTAATCGGGATAGTTTCTACAGCGTCCATGTTACAATAGACACTTTCCATTCGTATGAACTATCTTTGCCGGAATTCTGATAGTTTGTTTTACTGCTCTAAATCTTTGTCTCAAACCGGACCCCCACCGTTGCCTCGAGCGTGAGTCGCTCAGCTTGAACTTTGTTGTGACTGTATTCGGTAAATCCATCTTCTGTATCTAACCTTTTGCTGTAATTCAGCTGCAGTTGTTGGTTTGTTGTTCAGTCTGGAGCGTAAGAGCCCAGAGGTAACACTATTGAGGTTTGATTACTGGAAAATTAATTAATTTGTTGCATATAGTACCGTAGCTATTTGGAATCGACTTTGTCTTAAATTGTGTCGAAATTGGTTGCTACGCGTCGCTGGAGCGTTCCGGTGGCTGGACTTTACAGACGATGTTCTACAGAACGCTTTGTCTGATCGAGAAAACAGTAGGTTTGGACTCCTCTTGTGACAGCGAACTGGCAGTTCAACACGCCTTGGACCGCTTGGCAACTGAGGAGGCCCGATATGGTACGTGCCCCGCGCCCTCAAAACGGAATGCACTTTTTCAGAACTGACAGGAGGCTGTGCAGTGGACTCGCCCTCGGTAGCCATCGTTGGGGTGAGTCCATAGATTTGGGTACTTTGGGAGCCTGATCGCAGCTAGTGGTGATGTAAAGGTCACCCCACGAATGGCGATAGTCAGAGCAGCTTTTGAAAACCTATGTCATCTGTGGTGTCGCCATAGCATCTAGCCTGCTCTCAAGAGAAGAGTGTACACCTCAGCAATGGACAATGTTCATCCTTACGTTTGCTTGATCTGATAACTCCGCTTTGAGGATCCTCGGCTGCTTTCTGTGTTTGGCCACCAATGTCTCCAAAGCATTGCTCGTGCCTGGTGGGAATATCGGATGAGCAAAGATGAAATTTGTCGTCCTGTGTTCAATACTGATAGTCACCCTCTGGCCGAGATAATCGATCTACACCACCCACGATGGCTCGGGCATGTTTTGTGCATGCTTATCTTATCGTTTACCTCTCCGTGCTCTTTTTGCGTGTGCTGGAAGAGGCCGGAAAAAGCGACGCCGCAGCCAGGCCTTGACTTGGCGAAGGGGCATGAAGAAGCTAGGTTCGGCTTTGCCTTCGGATGGTGCTTGCCGCCTTTATAGTTGGGACCCAAAAGATGAGGACTGCCTTTGGTTAGAGACAGTGGGTGAAATGGCTTCAAACCCAATCAAGTGGCACAAACGCTGTATGGCGCCCTTGTTGCCTTCCCGTTCCCCATACACAAGTGAAAAACGGACACAATATTTGCAAAACTCGTACGGTAAAAACAACGAAAATTGTTTTGCTCTTACATGTAATCCTAATTTCGACCAGTTATTCCCCCCGACATTGTAATCCTTTTCTGTTTTTGTTCTGCTGGCACCATGCTCTTTCCGAAGCCGTTGCAATATACTAAGATTCTGAAGCTTAGTGCTGAGTCCAAAACTAGCTGGAGACTTGATAGGCCAAACATAGCAAAGCTGATATTGCTCCCGACTTGCCATAACCTGGCGCCCTTGTTGTAAAGACCAGTGGTAGAACTTTCCTCCGGAATTCAGATATACCCTGATCTCGCAAAAATACTCGACCTTATATATTATTTGTGTTTCATACCATTCGCCTTTTTGTAAACTGGCCTTTGCTTATTCGCATTCAAATCACGACTTTGTTGTATCCTGGTTGAAATTGTGTAAATCACGCGCTCGTCTGTCTCACTGTGAAAGTTGCCCTCGTTTTAGGCCTTTGTGACCATATATTTGAGGTTTCTTGTATATTTTTTGAGGGTTATTGTATCGTCGAAATTGGGAACCAACCGTGTTCTAATTTTGGAATTCGTAAGAACTTCGCCTTGTATTGTTCAGAGCGTCTTACTTGTAACGAGAGAACACGTGGTATGTTTAGAAGAGGAAGAAACAAAAATATTTTAATATTACGCAAATTGTGTAGTTCCAAAAACGTATCCATTTTGCGATACAAATGGACATCCTGGCAGATACATAAGACAATGTTGTCAGACCAATTCTATTTATTTCCGGACGTAATAAACCTTTCGGCATTTACCGTATACTGCTAATTTTTTCAGTTCCTCCGGAGCATAAATTTTGAAACCAGGCCCAACATTTAAGCAGATGTGAACGGAAACAGCGGCAGACTAATTCCGTCATTATCTCATTCGAATTGAGCAAGGTGATGTGTTGGTGACCTTGCTCACTGGCGCCCGTTCAAATCCCATTATGGTAGTTTCATTCATCGGCTCGACCAGCTGTCTTTGAGCTTAAATCCACCGGGCTGTACCGCACCGACTGATTTGAATGCCCGCATTTACATTCAATCGCGTTCACATAATCGTACAATCCTCCTGTAACTCTGATTCACCCTTCGTCTGTACTGTTTGATCTTGCATTGCAGCATGCTTCATGTTTATCCGAAATAAACTACTCTAGTTATTATTATGAATGTGGCTTCGTCGCAGCAAGCTCAACCTAGTATTTCTGTATAAACTAACGGCCAAGCTATCCTATTCCTCCTACGAATTGTGCTTCTCCTCGGATACTGGATATTTACTCCGTACTAGGCGGAATGCTGTTACCACGCCCGCTGCGCGGGCTGTTCGGAGCTCTAAGTTCTTCTCTTCACGCACTCCAGAATCTGGAATAAACCTCCTCTGCATATCAGATCTTCTCAGTCAAGGTATGCGTTCGTGTGTGCTATTGGTAAATTCTTCTCTGTCCCAACAGTTTTGCGCCCATTCAACGTTCACGTAGGCAAATGTCAAGCTTACGAAGAGCGCCTCGACTTTTATACTCGCTACTCTGTCTTCTAGCAACAACTTACCTTCCGTAAACGTTTCACCGCTTTGAACTCTGAATGCTCTGTTTGACCACTTCTCCTCAAAATTCGCCATCGACCTATTTAAAGCATGTTGACGTCCACCAATTGTTTTCTCATACTAACTTACGGAATCCTAACAATTTCACTTTGAAATAGGTCTTCTTAGCTGATTTCGCGTTACTAGAGGGGCCACCTCACAGTGTGTTAATACGCCTCGCCTAATCCACGAGTTAGTACCTTCAGTCAGTTAAATTAAGTCTGCGGCTCTAAGACCAGCCTCAACAATGCCGTAGAAACTGCTTCAGTAACAGCGCCGTGGTCCGCTCTCTTTTTCTATATATAAATACACTACCGTCCCACAAGCATTAGCACAAGCATGTCCCACGTTCCATGGCCTCAATTTGCCCCAGGGACCCGCTTCATCGGTGAGCCCGTGCTTCACTTCTGTTCTTCTTTCCATTAATTGTTGATCCTCAGCTACGCGTCGCTGGAGCGTTCCGGTGGCTGGATTTACAGTACTTAATACCCTTGGTAACCGCTGAGACAAGAAATCACGCAGCCATTCAGCAAACCGTTCCGAATCAAAGGACAATACCTTGCAGGCGAACCAAACCCTTTTGTCCGTAGGTGTTGGCCATATTTCTCGCTCCGGTTCTAGTATATCAGGTTTGTTCTAGGGTTTTCTCGGTTTCTTATAGAGCTAGAGAAAATCTATTGTTAGCTGAGTTGAAGAAGAAGCAGTTTGCAGAACAGTTAAAGTTAGATAACCAGCGTGAGGTGCTAGAGGTGGTGGATGAGACGGAAGTGGCGAAACTGTGTTTGGCACTTGCTGAAGAAGAAAACCTAGTCAACAGAGATGAAGTCAAGGGTAAAGTAATGGTCAGTGAACATCTTCCTTGCCGCCTAGACGATTGTCACGTGCAGAACGATGCACCACAAACAAAAGCTTGGTTCCAGCGGCGGAAACCTGCAGCGGATAATCATTTAGATTCACCC
Source organism: Fasciola hepatica (assembly GCA_948099385.1). NCBI lineage: Eukaryota > Metazoa > Platyhelminthes > Trematoda > Plagiorchiida > Fasciolidae > Fasciola > Fasciola hepatica. Next base: position 22,525,020 of record CANUEZ040000019.1, read on the forward strand.
CGAGTGGAACTGGCGTCATTTGTGGGCTTCTGGTCAAGGTACTGGAGGTTTGCGAGACAGTTTGAATATTACGTCAAAGGTCGAGCTCGAGACGGTGGCCAGTGCTTACTTTATTTGATGCATTGCTGCAAGGGACAAGCGAAGGGGGAGATAGCCGGATGTTATGTTGCCCCCAACACCGGCATACAATAGGGCTAGGGGAATCTTAAAAGATCTGTATGGACAAGATCAAGTAGTGGCTCGTTCACTGATTGGCGACTTACTGCAAGGTTTGGAGCCTCTGGTGGAAGATTCGGATGCCCTGACCAAGTTGTCGTTGTAAGTGTTCAACTGTGAAGTTGCTCTCACATAAATGAATTGCTTGTCAGACCGCAACTTACTGCAGACCGTGGAACGGATTACTTGAGTGCTATCGAAGCTTCTCCAGGATTTGTGGGCTGGGACCGTTGATGATATCTTGGGAAGAGGAGATGAACCCAGGTTCCAAGATCTGCAGCACTTAGTGTCCTGTGAGGCACTGATTGCTCGAAGTGGGTTTGGTAAATTGGCTGCCCATAGCAAAGCTCAGGGATATTGGCCGTCCTCCATTTAGAAGAATTATGCAAAAAACCCGCATCCAGAAGCTAAACGGTTCACGCCAAAACAGGGTAGTACTTTGTTGGTCGTAGCTAATAAGTGCTCGGTATATAATGGAATACAAGCACTTAAGGAGTGTCAGCCATTCTTGGCTCGTGATATACCCGGTCGTTCGGCATTGGTCAAAGACATCAAGGCTTGCTTTTCGTATTTCAAGTGTGGACATCCGTCTAGCAACTGTCCTGTTTCCAAACCTTGTTCAGCATCATGTTGGTAGGAAAGGCACTACCCTCTACTGCATGTTGCACGGAAGCCATTTACCGATTGAGTCACACAGGATACGACACAAGGGCTACAGCTGGATAAGATGGGTACGGAAAATTCACAAAGGCCTGGGCAGTGGACTAATAATTGTGCAGCTACTCTTAGGCCGGAATGTCGTGTCGGTTTAGGTGTGCCACCAGTACGAGTAGACGGGCCGAGGAGCTCTGTGGAGGCCTACGCTCTGCTGGACAGCGAGTCCGATGTGACTTTATTACAAAAAGACTTTGTGGAGCCGGTGGGCCTGAAGGCTTCTTCGACCTCACTTTCGATTTCGACCGTAAATTGGACTACCACTTGGAATTCGGGAACAACGGAGCTGCAACTAAACTCATTGTTAGAGAATGATTTCGTGAATAAAGAGAGAGAGCCTTCTGTGTTGATAGGCTACCAATCCAAGCAGTCCATCGCTGCACAGATGCGAAAGTTCTATCCTGGCCTCACCTGCATTGCGTCCGAAGGCAGAATATGAAAGATTTGAGAGTGCGAATCCTGATAGTTGCCGACGTCCCAGAGGCACGCTGGGCATTGGAGCAAAGATGAGGTAAAGAAAACAACCCTATGCCGTGCGGACGATTTTAGGACGGACTGTTATTGGTCCGATAAACCAGGGATCATGCTTTGTGGGGACAGTAAACCACATAATGAATGGAATGGATCCCTTAGCAGAACAGATCGATCGACTATACAACGCCGACTTCTGCTGTGGGTATGCATCGAAAACTCTCTTTCATTAGGAGACAAACAGGCTGTTGACATGGTTTCCAATGCCATAACCTGGTTGAATGGATACTGTTCAGTTGCACTTCCGTGGAAGAATCCTGTAGTGAGGCTTCCAAATAATTATATTGTGGCCAAAGAGAGATTAAAAGGCTTGAGGAAAAGGTTTGCGCGTGACCCTGAATTATTTGATAAATACCCCACAATAATAGAGAGTTATGTGCGCAAGGGCCACGCCCGGTTATTACCCGATGTACATTTAGAAATGGGTTTTGAGAAAAAGTGGTACTTACCATATTACGCAGTTACAAACCCTAAAAGGCAAGTTGAGGGTGGTGTTTGACTGTGCGGCTGCATTTCAGGGACGTTCCTTGAATGATTACTTGCTACAGGGACCAGACACGACAGCAAACTTAGTTGGGGAGTTGCTTCGTTTCCAAAAGGAATCTGTCTCATTGGCTGCGGATATTGAAGAAATGTTTATGCAGGTTTGAGTGCCGACGGAAGAAAAAGGAGCACTGAGATTTCTTTGGTAGGAAAGTGGTCAACTAGGTGGTAATCCTGGTGAATACCAAATGAACGCCCACCCATTTGGTGCCACTTCCCCCCTTTTTGTGCAAATTTCGCGTTACTTCGCACGGAAGAGGATTGGGGAGCACAGTATGAAGATTACTTCTCCAGGGCAGTGTATGATAACTTCTATGTAGACGACTGTCTTGTGTTCTTGCCCACACGGGAGAATGCAAAAGTTTTTGCTGTCCAGATGAGAGAATTACTATCACGAGGCGGATTCTGGCCTCATAATTGGGGGTGTAATCTTAAGGAGGTACTGGGTGTTTTACCGAAATCTGAGCTAGCCCATCCCACTTTGGGAATAGATGATTGCGTGCCATTGCCGGAGAGGACGTTGGGATTGGAATGGAACCTAATGGAAGACGCGTTCCAGTCTTTATTCACGATACGCGAAAAACATCAAACAAGGCGTGGCTTGTTGCCCATAGTATCATCAGTATTCGACCCACTAGGGGTGGTTTCGCCTTTCATTCTGCCAGGCAAAGTGTTATTGCAATCACTGAGTCATTTAAAGCTTGGCCGAGCCAACCCAATTGGAGAAAAACCTCTACGATGCCGAACTGAGTGGTTAAGGAGTACGGAACAACTTAGCGCATTCAAAATTCAGCGTTCTGTTATTAGAAGTGACTCACTGAGCAAAGGTGCACAGCTTCATGCACTTTGCGACGCTTCTGAAGTTGGTTATGGGGTGGTGGCGTATTCCAGAATGGTTTAGACGGACATAGCCTCTTAGTGTGCCCTACTGTTCTCCAAATCAAGGGTAGCTCCTCTGAAGACTGTAACGATCCCTCGATTGGAGTTAGCCACAGCACTACTGGCTGTTAGAGTCTCTCGGATTCTCATAGAAGAAACTGAAATCAAACTTGGTAAGACTTACTACTGGACGGACTCTGCTATAGTTTTGCACTACATAAACAACACCAAAACGAGTTTTAGTACGTACTTTGCGAACCGTTTGGCCGAAATCCATCAGTGGCCGGAACTCTGGCAGTGGCGTCATGTCAGATCGGAGGCTATCCCTGCAGACTTGGCCTCAAGAGGCACAAGATCACCGAGTGATATCAGCTGTTGGTTCGAAGGTCCTAACTTCTTGATAAACGATGAAACCTTATGGTCGACAAGTCCCACGGTTGCTGCAGCACCGCCGGGTGTGGAGTTAAGGCAGCCTTCGAGTACGGTTCTCACAATGTTGCAGGATACATGGACGGACGCACTTCTGGCTAGGTACTCCAGCTGGTTTCACCTGCTGAAGTCGGTAGCGTGGCTAACCCGTTTTAAAATGTACGTTGCGGTCAGACCTAGGACTGAAAACTGGACCGATGAATTTGCACGACATTGCTAAAGCGGAGGGAAATGTTATTCTGACCGAACAAATTAAGGTCTGTGATGAAGAGTTAAAGTGGTCACAAGCCAGGAATAACATCATATGCGCCAACAAATCTCCGATGAACAGGAATCTATAAAAACTCTATCCAGTTTTATTGAACGGAATTATTTGCGTCGGAAGACGAATGAACCACTCCAGTCAGCTTCAGGGTGTGAAACATCTGGTGATACTACCCAAGACTCACCCGATTACAGACGCGATAATCCGATGGTATCACGCAATGGAGGGACATGCAGAAATACCTAAGTTACTCGCGGAACTTTACAAAACATTTTGGATCCTACAGGAGAGCTTTCGTCAAGCATGTACTTGGAGGATGTTGGCAAATTTTGGAGGCATTTGGCAGTCGTAGGCAAACAGATGACGACTCCCCTACCAGCCATTAGAGTCCAACGAGGTTGGTTTCCGTTGGAGTACGTCGGAGTAGATTATTTTGGCCCATTTGCAGTTAAACATGGGCGCAGCATGGAGAAACCTTATGGATGCATCTTCACCTGCCTCCAGATGCGTGCGGTACATATTGAAGTTTCTTATTCTCCAAGGACGGTTTCATTCATTGTGGCACTTCTTCGTTTCACTTCGAGGAGAGGGGCACCGTCCGAGATTGTCAGTTATAATGGTACAAACCTTGCTGGGGCTCAAAGGGAATTGAAAAACCTAATGGAAAACTAGTCTAGTGATAAGATTGCTGATAGATTGTTGCAACGGGGCTTGCAGAGGCACTTCACTTCCCCTCATGCTAGTCACCGTGGTGACATATGGGAGATCATAGTGTGCTCGGTTAGAAGAATACTCTCTTCAGTTTGTGACGATCGGCCAACGACTGACGAAATACTGTTGACATTTCTTATGGAAAGCGAGCGGATAAGAAACGGACAACAGCTAGTGCCTTTGACCTCGGACTGTCGTGATCTGCCAGTACTCACGCCCAATGACCTACTTATCCTGAGGGCGAACCCACGAGATATTCCAACGGATTCGTTGCGCGATAGACTGGTTCGTCAGTGGAGGCAAGCGAACTACCTAACATCTGTGTTTTGAAAGAGATGGGCCAGGGAATATCTTCCACTGTTACAACGGCGGCAGAAATGGATAAATCGAGAAGCCAACTTTAGATCGTGTGATGTAGCGCTACTAGTTTCGGAGGCTTTGCCGCGTGGCCGGTGGCCGGCTGAAGTTGTCGATGGCGTCTCAGCTCCAGACGAGAGCTTGGTACAAACGGCTACAGTGCGAAATAATGGAAGATTAGTGCTCTGTGATATTAGAAAGATTTGTCTTATTGGAGGTAAACCAGGCACTGGTGTGGCAAGTTCAAAAGCCAACTCTTCTCAAGTGGGAAGCGGGTCTTCGGATCTGCCGAACCAGGAGGAACCACTGAGAGTTGGTCCACTGGTCCAACTGGAAGCTGCTATTGACGGCTATCAGTGTGAGATATTGGAGGAGCTGTTGGGCGAGCCGATGCATGAGTCCGACCACACCTAGCGGTGCACAAGAAAAATCCGGGTCGGATACTTGGGGCCGGTGTAAAGGAGTTCAGGATACCCCGTTTCACGCATTAGCATCCATGTTACAATAGACACTTTCCATTCGTATGAACTATCTTTGCCGGAATTCTGATAGTTTGTTTTACTGCTCTAAATCTTTGTCTCAAACCGGACCCCCACCGTTGCCTCGAGCGTGAGTCGCTCAGCTTGAACTTCGTTGTGACTGTATTCGGTAAATCCATCTTCTGTATCTAACCTTTTGCTGTAATTCAGCTGCAGTTGTTGGTTTGTTGTTCAGTCTGGAGCGTAAGAGCCCAGAGGTAACACTATTGAGGTTTGATTACTGGAAAATTAATTAATTTGTTGCATATAGTACCGTAGCTATTTGGAATCGACTTTGTCTTAAATTGTGTCGAAATTGGTTGCTACGCGTCGCTGGAGCGTTCCGGTGGCTGGACTTTACAGACGATGTTCTACAGAACGCTTTGTCTGATCGAGAAAACAGTAGGTTTGGACTCCTCTTGTGACAGCGAACTGGCAGTTCAACACGCCTTGGACCGCTTGGCAACTGAGGAGGCCCGATATGGTACGTGCCCCGCGCCCTCAAAACGGAATGCACTTTTTCAGAACTGACAGGAAGCTGTGCAGTGGACTCTCCCTCGGTAGCCATCGTTGGGGTGAGTCTATAGATTTGGGTACTTTGGGAGCCTGATCGCAGCTAGTGGTGATGTAAAGGTCACCCCACGAATGGCGATAGTCAGAGCAGCTTTTGAAAACCTATGCCATCTGTGGTGTCGCCATAGCATCTAGCCTGCTCTCAAGAGAAGAGTGCACACCTCAGCAATCGACAATGTTCATCCTTACGTTTGCTTGATCTGATAACTCCGCTTTGAGGATCCTCGGCTGCTTTCTGTGTTTGGCCACCAATGTCTCCAAAGCATTGCTCGTGCCTGGTGGGAATATCGGATGAGCAAAGATGAAATTTGTCGTCCTGTGTTCAATACTGATAGTCACCCTCTGGCCGAGATAATCGATCTACACCACCCACGATGGCTCGGGCATGTTTTGTGCATGCTTATCTTATCGTTTACCTCTCCGTGCTCTTTTTGCGTGTGCTGGAAGAGGCCGGAAAAAGCGACGCCGCAGCCAGGCCTTGACTTGGCGAAGGGGCATGAAGAAGCTAGGTTCGGCTTTGCCTTCGGATGGTGCTTGCCGCCTTTATAGTTGGGACCCAAAAGATGAGGACTGCCTTTGGTTAGAGACAGTGGGTGAAATGGCTTCAAACCCAATCAAGTGGCACAAACGCTGTATGGCGCCCTTGTTGCCTTCCCGTTCCCCATACACAAGTGAAAAACGGACACAATATTTGCAAAACTCGTACGGTAAAAACAACGAAAATTGTTTTGCTCTTACATGTAATCCTAATTTCGACCAGTTATTCCCCCCGACATTGTAATCCTTTTCTGTTTTTGTTCTGCTGGCACCATGCTCTTTCCGAAGCCGTTGCAATATACTAAGATTCTGAAGCTTAGTGCTGAGTCCAAAACTAGCTGGAGACTTGATAGGCCAAACATAGCAAAGCTGATATTGCTCCCGACTTGCCATAACCTGGCGCCCTTGTTGTAAAGACCAGTGGTAGAACTTTCCTCCGGAATTCAGATATACCCTGATCTCGCAAAAATACTCGACCTTATATATTATTTGTGTTTCATACCATTCGCCTTTTTGTAAACTGGCCTTTGCTTATTCGCATTCAAATCACGACTTTGTTGTATCCTGGTTGAAATTGTGTAAATCACGCGCTCGTCTGTCTCACTGTGAAAGTTGCCCTCGTTTTAGGCCTTTGTGACCATATATTTGAGGTTTCTTGTATATTTTTTGAGGGTTATTGTATCGTCGAAATTGGGAACCAACCGTGTTCTAATTTTGGAATTCGTAAGAACTTCGCCTTGTATTGTTCAGAGCGTCTTACTTGTAACGAGAGAACACGTGGTATGTTTAGAAGAGGAAGAAACAAAAATATTTTAATATTACGCAAATTGTGTAGTTCCAAAAACGTATCCATTTTGCGATACAAATGGACATCCTGGCAGATACATAAGACAATGTTGTCAGACCAATTCTATTTATTTCCGGACGTAATAAACCTTTCGGCATTTACCGTATACTGCTAATTTTTTCAGTTCCTCCGGAGCATAAATTTTGAAACCAGGCCCAACATTTAAGCAGATGTGAACGGAAACAGCGGCAGACTAATTCCGTCATTATCTCATTCGAATTGAGCAAGGTGATGTGTTGGTGACCTTGCTCACTGGCGCCCGTTCAAATCCCATTATGGTAGTTTCATTCATCGGCTCGACCAGCTGTCTTTGAGCTTAAATCCACCGGGCTGTACCGCACCGACTGATTTGAATGCCCGCATTTACATTCAATCGCGTTCACATAATCGTACAATCCTCCTGTAACTCTGATTCACCCTTCGTCTGTACTGTTTGATCTTGCATTGCAGCATGCTTCATGTTTATCCGAAATAAACTACTCTAGTTATTATTATGAATGTGGCTTCGTCGCAGCAAGCTCAACCTAGTATTTCTGTATAAACTAACGGCCAAGCTATCCTATTCCTCCTACGAATTGTGCTTCTCCTCGGATACTGGATATTTACTCCGTACTAGGCGGAATGCTGTTACCACGCCCGCTGCGCGGGCTGTTCGGAGCTCTAAGTTCTTCTCTTCACGCACTCCAGAATCTGGAATAAACCTCCTCTGCATATCAGATCTTCTCAGTCAAGGTATGCGTTCGTGTGTGCTATTGGTAAATTCTTCTCTGTCCCAACAGTTTTGCGCCCATTCAACGTTCACGTAGGCAAATGTCAAGCTTACGAAGAGCGCCTCGACTTTTATACTCGCTACTCTGTCTTCTAGCAACAACTTACCTTCCGTAAACGTTTCACCGCTTTGAACTCTGAATGCTCTGTTTGACCACTTCTCCTCAAAATTCGCCATCGACCTATTTAAAGCATGTTGACGTCCACCAATTGTTTTCTCATACTAACTTACGGAATCCTAACAATTTCACTTTGAAATAGGTCTTCTTAGCTGATTTCGCGTTACTAGAGGGGCCACCTCACAGTGTGTTAATACGCCTCGCCTAATCCACGAGTTAGTACCTTCAGTCAGTTAAATTAAGTCTGCGGCTCTAAGACCAGCCTCAACAATGCCGTAGAAACTGCTTCAGTAACAGCGCCGTGGTCCGCTCTCTTTTTCTATATATAAATACACTACCGTCCCACAAGCATTAGCACAAGCATGTCCCACGTTCCATGGCCTCAATTTGCCCCAGGGACCCGCTTCATCAGTGAGCCCGTGCTTCACTTCTGTTCTTCTTTCCATTAATTGTTGATCCTCAGCTGGGCCATACCCAGACTGATTTCCTCTATCTCATTTCCCTTTCCAGGGATCCGCAACGTCGGTCAACCACCTCGGGCACTATACTGATCACCTCCCTGGCTGGTGCTTCTTGATGATAATGCTGGATGGCCGTCTACCACTCGCTGTTCCCGTTGGATCCGTTGACCAAGTTCCCGCAACCTGACTAATTGATCCTGGACCATATACCCCTATCGTGGCGTCTCAGACCTCTGTACAACCATCAACGAACACACACCCCGATCCCAACGGTGCGAAACGCGGTCAGATCCCCCGCTTTGGCCGGCGCACATCGGGCGTGTAGGCCATCTGCAACGATGTGCGCCGGCCAATTAGGCTGGTGGATCACACCTCCCGCGTTTACGTCACGAAGTGTTTTTCAGAATGAGTGTCCAGCGCACGGTCAGCCCCACCCACTAGCACCAATTGCGGATTGTACGCTCCAACTCTGCTCTCCCTGCCGCATTCACCACTCTTGGTTGCAGATCGCGTGCCCCTACTATTCTTCTCTCGCCATGATTCGTTCATCCATCGTTCTTCTCGGCACTCTTATCGCTTCCTTTCGTGTCGTCCTGCCTCTGTATGCACACGTGCCCATTCTGTTTCTGTTCCTATAGTTTTTCACCATGATGGAACTTCACTGAATGATGTCGCTCTCGCAACATCCACTTTACCCTGCCCATTTCGCCCCTGTCGGCTCTTTATCCGTATTCACTTGGTACCTCCATATGCTCATAAAGCTCATTGATCGCACACCCACTAGCTACCATTTTGCGATATCCTTTCTTTTCCATCATATGCCTCCCACCATTACGCACCAGACACACCCGGTACCATGACGAATCACCAGATAAGAACTCACCATTCCAACCTTAGTATTATTTTACAACCGAATTTATTATCTTTTCACCATCACCATATTTTCCATGTTTGAACCCGCAATTCCTCCGTGGATCTCTCTCTCAGGCAGTGTCCTGATAAGCAACTTCTGGTTCAGTCCATTTGTGCAATCACCAGCAAGCACGCAGCTCTCCAGTTCCATTGTCTCAACTCCGACGCACAACCATTTCTCGTGCCTTTTGTTCCATCACAGGATGTTCCGTCCCGATGCTTTTCTTCTTCTCGGTCTCCATCCTGTGTAATCTGCAGTGAAACGATCTGATTGATCATTCCTTACCAGGCTTTCTTCGGTCAGTACTCCCATCTGCCTCGTATATTGCCCACCACACGCACCTTCATTGTATCTTTTAGGCTGCTCTGCTCTTCCACGTTCCACCTAGTGTAAAGTCGTCGTCACGCCAGCAACCTCGCTTACAGTTTCAAACCATGTGATCTGCCATCAACTGATCCTTCCGATTCTCCACTTCCTCATTTCTCTCCTATGTTATTCGCTGTTACAACTGCTGCATCTTTGCACCGCAGTTCTTCTAACCTCCAAGTTACACTTCTCCACTGACCTTTCACACTTCTCCAACCACCCTGTACTCTCATCCGCTCTGCGTTCTCCAGCCATTTTCATTGCCATCTTCGTGCTGCATAATGTACGTCCATTTATTAACGCTTCACCTATTTTCGACTGTCATCACATGTCACTTCTGCACTAATCAGATTGTTAGATTCACTCTCACCCGTTTTCGTCGATCCTTTCTTTTGTATTCCCCTGCTCATCAACTTCTGCTCACAGCCATCACTTCTGTGCATCCAAAGTCGTTTTTTCTCTCTCTCTCTTTTTGTTGATCCTTCACCTGTTCACCCGTCACAAGCAAATTCGTCAAAGTTTATCCAAGTTAATTTCGTACCATTTGATCCAACCCTACCTGCCCCTTCCAAGCACTGCTACTCCCCTGTTCCGTCCCTTCACCGCTATTTGCTCCTGCTCTGATATGTATATATATATATATATATGTATACATTTATATATATGTATATATATCTGTATCCACATATTTCCTCTGTCTCCTCCAGTTCTTCGCCGGCAAGTTCTCTAGCCGCCATGCCGCCGCCCCTCGTGATATGCGTCCATTTTGTCTATAACTGTGCCTCACATTGACCGTACCTCGATCCCTCCGCGGCATTGCTGTCACCTGAGCCACTCTTTACGTTTTCATTGGTCGCTCCCATTTTAAAATTGTCCCCGTTCATTTTTTGCACTACGGCATAGGTCATGGCCACCTGATCTCTAGTCATAAAACTCAATTTGTTTTCTTCCTTTCTTCCCTTCATTTTTCCTTTTTCTCTTCATCGTTCCTCGTAACGATAACTTCTCACGGCGATTTTTAGTCCTCATATAATTCTCCGAGGCTCCGATCTCCTCCACTTGGCTCAGCCAGTTGCTGCATCTGATCTTTGCCTTCTTATTTGCCGGGCTCTTACCTAAATCCATCTCCGGTTTCACTTAAACTCCCTCTATCACTCCTTGGTGTACCTGCATTTGTCTCCCTCTCATCTCCCCTTGGTTTCTTCCTACCCCCTTTGTCTTGCGCATTTCTAAATGTTTCATGCATTTTGTCCGTCAGTTTTGTCGCTTGTAAAATTTTGATCATGCTTGAGGCATGCTTCGGGAGTCCCCGAAATGAACTATCATTATTATTATTATCAGTGGGTGGGGCTGAAAGTGCGCCGGACAATCATTCTGAAAAACACTTCGTGAAGTAAACGCAGGAGGTGTGATCCACCAGCCTAATTGGCCGGCGTACGTCGTTGCAGATGGCCTGCACACCCGTGTTATTCTAGCTGAGCTTTTAGCGGGTTTTTAGATTATGGGGTAAGCTAATCTTTCTCAAATTCAAGAGGAATGCTGCAGGATTTGACAAGGACGTGAGGCGAACTGAATGCATGAACATCAGGATCAAGCGGTTAAAAGCCAAGCCGTGGACATGGGAAAAATGACGGAGTTGGTGAAACTGAAAAAGTGAAAGGAGAAAGATTCAGTGGCAGTCTGCAAATTACTTCGTCCTTTGTATGTAGTTTTGAGTTTGAACCGTCAGCATATTCATTACTGCTTCCTCCCACTACTGGGTGAAACTATCTGATGTTTCGAACTGGCCGTCAGTTTCCCTCATCCCATAAATGCAACAAAACTACAGGATGTGTCCAATAAGCAAAGCCCTATGCGACGGTGGCAAAGTACTCTTCCAACTTTGGCGCTACCTTCAGACCCAACAACAATACAGTCATTCTGAGTCCATGTATGGATACTGGTTTCAGCTCAGTAAAAGTTGCCTTGGCAAAAGGCAATTTGTTGGGACACCGGCCAAGCAGTTCCATCCAGGATCCGTAAGCTGCCACTCGGCAGGCCACCCGACTGAAGTGGCGTCGTGGTGGGCGCCTAGCCTATATCAAGAAAACCTACACCTCGACCTTTTCCACTCACTGCCCTCGGCTCTATTCCTGAATATTCTCTGGTTCACTATCGGCCCCCAAAGCATTGTTCTTTGCATTGGCTTCGTGTATCGCTCGCCAAATCCCCCAAGATGTCAAATTCCAAATGGCGATGTGGCCGAAGGAGGTAGGCCCTTCGCTGGGTACGCACGAGCTCATAAAATGATGTGACTCAGTCGGCAAACCTACCCTCCAACGGTAACGACGGTCGCCGGGAGTCATGCTAACGATTCCTGAGGTTGACCCTACGGCTAACATCTTTAGTTGGTGGAAGAGCAGTAGACATTCGGAGCGCATTTGCAGTGGACGGCCTACCAGTGCAATCAGTGGGACTCAATTAGACCAGCTGCCAGGTGGTAGCTTTGCGTCAAAGACAACTTTCAAGGAAGCACCTAGCATCAATTTGGCATACTGACCGGAGGCAACTTACCCGGGGCTCTTCGGGTGCGTCAAAGAAGAATGGACAATCAAGAAGAGCTGCTAGCAACACAGAAGACATTTCGCTAAACACGTCTCGGATCATCAACAAAAGAAATTTAACAATCCTTCCCAGTAAGTTACACAGCGATAACCAAGAGAAGTATCCATATGGAAATCAACCAGTTTTTTGCATTGAAAGAATCAGCTAGTCCCAGGAAAGAGAATTTTGCTCAAAAGAAGATCAACCAGTGCTCTAAGTTATGGATTCAAAGACTGCATCACGACAGGCAAAACAGAGCGGTTCTACTTTAGATGCCACAGCCGAAACACCCATCAAATAACCGGAAAAAGCAGCGAAAGCGCTTGCCTTACCTCAAAAAGAGACTTCTTGAAAACCCAATTGAGAATCCAATATCTGAGGTCCACACAAAACAATATATAATAAACAAAGTGATAATAGTTAATTTCAGAGAAGCCCAAAGCATGCCTTACGCAAGCACATCGAGAAGTAATGGAGGGCGTTTAAGTGAACCCAGGGACGGATTTAAATACGGGCCCGGCAAATAAGAAGGCAAAGATCAGATGCAGCAACTGGCTGAGCCAAGTGGAGGAGATCGGAGCCTCGGAGAATTATATGAGGACTAAAAATCGCCGTGAGAAGTTATCGTTACGAGGAACGATGAAGAGAAAAAGGAAAAATGAAGGGAAGAAAGGAAGAAAACAAATTGAGTTTTATGACTAGAGATCAGGTGGCCATGACCTATGCCGTAGTGCAAAAAATGAACGGGGACAATTTTAAAATGGGAGCGACCAATGAAAACGTAAAGAGTGGCTCAGGTGACAGCAATGCCGCGGAGGGATCGAGGTACGGTCAATGTGAGGCACAGTTATAGACAAAATGGACGCATATCACGAGGGGCGGCGGCATGGCGGCTAGAGAACTTGCCGGCGAAGAACTGGAGGAGACAGAGGAAATATGTGGATACAGATATATATACATATATATAAATGTATACATATATATATATATATACATATCAGAGCAGGAGCAAATAGCGGTGAAGGGACGGAACAGGGGAGTAGCAGTGCTTGGAAGGGGCAGGTAGGGTTGGATCAAATGGTACGAAATTAACTTGGATAAACTTTGACGAATTTGCTTGTGACGGGTGAACAGGTGAAGGATCAACAAAAAGAGAGAGAGAGAAAAAACGACTTTGGATGCACAGAAGTGATGGCTGTGAGCAGAAGTTGATGAGCAGGGGAATACAAAAGAAAGGATCGACGAAAACGGGTGAGAGTGAATCTAACAATCTGATTAGTGCAGAAGTGACATGTGATGACAGTCGAAAATAGGTGAAGCGTTAATAAATGGACGTACATTATGCAGCACGAAGATGGCAATGAAAATGGCTGGAGAACGCAGAGCGGATGAGAGTACAGGGTGGTTGGAGAAGTGTGAAAGGTCAGTGGAGAAGTGTAACTTGGAGGTTAGAAGAACTGCGGTGCAAAGATGCAGCAGTTGTAACAGCGAATAACATAGGAGAGAAATGAGGAAGTGGAGAATCGGAAGGATCAGTTGATGGCAGATCACATGGTTTGAAACTGTAAGCGAGGTTGCTGGCGTGACGACGACTTTACACTAGGTGGAACGTGGAAGAGCAGAGCAGCCTAAAAGATACAATGAAGGTGCGTGTGGTGGGCAATATACGAGGCAGATGGGAGTACTGACCGAAGAAAGCCTGGTAAGGAATGATCAATCAGATCGTTTCACTGCAGATTACACAGGATGGAGACCGAGAAGAAGAAAAGCATCGGGACGGAACATCCTGTGATGGAACAAAAGGCACGAGAAATGGTTGTGCGTCGGAGTTGAGACAATGGAACTGGAGAGCTGCGTGCTTGCTGGCGATTGCACAAATGGACTGAACCAGAAGTTGCTTATCAGGACACTGCCTGAGAGAGAGATCCACGGAGGAATTGCGGGTTCAAACATGGAAAATATGGTGATGGTGAAAAGATAATAAATTCGGTTGTAAAATAATACTAAGGTTGGAATGGTGAGTTCTTATCTGGTGATTCGTCATGGTACCGGGTGTGTCTGGTGCGTAATGGTGGGAGGCATATGATGGAAAAGAAAGGATATCGCAAAATGGTAGCTAGTGGGTGTGCGATCAATGAGCTTTATGAGCATATGGAGGTACCAAGTGAATACGGATAAAGAGCCGACAGGGGCGAAATGGGCAGGGTAAAGTGGATGTTGCGAGAGCGACATCATTCAGTGAAGGTCCATCATGGTGAAAAACTATAGGAACAGAAACAGAATGGGCACGTGTGCATACAGAGGCAGGACGACACGAAAGGAAGCGATAAGAGTGCCGAGAAGAACGATGGATGAACGAATCATGGCGAGAGAAGAATAGTAGGGGCACGCGATCTGCAACCAAGAGTGGTGAATGCGGCAGGGAGAGCAGAGTTGGAGCGTACAATCCGCAATTGGTGCTAGTGGGTGGGGCTGACCGTGCGCTGGACACTCATTCTGAAAAACACTTCGTGACGTAAACGCGGGAGGTGTGATCCACCAGCCTAATTGGCCGGCGCACATCGTTGCAGATGGCCTACACGCCCGATGTGCGCCGGCCAAAGCGGGGGATCTGACCGCGTTTCGCACCGTTGGGATCGGGGTGTGTGTTCGTTGATGGTTGTACAGAGGTCTGAGACGCCACGATAGGGGTATATGGTCCAGGATCAATTAGTCAGGTTGCGGGAACTTGGTCAACGGATCCAACGGGAACAGCGAGTGGTAGACGGCCATCCAGCATTATCATCAAGAAGCACCAGCCAGGGAGGTGATCAGTATAGTGCCCGAGGTGGTTGACCGACGTTGCGGATCCCTGGAAAGGGAAATGAGATAGAGGAAATCAGTCTGGGTATGGCCCAGCTGAGGATCAACAATTAATGGAAAGAAGAACAGAAGTGAAGCACGGGCTCACCGATGAAGCGGGTCCCTGGGGCAAATTGAGGCCATGGAACGTGGGACATGCTTGTGCTAATGCTTGTGGGACGGTAGTGTATTTATATATAGAAAAAGAGAGCGGACCACGGCGCTGTTACTGAAGCAGTTTCTACGGCATTGTTGAGGCTGGTCTTAGAGCCGCAGACTTAATTTAACTGACTGAAGGTACTAACTCGTGGATTAGGCGAGGCGTATTAACACACTGTGAGGTGGCCCCTCTAGTAACGCGAAATCAGCTAAGAAGACCTATTTCAAAGTGAAATTGTTAGGATTCCGTAAGTTAGTATGAGAAAACAATTGGTGGACGTCAACATGCTTTAAATAGGTCGATGGCGAATTTTGAGGAGAAGTGGTCAAACAGAGCATTCAGAGTTCAAAGCGGTGAAACGTTTACGGAAGGTAAGTTGTTGCTAGAAGACAGAGTAGCGAGTATAAAAGTCGAGGCGCTCTTCGTAAGCTTGACATTTGCCTACGTGAACGTTGAATGGGCGCAAAACTGTTGGGACAGAGAAGAATTTACCAATAGCACACACGAACGCATACCTTGACTGAGAAGATCTGATATGCAGAGGAGGTTTATTCCAGATTCTGGAGTGCGTGAAGAGAAGAACTTAGAGCTCCGAACAGCCCGCGCAGCGGGCGTGGTAACAGCATTCCGCCTAGTACGGAGTAAATATCCAGTATCCGAGGAGAAGCACAATTCGTAGGAGGAATAGGATAGCTTGGCCGTTAGTTTATACAGAAATACTAGGTTGAGCTTGCTGCGACGAAGCCACATTCATAATAATAACTAGAGTAGTTTATTTCGGATAAACATGAAGCATGCTGCAATGCAAGATCAAACAGTACAGACGAAGGGTGAATCAGAGTTACAGGAGGATTGTACGATTATGTGAACGCGATTGAATGTAAATGCGGGCATTCAAATCAGTCGGTGCGGTACAGCCCGGTGGATTTAAGCTCAAAGACAGCTGGTCGAGCCGATGAATGAAACTACCATAATGGGATTTGAACGGGCGCCAGTGAGCAAGGTCACCAACACATCACCTTGCTCAATTCGAATGAGATAATGACGGAATTAGTCTGCCGCTGTTTCCGTTCACATCTGCTTAAATGTTGGGCCTGGTTTCAAAATTTATGCTCCGGAGGAACTGAAAAAATTAGCAGTATACGGTAAATGCCGAAAGGTTTATTACGTCCGGAAATAAATAGAATTGGTCTGACAACATTGTCTTATGTATCTGCCAGGATGTCCATTTGTATCGCAAAATGGATACGTTTTTGGAACTACACAATTTGCGTAATATTAAAATATTTTAAACGATCTTTCGTGGATGTGTTTCGACTTGAACTATGCAAGGAACGCTACAGAAATTCCTTCTCCTTCACCCTGTACAACTTGTATGTTTGAAGGTCCACGGTTCTATTGCCTACATGAAAACCTCCCTCAGACTTGAGCGGCTCTTCGCAGAAGTGAATAGGTCGGGTTTTATTAATTTACTAATTACTGGCCAACCGTTATGTACGGTTGATCAGACCTTGCTTCGCGGTTTCCTTAGAAAACGCGTGCTTTGGTCCTTTGTACTGCGCAGACCACCTGCACGTTACTCTAATGTGCGGCACTGCACAAATATGTTAACCAGAACAGTATTCTCTACTGCCCGTGAGAACGAGAAGGCGACTGGGAGAGAGTGGCTAACGTGTATTTGAGAGCGTGCGCAAGAGCAATGGTCAAATGGCAACCGAGCTTGGCAGCCGGCGTTCAGTTAAGCAATAAACGTGGTAAAATGTATGAACGAATACGGCCACCGCTACAGGGGCCTCCTCCTTGAAGTCCGACGGAGTTGGACTTCGATCGTGATGGCAGGCCGGAAATATTGGTCGTCTAGGAACTCCTCGTAGCTTGCCCGTTATACTGTTGGTGACGTCGAACGACTTCTGATGAATTTAACGGTGCCTGCACTCTCGAGGTCCGATGTGCGTAGGTCCAACTGTGTTTTGGCGCCCACGGGCCTCATACGCATGCGAGCCGGAAGATTCCCCGTCAGGTCCATCCAAAAGGGGCGTCCAGTTGTCGTCTCCGGTACCAGGCTGACCAATCGTCCCGTTGTCCAGTGAGTGGATGGCTTCTTGTACGTGCACCGGAGTCAGCAAGGCTACTGATGAAGCCAATGTGACTGTGTAGATCCGTCTGAGAGAGGGCGAGGTAAACTGAAACAAAATAGCGCCTGAGGACGCCGGCAGATGTTTGACCGTAATAACAACACACAAACGATGTTCGGTGTTGTTGGAGTCGCTAGGGGACCAGAAGAAAATGAAACCATAACTACCGATTGTAATTTCACGGGTCTGTTGTTTGGTAAATCCATGGCGAACTTCCCAGTTTATTGCTAACGGTCGGTTGTAAAAATCGTCACGAAATCGGCAAAGCGGACGGGATTTCGTAGTTGACTACCACGACGGCTACTTCGCATTGCGGGCACGGTTGGAGAATCTGATGGACTAGCTGCCGAGTCCTCACTAAGCGTAGTTGGGGGTGGTTTGAGTAATAACTCGCCCGGTGCGGGTGACTGAGCGGCTTGAGTAGATGTAAATTGGCCGAGTGGCTTGCACTTCATGACGGCAGGCTTGAGATGGTTGATACATACGGTGTCGTGTCGCCCGCTGATGTCTGTGACAAACGTTTTGCCCTACGTCTTGTCACCCGAAACGGGCCTGTGTATGGCGCTTGTAGTGGTGATCGAACGCCATCGACGCGGAGGAATATGTGGGTAGCGGTTTCTAACGCGGCTGGGACATAATTTGTAGACTGTTGTTCGCGCGGCGGACCGGCCTTGAGCACTCGCATGTGCTGCGTAAGGCGCTGAGCATAGTCACCGTAGTCGAAAGTCACGATTGGTGAGGGGGCTACCAACTCCCCAGGCAGACGAAGTGTACAGCCATATACAGTACGGCCGGTTTTGTGTGTAACTCGTCCTTAACGGTGCTACGCAGGCTTAAGAGTGTTAATGGTAGTGTTTCACTCCAAAGGGGTTACCGTTTGCTCGAAGGGCGGCTTTTAATTGCCGGTGGAAACGCTCTACCATACCGTTGGCCTGAGGGTGGTAAGCTGTCGTCTTAATGTGTTGGCAACCGAGCGTAGCGAGTAGGCTGCCGAAAGCGCCGTCAAAGTGTGGACCGCGATCGGTGGTCACTATTGCCGGGCAACCGAAATGACTAACCCAACCGGTTAGAAAAGCTTTCGCGGCCTCTTCCGACGTGGGACGACGGATAGGGATGGCCTGCGGCCAGCGAGTAAAACGATCCACGCATGTGAGTATGTTAACGTACCCAAGTGAAGGTGGGAGTGGTCCTACGAGGTCGACGTGCACATGATGAAAACGTGTTTCAGGTTCTAGGAACCTGGCTAACGCCGCCTTAGTGTGCCTATGGGTCTTAACACGTTGACACTGCAGGCAAGCACGAGCCCATCGACATTGACATTATGCCGAACAAAACGCTCAGTTATCAGTTTCACGGAGGCCGTCACACCCGGGTGAGCCGGATTGTGGGGTGTAAGAAAAGTTAAACAACGGTAGGCAGCAGGAACCACCGGCCTAGGGAGACCTTGCGACACATCGCACACCATGGTATTCTGGGAAGTTGGGACGTCAAGCACAAAGAACCGTTTGGTCGAAGTTGTTCGATGTCAGGGTCCATAGTTTGGGCCTGTGCCATTGCGTCCAAGGTGACGTTAGGCGTCGGTGAGAGACTTAGTTGATGTACGCGTGATAAGGTGTCGGCCACGGGATTAAGTATCCCAGAGACGTGTCGTATGGGCGAGGACCCGCTCTTAAGGGAACTTTGGCTGCAGCTTTTGCCGCATAACATTCCAGTTTTACTAAGTGCCATGCGCAAGTGCTCGCTGGAGGAAACTGCAGCGATAGCTGATGACATTATGTCACGATACAACCCTGCTGTAGCTGGAGTAACCAGGTCCTCCGTTACAACTGTGTCTGCCTTGCCAACATCTGACGACCTCGCGTCGGCCTCGTCTAGAATTGACGCGAGCCTGCAACGCCTAGCAGTTAAAAGAAGTAGGTCAAAGGAGCGGCACCGCGCACGCCCACCTAGGCTCCATAGTCCGTCATTGTGGCGACGTTTCGGCTCTTTAAAGAAGGGCATTGTAAATACCACAGTCGCTTTGGTGAGGGAGCCAAACGATGCGAACCAGGGTGTACGTTTCCCGGTACTCATCAGGGTAACTAAAGCCCCGGCCAGTGGTGGCGACCCATGAAGCCGGGTATCAGACCAACAGTCGTCTTTTGAACGTAAGGGACATCATTTCAAATAACCTATTCCTTGTAGATACCGGTGCAGAAGTGAGCGTCCTCCCCCGAGCGGAAGGCGACAATAGCACACCGCAGGCCCAAACACTACGAGCTGCCAATAGCACGGCCATTCCAACGTTTGGCCAGCGGTCGCTCACCTCAAACTTAGGTTTAATGCGTAATTTTCGTTGGGTATTCATCATCGCCGACGTCCCGTACCCAATTCTAGGCATTGACTTCCTGCAACACTCTGACTTGTTAGTTGATGCACGGCTCCGCAGAGCGGTGGATCGTCAGACCACTCTCGCCGCTCTGCGTTCTCCAGCCATTTTCATTGCCATCTTCGTGCTGCATAATGTACGTCCATTTATTAACGCTTCACCTATTTTCGACTGTCATCACATGTCACTTCTGCACTAATCAGATTGTTAGATTCACTCTCACCCGTTTTCGTCGATCCTTTCTTTTGTATTCCCCTGCTCATCAACTTCTGCTCACAGCCATCACTTCTGTGCATCCAAAGTCGTTTTTTCTCTCTCTCTCTTTTTGTTGATCCTTCACCTGTTCACCCGTCACAAGCAAATTCGTCAAAGTTTATCCAAGTTAATTTCGTACCATTTGATCCAACCCTACCTGCCCCTTCCAAGCACTGCTACTCCCCTGTTCCGTCCCTTCACCGCTATTTGCTCCTGCTCTGATATGTATATATATATATATATATGTATACATTTATATATATGTATATATATCTGTATCCACATATTTCCTCTGTCTCCTCCAGTTCTTCGCCGGCAAGTTCTCTAGCCGCCATGCCGCCGCCCCTCGTGATATGCGTCCATTTTGTCTATAACTGTGCCTCACATTGACCGTACCTCGATCCCTCCGCGGCATTGCTGTCACCTGAGCCACTCTTTACGTTTTCATTGGTCGCTCCCATTTTAAAATTGTCCCCGTTCATTTTTTGCACTACGGCATAGGTCATGGCCACCTGATCTCTAGTCATAAAACTCAATTTGTTTTCTTCCTTTCTTCCCTTCATTTTTCCTTTTTCTCTTCATCGTTCCTCGTAACGATAACTTCTCACGGCGATTTTTAGTCCTCATATAATTCTCCGAGGCTCCGATCTCCTCCACTTGGCTCAGCCAGTTGCTGCATCTGATCTTTGCCTTCTTATTTGCCGGGCTCTTACCTAAATCCATCTCCGGTTTCACTTAAACTCCCTCTATCACTCCTTGGTGTACCTGCATTTGTCTCCCTCTCATCTCCCCTTGGTTTCTTCCTACCCCCTTTGTCTTGCGCATTTCTAAATGTTTCATGCATTTTGTCCGTCAGTTTTGTCGCTTGTAAAATTTTGATCATGCTTGAGGCATGCTTCGGGAGTCCCCGAAATGAACTATCATTATTATTATTATCAGTGGGTGGGGCTGAAAGTGCGCCGGACAATCATTCTGAAAAACACTTCGTGAAGTAAACGCAGGAGGTGTGATCCACCAGCCTAATTGGCCGGCGTACGTCGTTGCAGATGGCCTGCACACCCGTGTTATTCTAGCTGAGCTTTTAGCGGGTTTTTAGATTATGGGGTAAGCTAATCTTTCTCAAATTCAAGAGGAATGCTGCAGGATTTGACAAGGACGTGAGGCGAACTGAATGCATGAACATCAGGATCAAGCGGTTAAAAGCCAAGCCGTGGACATGGGAAAAATGACGGAGTTGGTGAAACTGAAAAAGTGAAAGGTGAAAGATTCAGTGGCAGTCTGCAAATTACTTCGTCCTTTGTATGTAGTTTTGAGTTTGAACCGTCAGCATATTCATTACTGCTTCCTCCCACTACTGGGTGAAACTATCTGATGTTTCGAACTGGCCGTCAGTTTCCCTCATCCCATAAATGCAACAAAACTACAGGATGTGTCCAATAAGCAAAGCCCTATGCGACGGTGGCAAAGTACTCTTCCAACTTTGGCGCTACCTTCAGACCCAACAACAATACAGTCATTCTGAGTCCATGTATGGATACTGGTTTCAGCTCAGTAAAAGTTGCCTTGGCAAAAGGCAATTTGTTGGGACACCGGCCAAGCAGTTCCATCCAGGATCCGTAAGCTGCCACTCGGCAGGCCACCCGACTGAAGTGGCGTCGTGGTGGGCGCCTAGCCTATATCAAGAAAACCTACACCTCGACCTTTTCCACTCACTGCCCTCGGCTCTATTCCTGAATATTCTCTGGTTCACTATCGGCCCCCAAAGCATTGTTCTTTGCATTGGCTTCGTGTATCGCTCGCCAAATCCCCCAAGATGTCAAATTCCAAATGGCGATGTGGCCGAAGGAGGTAGGCCCTTCGCTGGGTACGCACGAGCTCATAAAATGATGTGACTCAGTCGGCAAACCTACCCTCCAACGGTAACGACGGTCGCCGGGAGTCATGCTAACGATTCCTGAGGTTGACCCTACGGCTAACATCTTTAGTTGGTGGAAGAGCAGTAGACATTCGGAGCGCATTTGCAGTGGACGGCCTACCAGTGCAATCAGTGGGACTCAATTAGACCAGCTGCCAGGTGGTAGCTTTGCGTCAAAGACAACTTTCAAGGAAGCACCTAGCATCAATTTGGCATACTGACCGGAGGCAACTTACCCGGGGCTCTTCGGGTGCGTCAAAGAAGAATGGACAATCAAGAAGAGCTGCTAGCAACACAGAAGACATTTCGCTAAATACGTCTCGGATCATCAACAAAAGAAATTTAACAATCCTTCCCAGTAAGTTACACAGCGATAACCAAGAGAAGTATCCATATGGAAATCAACCAGTTTTTTGCATTGAAAGAATCAGCTAGTCCCAGGAAAGAGAATTTTGCTCAAAAGAAGATCAACCAGTGCTCTAAGTTATGGATTCAAAGACTGCATCACGACAGGCAAAACAGAGCGGTTCTACTTTAGATGCCACAGCCGAAACACCCATCAAATAACCGGAAAAAGCAGCGAAAGCGCTTGCCTTACCTCAAAAAGAGACTTCTTGAAAACCCAATTGAGAATCCAATATCTGAGGTCCACACAAAACAATATATAATAAACAAAGTGATAATAGTTAATTTCAGAGAAGCCCAAAGCATGCCTTACGCAAGCACATCGAGAAGTAATGGAGGGCGTTTAAGTGAACCCAGGGACGGATTTAAATACGGGCCCGGCAAATAAGAAGGCAAAGATCAGATGCAGCAACTGGCTGAGCCAAGTGGAGGAGATCGGAGCCTCGGAGAATTATATGAGGACTAAAAATCGCCGTGAGAAGTTATCGTTACGAGGAACGATGAAGAGAAAAAGGAAAAATGAAGGGAAGAAAGGAAGAAAACAAATTGAGTTTTATGACTAGAGATCAGGTGGCCATGACCTATGCCGTAGTGCAAAAAATGAACGGGGACAATTTTAAAATGGGAGCGACCAATGAAAACGTAAAGAGTGGCTCAGGTGACAGCAATGCCGCGGAGGGATCGAGGTACGGTCAATGTGAGGCACAGTTATAGACAAAATGGACGCATATCACGAGGGGCGGCGGCATGGCGGCTAGAGAACTTGCCGGCGAAGAACTGGAGGAGACAGAGGAAATATGTGGATACAGATATATATACATATATATAAATGTATACATATATATATATATATATACATATCAGAGCAGGAGCAAATAGCGGTGAAGGGACGGAACAGGGGAGTAGCAGTGCTTGGAAGGGGCAGGTAGGGTTGGATCAAATGGTACGAAATTAACTTGGATAAACTTTGACGAATTTGCTTGTGACGGGTGAACAGGTGAAGGATCAACAAAAGGAGAAAGAGAGAAAAAACGACTTTGGATGCACAGAAGTGATGGCTGTGAGCAGAAGTTGATGAGCAGGGGAATACAAAAGAAAGGATCGACGAAAACGGGTGAGAGTGAATCTAACAATCTGATTAGTGCAGAAGTGACATGTGATGACAGTCGAAAATAGGTGAAGCGTTAATAAATGGACGTACATTATGCAGCACGAAGATGGCAATGAAAATGGCTGGAGAACGCAGAGCGGATGAGAGTACAGGGTGGTTGGAGAAGTGTGAAAGGTCAGTGGAGAAGTGTAACTTGGAGGTTAGAAGAACTGCGGTGCAAAGATGCAGCAGTTGTAACAGCGAATAACATAGGAGAGAAATGAGGAAGTGGAGAATCGGAAGGATCAGTTGATGGCAGATCACATGGTTTGAAACTGTAAGCGAGGTTGCTGGCGTGACGACGACTTTACACTAGGTGGAACGTGGAAGAGCAGAGCAGCCTAAAAGATACAATGAAGGTGCGTGTGGTGGGCAATATACGAGGCAGATGGGAGTACTGACCGAAGAAAGCCTGGTAAGGAATGATCAATCAGATCGTTTCACTGCAGATTACACAGGATGGAGACCGAGAAGAAGAAAAGCATCGGGACGGAACATCCTGTGATGGAACAAAAGGCACGAGAAATGGTTGTGCGTCGGAGTTGAGACAATGGAACTGGAGAGCTGCGTGCTTGCTGGCGATTGCACAAATGGACTGAACCAGAAGTTGCTTATCAGGACACTGCCTGAGAGAGAGATCCACGGAGGAATTGCGGGTTCAAACATGGAAAATATGGTGATGGTGAAAAGATAATAAATTCGGTTGTAAAATAATACTAAGGTTGGAATGGTGAGTTCTTATCTGGTGATTCGTCATGGTACCGGGTGTGTCTGGTGCGTAATGGTGGGAGGCATATGATGGAAAAGAAAGGATATCGCAAAATGGTAGCTAGTGGGTGTGCGATCAATGAGCTTTATGAGCATATGGAGGTACCAAGTGAATACGGATAAAGAGCCGACAGGGGCGAAATGGGCAGGGTAAAGTGGATGTTGCGAGAGCGACATCATTCAGTGAAGGTCCATCATGGTGAAAAACTATAGGAACAGAAACAGAATGGGCACGTGTGCATACAGAGGCAGGACGACACGAAAGGAAGCGATAAGAGTGCCGAGAAGAACGATGGATGAACGAATCATGGCGAGAGAAGAATAGTAGGGGCACGCGATCTGCAACCAAGAGTGGTGAATGCGGCAGGGAGAGCAGAGTTGGAGCGTACAATCCGCAATTGGTGCTAGTGGGTGGGGCTGACCGTGCGCTGGACACTCATTCTGAAAAACACTTCGTGACGTAAACGCGGGAGGTGTGATCCACCAGCCTAATTGGCCGGCGCACATCGTTGCAGATGGCCTACACGCCCGATGTGCGCCGGCCAAAGCGGGGGATCTGACCGCGTTTCGCACCGTTGGGATCGGGGTGTGTGTTCGTTGATGGTTGTACAGAGGTCTGAGACGCCACGATAGGGGTATATGGTCCAGGATCAATTAGTCAGGTTGCGGGAACTTGGTCAACGGATCCAACGGGAACAGCGAGTGGTAGACGGCCATCCAGCATTATCATCAAGAAGCACCAGCCAGGGAGGTGATCAGTATAGTGCCCGAGGTGGTTGACCGACGTTGCGGATCCCTGGAAAGGGAAATGAGATAGAGGAAATCAGTCTGGGTATGGCCCAGCTGAGGATCAACAATTAATGGAAAGAAGAACAGAAGTGAAGCACGGGCTCACCGATGAAGCGGGTCCCTGGGGCAAATTGAGGCCATGGAACGTGGGACATGCTTGTGCTAATGCTTGTGGGACGGTAGTGTATTTATATATAGAAAAAGAGAGCGGACCACGGCGCTGTTACTGAAGCAGTTTCTACGGCATTGTTGAGGCTTGTCTTAGGGCCGCAGACTTAATTTAACTGACTGAAGGTACTAACTCGTGGATTAGGCGAGGCGTATTAACACACTGTGAGGTGGCCCCTCTAGTAACGCGAAATCAGCTAAGAAGACCTATTTTAAAGTGAAATTGGTAGGATTTCATCTGTGGTTGATGAAATATGTATCAACGAGCTTTGAGCTACTGGTCATTTTTTTATACGTTGGTAGACGCGAAGTAATATGATAATTTTATTTAGCTTGACATACATCGATCGGTGAATAAATGAGTGTTCGTACAGAAGACCATAACGACGAAAAGGTGTACTGTAGATAATGGCGGAGTACGTATACTTCAATATTGTTCGATTGGTAGATGGATTTATGCACAGCCTTGTCTGTGACGTGTGGGAATAAAAAAGTATACGGTGAACTTTTGATAAATAAGAGCCGTATTATTCAGTAAGGAAGTCGGGATTTGATCTAGAGTAGGTAATCAGTGGAAGAGAAAAAATAAATTCTTCAAGAAATTATGGAAGATACTTCGCTGAGGGATAGGTTTGGGCAAAATTGGTGACATCGTAACTGGATGTTGAGTTCGGTAATTGAGCCAACTAAATCAAAGAAATGAGACTAGATTTTCCAGTTCAGAACCGCGGAGCTAGTGACGGAGGCATACGTAGTGGGACTTGATGTGGAGAAGAGTCAACGTAAGCTAGGAGATATGGAGGAGCTTTTAATTACTGACCATGCCTGTGCTAATAATTACAGGACTGCATTGTATATATATATATATATATATATATATATATATATATATATATATATATATATATGGATATGGATATGCACCGACAGATCCCGTGTTTGAGTGCGAGCCTGCAAAGTTAGGATAATTTGCACTTCAGTTGGGCGAGTCTGTTTGCTCTTAGGTTCGCTGAGGCTTGCATGGCTGGAGTGATATTATTTAAGCAGTGGTTGAGGTCAGGGTACAGCTGATCTGCTACCATCTGAGGACTGGACGAGGAAAAGAATTCTTGGCAGTTTTAAGATGTGATTGTGTTTGGAAGGCTATTTCAGTGGTCTAAAAAGTATGGTCCGGCAGACGGGATGGAGAAAGTAACGATCTTTCTTAAGAATTCGCACGGGAACGCCCTGTGGTCATCTCTAGGTAAGCTACCCCTCACTGAGTCGGCCACCTTAGTTAGACTGTGAGATAAAATCTTGGCACCGGTTTCCCTGGTGGGTGGCTGAAAGGGTGGGGTCCAAACGCCAAAGCGTGTGCAGGTAACAAAACCCCGGTGACTTCCCGTGCCAAAGAGTGGTTGGCGGCACGCGCGCTTAGGGTGGAAGTCACATGAAGTCAACTTATGGTCGATGGAGTAAGTGGAGACAAAGTGGAAAGCGTCCTTTATGGGCGCGAAATAGTCCTTGATCGATCCAGGAGGCCAGCAGGTGCAACTAGGCAAGAGTCACTGTGACCACAATTTAACTGTTACTCGGAGTGACTCCACCTCCTCGTCAAAGACTGGGTGCTATGGGAAGGAAACAGGAAAGGACAGTCCTTTCTTGGGCGACGCGTTCTAGAATGACTGAAAGCCTTGTAACTAGCTGCGGTAAAGTGTAAATCGGTGTTGTTTGGGAGAATCACGTTTCAGTGACGAGAATGAAGTCCTACTCGGAAGAGGAGGCTCAAGCACGCAAAATGTGAATTTCTGCTCCAGGTGACTGTATGCCGATCACAGAAACGGACGCACATGCATCACTTTTTCGTCTTGTCGCGATAGGCAGCAGTTCGACATTTGATGTTGGAGGAGATGGAGGTGGAGGTGTTGCTAATCTTGGTTGTGACGAGGCAAATGGGACAGAGTCGAGTAGAATGTTGTGTACCCGGGTTGAAGACAAGTCGTTGGAGGTTTAGTCAGCATAAAATTGGCCAGTGGAGATCGGGAGAGGGCTAGCAGGACAGGTTGTGTGATCGAAGGGTGGGACTTCTGGATCCCCCTGGGTGCGTATTGGGTGGCTGGTTGCCGCTAGATCAACTGAGGAGTGAGGGGTGCTTCATGGGTAAGGGAGCATTTTGAAGCAAGAGAACCCGCCTGGAGTGGATGAAAGTCTGAGTTATATTTTGCACTTGCAGGGGAGGGGCCTACGTTTGTGGATGAAATATGAGCCCGTGGGTTGTTGGGTAAAAAACCATTGAAGAAAAAGTGTGAGCGGTTCAGCTGGGTAAAGCTGTGGCAAGGGCTACTTTTTATCTGGGGCCGATTAGGTAAAAGATTGGTATTTTGTGTAGTACCCAGCGGCCGCGAAATGTACTGCTGCTACTTAAATAAAGCAGTGGCATACTGACTGTAGGGAACAGCCCTGGAAAATCCCACAAGGAAAGGATAATATCCTGGATTTGTGAAAATACTCGATTGTATACACTGTTTTGTGTTTAGTACCACTTACAATTTTGTGAACCAATCTTTGTTTGTTCGCGTCCAATGCGGGA
The DNA here is from genome assembly GCA_948099385.1 of Fasciola hepatica. NCBI lineage: Eukaryota > Metazoa > Platyhelminthes > Trematoda > Plagiorchiida > Fasciolidae > Fasciola > Fasciola hepatica. The sequence continues at coordinate 22,552,873 of CANUEZ040000019.1, forward strand.
TTTGTCATATAGCGTTTTGACCTGTGTAACTCACATGCTGGACTTTCTCACTGCCACCAACGTGGCTCTCATTTTGGTCCCCATGACCACATTTTTGAGGTTTGCACACATTTTACGACATTCTTTCCATGACTCATCATCGTAGAAACCGTGAGTCAATCTTGGTTTGGTTTTGGGACTCGTGCGGGTCGGCTACGCGTTGCCTGAAAGCCTTTCTCGATGCTCACCTCAGTGAACTTGGATTGAGGTGAAAAACTCGCCAAAATGAGAAACAAAACAGCCCAAACTGGAACAGGAAGTAACCAGGCAGATTGCTGGGGTGCTTATCGGTAATTTCAACTCCTGAGACGTAGATAAGTTTGTTAGCCACTAGTTGATTTATTAGTGATGACATGTGTGATTTTAGGGATGTAGATATATTCAAGCCAAGGATACTCGAGTTAGAAAGGCGGTTGCTGTCCTCACCGCAACGAACAGTAAAGAATGATAACCAAGGGCAGCCGGGCGAAAGAGCCCCTACAATAATACGAAAGATGAGGCAGGCAATCATGAGGGCAAACGTTCTGCGCCGGTTATCAAGAGAGCTGCACCGGTTCAAACGTTGTTCGATCTCTCCAGAGTGAAGTGGGCTAGCTTTGACGGATAATCGGATCAATGCTACAGGTTTACCAAGCAGCTTGAAACCTTTATTTTAGTCAAATGGACAGATCTGGGCAAAGGCTGCTACACTTGACTTATTGTTGCCGAGGGTGGGCTAAGGAGGCTGTCGATGACTGCTCCATTCTCGACCCGGAGCAAGGCCACACCAAAGCGGGGAAGATTCTGTGCTTGGTCAACATTTTAAAGCAGCCTGAGACTCAAACGATGTTGGTACTTATGAGGCCAAGCAAACCAAGGGCCAGTTCTGCGCTGTCTGACGTCCCGTTGGAAATGCAAAACTGCTCCATAGCCCCAGACCGTCTGGGCCACAGGCCAGATCTTAACTCAATGTATAAGCAGGAGTCAAACGTTCGTTTTCTGCCATCCGAAATACAAAGCCTTTGGGCTGAGGAGGCGGATGGTTTAAGCAGGGCCGGTGGTGAATCAACCTCCGAGGACCTGACCAATCACCTAGATAGGCAGGCGAGAATAGCGGACAGCAGATTTAGTCGACTCGTACTTGATAACAATAAACTGGTCAGGCCAAGTACTGGTCATACACAGGCTGCCGCGAAAGATAATCGCAAACATCAGTTTTGGACGAGCATGCATTGTAACAGCCGGTCGTGGAAAATCCCCCTTTAACCCTCGTGATTCAGTGTTTTTCCCAACATCACTCATTTCCATACACTATTGACTTGTCTTTACGAACTGGTTGTTTTTCTGGACCAATTGTTGTTTGTTCGCGCCCAGAGCGCTATTTTGGTACATCCCTGTTCAGGACCTGCGTGACGCACGTGCTGTCTGCTCACAAGCTGCTATTCGGTTTCTCGTTGTTGAGTCCTTGTGATCGTATTATTGAGGTTTATATATTTTTTATGTCAGTGTTCATGTAATAATCTAGTATCGTAGAATATCACGGATAATCGTTTTTTGATTTCGGAATCCGTTGCGAATTTGGCTACGCATTGCTCAAACGTTCATTACAATACTCAATATTTCAATTTGGAACGAGGAAAAACACGCAAAGTGCTAAGAAAAGGATCAAAAGCAGTCGAATCCGGACAGGAAGTAATACGGCAAGTCTCTGGGGAGGTTTCGGGTACATATGATTCTTTAGTTAATGCTAGATCGCCTAGTCCTGTCAGTGCTAGTTCATGTGTTATTGAAAACAATATTGATCGTAAGGATGTCGATTTATATAAGCTGAGAATACTAGAACTAGAGCAACAGTTACTATCAGCTAGACTACAGGCGCAGGAAGCAGAGAAGTGTACACAGAAACAGCGAGAGCATGAGACCAGTGACTTCGACACTTCCGATAGGTTAGGGTGCAATAAGGTAGGGAACCCCACGCCGGTCGCCGACTACAAACCACCATCGATCGATTTGCCTAGAGTGGAACTAACGGTTTTCGAAAGGGAGAGCTGAGCAATACTGCAAGTTTGTCAAGCAGTTCGAGACGTTCGTTGAAAATAAGGTAACTGACCCTGGACAAAGGCTTCTCTACCCTACTCACTACTGCCGAGGCCGAGCAAGAGAAGCTATCGACGGGTGCACCATGCTCGACCCGGAACAAGGCTACACCGGAGCGAGGAAGATTCTGAGGGACTTGTTTGGCCAACCTTTCAAAGTAGCCCGTAACCTAATTGAGGGCGTGATGGTAGAGGCAAAGAGAACCAAGGGCGACGTCTACACCATGGCCGACCTGGTGATTAAGATGCAGAACTGCTCAATAGCCCTCGACCATTTAGGTTACAGGGCTGACCTAGACGCCATACACACTTTGGAAGGCATAGTCCGTCACCTCTCTCCCGAACTACAGGGTCGGTGGGCGGAAGAAGCAGAACGGATAAGCCGAAGCGACAGAGAAGCCAACTTCGAAGACCTGACCGAATACTTGGACAGGAAAACGAAGATAGCTGACAGCAGATTCGGCCGACTCATCCGGGACAGCAACCAAGCAAACAAGCCCGGTACTAGCCAAGTCCAAACCCCTGTACGGGAACATCCAAAGTACTAGCCTTGGACCACTACACACGTCATTTCACGAGATGCTACGGCGCAACCAAATTGCAGATCCTGTGGTACTAGCCATGGCCTACCAGAATGCCCCAAGTTCGGCAACGCCACAATAGACGAACGGTGGGGAATGGCGAGGATGACAGGAGCATGTTTTATCTGTCTCAACACCACGCACCGGGCAGCAGCCTGTAGGACAAGGAATCGATGTGGTTACGAGGGCTGCACGGGCAGACACCATCGGCTGCTGCATCAGGCGAGAGTAACCATATCCGAGGTGAGTGTCAAGCTCAGCGTGATTTGTTCAACTTCACAATCTGCCAGTAAACCGGTACGTTTAGGCGTAGTGGCCGTGGGAGTAGTGACTCCGACTGGGATAGTCAAGGCGTTGGCTTTCGTTGATAGTGGATCCGACACTACTTTAGTGAAAGAGCGGTTTGCCGACAAACACCAACTGGCTAAACGTGCGAAGTCGCTGGCAGTGAGCACGGTGGGCGGAACACAGGTAATGACTACCGGTAGGTTGAGGCTGCAACTCATCTCTCTAGACACTAACGAGGAAATTGAACCAACGGGGGCATTCACGTTAGCGGATCTCCCCATGCGGGCACCAAGGTCGGTGAACGCAATCTTGACTCGGTGGCCCCACCTGCAGGATGTAACCGTTGTAGACTGGGAAGATGATGAAGTGGATCTTCTCATCGGCTGCGACGTGCCAGAGGCGCATTGGGTGCTTGACCAAAGAGTGGGCGACAGCCAGGCACCTTATGCCGTACGCACGGCTCTGGGATGGATGTTATACGGTCTAGTAGGGGTACGCGGTTCCGTGACTTACTTATCCGCCGAAACGGACCGCATAGAGTATCATCTGCAAAAGCTGTATGAAAAGGAGTTTCATGACATTGGAGACAAAAGACCATCGTTGTCCCAAGAGGATCACTTCGCTCTACAAACGGTACGGCAAGGCACTAGAGGCCTCAAAAACAGTTCGAGGTTCCCCTCCCAAGGCGCACATTGGTCGACCCGTGGACTGACAACAGAAATTATGTTCTCCAACGATTACTACGACTAAAAGAACTCTTCATTCGAGACGAAAATCTGTGGGAACGATACGCGGATTTGATGAAGCGAAACGAGGCCCTCGGTTACGTTGAAAAGGTGCCTGTTAACACCGACAGCAAAAGGGGTATCTGGTATCTGCCTCACCACCCACTTATCAACCCCAGGAAACCTAATAAACTGCGCGTGGTTTTCGACTGTGCGGCCAAGTTCCAGAGCAAGTCGTTAAACGATCGCCTACTACAGGGGCCTGACTGGACCACACCACTGATCGATGTTTTGTGCCGTTTCAGAGTGGGTAAAGTGGCTTTGTCTGCCAACATTAGGGAAATGTTCCATCAGGTGAAGATTCCGGTAGGAGAACGAGATGCTTTGCGTTTCCTGTAGTGGGAAGGGAGCGACCGGGACAACGCAGTGATGAATTATAGGATGACCGTCCACCCCTTCGGAGCCATATCGTCACCATTTTGTGCAAACTACGCCCTCCGAGAATCAGCGAACAAACATGGCGATCTACTACATCGGACGTCAGCAGGAACGTCTGCGTCGACGACTACCTTGGGTCATTCGATGATGTGGAATCAGCTCTAGAGCAGTTCAGGGGTCTGACGAGATTGCTGGAAGAGGGCGGCTTCCATCTAACTAAATGGATGTTGAACGCTTCAGAAGTGCTGAAGGTCATCCCGTATCACGAAAAGGCCGAAAGGGTAAGAGATTTGGACGGCTCTCCACTTCCTATCGAGCGCACCTTAGGGATACAATGGGACGCGGAAACGGACGACTTTGTTTCCGAGCTAAACGTTCCCGAGCTGCCAATAACCCGTCGTGGCATACTATCTGCCGTCTCAAGTTTATTCGACCCGCTCGGTTTCGTCTCACCATGGCTGCTACCCGAAAAGATCTTGCTGCAGCGGCTGTGCCGTGAGAAAGTTGATTGGGAACAGTCACTGGACCGAGGGGACCGGCTGGACTGGGAAGAATTTTTGAACACCTTGAAGGAATTAGGGGACATAAGAATCCCACGATGTTTGACTCCTGGCCATACGACACGGACTGGAGAACTACATGCCTTTTCCGATGCATCCGAAGTCGGTTATGGAGCTGTGGTGTATGGACGATGGTGCGCAGGAGATGGACAATATACCACGAGGATCCTGTTCGCCAAAGCCCGCGTTGTTCCACTGAAGTCGGTCTCAATCCCAAGCCTTGAACTCAGCGCAGCCGTGTTGGCAGTCAGGGTGGTGCAAGCTGTGAAGAGATGTTTCGATCTCTACATTTGGTCGGTGAGCTTCTGGACGGATTCAACGATAGTACTTTACTATATCAACAACGTCCGGAGCCGGTTTAGTACTTTCGTTGCTAACCGGCTCACGATTATCCACGATGAATCAGCCACGCACCAGTGGAGTCATGTCAGGTCTGGCGATAATCCGGCCGACCTGTGCTCCCGAGGTGCGAACAACTTCAGGCAACTGGACACGTGGACGAGAGGGCCAAACTTCCTGCAATTGCCCAAACAGGACTGGCCCGTGTTCGAATTAAAACCCCCTACGGAATTGGAACTGGAGATCAAAGGCGTAGTGATAGCGGCCAACGTCGTCGAAGCGACATACATTCTATCGCGACTGGTCAGGTTTTATTCCTGGATGAAGACGCTTCATTCGCTTGTTTGGTTAACCAGGTTCAAGAGAAATTTACTAGTCATGAAAGGGCTACGGCCCTCAGGCCGGATACGGGTCGGCCCGATAGGTCGGGATGAGCTACAAGCGGCAGAGTACGTTATTTTCAGAATGATACAATGCGAGGCTTTCGCCCGAAAACTCAAGAGGGCGGAAGAAGTGGGGCCGACCAATAAAGACATGCCATCTCCAAGAAGCGAGCTGAAGCGTTTAAACCCCAAAATCATCAACGGACTGCTGCGGGTGGATGGTAGGCTGACCAACGCCCACCTGAACTTCGACACAAAGTATCCTATACTGCTGCCTGCGAGACAACCCGTAGTAGAGCTAATGATTCAACACGTCCACGCCGTGGAGGGACATGCCGGGGAAAGTCACGTGACGAGCGTCATCCGAAAGCGTCTTTGGTTGTTGAGAGGACGAGAGACTGTAAAACGCGTAATCCGACGGTGTGTGCAATGCGGGAGACGCAATGCCACAGCAGGAAAACAACACATGGCCCCACTACCAGAATGCAGGTTGACTACGGGCTGGTGGCCGTTCAGTGACACCGGGTTGGACTATTTCGGGCCCTTGTGGATCAAGTGCGGGAAAAGATTAGAAAAGCGATACGGATGTATCATGACGTGCACGACGTCACGTGCGGTACACCTAGAAGTCGCACATTCGATGACGACCGATTCGTTTCTACGGGCCTTGCACAGATTTATCAACCGAAGAGGCGTACCAGCCGATATATACCCAGATAATGGGTCGAACTTTGTGGGCGCTCACCGGGAATTGCAGCGTTGGCACAAGAACATAAACAAGGACGAACTGCAGGATCGAACCGTGGCCTACGGCATACGATGACATTTCAATCTCCCACAGGCCAGCCACCGAGGCGGCGTATGGGAACGCATGATCCGGTCCGCCAGACGGATATTGCTGTCAATCATGGAGCAGCAGCCGCCCGACGACGAGACGCTGAAAACCGTCATGACTGAGGTGGAGCGAATTCTGAACAACCGTCCCCTGGTTGCAGTAACGATCGGCGACCGCACGCACCTGGCGCTCACCCCAAACGACTTATTGACGTTAAGGTCGAGCGAGGGTTTTCAAGGGCCGGTAAACCTTCGTGGAAGCTACCTCCACGGGTGGAAGCAAGCGAACTATCTGGCCAAGGTCTTCTGGAGGCGATGGCTACGGGAGTAACTACCGGCTTTGCGGACTCGACAGAAGTGGATGGCCAAAACAAGACCACTTAAAGTTGGGGACGTGGTTATGATCGCCGACGAACGCGCACATTTCAGCGCTTGGTCTTTAGGAGTAGTTACGGAAACCATCAAAGGCACTGACGGAATGATAAGAACGGTGAAGGTGAAGACAGCTAACGGAGTGCTCATTCGTGACATACGCAGTATTAACCTACTCGAGAGCGAAGACGGAGGAGCTGATAACCCTGAGGCCCAGTAAACCTTTTTCACACCAGTAATCGAGGTGAATAAAGAAACACCATATATACTACACGGTCTCCGTCAAACACGTTACACTGCTCGCAGTCTTTCGTTGACATTACAGGAGGTTCTTTCCGATATGTGGTGATGAGTGCGATTCCATTATACATCCCGATACATACACGCATGCACGACGCACTCTACATCCCGTAAACCCATCAAACATGTGACAGTGTTCGTTGTTTTGATTTTCGTTGACGTTACCGAATGCCCCTTGCATCTGTGGAAGTAGCGGAGCTTAGGCCACACACATATGCTACATTTTACTCGTTTTCCTGTCACGCGGTCTTTTGTTGACATTGCAGAAAGTCCTCCCTTGATGTGTAGTCATACCTGTGATTTCATTGTACTCCCGGCACACACACACACGCACTCACACACACACTCAAGCACGTACATCCAGGACTGGACGGCCCCTTAAGAGGACAACGTCTATGTGACCCTTCACGCCCGCCATCGGTCATTTGGTCTTGTGGAAGATGTAGACTAGCCTCACGCCTATGTAGCCAATGGGTTAGGTGCGACCAGTAGTAGAACGTTGACGACGAGCATTAGGCGCGCGCACTGACGGCAGGGCCTAGGCAGGTAGGAAGAATCAGTACCTTTATACCGAACCTTTGACTCTGCTAAGGATCCAGGAGGATTTTGGTGGGCGGTGTAACAGCCGGTCGCGGGAAATCCCCCTTTAACCCTCGCGATTCAGTGTTTTTCCCAACATCACTCATTTCCATACACTATTGACTTGTCTTTACGAACTGGTTGTTTTTCTGGACCAATTGTTGTTTGTTCGCGCCCAGAGCGCTATTTTGGTACATCCCTGTTCAGGACCTGCGTGACGCATGTGCTGTCTGCTCACAAGCTGCTATTCGGTTTCTCGTTGTTGAGTCCTTGTGATCGTATTATTGAGGTTTGTATATTGTTTATGTCATTGTTTATTGTAATAATCTAGTATCGTAGAATATCACGGATAATCGTTTTTTGATTTCGGAATCCGTTGCGAATTTGGCTACGCATTGCTCAAGCGTTCTTTACATGCATACCATTTCGTGTGGGGGTTCTACTCCTCCGGACTGCAGGGCCTGCAACACAGAACACCAAACAACGGATTGCCCAAGATTCTTTAAAACCACCAATAAGGAACCTTGGCAAATGGCTAAGGCGAAAGATGTGTGCTTTGAATGCCTTAGAAACTCAAGCCGAGCGAAGACTTGCCGGGTAAAAGCTCGACATGACAAAGATTGTCCGGGCAAATGTCACCAATCGCTGCTCAAAGTAAAGGCAGCCTCATTTGAAAGGAGTCCGAAGCCCCGCCAGATCAGCTCAGTATCCCACTCAACTGAGAAACCAGTCCGTTTGGAAGTATTTGCTGTGGGAGGGGTAACTCGGTGTCGTTTGTGGGCAGTGGATCTGGATCCACATTGGTGGAAGAGCTTTTTGCGAGGGAACACCAGCTTGAGCGGGCCCCCATGCAACTAGCAGTGATCTCGGTGGGTCAGCCTCAGGTCATGGTATCGGGTTGAATACGACTGCAACTCTTATCTCCAGATTACACTGAACCCATAGAGGCCGCAGAGGCATTCACACTGAATGGTTCGCCGGTGCAAGCCCCGGATTCAGTCGAATCATTTTTACCCAGATGGTTTCATCTTCGGGACTTGGAAACCTTAAAGTGGGAGGGTGACGAAAATGATCTTCTCCTTGGTTGTGGCCTGCCGAAAGCACAAACGGGGTTTGACCAGGGAGAAGAAAGCGGCCAGGCGCCCCATGCAGCATACACAACATTGGGCTGAATACCATACGGACCTAGGGGCGGCATGATTCAGTAAGTTGTGTCTGCAGAAAGAGACGACAGGATAACAGTTGCATCCTCTCTAGGATCACGAGGTAGGCTACCTAGGGGGTAATCCTTTACCGTCGTCTCGGGAGAACCCATTCGCCGCAGAAATAATGCGAAGGGGGATTAGCTGTCCGCTGAATCATAAGGAGGTGCCCCTCCCATTGCCGTGTACAGGTAGACCGCTTCGTGGACGACAACAACTACTTCCTTCGCAGGCTGCTATTAAAGGGTAGGCTCAGTCGTGATGAATGCCTTTAGATGCGGTGATCAGAAGCGATGACGCGCCATGTAACCGATGGTTACATATAAAAGGTAACTGCTGCTTCTACCGCAAGAGGAAGGATGAGGCACTTTCCACAGCTTCTAGGTTTCAACCCTGAAAGACCCGAAATGCTCCTTGTTGTCTTTGACTGTGCCTCCAAGGTCCAGGGAAGGTCACCAAATGACTATTTGTTAAAAGAGCCTAACTGGACAACTCCACCAATCGAGGTTTTGGGCCGGTTCAGGTTGGGGTGAGTAGCCATATTGGCTGGCGCGCGGGAAATGTTTCTGCAGGTGAGGTCACCTGTAGAGGACAGAGTTGCATTACCTTTCTTGCAGTGGGACGGGCACGGCACGGAAAGGCCCGTGGTTGAATACAGGATGGCTGTTTATCCATTCGGGGCGGTGTAACCACCCTCCTGTGCGAACTATGCCCTACTGGAGGTCGCCGCTAGGTACGAAGCATCGGTTGGCCAGGAGAGGATAGTGTAAGCCAAGACCTCTACGTTGACGACTGGTTTGGGTCGGCTAACGACAACGCCGCGGCTGTAACTCATCTGGAGGGCTGGTGAAGTTGCTGAGGAAAGGTAAATTTCCCCTCCAGAAATGGGCTTCAAAACCTCGGGTGTGATGGATGTTGTTTCAGGCAGCTATAATGCAGAAAGTGCTCGAGGGTTAAACGGCTCTACAATGCTCACGGAGCACATCCTGGGATTATGGTAAAACGATGAAACGGATGAGTCTGTCTTCAGACTGAACGTTCCAGACCAGTCAGTTACGCGCCGAAGAATGTTGTCCGCCATCTTCGGTCCCTTTGGTTCACTCGGTCTTGTTTCCCTGTGGCTGCTGCCCGCTAGGCTCCACTGCAGCGGCTTTGTCGGTAGAAATTTGACTGGGATCAGCCAGTTGACTCGGAAGACAGGCTGGAGTGGGAGGCGTTTATGGTCACACTGAAGAAACTAGGGTAGATATGTACCTGTTGTTGCTTACCTTTCAGTGGTAAGAACCAGGAAAGAGAGCTGCACGGCTTCACGGATGCCTCCGGAGCTGGCTACGGGACTGTAGTGTACGGACGATGGTGCTTAAGTGGTGGACAATAGACCCTGAGGATCCTGCTTGCCAAGGCCCGCACTACTCCTTCAAAGTCGGTCAGCTTCCTTTGCTTCGGACTTAGTGCAGTTGTGTTGGCTGGTAAGACGGTACAAGCGATAAAGATGGGCTTCAACTCCGGTACCTGGTCAGCCAGGTTTTGGACAGATTTGGTGATTGTGCTGTACTACATCAACAACGTCAGGAGCCGCTTCAGCCTCTTCGTGGTCAACAGGCTCACGATCGTACATGAATAAACCACTGTAGGTTAGCGACAGCATGTAGAGTCTGCCGAAAACCCGACAGACTTATGTTCTAGAGGTACGACTGACTTCCGGCGGCTAAGTACATGGACGGGCTAGCTTAAGTCCTCGTACACGCCGAAACAGGATTGGCTAGTTTACAAATCGGGACCACACCCGCATCGAACACGCAAATAAATGGTACCATAACGAAGGTAGCGGCCGCCGAACTGACATCTACTCTGTCACAGTTGACCCGATCATCCCCCTGGACAAGGGTGTTCCGCTCGCCAGTGTGGCCAACCAGGTTCGAGAGGCCCTCAGTGACCGTTAACGGTCTTTGCCCTTTCAGAAATGTACGCGTGGGTCCAGTAAATCTTGATGACTTATGATCTTTAGAACATTGTCTTCTCAAGACGATAAAACACGAGGCTTCCAGTCAATAGATTCAGAGTTTTGGAGTGCTGAGGGCAAGAAATGGAATGCCAATGCTCTCAAACATCAACTTGAAAACTCGAAAACCAGAACTCATCGGTGGATTGCTAGTAGTAGGTGGCAGACTGACAAACGTCCACCTACGTTTGGACAAGAAACAACCATAAAGCTACTTTCTCGACAACCCATGATGGGCCTAATAACACAACTCATGAATACTGTGGAGGGACACCCCGGAGAAAGCCAAGTGATAAGCTTCATCCCGAGGCAATTTTGGATTGCGGGAGGAAGGGCGAGCATGGAACTCGCAACTCGACTCAGCGTGCTATGTGGAAGACGTGCTGCCGCAGCTGGCAAGCGATATATCAACGTCATGTATGGTGACTCTAGGGTGATGACCATCTGGGGACGCTAGACTTGACTATTTCGGAACATTGTTTGGTGAGATGAGGGAGGAGGATTGGGCGTAACATGAAGAGAATTGAGTTTCGAGCCGCACACCTAGAAGTCGCACACTCAATGACAACTGACTCTTTCCTCCAGACCCTGCAAAATTTGTCAAACGAAGGTATGCCTTCGGACATATGCTCAGACAGCTGGCCGAATTTTGTGGGTGCTCAACGGGAACTGCTGCTTTGGAACCAAATGCTGAACCAGAATGAACCACGGAATCAAACAGCAACACACTATGCCCGACGCTCTTGAACACCCCACAGACCAGTCACCGTGGTGGGGCCCTGGAAGGCCAGACCAAGCGGGAAGAAAACCACAGGGCGATCAGGCATCGAACCCCGTGCTGAAAGAGGTGGACAGAATCGTTACTCATCCTCCTGTGGTTCCAGTTTCCTCCAGCGACCCCACTCATCTAGCATTTACCCCAAAAGACCTGGTGACTTTGAAGTGAAACATTGGTTCCAGGGGCCGGCGAGTCCTCAAAGTAATAACTTACGTAGGCGGAAACGGGTGAATGAGCTTTCCAGTACGTTTGGGAAACGACGGGTACGTGAGTACCTGCCACCCTTATAAACCCCACAAAGGTGGTTAACCAAAGAAAGACCTTTCAGGTCAATGAATCTGTGATGATCTTCGACGAACAGTCTCCCGTCAGAGTGTGGCCCTTGGGCTTTGTCGGAGAAGTCATTACAAGTTCCGACTGGTTGGTGAGAACGGTGAAGGTTAAGACACCGTGGGAACGTTGACTCACGATGCGCGCAGCTTCAGTTTAGAGAGCGAAGACGGACCACATGACGCCACGGAATCAGCCGTACAGTGGAACACAACCTCACTTTTCAAACTAAGATAGTGTATCCACACACACCTTCACCACTGAAAGCCCAGTCATAGTAACAACCCTCTTCATAATGTGCATAAGCATTCATTTTGTTACCGGATGCACATTGTAGCCGATTAGGATGCTTGTCACAGATTTTTGTTAGGTCATAATGATGTCAAGAATTTCTAACCGTTATTTGCCTTTTGCGAAAGACATTCCTCGAGTTGTAATTGCTGTTTTCACGCATACACTCTCAGTCATATCTACATTGACGTAAACAGCGATTTGCCCCACATTCCCATCAGACCATGATGTTACCATTTAGGCTCCTTTTTGTTGACACTGATGAGGACGACTACACATGTGGTAATTATTGTTTTTCGTGCGCATTCCTTCACTTACAAGCAAATACAGGTGAAAGTCCGTCGGCTCAAACATGACAGGAACTCTTGCGTATGTTTACCAGTTGCACTCGCGAACGCGCACAGGCTCTGTTACTATGCTGAGGGATAATGGTCGATAGAGAAGGGAATGGCGTTTTGCCGCGGAGGAACAACCCTCTGAGCCAACTACCGAAATGAGTGCTTAACTTGGTGTATATCTGAGCAGATTCCAGATACCAGCAGTAGCAGTTAAGTGCGCTGACGGCGGGGCTTATGTTGGTGGGAAGAATAAGTATCCTCATTCCAAAACTTTGACTTTGCTAAGATCGAACGGATTCTGGTAAACGGCGTAAAAACTAGTTGTGGATAATCATCCGCAAAACTAGTGATACACTGAATATGAGATAATGCTCGATTGTATACAATGTTTATGTGTTTAGTACCACTTACAATTTTGTGAACCAATCTTTGTTTGTTCGCGTCCAACGCGGGATTTGTCATATAGCGTTTTGACCTATGTAACTCACATGCTGGACTTTCTCACGCCACCAACTTGGCTCTCATTTTGGTCCCCATGACCACATTTTTGAGGTTTGCACACATTTTACGACATTCTTTCCATGACTCACCATCGTAGGAACCGTGAGTCAATCTTGGTTTGGTTTTGGGACTCGTGCGGGTCGGCTACGCGTTGCCTGGAGGCGCCTTGCACTGAGGGTGTTGAGTTGAGGTGGATAAACTGATGAGGAACGGAGGAGGGCTGCGGTAGGATAAGAGGCATAAAGGGAAGTGAGACAGCTGGCTTCTGCCGGGTGGGACTTTCAGCCAGTACCACGAAAGTGGCATGTGATTTGTTGAGAACTGTTATGCCGATTTAAAGGCTGGTGCTAGAATTGACTTTTGTGTCTTTAAAGACGAATTTGCCGTAGGGGGCTGTACCGGGAGGCGTTTTGTTGACGAAGTCTAGGTAGATCGTCACAATATGGTGTGGTGGTCTACAAAGGCCCTCAGAAATTGGCCTAAGTGAACGGGCGGACTGCCGATGGGGAGGAAGGGGATTTCCTGTAGGTATGCCCTTGATGTCAACTTGCTTGGATGACACTGTTTAGCTTTTATACACGAAATCCAACTTCGTTTCCTGACGTACACTGAAGCACAGTGGTGTCCTCGGTAAAATGATCCCGGCCATTGGAAGCAACAAAGATTGGAGATGAGGTTTGAGTCAAAGTAATTCCAAGGATAATGGGCTCTAATATAGGTAAACTATTAGCGGCTTTCGTCAAACGAGCTAGTGCGCCGCTTTTATAAGAAATAATGACCCACCTGGAGGCGAATATCAGCACAGCTTGGGGAAAAGTCCAAGGTATGTAGTAAACAGTGGATGTGGATAACAATGTGAATGGCCGAAGTAGCAGCTTAAATATAACAGAGGTGACATATTTATCAAATGTGGTCGATACCTCCGGGGAAAACGGTCAATTTGCGATTAAGGTAGACTGAAATGAAAGCGCAAGAGATAAGCAGGCATTAAAGCTGTGTCCGAAATAACGGTAATGCTGATATTCAATGAATATATCCGGTCAGATACTCACGGACGACGACAGGAAGAGAAAAAACAGCCGAAGAAACAAAGGCTTTCATTCAAACAAATGGAGCAGCGTACACTAAACACGTGAGCTGCAAGTACGTGCTTTTTGCTGGTGTGGACTGAGTGCTTCCGTGCGGCGGATAAGAAGGCACTTGACAGATCGCGAGAGTGACCTAGTGACACCGCAACAAGTCATATGCTGTAGTGGCTGTCAAAAAGCGGGAAAGGTCAGTGGGATAAGTGAGGGATAGCTTGGGTTAAGGCAATGCTGATCAATACATGTTGAAGCGACACCGGACAAAGTGATGACTAGGGGGCTAAGACTGAAATGTTCGCAAGCGTAGCAATCAGAAGTACGTTTTTTAACCGGCGGAAATCGGTTGTCCTTAATGCAAGTGGACAAGCAAAGAACAAACATGTGACATCGAAAAATATACGAATTGCCAAAACCTCAATACCAATTAGTCACATTCGTCTGCAGCGATCTCGTCCTTGAATTTACGCGTACAAGCTCATTTGTCTCTTAACAGCCACATTCTCATTCGGGACTAGCGAAATGAGTGATTTTTATTCTTGGAAACGAAAAGGACAGGATTAGATGGATAATGAAGAAACTAATTATTCTAACGGAGAAATGTGTTACAGAGGAAACGGCGATAGCGAGTTGTGTCGTGGGAAAAACTCTCGTTTTACTTAGAGCGTGACCTTACGGGGGTAATTTAATACTTTGAACTACCCGTTGGCGAGGTATGTTGGATGAAGTTACTGGATATCGTTGGCTGGAGCCGTAACAAGTGATCATTAGAAGGAGTTCAAAGATCGTAAATCCGTTGTGATCTACCTCCGGCTTTGACGAGTCCTATGGGTGAGTGACAGGCCGGATCGGAAAGCGTCATTATTGGTGAAACCCACTGTTCCGCGAAAAAACACACCATAGGCTTTATCGCCGAGTCGTGAAAGAACAGGTTAATCTAAAGAATACTGCAATAATGTATGCATAACGATCGTGGCCGAGAAGCGTGCATAGATGCAAGATTGGATCGTAAAAACTTAACAGACGACATTCGGGAAGTTTCAGAAGTGCATTTGAAAACAATCCGCAACGGTATGATGAAGCTAGTCGGAATCTGAATAGAGTAAAATGAAAACGTTTCACGCTGCAGATACTGTAGCAGCCTCGCAGACACCAAACTCACTAAAATGCAATTGCGAGCTTGGAGCTTCGACGCGCCTTGTTTACGAATAGGTATTTTCACTTAGATTTACTTGGGAATGACAACCGCTCCCCGGAAGCGGCCAATTCCAGTGTCAGGCCCTCCTCTAGCTTCAGGCAGTCTTTCTTTTCGAATCTTTCTTATCAGTCACATAAAGTGGCTTACAGTTAGGACAAACGTAATTCAAAGTACTTTCACTCATCCAGACCCGATTAAGCCAGTGCGGTATCATAATCTTCTTCAATCGGACATATCGGCCTATCTTGGAAACCCTGCAGGACATTTGAGTGATCCTCACCAGTCATTCATTGAGGTATGCAACTGGCTTAGCAAACGTTGACCAAGCTTTCATTAGGTCAGGAATTCGGTCTAGCCTCAGTTCCTTCAGTCGACTGTTTGCTTGAAGTCTGTTTTGATTAAGTTCACCTGGTGCCGGCATAGTCGACTGCATCGCCAGCCTACGTCACACGACTCAGGTGGCAAAACGCACTCCAGCTCGTCAGCTGTGGCCATTAGCACGTTCAGTCTCCCATATGTCATTTATACAGGGTAACCAATATAATTACTGAAACCCATCAATTGCAATCGTTCTGCGTCTTCCTTGGCTGGACTGGAATTGAGTCCGCAACTAGTGCGTGCGACTAAACTGGCGAGCCTATTCCAAGTTTTTATTAAATATTTTTATTCGTCCGTGCACCGAAGGTTTCCTTTTGTTTTCGTTGTGCAAGTACGTATTGAGGTTTTGCTGGGGTTGATTTCGGTCTGCCAGCGTATATTTATTTTACCGCCTTTTTGATATGGATGACGCTAAGTTAACTTTGTCGGAGCCTGAGGTTCCTGGAACGAACTCTATTGCGCGCCCAGTAAAGGCGTTGCCGTTTATTCTGGGTAACCCCTCCTTTTGGCTGACTCATCTGGAAGCACAGTTAGCTGCTTTCAGAATCACCTCACAGCAACAGATGTATGTCCATCTCGCTGCCGAACCTCCTTCGAATATTTTTGAGGCTGTTGAGGATATCATCTCCAACCCATCCAAGGGCAAGTCTCATGATGTGTTTCGCCAGACTATCCTAGAACGCACCGGGGTCTCCGACTCAAACCGTCTTCGTCAGCTGCTTAGTGGCATTTCCCTCGGTGACCAGAAGCCTTCACTGCTTCTGCGTCGTGAGCGACAACTGGCCAAGGGCTCCAAGTTGGCGACATGATACTGCAAGAATTGTGGATGCAGCAGCTACCCGAACAAGCGCAATGCACTCTGGCCCTTTCCATAGATGAAGTCTCACTAGACAGAATGGCTTTGACGGCGGACCCTTTTATGGAAACCGCCTCCGCCCAAATTAGTCAATGTCTTCGTTCGTCCACGACCACTACGGAGGTGACTCTCACAGATATAGCTGCACAACTCAGTGCCCTTTTGGGGAAAGTAACCACTATTCAGTCTTCACGTTCGGCACGTCGTAGCCGCTCCCCGACTCGCACTCGCCGGCCCATTGCCGCTCGAAGTCCTCCCAGGCCAGCCTCTCCCGATGCGCACACTTGGACATGGTTTTGGTATCGCCGCCAGTATCGTGCCAGCGCCCGGAAGTGTACACACCCGTGCACGCTCTACGACAACCAAGGAAACTCTTGGGCCAACGAGTAGGTACGGCTGCGCTAGCTGGCCTCCCATGGCATTGCCGTCTTCTATTTATCAAGGATCCCATCTCACACCGTCAGTTTCTGATCAACACTAGAGCACAGATCAGTGTCATTCCCCCTAACTCTCCTGACCATCAGCACTGACACACTTTAGAGGCTCTGGCTGCCAATGGATCTCGCATATCCAATTTTGGTACCAAGCGTCTCAAATTAGATCCAGGTTTGCTTCGTTTTTTCAGTGGACTTTTGTAACTGCTGATTTTTCCCAGCCCATCTTAGGTGTTGACTTTTTGCATCATTTTAACCTTTCGGTAAATCCCGCTTCTTGTAAGTTAACCAAGCATGTGACTCATCATGCTGTTCTAGGGTCCGTCTGCTTGGTCAACATAGTTCGATCATCCGTAGCTCCTGACTTCAAAGACACCGCCAAAATCTTAGCTGAGTCTCCGTCTCTAACAGGGCCGGAAAACCACTTACCAGCGGTGCGTTCGGCAGTCGTACATCAGGTAGGCACCGCGGGACCTCCTGTTTTGCCCGTCCTCGTCGCCTAGCCCCAGACAAACTGGCCGTCGCTCGTCATGAATTGCAGCATCTGAAGGACCTTGGCACCATCCGCCATTCGAACAGCCCATGGGCCTCTCCATTGCATACGGTGCCGAAGAAAACGTCAGGTTACTGGCGTCCGTGTGGTGACCATCGTCGCCTCAATCAGGTCACAACTCCAGATCTATATCCTGTGCCTCACTTTCATGACATCATGTCTACTCCGGCTGTATCCACTATCTGCAGCAAAATCAACCTCGTCCGGGCCTATCATCAACTTCCGGTCGCTGGCGAGGACATTGCAAAAACCGCCGTTGCCACTCCGTTTGGTCTCTTCGAGCTTCTCGGTATGCCATTTGGCTTGCGAAATGCGTCCCAAACGTTCCAGCGGTTTATTGACGGTGTTATTCGTGGGCTAATCTTCGTTCGTCCTTAGATCGGTGAAGTTCTTGCCGCTAGCTTCATCTTCGCTAAACATCAGCTCCATCTTTGACAGCTCCTCCAGCGGCTGCCAGAGCATCGTGTTACCGTCGAAGCCGCCAAGACTGATTTGAAGATGCCGTCATTGCTCTTCCTTGGTCACATCATCGACGCCAACGGCACTCGTCCGGCTGAAACCAGGGTCAGTGATATGGCTGAATTTCAACTAACATAGTCCTTCAAACAGCTCAAACTTTTTAACGGCTTTGTCAATTATTGCCACCGGTTCATTCCACACTGCGCCACCCTGATGCAACCGCTCACCGACCTTTCGCGGGGCAAACAACGAACCCTCATCTGGACCGATCAAGCCCAGAAGGCCTCCTCTCAGCTCAAACGGGCCTTGTCGTCTGCGGTTCTTCTCTGTCAACAGGATCCCCACGCTCCCGTCTGTATCGCTGTTGATGCTTCCGATGTCGCACTTGGCTGCATCCTCCAGCAGGCCGCGGACGGCGCTTGGGAGCCGCTGGCTTTTCACTCACGCCGCCTGTCTTCCACCAAATTCAAACACAACGCGTTTGTTCGTGAGTTGCTTGCCGTCCACACCGCCGTCCGTCACTTTCGCCAAGCCCCGGAAGGAGGGGGAATTCATCATTTTCACTGATCACAAATGATCATTGTACGCTTATCGCAACGCATCGGATCGTCATTCTCCACGAGAAATTCACCAGCTGGATTTCACATCACAGTCTTCTACTGGCGTTCGTCATGTCTCCGGGTCGGCTTACGTAGCTGCAGATACTGTTTTCAGGATCCACAATGTCGGGTCGCCCGCCGTTCTCGGTATCAATCTCGAGGGCCTGGCACAAAGCCAACGGGATCCTGAGCTTTAACAGACCATTGACGATAAAGGTCTCCGAGTGCCGGCTTTGCCTCTTCTGTCATCTTCAGGCACTAACACCTGTGACACCACTCTGGGCCACCCAAGGCCAACCGCGCCACTTTCACATCGCCGTCCTGTTTTCGAAGTGTTGCAAGGTCCATCCCATCCGTACATCAAGGTCACTTGCAAATTGGTCAGTGTCCAATATGTTGGGCCGAGAATGGACCGCGACGTTCGTCGGTGGGCACGTAACTGCATTGCTTGTCAGCGAGCCAAAATTCAGAGACATACTACCAGTCCGGTCGGATCTCCCGCGACTCCAGAAGCTCGCTTAGCTCACGTCGACATTGTGGAACCCTTGCCACCGTCCCGAGGTATGATCTGTCTATTCACCTGTATCGATCGTCTCACCCGTTGGCCCGAGTTCATACCCATTCCGGATGTATCCAGTGCAACTGTCGCCCGTGCCTTCGTGGGTCACTAGATTTCCCGCTTTAGTTGCCCTGCCACAGGAACCACTGATTGAGGAGCTCAGTTCGACTCTGACACTTTCTACAATCTCCTCCAAATGACTGACAGCGCATTCGCACCACAGCTTATCATCCCCAGGCAAATGGCTTGATCGAACGTTTTCACCGGTACCTCAAAACCTCGCTCAGTACCCACAACAATCCTCAGTGGACGGACGTCTTACCACTAGTGTTATTGGGCATTCACAACACGCTGCGCAGCTACACGCCCTGCGCACCTGCGTCCAGGACATCTGGCACCACCACTCGTCTTCCCGGTGAATCTGTCGCACCCAAGGTGAGCGCGTCTGTCCCAAGCCCTGGAGACTAAACTCAACGTCTCATGATCTACATGCGGCAGAAGATTGGTATTTCTGTCCATTCAGAAGCCCGGCTGTTTTTTATTCACAGTCACCTACATACATGCACGCACGTTTTTCTGCGTACATCGAGCCACCGCCCGTTGACTCCAGCATATTCCGGCCCGCACAAAGTCATTCGGCGTTTAGAGAAAACATTCATCTTCGATCTCAATGGCCGTCAAGAAACCGTCAGCATCGACTGCCTTAAGCCAGCATTCGTCGACCTGGAAACCCAGCCTACGCCGTTGCGCGCCGATGGCCAAAGCACGGACGTTTGCCAGACTCCAACAACGTCTAGCTCCAACGCGCGTGGGTCATTGGTCGACCCATCATCACGTTCCACCAGGTCTGGTAGGCATTTTCTTTTCCCAGCTAGATTCGTTGAATTTATTGTTCCTATACCAATGATCGTTTTTTTGATTGCGTACGGTCTCCACTTCTTCCGATCTTTTCAGGGTCAGTCGTTCTTTACCTAGGAAGGATGTGGCAAACCACTAATATTGAACATGTGTCACTACATGGACATTACCATTTTTCGTTGTTGTTGTCTGCTTGCCCTGCACATGGTTAGGCAAGTCCGTGTCCCCACTTACGGTTCCTAGACAGAGAGCGTATGGAGAGGATACACCAACAGTTCACGCATGAGCAACCTTTTCTGTGGCAATATTTAACCAAGCGTCCTTAGATCATCTAAGAGGTGCTGAGTACAAACCGTTTCCAGCTGGAAAAATTCAGCTGGATTTGGCTCAACTCACGACGTCCTACTAGGTCAAAGTAATCCAGCTTGGTCGTTCTTCTGGAAAGGGACTGATGTGGCGGCTTTATAGGTAGAAAACTCACTAAAATGCAATTGCGAGCTTGGAGCTTCGACGCGCCTTGTTTACGAATAGGTATTTTCACTTAGATTTACTTGGGAATGACAACCGCTCCCCGGAAGCGGCCAATTCCAGTGTCAGGCCCTCCTCTAGCTTCAGGCAGTCTTTCTTTTCGAATCTTTCTTATCAGTCACATAAAGTGGCTTACAGTTAGGACAAACGTAATTCAAAGTACTTTCACTCATCCAGACCCGATTAAGCCAGTGCGGTATCATAATCTTCTTCAATCGGACATATCGGCCTATCTTGGAAACCCTGCAGGACATTTGAGTGATCCTCACCAGTCATTCATTGAGGTATGCAACTGGCTTAGCAAACGTTGACCAAGCTTTCATTAGGTCAGGAATTCGGTCTAGCCTCGGTTCCTTCAATCGACTGTTTGCTTGAAGTCTGTTTTGATTAAGTTCACCTGGTGCCGGCATAGTCGACTGCATCGCCAGCCTACGTCACACGACTCAGGTGGCAAAACGCACTCCAGCTCGTCAGCTGTGGCCATTAGCACGTTCAGTCTCCCATATGTCATTTATACAGGGTAACCAATAAAATTACTAAAACCCATCAATTGCAATCTTTCTGCGTCTTCTTTGGCTGGACGGGATTTGAGTCCGCAAATCTTGCGTGCGACTAACATATAAACCCATTTTGAATTTATGTTTTGTCAATGGAGTGGGTACTGCCACCCATGCACTTGATGAAACTAGTGTCATTCTGGAAATGGGAAGTGTCGGTACGTATTAGGTCAGTGATAAAGTGCTCGGGGTTTCTACTCCAGCCCATTATATGAGGCATTCAACGCATTTCAAGGAAATCGACGATTCTACTATGGCAAGTATTTTCATAGTTCAAAGAGCTAGGCCCAGAATATCAAAACCCCTGCTATGAAACTACAAGTTAACGAGTCTGTAAACGTAATGGCTTTGAGAATGCGAGCATTCATAAACGAACAAATGCATGCAGAGGAAAATTGGCTCACACCATAAGGAGAGAGCTGCAGTCACGAATATGGCAGTTTTCAACATTCATACGAAGCGGCAAACGAAATATGAAGAAAGCACTGAAAAAATGTCATGTCTAAGTCCAATTTTTGCTGTTCCTTTTTACTCCTGGAAGTGCAAAATTTAATGAGTTGGGACCATCGCTCATGCCAATGCATGCGGAGGTGGAGCGGCTGGTAAATCTTGTACAGTGATGGAGCACCGGCAGATCGATGTCGTGGTAGTGGCATACTGGGTCCGGCGTTGTGTCATAGATCGCTGGTTCACCGGGGCTTTGAATTCGTGTGCACATATTAGGAATGAGTGTCCAGTGGCTTCAGAGAGAGGCGGGTAGGAATGTCAGAAGAGGAGGGGGAGCACCACAAGAGATGGCGCAAACCACGGTCTACAAAGGTAGACTTTAGGAGGTGAAAGCCAGCATATTAGAATGCATACAGTGGTCAACTGCAGATTGGCCCACCCAAAGCTCCATGAAGCCTTGGATTGCAGGATTCAGCCAAGTGGTCTGACGGGCGACGACGGATTGTTAAAGGCCCGGAATCAACGAAGCCGCTGGCAGCCCTTAAGTGATTCCAGCTGTGGCTCATGATACATGATGACGGTAATATTTAATGAAATGGATAGGTTTACGTAAATGTGACAAGGATAGGGCTTCATTTAACCGTCAACGGCGCATTTCTCCACTGCTAATTAAGAATGTGAGTTACAAGTTTCAGCGAAATTAGCTTAGAGGAAAAATTATTCGAGGGAGTTGAACCATACTTCTTCAAGGTAGCAAACCCTTTGACACCGAGCAGGAATTAAATATACCCACTGGAAAAGATTATTGGCTGGCAAGTGGGCTTCACTAATGGGAAGCAAGGTGTGATTGAGGGTCATACTTGGCGAGGTTAACTACGGTGGGAAATAGAGTTGAGGTGGAGGAACAAATTTGTAGTGTTTAAAGTAGGAGCGGTTGAGACGAACAAAGTTCCCCACCATCTTAAAGGCAGATGGGTCATGCTTAACTGATAGCCCAACGGCAAAATAGCTAGTGGGATACCGTAGGATAGGTGCAGACTTTGCGCTTCATGTATATAGTGTTCATAGCCGCGCAGGGAAGTATTTTGTTGACACTGACAGGGATTCGAAGGCATCAATATTTAGCACTTAGAAGTATTTGCGGTGGAGTATAACAGATAAGGCAGCATCTGTTTAGAAGCTCTTAGGTCAGTAGCGCTGAGATACCGAAAAAACACAAGACATTGCAGTTGTGGAGATTTAGAGATAATAAAACCCAACAAAGTTCACTAATGCGGGGAGGAGCCACGATCTAAAGCTGCAAGGACCGGTTCAAAGGTGAATGAGGCTAGCGCCATGCTGATACACGGTTATGATTGCTACCAGTCATTTCCTAACATAACCATTCTATATCAGCAGGTATGGTCTGATGAGCTTTGGAGCAAAGCTTTGATAAAACAGATAGGACGATCCGCACGTGATTTCTGAGAAAAGAAGTTGCAGGCTACAATATGGTCAAAAGGCATGGATCGGTGAAATGACGGGGCAACTGTGGCCAGTAGACCGATCATACTGGGACTAAGAGAACCGCTGTAGAAAGCTTTCGACTTGCATGTTGGATCCCGCTCATAGGTATTGGAAAGGTTGAAAACGAATGAGGTTTACTGGGTGTTGGCAGGTGGAGTGGAATTTTTGATGCGCTATCATCCCTATTGGGTCAGCAAATGACCCAGAGGCAGAACTATCAGGCTATGGCCGGCCATATTTCGGTCTCCTCTGTGGCCAGGGTAAGTATGGGCTGTAAGCAGATATCGTTCGTTTGAAGTGGTCTTACATTTACAGTCAAATTTTAGAGCAACGTAGGGAGGTTTTTGAAATCGTTGGCGGGGCTCAGAATTCGTTCGTTAATTTTTCATTTTTCTTCGGAGCGGCTGAGCCAGTCTGGGAACTTGATATAACTCCTTAGCTCATCTGAGATTTTAAACTTTCGCACATATTTCCGGCAACTGCCAGGGGTGGGTTATTTCTTTCGAGCTTGCGGCTCATTCATCTGTCCTTCACAGGTCATTTCCGTTGTTATCAGCCTGCCGACTCTGCTAATATGCGTCTACTCCTAAAATTCTGTGCCTCGCTGCCAGCATATACCAAACTTCCCAAGCATACATTCCAATAGGTAAACCTCCCACAATCGGCCACTCCGTCCCTGTTCCATGGTAAGTCTTATACCCTGACATCAATCTCCTATATATCATCGCTTCATATCGTCTTCGATGTTACCCATTTATTTTCTGTGTAAACCAATTTATTTTTCATCCTCTTTCGTTACTTTGTTTTCCCCCAAAGCAACTTAAGCTTGCCTCATGTAAATTCCACGTCTACAGGCGTCTATACTTGGTTCAGACAGATTCTTCTTTTTGACCTTGTCTTTCAGACTTGCCGGGCTTCTGTTTTAATCCCTCAATGTGTCGATTAAAACTCCGGTAATACTCGGTGGTGTGCATGTTTTTATCCTACTTAAATCCATCTCTGAAGTTTCTCATACACATTCAACATTACCACGTAATATCCAACCATATCATCCTTTGTAGCTTCTGACCATGTATATGGCATGCTTCGAGACTCTCTACGAAAGAAATTATTGTTGTGGCGAGGCCTTGGAATAAATGCAGGGCCACGGAGAGTGAACTCCCCCCCCCCTCCGGAAGAAGCGTCATGGGCGAAGCTGCAGTTCGCATTCTTCCGACCCCTGGACAGAGTGATTCGTTGAAGCCGGTCATAGAAGAGGCTCGCGTATTCCACACAGCCGTGCAGTCATGAGGTGTGCCCATAAGCCAACCAGTCCGTCGCAATTCACTGTTCACATCATACACCAACAGGAAACCAACTGTCTATCCCTCACACTCACCCGCCAGTCAATCAGACGTATGAAGCACTGGGATCTGATCCAATCAACCATCTTTGCACACCACAGTCTGAAATCCACAAGGCCGTTTTTGCTCATGTATTCCCTGCCTCATGCCGTACATAGTGTTGAGTTTTGGTTACAATTGAATACCTTTTCCGCATTCGTTTGTGGGTACTTTTGTTCTGGAACTGAATGATCTAGGAACCTCTGGCCGGGAATAACCCAGAGGTTTGGGCAGCGAAGCTACAGTCAACAGTAGAGCCGCAGTCACGAGCGTTGAAATCAAACGCGTAGGAAAGGAAAGGAAGTGGGCTTGACTGATTTCATCTACTCAAACAAACGCCATGTGAGTTCAGGCGCTCCCAATGATCCGTGGATAAAGGCTGGCTACTAGGACAAGATGGAACAATTTACCCGTTAGTTTCCCAGATCAGCTTCTTGCGCATGAGCAACAGACATGTGAGTATGACTCGACAAAACGAGCTTTTCGACTGTTTTAAGCGTGTTCATTCCTTTTGTGAATGTCAGAGTGATTGAAGGCAGCAACCAAAATCACTGTTAGGACATGCTGCGAAGGGAAAAACACTCACCGATAAAGGAATTACACCTTATAGCAATCCTGGATACCGGGAAGGGAACCATGGGGTCATCGCGCCTGTAGCTTACTACTCTGTCTATATGGTACACTAAATTATTGTCAACAATATCTAAGACAACACTAGCAAACTAAGATGGGGGGAGGGAGAGCGTGCTGTGATAAAAGGGCCAAAAGAGTATGCACATTAGGAATTAAAATGAAACAAAAGGTGTGACACAAACTCACAGTTGTTCGCTGTTCTCGTGATCAGGAAATGAGCGCCGAAGAGCCAATATCCGATGATATCTTCAGTTCAGTTCGGTCTGACAGCCGTTCGTTGAACCGAACAGGATGGTATTGAGCGAAGTGCCAAGTGACGCCGTGGAAGCTTATAAGATGTTTTGTTTCTCACAGTTAGTTCCGACCGATATAATTCCAAGACACTCCAAATCAGAAAATGAGACCGTGCCAGAATGAAAGGTTTATTGGCAGCCTTTTCGTATTTCGCGGTGATGATGTTCAAAAAGGTTAGTGTGTGTTTTGCATTAAAACGTCGGTATAACAAAGGAGTGTTACACCAAGGGACGTTCAGAATCATGGAAAAAATCGGAAATGTACAGGTGCCTACACGCCGTAAACAGTAGTTGGATGAAGTGTCGGCCTCAGAGGCTGAGTCACAAGCCGTACGGTTTATCATTTTGCAAAAGAAGATACAGGATTGTCCGTACAAGACAAAGTCACGGGAGCCACGGATGCGACGGCTCATACTGCCTCAAATAATCGAAGGGTGAGTAACGCCGTAATAACTGGCTGGTAAATATGCGTTGCACATTCCCAGTCACTAACCTATCATTCTGCCTTGTGCTGGAGAGACAGTTCAAAATTTTAAAAATCACCTGACAAATTATAAAGGTGCTTTATTTGTTCCTCGAAAAACCGGGGGCTCTGATAGTAATGATAGCAATGATTTACCTCCAAAAATCCCGAGGCATGCTGCAGCGCATGAGCTGGTGGTACAGTAGCGGTAAGTCCGTGTGTGAATGAGTTGCCAGCAAGAACAAATGAAAGGACAAAGATAGGGCATAGTTGACCGTGACAAGGCCACTCTCGGCCATTGGTTCAAGGATCTCGCTGCTTGATGTTTAACGAAATTCCCATGACTGAACTTTTCGTGTCGTTCGATCTGAACGGACTGCCGCAAAGCTGAACTTCCTCTCAATATCCAAAGGTCACCGGCGCTTCAAGGCGAAAGATGCAGTCGATACTAGTGTCATAAACTTCTTCGCGTTGTCCAGTGGTCTATCTTCCAAATGGCCGGCAAAACCAGATGCAGGATACTGTCAGGACTTGCACGCTGAACTCGTCTCTTTTTACCCATTGCCCCTGTACCCAGTGAACTATCTTTCAGCCCACTGATGACATTCAGATAACGAGATAGTCACAAGATCCGGGAACATTTGGGCTTCAGCAGCTTACCCGTGTACTACTTCAAGACTTCAGAATAATGACTATGATGACCCCGGCAAATTCAAAACTCAAACTCAGGTGAAGAAGACAGGCGGAGGTATTTGAAGTCACTCAGGAAAGTAGGATATATGCAAGGAACTTATCGGAAATATACATAGTAGCAGGGAATCAGTAAATAATCACGAGGTATTTTGATTATATCGCCTCTTTCAGAAAGGGGAAGGTTGACACATAAAAGAGAATAGAAACAGTCCGTAACAGGTTAAAATGAGCCAAGTGGGTATGCATCAATGGGATACAGTCGAATACCCTCAAACCTGTGATCGAGCTCCAAAGAGAAACACTGAATATGTCACCCCCTTTTCCGAACAGTTGATACCCCTGGTCATCAAGGCAACACACACTTTTGCCCAATATACGTACTCTGCCGGCTTCCTTATTCTTCCTGATTGTGAGGTACAGTGAAAGGCATGTTGGACGTCGGGCCAGTATTTCTTTATCAGGTACAAATCGAGCCAGTCTCGAACGAATTTTAGCTCGACCGTCACCGCCACACCCACCTCGTCCGCTACATTAAGCAGTTTAATTGTCAGGCGCGTCCGCTAGTCCTTCTCACTGCACAAAGATCAACTGTCCGTGAAAAAGGTACTCTCCAATACGCCACCACGATCATCATGGTGTAGCAGCATCGCAGACACCAAACTCACTGAAATGCAACTGCGAGCTTGGAGCTTCGACGCGCCTTGTTTACGAATAGGTATTTTCACTTAGATTTACTTGGGAATGACAACCGCTCCCCGGAAGCGGCCAATTCCAGTGTCAGGCCCTCCTCTAGCTTCAGGCAGTCTTTCTTTTCGAATCTTTCTTATCAGTCACATAAAGTGGCTTACAGTTAGGACAAACGTAATTCAAAGTACTTTCACTCATCCAGACCCGATTAAGCCAGTGCGGTATCATAATCTTCTTCAATCGGACATATCGGCCTATCTTGGAAACCCTGCAGGACATTTGAGTGATCCTCACCAGTCATTCATTGAGGTATGCAACTGGCTTAGCAAACGTTGACCAAGCTTTCATTAGGTCAGGAATTCGGTCTAGCCTCAGTTCCTTCAATCGACTGTTTGCTTGAAGTCTGTTTTGATTAAGTTCACCTGGTGCCGGCATAGTCGACTGCATCGCCAGCCTACGTCACACGACTCAGGTGGCAAAACGCACTCCAGCTCGTCAGCTGTGGCCATTAGCACGTTCAGTCTCCCATATGTCATTTATACAGGGTAACCAATAAAATTACTAAAACCCATCAATTGCAATCTTTCTGCGTCTTCTTTGGCTGGACGGGATTTGAGTCCGAAAATCGAGCGTGCTTCCAAAGTGGCAATGTTTCCCACAACTCATGAGAAGGAGAACACTATAGGTAGGGAGAGATTGGTTAGTGTATTCTGAAAAAGCGTGCATGTATCGTGCACGGGCACCGGGCAAGTGGCCATCGCACTTAGTGGCCGAGTTCAGATTAACGGTGATATGTGTTCAGCAAATAAGCAAGATGGAATGTCACTGCAAACTCAGCAAAATTTGGGCCTTGGATAAGAGGAACACGATAGAGCAATGCCAAATCAATGGAAATAGAAGCTATGATAAATATTCTTGGTGTAAAAGTAGAACATAGGGACCGCAACTTCAATGCATATAAAGTGTGAAAAGCCGTTTAACATTTGTATATGCATGAGAAAATTATGATAGCATATATATATATATATATATATATATATATATATATATATAATGTATATATCTGTACACCGGGAACAGTTGAAAGAGAAGACACCATTGAAAAAAGCGGAATAATAAAAAGTATGATACATAAGCTCCCAGTACTTCTCTATATGAGAGATATTAATTCTTACGTAAATATGTCGGTGCCATGAACAACTTCTGGCATTTCTATGACAATGATTTTGACCAAGTTACTGCGGTTATGAACTCATGACCTTGACCCACTTATGGCTGATTCGTTTAACTAGCGGCATTCGAGAGTAATAAGATAAATTACATAGCTGAATTCAGTCAACTTATCCAGAATTCTTACAGGAGCACACAAAGCTCGGTGCGTTAGGGACCTCCAAACCTATGCCAAAGTGTTCTTGTTGATTCATCCAGCGTTGCGATGAAACAATCCAATAGCATCCCTGCACAGTTGGAAAATCGTTGGAAGTGCAACTTGTTTCTATCCTTGATGAGTAAGGATAGAGAATACACTCGAAAATAGCGAGTGAGTGATAACTTAAAGAGTAGAGTTGGTAAAATGATAATTTCGGGAAGAAATAAAGCTCCCCAGTTCAATGATCAGGCTAACAAATATGTGAAAATTTTCACCTAAACTGAAGTAGTTCCTGAAACTAAAGAACGGTTAATCAGAACATTACACATCTGTAGTGACATTCCATCTTGCTTATTTGCTGAACACATATCACCGTTTATCTGAACTCGGCCACTAAGTGCGGTGGCCACTTGAACTTTACCCGTGCACGCTACACGCACGCTTTTTCAGAATACACTAACCACTCTCTCCCTACCTATAGTGTTCTCCTTCTCATGAGTTATGGGGAACATTGCCATGATCATCGTGGTGACGTATTGGAGAGTACCGTTCTCACGAACAGTTGGCCCATGTGTAGTGGGGAGGATTAGCGAACACGTGTAATAAGGGAACAGCTCGGTAAGGTCTAACTAGCCTTACAGAACTGCTACAATAACATATAAACAGTGCGAAATGTTATCACAGCTGCATCCAAGAGACCCACTCACCAGCAGAGAAGGTAAGTAATCAAGGTGAAGCGGCCTGGGCATAAGGACAGTCATTAGAACAAACTGACAAGATTTTGAAGTAATTTCACCTCACGAATATGCAAAAAATTTATACCTCCAAAGCACTTACGGGATTTCATGATGATCGGTGTCTTTTTCTGGAAGATATGACTAACGTACGTTAACCAAACTTTCAGCTGGGAAGAGCCTCACAGCGTTGGGAACTGTGTTGCCCGGGAATCAGGGCCGAAGTCAACGAGTGGAAAGTCTGCAATCTCAATAATCGGTGATTTTTAGTCGATGAAATCATAAAAAACAAGCCTTCTCTCCCGCCACCAAACGACAAAAGCTAACCCCACGAACTTTGCTTCTGTAAATTTTTAGTACTCCAGATATGAGGTACTAACTAGATCCCGAGAATGGCCTATGGAACAGGCAACAAGCCAAAAGTGCCGACTCTTGTCAAAAGACGGTAAAAGTCGATGGAATAGGTGCAGGACGTTTTTGTATTGAAACAATGTCGTCCACGTTTAAGTTCGGGGGCGAAACCGGACGCGATACTAACTAGGGGAGCTGAACCTTCAACCGTCCGCAAGCAGAGCAGTCAAACGTGTGTTTTTCAATTGGCGGAAACCAATTATCCTTACTGCAAGCGGAAAAACAACGCACAGCCCTGTGGCATCGAACAACATACAAACTGCTTAAAGATGAGTGCTAATTGGTTAAGTATGTCTACGGTAATTTTTGATCATGAATTTACGCATTCAAAATCAGTCATCTCCAGGTCGCTACTCCAACTCCCTCCCCCCATAAGGGAACTGTCAAAGTGACCGTTCGATCTGTTTGAGGGCGTAGCGCGCGCAGGTCTCCAATAGCATCACGAGTCTCATGTGTCATCGGTCGTCTAGGGGACCATGTTGCGATGCCACAATCCGCTCGTGCCACGAGTGGCGAATTACTAAAATGCCCACTGGTCTAGAGGTCATCTACGAAGCCCTCGCCGAGGTGTTGTAGAAGAAAATTTATATGTATACCGTACAAATTGATCCAACACGACTTTCCGGGGGTTCCTCCATTCACAGTGCCCGCACATGCAATGGAAGAGGAAAATGAAATACGTGAGCAAAAGGCGGTGAGTATAAACTAGACAAAAGGAACTTACCGCGGTCGGTCGGTACAGTACGCAAATTTTAAATTGTTTGAAGTTGTTTTTCTGACTTTCAAAGTAGTTTTATAAAACGTCAAAAATTGAAAACACAGTTAAGTCAGATTGAAAAAATGAGTGCTATCTACAAGAGGTTTTGGCCAAAGTACATGCCACCGAGATCGCGTCTATTGCTGCGGCTCCACGGTTTTGGGCTGCGCTGGTTGAAGTTTGGCGGTAGCCTCTATGATGGATGGAGGAACTATTGGAGCACTATGGTTGAGCGATGTCTCATTTTCTAGACTACCGTCAAGGTGCGCAACCTTAAGACGGTCGACAGATACAGTTTCATGTTTACCGTTTCGGTCAATGAGGTAAACTCGATCGCATCGCTCGAGCACCTAATATGGACCTTCACAAGGCCGCTGTAGAGATGTTTTAACGCTGTACACGCGTATGAAGATGTAGGCTCAGGTGGACAGTTCAGGTGGAATGTAGGCCAATCGGGACTGTGGTCGCGGAGAATGCATTTGAAAACGGCGCATTTGTGCAGCCACTTGTTGAGCGTATGAAGTACAACCATCGTCGTTCACTCCACCTATGGTAAAGTAATCCCCGGGTAACCGAAGAGTTTGGCCAAAAGCTAATTCCGCAGCTGACGCGTTAATATCAAGTTTATCAGTGGAAAGCAAACCTAAGAGAACGACTGAAAGTGCCTGCACCCAATTAGAGCTGTCAGCAGCGGTGAGCGAAACTCTGAGCAGGAGATGAAAACGCTCAACCACACCGTTGGCTGCTGGGTGATAAGCCATCGTACGAGAACGGTGACAGCCCAATATACGCAGCGTATCTCCAAACAAGTGCAATTCAAACTGTGTGCCGCGAGCAGTACTTACCGTTGCAGGGAAACCATATGATGAAACCCAAAGTTCCATAAAAGCAGCTATTACGGTTTCTGTCTCTACGCTGGCAATGGGAACAGCCTCTGGCTAACGGGTGAAACGGTCGACCATAGTAAGAAGGTAACCGAAACCCTTACAGGGGCTGAGAAGACCAAAGATATTTTTATATGGGTATGAGAAAACCGTGAGGATACAACTGGAAAGTGGCCTATTGGAGCCGTTGTATATCTGTTTACCTTCGATCGTTGGAAATGAAAGCACGAACGAGCCCAATGACGAATATCCTTTTGCATGTCATGCCGAACATACCCAGCTGCAACTAGCTTGGTGGTGGCTCGGATTCTAGGATGGGCTAAGTTATGTAAAACATCAAAAATTGTGCAGCGCCAAGACATGGGTATGTTGGGACGTGGGTGTGGCAAACTTGTGTCACACATTATCGAGCCCGACGAAGTGACTAATGGAAACTCCAAAGGTTTGAGTGATGCAATCTGGCTTGGATCTGTGAAGCCCAATTCCGAACTTTGGGCTGCAGCCAAAGCTTCAAGATCTATGATCGGTGGCTGAGTAGAAATAGCGTTTACTCGAGAAAGAGCATCAGCCACAACGTTGTCGGCATCAGAAACGTGACAAAACATCACTGGAGAGCTGTGCCACGAAGTCTAAGTGGTGTAACTCACGTGGTGAGTGTCTATCGGTCAGACTATGAAGCGCATACGTCAGTGGTTTGTGGTCGTAAATTTTTGGTAATGAATTTACACATTCAGACTCAGTCATCTCCACGTCGCTACAATTTGCTTCACCTACGGCATTGTATCTGAGTTACACAGACATATAACTAATTCAAGAAATGCTGTGGTATTTAACTTTACAGGGAGAATGCTACTGGATTCCGTGAGAACTCCAACTCCTAACGCGTGCAGCATGGCCCATTACTGAAGTCAACACACTAAACCATTCGATGTAATTTGTGCTTCATCGTTTTTCATTTCGAAAGTGAAAAATTAACGCGGGACGTAGCCCCCAAAGAGCAATAGTCTTGGTTCGTGCGAAATTAAATATATGCTAATTCAAAGGCAGTCAATTAAATAACGACTGTCCCCTGTTCTGATTAGCGATTGATATGTCTCAGAGCAACGCATAGCCTAGTTGTCAACATATTATCGGAAACCACGTCGATCCAAAATATTCTGTAGTGTCATGAAAAACAATGTTGTTTTCAGTATAATAATAATAATAATAGTCACGCAGTGATCATACCTTTGACAGTGGGCCGTTGTCACTATCCACAAAAATACACAGCAATAAAAATAAGATAAAAATATGTCAAGGAAAACGTAGATGAGAAGATGAAATACCCGAAAAGTACCTGTTCAATTTTTCTGTTATAAACATAAATTTTGCATACTTTACAGGCCAAATAAGCAAATTTCTGAGAGTAACAGCCAAATAGAAGACAAAAAAGCCTAACGTCAAAGGTCAGTCCAGGAGAGCGATCATGCGAAACCGAAACGTAATAAAACAGGTTCTGTCGGTGCAGTCCACCTCACTAGCACACAACTGTCCAATAGGTTCGATCAGCAAACGAACTCATAGATACAGAATTGAACTAAATGAAACAAATCCAAATTCTACCAGCATAGATAATCGGTATCCGACGCTGGAATAGTCACAGGTATTGATATAAGGTTGTATAGCTGTGACGAAAAGGAGTAATTCCCAGTTTCGTCTGACTATACACGAAAACTAATTAGCAAGCAGTATTTCGTTATCTCTTCCACACGATTCAAAGCGATCAGCGTATCCCGTGACAAAACTCCTTCGTTCAAGTCGAGTCAAGTCAAATCAGCAGTAGCTTTATACACTCATCTGGGTGGGTTTTCCGCATTAACACCACATCTGCGGATGTTAAAATGCGGAATCGGGAAATACATACAAACCCTGGTGATTTCCAACGAAGAAAATAATTTAGTAAGTCTGTGCTGACTTTCTTTGGATCAACAAGCAAACCAGAGTGATATGGCAAAACGGAATTACGATGTGCAAAGGTGCGAACAAATAGAAATTTGAACTTTTGAGCTCATACGTGATGTAGACGCAACTTTTGAAATTCACTTGTGCAGATGACGTATGTCCAAAAGTTTTTTTAGAATTAAACGGGCTACAAGCACTGAAGTGTCTATTAGTGATAATATCAACAAGTGTGTCTCTGGATATGCCACCGCATTTAGAGATATGTTTTACGGATCTCTTTATCGAGTTAAAATCTTCCTACAAAGGGCCAGAAAAAATAACTGAAGAACAGTACCACCAGTGTGGGAGAAAGAATGCAGTCGCCAATTTAAAAATTAACTGATTTGGGACCGAAAGTAGTTCTGAATGGAGAAAGAAAAATGGCAACTTTCTAACTTTAAAAAATTGTCTGTTGAACATGCATGGACTATGAAAGATTACCGGACAGTGTAGCACCAAGGTATTCAACCGTCGGTGATATTGGTATGGGTTCGTTGTTTGCAGACAGAAAATGAAACCTTTCAATGAGGGTACTATGTGGGTTCATCAAGAGGTCAGCTGAATACTACATCGTGGCATTTAGAGACACACAGTACAAGGGAGCAGGGCGAGGACCAGTTGTCAATTTCGTTTATTTTGATTTGAATTTGTAAAGTTCCTTCAGGTGTCGACACTTCACAACCTAAAACTACATCTTCGGTGTATTAGCAGCCCATGAATGCCGATGGGATTGGAAGTAGTTCGACGTACAAAGAGGAGGAAAAAGGGGAAAGTAGCACATTGTAAGATACAAGAGTCAAATAGAAGAGAAGCGTAAGTTGGACAGCTGAAACAAGTGAAATGTCTTCGATCAGTAAAGTAGTCTGAAATCAGCCTGTGGACTTTTAGGTCTATACCACTTATGTAAAGCATACTGAGCAATACTGATCAGTGAAGACAACCGAATGCATTTTTTGTAGTCTATAAACACCATTCTGTCAGTCTTACATTTTCTCTCTGAAGCCGAAGCTTTTGGCTGGACTAGGTGGGCTGTGGCGTCAAGTGTGGAGCGCAAAGACCGATAAGCAAACCGGGTGCGTATCTTCTTCAGCAGACCCCAAATTAACCCAAGGTAAAAAGGTCTATCAGACGATCTGAGCATCACAGAAATGCAGGCTATGGGGCTGTATTTTCCGGATTCTTTCTTGGGAACAGGCGTTATCTTGGATAGTCTCCAAATGTCAGGGATCTTTTGGTTGTTAGACAGTTATTGAAGATATTAGCTGGTGGAACCGAAAGGCCATCAGCACACTGCTTGGGTACAACAAGAGACAGCTCATCCGGACCAGGAGCTTTGTTCATCTTCATTTCGCACAGCTGTTGGATGACCAAAGCGGGTTCGGTAGTAGATAATTGAGATGGGTTGTTGAAGACTGACAAGTCAATAAATACCAGTGCCCCAAACCAATCTTGAGCAATCTGGAGTGCACTAAACCCTCACCAAGTAGGTATACCAATCGGGAAACTATATGCGCCAAGTTGGATACATCTCACTATATTGTTC
Source organism: Fasciola hepatica (assembly GCA_948099385.1). Lineage (NCBI taxonomy): Eukaryota > Metazoa > Platyhelminthes > Trematoda > Plagiorchiida > Fasciolidae > Fasciola > Fasciola hepatica. The sequence goes on from CANUEZ040000019.1 coordinate 22,587,671, forward strand.
ACCAACCTCTCCTTAAACGAATAAATCTGTCTTCCACTCTGTCTCCCCTTGGTCAAAAAACCATTGTTATTTGTTAACATTATATATATATATATATATATATATATATATATATATATATATATATATATAAACACGTTCCGCGTAGTTGTATTGTGACGAATGTTTGACGACAAGCTGAAGTAGTCATGTATCTTAAAAAGAAGACATAATGTTGCAATACTGCACAATTTTCTTTCCTAGAAGAGTTCACTGCATATGAACAAGGAGAGTTTCACAGAGGAATGATATTGAGATAGGTTCGTGTAAAAAGGTACTCCCTGAAAATAACAGGAAACAAGAGGGACGAGTCATTTTACATAACCAAGATAATAACAAGTTAATTATTAATTGTTCTACTTACAAACTCGAGGTTGTCATCAGTGTGTGACAATGGATTCGACAGATCCCGATAATCTTAGATTCCTCATTGCATATGTCACCCAGAAAGCATTGTTTCGGTCAAATGGAAGTTTTGTTATCAAAGCAGGACGAGCGGTGACTGAAGACTGTATCTTATCGTTTTCATTGTTGTCGTCATGTGTTCCATCTGACTGTGATTGCATCACGAAAGTTTGGGTATAATTTTCAATGGGTATATTCACTCGGTTACTGAACCGTCATTCTGTGTGAGTCATATGAGTAGCTCCGCATCCTTATTGTCAGCGTTGAACAGTGGTTTGCGAAATAATGATAAATTCTGCTTTTTTATAACGATAATCGAGAACACGCGCTGAATACTAAGTCGTTCATCAAACACGTGCTGTTAGACAACGCCAAAATGCCTAGCCTACAACTGAACCATTCACTCCCATCAGTAGTATACAGTCAAAGGCAATCCGGTGCTCATTCGGTAAGAGTGTCATTACTTGTTTCGTTCGCCCTGCTTCAGCCCAATGTGTTTTTCTCCGTGAGTCACTGTGAGCGTATTGTTCATCCATGGTCCGTAATTTTCTTCGATCAGCTGTACTGCTGGCCAGTCCGATAACCACTAAATCATCCGAGAATCCATTTAAATGATTATCACCAAAAACGGTACTAAAGACTTATTGAAGGTTTTGAAGACACCTAGAACAGAAATACAGAATTATCGCAATTTATCTGGGCATGACATTTGGTTACTCTTACATGTCTCTCGTACAAATTAGTCACTATATATTTCATTTAACTGAAGTCATAGAGATACTGATAAACAGGCCTGAAGGAACCAATTTGCCGATGTTTTTCTGATGTTCTTAGAAGTTCATGACTAAATGTTCACTTCAGGAACAAGTGAAATCAGTGTTATTTCGAAAATTGTGACTATAAGTATAAATCGGAAGATTAAATTATTTTTAGCTAGAACAATGCTATTCTATGAGGATGGCTGCATCTCTGACGACGCATTTGCTTAGGCAGCATCCTTTATTTGACTATTCCACCAGTTTAAAATAGCTGTTAGAATACTTGACAGCTTTTCGCCTGATTAACTTGCAAGAAATTATTTTGTTTTCGAGATAACTGCCACATATTTTCAAAGTTCGGTATTTTTCTGGAACTATTTTGATCGCCACCCGTCGCACTTGGATTAATTGCACGGAGAGACCGCTACCACAACGACTGGTTGGAATCATATTAGCTGCTCTACCAGGGCAAAGCCGAACTGGCCGAGAAGTCCATTTGTTGACACAAATCAAGCTTACAAAGTGGAAAATCCACGGCTTCAGTGAAACGTTGTAGTCTTCCAATCTCATGAGGGCATATCGCCTAAAAGCTTGTTTTGGTTTGTCGCATACCTCCCCATAAACTGCCAGCGAATAAACTCCTCAAATGCTTTGGACCACTCAGCACTAGGTTTTTCGGGAGGTATTCTAGAACTATATGTTGTGTGCTTTATTAGAATATTCCTTTGGATTCCCTCATTGGTAATCTATAAGATTTTCCCGAGTGCTCCATTGATCCATTGAATGACTTGTACGGAATATTCTTTAGGAGTGGGTACACCACTCATGATGTGTGATGCTTTTGTATTCACACAACTTAATCATCATGTTGCTGCCAATTCTTTCAGCCATCTTCCTACTTTGTTGTACTGGTGATTATATTGATTTCTTATTCGGGTTGCTGCTGAGAAGTAGCAACCAGAACAGGCGTAGTCCGTGAACCGTTATTGGTTATTCCAGCTGAACTAGATTCATTAATTTCTCCCACGTTCAGGAGACGAAAGTGGGTATACGAGATGAAACCGCAAACGGGTTAGCGATAAACGCTGTGCTAACGGAGGACATACCACTGACCAGATAATAAATAAACCGCTATTTGACTCGGGCTTTCTATGCAAGGGGCTGCTCAGTTGATCAGCGTGACCCGTTTATTCCCAACGAACGAGTTCATGTTGGTTTATATGCAACCAACAGGCCATTCGATTTGAGTAGGTCGCTTTATCCGATCAATCTGTGGTTAAAAATGGTACCTTTAGATGTACAATTTGCAAATTCCTGTGTCTCTCACAGTTTTCTCAAGCGGACAGTGTAACGCAACTTATCTCGTGATAACTGAGAAAACGTCAAAACCTAACTGATGTTATCGTGTTCAGCAGTAATATTAGAAATTCAAAGCTCGAGCTGTGTACACGCTCCCAGAGAGCACGCTGTACATGAAGGGAAGGGACATATCGAGTGTGTACAAGTTGAGTTCGGACTTCATATCAAACCCAGTATTATAAGAACATTAGCATAAATGGTACAGACTGAACCGCCTAAGCCTCCTTATTACCGGTTCGATTATCTCAGTTAGCCGCTGTGTCTTGTCACGATGTATTCAGTGGTTCATGTATAGAACCACGAGCACTGAATTACTTCTTTGGTGAATCTGAAATAGATTGCAATGTCTAGGTATAGCGGTACAAACTAATCCGACCTATACGAAAGGTGTAGATTCGAAAATTCCGTGTTGCTTTAGTTATCTGGTTGTTTTGCATGATGGTTTTCCAGTAGATAATGTTTCATCCTGCTCTGCCCTATTCACGATAACCTTAGTATAGTAATCGCGTCTTTCAAAAAAGATCATTTCGGCCAGCTTATCCGACATCATGGAGAAACTATCATTATTATTTTGTGATTTCTAAGATTGTCAAGAAGGTTCTTCTTCAGACTTTAGCTTAAGCGACTACTTCTCACAACCATGCAGTAGCCAAGCTCCGTAGATTATTTAACGAAATATCTTCGTTATTCCTAGCCCCCGACTTAGGAGTCAATGTCGGTGCGAGAAATGCCTTGGTAACATCCTAAGCCAGTGACTAAAGGTCGCTATATAGTGTGGAGTATACGTTCAACGGACAGCTAAGACCCAGCCAGGAGAGCTTTGTGGTTAAGTTGTTTGACTCACAATTGTTTACCCCAGGTTCGAGTACCACTAGGAGCTCGAAGGATATGTATAGCCTTACGGTGCTTCCATAGTTTTCAATGCTGAATTGAACGTTCACTCAGCATGACGAAACATATTATGTGATATATTTTTGTTTGGAAATGGAATAATTTAAAACATCTTAGTTAATTATTACAAAACGTTTATACGCGGGTGGTATCAGCAAAATAAAGTCACGTAGGAAAAAGAAAATCATCACTCACAGTCAACACTGAAGTCACCACTGAAAACTATAAAAGCATGTATAAGTTGTCCCATCATGGGCGGCAGCATGCAACCATAGTGAGTGGTCCATTTATGCACTTTGTGCAAAAAAAATTATATATATATATATATATATATATATATATATATATATATATATATATATATATATATGACAAGGAGAGAGTAGGAGATTGCAAAATTTACGATCGGATTACATCTAATAATTTACGGATTCCTACACATTTCATAATTTGTTGACTGGGCAGAATTCAAAGCTCATCTCGAAAAATAGTGGCAATTTCACAGAATTTCACACTTCTGATTAACCATGGAACTAAGCAGTTTAGGAAGACTTGCATTTTCCACAAGTGAATATCGAGAGCACTAAGCCCCTCGCTCAAATTACTTTTTGGTGGCCGGATTTAATCGGTGATTTGTGTTACGTTGCTGGGTTATGTGGTAACTGCATACATAAGGTTTATTCATGACAGACAAATTGAACCTTATCACCTACACCGTGAGAGCCCTGTCAACGCGTTCAGTCGGATTACTGTGGTTCCTTGTTGGACGCGTATTACGCGTGGATCATTATCGATTCGTAATCTTATTGGCCGGAAAACTATTTCGCCTTCATTACAACCAGTTTTTTTTACCAGTACGGTTCACCGTGAGATTTTCAGTCAAGAAAACGTTCCTGATTCCATGGTTACCTATAATGGAAGAAATTTCTCAACCAAGAAGGCCACCGATGGGACGAAAATACTTGGTTGCAGTTATGTGTTAGCTCTGCCCGGGTATCCACACTCGAAAAGAGCAGCTGATAAGTTCATTTAAAGTCAAATCGTACATTCGCCTCTGAGTGCACCGACACATTCAACGAGCTGAACAGAATTGTTTTTTGGCTGATACAACCGTTGATTCCGTCTGGTTCCACGGAAAATATAGCGCATGAAATGCAGTTAGTGTACCCCTACATTTCTGCAATTTCTCGTGGGATAGCCTGCAGATTAGAATTCTGAATTGGGAAAATTCACTTCATCCCAAATAATGTGCAGGAAGGGTGGGAAACGTTTTTAGCGTAATTCCAACCCAATGCTAAACACCATCACCTGTTGACCAAATGAAACCAACTTTATGGCTCAGAACAGCGAAATACCAATCAGACTTACCTAAAACAAGATTGTGGATTGTCTCCACTTCGAAGTTCTGTGTGGTTCCTAGACCCTAATTCATGAATGTCGCTGAAGACTTTTCTATCTGCATAGGCTCGTCTTGCCAGCAAACCGCAAACTTGTCCAACGTGATTGGGATCGGATCGGGTTAATTTGATTTTTCGACACAACAGCCGTGTTTTACTGATGTGAATTTTATATATGGCGGCACTGTCTTACTGGAATATAGTGAACCTTCTCCGATTTTCCTGAAATTCAGTATCCAGAGTGCTTCCCTCATAGTTCTATGCCGTAGAAGTATTGGTGCTTGTAGCACGAGCTAAACATGGGGAACACTAATATTCAATTGCATGGATCTCTGCAACTTTGATGCATTTTCTATTTGATTGGACGAAGCACGTGGAAGATGCCTTTTTGGTTTCTTTTTTCACAGATTATTTCTCCGTATTCCATTTCCATCCTGAGATGTATAACTGCATGGATCCTTAAAAAGGGTCCAGATAACTTTCTTTGATCTGTGAGTTCTTTTGAACATTTTGCGTATACCAGTTTTTGAGTCTCCGTATGCGAGTATTTTTCCCGGTTCCAATTCGGATAACCATCTTACGTGCGGCATATTTTATCCTTCTTCAATGAAACGCCAAAACTTGCAATTTGATTTGCTAAATTGGGTGAGCTTCGTTCGCAAAACACTGACGGAAAGAAGTTGGATCAGTGACACCACAGAGCATCCGTGAAGACAAGGGTTGTGTTTGTAACTCATTCTTGTCAATAAATGAGCAGCTGTGTGCGCCCTTACTGCAACAATCAGAGGGTGCTCTAAAAGCTTTTCTCACCCTTCAGGCACATCTTTCGAGATACGATCAATGTTCCCAAGTCAAAATTCAAGTCCAAGTAGGGTTATTTTTGGTCCAGCTGGTCGGTTCAGATCACTGCACTCGGAAAGTTTGTCCAACTACCCACAGCTAGAAAAATTCATACGCATTACTGAGAAGCACATGCAGAACTGTCAAACAAGATAAGTGCACTTCCGAAAACCAAGTTTTACTACGAACTGCTGTGAAATCTACCGACCTTACTGTGTTTTGCAAACGGAATCTCTCAAAATTTTGTGAGAATTTTACTGACTATCTCAATCTGAGTTATAAAAACTGTTGTCCGCCTGAAACCGATAGATTTTCCTCTCCCTTACTCAAACCACTACGTAGAAGGAGAGAGCAGGCCTACGAAAGTGGGCGGAAGCTTGAAGTAAAGTAGACTGCTAAGCTGATATGATTGGAAGTCGAAAGCCGAAACAGGAAATATTTAGGTATCATCCTGGAAAACTCCAGTTATCTGGACAAGTGGCGCTCTATGAAGAGGCGTTGTGGCGATAATTCCAACATCAGGAACCGTTCCATTGACGTGGAAAAACTGAAAAATTGTTTGGCTGACTGTTTCAGGATGTTTGTCAGTCTGTCTGAGGAAGCACTACTGAGCCCCCTCAAATCGAGCCACGGCTGCTCGGAAGCAGGTGAGCACACTAAGGATCACTAAAACCTCAAGGTTTATCCACTGCCTTCGTGAAGGGCTGCGACGAATCCCTGTTGGGTCCCTTGGCAGATAATTTATAATTGTTGTCTGAAAAGCAGTAAGACACCCAACGTATGGAGACCTGCAAAGATAACGCCTGTCCCAAAAAAGGAGCCTAGCATTTACTGCTTCATGGAATGTACCTGTGTGACGCTTAAGATGCAGGAGAAAAATTTGCCATCGCATGTTGTCACTGAGAGTGCTATGGAAGGTATTTATCAACTTGTATGGCTATCGTCCCGATCCACTCTTGAAGCCATAGCTTACGCAATAAATCGTGTTGTAGCAGCTTTAGATATGAAGTGCAAAACTGTTAGGATGCCATTCCTGAACCATGGAAATGCTTTTGGCAGTCTCGGTAGGTCAGTGTGCTCAGTCTGTTATTCGAATCACGGGTTGATCAGAGCTGATGCAGATTGATTAGTGGCTAATTCAAGGACCGGACTCGGTCCACATTCTTTCCACTTCCTGGTAATGATGGTGTCTTACAGGACTCTATATTTTCAATCTATTTACTCTCTTGTAACTAGGACAAATGCCTTTTCCATCTTTATTTATTCCATGTAAATATACAGATGACATCGTTTTTGGATGTGAGAATTCTAGACCAGAGGCCACTCTCTTAATTCGAAGCAAACTAGACGATATTGTAAATTGGTCTTCATCCCGATCCCTGATTTTAAAAGCATCTAAATATCACGACGTATTATTTTACTCATCATTCAGGGTCTCAAATCAAATAGTATTGACAAGCTACTTCTGTTTCTATACACAGTGAGCATGTTCTCGCATTGTCCACGGTCAAATACTTTGGTGTTTTAATTACCCACAAACTTTCGTGATCTGTGTGCCTCAGTGAGATGTTCTACAAAATTAAAGAGCAATCCTTTTTCTCTCCCAGACTACGTGTGCTCTTGGCACCTCATAAATACTTTCCAAAATTGGTAACTACTTGCGTCTTTCCTGGTTTGCTGAAAAGGACTTTCATTTGGTCATAAGATCCATAAAACACACCTCCATGTGTAGTGATTCCCATCTTCCCCTACACAGTGAACTTACAAAGGCTGTATCTACATCACTCACATACTCCAGGTTTAAGCTGTTATGTTACCCGCGCTTCGGCATATCGTAATTTTGTTTAGCCAGATCTCGCTCGTCTACTTGTTGGTCACAGGAAGGTTCTCTTAGAGCCATGAAGCAGCTTGAATGTCAAACATTAGTCCGTTTTTTGCTCTTTCTCCCCCTGCTCAAACTGTGCACGCACTGTATTATTTCGCCATCAGAAATAACGCAAAAAGCTTAAAACCCACCCTGTTGGAAGCATAAAGCAACTACTGACTTCAATTGGCACCAGTATAGTAGTGGGACAAGGTATTTGCACATTAAATTCTAAAATCCCACGTTCAAACTTTCGCGAGAAATAGCAGAAACATAGAGGTGCGCCAAAAGCATTTCGTGCACAATGCAAGTAGACTGAATCTTCACAGTCTCAGCAGTTACTTTCTGGACTGTACCGAACAGAGTGATTCTTTGTCCTTCTTGTGGTGTGATTTTGAAATGGATGAGACAGCACAGCTGTATTTTCTCAACCAGACAATACTCAACGGTAAAGTAAACTCACAACCTTTCGAATAATCTGTTTTCGCGCGCCCACACCACTCGCAACAAGATTAATCCCCTGACTGACTACCTGCACATTTCGACTTCTTTTTCCTTATATGCCAGTAACCAATGAGTTTGTTGTCCCTCGCATCATTGTCGTCGTTTTGGTGCGGTTCCTCCTATTGGTGTATTGATCTAAAGCCCTCAAATTGGGCCATCTTGTTGCCCGCCTGGTAGCCTGTTGAGGTCCGCCTAATTTTCAATAGGGTATTTTGTCTGTTAAAAGATGCTTCCGAAACTGTCGTCGCTTCTTATTCCAGTGGCTGTTGGCTGGCTGCCTCTATCAGCCTGAAATACGCAAGCTGCTGTGGCCGTGGCAGTCTTTGTCACATTATGCCTAGATGACCGGAGAAAAACGTGGCCTCCTTTGAGTTCCCATGAGGCATAAATGTCGAGGTAAATGCATAAAAATTAAGGTTTAATATAATTACTAAATTGAAAAATGTAACGTGGCTGAGGAATGACACTTTCAGACTGCTAACTTATGAACAACGGCTGAGTAGTGATGCGAAAAGCCTGAATAACGAAGGAAATATCTGCCGTTTGATTACTTGTTCTTGAATGAGTACTTTGTCGTTCTAAACGATCAGTAGGGGATAAGATGAACTTCTCAAAAATTATTGTTTAAAGTCTGTCAACAAAGAGAAAGTAAAAATCAGTGCTCTCTTTATTTTCTTCGTAAAAACATTTCTTTTGTTTTCATGCTGAAAAAACTATAAAGTCATTATTTTATCGGTAACCATGGTGTCTCGCATCCACCACACAAAGCACGTGATCAATGATCAATCGATGATCACCGAATTTTCGGGTCAATCCTGACAACACCGATAACAAATTAGACTGAATAGCACAGCAAGGGTGTTAATATAATGAGGTCAAACCGTAATTTAGCAACCTTGATTTTGCCAATCTCAGTATTATTTTTGTCGGCTCGGAAATCAGTTTGATTTCTTGCTAGTACAACCTAGTAAACCTTGCCGGCAATGGATTGATTTCTTTTTCTTTCTCGCTGAAACTCTGGGAAAAATGTATGTGATATCCTGAAATTCTTGTGCTTCTCTTGTTCATGGAAGGCGCATCTTGGTGGAACGAGCGTTTATGGAATAGCCAACCACGAGACGATTCACGGAATCTAGTTCAAAAAATCAACACACAAAATAGTCCAAACAACGTGGGTCGTATAATCCCGAGTGAAACAAATGCATCAGTGCCAAGTGAGATCGGAAAGAACTGGAATCGACCAAACACTAGCTCAATAAAAAGAACTACCAATCCGATTGCCTTTTCAAATTCATTACTTCAATCCACCCTACAAAGACCGGTTATTTCTAGTTTACGTCCTGGAACGGCTGGTCGTAGCCGACCTTTGGGCACTTTGCGTATATTCTATCTATCAAAACCATTATCAGTGAAAGATTCACAGAATGTTCACCAGCGCTCAGCTGAGGAACGCCAGTGGGTGGTTGATCCGATCGAACCGTGTCAAGTAGACACTCCACCTGTCGTCGATGTTTCATCATCAATTCAGACAACACCGCGGAAGAAACTGAACAAAGCCGCTACTTCCCAGAACAACTCAGACGATGAAGAGTCAACTATATTCGAGGATCTCAGTCTAATTAACCCTCATCAACGTAAGAATACTGTGAATCACCATGTCTACCAAGACATCCACGGAAGACATGTTAAAGGACTACCGCCTTCCAGCAAACGTCGGATTTCTTCGGCAACAGTTGGAAAAAAGACAGACCCTTTCATTCTCCGTAAAGCTTTGTGTCCACAAGTTCATCGATCTAGTCCCTGGACCCAATTTCGCATGCACACAGAGGGTGAGGAGGCCCGAGAAGGAGCGTCATGCACGGTGTCTAACGTAAACAACGCTTGCTCTTCTGCCAGCGAACTGCTGCAGACTTTGAGACAAGCATCCAATGGATACACAACCAGTTTGAGTTCACGGGCGAAAAGTTTATTTAACCTTAGTAGTGCAACTGTGCCGTGTCTTTCCGTTTCTCCCATTACTTTTCAGTCCACAAAGACACCACGCATGTTAGCTTCAAAACGAACCCATAAATCAACAACGACGGAAAGCCAGGGATTTCAAAAGCCAGAACCTATCCAAAAAGGATATTCACTTCATATTGACGACAGGGTTCATATATCTGACAAAATGTCACGTCCAAAGACGGCATCTGTTTACTTGAAGTGTCTAAATAATTCAGCTGACACCAACGAATCGTGCAGTAGATCACACCAATTCAGAATGATCAATGGACGGAGCTCGGATTCACAAATGACTAAAGAGCCCATGTTGGACCGGCTTCAAAGGGCACAGACAGATTGTTGTGCGGATTTCTGGGACGGTAAAATTTCAGAGGATATTGACGACAAATCTCAATCAAAGTCCAATAAAGAACCAGAACCCAGGGCTCCCCTGGTGGAATTAAAGTCGGCAGATCCTTTTGTCACACCGTATTCCAACAAATCAGCCTTGGAAGATGACGGTGTTGTACTTGTAGCGTTTCCGTCAAAGTCGATATTGACTAAAAGTTCAGAAAAGGACCGACCGGAAGTACAGGTGTCGAATGAAAGTGTGCTCTCGTCACATGATTCTACGTTTACTCCTGTCATGGTGACCCGAGAGTCGACGGCGAACTACGAACATTCAGAAGTCGATTCGCCTTTGATAGCTATGACTGAGTTTGAGTCAGCAACACCCGTGAGCATTCGAAATGTGGAGCAATCCAATCCAGAATTGAACTCAAAAGATGACGAACAGAAGTCTGCCGGAATTCCAGGGGGCAGCATTCTTTCACAAAATTGGATTTATGGGGAAACAGATCATGAATCTCAAAAGTGTGAGACAGACTCACAGGAAACTGTTCGAGAAAGTGATAAACATATACAATTGCATAATTTACCATTTCCAAACACAACAAAGCACTTTCCCATGGATTCCGGAATTCTCACACAGAAAATGAGTGAGCTGAATGTAAAGTTAACTTTATTGAATAAGAAAGCCTCGAAAATGGAACAACAGTTAATTCAATCAAGAATGGAAAAATCGAGCAAACAAGGTGAATGTGTACAGTCGGCTCATGAGAGATCGTCAAATATGACCACAGCCGCAAACGAGATTTCATCTAGCCTTCCACTAACAATTGACATTCATCTGCAACATGCGAGTTTTTCGAGCGAAAAACCTGATTCTTCTTCTGAGGAGTACGACTATGAATTGGTAGAACCAAAATCAGAGAGAGTGGAGATGGAAAAGGATACATCTACAGTAATCGAGCCAGAAAAAAACGAAGAATCATTTCATGCTGATAAAGGTTCGGAACCTGTGGTCGAATTACCTATCTCAAAAGAGTATGTTGTTTCTGAATCGAATCCTGAGAATACAGTAACTGACCCATCTTCTGCGCGTTCCGGTCAGATACACATAGCAAAAGTGGCTGAATTGATCTCCGGTCCCAGTACTTCACATTCTATTACTCATTCAGATACGTCCAAACTGATCAGTTTGGTAGAGTCTAAGGAATCTGTTAAACCTGGAGAACAAGCAGAATTAGATTTGGATCCCGTTATTGATGATGACCTTCAGGAGGAAGCTTTACCTCCTCTGAAGTCTATCTTGAAGAGATCATGTCAGTCCGGAAGGTCTTCTGTTAATGACTCTAATCCGGGTTCAGAAGTAGCACCATCACTGTGTCGTTCAAATTTTAGTCGATGGGCAATTTATGCTGGTCAGCAAAGCAGTAGTGTAGTTCGAAGTACATCTTTGAGGCGTCCACTCTCGGCACAAGTTGGTCATCGAACCTCCTCGGTTTGTGACGCTGGATGTCGACATCTTTCGTGTTCTAAGAGTCCTCGCACTGTGGGATCAACTCGACGTTCCAGTGTTCGTTTTGATATGAAAAACAACTCGATATACGAGTTTCATCCGCTGGATATTATCCAGACACCATCCACCCAAACTAAGTAACTCAGTTTGTGTGTGTATTTTGTTTGTACCCACACATGTATATATTTATGACTGTTCAGTTCGACTCACCAAGTGTTCTTCATTTCCAGGACGGGAGTTAGTAAGGTTTCCGTGATTGTAGGAGACCTTTTCCTCGGTGAAGTAGCTACTGTTACAGGTCGCAGACTAGACACGTCTGATAAGTATGAGGGTGAGACCACTACTTACCAGAATTTAAACAGATAGTAGATGCCATTCCATGAGTTTGCTGTGTACAATTGGGATACAAATTCTGGTATCACGGTCAAAAATATATTGAATGGCTGAATCCAGTTAGAACGAAAATATACGTTCTGATTGTAGGTACAGTTAGAGTGACATATGCTTCGATGGTCCACTTCGTTAAGCTTACCGGATATATTGTTTCTTAGTGCAAGTACAACGAACATTTGAAACGGGGTCAAAGTATTTGCAACGATACGAACTAGAAGTGCTCAGCAGTCATTATTCAGCAGTTAGCATATAATAAATATATTGATCATATACGTCTGTGCTGGGGAAATTTCTTTATAGAAGGTAACCTCGCATTTTAGAATTTGATGTGGGATTTTTTTCTCAAGTGGTAATTTACGTTTTTCCGAGGAAAACTTTGGGTAGGAAAACTTTCAAACCAATAAAAAGTCTTTCAACTCATAAACATCGTTATCGGTCATGTCTGTATAGCCAGATCAGGAAGTCGTGCTCTGTAAGTTATTTGCAATAGCTTATTTTTATCTGGGCCACTACAGAAGAAACATCCGTCGGGCTAGTCATTCGCTGTGTGTGTGTGTTTGTGTGTGTGTGTGTGTGACTCACAACTGTACAACCTGGACTCACGTTCCTTTTGAGACACAGTTGTTGCGTGGTCCTACAATTGATCCAACCTCTGTGTTCAGTACGGGCCGATAAACGTATTGATCTGCTAGTCGATACTGAGTGCTATCACGCATACACACACACACATATACTCACATATCCTTGGTTTTACCCACAGCTTGGACGGTCTACTCCAGCCAATCCCGTTTTGGCATTGAACCTCTCGTGCTTGTTGATTTGTTGTCCTCTCAGTGGTCCTGCTTAGCTGCTTGAATGCATGCAACGGCTTGTGCCTCGGATAGATGATTCACTTGTTTACTTGCTTACACATTTGCATACTTAATTACAAGTAAATGGATTTTCTACGTGCGGTGTGCTACCAGTAACTGCGTGCACAGAACACCAGAGAATACGCACTGCTTGTGATTACTGAAAAGAACAAAAAAGCAAATGTACAAAGTATCAGTGGCTTTCATAGTGGCATTTCGAGCTGATAAGGTAAGACGATTCACAGAATAAAATCGAAATATGGAATGGAAGATATTATGTATAGCTCTTTTCCTAAGTGTCACCTCAACGCAGTGATCATTTCAAGAACGAGTAATTACTTGAAAAACCCATGGACACCGACGGGGAAAGTGTGGCCACTTTTATCCACTTCAACATAACTGGAGCTTTGGCGGTCGTGCAACGGAATGAGACAAAGCAGATAGCTGCCGATAGTATGCACAGTTACGCATCTATCGAAAATGGGTTAAAGTTTTAGAACAGTTCTCTAAGGCACATCATAATCTCGAATTCCAGGTGAAGATCAGGATTTTGAAATGGGCTCATTGAGTTAATTTAACTGAGGGCATAGTAAAAGATGTTAGTGATGGATAAGAATAATAGCAAGGAGTGTTGGCGTAGTTTCTAGCCCATTGTAAGATAACCCACTTGTAATAGTAAGCTTTTTGATAGGTAATATGTCAGTTCTTAACAAGGCGTATATCCGTATGTGTGTGGCTCGAGCAAACACTGCTGTCGAAAAGCAGAAAAGGGCTATAAACAATTTATATTGATCATTTTTTGCAGTGTTGCCATTAGCCTTCAAGGAACATTGTGTTTCAAGGAATGATGCAAAGTATGCGCACACTCTGCATTAGTTTCCACTTCGAAATGAGGTGCTTGACAAAATCTGACGCTTATTTTGAACAGTTGATCGTATTTTTGGAGTGGTAATAGCGGAAAGTGGATGAACGTCAGTGCAAAGGGAAAGTAGATTGCAGGTAGCAAAATCCAGTACAAGCTGACTACTGACTGACCGAAAACCGACCGAAATCTACCCACAACGTACCTGACAAATGACCAAAGGTTGGCTAAAATGGAAAGTAGTACGTTTTGGGGAATTTTAGGTTAATTGGCCTACCCAGCTGAGACTAACACCTGGGGCGCCTCATGACTGCCACGCATCAATCAGCAGAACTGGCCACTGACCGATCGGAATAAAACGACCTTAGCAGTTTTAGACCAGTAGGGTAACCATACTAAGTAAGCCCCTTTGATACGACCTTCATACTTATCTGTCACATCTATCGGCTAACAGGATAACATTTTGATTTAACTTGACCTGAACCGCGCAGGCAGAACACTTAGTTTAAACAGCGGACCGTAATAAGTCGACCAGCTGATCACTGTAGCGCTTGGGCTTGATGAACCCAGTTGACTCGGAGCCAACAGTTTATTCAGAACGTGAAAGACTGAACTAAAATACATTAGCTGCGTTGCAAATACATGCGTGGCAACTTGTGCATTGTGGACGAAGATAATGAATGGGCAATGAGGAGATCGAAGTTCGTAGCTCACTACTAAAATGATTGTTAGCAGACAAAATAATGCTAACACAAAGTAACTGCCAAAGTGAGACAGAAGTGTTCGCGAAACTAGCGGACTTGACCGATACCCAAGGCAGACTGGTGGCCATAGGCTCTATACTAACCTTACACGAGGCGGGTAAAATTGACATTCCACCTGAGTACACGGGGAACTAATGAAGATGAGGTTTGATTAGGCCAGTGGTCCAGACGGGCTTCCGCCAAGGGTGCGAGTTGAATTTGCTCTCATTTCATCCACAGCTTTAACATGTTTATATAATCAACTTTCTTTCTTTGAAAATAACCCGGATTACTCTAGAGTGGCTTCACGCAGATAGTGCTGGTTGGCTGCCTGGGAGGTATTTGAAAGGCTAAAAACAATCATCTTGACTGAAGTACACACCGGCAAAGATACAGCGAAATGCTCCGGAATATGTCATGAGATCTAATGCTCTTCATTTCTGTGCTCAGAGACTCTTATTGTATCGAACATCCACACATCTTTTATAATTAACCTATAGACTGCCAGTACTTTGGCGTTACAGTCTTATGTCACAACAGCGCGCGTTTATAGTACAGGCAACAGCCAACACATTTTGCTCTTAAGGTGCAGCGGTCAATTTCGTACCTCACGTGCATAGTCAACTCGGTGAATATCTTGTGCCTTTTGGAAGCGAACAAACTATCTGTTGTCCGAATTGCATATGACTAACAATCTTCATGTTGACCCTTATCACGAGTGAGCTGAAGTCTCCGCAATAAGTGAGCATGTCCACCCGTAAATCGGCAAAATGTCATTGTGTGAGTAAAGGTTAAGTTACACCGCCGTTTTTGAAAAGTTTCGCTACAGACTGACATGACGGTTACGGAGCTCAACTGTAGGGCAATGCCTCCGCGTGTGCTTGTGTCTGACGGCTAAAACACAGACAACGGTGAGGTAGTCTCGGGAATAGACGGGTAAATCTAGTCCTTGAAAGAGTTTAGTGCACCGTAAACCGCGAGTATGTATAGCCAGGAAAACCAAATGCGCCTAATAGGGAATGTACGCATTGGCCTAAAGTTGACCGAAGCGACGGCTTGGCTAGGGTGGAAGGGGTCGTCGGGTGAACTGTACTCGGTGCACAGCGAATACAGAAAAGGTGTGTGTGTGTGTGTGTGTGTGTGTGTGTGTGTGTGTGTGTGTGTGTGTGTGACTCAGTAATATTGGAGGCCCCTTGGAACGTCTAATACTGGTGCGGGACTGACTGTTAGAAACCGATATACTGGTCCCTGTGGGGCAACCATGTGTATGCCCACTTCAATGTAAAGCTGTGGTTGATTGGTCATATACGGCGCTGATAACCTTGATGTATCGTAGTTCACGTGGTTTGTAGATCACACTATAGGAAAACATATCACCGTCTTCTTAAAACTACGGTCACGGCTCTACTGTGTAGGTTTAATCAGCGTCTGTGTGGGCATGGTGCAAGTGGGAGTTCAGCAATGACCACCTACTGTAACAGAAAACACTGTGTAGGTCTGGGTCGGAAAAAGATACACTGGCTCGCTTCGGAACCGGAGATAGATTATTCGGTATTCTTGAAGATCTACACAACCTGGTCGTCCGTTCCAGTATTTACTGTGTTCTGTTTCCACCAATGATCATTCTTCGCTGCTAGTGGGACTAAGGATACATTCCCAATGTAACTACGAAACAGCCAAAGCCAAAACAGAGTAACTTGCCAGTCAAGGATAAGTCTCCGATTGGTCGATTTGTCGCAACTGTTGTTTCATGGTACTCTTCCATTTATTGGTCATTCTATTTCTGTTTCAATCGCCTCACCACCACCCTGAAGGCAATGTTTCTGCTCAGTCGTACAGTGGAAAATGTTTCGATGTCCGTTGTCAGATTTGACTCATCCCACCAGTAGTCCACGTTTAGGCAGGAGTGCAGCACAAGTTTCATGATGATGCTGGCGTAAACTATGAGTCAGGTTAGTTAGATGAAATGGGCCACGTCAAGTAGTTTGTCACGTTTCTTTTAAGCATGATGAGAAATACCTTGCTGTGAATGGCTTGAAAAGGTTAACACAATGGGGGAGTGACTCGACTATGTTAGTTTTAAATCGCGAATGAAAACTAGGTGATTAAGGAGAATAGGTCGGTAAAAAAGTTAGTCGTTGAAGTATAAAAATAATGTATTTCAAAATAGTTGTCCACGTGGGCTGGAAACAAAGTGATAAAATGATGCGTTGAAGAACGTCTGTCGTTGGAATTAGTTAAGACTTTGTGGCCACCACCACGGGTTAATTATTCACTGTTGCTAAAGGGGTAAGATAAATGGTTCTCTGTAGACGGCGGGCTACCATCTACACCTGCTGTATGTGGAAAGGTTTTCCTCTATAAGCATCTGAATGTATCATTATAGTCTCGAGTACAGATACTAACGGCTTTGCTTTTCCTATAGGATAAAGAACGAAAGAAATAGTGTATGACTTATATTGGCGTTCAATGGAGCACTTGAATGACGGTGGTAAAGCTGACTGGGTCAGTCGTTCCTATCTCAGGGGACATTCGATACAATTGGGGTCTTTGAACACAGAAAATCAACAACCCCAGCATGGCTCAACGTCAAAGTCTGGTTAGTTGGAATAAACCGTCCGTGGTATGGATGAAGTCAATGTAATGTGCGTTCGTGTGTGCATGTGTGTGTGTGTGCGTGATATTGCGTCTTATCAAATAACATTCAAGCTTGAATGGAAAGTGAAGAATGCGAACAGAACCTTCTCACTGCATCTTCGCAAGTAGCAGTACTGCGGTCGAAAAATGGGAAAATTCCAAAAATATTTTCGACTGCCAGTTCTACTGGGCAATCGGTTACAGTGATGCGTCTTATTTGACTGACCATTAACTGGTTCACATCGGTGTAGAGCACACCATTGGCGAGAGGAAGTTAATGTTAGGTAATTGTTGTGTTCATCAGTTCGATAACAGAAGGACGGCGCACGCGTACGAGTGAACGTGTATTCAGTGCAAATGTATGACAGGCACGTGAAAAAGCCAACACGCCCGCAAGCGCCTGAGTCAAGGCTATACGCAATCGAAAGAGCAAGACAAACGTACAATCGGGCTAGGGTGCCCAAAGTCGTGCAACATTTGGCACAGTCTGATTGGTCAATACTGTCCGACGCGAAACACGGTAAACGTCAGCTGTGTATGTGCGCGTGTGTGCGTGCGAGATTATCTGTCTAAGCACATGCCTGTTCGGACCGAACACAACGGTACTGATGAACGGTAACTAGATACAGGTTATTAGCCTGTCTCTCCGAACAACCTGTTTATGGGTCATTTGATGTGAAAGGCCGTTGCTGTGTAATCTTAAAACATAATGGATGACTAGTCAACGGACAGATGCAAGCCGTTTATAGGAAACATTTTGAATAGAACTGTGAGAAAGAAAAGCCATAACCGGAAAAGCAAATCCATGTCAGGGAGTTCATTCAGAGACAACATTCTGACTGTCAAAATTACCTTGAGCTGTTGTTGGATCTAGTCATACTTTGACGATCCTGTTCTGATTTTGTGAAAATCGGTTCCATCCATAAGGTCTATTTCAGGTTTAAAGCGTATTCAGTGTATAGCTTGAGAAATAATTCGTAAGCACTAACTTCAACATCAGCAACGAAGAAAAATGTGAACAGTCAAATCATCTTTGTTGAAGAATAGCCCAAATGTGAAGCCTGGCTACTGTTCAAATTGATAACAGTCGGTTTTTGGAGAATGATCAATGACTAAAATACCAAAGTGACTAAGAAACGACCTACGGACCATTCTCTCACGAGTATTATAGTATCGAACCAAAAACAAACGGTAATCACAATATGGGACTTTAAACGTTGTCATCTTGTGAGAATCACCAGGAGAGTGAATGGACGGAGAGTCTATTTTATAATCACAGTGTGATTCCCTCAAAGTTATTTCGTTGTTTAACATGGCTAATCTTCAGAACGAGGACATATGGTCCCAAGTTTGAAATTTCGCTTCATGAAAACAAGTAATTATCAGAAAACGGAAGATAGACATACCGTTTCGAGTATAAATTTACTAACACTGACTAACTTTGTTTTCCACTACTGTTCCGGTAATTTTTGTTTCTTCGAATGAAGGCAGCTATTTTTGTTTCTTACGTGAAACCAGAATGGTTAACTTTTTACTTATCTTCAATTCCGTTGAACGAATGCTTTTGTGGCCATATCGACCTTTCCGAACTAGAGAACAGCCTTCAAAAACCACTTAAGGTGTATTATTTTCTCCACGATTCACCGTGACTATTGGGTCAATGTGACACTTTTTTCGATTTTGCAGTGGTACTATCCACCTTGCTGAACTTTTTAGGACGCCCGATTTTCATTGATTTCATCCTTGATCCAATTTCGAGCGTCGCCTTCCACTGGATCTTCACCTGTACTTATTCCCTTTCTGTTGCGGTCTATTGCTTATCCGTTTGATCGTAACGCCCCTGAAATGAAATATAAAAAAACTCCTTCAGAGGTTAGTAGCTGTCTGTCTTCCATATAGCTGGACAACTATGAAAATACGCTATTCTGAATTGGTCCGTCTTTCAACCTATGATGAGCTGCTTTGGATATAAGAGTTTGGACAGCTTTTTCTCAATTACGGATTGCGAAACACATGAATAACAAAACTGGAAACAACGTATACTATTTCCAAGCAATAATTCGATGCCACAACTGCTTGCTATTTGCCGATACCGAAACCGTTCGATTACAGTGCTCGTGCAGATTATAACCCTTTATTGACTCTTGAGTGGTTTTGATAACTTGGCTTCAGATCACTCAGTGGTGTGCTGTGAATAAGCATAACTCGTATTTAAATTGTTTTTCACCCTGAAAACTATGAGTTCCAGGCTTTGGTCCTTAACAACTTGTTATCATCTTTTTTGTTTCACTCGTAATTTATAAAGGCTACATCATTATTAATATTGTTATTATTGCTCCAGCTTTGGCGTGGTTTTAAGGTGCTTTTCAGATGTTGAAAAAAAACGATAAAATGTTCCCCATACCGAAACAGGCTAATTATTCAAACGAAACTTTACTCGTGTTTAGTAAAGCACGAACGAAGAACGAAATTTCATAAGTTTCATCTACAAACCGGTAATCTGGAACGAAGTAATCGAAATGTAAAGCAGGTCAGCATGTGCAGATTAGCCAGGAAAGAGATCATTATGCGGTGAGTGTGAAGATCCAGCCATAATGATTTTTTTTACAAACGCTGTCGATGCTGATATATGCTTAGTACATAACTCTGGCGTGAGTTCTTCTAAGACTAACCCAGAAAAAAGGCTTTGGATTAGCAAACATCTAGGAGAAGTAACGTGGTCTTTTTCAAGTTGATCGGGAGAACAACAAAATTTTAAAGAAACGAAACACTGGCGTACGAAAGAATAAATGTCAGACTGCGAAGCTCTGTACTGTCTCAGTTTATAGAATTTGGAAGGACAATGGTAGCAGTTTTACAATAGTGATTTCAGTATGAAAACGCCAGAGCAAGTTCCCTTCTACCGTAAAACGGAGATGTTTCGCGTGGTCTACGCGTGTCAGAGGAATATGGTAACGTTGTCACTGTCTTCTATAAGGTCAGTTACGAAGTGTAAGACGGACTCTTGACATTTGACATTGTTTAACAGAAGATCGGAAAGTGTGACATTTCACCCTCCCGGAAGTGGGTCCGTTTCCGGTGAAAGCAGTACACAGTGCTTCCACGGCTTTCAATGGTGAGTTGGACGTTCACACTACGCGATGAATCATATCATGCAGTATTTGTTTGGTTGAACAAATATGGATTGTACAGTTGGTAATAGGATACGTGTCAATGAAGCGATCTGATAGATTGAGGAAGAATGACAAAAGTACCGATAACAATGCATTACTAGACGACGAGACAATCTCAAAGTTTCTCCTAGATTTGTTGCTTAACGTGAATTTATGCGTAGCACTCTCAACAGATGTCCTCTTGTTCAGTGAGATTAACGAATTCCACAATTTTTTATCACCTAGTTACCACCAAAATGAATGTTCTATCTATCGATCGACTCGTTCATGACATGAATAAGCACTTAAAAGTACATTGCATTGTAGTTCGAACTCTATCGGTGTTTTGATGTGGATTGAAAAAATATTGACAATGATCATACGTTTTCGATGGTTCCTTTTCGAGTTACTCAAATGACAGTTATTTTTCATGAGATGGGTGGATAAGAGGATAGTCATTTAGCTAGTCAGTCTGTTTTTTTATTTCTTTATTGGTTGAGCTATTAACCGACTAATCAACAAAAGAGCTAAGGGGATGTGTTGAGGCTTCCCGCGGGAATGATTAGGGATCCGGACCAAAAATGAATTCGCGGGTGATGTACGAAACTTCCTTTACTAAGCACGGAGTGCATTCCCCACTTTAATTGAACGCTCTAATCATGGTAAGTGGACGGTAGTTGCAGTGGAAATCTTACCAATAATCCTGTATTGAAACCGTAGTGACTGGTGTTTTTTGGTGCGCTTCGACAGATGTCTCGCCGGTTAAGGAACGTCACTGGAGACTCGTGCACTTAAACTGATGTAAGATCATTAGAACAGAGAGAAGACATAAGTCGCGAGATGCAAGCATTTCTTTTACTCTTGTCAATGGCGGACGTAAAACGTGCCTGTATATATATATGGTACAGTAGGGGGGGGGGGGGGGGGGGTAAATACAACAGTAGAGTAGAAACGATCGAAATTTCTTACAGTGCGTACTTTGGGGAGAGTGAAGTCTGTCGTGTTAACGCCAAGGTAAACAAGCATTTTGGGTCAATAGTTTTTGTGCACAGAGTGCTGGCTGATGTATCATGATTAGAATAGCTTCACTGAACGCTAATAGCTTCTGTGTTGGATTGCGCAACAATGCTTTGAAACACTGGGTCAGGTCAACTTTGTGACCTGATGCAATCAAGTGTCTTGCAATCGAAGAGGCTGGCCGTTTCGCGTCATTGTGTATTGCTCCAGCAGGTTGCGTCATCACGTTTGACAGCCATTTGGGTGTGTGGTCTGACACTCGTTTAGTCAAGCAACGATCCGTCCTGCCAATGTATACGTCACCGCAACTCCAAGTGAACTGATAGACAATATGTGAGACATTGGGATCAGCAAGACTGTTTGAGTGATTTTGAATACATAACCTTTTGGTCGCCTGCAGTAAACGTAACTGCGCCGCTGTGTATGTGTGCCTTAGAGCTGACTTAATATTACAATTTATTTGATTGAATAAATGATCTCCTTTAAAAGGCAAAGTGATAAAACTTGCTTCTTCTCTACGCTCATTGTCTTCTCGTGCATAAGTCTCGGCTTCTGATGTTGTCTGACAAAGTTTTCCGGATAACCGTTGGCTAGCAGCGTTCTTTTTATGAACTCTTCTTCGTTTTGTATTTGATCGTCAGTACAGATTCTCTGGGCTCTGTTGAAGAGAGTTTTGACCAATCCACGTTTGTAAGCTACTGGAGCGAAGCTGGAGAATGGTAAATAACGTCCGCCCCACGTTGATTTTCGGTGGCTTCTGCGCTGTAGAGTCCCATCCTAAAGCCTGGGTAATAGAATATCTAGAAAGGACAAACTGTTATCGCGTTCTTCTTCGTGAGATACACTGAGGTTCGGGTGAATAGAGTTAAGAACGTTAACGAAATGGATAAAACGTTCTTCAGTCGTAATAATTAAAATATCTTCAACGTATCGTCTGTAAAATAGAAACTGGGAAATATTATCACAGAGCTGTTTGTCGATCATACCTAAAAATACATCTTCCAAGGTTGGGCCCAGAGGGCTTCCCATCGCCACACCATCAGTTTGTTTGTAAGCTTCACCTTCAAAATTGAACCGAATGTTTTCTATGCATAAAAGAATGAGTTCCTTCAAGTATTCAACAGGAATAGCCAAATGAAAATTGTGCGAAGAAATAAAATCACATAGGTAATCTACTGTTTCACGAAGAGTTACCTTTGTAAAAAGTGACTCAACATCGACGGAATACATTCTATCCGAACTCACTGCAATAGTGTTTAGCAAATTCGCAAGTTCGAATGAGATGTAAGACGATGTAAGATCAGCAAGGAGGTGAACAGGCGCAATCCATTTTGGTTCTCACTTCTGACGACGAATTAGTTGAAAACTGGGACCATATCGAAGCTGCAAATGGTTTCATTTTGACTGGAACATGTAGAACTCTTCTGGTCCTCTAGGCTGTGTCGTCACTTTCCAAAGGGAGACTGGTGAGTAGAGCTTTCTGGGTCACCCTTCGAAATATTTGTTATTGATTCATAGTCCTTGTTGCAACCTATAAATTCAACTGAATACCCGAACGCTGATAAGACGTTTTAGATTGGAAGTACCTCTGCTTACAGCGTGTCTTCGGAGCATTTGGGTCCAATCCTTGATATCAAATACCTTATCAGGATTCTGTTTTGGTTTTTTTGGTACAACGCTGTGAAAGTCTGTGTATTGTCCACTCCAAATTGCTTTTCCGTTGACTTTTCGTTGGACTGAGCCATCTGGACGCCTGGTTATCTCGCCATCCCTGGTTCTGGACGAAAGTAGTTTTGCGCGATTTCCATCTGATGTGGTCCAGTTTGCCGTTGCCAGCTACTCCATTGATTAGGTTCGACTTACTCGGTCAGAACTTGCCAGTCAACCGAGCGTATTCCCAAAGAGACTACTTTCGACACGCCAGGTAACAAAGTGGTCGCCGACTTTTCTTGTGAGGTTTCTTTTTTCCAATTTCTTGGTCAAACAACTTACCAGGATAGGTTAGTGACACTTCTGTAAGTGTAAAAAACTGGAAAGTCTGCAGTGGCATTACTTTTTAAGTTGAGTTTTCTCTGCAATATACTATGAAGCTTCATTTGAAATGTCATTCTTTGTTCCTTTGAACTCGTTTTACTCAACTTGTAACTCATGACATTTTGGGAATTTCAGTGTCTAGGCATGCGACTTCCATTTCTCGACCATACTTTGCTGGTGTATCTTCGCATTTTCTTATGCCTTGCATGAGTTACTCCAATTGGTACCAAACGATAGCTGTTCATTGGAATGCGTCTTCCGCGGCTCATAACCAATAATGGTTTCTTCTTCCCAATTGACTGAGAGAATATTTGTTTGAATCTCGCTCGAAGATCGTGTTCAAGACGAGTTCGGAGACCAATAAACGTTCGGCTTACACTAGGTTATACGTTCAGATAAATCTGTGTTGGAAATGCGAGAAAATAAGTACGGATAGGGAAGTCTCTTTTTTAGTGTGATAGGCTAGCTGGACAGATCACGTGCACATTTCGCCCATGAAAGCACAAACGGATCGACCTATTATGAGGGTAATGGGCTGATTCACTGCCGATGGACAACCAAGTTACATCAACAGTCGGCTCTTGTGCAGCATCTAGCCCAAGGCTTGAGACAACTGAACCTCGATTGATAGGACATCTGATTGGTGGCGTGGATCGATAGAGTGAGAGATGAATCCTGCCGGCTGTGTTTATGCCTCAAGGCTTAGTTGCGCATACCAGTCGGGCCAGTACGTTGAACGCAATGACTGGGTACATGTACCAGCGTCTTATTCCGTTTTGCACCAATAGACGAGATTATTCGGAGACAGAACAGACTTCTCGGCAGAGTTTGTGGGACGGAACAAAATACCTATGCTTCGCGAACAATTAGAAGACCGTAGTCACGCACCACGGCGACGTTTTCAAAGAACAATGCAAACGGAGTACATTTGTACAAACTAAGGTTAACGGGCAGCGAAGGCTCACAAGCGAAAGTGTCCTACTGAAGACCCGAATCGTAGCAACTGGAAGTCCGCGCAGGCAACGAATGGATGTGACTTTATTACTTAGCAGAATAGACTGAATCACGTTGCTATCCGTTACGTCATACTTCAGAGAAGCGCACAACGCTATGGCTGCAGCACATTGGCATAGGGAATTAGAAGTTTGCGTGACAAACAAGGTTGTTTTCGGTGCCTTGTTAGTTATCGAAATACACTAGATTTAGAAGCATCACATAAAGTGTAGAAAAACAAGTGACGGATCGGTATTTGCTGAAGTAACTGACTAGTACCTGCTCAAAACATGGAATAACTAATCAGAAGAGTGTCTCCTAGTGAAGACTGCTTGTGATTTAATACATTTTATACATACTTCTTTCCATAGAAAACGCCTGGTACGTAATTAGAATGCCTTGTTGTTGCTATGGCGGAGTTGATAGAACAGACTTGCTTGCTAACATAGAAAAGCATTCAACCGTTGAATATTTCTCATCATAGGGTACAGTGTTTAGTCCCATATATGCTAGTGCTTAGAATACGTGATCCAGTTGTAGTCACCCCGATTGTGCTGAGAAAATGGCCGTTTCCTGGACACCATGTTGGGTTTGCTTTCTCTACGATCTTTTCTGATGCTTGGTTTCGACCCTACCATTTTGTTTTGGTTATGCGCGTTTAACTGAAATGATCGGTTCGAGATTTCCGTCGACCTCGTTTTCGAATCACTTTCACTTTCGGTATCTCGCACACTGTACACGCACTCGGGTTGCTTTCCGCTTCGCCGTAGAGTTCGTTTTTATTTCGTGTATTTCTCGTACCCATACTGTCCCGGTACCTCGAAGTGTAGAATACACTCCCGCGTTAGTCCACAAACTCGAGTCCTCCCCTATCCGTTCGACAGAGGGGATTTCGTTGGTAAATAGCTGTGAGACCTCATAGATGACACATTCAAAAGCCGCACCCGAAGGTCATCCATACACTTATGAGATTCTCTAAGACACAGTGGTATTCTAGTAAGTTAATTCATCAAGAACGAACCGTTTACATTTTCTCAGCTGGTAAATGGCGTCTCTTATGCTAAGGGTAATAACTAATTTTGACTACGCTAATGGTTTAAGCGAAAAACATTTACAGATTGACCCCACTTTTTACTTTAAAACCCTTCTTTATCCTGTATTAGAAGGGGAGCTAATATTATAAGGCTCAAGAATAATTTAACATAGGGGGCTGGAAAATTTTTAAATTATAGTGTTCGCAATGAATAACATGTTTAACCTTCGTAGTGAAGACAATCATTTAATCTTGTCTCCTGCCTTCTATGAAAAAGAACGTAACCCAGTAAATTTTACCGTAATGGTCGCTTTATAATGCCAAATTGAACAGTAGATGTGTGATTAGCAAATAATTGAAATGCAATGCTTTTCGTTATCCAGCAGGCTGCAGAACTATTTTTATCGTACAGTACGAAACATTTGTGTGAAACTTAAATTCGTCCCTCATTAACCACTCTCGCATTGAACACTACCTGTGTTGTAGTCATTTACATGCTACAATACAGAACCATCAAAGTAGAGATCTCTTGTATTGTTCTCGGTGTTTCATAATGAACGCAATATAACGCGTGTGTTCCCTTCAATTAGCTGCGCTACTTTTTGCGTCCTGCTCCTGACAAAGTGGAATTGGTATTACCCTACTGAGTTATCATGGTTACACGCCCTTCGTAATTCCGACAGGAATTTACAGATAGTACAAGCAAGGTTGAGTGTTCGATCAATGAATTTCTTTTGCTTACGGCCAATATAAAGCAAAACTGGACCAAAAAACGGAACCGCGCTGATTGGCAAGTTATTTTCACCTCTTTCGCTATCAAAAATAAAGGTGCCGTCTGTGATCCGTGCTAATGCTCGTTCTCTCTTCTGAAAATTGTCGGATTCAACAAGTTTTTTACGAACACGTATTCTTGTTCATACATGCGCAGTGTGTTCAGGAACCTTGGTTGGATAAGAATGTTGACGACTCTCTGATTCGCACAGATGTATTCGAGTGTCCTCATCAAGATCTGATGCTGAAGAACTAGGAATACAGAGATGGAGAGATGACCAAATCACCTCATTATGGAATGGAAAGTCTACCGCTGTTTTCAAATACTCTGCAAACTGTACTGAATATCTTTTCGTTCAGTGTTTCTCTAGATTTGCTCCCTTCAGAAACATGATTTTCCCAAACGTGCATATAGCACCTTTTTAAGCACAACTCAATGTGCCCTACTTTCATGACGCTTTTATGCTGTTTCTAGTTCTCTTCCCAGACGAACATTTACGTGCGATCGACGATGATCTTAGTGATGATAATACCTATTCGCTTTTACCGTTCGGATTACCTGACATCAGTACTTCTCGCACGAGAGGGAATTCTGTGTTAGACGAAGCCAAAACCAATCACCCTCGCTTATTTCCTCTTGAACTGAAAGTCCTTTTCTCCACAAGTGACCATTGCTTGCTTCTTCCAAGACCAAAAATCTATTCACCCACAGATCATGTTTGAGTCTTCAAATCAGGCAAGATTTCGCCTTCTCAACCATTCTCCTCACAACCTGTCCCCTCTTATTGCAGCCATTGGTGTTGCCTCCTCATGGCTTTTCCTACGCCATCAATCTTCCAGGCTGCTGAATTATTTACTGAAACTAAATATGCCATCTTCATCCCGTGTTGCTCCATTGAACCACTGTTCATCTCTAATGGAAAAATTGTCTCATCAAAACTCAAAGTACTCGGAAGACAAAAGGAAATCGCCCACAACTCTGGATGAAGTCTAGAAGTCAGGAGACTTTAGCTGCTGATCATGACAGAGATAAAGCATTTGGATGTTTACTTTGGCCGAGAGTTTTTACAGACCAAAAATGCTAAGCTTCTTCGGAATGACATAAGACTTTTATGTGACCAGAAGACGGCACGCACAAACGATAAGCTTGAAGTGAACCACTTTATTGCTACTTTTATACCCCTCTTCGATGACAGCCTTCCTTCATATTCTTGTGTTTTGCAGCTCTTGAACAATTCTCTAATGCAGACATTTTTAAAATTCTTTGCATATGCAAAACATTGACGGCTGCCGGTCCTGATGGGCTTCCTCCAGCGACTCTCAAGTATGGTGCTGCTCAACTTGCCCCCCATCGATTACCGCTTTGATAAGTGAGTCTCTGTCCAAATGTTTGCTAACTGATCTGTGGCGTCCAGTTGCTGTCATTCCAATTCCTAAAGGTTCCAACTTCTCTGGTGAGGTTAAACTGTTTCGCCGCATTGCACTCACATCTGCGCCGACTAAGTCACTGAAAAGGCTGTTTCCACCTGTCTTCGAACGCACCTGAATGTACCAAGTGGCCCGTTTTAGTTTACACATACACCCAAACAATTTACCCTCGGTGCTATAGCCTGCCTGGTCTATTCTGTCCCAAATCTCCGAATCTCTCTGAGCGATCTGTCCGCTGCGTATTCCTTGATTATTCTCCAATACCCCGATCTCGCCTCCCCCAGAAGCTGGGATCTTTTGACTGTCCCGCACAACTTCTTACCTGGTTATCGAACTATGTTTATAATCGATTTCAGCCAACTAAGGTAGCGCAAAGCTTCTTCAAGCCACTTGTCAATAATTCTGATGTACTCCAGAGTGCGATGCTATCCGCTTTTCTACTTTCGATTTGAATTAGCGATATTCCAGTTTTTTCTCCATCCTACATATTTAAATAAGCTGATGAAGCTGTCCTTTGCCGATCTTTTTCTAATTCCCCGGGTTTCAGGGAATTTGATGCAAACCTATCTCTAATAGAACGCTTATCTTCCCAGTTTTGTTTAAAACTGGGTCCCTCTAAATATCTTGAATGTAGTTTCAGTCTCTCTCGCTCACCTGTCCTTACAGATCCTGTTATATTGGGTTCCAAATCCCCACCCAGAGTTAGTCAACGTAGACACCAATTCAAGGTGGACATCCCATATCTGCGACACCTGTCTTTTAAAACAGAAAAAACCCAGACAATTTCGCACATCACCAGAAACAGTTGTCTCCATATTTGTTCTTCAGTGTGTTCTCCTGGTTTTATCATACTGTTCACCAGTAATTTTCTCTGACCTTTTGAAACAAGACTTCAGAGCCTTTTGCCTTGGATCCGTAATTATTAGCCGTGTTTCATCCCCCCTATTTGATTCACTTTTGACCGGACTTGTCAAATTATATGTTGAATTTGTGCAGTCCTAGTCCACAAAATATTACAAGGTCCAACGCACCCACTACACTCTGACTTATCTCTTTGTCTTTCACACTCATCCACCAGATCTGAATTTCGACTTCTCTCTTCCACAGTCAAATTATACAGAAACTCTCTTTTGCTCAAACTGTCGCGGATACTAACAAACAAGGAAAAGACTAAGACGGGATTACTTTTTGAATTTGGTTGATGCTCTCTTTCTCTTTTTTATTCTCTCATATGCGTCTGCGCCCCACTGTTGTATAGGTTGTTTATTTCGTACCACTTTGTCAGAGCTCCTGATTGAAATAAAAGAAAATTGCTTGTAAAAGTCTGTCATACACGTAGGTAAAAATACAAATTATTGCATTCATCACAATAACCGTCAGACTATCATATAAGTAGGCTCATCTGACCATACTGAATGAATTAATTTACACTAATGTAAATAAATAAAGAATGGGATGAACATCTAATTGATGAGAAAAACACTGTTCATTATGGTTCGTCTCTTGCTTATAGTGGTGCGTATTGTGAGACCAAGTGTATAATTGTTTTATTAGGTTGTCAGTCAATAATTCATTTATTTTTTTTTATCTCTCATTGTATAAAACGAAAAACTCCGTAAATAAAACGGTATAACCTATTCGTAAAACGCCCTTGAATCAGCTTTGGTTTCGAAATCCCGTCATGAAAGCTCATTTCGTGCAATGTCACACGCGTGTTTTCGATACGCTTCTGTTTTACTACATCAAAGGCGTTTTCTGTTTGGCACATTCTAAACTAAGCAACCTGGTAGGCACAAAAGGCTTCATAAATCACCGAGAAATGCCAACAAGTGGGATTTTCTTGTTGAACTGTATAACAGTAAACTGATTGTTCTTCCCAAAGAACTGGCTTTTGACTTTTGAAATCTCTGGCATCAGAGACCAGACTGCACAGTCGCCTGCAGATTCGCTCACCGGCTCAGTTGGTGATGGAAGACACGGGTCGATTGTCTGACAACTGAAGGCTGAGGCGAACGCAGTATGATGATTTTCAGACAATTGCTTCAATAGAGCACGAATCAAAAGGTCATTCAGCTAAAGCTGTATGTCACACCACTGGACAGGCTGCGCCTTAAATCATCTCTGATGTGACGATATGATTCTAATGAGGATAGTGGTGAGTGGACGATGGTTGTGCTTAAACTAGAATGAAATTGTCTTGGTGGCTGCAAAGAAACATACGGACGTTTGGTTTTCGACCAGCGGATACAGAAACCAGATAAATCTTCTAACTCTCTTGTGTTGTCGTTAAGACCACTGGCACAATCAAGCAATTCTCTCACTTGTACAAAAGAGAGACTCGTGCGGGATCAGACAGTGATTGGATTACATGACCTCACGGTGATTAAGCTATTGATGATGATTCAGAAATGATCACTCTAACAGTGCGTCGACTTCTGCGGAGGTGAGGAACTAGCTGAAAGAGCACGGATATATCAAAAAGTTTCCTCAAGAATACTACGAACAGAGCACAAAGTTATCACAAAACAGACCGAGTGAATGGGGTGTAGATGCCGGCAAAGCCAAAGGAT
Source organism: Fasciola hepatica (assembly GCA_948099385.1). Taxonomy (NCBI): domain Eukaryota; kingdom Metazoa; phylum Platyhelminthes; class Trematoda; order Plagiorchiida; family Fasciolidae; genus Fasciola; species Fasciola hepatica. Next base: position 22,618,053 of record CANUEZ040000019.1, read on the forward strand.
GTTTTGCCAAACTGTTGGTTAACGGAGAAGAGGTAGATTTTCGGTTAGAAATGGGAGCGTCGGTGAACCCCATGCCCATGGATGTTCTGTTTATCGACGCATCGACACACACACAGAATACGTTCATTACTTGGAACGGTGCAAAGGTTCATCCAAAGGGTGACGCGACACTGCCGGCCATCAATCCCAAGGATGGACATACATCTCTCATACAATTAGTTGTGGTGGACTGGGGCTATGTTCCTGTCGTCGGATGTAAATCCACCAAAAACCTGGGTTTCAAGTCATTCCACTAAGATTCATTCGATCACGATTTATCTGATAACGCCATACATTACTTAGCAAAACGTGCCTCGATTTTCGATGAGAAATAAGAAAGCTTCCGGAAAAGTCGACATTACACGTGTATGAATCAGCAGAACCTGTGATACCACTGACAAGGCGTGTTGCATCCCCTGTTAGAGAACTATCTGAACGCAACTTGGACATCCATTTCACGGAAGACTTCCCGATTAAAGTTGATGAACCGACAGATCAGGTGAGTCAAACGGTGATTGTGACGCAAGCATCCGGGAAATTTTACTTCAGCATTGCTCCCAGACCTCCTAACTAAGCACTCGGGCAAGACTGTAGCTGCTCTTCGCTGACACCAAACTACAAAACTCACTAAAGATGCAAGTGCTAACCTGGAGCTTGGGTGCACTTTGTGTATGATTGGGCATCCGTGCTTGGGTCTGCTATCGGAATGATAGCTGCTGCTTGGGAGCTCATCCAATTCCGGCATCAGGTCTTCTAGCTATAGGCTGTTTCACATCCCAGTTCGAACCGTCATTCTTCATAGTCACATGAAGTAGCTTACTGTCAGGCGCGGACGTGCCTCAAGGTACCTACTCACAGACAGATAGATCCGTTTCAGAAGATCTGTATGACATAAGGGTGACCACCATAAGCCATTCATCAATTTACACAACTGACCAATCAAATGCTGTCCAGTGTTTTTGATAGGTTAAAACTCACGTTAGCTTCAAGCCAACACCTTCACTGCCCTACGTAGTCCAACTCAAAGTGTAGTTCAGCCTACACTGTTCGAATTCCCTCCTGATGCAGTAAGATCATCTCGGCATACATTAGGCCCTACTGAAAATCCATTGAACCGTCCTCTACAACGAATGGCTTCCACGGATCCCACAGAAACCCTGGTTTTCAACTGTGGTCGACCACTTTCTGACCGTTCGTTTAATAGTCGGACACCACTAGGTTCTGGTGTACAAACTCCTTGCAAAGGTCAATTTTCTTACTTGTTTGCCATTTTGTCGGCTCTACCGACTAAAGCTATGTGGCCATCACCTGTTTGTGTGTACGTCGGACAGTCTCCTTTCTGCTAGCAAGGCATGTGAGACAGTTCGTTAGCACTCTGCGGGCGATCTCCCTGTAGATGAATACACCCAAATGGGACTCATGTACCTTTTCCTGAGATTCTACTATCTGTCCCGATGCTTTTGTAAAATCCAGAAGCCACATAAACGGGTGGCAATCAGTGCTTACGACGACCTCCCTCCCGGAAGATAATAAAGGAAGCAAGCTACAAAGTGTACCAGTGCTAACATTTCTTTCTGTATTTTACAGTAGTGTCTTTTCTACTAATTAAGGCACCAGCTACCAAGCACAATCGCGCTGTCCCTCCCCCACTGCTTGAGACAACACTGCCCCATTCCGAACGTTACTTGTGTCAGTGTCTAGGATAAACTGCTTAGCGTACACTGAAAACGTCAAGGAAACTAAGATCGGAGGATGATCAAGTACACTTTCATCAACGGAGACGCCTCATTAAGGGGGTTTGATTTCAGTGTCTTCATTAGTGAGCCTCTTAAGTGCCCAATGTACAAATCCAGGTGTCTGACAAACGTAAGACTGTGAACGGCAATATCGTCTAAATAAATCAGAAATTTTGATAGCATGAGCCCACTTAACACCTAAGACAAGTGTTCAAAATGGGCAGGCAAACTGGCTAACCCTAATGGTATTGTTTGTTACTTATATGGACCAAGTGGAATCAATAAGTTCACCTTTCATCATGCTTGACTAACTTCTAACCTTATGCTGAATAGAAGGTTGAAAAGTACCTTACCTCCTCAGCTGACTCTAGGATCGTGTTAATTTGTGGAATCGGAAAGAAATCCATCCTAGTGACCATATTGAGTCTTCAGTAGACCGTATAACCTCATGGTTCCGTCTTTCTTTGAAGAAGTTACCGCTGGAGGGATTCAGAGAGAAACGGATAGGAAAATTACCCATTTCGTCTTTTTCATTTCCATAGAGTGCGGGAGTTCCTCCAAGCAGTTTTCATTGGCGTTTCGTCTACATTTCAGAAATGGTGTTTGTCTGTCTGTGTGACCTTATTCTTTTTTATACCACAAAAAAGCTTCTGCGTTATATCTCGATACCAAACAACGCATCTGCTGGCTCCCGAGTGAGATATTGAATCTCGTTTACGAAACATGCCTCACTTTTGTCTGAGGGGTTTATTCAAATGATATTTTATTTCGAAAGGAGCCCTAGGCTTTCATGACTGCAAGATTAGATGGTACACTTGAGGTTATTGTGACTTTGAGTGGAAATAATAATTGATATAATAAAGCCGCCAGCAAAATTTAAATTCAAAGTCAGATGCTCGGATCACTCGGAATCGAGTAAGGTTGACTAAAACGTCGGAACATAAACATAAATCAGGCAAAATTGATGGATTGAGTTGACAGTCAAGTAGGAACAACGGATAACTTTTTATCAAAGCAGGCCACTTTACACAAAATGTGAAGAAATAAAGCTCTGAATTGAGTGAGAGGATTATGGATAAAAAACTGACTAGGAAAAGAGACGAAAAATCGGAAGTTGAATAAAGTAGACCTGACGATTGACACCGGATTAATTCTCATCCGGGTCCAATGTTCTGGTTCTCAAATTTGTCAGATATTTTGATACTTAAAATGACTTTCTACTGTAGCCATTTTATCATTGCTGCGTCACCATTTATCTTCGTGACCTATTTGGAACGTGAGCTGCGCCACTCCACGAGTGTGAATATTTTGATTGTTCGCGGCCCAGAAAAGTGGAGTATATGAATGGCAATCTGACGTGACAATGAGTGTTTTCGTAAATAGCGAGTACACTTAACCGGTATAGATTTTAAAAATAACCTTGATAGCATTGACGTATCCATCTATCTTTAGGTGCAGGATCCATCACAAAATAACTAACACGCAGTACGTGACGAAGTGACATACAGATTGGTCAGTCATTGTACCGCCTATTCCATTGGATTTCTCTTACTCGATTGCTTCCTTGCTTCTTATGCCTCTCACTTCCTCGCCTTCGGTTTCAAGGATGGCTATTACGCCAGTCAGGTGACCGAATCGACTGAGGATTGTTTTCATGGCACCTTTCACCCGTTCTGCTCAATCCTTCAGCTTCTGTGAACGCCAAGAGTAACATTCGTTCCACAGCTGAACCTTTTGAATTGACCAGGAGTGAGAATTACTGTCAAATTGTGCTTTTAAATACACATCTCAGTTTTAGTTAGATGAACGGTTTCCACTGATACTTTTGGTGCCCAACGATTGAAATAAATGTAGACGATAGGTTATGGGGTTATTGTGAATACATGATGTGGGAGGACAAGTTAGCCAGCACCGTGAGTTAGTGAGCCGAGAAGCACCAAACCACTGGAACGAGTTGGAAAGAAATGGTCGGGAACCCGGGAACCGGACGACTTAGTTTAAATCTAAACTAACAGATGGCAGGGACTGAGGTTTGCCGGAGTTCTTAACATATCAGTGACTGTTGATCGGATTTGAACTGACCGGTATCACGTGCAGTGGAGTGTGGCTAGTGAAAGTCATCATCATGCTAGACAGGCACATCCAGATGGGACCATCTACTCTGGTTTCGGCTTAAACTCATTCCAACTGAAACCCAGTTTCTAAGACGAGACAACCTTGCAGTTCTAGTCACGAAGTAAAACTGGCGATGGTTTTTTGAAAACTTAATGCAAGATCTGAATCGTTTCCTGTGGGGTTTCTGCAGTTCTGATATTAGACACAGCAACGGTTACCTATCTGGAACAAGACCCTGGGTTCACAAACAGGTTTGTTTTGGAGTCAGCGAAGAGCAGCTTTACTCTGGCAGTGATTATTGATCTAAAGGTAACTTCGAATATTTGGTGCTGAAAAAAATCGGCCGATCGTTACTGACAGCTCCACGAAAGTCTTTATGTTGTTCACAAGGAAGTTCCACGTAGTAAAACGTGCATTCTTGGAGTATTTGTAGCTAATGTTGCAAGGTAAAGCAGTCGATACCGGCAGTCATTTCGCTTCGTAACTTTTCTCACTGATCACTGAAATCAGATTTCGAGGTTTTTGCTTCCACCCTAAAAATATTCCCTAAACGGTTTTGGCTTCTTACATCAATCAGAGAGGTGTTTCATTTCGACAACCTCAAAACTCACTGGTTGAAAACTCTTTAGAGGCAACTCATTCAGGGATTTGTATGACAGAAATATCTGAAGACACGAAAATTTCAAATTCTTTACTAAGAAATACACATCTTGTCTAGCAATTTACGAGTTAAACGCCAGTGTTCAGCTCTTTATCGGTTCGCAACTACCCGTGCATTGTTGTGAACAATAAGCGTCTGTAAGTTGTATTTACTTGAGATGCTGAAGAAACGACGACGGCTTATTTAGGAATTGGTTTTGCGCCCAACAAGTAGAATCATTGGCGCTGGTCGCAGAAGATGCTCCAGCAAAGTCAATAGTTCATCATAGCTCATAATCTAACGAAAAGGATGAGAACGTGATGACGGATAACGACCGAATGAGCGTACTGATTTACGGCCCGAGTCATGAATGCGAAAACTCTAGTCGGATGCACGACTCTTAGTTCTAACAATTCGAGTGAACAATGACAGCCGTCCTGAAAACACTATTCACAAGAACTCACGGCTCGCGTTGATTGTTTATTGATGATGTTATGCAGTGTGGCATTCCAACCGAGCAGGACGAAAAATATTCACACAGACAAGCTCACGTGGATAGAAAAGTCGAGAAATGTGTCGTGTTCCAGTGAAATAAAACCACACACCTGGGAATAACAAGTTCATTTTGTCAAGGGGGTTTGGGACACGATTCGCTTTGCTCTGTCAAGCAAAACATATGCATAACATGGAATAATTGAAGAGATCAGCTAACATCAGTGGTTGCTAATAGAAAACGCTACTGTGGTGATAATAACATGACAGACACGGGAACAAATTCGTTTGTCCGAACGACTCCGGATTTTTGTGGAGTCATTTGCTTCGAAGGTGTACACAGTCCACACTCTCTTGAGTTTCTTCAGTCTAAATTTCTCCGCTCCAGCTCTTCTAATTCTTTGTGTTTATGCGCTCAGTAGCACGGTTGCTACTGTGCTGCCAACCTAAAACGGAAGGTAATAAAGAATATGTAGGAGCAGATCCAAGTAAATTTAGTACTTTTCTAAACTGGTGGGCAGGAACGACAAAGTTGTCCCATCAGGGACAATGGTAAGTCCTGCACTCACCCATTCATGCGTCAGTAAAAATAGATATTTGATTAAGTAGACTCAGAGCCCAAAATTTCACAATGCTCTGTTCATTTATTCATTTTCTTGTTCATACAATGGTTAGAACTTTTGGTAATTTACCATATCTTCTGCTGACTTTACACGATTCGTCGTCATGTATTATTGAAAAACACTACTCGGAGGCAGTCATGGCCAGCAACTATTTGGGCCTGGCCCAGAACCTTCCTCAGCAGCAATTTCCATATTCGTCCTCGATTTCTTCTTTTATGGTCCGCAGCCGCACGTTCACGTGCCGGCGGCTGATTTTGAAACTCACAGGATCACAATTGAACATACCGGTCAATTAGGAACTATTGGCAGTCTTCCCTCTGACGTTTTTATTTAGATAGGTGACATCATTTTCAACGATTATTTACACGCTTCCGCAGAAGAGACGACAATCCCTAGCTCTTTGCCAGCAGAATCGTCTTGATAGCAACGTATTATGCAAGAGGTGAAGCAAGGCATTAAAAGCCTCTTGCATTACTGAGAGAAATGCAGCCTCAAGAGGGCACTTTTCAAAGGAAAAACGCTCTGAGAGTTATGGGTTAAGCAAGGACCCTATAGATTTCAAGAACCATTCCAATACTCCGTAATCTTAGCCACACAGCAGAATGATGGGACGCAATTGTGCCTAGGTTACCGTCACGAAACCAAGACAATGATGATGATAACATTGAATTCCGGGAAGTCAGTTGGACGTTTGGATTCATGAGCAAATGATACGAGTTTTACGGTTTACTGATCTTGATGGTCTACACGTGCATGAACATTATTCGTTTTAACGCATGGCCAATTGAAACCAATCAGCCAAACTTATACCGATTGAACAAGGAAAGAGAAATCGTTTATTTTCTGATTCGTGCGGTATCTATAATGATAGTTCACATACAAAATGTTAGTACACACAACTCACTTGACCATATTCCGTCTTAGGTGAGTCGTAAAGATAGTCTTCCAAAGTGGGCTAAAAGAACCGCATTGGCCGAACCGTAACTGAACAGAAAATCACGAGACAAACGACCTTGTGCTCAACGAGGCACAACCTAGGGTTGTGACGGCCCACCTCGATTAGATTGCTTTTGTGAGTGAATAAAAAAAGACGAAAATGAAGACGGGAAGACAAGATTGCCAATATCCGTGACGATGAATATCTTTCACACAGATGATGCCCAAAAAGGATCATTAATTTCGGCTCTTCGGCAGGCGTAAAAGCAAGTAATGACAAACTTTGACTTTGTCCATGATTTGTAACGTCCCTTGGTGCAGCCCTACTTTGCTGTATCAATGTTCTAATGCGTACCATCATTATGAACCGTTTTGATAATCCGCATGACAACCTCGTAACACGAAACCTCTGAATAAATTGTTCGTTCTTGCTCAACTTCGCTTTTTGCTCTGAAGTGTCCCGGAAAAAGTTCACCCCGTGTTTGATCTGTGACCAGTTTGTTTTGGCTCTCTCGCGGTGACGTTTTTGCACTCGTCCCAACACGACTTCGTGCAATTCAACAATCTGCCTCAAGTTTCGGCAGCTGAACTGAGTTACACTGAAAACGTTGAACGGTTTTGGACGTTTGTTATTCAGATATCCACGTCAAGAACTGTGAAAAACTGAGTTTTTGTTTTGTACAGTTGACTTCATTCTGTTTCTACTGAGCATACTTTTCCTGTCTTTTTCTCCGCCCACGTGCCCGCTGTTACCTTAGTTTGGGTTTGGCAATGACTTAGTTTGTACTAGGAATTTCTGTTGCACTGTAAATCTGTCAAAAACCGAATGGAGAGGGCTAAACAGAAGACATTCTTGAATTATTGATAATACACAAACCAGAGAGAAAATTGACTGGAACAACTGGGAAATCAAGTAGGATAAAAGAAGCCCCGTTTTCTTTTTTACGCAGAATATCTAGATAGTTAGCACGCTATGAACCACTACTACGCTGCGATTGATAGGATAGATAGGAATAAAAAACCATAGGATCAGGGAAAGAACAACAGAAACGAAACAAAGAAAATCGACGAGCCAAACAGTAGGAGAATTTGGTTGGTGGAAACAGATGGTGACTGTTATTTCAAAATGGACGTACATCAAAAAAGTGATCACAAGAGTGATGACGAAAGTTGCTGCGAAATGGAGGGAAACAAATAATGATTGAATTTGTTCACAATAAATTATGATTTATCAACGGAGAGCGGGAATTTGGTGATGATTCACGCAGGAATGTGTAAATATGGCTATACTTGGGGCGAATAACACATAGGACGAGCGATAATGAAAATGACCAGAGGAGTTCGGTAAATGAAGACCGATTGTTTTTATTTTGATCTGGTGATCATGAAATATTTTTTTCTCATAATAGGTTGATCGTGAAGTATCAACGAATGATGCAGGGTAGATACTGCAATAGTGTAGACGAAGACTATATAAAGAGGCTGGTAAAGGAACCTGCCGGTGAGAAGAGGCAAGATTAAATTACCTTATATTTTTTCCGCAAGTAGTTCGTAGGATAGCAGCAGCTACAAGAAAGAAGATGAAAGGAAGTAGTCGGACAAATATGCCCGTGGGGCGTACGTATGAGGACAAAAAATAGTGCTTTGCAAGACCCTGCTAATGCAATTGGTGTATTCTATGTAGACAAATGGATGCATAGGTCGATTAGGCGAACAATCTCCCAACAAATCACTGGCTTTTTAAAGGCTCCATAAAACTGTTTCAGAGGGTGACAGCAATCGAAGAGTGGAGGTGAACATAGTCAATCAATGTCGCAGTGGATAATGAACCGATAGGAGCGACGAGTTCTGAAGTTGGGAATGGCGCACTTATGGATGGAACCGGTGTTTAGCGCAATAGATCGGATAAGCAATCAATAAGAGTTATGCCAAGGGAGAATAATGATCGGCATTTACGTATGCGATCACTGCTCGTAATGGAAATACATTGGTAGCTTCAGGTGCGAGCTATGTAGTAAATGCGTGATACACAGAAGGTATGGGAGTAGATACGGCAATATTTATATCATGTAGCGAAAGTGAGCAGAAAGGAACTCGCTGATTATAGGAGACATAAAGTGTGCATAAAACAACAGGTAGAAAAGTAAGTGAGAATGCACAATCCACAACCAATATTGGGGAATGAAGCTAACCGTGCGCCGGACAAAAAGCTTGAAAAGACTTCGTGAAGTGAGCATTGGAGGTGGGATTTGCCAGCTTAATTGCGCCTGCACATCGCTCTTGGCGTCCTTCACATACGATATGTGTGAGCCAAAGTGGTATATCGCGCTGCTTCCCTCTGCTCTCCTTTCGGATCAGTACAAACGAACATTGCTGATGTCATACGGGGAGCATAGCGTATCTGTAAAGATCACGTATTCCAAGATCGGGCTATGGAGTTGCGGGGATTCTGTAAGACAAAGCCGATGGGGTCAGAGACTGAGTAACGGGCGAATAACAAATCGTTAGCCAGCTGTATGGGTACAGACGGTGGCCGACAAAGTCCGCAGAGCAGTGGGTTTTTGAGGAAAAATGGAAAGGGTCAGACAGTCTGCCAGTACTGCCAAGTGTGTTGAGAAGGGGCGTTAAAAGAAATGGGAAATAAAGTTGTTGGTTCCACAGATGTAGCTGTTACGGTACGCTAATAAGTAGTGAGGATAAGGTCAAAAAGAGAACGGTGGATGGAAGGATGGAAAAGACAGTAAGGCTGCGAAGTTTCATAATAGTAGCACTATAAAAGGATGGAGCTTGAAGGTGTTTGGTACCACGAGAGGAAAAGGAAGCATAGTTTATGTGGGTAGAGAGAAGAGGAATACTGCTTGTTAGGCTTCGGAGAGACGAAATAAACACAGACTGGCTATGGATAAAGAAAAATGGATACAAGTGTGTTTTCGGACTTAGCCGTGGCTAGTGTTCGAAAAATTTCCATATAAGTGGCTCTATTTGGAACTCGAGACCCCGTCTATTTTGGTTTATTTTGCGACTTTTACGAATATGACAGCCGAAGTGCATGGGTAAAAACAGGACAGGAAGTACGGAGGAACCACCCGATCACAGCTACTACAATAAGAAGACATAGTGAAAACCTACAGTTAGTTTCTTCCGGAAGCAATTTCAGACATTCATTCCGTATCCCAATAAAGGTATTGGTTTTCTTGAGAAGTTAAGTTGACGCACCATGCCGTAGAGTTTTCTACTAACAGACTTATCTTTCTATAATCAACTCATAATACTTCGACGATCATACCACGCCTCTAATCCCCGAACCGCAGGGCCAATAACTCTGTGATTAAACTCCTTTTCACCTGCTCGCCTGCATTCTAGCCGTCCCGCCACCTTTCTACCGTGACTATTAATGTCACACACCATACTGTACCCAGATTTTAGCCGGTACTGTTGATTGGCATCGGATAGGCTCCACCAAATAGAGGTTGAGTTCAAACACATGCCTAAATTGAGCACCAAACGCCAAGCAGTAGTATCCGGGCCTGGCTTTTTATGTTGAGACTTCAGAGCCCTTAACCAAACTACCATCTCAATAAGCTACACTATTTAACAACAAGACGGTTCAGAAGGTAAAATGTGCACTGTATACAGTAGGCAATATGCGTGTGTTTCGTTGGAAGTCAGCCTCGATTGACTAGTGGTACAGCCGTTTTCGTTCTCATCATCGAAAAGGAAGATGACTACAATAAACTGGAGACTTGTCATCTGCAAATCCCAAGCTCCATCTTTTTCAAAACCAGCATCTAGTGCAGAACAGAAGTGATCCCCGTAGATTTTTTGTCAATAATCAGATTTACTGGTCAGTTCGGCAGCCTGGAGCAGAGGTATCACACTGAGAATGTATGGAGCGGAAGATTATTGCAATAACCATCACCTTCTGTGGACTAAACACACAACGAGTCTCGTGGGCATTGTAACCACCAACAAAGTTCATTCCTAGTTAAACCAAAGTCAGCTTTGCAATTCAAAGTCCGACCTATTGAATAGCAGACTTTGCTTGTTTTGTATAGTGATTTAAGAGCCTCATGAAAACGCGTATACAGAGATCGTACTGAATTATCGAAAAGTAAGTCGACTAAAAGATTTCTACGGTACTATCTATCAACACAAGTATATGTACAAAACAACCGTACCTCTGACAGTGAGCCTTGGCCACTATACAGCAAACATTAATTGAACAATGGAACGGAAATCGATGAAATCTGAATGGGTGGCTTAAAATAATAAATAGGAGGGACCTGTTTGGTAGTGCGAACGAAAGAAATAAGTTCTGCACGCTCTACCAGGCAGAACAATTAGGTTCCTGAGCATGGCAGCCAAAAATCAACGTAATTAATACCGAGGACTACGGTCAGTCCACTCAAGAGACTAAGCAAAACAGGACCGTAATAAAACGAACTACACTGTGTTGCTGTGCATCGCTATCATGCAAAATGTCTGTAACGTTCTCATTGGTAACGCCCAACAGTAATAAAGAAAAACGAATGGCTCGCAATTAGATGACATTTGGGTTGCAATTTCTTCTGCGAAAGAACACGTGAGACACCTAAGCACTCGTCTCAAGCGTCTTGGTCAACACAGCGTAGACAAACTTTGCTGAATAATATCAGAGTAAATGCACAGTCACTTCCATATGGCAAGATATTTCAGTTTACAAGCTATTCATGACCATTCTGGGCTTCACTCTTGCCGGCCATTGTGTCAATTCGCTGGCCTGGCTAACTTCCCCCCGCGGCTTTTCTCTCGACGCGTCGGAAGAATGCATCCTCTTGCAGACATTTTACTTTGAATAAAACGGAAATTTATATTTTCGGCCACGCATGCAGGAAGCTGTTTCCGACTTTACGCTTGTTTCACACCACAAATTTCCGTACTTCTGGTATTAGAGACAAACACCTCAGATACGAGTGTCAAAGAAGTGTTGCAGCTATTTGTCAACCATTCACGGCATTTGAAATCCTTCTTCTCTAAGTATCTCTGACCTGCAGAACCCCGATATAATACATATAGCAGAGAAATACTGGCAACTGTTCGGGCGTCAAACATTTCTGACACACATTCGAAGGTCAAACGTTCAGTGTTCACAGATTATAAACCAGAAGTGTTTGCGGACGACCTAAAATTGATTAGCGAACTAGGCACCCCTTATCTCCAAGACCACCCGAATAGAGTTCTTGCTTGGACCACCCATTGGCAACTGCCATTCAATGTGGGGAAATTTAGGCACCTGGTCCGGGAAGTCAATGGATATTTGAAATATCTGGACCCGATTTACCCACTAATGATAACACAGGCCACGGATATCACGGACCTTGGATTTAGGATAGCCACCTACTTCCAACCATCTGAGCAGTTCTTATACACTACTGTGCACATTTGCATCTAGGGAAGCTCACGTACTGCTATCAATCTACAGAGCAGTAGGCAGACCACACCTCGAATATTGTGCCCAGTCCTGGGCTCCGGCCCCTGTGCAGGACGCCGTAGTATCGAAAAACGTTCAGCATCATTTTACTAGGATGGTAAGCGCTTGAAGAACAAGCCGTGTACAGAGAGACCCACTGTGCTGAATCTCCGCTACACGAAGCGCGGAGAATTAGAGGTGATCTCATAGAGGTACTCACTATCAAAGAGTTATCCGTCCCAAAGAAGCCGATTTCAGTGATGTCGATGGAAGCCCGACTCCGGGGTCGTGAATACAAACTGATAAGACCGAGGGCACTGAGAACTATTAGGGGGGAATTTTGGTGCGTGCCAGGCCGTCGACGATCTACCAGCCGAGGCGGTGGCCATGGACTCGTTGGTACAGTTTAAAACCTGTCTGGACATTTGCTGGTCGAACACTTTCCCTGAAGGCAAACAATCTATTGTACGTAAGGGAAAACTGGATGCCTATCCCATCCTTTCATCTATATTTTTTATGCCTGTTACTCTCTGTTTCCACCTCAATACCTCACTCCTCTCTAAAGCCGCGTTTATCTCCCGTTGCTCATAACCTTCCCATATTCGCAAACACGTTAAAATCTGAACTGTCACCGGATAATTATATGAACTGGACCTTGAAGTTGAGCATACATTTACAGGTCACACAGTGAATAATTAACAGACAAACCGTTCTGTTTTTTACAAACCTCTAGTGGAACAACGTATAAAATACCATCGTGAAAAACTACTACTTGCCCAGGTGACTTCGTTTATTTGGATTCATATATTATTTCAATCGTAACGTTGAAAGTTGATCCAATATTTTGAGGCTGCTCTAGTTAAAGTCCATCAGAAAAGCCAAACGTACTTGATTCCGATTCAAGGCAATAAAGTCAATTGACATGATAGACTGACACTAGGCGAAGTAACTTTTTGGGGGGAAATGATGAAAGAAATAGCATTTCTATGTGTCCTCTACCGACCGTCATATACCAAGCACCCGAATGAAAACAAACCCATTGCAAAAATGTCAGGCTTTGTGACCTGAATACCGTGACGAAACCAGTGCTTGCTCTTATCTGTTGAACCTGTATTGCAGCCTTCATATCACTCGAAACTAGTCGCATTGTGAGCTGTCACTACCTTAAGGTAGTGACAAATTCTATTAGTAAAGGCTAATGAGCACGTTATCCACAGGGAAAGAAACGATAAATTCATTGGGCTTCGAGTAAGTTTATGCCGTCCATTCATGCAATGTCATCATATCATTTTTAGTTCCATAACTTCGTTACTTTCATGGAGTAGAATGTAAACCGTCAATTGACATTATACCAGTGCAACTTACGATCACTGAACGACGATAATTTTTAATACACATGATAATCCATTCACCTTGTAGTTGATTACTGTAACCACAATTCCGCATATATCATCTAGCGGAATCAGTTCGCCGTTGCTCACAAAAGCCTAACTTCATAAAAGTTATTATGTTGGGAAAAGTGAGTATTACTTTGTACTTTAAACCGTGACAATGAATTTTCTTCCTCCGTCGGCGAGCTTTGGAGCATCTGACAGCTCATGAAATACAACAGGAACCATAGCAGTTAATGCGAAAATACGATTGTCCGGATAATACAAACTATTTCATTAATTTCAGTCAGAAAGCAGTTTACTTTACGATGTTGGCACATTCGTTTTGGTAATCCTAAATTGTTTGTCACTGTAGATCCTCTTCAGCTACGGTTAATTTAACTGAACATTGTTTGAAACATTCATGTCTGACACTCTTCTTGCCCTGACCATTGATGTAAATCCCGAATGTTCAAAGTCTCACGGTCCAAGCCCAAACATCAGGAATGCTCAAAGACCAAATTCAAGTATTTCACACAGACTAACAAACGTGGAAAGGTGTTGTGTATGGACAAGCTTGACGATGCCTGATAATAGCAGTTTTAAAAATGGTTCTTTTCGGGGACATCCGAGGCATACCTGGTTGCATGATCATATGGGACAAGTGAGGACACAATAAAGATTCTAGGATACTCACTTAGGTATATGCAGTACAAAGGAATGCAGAGATTTTGGCGGCCTTATGAAGTAATGCCCGGGAAAATTGAACTTGAAGGTCCAGATAAATATTAAAGTGAAGAAGGGATGGAAGAAAAATGCTCAGGAATTCAAATGGTATCTATTTAAGGTCGCAGAAAGGAGCGTACTGAGAGAAACACTTTCGAAAAGAGCACTGACGAAAAATTGGAAACATTATTGGTGATAACGGATAAGCCTTTGAACCAACAGTTCTAGTGATCGGTGAAAAATCGGAAATGTTGTTTCGAGGGGGTTGCAAGGTTTTCTCAACGGAGAGGAAGCGAACAGATGAAACATAAATTCTGACTAACCCCAACATGAATACCTTTTATCCAGCAAGAGTTTGCGAAGAAAACACCCAGAGTGGGGTGTGGTGTAGGTGCCTGATAAGTGAAATTCGGGGAGGCCGAGTGACGGAAGTTGACGAATGAGCTAAACAGAATTCAAATGAAGGAGCTGTTTAGGTTAGTATTAATAATAAGCGTGTCTTGGCTGGGCCTGACTCGTGCCGCCATGCACGTTCAAGTGGTACAAATGATGACAGAGTCAGAGTTTACAATAGGATAAAATAAGTGCACACGGAGGCTTATATGGGATTTCTGAGGTGAACTGGAATGATAATAGAGCCTGGCAAGCTGGAAACTCAGCGTCATATAGTCGCTTCAGCCATCTTCGTGTGTTGTCGGTTGAAAGTCTGGAGTGCACACGTCAACAGTACCGGAAACAATTATGACCGTTGGATGTTCGAACGTATCTAGAGTATGTGTTTTTGGTCTTTTTACAGAGAGAAGTTTGTTGAATGGATTAGAGAGTCACCTGCGGACTGCAGAAAATGAAAGGTCAATGGATAGAAAACTTGTCGATTTATTATAAAAAGGCTTTCGACGAATTTTTTGCTTCGTACCAGTTACACAAAGAGGTATCAATGTGGACATATATCAGTCAGCGAAGATGACGGTATAAAGTGGTGGCGGAATACTGGCTAAATCAGATGTATGGCAGTTATTTGACTCATCTCAAGGGAGAAATAGACTACCCGATTGGTGGTGGGCGAGAACGGCCGGAGGGGAGTAGATAAGCGCAACGCGAATTCCTAACTTTTTATTGGTTGGTCAAGAAATGCCAACGCGGAATACGAAGATAAATCAAAGTGAGCTGCTTGACTGCAGCGACCACGGAGGTGTTCAGTTCTGCAAGAAGTGATAGGGTAAATGGCAGGCAAGTTTACATCGACAGGTGAATGCCGTGTATTACGGACCTGCGAAGATGACATGTTTAAGGCTCTACAACGTGTATGGCGGAAAGGGCTTTGGAATAGCTGCTGTAACGTCAAACCCGGTCACATCCGCAAGTCATGCAGAACATTTGGAAGGATTTTCAGCATACATTTTTTGCACCGCCGGACGAAATCCTTCCGCAAAAATCACTGTCTAAGGTCCGGGGTCTAACTAAAATTCTCACTCTGCCCAGCTTTAGCTTACAGTCAGTGATTTTGGTTGCTAAATTTCTGCTTTGTATACGCATACAACGGGTTTCCGTCTTAGTCATTCTTTTTCGTCATCCACAGAGAATTAGCTCAAAATCCCATTGCAAACTTGGGGTTGGCGTACTCAGGAGCCCCATGCACACTGCTGAATTCGTCTAGGCGTTAAACCAGAATAATTGTGAGTTGATCCTACTTACTTCTGATTTGCCCATGTTTCCTTCGGACCGTCTGTTTTGGTGTATAGGTGAAGCAATTCCCTGTGGTTTGTCTTACGTTTGTGCACCGTGTCTTAGTTCATAAGATGTTGCTTATTTTCCTAGAATGGAGGCCTTTGTGTTAAGTTCATGCTTATTTTCCTTACTTGTCGGATCTCGATGCCGTTGACATTCGCACTATTGACGCAGCACACACCGCCTCTAGCCTGATCCGGAATGTCGTTCTTACTCGTCTAGCTTGTCGCACATTCGTTGACACACACACCATTGATGGACGGTTCACGGATTTTATGCTGTCCGCCCAAGTTCAATCGTGCTCCGACCTTTTCTGTCTGACTGGGTTTGTTTTGAGCCGCTTGCTATACACACTGCACTCACGTACACACAGCGCAACTGACCTTGCGCATACACCTGACAGCGTGATTCGTTCGTGTGCACCTCAGTTCCTTCCTTTGGTTGGTCCTTGCTTGAGCGACACAGCACTGTGATCTCCGCCCCATTCATGCGTGCCATGTGTTGACCTTGGTCACTTTTCGTTGACTGCCGGTGACCAGGTTCGGTGGCAGACACTGTCTCGAAGGCCCCTTGACGGAGCTGCGGTACTCTTTGTTGTTGCGTAGTAATCACTGGTGCCTTTTGCCGTTGTGGTCAAACCTTTGGATACAGCTACATGCTGTCTTATTCCCCTCTGTAATATTGAACAATTTCATTCGTTATTGTTCCACTGAAGGACGTACCTTATTTCGGAATGTGCATTGAGGTCTATCGTATCCGAGAGACATCACGAAAGGAGAACTGTTAATTTCACCCACCAAATTAGAATGATGCTCCCCTTTTGTGAGCAACCAAAAGGCTGAGATCCCCGTAAAGCCTAGGATCAAATATTGTGAACACCGAGACCGTCTGGTTATATGGTTCTATTTATCAATAGTCCATCGATAAAATTACTGAATAGTACAAGCCTCCGTTGAATCTACAAACGTAGAATCTGGCCCAAGCATAGTTATTATCTGAGCTTCCTCTGCCCATCGGCCCTGTAAATCAATAATTGGACACCTAGCCATGCATTCGAGTACATGCAACGCTTTGACATCAGACCAGTATTCCAAATGCTCCAGTGTTATGCCGCAATCCTGCTTTTTGCCACCAAATCTGGAAATAATTTAGCGTTGACCCAGTGCTCTTTGCTTCCGACAAAACACCATCATGAGAAAAGAAAGAAGACAAAAGTCGCGAGATGCAAGCATTTTGTTTACTCTTGTCTGCCGCGTACGTAAAACATTTTAGTTTATGTATCAAACAGCGAGAAAAACAATCGAGTGGAAAGAGCTTGATTGAGAACTATGACAGCGGGTTCGGTAGGGGGAGGGAGAAGTCTGTTCGGTTAGCGCCAAGGCAAACAAACATTGTTTCAACCGTTTTTGTGCACAAAGAGCCGGCTGATGCATCATGATAAGCACTGCTTCACTGAATGCTAGTAGGTTCGATCTGGGACTGCGCAACAACACTGTGAAAGATTTTGTCAGGTCAACTTTGTGACCTGGTGCAATTAAGTGTTTTGTAACTGAAAAGGCTAAAGATTTGACGTCACTTTTTGCGGCCACACTGCGTTGAGTCATTGATTTTGCCTACCATTTTGGTATGTGCCCCGACACTCATTCAGCCAAGCAGCGATCCGTCCTGCCAACTTATGCGTCACCACAACTGCAGGCAAACTGAAAGACAACACGTGAGACACTGGGATCGGCAAGACTATTCGAGTGATTTTTGAAGCTTAACCTTTTGGTGGTCTGAAACAGACGCAGTTACTCCGCTGTGTATGTGAACCTTATGGCTGAATTTAGATTTCTGTTTGTTCGATTAGATATTTGATCATCTTTAAACGGTGAAATAATAAAAACTTGCTTCTCGTCTACCTTGACTGGCTTTTCGCATGCTTTTCTTGGTTTTCAGTGATGTTCGATGAACTTCTCGGGATAACCATTGGCCAGCAAGGTTTTTTTGTGAACTCCTTTTCATTCTGCACTTGGTCACTGGTGCACATTTTCTGCGCTCTGTTGAAGAGAGTTCGGACTAATCCACGCTTGTAGGCCATTGGTGCAAAGCTGGAGAATTGTAAATAGCTACCACCGCACATAGCTTTGCCATAAATACTCCTTTGCAATGTTCCATCTGGATGTCTGGTTATTAGAATGTTTAAAAGAGATAAGCTTTTGGCACGTTCTTCTTCGTGAGTAACAGGAATATTAGGATGAATGGAGTCTATCAGCCAAGTTCCTAGCTACCCTGAATGGTTGTACAAACAAGCCTTCGAGGAGTCCGCGTGCCCTGATGTACCCCATAGGTGGATCAACCCTTGAGTAGCCTTCGGCAGATTCTTTGGCTCTCCTACAGCAGTACTGCTTTTGATGCAGAAACCCTTCCCAGGATCTGAAACCTTGTGCTCAACAAAATTTTTGAATCTCCTCATGGATAAGCGGCTTTGCCCGCGGGTCCTCCAGTTCATCTCAGAAATCCCGTAAAAGCCTCCGTGTGCACTTATTTTATCCTATTGTAAACTCTGACTCTGTCATCATTTGTACCACTTGAACGTGCATGGCAGCACGAGTCAGGCCCAGCCAAGACACGCTTATTATTAATACTAACTTAAACAGGTCCTTCATTTGAATTCTTTTTAGCTCATTTGTCAACTTCCGTCACTCGGCCTCCCCGAATTTCACTTATCAGGCACCTACACCACACCCCACTCTGGGTGTTTTCTTCGCAAACTCTTGCTGGATAAACGGTATTCATGTTGGGGTTAGTCAGAATTTATGTTTCATCTGTTCGCTTCCTCTCCGTTGAGAAAACCTTGCAACCCCCTCGAAACAACATTTCCGATTTTTCACCGATCACTAGAACTGTTGGTTCAAAGGCTTATCCGTTATCACCAATAATGTTTCCAATTTTTCGTCAGTGCTCTTTTCGAAAGTGTTTCTCTCAGTACGCTCCTTTCTGCGACCTTAAATAGATACCATTTGAATTCCTGAGCATTTTTCTTCCATCCCTTCTTCACTTTAATATTTATCTGGACCTTCAAGTTCAATTTTCCCGGGCATTACTTCATAAGGCCGCCAAAATCTCTGCATTCCTTTGTACTGCATATACCTAAGTGAGTATCCTAGAATCTTTATTGTGTCCTCACTTGTCCCATATGATCATGCAACCAGGTATGCCTCGGATGTCCCCGAAAAGAACCATTTTTAAAACTGCTATTATCAGGCATCGTCAAGCTTGTCCATACACAACACCTTTCCACGTTTGTTAGTCTGTGTGAAATACTTAAATTCGGTCTTTGAGCATTCCTGATGTTTGGGCTTGGACCGTGAGACTTTGAGCATTCGGGATTTACTGTTGAGTCTATTTGGCCGCATGCTTGGGTAATGTAAGTCACAATAACCACGATTCAAGCACCGCGTAGTAAATTCACACGAATCCGAAAACCAGAACAAGATTGATTCGCGGTTTCAGCGATACTGAATTACTGAAAGAGGAATCTCGTAAAATATAAGCACACCTGAAATATACGACCACAAAGACTTGAAACGAGAGCTAAGCTCATGGTGTGCGACAGGCGAGCACGTGATTCACACGGGTACTGCCAGGATATGACAAAGTCGCTCGTTGGACGCAAATAAACAAAGGTTAGTTTACGAAAGAGTAAGTTGTACGAAACACATGAATGACGTAAGTAATTGGGTATTTCCACGGAATCAGGGTGATGCAGCGCTTTTGAACGATTTTTCAAAATTAGTCGTTACAGCCTGTGATAGTTCCTAAATGGCAAATCGGTACACAAAGCCTACCTGACTGTATTCCGGTCGGGGCCAGACGCAGAGGAAAATCACACGAAATGAGCCAGAAGAACCTGTTAGTTGAACCGTAAGCTAACGGCAAATAACAAGGCTACTGACTTCTCGCTGAACGAAGCAAAATAGTTCTTTATACTTTCCACCAGCACCCATTTACTCCCACCAATATAGCCCTACTGTTGGACCTACCTACGTCCACCGTGTACCTCAGCTGTGGCTAGCCTGCACAGCATGTCTCTATTTTATTTAAACCTCAGCACCCACCATGCACCAGTTCCACCGCGACCTTCCGTTGACATGAACCCCCCCCCCCACTGACTGTCCCCACCGATTAACTCCTCGTAGTCAATCGCCGTCTATCTCTGCTATTTATTCACCGAAGGCCAGTCCGTAAACACAGATTCCCCTCGATCGAGACGAGAAAAGGTCCAAAAAATTCTTCAGTGACATCCTGACTTGCCTCTATTCTATATTTATCCATCGGTTATCTTACTGACGATGAATTAGTTTCCGTCTCCACCTCTTCCTCCATTACCTTCCTAAGATTACCCAATGTTTTTTCAGTTTCTGCCCACCTTCGCAATTCCTGTGCCCCAATTTTCTCACCTGCAGCATCCGTAACATTAGACGACACCCCAGCTTCCTTCTTCTTTTTTTCGTACATTGTGCATGTTGCATCCGTTTCTCCTTCCGTCGTAAACGCCTTATGTCTGTTGGTCGCCGCCGACTTTTGTGCCTTATTTGAACCTCCGCGTTTGAAATTTTTGATCCCCTGAGTCCAATTTTGGTCACCTGCTTAATCGTTTCATTTCTGCATATTTGACCGTATCTGTCTTCTGTTGCTGACCACAAGTTGTATCTGCTCCATTATTACTCCTCTGATTGCTGCCGCTTATTGGCCAACACTCTTCTGTCCCATTCTTGGTGATGCAAGCTTCAAAGGAGTTAATCGGTCATCCCAAAAATGTTGTCCACTCTGTTCTTACTGTAGTAATCAGTCTCTTCAACGCAGGCTGGGGTAAAGCCCAGTCTTCGTATCGGTTGTCCGGTCGTAAGGATAGTCGCATGGCTACCTCGGAAATGAAGGAATACGATGCTGACCTCAATCATCTGGTGCTCTTAAGAGTGAATTATTGGTTTTCCACAATCATAACAGTCTGGTTTTAGGGAGATGATCGGCAAAGCGATACAACGCGGTGCCATACCCGTGTTCTAATAAAGGGTAGTGTATATGGCACCCGTAGCAAGGGTGGAGCGTGATAGCTTTGGGCAACTGGCAGGACAAACCGAAACGCCTTAGAATAGGCCAACGCCGAACAGGTTCTAGCTGGGCTGTTAACACGGTGCATGATACCGAAGGACACCCCCAAACTGAGCTGTGCAGAAGAAGGTTCGGTGGCAACCTTTTCGAGATTGAGGCTTTGGAGGGACCCACAAAATAATAATAATAATAGCAGTTTAGTTGTCATCATTCATTATCACGACCCACAGCTGGAACCACGTCGGGCCGCAAACCCCATTTATTTCAGGCTCGTCATCGTCCACTCTCTCGGGATCCACCTTCGGTGTCTAAGGTTCACTCTTTGACCCGTGCTTACAGAGACCTAAACGGAATCGTTCGTACCAACCGGGATTGTAATCGAGCCACACGACCCGAAACATCCCCAACTGCTTACCAGTGTATTGTTTGGCGCCTTCTAACGCACCACCTCTCCCACTTATATCACTGTTGGGGCCTACACAAATAACGGTACACGCGCAGCCTGCCACTACGTCCGCCCATAACAGTCACCGGTTCCATCTGTCAAACCTTGCCACATACAACTGATTGATCGACACATCCTTTACCCCTCCAGGTGAACCATAATCACGGGATGAGTCACATCACCAATGAAAGTCACTGCTCTTTACAGATCCGTCTTATGTGGTCTTAGATGGAACAACCCAACGTCAGAGCTAGAATATGCAGCACAGGAATTCGTTACTCATAACATTTCGACACGCCACCCAAACGCGAGGCCATTTATCCTCCTCATCCGTGGTTCCCAATATTGACGCTGAATAACACTGAGAACCAATAAGTCAACATATTCTTGTCGGCGTAACAACAATAAGGCGCGAGCCTATGCGGAGGTTTTCCACTCTGGTAGCCGTTGCAAGATTTCATTTTTCTTTCGAACGGTATCCAGCTTGAACATGATTTTTCGCCCTCAGGTTGGACTCCCTTTTTATCAATAACAAGGGTGATTGATACTGAAGCTAAAAGCTCAACCTTTTATGGATCACTGTTTCTTCCACATTCACCAACGTTCTCGAACGTACTTTCGCAATTCGTTTCATGCTTCCCTGTTTCATAACTGACTCCGTTTATTGAACCTGGGAAAATCCGTCATTCCTAGCTCACATCGTCTTCTTCTTTTCATATTCATCAAAATTCCCGACTATAATTCCATACATTCTTTCCATTTCTCTCCGTTCCCAAATTATTCCATTCATAGAACCCAAATAAGCCTCCACTATCTACGGCTTATTTCTTTTTGGTTTAAAACTTGTCCTTAGCTCCACGTATTCACGATATTTTCGGTATCCCCAAGAGCCACTGTCGGCCAACTCGGACTTCAAGCCAAATCGTATTCGCCGAGAAACCTTTGTCAGTTTGATCTACTCAAACCATTTCTAGCTGTGTTATTTTACTTCTGACATTTTTGACTCCTTTTCTTGAAATTCCTGTATAGTTCATCGGTTTGGTTAACGTTGAGCAGCATGATCACGCGCTTGATCGTGTGCCTTGACCATGATCGAGAAATATAACACTGTTTTATTTATTTTGATGATAATCCAATCACGTCAGACCAACTTTTCCGCAAGCGACAAAATGAACATACAAAAAGTCGTGAAATTATTTGGAAAAATGGATGTCCAATCAAAGAGTCGGTAGACTTGGAAGGGGGATGAGAAGGAGATAAATGTGTGCACACCTAAAAATAATGAGAGCGTTTATGTGAATCTTGGGATGGGTTCAAATGTGTGCCGGGTGAATTTGAAGGTCGAGTTCAAATGGAGGTGCTGGCTAGGCCAAGCGGAGGAGTTTGAGACTTGGGAGTTTTACACGAGGAAGACTAAAATTCGGCATCAGAAACCACGGTAACCAGAATTGATAAAAAAATAAAGGAAAAAGAGAAGAGAAAAGAGAACAAAAATTTGAGTTAGCTGACAAGGGATAAAATAGCCATGAAGTACGTTACGATGCAATGAAAAGACGCTGTCAATTCAGAAACAGGAAGTTAGCAACGCAAGACGTAAAGAGTGAGTCAGGTGGCAACAGTAGTTCGAGAGGATCGAGATACGGTAAAAGTGAGACACAGGTATAGACAAAATGGACGGATATCATGGGGAGCAGCGGGATGGGGACAAGAGAAATTGCCAGCAAAGAATCAAAGGATGATGGGGAAGTATATCAGTGTGTATATGCACATTTAAATATATGGGAAGAGGAGGAGCAGGGCACAGTGAAGTGATAGAAGACGGAAGTAGCAGTACTTGGAAGGAACTGGTGGGGTTAGATCAAACGGTATAGAATTACCTTGGATAAACCCTGAAGAATTTGTTTATGACGGATGAACATGAGAGTTCAACATGGATAGGGAAGCGGCTCTGAAATCACAGAAGTGGTGGCTGTAAGCAAGAGTTGATAATTCGGAGAATATGAAGGAAAGGATCAAAGAAAACAGGTAACAGTCAACCTAACTACCTGGTCAGTGCTGATGTGACAAGTGGTGGCGGTCAAAAATGAGTGGAGCGTTGATAAGTGGATGCTTTTATGCAGCAAGAAGATGTTTGTGAAAATGGCTGGAGAGCGCAGAGCTAATAAAAATACAGGGTGGCCGGAGTGGTGTAAGATATCAGTGGAGGACGATAGCTTGGAAGTAAGTTGAACTTTCGTGCAAAGAAGCAGCATTTGTAGTGGCGAATAACGTAGGAGAGAAATAAGGAAGTGGAGGATCAGAAGTATCGGGCAAGGGCAGATCATGTGGTTTGAAACTGTAAGTAAAAGTAGGGACATAACGACAACTTTACATCAGGTGGAAAGCGGGAAGGCAGTGCAGCCCGGAAGGCGCACTAAAAACGCCTGTGGCTAGCATTATACGAAACGGATGAGAATACTGACCGAAGACGACCAGGTGAGAGGCAATCAATCGAATCGTTCTACTGCAGATAAAACAGGATGGAGACCGAGAAGAAAAAAGAAAAGCGGTACCCAAACAGGTAAACCTGTAATGAAACAAAAGGCACGAGAAATATGTGCCCGTCGGAGTTGGGAGAATGGAACTGGAGAGCCACTTGCCTGCAGGTAAGTGCACAGTCGGATTGAGCCGGAAACTGCTAATCGGAGCACTGCCTGAGAGGAAGGTTGACAGAAGAATTGCGGGGTGAAGCAAGGGAAATATGGTGGTGATGAAAAGGCAATAAGTTTGGCTGCAAAAAAATCAAAGGTTGGAACAACAAGTTCTTGTATGGTGATTGGTCATGGATGCAGGTGGGCCTGGTGCTTATTGACGGGAGGTATAAGGAGGGAGGACAAAAAAGGATAAAACAAAATGGTTGCTATTGAGATACCAAGCGAATAGAGATAAAAGGCCGGCAAGGGCGACATAGGTTTAAAGGGAGATGTGGTGGGCTTGGGCGGAGTAAAATGGACAAGGAGAGAGTGACTTTTCGCAGTGAGTGCTGTCATGGTTAGAAACAAGGGGAACAAGGACAAAACGGGTGTGTGAATACAGAGTTAAAGAGACATGAAAGGGCAGTTAATAACAGCGCTGACAAGAACGATAGATGAGCGAACCATGCGGAAGAAGAATGGTAGAAGCATGCAATCTGCAACCGACAGAAATGGATGCTATAGGGCAAGCACAGTTAGAGCGTGCAACTCAAAACTGGTACTAGTGGGTAGGGCTGACCGTGCGCTGAGCATCCAACCTGAAAAACACTCCATGAAGTGAACAGAGGAGGTGTGATCCACCAGCCTAATTGCACTTGCACGCCTTTGGAGACGGCTTACACGCCCGGCGTGCGCTAGCCCAAGAGGGGTATCTGACCGCGCCCCGCACCATTTGGACTAACGTGAATGATCATTGATGATTGCACAAGGGGCAAAGCAACCACAATAGGGTTTATAATCCAGGATCAATTGGGCAGGCTGTGAGAACTTGGGCAACAGAGCCAACGGAAACGGCGATCGACAGACGGCCATGTAGTATTATTATCCAGGTGCACCAACCAGGGGGATGATCAGTATAGTGCTCCAAGCGGTTGACCAGCGCAAGGGATCACTGGAAAGAGAAATGAGATAGGGAAATGCAGTCTGGGAATGTCCCAGCCGAGGAACTACGGTTGACGGAGAGAGAAATAAAAGTGAAGCAATGTCCCATCGATCCGGCGGGTCCCTACGAAAAGATGAGGCCATGCAACCTAATGCTAAGAAAAGAGACGGTTTGGTGAAAGCTATAATATTCAGTAAGAAAGTCAAGATTCGACCTAGAGTAATCAATTGGTAGAAGAGAAAATTAAATTCTGCATGGAATCATGGAAGAAAATAAGCTGGGAATAGGGTGGGGGCATAATTGGTGACGTCATAACTGGATATTGAGTTCAGTCATTGATCCACGTCAAGTGAGAGAAATGTGACTGAGTGTTTCGGTCCAGAATCACTGAAAGAGTGATGGGAGTATATGCGGTGGAACCTGATTTGGAAAAGAGGCAACATAAGCAAATGGATATCGAGGATGTTTGGGTGTCTTACCATGCTTTTCCTATTATTGACTGGACAGTATTGTACCTATATATGTATGTATGGAAACATATATATAGTGGAACAGTGTGTAGCTACTGATGCAGTTTCTATAGGTTCGTTGATGTTGTTTTCAGGGCCACGGGTGTGGTATAACTAAATAACAGTAATAAATCTTGGAGCGGACGGAGCATGATGGCAGTGTGCGACAGGTACTACGGTGGCCTTCCTAAAAATGTGGACGCATCTGAAAGGACTTATTTCAAAGTTAAATTAGCAGGGTTCGATAATTCCGTATGGAAAAATCAATTAGTGGACGCGGTTATGATTTTAATAGGTCGATAGCGAAGTCTACAGAAAAACAGTCAAACAGAGCACTTATAACTTTAGGACAGTCAGCACTAGGAAGGAGAAAATCAAATGATCTTGGAAGGCAGGGTAACTGCAGAAAGCTCAGTAATGGCTTTAAAGTCAAGGCCTTTCCCGCAAGCTATACTTTCAGTTGTGTGAACGTTGAATGCTCGCAAAATAGTTGGGACAGAAAAGAATTCATCTGAAGCATGCACGACAGCAAACTCTGACTGAGAAGTTCTGATGTGGAAAAGGAGTTTATTCCAGATTCTGGAGTAAGTGAAGAAAAAGAACTTAGGGAGTAGAACAGTCCTTGCAGAGGGTGTCATAACAGTAGACAGTCTTTTACGGAGGAAGTATCCATTATCCGGGGAGAAGCATAACTTGTTGGAGAAATAAGACTGCTTAGTCAACAGTTTATACAGAAATACCAGGTTTAGCCTGATGCGACGGAGCAATAATGGCTCGATTTTGAGATTAACATCGTTCCCTGTAGTTTAAGTTTGGCGGCCAACCAATAAACTGCTTTGTGAATGGCCTCCGAACAATTTCGATGATAACCTTCTCGGATTTTCGCACTCTAGACAAGAATTAATAAATTATTCGAGAAGAGGCTTGGCGTGTACTTTATACATGTAAAGAGTGCTCTCCCTAAGGTGCATGGATATGAGCAGGAAACCGAGACACTTCTCAGCTTTCGCCTCTTCGAAGGCAACATGTTCGGAGTGGATAAGGGAGCGAGAATAACATAAGCCGAGGTCTCTTTCTAAGGGCTGGCTGCCGATGGGTGAACCTCCGATGCTTACGGAACCTGGAAGAACCTGGCTTTTTGTGTATGATAAATACACTTCTCGGCGGAGGATTTCATCGCCCAGGTCGAGCAGCACTCACCAGAAGCCGCTAGGTCGGCGGGGTTCTTTTGGGCTGTAGTGCTGAGGTTGCCAGACGAAAGAGTGTATACTATCTTAGTGTCTTCCACGAACAGTAACGGTGTTCCATTAGGTATTGTCGGAAACGTCTCTTTTATGTTTGAGGAAAAAGTAGGGGCCTAATACAATGCCTTGAATAACACTACCAGTAACAGACCTAAGTTTAGAGGTGTACACTGTATTCAAAGGAACCTATGAACGATGAGGTAGGTAAGATTAGAATCAAGAGAGTAGTGGACCGATAAAGCCAAATGATCGTGGCTTTGGTGAAAGGTTGGTGTGAGGTAAGCGCTGAAATGCCTTGGGTAAGTCCAGATAAAGAACAACAAAAGATTTCCCACTTTCAGCAGAGTCGATGACAAGATTCAGAAAATCATTTGGACAGGTCACGCAGGACCGTGAACGGAGGAATCCGTGGTGGTTTTTATTGATAACGTTGAAGCTTAATACATGGGTAATAACGTGATCTTCAACTGTTTTTCCATCATGCTGGATAAATTTGGGGGGGGGGCAAGTCAGTGGCTGCAGCTATGGCTGGGGCTGGCTGCTGGGGGGGGGGGGGGTGGCGTGATAAATGATTTATTATCCAGAATCAGAAGTTGGAAGTCGGCCTTATTATCAGCGATTCTATTCATATATACAACATAGAAAAAGGTAGCGATTTATTTGGATAACTCAATCCCCTGGGTTCTTGGTCACGAAGTTGTGCATCATCTTGTTGTTGAATAAGTGCATGGAGGAGGTTTAAACGAATGAAAATTGGAAAGTCGTCTGAAATATGTAGTTGCTTGAGAATCTCATGATACTCCTTGTGGAGTGGCGCGACAAGGGACCTCTTTTCAGGTACAGCCAGGGAAGTACTAGACAGTTTTTTCAGACAGTCGAAAAAGAAGGAGTAGAAAATGTTTGCAGCAATTTGTGGGTCATGAGTGAGAGAATTACCACCCCGGCCTTTTTCGCGAATAAGCCTGACTATCAAGGCCCAATTTTTGCGTGGGAATGTGTTGCTTGAGTGATGTGCGGGGTTAGGTGGGCCACTAAGGGGCAGATGGCAGATAACCATTTTATGGTTACTGCCGGGGAAATTTTGTGTTACTGGCACGTCGATGAGAGGCACGTTATGAGTAAATACCAGATCTAGTGTGTTTCTGTTTCTGGCAGGTTCAACAACACCTTCTGTCTACTCACCAAGATGAATGCTAGTGATCAGGTCCATAAGACTATAAGAAGCCGAGAGGGTAGCCCAACAAACTTGTGGGGGAATAAAGTCATCCGCAATAAGCATGGTTCCGGGTGGAAGAAACAATGGGTATTCGGGAGGTCCAATAAGAAATGGAAACAGGGAAACAGGGAAATTCGGCGAGCGATACAAGCAGCCGACGTAGAGAACAGTGCTCTGGAGGCTGATAGTGAACCAGAGAGAATCGAAAACAGAATCGAACGCAGTACGTAAAAAGACGTCATGTAGACTTCCCTGACATAGGCTGGGCCCCCACCATCACGCCGGCTCAGCCGGCTGGTCCTCAGAAGATAGTGCCCTACAGAGTATATTTGGTCCTTGGGGGTGCTCTGAGACAGCCAGAATTCCGTTATCAAGAAAGTGTCGTAATTAGGTGTGGGGATAAGGATTTTTAGGTGCAGGAGTTTATCGAGAATAGAACTGGAGTTGAATAGGGCTTAAGGTGTGCCATTTAAGGCAGGTGGTACAGGCACATCAGAGGGGCAGTGTAGGCTGGAAAAAGACAATCCATGGCTATTGGGAAAAGTGAAGTTCAGATTCAGATTTGAATATATGAAAGTTGGAGCTAGTGGAGGTTCATGTGGGGTGGCCTCCAGCCGGGCTGGAGTAAATGGTGCATTGAGAAGAACTGTTGAGCGGTAGAACAACTGGGCATCAACGGAGAGGGAAATGTTGCAGCGAAGAGAAAGGCCTGTGGAATTTGGAGGGTCGACAGCAGGCTGAGGTGAGTAGCAGTGGTTGAGAAATACCGGCCAGTAGGAATTTAGTACTGACTGGAGGGGAGAGCGGAGAGCAGGGTTGAAAATGTGTCAGGAATAGATGTGTGTGGTGGTAGATTAAGCCGCACATTATGGGACGGGGCTAAGACAAGCTGGAAGAAAGATCAGATTTGGAGCTTCCATTATCAGGAGCATAAGAGATAATTGTCAGATGGGGAGTACGACGTGAGGCAGAGTGGACGGCTTCTCGAGGCCGTATTTCAAGGTCGGCCGGCAGTGAATGTGGTGAATCTATGGAGGCCAAGGACGAATAGAAACAATCGATACTTTTCCAAGTCGAAACTGGTTTCCGTGGGTTGAGGCAAATTGATTTAAGAGCAGACAGTTGGATGAAGGGGGGGGGGTTCTAAGAAGGATGAGGAGACTGGTAGGCCTGTAAGGTTGATTAGACCTTACTTCGCTGTTCCCTTAGTAAACGCGTGCTTCGGTCCTTTGTACTGCGTGGACCACCTGCACGTTACTCTAATGTGCGGCATTGCAGAAATATGTTAACCAGAACAGTATTCTCCACGACCCGTGAGAACGAGAAGGCGATTGGGAGAGATAGTGGTTAGCGTGTATTTGGGAGCGTGCGTGAGAGCGTGTGCAAGAGCAACGGTCAAATGGCATTCGCGCTTGGCAGTCAGCGTTCAGTTAAACAACAAACGTGGTAAAAGTATGAATGAAGATGGCAACCGCTACAGGCCTATTCCTCTGGTCAGCGAGTAGCTTATCACCGCAGGGAACAGAGAGCAAACTACAGTTAGGGGTGCGCACAACTGTCGATGAGTGGGAGAACGAGAGAATAGCTGGCTTCTTTTACTGGGTGGAAGTGCGAAGGAAGAGGAGGGCTTGTCTGGGACCAGATCTTGAAGGGTTCATGGGGGGAGCAGATGAGGAGGAGGCGGGTGGTTGTGAAGAAGCAGAAGGTGCGTGTGGAGATAAAGCGATGGAGACTTGCGAATGAGTGGCTTAGTGATCAGCTGTCTGCTTCGAGGGCTCACGATTATCAGGCGTCATCCTCGTGAAGAAAGACGAGAGAGATCTAGTAATTTTCCTTTGAGGAGGTGTTTTATCTTTGGCTGTTTTATGTTTTTTATAGGGTTAATAAAAAACTATAATGTTACATTTTTTATTAAACTCTTTGGCGGATGGATCACCTAGAAATCGCGTAAGGATTGGACAGTGAAAACGCTGAGTGCGTTTGTGCTTTCTTGATATTTGACAAGGAAGGTGGGCTGTACCACATGAATTCAACAATGTATGCTTGACATGCTCGAGGGATATTCCCTCTGGGGCTTTGAAAGCGGCTGCATTACGGGAGGTTCTCACTCCTATGAGAACTTCGGACGCAGCAGAGTCAATAAAGCGGCCAGTCGCCGTCATGTTTTGTAGGGTGGAGTGTTTGATGCGTTAAGCGATGCACAGTAGGGGGGCGGATTTAGGTACCGTATTTTCCAGCTTTAGAAACTGAGACGTTATATCTGAAATGCTTCGGTCGAAAACAGCCGTTCTTTCTTTCGTCAAGCTTGCAAAGCCACAGTGCTCAACCGGGCACCTTTTTAGGGCTGCAGGACTTTAGCTGAGCCTAGGTTTTCTAGTACCCGTGTATGAGAGGATAGGGTATTACTGGAAGACCTATTTACTGCACTTCGCATTTTGAAGTATCAAAATGATTGTGAGTGAAGCAGAGCGGTAAAAATAAACTGAAGCCAGGTTAGAATTTACCGCCGAAGAAAATCCATGAATTTCTTTGGGTTACTTAAATGCCTTAAGGGGCTGTGTTACTGCCTAAGATAGCTCCATAGAAACTTTATCGACAACAGCACACGGAAGGACCTGGCGTAGTGGCTCTGAAAACACGATCAAGTTTGTTTGTCTGACAGAGAATCACAAGTCGGGCGAATAGAAGCTAGAGAACGTTTTATGGGATCTGATGTTTCAGCTGCTGGTGTCGTCGACTGCCTCATATGGTCATGCCACACCACTCAGCAACACTCGTGTAAGTGGGTGAGGGTCACTGCGGAGTGACCGGAATGCAGCCCAACGGAGTATGCTTTGGCTTGCTGCTCGTGAGAATTAGGGCCGGAGGGAATGTAGACCCTGGATACGTCTTTCTCGGCAATGGATCCACCACTACGCCCATTCGAATCAAGACCACACAACACTTAAGTTTAGGTTCGTGAATAAGCTTACTCACAACCAAGGCTTCAGGGGGCTCAAGGCCGTCAATGTGTTCAATAAAGCTTCTGAGCTAATTGCGCTGCATCACTTCAAGTTCAGCCGCAAGTAGCAAGCTGTAACTGCTTGTTCGTTGTCTGCACCCTAACATAGTTCCAGTAGAAAACTGAGAAAGTTGCCCTACTTGAACAGCCTCAACTTAAGACCGTGAGGGCGCGAATCTTCTCACCGGATATGACGTATTCGAGACTCACATTGAAGACTGGACGGTAGCGAACACTTTTTTGGCTAGTAATTGGTACACCGTCATTACTAGCCAGCCCTCATTAGTGAACCGAGAGACTCAGAGCGAGTCATCGCCATTGTAAGAAATGCAGGATTGCGTGGTGCTGAATTCAGCGACTTGCGGCCGCTGACAAAAGCTTGTCGATAGAGGATGTCGGGGTCGTAAAATGTGTGCAGTCGAGGACACGCCATGCACGGGCGCTGTTTACTGCTTCTGTGTCTTGGTGGATGGAGGTAGCGACAGGTTCCAGTTATTTGGTATCCGCGAAGACAAAGCCCCACTGGTTGGAAAGTCGTTTACCGGGCAAAAAAGACCCATAGATAAGATGCATATTAACTATGAATCAAACCACGGGCAAAAGATAAGCTATGTGAGTACCAAAGCAATAATCGAATCGTGACTAATAACCCCTAATCCATGATTAGTTCAGAGGAGCCAGATTATCCGCGCATTGCCATTGATTGCGCGGCAAGGCCCAGAGGCTTGCCACGAAATTACATGCTCATTCTGGGCCCTGATACTAAAACTGATCTAGTTAGCACAATTATGCAGTTCTACGGGGAAATGTGGTGCTTCTTTGGTACATCGGAGAAATTTTCCCGCGAGTGAAATTTGTGAAGATGATAAGGGAGCACCGCGGTTTCTGTGCCTGCTGCGAGGAGACCTGTCACGAGTGCCAAGGGAGTACCGCATGACAATCCACCTCTCTAGGGCTGCTCTCTTGCCCCTATGGGTCAGCTTTGCCTTATACAGCGCCTCAAGGGAGTTTTGGATGGGCTATGAACAATCGGGTTTGTAAGCGGCATAAAGCAGCTTGTGTGTCAGCCATTGTTTCACATCCCTCCAAACTAGTGCTGGGGCCAATTCTTTCGCCGGAGAGATGGCTCAGTAACTGAGGCACTCTGGTTTCAAGATGGGGAAATGGGTATCCAACCCACCAGAGTTCACGAATTCATTCCCGGATCCTGGTGCAAGGACCCGTTTGGTTCAGCTCCCCTGCAGAACAACACTGGTCAGAGATCATTAAGCCTCCACTGGAGCACAGTCTCCGTCAAATTCGCCTTTCAGTTACTGTTGCTTCGTTGGCGCTTGGAAGAGAGAAGCATAACGTCAAACTCCAGTCCCCTATTTGATCCGCATGGACAAGGGCCCCATTTTCTCCCGGCTAGGCCGGTTGTGCGGCGGTTTTGCCGACCGAAGTTGAGTTGGAGCAGCCAACTCAGCCCAGAAGATACCGTGTTGTGAAATAATTGGATATCGCTTGTAAACCATGTTGAGAAAGCGAGACTGCCGAGGAGCATACGTAAAGCAGCCCATCAACGGAAGGGTTCAACGAATTGCACATATTTTATGGTGCTCCAGGCACCGCATAAGATGCATTGGCTCACTCTGGGCGAGGTCCCGAGGTTGAAGCCCCAAACCGTGGTGCCTTGTAGTAAATCACCAGTAGCACCCACGAGAACGGTTGCTACTCAAGGTTGTAGTTGTCGGCGGATGTCTTGTTTTCTTTCTGGCGTTATGTCACAATAGGCCCTACCAGAATGCTGTGATACATTGCAATTTTGGACGGACTAAATGCTTGCCAAGTACTACAAGGAGAGTGACAGATCGAGCTATGTTACATTCGTTGCCGATCGTTTGGAAATTATTAACCATCCTAATAAGTTGTCCCTGTTGCGGCGCGGAAGATAATATTGCTGAACCAGCATAAACGGGCATATTAGTCGAAGAGGTACTGAAGACTCGATTGAAAAAACTGTAGTGCTATGGATACAACACTCGATGACAAAGACCAACAAATTTGTTTATTTGAACAATTATCGTTTTTGGTGGCGCCACTTGCTCCACCTGTGTACGTCGTACGCACACCGTTGCGCTCCTCCAATACACACGTTGTCCCGCTCCAGCGTTTTGAGTTCTGCTTTGCGCGCTGCCGAGTATATTTGCCATCGTATCACAAACCGAGGACCAGGGGCTATAGACTCTATACGGGAGCAGGCCCTGACTTAATTGAGGAGAATCCTAAACCGGTGAGCCCGAACAGCATATTCAATCCTCCCAGGACACCCGTAAATCCCTTAATCACATTTATTCGTTTACATATAAACTTCTTCCGACATGTAAGCGGTAAATACCCGATTTCTGTTACCATATACCGTTTATCTATTTCTCATATCGATATTATCATCAAGTTTTTCACGGTTGCTGAGTTGTCCTCTATATATCTTTTTACATTTGATATACCATTACACTTAGGGCTAGCAACGACCGCAAACCTGATCCGGAGCCGTCTGTTTCGACGGTTACCCTAGTCATCCCTGAGTTTTTTAATGACGACCCTCAAGTCTGGTTTCATTTGTTAGAGGCAGCGTTTGAATCACACAGAATCACAAGCGAGCGAACCCGTTACTTGTGGACCATCGGTAGCCTTCCCTGTGACGTTGCTACTCAGATACCCGACGTAATATTCCGTAACAGTTCTTACACAGCCGTGAAAGATGCGGTAATCTCTTGTCTTTTGCCGTCAGAACCGTCCAGAACGAATGGACTGATCCAAGGGACGGAGTTAGGTAGCTAGAAGCTCTCTGCACTACTGAGAGAAATGCAGCAGCTGGCGAGGCAGCTTTTCGAGAAAAACTTCCTTAAAGAGTTGTGGGTACAGCGACTACCACCTAATATTCAAGCACTGCTCGAGGTTTCTAGCCACCTCAAGCTTACAGAATTGGCTAAACTAGCGGACGGTATAATGGAAAGGTACCATCCGCAGATTACTGCCGTAACAAACTTCAGCAGCTCCCAGACCACCGCTCCCACTGTAGAAACACACTCCGAGGACACTCTGATAGATGCTTTCGAGCAGGCATTCTGACGTTTTTCCTCTCCTGGTTGTTATCACTGTGAAAACCATAAATCTTTTCACAACTCTGACCGACTCAGAGGCCTTTCCCTGAGCGCCCGGCTAACCCATCTCGATCCACGTACCGCCGATGCCACGAACGGTTTGGGGAGTAGGCCAGGCGCTGCGAAGCAGGTCGCTTCTCCCCAGGTGCCAAACAGGGGAGCTAATATCCCGAAGGCTAACGCTGTCGGCAGCCACAATAGCAGTCGTCTGTTGCATGGTCGATATTGGGTTTCCAATAACCTGTTCTCGATTGACACCGGTGCAGCAGTTAGTATTATTTCAAAGGAAGCAGGTGATGCAGCCATTCCGTCAATCCAACAACTTTGTGCTGCCAATGGCACTCCTATTGCTACTTACGGCCGTGGGTCACTGACGCTCAACTTAGGGCTACGCCGCACCTTCCGCTGGGTGTTCATAGTAGCAGGCCCCCCTTATCCCATGCTAGGTACCGAATTCCTTGATCATTTCGACCTCCTGATCGATGCACAAGGCCGGAGAGTTGTTGACAGGCAGACTTCTCTTTCAGTAACCGGTTCGTATTCCCCCGTGAATGACATCACGCCCCTATACATCGAACCGCGGGCCGAACACCCGTACGCAGACCTGTAAGGTTGATTAGACCTTACTTCGCTGTTCCCTTAGTAAACGCGTGCTTCGGTCCTTTGTACTGCGTGGACCACCTGCACGTTACTCTAATGTGCGGCATTGCAGAAATATGTTAACCAGAACAGTATTCTCCACGACCCGTGAGAACGAGAAGGCGATTGGGAGAGATAGTGGTTAGCGTGTATTTGGGAGCGTGCGTGATAGCGTGTGCAAGAGCAACGGTCAAATGGCATTCGCGCTTGGCAGTCAGCGTTCAGTTAAACAACAAACGTGGTAAAAGTATGAATGAAGATGGCAACCGCTACAGGGGCCTCCACCTAGAAGTCCGACGGAGTTGGGCTTCGATCGTGATGGTAAGCCTGAATTATTGGTTGTCCAGGAACTCCTCATAGCTTGTCCGTTATATTGTTGGTGACGTCGAACGACTGCTGATTAGTTAACCGGTGCCTGCACTCTCGAGGTCCGATGTGCGTAGGTTCAACTGTGTTTTGGCGCCCACGGGTCTCATACGAATGCGAGCCGGAAAATTCCTCGTCCGGTCCATCCAAAAAAGCGTCCAGTTGCCGTCTCCAGTACCAGGCTGACCAATCGTCCCGTTGTCCAGTGAGCGGTTGGCTCCTTGAACGTGCACGGGAGTCAGCCAGGCTACGGATAAATCCAGTGTGACTGTGTAGATCCGTCTGAGAAAGAACAAGGTAAACTGGAACAAAATAGCGCCTGGGGACGCCGGCGGATAATGGACCGTAATAACAACACATAAACGATGTTCGGTGTTGTTGGAGTCGCTAGGAGACCAGAAGAAAATGAAATCATAACTACCGATTGTAATTTCACGGGTCTGTTGTTTGGTAAATCCATGGCGAACTTCCCAACTTATTGCTAACGGTCGGTTGTAAAAATCGTCACGAAATCGGCAAAGCGGACGGGATTTCGTATTTGGCAACCGCGACGGCTACTTGGCGTTGCGGGTACGGTTGGAGAATCTGATAGACTAGCTGCCGAGTCCTCACTGGGCGTAATTGGGGGTGGTTCGAGTGGTAACTCGCTCGGTGCGGGTGACTGAGCGGCTTGAGTAGGTGTAAATTGGCCGAGAGGCTTGCACTCCATGACGGCAGGCTTGAGACGGTTGATAGATACGGTGTCGCGTCGCCCGTTGATATCTATGACAAATGTTTTTGCCCTACGTCTTGTCACCCGAAACGGGCCTGTGTATGGCGCTTGTAGTGGTGATCGAACGCCATCGACGCGGAGGAATATGTGGGTAGCGGTTTCTAACGCGGCTGGGACATAATTTGTAGACTGTTGTTCGCGCGGCGGACCGGCCTTGAGCACTCGCATGTGCTGCGTAAGGCGCTGAGCATAGTCACCGTAGTCGAAAGTCACGGTTGGTGAGGGGGCTACCAACTCCCCAGGCAGACAAAGTGTACAGCCATATGCAGTACGGCCGGTGTTGTGTGTAACTCCTCCTTAACGGTACTACGCAGGCTTAAGAGTGTTAATGGTAGTGTTTCACTCCAAAGAGGTTACCGTTTGCTTGAAGGGCGGCTTTTAATTGCCGGTGGAAACGCTCTACCATACCGTTGGCCTGAGGGTGGTAAGCTGTCGTCTTAATGTGTTGGCAACCGAGCGTGGCGAGTAGACTGCCGAAAGCGCCGTCAAAGTGTGGACCACGATCGGTGGTCACTATTGCCGGGCAACCGAAATGACTAACCCAACCGGTCAGAAAAGCTTTCGCGGCCTCTTCCGACGTGGGACGAGGGATAGGAGTGGCCTGCGGCCAGCGAGTAAAACGATCCACGCATGTGGGTATGTAAACGTACCCAAGTGAAGGTGAGAGTGGTCCTTCGAGGTCGACGTGCACATGATGAAAACGTTCTGGGAACCTGGCTAACGCCGCTTTAGTGTGCCTATGGGTCTTAACACGTTGACACTGCAGGCAAGCACGAGCCCATTGACGGACATCTCGTTTGACATTGTGCCAAACAAAATGCTCAGTTATCAGTTTCACCGAGGCAGTCACACCCGGATGAGCCAGATTATGGAGTGTCAGGAACGTAGGATAACGGTGGGCAGCAGGAACTACCGGCCTAGGGCGACCTTGCGACACATCGCACACGATGGTATCCTGGGAAGCTGGGAGAGGCACTGTGGTTGAACTCAAAGAACCGTTTTGTCGAAGTTGTTCGATGTCAGGGTCCATAATTTGGGCCTGTGCCATTGCGTCCAAGTTGATGTTAGGCGTTTGTAAGAGACTTAGTTGATATACGCTCGATAAGGCGTCGGCGACGGGATTAAGTACCCCAGAGACGTGTCGTATGTCCACAGTAAACTGTGAGACAAAGTCTAAGTGGCGAATCTCGCGTGGTGAGTATCCATCCAAAGCTGACTTCAGTGCGTAAACCAAAGACTTGTGGTCTGTAAACACCGTGAACGAACGGCCTTCGATTGCATGTCGAAAATGACGGATTCCCGAGTAGATGGCTAATAACTCTCTACCGAACGTGCTGTACCTTGATTCCGCGGGCTGTAGGCGCTTGGAGAAGAATGCTAAAGGTTGCCAAGAGTCACCTACGAACTGTTGCAGTACTGCTTCAACCGCTGTGTCCGAGGCATCCGTCACTACCGAAATAGGAGCCAAAGGGTCGGGGTGTGTAAGGAGTGCTGTTTTGGCGACAGCATCTTTGACCAAGGCGAATGCGGCTTATGCCGTGTCGGGAAACACGAACTTCCGCTTACCTCTGCGCAACAGGTCGGTGAGGGGTTGCATCATTTCCGCACAGTGAGGAATAAATCGGCGGTAGAAATTCACCAGGCCGGAAAACTGACGCAACTGGCGAAAAGATTGGGGTTCGAGGTAGTCGCGAATAGCGGAAACTTTATCTGACAGAGGGCGGATATCCGAGGATGAAATAGAATGTCCTATGAAGGTGATATCAGCCCGGCCTAATTCGCATTTCGCGATGTTGATCGTAACGCCATGCTGGCTAAGGCGTTCGAAAAGTGCTCGTAAGTGTGTAGCGTGCTCTTGCTCTGAAGAACTCGCCACCAAAATATCATCCAGGTATACGTGGACATTTTCCAAACCTCGAGTTGCCTCGTGCATGAACCGTTGAAAGGTCTGGGCTGCATTGCTGAGTCCAAACGGCATTCGCAGAAACTCGAACAGCCCGAAAGGCATAGTGACGGCAGTTTTAGGGATATCGGCATCTGCCACCGGGATCTGGTTGTACGCACGAACTCAATCAACACGGCTGAAGACGGAGCAACCTGATAAAGACGAAGTAAGGTCCTGTATATGGAAAACTGTATATCGGTCAGGGACGGTGACTTCGTTAAGTGCTCTGTAACACCAAAGGGTCGCCAGTCGCCGCTAAACTTAGGGACCGTATAAAGAAGAGAAGCCCAGGGGCTACTAGAAGGGCGTATTATACCCAGTTCTAGCATGTGTTGGAATTCAGCCTGTGCAACACGAAGCTTGTCTGGTGCTAACCGACGCGGCCTACTAACGCTGGGGGTCTTTTAGTGTCGATATGGTGAGTGACACTGGTCGTCACTGCTGGGAGAGGCCCGGCCTGCCGAAACATGGCCGGGTAGGCGGCGATGAGTTCTTTACAAGGTTGGCGTGCCGGTGGTTGGACGTAAAAAAGGCGTGACGTGATTCACCCGCGAATTATGACCCGCAACAGCGAGAGTGGTCTGACGATCCACCACTCTGCGGCGCCGTGCATCAACTAACAAGTCAAAGTGCTGCAGGAAGTCAACGCCCAGAATTGGGTACGGGACGTCGGCGTTGATGAATACCCAACGAAAATTACGCTTTAAACCCAAGTTTAAGGTGAGAGACCGCTGGCCAAACGTTGGGATGGCCGTGCCATTGGCAGCGCGTAGTGTTTGGGCCTGCGGTGTGCTATTGTCGTCTTTCGCTCGGGGGAGGACTCTCACTTCGACACCGGTATCTACAAGTAATAAGTTATTTGAATTGATGTCCCTTACGTTCAAAAGACGACTATTGGTGTGATACCCGGCTTCATGGGTCGCCACCACTGGCCGGGGGGTTAGTTTCCCTGATGAGCACCGGGAAACGTACACCCTGGTTCGCATCGTTTGGCTCCCTCACCGAAGCGACTGTGGTGTTTACAATACCCTTCTTTTGAAGAACCGACGAAGCGTCGTCACAATGACGGACTATGGAGCCTAGGTGAGCGTGCGCGGTGCCGCTCCTGTGACCCACTTCTAACTACTAGGCGTTGCAGGCTCGCGTCAATTCTAGACGAAGCTGACGCGAGGTCGTTAGATGTTGGCAAAGCAGGCACCGTTGTGACGGAGGGCCTGGTTACTCCAACTACAGCAGGGTTGTATCGTGACATAATGTCATCAGCTATCGCTGCAGTTTCCTCCTCCACTTAGTAAAACTGGAATGTTATGCGGCAAACGCTGCAGCCAAAGTTCCCTTAAGAGCGGGTCCTCGCCTACTGTCGGTCCTCTCAAGCGCTGCATCTCACGCAGCAGTTCGGAGGGCTTCCTACTTCCAAGCTCAACGTTTTGAAGTTGTCGCATACGTTGGCCTTGCTTTGGAGTCGTGCGGGCAATGACAACCTCCTTTAAAGCCTCATAGCTTCGGGAAGAGATTATTGCGTCCCCTACTTGTATTGTGACCTCCGGCAGGAACCGGCCTGCTACCCACCTGAAACGGCTGGTGTCGCTGGTTGTACGGCAGCTTTCGAATTCTAACTCGACCAGCGTGAACCAGAGTTCTGGATCAGCAGGTGTGAATGCCGATATGTGCAGCGCGATCGCCTCAACGGTAGGGTCTGAGCAGGGTTTCCGTTCAGTAGACGTAGCGATTGCTTTATCGAATATAGACGGGAAAAGAAACCAACGATCATTGGGGCACTATAATCTTTGCGAGAAACGAACAAAAATCACGACGAACTAGACACCAAAAATACGTATGGACAAAAAAAATTATTTGGTAAACCGACCAAAAAAAAGCCAACAGACAGGGAAACAATAAAACAAAAAAACGTACGCAGACGAGACCCTGAGCGGTAGAAAACAAGGAAACTCACGTGACCTGAGGATCACGTCGGGCTCACCAATTTTAAGGTTGATTAGACCTTACTTCGCTGTTTCCTTAGCAAACGCGTGCTTCGGTCCTTTGTACTGCGTGGACCACCTGCACGTTACTCTAATGTGCGGCATTGCAGAAATATGTTAACCAGAACAGTATTCTCCACGACCCGTGAGAACGAGAAGGCGATTGGGAGAGATAGTGGTTAGCGTGTATTTGGGAGCGTGCGTGAGAGCGTGTGCAAGAGCAACGGTCAAATGGCATTCGCGCTTGGCAGTCAGCGTTCAGTTAAACAACAAACGTGGTAAAAGTATGAACGAAGATGTCAACCGCTGCAGACCTACTTTCAGCTTACCCGGCCCCCTTCCCGCTGTGACCACCAACGTTACCCACCATACTGTCACTGAGGGACCCCCAGCATTTAGCCGACTACGTTGATTGACACCAGAAAAGCTCCGCGTAGCACAGGTTGAGTTCGAAAACATGCTAGAATTAGAAATAATACGCACTTTCAGTAGACCTTGGGCCTCGCCTCTTCACATGGTTCTCAAACCCAATGGCAACTGGCCCCCCTATGGTGATTATAGGGCCCTCAACCAGGCTACTATCCCAGACAGGTACCCTATTCCATATATTCAAGGTTTAACTTTTTCTCTATCTGGTTGTTCTGTTTTCAGCCGACTCGACCTCGTGGGAGCCTACCACCAAATCCCAATAGCAGAGGCTGACAGCCCTAACACCGCTCTCAGAACTCGATTTGGACTATTCGAGTTTTTGCGCATGCCGTTTGGGCTCGGCAGTGCAGCCCAAAACTTTCAAAGGTTTATGCATGAAGCAACACGCGGTTTGAAGAATGTCTACGTGTATTTAGACGATATTTTGGTGGCAAGTTCTTCGGAACAAGAGCATGTGGCTCAACCGCGAGAATGTTTGAGTGCCCTAGCCAACACAGTGTAACTATTAACCCCACAAAGTGCGAATTAGTTAGGACGACCATCACGTCCCTAGGTCACGAGACCTCAGCCTCAGGCATACAGCCTCTGCCTGACAAGGTGGCTGCAATTCGCGACTATCCTGAGCCTCACCCTTACCGACAATTGCGCCAATTTTCTGGCCTGGTCAACCATTATCGCCGCTTTATCCCACACTGCGCCGAAATAATACAGCCTCCAACAGGCCTTTTACATGAAGGTAAGCGGAAATTCATTTTTCCCGACGCGAAGCAGGCAGCATTTGCTTTGATCAAGGAAGCTATCGCCAACATAGTACTCCTTTCACATCCCGATCCTTCTGCTCCCCTGGCATTAGGAACAAATGCTTCTGAGACGGCTGTTTGAGAAGTGTTGCAGCAATTCGTCAAAAATTCATGGCAACCAATAGCTTTCTTCTCCAAGCATCTCCAACCTGCAGAATCTCGATATAGTAATTTCAGCAGAGAACTACTAGCAGTCTATTTGGGTGTCCGGCACTTCCGGCACACACTCGAGGGCCAGATCATAAACCACTATGTGCGCCCTCCAGTCAGCTTCTGGTCGATATTTGCCACGCTAGACTCCCTACTTAGACTATGTTTCGCAGTCCACTACGGACATTCGACGTCTCTGGGGCACACAATCCCTTAGCAGACGTACTCTCAAGCTTCCGCAATATCGTCGACCTACTACCCATGGGCATAGACCTGGAAGCAATCGCCACAGCCCAAACAACAGATCCTGAAGTGGAGCAACTCAGAAACAGTAGCTCCCTGCCCTTAGTGCCAGTGGCCCTTCCATCTTCGGAAGTAACTGCCATTTGCGACGTGTCACAGGGTCGATCCCGACCACTAGTTTCTGCCAGCTTTCCCGACA
Organism: Fasciola hepatica; assembly: GCA_948099385.1. Classification (NCBI taxonomy): domain Eukaryota; kingdom Metazoa; phylum Platyhelminthes; class Trematoda; order Plagiorchiida; family Fasciolidae; genus Fasciola; species Fasciola hepatica. The sequence continues at coordinate 22,659,702 of CANUEZ040000019.1, forward strand.
AGTTTTTATCAGCCTCCACAACTTGTCGCACCCTGGTGTAACTGCCTCAGTGAAACTAGTCACCGAGCGATTCGTCTGGCCTTGCGTCAAACGTGATGTATTTCTTCGGGCCCGTGCTTGTCTTCAGTTCCAACGAGTTAAGATACAGCGTCACACCAAATCTACGTTAAGCATATTCCGTGTGCCGGACGCACGCTTACATCATGTGGGGCCCCTTCCGCCATCCAATGGCTGCGTCTACATCCTCACTTGTGTAGATCGTTTCACTAGTTGGCCACAGGCCAAGCCTATTCCCCGTCGAACCTCGGAGGAAGCTGCAAGGGCGTTTTTAACTGGTTGGGTGAGTCAGTTAAGTTGCCCCGCTATCGTGACCACTGGCCGCGGTTCTCATTTTGACGGCGCCTTCATCGAGCTACTGAAAGCAATCGGTTGCAGACAAAACAAGACGACGGTCCATCATCCTCAGGTTAATGGCATAGTGGAGCGATTCCATCGTCAGCTCAAAGCTGCCCTTCGTGCTCGTGGTAACCCATTACGCAGCGAAGTTTCGCCGATCGTTCTCTTAGGACTGCGTAACACCGCTAAAGCCGATATGGGCGTTACGGCGGCTGAACTGGTTTACGGTTGCACACTACGACTTCCAGGTGAGTTGTTTTCTCCATCACCACCTGTGAGTTTTAATTACGAGAATTACGCAAAACGGTTGTCACGCCAAATGCGGGTGATAAAGCCCACCCCACCACGAGAACAAACTCTCAGCAACTACGTACCTACCACTCCAGCGTTCGCCAGCCATGTTTATCCGAGTAGATGCACTGCGGTCACCACTAGAAGCGGCTCACTCTGGCCCGTTCCGCGTCATCCAGCGATATATATATATACCTTGGGTAGGCTCCACCCACTTTTCTCTTCCTCCACATTTTACAACATAATTTGCATACATATATTTTAAAAAACCGTTCCGTCCTTAAGTGATAGGTGTTCCCCCTCACTTAATTCCTCTGTCTCAGGGTAGAACACAACCGTCCCATCCTGCTTTTCTTGCGCCTTCCTCGTGTTCAGATAAAATGTTCATTTTCTGGTTTCCATTAAGACTATAATCACAACCCACAGCTGGAACACTCTCCAGACTGAGCACTCATGATCTCTTTCAGGTCACTTTGGTTACTTGGGTAGCCATCGACCAATTCGAAGTTTATCCCAGGTTACCGCAAAGACTAAACGATCTGATCAGTGGTTCAAACCTATACTCTCGCCTGCTGACGTTATATGGAGCACCGTACAAGGAGTAACAAACCCTCACGAAAGTCTCACCGGATCGCAGAGGTGATTCCTGACACCAACCGTCAATCCTCATCCGCTCAACTTTTATTCCCAATAAACCATTCCAACAGTTCAATAGTTTCCGCGCTGCAGTACGAAACCCAGCCCTCGCCGCTGTCCACTTCGTCAAACCAGCCCCTTCTTACCTGCCACCCTCAACAGTCTACCTGCCATCACCTATAACCAAGGTCTTTACGAAACGGAACGCCTGCCATCTGCAGCCAACCAGAATTTGGCTAACAATCTTTTATCGCGTACAAATTTTTTTATTTTTTCCTTTTTTTTCTTTACACTCTTCCAACTTCTGCCTAGCCGCACCAGTAGCCTTTGTCTCCACCAATCCGTTTCTTTGACGGCTCTTCTTTTGAAGTTCGTTACGCGTCCATGCACCATTCATGCTCTTCAAGGGTTCATTGAAATCCTTGTGAAGCTTTTCGCCTTCATATGGATTTCCATGTGACACTGAAATCACCTGCACAAAAAGTCCGTTTTATTATCACTTTTGACTCACTTGCATTTATTTCACATGCTTTCCCCACAATTAGTTACCCAATGCCAGATCTGTGTTCTATATTTCGCTAGTATCTCTGACTGCACGTTGATAGCCCCATGCGTGCTTTAATTTTAGTCCTGTTCTTTGGCATCTCTTCCGCCCGGTTACTCGTTAGTGACCGTCCAATTATCGCTTATACCAGCAATCCCACGTTTATCCAGCTATCCACACCGCCCCAACCGAATTCGAAACCGATTTGCAATCCTCGCTTCAACCATTACCACATTAGTTCACTCAAACACTACATGACTCTACTGGTGTATTTCGGCCGCTGTTTGATTCATAAGTTTACAAATTGGTAGTACCTCACACTGACATGTACTGCTGCATTCTCTGATCTTGCCTTGTGCATGTGTATTGACCGTGGTCAAGAAATATATAATTCAGTTCAATTCGAAAGGAAAAGAAATACGTGGTGGACTTCAAGGGCAGGAAAGAGACCATCGGCGTTGACCGCATTGAACCAACCTTCATCGAGGTAGAACCCACCTCAAACAACCCTCCCAGTGTCCCCACCTGCTCACACCCTTCGGTTAGTCGTCCCGAGTCGGCCTCTGTTACTCCCACTAACGACCCCTCATTATCTGTTGCAACACCAAATCCCACGAAAGACACAGCCGCACCCGTCAACAGGAGAAGTCGACTAGGCCGCGAGCTGCGACAGCCAACGAGGTTTTCTGAATATGTAGCAGTTGTATATATTTGCGTTCACTCTTCTTATTCAACTTGTACGCAGTTTTATTTTACATGAATTAACGACCACGTGGTTATCACAACAAGGTTAGTGGCAGCGTGTATTGCGCCGGTGTTTCCCCCCCAGTCTAACACCCAATCGCGCCCCGAGGTGCAGCTTTCTTGTGTTTATTGCCTTCCAACTCGTCCCGTCGGACAGAACCATATGAAATTCTGGGGTCTCGCATGGCTTCTGCGCAACGCTCACTGGACCGCTACTGGACTCATTTGACGCCGGAAGCTGGCTCGTTTACGAAGGCAATAACAACCATAGGCAAACGGAACTTTGGGATATGCCGACAACGACAAACCCTGCAGAACAATCACCACTGCCAGGTCACAAGCGGGATCTACTCCGGTCGGATGAAATGGCGGGGAGCACGCAATTTTTCGATGGACGCAAAGCCACCAGCGGGAGTCGTGCAGAACGGCTTGTGCTGGCCTCGTTGTTGTGTTTGACCGCGGCGAGAGGCATGGGAAACTTCTCTTGCCGCCTAAGCCGACGTACTCATCACGGGTCAAAGCCCAACCACGTCGGCTTTCTAGGGGGGGACCCCCGTAGTGCTACCGATACAACACTCGATGACAAAGACCAACAAATTTGTTTATTTGAACAATTATCGTTTTTGGTGGCGCCACTTGCTCCACCTGTGTACGTCGTACGCACACCGTTGCGCTCCTCCAATACACACGTTGTCCCGCTCCAGCGTTTTGAGTTCTGCTTTGCGCGCTGCCGAGTATATTTGCCATCGTATCACAAACCGAGGACCAGGGGCTATAGACTCTATACGGGAGCAGGTCCTGATTTAATCGAGGGAAATCCTGAAAACCCATTATTTTTAAGGGTTGTAACCAACAGAATTTCCTTGTTAGTCCCACCAGATGGCGTGGAGAATAAGAAAAGTCCTGCGTTTCCAAACAAGGAACACACGTCTACCGGATTAAATTTATTTTTTCTCCGTACTCTGATTTCCCAAGCCTTTGAAGGCCATTGTGTGGCTCATCCAGTTCATCTGTTATATCCAAATTATTACTCTCCCAAAGAGCAGTGGTATTTTGAATGTCTGCAGTCTATCTGACGAAGACGGACAAAGCAAAAATAAAAGTGGTAGCTATAATTCGGAAGGAATCATTCGGTCTTTCTGCAACAAATTGTGTTTACAGAGGAGCTACGCATAGGTGCACTGGGTAACCTTAAAAGGCTATGCCCGGTTTAATTTCGAGGATCTCATGCATTTTAAGGACCAAATTACGCAGATTATTCAAACGCCCTTGAACATTAGTTCATCTTGACGAACACGCAGTCGGTGGAGAATTATCCTCTACTATCCTGGCAGAGAAGGTCGTTGTGGCCCTGCAGAAGTACTGGTTAAAAGCCGTAGAAGGTGCTAGGTTATTGAGAAGATCTATGGAAAACAGGCAGGGGGCTTTGTTGCTAATTAGCAGAAAATGGATCTTTTCTTCCCTGTCGTGGGGCAAAGGAGATACTACCTCGGATCCGCTGGAAAAAACTAGGCTGGTCCCAATGCTGTTCGCAAGGGTGGGGTTCAGAAAGGGGTTGCGGCGGTCTTTGTGGTTGTCCACAGCCTCGGGTATCTTTGTATGTTATCGCTTGTTTGAGTGGGTACATTTTAAAGTGCCCATCATCCGGTTTATTGTCGGACGTGGAGCACCAATGGGGATCCATGGTGACAGTGGCTTCAGCCTCCTGTATGCAGTCACTGAGCTGAAAGGTCATCTGAAGCGCGAGAGTGGATGGCGTGGTAATGAGCACCTTGCCTGTCGGGGCATCAGCTGGAACTTCGACCCCCAGCATCCTTCGCCGGGGTGGTGCTTGGTTGTAAATGATCCATCTGGTACCCAGGTTGATGTCGAAACTTCTGAGGAGCGTATGATGTGTGAGGAGACGCTATGTGCTTGCTTTGTCGAAGTTGGGGGAACTTCTGGTCACTGAGCTATAATCCCCTTTTATCTCATGACCAATGTAGACTGGCTCTGGCTCCGAGTAGTCTCTTATTTCTTGGGGGCCACCTCGTTATCCTGGCTAGTGCCAGCATTAGAGACTACTATTCTAGACGCTAAAATCAGGTGAAACACTCAGCAGATAACTTTTGATGTCGATAGATGGTAAAACACGCTCTGACATTCTAGACCACACAAAGATGGCTTTCATGACTAACATTTCTTAAAAGAGGCGACTTCTGGTCGACTTCTTCAGACTTTTACCAGAAGTAGGTAGCCCACGGGGCAACTGGGAGCTTGGAAGTCGGTGCAGATGGAATCGCACGGACGACGGCCGTATGCTTTAGCAGGAGAAGGGAGTAGCAGAGAAGTGTGCGGGAAGCAGTACTAGCAGCTTCAAGGTCATAGTGATACAAAATCAGGTTATTTCAGTTAATCCGCCTTTCCGGCTTGTAGACAAATTACTTGGCAATTTCTGGTATTTACCGTATTCCATCTGAATTACCGGCCAGATAGAGACAATAACAGAGCCGTACCTGTTTAAGAGCGTCAGTCACTATCGCGAATCGGTGCAGTAGATCCTCTTAGGAGTTCGTGCTCTCTAAAGAACTTAATTCATTGTGTAGAACCCTACCTGGGTACTCCCTTTTATCCTGTCTTCCCAATGAAATTGATAATCTTTTCTTCCACAGTTTTGTGATGCCCTGCAGTTCATCACATGCCGATCGTTCCTCCATCATCTCTCGAGTGTCGCCTCACTAACTCACCATTGCTTTCTGCTATATAGCGTCTGATGAACCACCGATCATTCCAAAGACAGCCGTGCTTGCCAGGTCTACCCATCTCCACAAAATCATGGTCGGCATTCGCCCTCGCTAGGCCATCCACCCCTGAAGCCAGCTCTATACTTGATCGGCATCCCACGTAAATATACTACCAGAATGAACCAAAGCGACTGCCGAAGTAAGCAAACCTTTAAATGTTTCTTCCTCCGGGCTGAACGATTCGGGTCCAATCACCTGTCATTTAAGTCCATCAGCTTTCCTGATCAACCCATCTATAAAGAACTCAGTCCAAAATATTTCCGGCACCAGGTTCACCAACGCCGTCGCCTCTGAAATCTCCAGAAGCATAAAAAACCAGCATTGCAATGGTATTCTACATTCCAAATAGATAATCTCCTTCAAGTGCCAAGAATTTTATCCCAAAAACCTGCTGTCTGGACTCTCAGCCATGCTACTTTGCCAGAATTGGCAAAAACGTCCCAGCTAGGTATGTGCCCACTCCTGTTGCAATTTAAAGGTCTAGCTTTGCCAAAGAATTTATCAGCGGACAGCCTTTTGTCGTTCCTATTACAGGATTCAAGCGTGCAAGGACGCTTCCAGATATAACCTTGTTACGAAAAGGGGCCCGTGACGGTCATGCCGAAAATAATAACCCTGATATATATTTATTCAGTGGTCCCTTCCAGATGGTAAACTTGCAAAGCTTTGGCCATTATACGAAGACTTCTGTAGTTAGTTACAAAATAACTGCTGATCTGGATAATTCGTCAATCTCCCCTCCTACTTAGCCGCGCGGCAAGAGTCAAATCTCAAAAGATAGCCTTGATGAAACAGTTCAACTTATTGCGCTTCCCTACGTCCACAAACTGATGAAAGCCCCGTTGACCCCCAGACTCGTAACGGATCATCAAACCAAAATCCGAGTAGAACAATTCCCTCCACTAGTTCAAGAAGCCTCCGGCCATATTTACGAACAACCCCCAGGGCATACAGTTCAAGGAAAAGGAAGTCAGCCCAAGTCGAAGTCAGAAACTCAACACCGGCTCTGGAGAACAACCCAATGCCTAATCTGCTTTTAGCGAACCCTCGATTATCTCTAGAAGAAACACCAATTCTCTGCAAAACTCAGCAAAGCATGATATCGGATACATTTATGCCAGTAGCCGTGACGAATTCCAAAAACAATAAATTGGCACCTGTAGCGAATAAAACGCTCAAGCCCTGGTCCGGTTTAAGCCTGACCAACGATTCAATTATCGATTCACCGACTAATACACTTCACTCGTTCTGGATAGCAACTTGGAGCCTCAAAGCAACGCGTAGCCTAAATCGATGCAGAACCCAAATCAAGAACACGATTGCTCTGCAAATTCTACGGTACTATTAGCGAGTAAAAATATAAATACAAACACGATCATACCTTTGACAGTGAGCCTTAGTCACTATCCAGCCAAGGAGGTAGTCAAAAATAGGACAAAATTCTGTAAAAAGAGAAAAAGTTGGCTAAAAAGAGTAAATAATAAAAATCTGTTCTGAAGTCCAAACAAATAGAACAATTTCTCCATGCTTAATCGGGCCCAAAGAACAATTTCCTGGGCTTGGCAGCCAAAAATCAGCGTAAACGAGCTGATCATCTACGGTCAGTCGACATGAGCGAGAAAGTCAAACCGAGGAGTAATAAAACAAAACTGTGTTAAATCAGTGCATCTCACCACCGTACCAACTGTCCTCAAAGTAATCTCAGTAAGAAAGCACAACCACAAAAAGAAAAAGTACGTGCACCAAGCGCAGAATAATTGTCAACCACAAAACAGTGTCAGCATGAATTGGGTTAGAGAAGGCAGTCCAAAATTGGTCACAGAGTATAGGAATGTGAGCAGAAGAGGAATTTTTCGATCAACATTGACATTACAGCACCATCGGTAAAACCTGTATTCTTATCTCGGAGACCCGTGCCTCACTGTGCAACCCCAATCAGTCCCTTTACCCGGGAGAAGTGCAGGACATAACTAAATTTCAGCCTCCGACGGAAGAAGAAATCTTGGCGAAATTATTCACCTTATCAAGCCAGTACCTTATCAGAATGCGGATTCATTTGGTTATTTACGGCCCGCTCAAGCACATCATGAAAGCTGCCTCATATATCTCAATAGCCGTAAGCTTTCTGTCTTAGTGACTCCCCTTCTAAATTTCCAGGTTCTTCATTTCCTCTGACTGTCCCCCCGCCCCTCCCCTTATACCGTATTTCTGACCACATCATCCTACAGCCCATCAATTGCTACAACATCTCCAAACCTGACAGCAACCTGAGTGATCGTACATCCAATGTGCTTCATGGCCATGAAAATGATAAACTTGCAATTTCACCTTTCAGAGCTTGCTCTCTCGAAGGTGAACTTGCTACCCTCTGCTCTTCCGCACTGCAATCTCACCTGGATGTGATCCACAAAGCTGGAACTCAGTTTACCCATAGAACTCCCGTCCAACACACTTCCGTTCTAGGGTGTAATATATTCGCTACGAACCGATCTAAGTTACTTGGTGAAGGATGTCTTGCCTATAGTAAGGACAGTCTTGGAAAGTGCCTACTTCACCCTCCTACCCTTGATATGATCCAAAACTGTGTTTGGATTTCTGTACCACGGATGGAGGGGCAGCTCGTCGTTGGTTGTATTCACTATCCGCTGGGCTGTAACATGGGTGATATAAACGCAGTCATCGATGCGTTCTATCACGTAGCTGAATTCCGAAACTGTGCTGAAGTCAGCCTGGGACTTCAAGCTTATTGGAAGCTATTGGACACCCCTTTAATCCCTTCCGAAATTATGGGATCTGAACTGGTGCGTCCGTGCAGGTAGGTGGACGCAACCAGTAACTTAGCTCACTAGAAAAAACAATATTCTTGACCTTGTCTTCACTTTAGGCCCCCTGGAAGTAAGAGTTAATGCCGTGAGCCTCCACTTTGCTTAGGGTCATGAGGCCATGATGTGTGGGCTGTCTATGCAGCCGCATCACCAAAGAAGGCCTCAAAACCAGAAAACTTATCAAAGTGCAAACTGGGACACTCTACCTGCCATCTTCCAAGATCAGGCCTGGAATTGATTCTCCCTATCATCTGGTCTCCAGGCAGCGTCAGACGTGTTGCACTCTAGCCTGTCCTCCTCTCCAAACATGAATTCACCCTAGGTTGTAGGAGGCAGTGTGAGAAAGACCAATCGGCAAAAAAATACTACTAAAATTTGAGAAGCTGCAGCTTGTCCGCGAAAGGTCCAACGACCTTTCTACATTCCTCTTTCCCAGCCACCTCGCACTTCAAACACTAAGCAAAAGTAAGGACTAGCTGGTTGAGCAAAAACTGCAATACCTTACCCACGAGAGTAAAGTGGCCCGCCCCTTCTACTCTTATAAAACTCGAAAACCTTCTCCGCAACGGAAATACCACATTTGCTCCTATCAAAAACATTTATATTAGCCAGCTGTGGTAAATGGCTGAGGCTTTCAGTGACTTCCGCTTCTGCCTTCATGACGGACCACGAGACCCCAACCCAGGATCTCACCTCCTTGATTACCGACCCCTTATCAACCGTAGAATTCTCAGCCATGAAAGTCTGGAAGCTGTTAAATACCACTTCGCATCTCGCCTGCCCTGGATCCGGTGGTATCCCGGCAGCTTTGTTTCGTCTTGGCGGTCCGAACACTGCGAGGCTTTCACTGAATTTATTCAACCTCTCACGGACACGATGCATGTTCCACCTCGGTGGAAAACCTCCGTTATCATTTCCCCTCTTAAAAAGAGAGCCTTGCTTGACCCTGCTAATTGCTGCCCATAAGCCGCACTCCCACTGTATCCAGGATAATGGAGCGAGTAATAAAAGAGGTGATAGTCTCTTTCCTCCTCACCTGAGGGTCACTAAATGACATTCAGCATGGCTTCTTCAAGTCTACGCTGTGCCTGTTCTGCTGATGCCATTTTCTCAATCTCGCCACAAAATCAGCTGACTTCGGCAAGACAATCGTCGTTTTCTTCCTTGACATCACAGGGGCATGCGCCTAGCTGTCGCATATGGTCAAAGCTCATGGCATAACGGGGCCGGCCGTTTTCCTGGCTGTCGTACTGTCATGGCATGGGACGGCTGGCGGTAAACTTTGGAGTTCTCATGTCACCACCCCAGCCAGTCACTAGTGGTGTTATTCAAGATAGCTTGTTAGGTCTGATTTTGTTTCCACTTTGCACCAGTGATATGGTTAGTTCCTACTCGTAACGGAAGTCTATCGTCCTTATTTATATTAAGTTACTCATGAGTAGTGAGCACGCTCATCGTGAACCCCGGAGCTTCGTAATGAATTTTCTCCGCCTCTAAAGCATCGTACTGGTCTACACCCTAGTTTAACTATGCCTACAAAAGGAACGGTTTACGTACTTATCAGTAACTTTGATTCCCGAAAGGATCACACTTCTACTGTGGGCTAATCTCCTTGAGTGTTTCACCAGTACAACCATGAAAGGGTTCGAACTCACAGCCTTAAAGCTTCTGTGGCTGCGCCCCACAGGTTTAGATGGCTCCTACTTGCTTATCATTCTGTCTCTAGTTGTTTGTTACGTGCTGGTGCATGAGTGCTGTGCAAGGGCTTTATACCTCATGGCCAAGAAGGCCCATTGCACCATCAGATGTAACCGGCAACGAGACCCTGGGTCTTGGACTAGCGAAGAACCACGTAAGGCCCCAATAAGCCAGGTGCGGTAATGATCTGGACGGGTAGCATTGCCAACACAGTCTACTTCAAGCCCTTGATTCGTGGTGGTAAAAGGTTTCGGATTTATTTGTCTTACCGCAACCAAACTACCCTACGGTTTCTTTCAGCTGCATGCTTAGTGGACACTTTTCATTTTCCGCCTCGTCCCGATTTTTGGAAAGATACTGCTCATTGTTCTTGGTTTCTCACCCAACTGTGAGTCTTTTCCTTGCTGCTTTTTATGCTTATTGATTGTTTGGAACCACGAACTATAGACAAATACAGTTATTCTACTGGATTTTGTTCCACCGGCCGCAGTCACATTCAGCCCATATCGTGCGTAGAGCTAGTGAGGCCCAGCTTTTGCCAGTTTTACAGTGCTGGACTTTGGGGTGGTCGCAAAAGATAAAGTCAAAGTAAGCCACCACTTAGCCGAGTTTCTATTCACTGATGATGTCAAAATTTTCCATTCCTTTTTACCCCATGCCTTGACTCGTATCCCCATCAAGATATCGGATGACCTGAAGGCTCTTGAAACATGGTGCAGTTCTTGGAAAATGAGATTCTCCGCTACGCAGAGTGCCGTTCTCAAGTATGAAAGACAGAGTCCTCTTGAATATCTCACCTTGAACGGATCGCATACTTCTGTTGCTCATCTGGCAAGATATCTTGGACCACAGCAGTCCTGCACTTCCTTTCTTCAGGGACTAGCCATCTACCTGGTAACTAGAACCAACAGGACTAAAACCCTTTTCTGCGTAGCTTTCAGAATGTGCGATGGCCAGCCTCTGGTTCTTAAAACCCACTCCAGACCTCAGCCCTAGTATTGCCCTCTGGTCTGCGCCTATATGCGCAAACCAGACAGACTTGTCATGGGAACAGTTTGATGATTCTTCTCCAGGCAATTACTTGGTTTGTTTTCTCCACTGAACAACATTGAGAGATGTGAGCCAACAAAACTTGAACGGGTATGGATACTGCGTGTGAAACTCACCCTTTATGCTCCACTTTATCCCCGACGTTCAAGAGAAGAGAAGTCCGGCTCACATCTATATCTAGTCCGAGACACCCCCATCCCCCACGTAACGGAAATCATACTTCTGAAGTTTCTTAACCCAGGACGAAACAAAGAGCAAGGTTCATTATCGTAGCGGGCTCCCGAGTATGGAACAGACCACCTAAGAACATTTGGGCCCGCCTGGCTTTGGGCTCACCGAAAACCGCCCTTACAAAATTTCTTTGTGCCGAAAAAGTAATGCACCGGACCCATACATCCACCACGTTGGAGCAAACTTATGATGGAGACCCAGATGAACCAGGTAACATTGTTTGCCCTGCAGGAATCCCCTACCCCTTGCGTCCTCTCCATTGTAAGAGTATTATTGCCCCGTATCAACGTTTCCATCACTGACTCTGCGATAGACAGCTTCTTCTAAATTCAAGCGCTCTAAAATCTCTTATCTGTCTCCAACGTAGTGAATTCCTTTTACCCGGTTTATTCTGGCTTCTGTATTCCTCTCTTTTCCTACCGGCTTTTCAAACCAGACTCCCACTGAGGCGACCATCATTCACCTCCATATCATCTTTATTCCCGTTCCTAGTTTTTGTCATTATTTTGATATTCCTATCCGCTTTCAGTAGATGGTAGCCCTAATTTTGTCCAAGTTAGTTCTAGCTTTTGAACAACTGGATGTTTTTTTACCACTGCCGGATTATCCGCAGTCGAGAACATCCCAGACAACGTTTCTAAATTTTCATTTCTCCAGTCACCAAGCGTACCTCCCTCTTGATGACTTGTAACGATTCGCAGGCCGTACTGGCGAACTGCCTGGCCAAAACCTTCGGCTCAGAATTCTGTTTCTGTCCGCCATTTCATCGCTCTTTCATTAACGTTGCTCCTCAGGATCTCTCGCAACCTGCTAGAAAGCTCCTGAATCACTCGATCTCAACGGCTGTGTGGTCCTACAAATATCATTCGTGAAAATCCCGCCAGTGCTAATTGCAAGCAGACCCACTGCTTTGGCCGGTGCACATTGGGCATGCAGGAAGTCTGAAACGATGCGCCGGCGCAGACAGGCCGACGGATTGCACCTCCTGTCACCAAAAAGAGTTTTTAGGCTAGCTGTCCAGCAAGAGGTGAGCCCCACACACTAGCTCCGGTTGCTTGTTAAAAAACACCACTTGTATGCTCGTTATGCTGCAAACGTGTTGCTCTCTCCTCCTGCGACCATCGACTGTTCCATGGTGCTGACTTACCGCTTAGCCATCAAAAGTTACCGCTTTCCCCGCCCGTCAAACTCACTTTCATTGGCGCTTAACTATCGCAAATCCAAAATGTCATGAACATTCTTGGTTCATCGTTCATTGTCCACTTGCCCGAGGTTTCACGCCAAACCATTCACCAGTCCCGTCAGCAAACATAACCATTCCTCAAGATGAAATTCACCACTTATATCACTTTTATCCATATATATAAACACTGGTGCATTAAGCGTTGCCATTAGCTTCCGCGCTACAATTTTCAGGCAGTTTATCTCATTGCGAAATATCTAACTCCATAGTATCCCAAACAATCAATGATTTAGTGTTTGTTTTCTCCCGTCCGTTTCAGTTTTTGCCCGCACGAGGCTGATGCATTGCAACATCCTTACCTTGCAGGGCTTCACCTCGTCTCTACATATACACCTGTTAGAGGCTCTTGCAGCGCTGTTTCGATTTCTCGCCATCACTTGATTCACCTTTAAAAAAGAACTTCGATAGATACTCACTTGTCTGTCACTTACTTTGTCATTTATTTTGCAGGCTTATTGTCCGTACCATCATCCAGTTCCCATTTCCGTGTCGGAACATCATATTCCACCTACATGAAGGTAAACGACATTCCCAATGTTGCCACTTCTTTCACCGTCACCTAGGCAACCTCATCTCAAATATGTTGTTCTTTTGGTATATAACTGACTTGAAAAAATATTCGGTTACTGAGCTGTAAAGATGCAATCTTTCATCTATGTTGACTCATTTTCGGTAGCCGTAGTTACATACATCCTCTTCGTCAGATTTTCAATATGAACCCCTCTTACTCGCTGTAAAGGGCTATTGCTTCTCTATATCCCCCTCGGGATTTTCGTTTTTTTAAGGTGAACAAAATAGTACGCCATTCCTGCTTGGTTTTATGGTCATGTGGCCTTCCCTCTGTAATATTTGTGCATATTTTTTCTACTTCTGTTAAGATGCACTTGGATTCGGCTGGCTGGACTACCTGACTTCTAGTTCAGGTTTGCCGGGAGCCACCAGAATTGGCACCTTCGAAACTTCTCGTACACTTTATGGCGTACAAGCTCTTGTTTAATCCTCCACTTTCAACTTTGCCTCTTTATCGTGCATTACAACTTGCTTCTGGGTTTTCTGAAATTACCCATTGATATAATTTTGCCGACTGGAAGCCCGAGAGCTTAGGCTGGGTGCTATGCCGTCTTACTGCTCTTAGTCTTTGTGTATCATTGGGAAAAGGGTTGCAGCAGAAAAGCTGCCGTAAGTCCTGTAAATTTCGACTTCTCATTACCGTAAACAGGATGGAGCTAGAATTATTTACTCCCTGAAACTGCTCTCTTTACTCGGGAGTTTTGGTGGCCCGCCTTAATTAGTATGAGATAAAAAATTCCCAAACTATTTTCCTCTCAAATTTGTACTCCCTCTACTGCTTTTGGATGAGTATAACCACGTCATTCATCCGAGCACTGCTTTATACGCTTGCACTATTTATATTTTGACTGGGATATTCGTTTCATCGTCGACGGACAAGATTATTCCACGGAGAGCTGCAATATTTTGCTTGATTGGAAACTGGGCTGTGAAGCCTCATTGGCTCCCGCACGACTTGGTTTAGGTTGATTGCCTGATGGGTGTAATTTTCCGCTTTCGGTTCTCAAAGGTCGCTTTCGGTCGTTTCGCTCTGGAGACCAACTGCTTAGCCAGAATGACGGTGCAGAATGTTTTCTTGGCAAAAGTTATTTTCTGGCGTGTATTTTGATGCTTTTTCGTTTCATTGGGCAATAATTTGCTGTTATCAATTCGGTTCAGTTTAGTTTGCACAGGATAGATAATGGCCACGGCCGATCGAGCATCCAGAATTCCTTCAATGGTATGCACAATAAGTAGCACCCGTCACTGTCATTTATTTGCTTGGAAAATTGGCCGGATGATGATGGACACTCACTGTCTTAGTTATGATTTATGAGGATTATTATCAAGGCTAAATAATTGAGCCGGCGAATTTTGGATCGACGGTTTCCCGCGACTCCACTCGGATTGGGCTATGCTTTTCTCTGGTGTTCATCGTTGCTATCTGGAACGGGCAAAGTCATTTTTCGATGGGCTTGACGACAGTTGGTATGATCGACTTTTCTCAGGCATGAGCTACAGCCTTTTGTTAGTTACCCTTGATAATTCATACACATGTGGCAGGACGAGTACGGGCCGCAGCACTGATCCCTGTGGTACTCTACCGGTGGCCACCAGCATCTTGGACTTCGCGTTCACACCTTTGACGTCACACATGTGCGATTGTAACCAGGCCATTGGCCCTGTAGCCACATTCAACTCTACAGGGCTGGACTGCAGCTCACGATCCACATAATAAACGGCCTTGTGAAAGTTAAGGTAGCACTTTCCGACTTTCCTTCCCTGATCACGTGCCCCTGATGCCTCGTCAAGAAAGCCTGAGAGGTGCTGACGAAGAACCTTCCCGTTTCGGAGCCATAAAATTTACCTACCACTAGGGTATTTTCCTCCAAGCGTGTCATCAAAGCATCCCCTGTGACTACTTCTGTTACCTTTGTGGCCTCTGAAAAAAGGCTTGCGGGGCCATAGTTCGCTGCTTTGTCCCTTCCATCACCCCCGTGAACTGAATTCACTTTCCGGTCTCCCGTACGGCTGGTAAATCTGCCACTCTGAAAGATTTGTTCAGCAGTCCGGCCAAGGGCGACTTACATATCCTGAAGAACGGCCGCAAGAAGGCGGGTTCCATGCAGTCTGATCCTGGGGATGGCCCCCGATCAAATGCTTCCAAGGCCAGTAAATCATCATCCAATGATGTTACCAGCTCCTCCTTTGGAGCAGAACTAGAGCAATCTACAGCCGACGGTTGCAATCTTTGCCAAGCTAGTGGGCCTCAAAGTACTCCCTAAGTACTCCAGTCTTTCGTGTGTCGTTTTCAGCTTTGTGACTGTTTCCATTGCTTGCCCCACTCACCGAGACAGCAACCTTATCATGAAAATAGTTTAATACCACCTTGGAGTGCTGAACCAGTGTGAGGATGCGCGATTCATGTGTATTTTCCACATCTATATCCCTCGATTACCTGCTTGTTTACTCCGTCAAACAGGAGGAAGCGTCTTTATTTGCCGGTCCCCTGGAGTATCCTCACTGCCCAGTGTTTTCACTTTCGTGATCAAGCAGTGGGGCTCTTCCGCTACGGTTTCAAGCCTATTCTTCGAAATCTGTATAATAAAGCTACCTAAAGTGTCCAGCACAGTCATTTGCTTTCAATATCCACTCTCAGTTACTCAACCAGTCATCCAAAGCCCTAAATAGCGACCGTACCACCGCTAGCAGGCGCCCTCAGCCCAGTTCCCTGAAGAGACTTCGCTATTCATAAAGAACGGCTTCCAGGGGATCCCGTGGTCACTTTCCCTGAGGGTTATCAATTATAACACAGTTTACCTCTGCGTAAAGCCCGAGTCATCCCTGGACTTTGAACCGCCCTCGATACGGGGCTTGGGTGGAAGCGCAGTACCACTGTCTCGTTCCGAAAGGGACCAAGCAGTTATTGACTGGGTGACCTCGCCCGCCCCCGGGCGTATTGTCGGCTTATTTTGGGAGCATTGAAGTCACCCAGCATCAGGCAAAATTTTGCATTTCTGGTTGAGCCGATAGGCTCTCCAATAGACTTCATCACTGGCCAAATCCTGAAAATAACCCAAGGGAGTGGGAAGCGAGCCAAAAGTTTCTGCGGTTGCTAAAAAAGGGTCAAAGTTAGTGTAATAGGTGAAAGGTATTGAAAAGATGTCTTTCACATTTACGCTTGGGAGCGAAACCGGAAGCGAAACCAGCTAAGGCAGCTTACGTTTCAACCCTTTGCAAGCAGAGTGGTCAAAAATGTGTTGTTCAGTTGGTGGAAACTAACAGCCTCTACCGCAAGCAGCCAAAAAAGAACGGCCCTGTTGCAATAAACAGCATACAAACGCCTGGAGCTATGTACTCACCAGTTATTACTTTCTGCCGCGATTTTCGTCACGAATTTACACACCCAAACTCAGTCATCTCCAGGTTGCTACAACAACTTCTTCCCTAGAAGGGAACAGTCAAAGTGAACCTCCGACCCAAATGAGGAGGTGCCTCGCACAGGTTTCCATCAGCCTCACGAGTCTCATGTGCCATGAGTCGTCTAGGGGAAAACGTTACGATGCCACAATCTACTCGTGCCGCCGGATCAGGTTTACTAAAACGCGTACAAGCCTAGTTCATTTCTACGAACCCTCGCCTAAGTGTTGCAGAAAAGTAGGTGCACACTTTACAAAATAACCCAACTTGTCTTCCCTGGGTTTCCTCAAACCGCTTTGCTCGTACATGCAACCGAAAAAGCAAAGAGCAGATACTGAGCAAACGGCAGGTGGGTAGAAATGAAGCAAAGGAGACTTGCCTCTGTCGGTTTATGCTGTGGGGAGATTTCAAAATTAACAAGATATTTTGCTTTTGATCCACAGAATGGTTTTATAAAAGGTCAAAAGGCGAAGGCAACGTTGTTCGGGAAAAATGAATACCGTCTGCGGAAGGCTTTATTCAGTGCATGTGACTGCCAGATCGATTTGTTCGCTGCTGCTCCACGGCTTCCAGATGTTCTGTTCGATGAACAGGAGTGGCCTTTAAGATGAGTGACGGAATAACTAGAGTACCGTTGAGCAGTGGCTCCCTTTCTAGACTATCGTAAGGGTGTGCAACTTTAAGGCGGTCGACATGTATGGTTTCATCTTTGCCACTTAGATAAATGGGACAAACTGGGTCACGTTGCTCCAGCACCTCAAATTGACCCTAGGAAGACCGCTGTGGAGATGTTCCAATACTATCCACGCGCTCGAAGACGTAGGCGCAAGCGGTCAGTTCAGTCAGAAGGTAGGCCGGTCCAGACTGTGGTCACCGTGAGTGCATTTGCAAACGGTGCCTCTGTGCAGCCACTTTTTGAGCGCACGAAGCACAGCTGCGTCGCTCAAGCCAACTTTGGTAAAGTAACCCCGGGATAGTTGAAGGGTTTGACCAAAACTACCTCTGCCGCTGAAGCTTTGATATCAGGTTCATGAGCAAAACACAAAGTTGAGAGAATATTAAGGAGTGCCTGTAGCGAACTTTTGGGCAATGAGTAGCCAAATTCGCAACGGATCCCGAAATCAAAAGACGATTATCCGTGATATTCTACGATACCAGATTATTACATGAACAATGACGAGAAATATACAAACCTCAATAATACTATCACAAGGACTCAACAACGAGAAACCGAATAGCAGCGTGTGAGCAGACAGCACGTGCGTCACGCAGGTCCTGAACAGGGATGTGCCAAAGTAGCGCTCTGGGCGCGAACAAACAACAATTGGTCCAGAAAAACAACCAGTTCGTAAAGACAAGTCAATAGTGTAGGCAAATGATTGATGTTGAGAAAAACACTGAATCGCGAGGGAAAAAGGGGGATTTTCCACGACCGGCTGGTACACCGCCCACCAAAATCCTCCTGGATCCTTAGCAGAGTCAAAAGTTTGGTATAAAGGTACTGATTCTTTCTACCTGCCTAGGCCCTGCTGTCAGTGCGCGCGTCTAATGCTCGTCGTCAACGTTCTACTACTGGTCGCACCTAAACCGTTGGATACATAGACGTGAGGCTAGTCTACATCTTCCACAAGACCAAATGACCGATGGCGGGCTTGAAGGGCCACATAAATGTTGTCCTCGTAAAGGGCCGTCCGGTCCCGGATGTATGTGCTTGAGTGTGTGTGTGAGTGTGTGTGTGTGCCGGGGTGTACAATGAAATCACAGGTATGACTACACATCAAAGGAGGACATTCTGCAATGTCAACAAAAGACCGTGTGGCAAGATAGCGGGTAAAATGTAGCATGTGTGTGTGATATAAGCTCCGCTACTTCCACATATGCAAGGGGCATTCGGTAACGTCAACGAAAAGCAAAACAACGAACAATGTCACATGTTTGATAGGGTTACGGGATGTAGAGTGCCTCGTGTGTGTGTATGTGTCGGGATGTACAATGGGATCGCATTCATCACCACATATCGGAAAAAACCTTCTGTAATGTCAACGAAAAGACCGCGAGCACTGTAACGTGTTTGACGGAGACCGTGTGGTATAGATGGTGTTTCTTTATCCACCTCGATGACTGGTGTGAAAAGGTCAACTGGGCCTCAGGGTTATCAGCTCCTCCGTATTCGCTCTCGAGTAGGTTGATACTGCGTATGTCACGAATGAGCACCTTCACCGTTCTTATTATTCCGTCAGTGCTTTTGATGGTTTCCGTAACTACTCCCAAAGACCAAGTGCTGAAATGTGCGCGTTCGTCGGCGATCATAACCACGTCCCCAACTTTGAATGGTCTTGTTTTGGCCATCCACTTCTGTCGAGTCTGCAAAGCCGGTAGGTACTCCCGCAGCTAGCGCCTCCAGAAGACCTTGGCAAGATAGTTCGCTTGTTTCCATCCGTGGAGGTAGCTCCCACGAAGGTTTACCGGCCCTTGGAAACCCTTGTTCGACCTTAACGTCAATAAGTCGTTCGGGGTGAGTGCCAGGTGGGTGTGGTCGCCGTTCAATACTGGAACCAGGGGGCGGTTGTTCAGAATTCGCTCCACCTCAGTCATGACGGTGTTCAGCGTCTCTTTGTCGGGCGGCTGCTGCTCCATGATTGACAGCAATATCCGTCTGGCGGACTGGATCATGCGTTCCCATACGCCGCCTCGGTGGCTGGCCTGTGGGAGATTGAAATGCCATCGTATGCCGTAGGCCACGGTTCGATCCTGCAGTTCGTCCTTGTTTATGTTCTTGTGCCAACGCTGCAATTCCCGGTGAGCGCCCACAAAGTTCGACCCATTATCTGAGTATATATCGGCTGGTACGCCTCTTCGGTTGATAAATCTTTGCAAGGCCCGTAGAAACGAATCGGTCGTCATCGAATGTGCGACTTCTAGGTGTACCGCACGTGACGTCATGCACGTCATGATACATCCGTATCGCTTTTCTAATCTTTTCCCGCACTTGATCCACAAGGGCCCGAAACAGTCTAACCCGGTGTCACTGAACGGCCACCAGCCCGTAGTCACCCTGCATTCTGGTAGTGGGGCCATGAGTTGTTTGCCTGCTGTGGCATTGCGTCTCCCGCATTGCACACACCGTCGGATTACGCGTTTTGCAGTCTCTCGTCCTCTCAACAACCAAAGGTGCTTTCGGATGACGCTCGTCACGTGAATTTCCCCGGCATGTCCCTCCACGGCGTGGACGTGTTGAATCATTAGCTCTACTACAGGTTATCTCGCAGGCAGCAGTATAGGATACTTTGTGTCGAAGTTCAGGTGGGCGTTGATCAGCCTACCATCCACCCACAGCAGTCCGTCGATGAGTTTTGGGTTTAAACGCTTCAGCTCGCCTCTTGGAGATGGTAAGTCTTTATTGGTCGGCCCCACTCCTTCCGCCCCCTTGAGTTCTCGGGCGAAAGCCTCGCGTTGTATCATTCTGAAAATATCGTACTCTGCCGCTTGTAGCTCATCGGGACTTATCGGGCCGACCGGTATCCGGCCTGAGGGCCGTAGCCCTTTCATGACTAGTAAATTTCTCTTGAACCTGGTTAACCAAACAAGCGAACGAAGCGTCTTCATCCAGGAAGAAAACCTGACCAGTCGCGATAGGATGGATGTTGCTTCGACGACAGTGGCCGCTATCACTACGCCTTTGATCTCCGGTTCCACTTCCGTAGGGGGTTTTAATTCGAACACGGGCCAGTCCTGTTTGGGCAATTGCAGGAAGTTTGGCCCTCTCGTCCACGTGTCTAGTTGCCTGAAGTTGTTCGCACCTCGGGAGCACAGGTCGGCCGGATTATCGCCAGACCTGACATGATTCCACTGGTTCGTGGCTGATTCATCGTGGATAATCGTGAGCCGGTTAGCAACGAAAGTACTAAACCGGCTCCGGACTTTGTTATTGTAGTAAAGTACTATCGTTGAATCCGTCCAGAAGCTCACCGACCAAATGTAGAAATCGAAACATCTCTTCACAGCTTGCACCACCCTGACTGTCAACACGGCTGCGCTGAGTTCAAGGCGTGGGATTGAGACCGACTTCAGTGGAGCAACGCGGGCTTTGGCGAACAGGATCCTCGTGGTATATTGTCCATCTCCTGCGCACCATCGTCCGTACACCACAGCTCCATAACCGACTTCGGATGCATCGGAAAAGGCATGTAGTTCTCCAGTCCGTGTCGTATGGCCAGGAGACAAACATCATGGGATTCTTATGTCCCCTTATTTCTTCAAGGTGTTCAAAAAGTCTTCCCAATCCAACCGGTCCCAATCAATTTTCTTACGGCACAGCCGCTGCAGCAAGATCTTTCCGAGTAGCAGCCATGGTGAGACGAAACCGAGCGGGTCGAACAAACTTGAGACGGCAGATAGTATGCCACGACGGGTTATCGGCAGCTCGGGAACGTTTAGCTCGAAAACAAAGTCGTCCGTTTCCGCGTCCCATTGTATCCCTAAGGTGCGCTCGATAGGAAGTGGATAGCCGTCCAAATCTCTTACTCTTTCAGCCTTTTCGTGATACGAGATGACCTTCAGCACTTCTGAAGCTTTCGACATCCATTTAGTTAGATGGAAGCCGCCCTCTTCCAGCAATCTCGTCAGACCCCTGAACTGCTCTAGAGCTGATTCCACATCATCGAATGACCCAAGGTAGTCGTCGACGTAGAAGTTACTGCTGACGCTATCTACTACCGTCCGATGTACTTGATCGCCATGTTTGTTCGCTGATTCTCGGAGGGCGTAGTTTGCACAAAATGGTGACGATATGGCTCCGAAGGGGTGGACGGTCATCTTATAGTTCACCACTGCGTTGTCCCGGTCGCCCCCTTCTCACCACAGGAAACGCAAAGCATCTCGTTCTCCTACCGGAATCTTCACCTGATGGAACATTTCCCTAATGTCGGCAGACAAAGCCACTTTACCCACTCTGAAACGGCACAAAACATCGATCAGTGGTTTGGTCCGAAATCAAAAGACGATTATCCGTGATATTCTACGATACCAGATTATTACATGAACAATGACGAGAAATATACAAACCTCAATAATACTATCACAAGGACTCAACAATGAGAAACCGAATAGCAGCGTGTGAGCAAACAGCACGTGCGCCACGCAGGTCCTGAACAAGGATATGCCAAAGTAGCGCTTTGGGTGCGAACAAACAACAATTGTTCCAGAAAAACAACCAGTTCGTAAAGACAAGTCAATAGTGTAGGCAAATGATTGATGTTGAGAAAAACACTGAATCGCGAGGGAAAAAGGGGGATTTTCCACGACCGGCTGGTACAGTGCCTGCACCCAGAAGCCGCTGCTAGCAGCGGTGTGCGAAGCTCTGAGCCGGCAATGGGAACGTGCAACTATGCCGTTGGCTGCTTAGTGATATGCTGTTTTACGAGAAAAGTAACAGCCCAACTTACGCGTGGCCTCTCATAACTGGTGCGACCCACACTCTGCACCGCGATTAGCAGCTACAGTTGCGGGGCAACCATACAACGAAATTCGACTTTCCATAAGGAGGGATATTACGGTTTCCGTCTGTGCATTGGCAATAGGAACAGCATCTCGCCAACGGATGAAATGGTCATCCGTGGTGAGAGGGTAAAAGGAAGCCTTCTAGGGACTGAGACGACCAACGATATCCACGTGGAAGTGAGAAAACCTTGAGGACACTACTGAAAAGAGGTCTAACGGGTCCATCGTGTGTATACTTACCTTCGATTTTTTGCGCCGAAAGTGAGATCAAGCCAATTTCGAGCATCCCTTCTGCGTCCTACTCTAGAAGCATCCATCTGCTACTAGCTCGGTGGTGGCCCTGATGACCAGATGAGCTGAATTATGTAATACGTTGAGGATTGTGCCGCCTCAAGACTTTGGCACGAAGTGGCGTGGGTATGGTCAAACCAGTGTCACTTATTAGCGAGCAAGAGGAAGTGACTAAGGGAAACTCCGAAGGTTCGAGTGATACGATCAAGCTTTGGCCCCTGAAATGAAACTCCAAACGTTGGGCTGCAGCCAAAGGTTAGAAGTCTGTGACCAGTGGCTGACTGGAGGTAGCGGTTAATCGAGAAGCAGCATCAGCCACGACACTAAAGGCACCAGAAATGTGACGAACGTGACCAGTAACTTGTGCTGCCGAGTTCAAGTGATGCAACTCATATGGTGAGTAATTATAGTTTCTCCAATGAACACCTTATTCAGTGGTTTGTGACCCACAGGAGCAGAATTTTCTCCCTTCGAAGGTAATTTGTGGGCGTGGAACAGTACTGAAAACAGCAAGTAGTGCCCGACTAAATGTAGAATACTTGGTTTCCCCTGGTAGCAGACATCGGGAAAAAAGGGCTGATGATTGCCGCACGATGGCCCGTGATGTCAGCCCTTATGCGCAATGAGCAATGGATCTTCTGTACTTCAAATACCGGAATTTAAGTAATTTAATAAGTCAGATCCATCAAGAAACGGAACGTTTACTGTATTTATTGTGGTATTTTGCTGTGCACGTTCGCAGGCTGATAGTGAGGATGGAACAGGATCAGTGTTGTTGAGCGACCGAACATCAGATGTCCGAGCGGCTCGTAGAGAGATAGGGTATTAAAGCATATAAGCGAAGAGTGAAGGGAGGGGAGGGATAGCCACTTCCAGTGAACTAACTGAATTTGGTGGAACTTTTCCCCCTAAGAATTACACCACGATGCGTCAGTAGCAGTAACATTGCTACCACTAATGTTCTTCGACTTTCATTTCTCTTGATTTTTACCACAGGACTTTTCGGAAGGGTTCCATTTGCTGTCCACAAAAGTGTACATTTGACGACTAACCGGCACAGAACTGGGCAACAGTGGTTAGATTATGGTCCAAGTGCACCATAATTTTCTCATTTTTCTCACCAAGCTAACTGCCAATCAAAAGGGCTTGAAAATTTCCAATAACAAGCTGCTGCCAGGTTGGAATGACACAGCTGCACAGACGGGAAATAGGGACATGGACCTTTGATCACCATATAACCATTCTGCTGTGAAAGGCGGGAGGGTTATGGCTGAGCCATAGTACCTTAATGTTGTCTATACTCTCCATGTAATAATAGCACTGATATCTATGGACAAGGCCTCAGCATATCTCCCTACATCTAATTATGAAAACGGCAGTCTAACAAACAGGACAACGGTTCTCGATACAGGAATGAGTTCCCTGTTTTCAGACCTACTCTTTTCATCAACCACTTTGGCCCTTCTTGCGGCATACTGATATACAGTCTTCCGACTTGTCCACAATGAATTCTCCAACAACCGTACTTTTCTCCAGCATCCGAAACAGGTACGGAAAAAATCCTGGCCGTCCAACACTGTTTAGTTACTGCGAAGTATTATAAACTTGTTCAAAGTCGATTTTATGAGGTCCTTGTAATCATCTGTTACTGGTACGGCGATCGTCGACGATTCTCTCTACTTCTGCCAAAATTGACCCTGGGTTTTCATCCGTCACACCACTACCACGGGCGATTGAATCTAGCACCCAAAGCACCGAAAGTACCATGAAATCCCAAACTCCACCCCAGTGACCAGCTTCCGGAGACTCGAATGTCCGCTGGACACCGCAATTTGATAGAAAGCAACCTATTCTGTCTCTTGATAGCCCCTGAATAAACCCTGGAACTTCCAACAAGGCCTTTTTAAATTGTGTCCTTTATCACTAAAAGGGATATGTGGTTGACTTCTGGCCTCGAAGCTTAGCAGCGCCGGTAAGGGAGAAACCGTAGACGAAGATTGCGCAACTTCGATATGCACCGCTGCCACATTATTGCAGGTGAATAAACAGCCATGCTGCTCCTTTTCTTTCCCACCATACTTGGTGAAAAAGATCCGAAAACGTATACTGCCATATACGCAAGGGTATAACCAACATTCGTCGCGATTTTAGTCGAAAGAGACGTCACTTGTCATGTACTCGGAAGCGATGTCATTCGGCGACAAAGCAGGCTTTTTTTGAACAAACGTCGAACAGCCTTTCTGCCCTTCAAAATCCCGAACAGCTGACAAATATTCGATAGGACTTGAGGATGACTGACCTGACCTTCTGTCTCATGATGGTGCCTTACAACTAACTCAGGGGCCCTGCTTACTTTTGACAGAAAGGTGGGATGCTTGGCCCTTTGCGACAAATTGGCCCAAACTAAAGGCCCTCCCACACATAAAACTCCAGCAGGTAAAATACGGCTCATTTCTCTTAAAGGGCTGTGTGTAAGGCAGTCCTTGGAGCCATTACCTTGGTAAATTGAGCCATTCTCACCAAGGAAACATTCTGCCTGAACCAACCTAACAAATGCCTTTTACCTGTTCCTCATCTCCTGAGCTGTTAAATGACCCACTCGCAATGAAAAGTCGCTTTGCCCTTTGACTATAGTAAGATATTGCTTTCACTACAATACCCAAGCAGAACTCCTCGATGACGTATTCCGGGACGGGCAGTGATCAAAGTGGGACTAAAATGAGCTATAGCCAATTGCGCTGGCTACAGCACGCATCTTCATCTCCACCAGCTCAGGTGACCCTTCGATGGACTCTTCATTTTTGGATTCTGTAACCCCCCGAAGACCACAAGACTTTGGGCCGTACAACCATAGTTAACGGTCCACTACCTTCCATCGCATCCCTTAAGAGGACAGATCCACTAGATTCTTCTCCCCTGGCACGTGTAGCCTTTGCGTGGGTAGCTAGCAGGTACGGATTCTGGACACTGTTCGCAAAAAGGGTAGCGAAGCGTCCTTTGTAGATCTTCAAGTAACAAAAATCTATCATAAAATCAGTCCAATAATAAAAGCCTGTACTTTAGATCCTTTCCTTTCTCAACCATTTCCTCTATTCACAAAGCAGCAACGGCTGCAGTCAATTCCAACCTTTGCATGGAGTTATTCTTTAGAAGTGCCACACTTGGCTTGGCCAAAACAGGCAAACTTCTTGTCTCTGACTAGTCGGATACAAACCGAAATTAGGGCGCTATCCCGTAGCGTACCTCGAAAGCACCACATAATAAGTGCAATGCAACATCCGCACGTGCTTTCAGAACACTGCGTGCATACCACCGCCGCACTCCTATTAATTTGATCCCTTCCACAACCGTCATCAGTCCCTCTCACTTTGCCTCAGTGTCCAAACCCAGCGATTCTTCATAACCAACCTTTTCCAGAAAAAATCCAGAAGCAGCAGTTTCGTCGGTAAAATGGACGAACCGGCACCACCCAAAAGATCAAAGACTGTGGCTAGTTGTGTCTACAAAACCCTTCTTGTTGTTGGCCGATCTCCTATGTAAACATGGCTTTCAAAGACGTGTACTTCAACATTTCAAGACAAACCTGACTTTCTTACTGTCTGCAACCGATTTGCACCCACGGGTTTTACAATGCTGTTTCTTTCATCAACCGGAATGGAATTTTAGACCCGTTGCTCATTACTCATCCGCCTGGGTAACCTGAACCCACCAAGACATAATAGGCCGGGTAGTTCCTCCACCAAACATGATGCTTCTACAGAGTTATTAACGGAGGTTAAACAATCTTCGACGTAGAAATCCTCTAAGACCACTTGCTACACCGCCTGCGAGAACCGATGCCCGATGGCTATCTTTTCCAGGGCAA
This sequence comes from Fasciola hepatica, assembly GCA_948099385.1. Classification (NCBI taxonomy): domain Eukaryota; kingdom Metazoa; phylum Platyhelminthes; class Trematoda; order Plagiorchiida; family Fasciolidae; genus Fasciola; species Fasciola hepatica. The sequence goes on from CANUEZ040000019.1 coordinate 22,685,767, forward strand.
AACCCGCCCAACGTGGGGACGAAACTACTCCATAGGAGTGCACTGTCAGTCTACGTTCTTGCAGCCCGGTAGTGTAGTCATCAGACCACCCGGTAAACCAAAGGGCATCTCGGTCTTGCTCGGTATCCATAACTTGAAGGAAAGTGTCTTCTTTATAGGCACATGGCGTCACCGGTTTCTGGCAAGACCACAGAAGTACACCCATCAAACTGTGTAACTAAATTAGGACCCTGCGGTGAGTGAGCATTAGGTGATTCCCCTTGGAACACTGCAGGGCAGTCAAAGAGATACAGGATTTCTTCAGGTTTCTCAGGTTCTCCACCGCATGGCTTGATAGGTACCACCTCACCTGCCTATCTGCCCTGGGCTTCTCCCAAACCTGCACTACATATCCCGTCTGAACCTAACGATCAACTGCAGCGGTATATTTAACTTTGAGCTCTGGATCCTTGAAAAACCCATTCTTTAACAAACTCAAACAATGAAAAGTGACCGACCGATGGTGAATTTTCACAGGATTATAGTTCTTCACATCAATGTGATACTAGGATGCCCGTCCCAAACCGCAACTACTTCTCCAGAATTTCGGTAACCCTACCGTCCTTTACAGACAGCGAGGGTCTCAGGGGATTACTGTCACCAAAGTCTTTATTAAAGGTTTCTTCGAAGTACTTCTCGATAACCCGCAGACTGCCTACGAAGCTATCTCCAAGTTTACCCGAGCGACCATTATCCAACGGACTTCGTACAACCCAGCCCAGAGGAGTGTGGACAGTGTAAGGAACTCCCTTAGAGCCCCTTTGCTGTCCCGAAGTCTGGTGCACCGAAGTAACGCCCATATCAGTTAGCGCCCAGATCTCTGGGTCCGAAAAATCTCATACTTCAGTCCCCTCAGAAGACCCCACTCGGAAAACGTTCCCTGACTAGGTTCCGTGGCCTGTACTTCCAAAACTGATGGAGCGGTATAAGCCCACTTTTCTGTGCTTGCCTCGTTATCATCCACAGACTTCAGCCTAAAAGACGCCTTTTCACAACACAGTATAATATTACTGGCGCTAGTATTCAAGTTAACCCTGGCTGTCCCTCAGGCTTGAGCCCTCAGCTTAATCACGACGCATGAGACTGGTATCTGCACCAGTATTAAGAAAACCACTTGAGAGTAAGAGCTTGTTTGGGCCTTCGATAATGACCGTCGCAATTCCCAAGCTACTACTGAAGCCCGTAGGAAATAGTTGAAAAGATGCGTTGAGAACCGGCACCTTGCCCTTCTGATGCAACAAACGGTGATGCCGGAGATTGTAACTCTTTTCCCCACAAAGCCTTCCTAAATGACATCAATTAGCACGACGCCCTAGAAGTTAGCAAACAAAACGCCCTTTGAATCGAGACACAAACCCCCAGAAGTCTTTAAGCGGCTATGCTTTAAACTCTTCACATTCATCCAGGCTATGTCTGCCAAGAAAATTCATGCAACACGTGTAAATTGTGGATACCGCAAAGGTTTCGTGCCTCGAACCTTCCTTTTTATGAAGGCCTAAAGTATTCTTTAGTTCACGGGGAAGGTAACTGTATCTACCGCCTTGCAAACTTGCCTCAGCGGTGACGAACTGATGCAGATCACGAGACCCTGATACGTTGTTCGCCTGGTAGATCTCCTTGGCCCTTCTCACTCAATCAACTGCAGCGTACCTAGGCAACTTGTTCATAAATGCCTCCATAGAGTGGACTGAATTAAAGCCATTCAAAAATCCCGGCTGCTTCAATGCATCTGCGCAACTGGTCAACAAATTGGCATACAACAACAAGGCACCCGGATGATGAGCGATCAATTCCAGTCTGATTATTCACTAATAATAATAGTTTCTACATTAATAATGGCTTATTTCGGAGATGCACGAAGCACGCCAAATGCATGATCGAATTTTTACAAGCTATAGATTGGACAGACGAAGTTCGTAAAAATATAGAAATTCGCATGACAAAAGTGAGATAGAAAGGTTCAGAAGGGTGAATGAAGAAGGATAAAGGTATAGTAAGTGTATGCACGCCAGAGAAAAGTAAGGAGTTTAAATAAGCCTGAGAGCGGATTCAAATGGACTTTCTGTGAGTCTGGAGGTCATGTTCAAATGGAAAGTCCGAAAGGTCCTGGTAAGGACATCTGATAGCCAACAGATTTACTTGAAACGGGGCTCGAAACCAGTACCAGAAACTGTGTTAGCTGAAGATTATGAAGAAGAAGTTGAGATGCACCGCAATGGATTAGAGACGAAGCCCAGGTACTCCGCAATAGATGTTCGGTGGACATGGCACAAAACTCATTTTAAAAATAGAGCGAGCAATGCAAGACTTAAAGGGCGGATCAGGTGACAAAATTAATGATTTGGAGGGACTGAACACGGTAAATGTGAGGCACAGGTGTAGAAGGAATGGAAGAATATCATGACGGTCGGCCAGAAAGTAGCAAGAGAAATGGCCTGTTAGGATTTGCAGAATGGAAAGCGGATGCATGTATAAAAATACATGTATATGTATGTATGCATATATAAGAAGAGCAGAAGCAATGACAATGGAGTCTTAGAAAAAAATTTCAGTGATTGGAGGGGGGTAAGGTTAGATCGAATGGCTATAGAATTAATTTGGGAATATTCTGGTGAATTTTCTTCATGGAAGGTGAACGTGGCGGATCAGCAAAGAGATAGAAAAAGAATTTAGAAGAATAAAAGCGACGATGGCTGTGAACAGTAGTGCATAAAAGAGGGAAGATGAGGGAAAGTATCGGAGAGGACAGGTAAGAATGGATCTAATAAGCCGATTATAGTAGGTGAGACATATGGTGACGGTCGAGAACGGGAGAAGCCTTAATAAATGGACTTACCTTATTCGGCGAGAAGATGATGGTGGCGGAAGTTGCTGGGCTGCGCGGAGCGAATAAAGATACACAGTGTAGAGAGGTACCTGGGATGTGAGACTCTCTGCGGTGCAGGGAAGCAGCAGCTTTGACGGTAAACAGCATGGGAGAGAAATGAGCAAAGGGAGTACCAGAGGAATCGGGTAATGGCAGATCAAAAAGGTTGAAACTCTGATGGAAAACCACTAGGTAACAATGATCTTACATTAGGTGAAAGGCACACAGGAAATGCCTGTGGTGAGCATTATGCGAAGCAGTAGATGAAAGCACGGACCGAAAAGACAGGCGAGGCATGACCAGTCAGATGGTTTTACTACAGGTGAAACACGAAGATGGCTGAGAAGAAAGAAGCACCAGGACAGGTAAACATGTGGATGAACACAAGTTACGAGAAATGAATGCACGCCGGAGTTGGAGAAATGGAACTGAAGAGCTGCGCGCCTGCAGGCGATTGTACCAGTGGATGCAGCTGGAGGATGCTAATCGAGGCACTGCCCAGTGGAAAGATCCACAGAGGAATCGCGGAGGCAGGCAAGGAAAATTTAGTGGTGGTGGTGGTGGTTAGTTAATAAATGTGGTTGTGGGAGATGCAAGGTTTGGAACGGCGAGTTCTAATATGGGCATGGGTGACGGGTAAGGGTGTGACTGGTGCGTAATAGCATTAGGCATGGGAAGGGAGAACGAGGTAGGATTTGACAGAACGGTAGGCAGTGGGGCATAAGAATGTGATCAGTAAGCTAAAATAGCATAGGATAATACCAGGTGAATAGAGACTACGAGCCAGCAGCGACGACGGGTGGAAAAAGAACTATTGGCGGTCGTTGCCAGTGTAAGGTAGGCAAGACGTTGGTGACGTGCGGCGAGAGGTGACAAGGTGTGAGTCGAAAGGAGCAAAGACAGAATAGCTAGGTGTGTATACCGTGGAAGAAGGACAAAAACGGGAGTGATATGAGTGATGGCAAGATCATTAGGTGGGCCTACCCTGGCGGAACAAGGATGGTTGGAGCATGCGGTCTGTGGCCGACAGCATTGGAGGGTGCGATCCGCAACCGATTCTGGCGGGTGAGGCTGGCCACGCCCTGGACAACCAACATGAAAACACTTCGAAATGAACGCATGTGTGATCCACTAGCGTAACTGCGCTCGCAGATCATGGCAGTCGACCTGCATGCCCGATGTGCGCCGGCCAAAGTGGTGGATCTGAAGGCGCCCCGCACCTTTGGGAATGGAACTAATGTTCACTGATGGTCATGCCTTTGAGGCTTAGTTCAACTATGAAAGTATAAGATCCGCGATTAGATGGCCAGTTCGCGAGCGGTCTCAGAGGGCTGAGCCAGCGGTTGGTAACCGACCATACAGCCGCTTTATCCGAGCACTTATACCAACGTTGATGTCGGAATGCACGTAAGGGGGGAATTAGAAAAGGAAAACAGGTGAAAATGCAGTCAGGGGGTGCCCCTGCTGTGGATTAACCGTTAGCGGATGAACATAGAAACCAATGAGGGACAAAGCATAAGGGTGACTGAGACTACTGAAGAGGGGGGAGGCAAAGGGTATGGAAATGATCGCTTTTTGATTCCATTTACTCAGTACGGGAATGGCCACAGCAAGTCAGGCTTTGAGAATTCAGTCAGATAGGTGGGACTGTCTATTGTGCATTGTGTCCTCAGTTGAAGGGAGCAGACTCTGCGAAGAAATTGGTCTTAGAAATCGAGGCCCTTCTCGTATGATATATATTCAGCCACGCATATATTAGATGATTGAAGTGCACGGGTGAGGCGGAAATATGGGATGAGTGCCAATAGAAACAGGGGCTTGGACGGTGAGGCCTGAATGGAGGTGGGCAACTTCCTCCAGAACTTGAGCTGGGCAAGAAGGAAAAATGTGACCGTATGGCTGATTCAGCTATGCTAGAAGGGACAGTAATAGGCCCGTGCCGAAGTGGGTATGGGCTTTAACAGGAAAAGCCTACTGGGTTAAAGGAAAAAGATCAGTTATGGAGCAGATTATGCAAGAAGACTAAGTTTAGTTTCCAGCGGCTGGGCCAGAGTGGGTCAAGCCTCAGATGTTGGCATCGTCCTATATAGTTTTTTGGTAAAACGCCTCTGTATGCTTTCTGGTGCAACTCCGTCAAATTTTGTCACACAAGAAAATACTATTGGGCAGTATAGCAGCAATGGCCTGATGTGGGATTTGTAGATGCTGATGAAGCTGTCCCGAAGAAGAGGGGAGCAGAAGAGAAGGGTGATACCTCTTCTAGCCTTGGCCACTTGTATGGCGGCGTGCTCAGAGAAGTTAGGGGAGCAGGAATAGTTGAGACCCAAATCGCGGATGGTAGGTCGACTGGTTATTGGGGCCCGCCAAGAGTCAAGGATCCAGAGGGTAATTGGAATTTATAGGTAGGAACCTCGCACTTATCAGCAGAAAAAAACATCATCCAGAAGTGACACCAGCGGCCAAGTACAGAGAGGTCAGCGGAAATGCTGCTAACAGCAGGTGCAGCGTCATTAGAATTGAAAGAGTAGACTGCTTTTACATCATCTGCAAACAAAAATGACGTGCCATGGTGTGCTAGATCCAGTGCTCCAATATTGTATCTTAGAAATAGGAGGGGACCCAGTTACCTGCCCTGTATAACGCCACTTGTAACAGTTCTCGAACTAGGAGTATGTCCGTTGGTGAGGGCGGCTAGAGAGCTACGAGTGAGATAAGATTGCGGCCAATAAATCAGTGGGCCAGCAATTACAAGTGAACCCAATTTAGTGATGAGATGGGGGTGCAGAACACGGCCGAAAGCGTTCGACAAATCTAGGTACACTATTCCTAAAGCCTGCCCTCCATCAACATTCATGGTGCCTGGGTTCAGGGAGTCAACTGAAGTGTGCATGATCGAGATTTGAGAAACCCGTGCTGTCTACTGCTAAGAATGTTTGAAGCGAGAAGATGGGTAGTAATGCCATCTTTGACAATCGCTCCCAATATTCTGGAAATGATAGGGGTGTGAATAATGGGAAGGTAATTAGCGAGTTCGTTGACAGGTCCTTTTTTGTGTTGTGAAATGATTACTGAGAGCTTCCAGTTCGACGGCACCAAACTGGATTTGAGTGACAAAGTAAATACGCCCAGCAATGAAAGTGAGAGGTCCGATCCACCATTATGGATTGCAGCTGGGGATAACCCATCTAGTCCAGGAAGCGCAGATGCTTTATAGCGTGAGCTGAGCCTAGAAGTGTTGTTTACTTCAAATGTTAGGGCGATTTAGAAGAGCTGGTATTAGTAAGAGTATTCAGAGGGAGGGATTTGTCCGAGGTTGGGGCCACGGAATTGAAGAAGTAAATGTTAAAGGTCTCAGCAATATTCGAATAGGAGATGTCCGAAGTTTGACTCGGTAACACAGCATATTGGATAGCAGTATCCGTGACCGAATTCCTAGACTTGTGTAGCAACAAGAGTTTCAGTGCTTCTCTGGGATGCTTTAGAGCTTTGGATTTTTCATTGCGGAGCTGGCCCTCCTTTGGGTTCTGAGTGATATTAGTAAGAAGTGTAAGTCTCATGAGAAGGGAGAAGTCATGGTTTTTGAGGCAAAGTCTGCACCCTGGGGCACTTTTGTTGGAGAAAGGCTAGTTTGGATTTCCTAAGGGAGGAGTTTTGGGCTTTGGGGCTAAGGTTCATGAAGCCTTTCCCCATGTTAGGGCAAAAGAGACCAGCGGCCCGTTGGGGGTCAGCCTTAAGAAAAAAACTGCTCCAATCCCGGTTACGGATGGAATTGGGCCGAGGTTTCCAGGTTAGACGGAGAGAACTATTGGCTGGGGTCAGATAGCCTGGTGGATAAGGATGGAATGAAAGATTACCTGCTATTTCTTGCGGTTGCTACCCGAAAATTCGGGCAAAAAGGAAACCGAAATGTTGGAAACTCTGTGAGTGATTATAAGATCTAGGATGTTGGCTTTTCTAGTGGGGGTTTTACCGTGTTGCATCCAGCCCCCAGTGTGAGTATGGGGAACAAAGTCTATTAAGTTGGGAGGTGCTGTGAGGTTTCTCCAGGATATTTCAGGCCAGTTAAAATCACGGGCTATGATTTTCGCAGCCGAAGGTAGTAGTGAAGGGTAATCAAAGGCTTCAATTAAACGAGGAACGTCTGCAATTGTAGATGAGGGCGGGCGACAGACACAACCAATATGCATGAATACTGTTAGGAACCGAATTGTGAGCCATAGTGAATCCGGAATTGAGTCGAGCGTGGCACGTCTAATGGAGATTAATTAAAAGGCGTGCTGTACGTACACTAAGCACCCACCTCCGCGTCTGTCAATCCTATTTACCCTAAAATCCTCGTACCCTTCAAGAATAACCTCGCTTGTGGGAGTGTGGTCGGTGGGCCAGGTTTCAGTAATAAATATGATGTCGAGACTGGATATTATGACGTAGTGTTTCGAGTGATAAAGATGGACCGGGAGTTGAATAAGATGATGGATAGCCCATTCATGTGGAAGTGAGTGTCTGGGTTAGGTAATGTAGGAGAGTTGTTGGTCGGAGAAGGTGCACGGGGAGGGGCATGAGCTGGAGCTATTAACGAAGGGGAAGAAAAATGGGCTTTGGACGCCTTCTCGGTGGCTTCAGAAGATTCAGCCGCGGGCGACCCGGAAATAATTAACTTCGGGATGTTACGGGGTGAACGAGAAAACCTTAGACGGAGTAGTCCTGCTACTTGTTCTGATTCTTCGAGATCCTTCGATGCTCGAGTGTGATGACAGAATATGGAGTTATGGAATATACTGGCTCTCACAGGTGACAACCTCGGTAGTGGTTGGTGTCGTGTGGCAAGAACTGGCCTCAGAAGGTAGGAACTGAGAGAATGTGGAGTGGCCTAGCCGCTGGTCGAAGCGGCTTACCCGGATGGGAAAGGATCGGAACCGGTGGTTGGTGGGAGGGGGAGGTACATGAAGGTTATCTTGGGATGAGGTAGTGGGAATACACAGTGTTGCCTGGTTGGCCTGCGGAGTTCAGTGTGCCATCAAAGGTGTAAACGGATGGAAAGGTGCTGGTATTGGAAGGTGGTTCGTTAAGGTCAGGAGAAACGAGAGATTGTGGGAAGGTATGCCACAGGGTGGAGGAGTTTTGCACGGGTAGGGGAGGTTGTGGATATATCCAGCTGGTAGAAAGACTGTGGTGGAATGGGCAATGGTGGGGTAGGACTAACATTTTGGTATGGTAATGGAGCTAACGGGTTGAACGTTGGGGGCGCAGAAGAGTTAGGAAATGATGAGTTAGGCGGATGCAGCTCTGAATAATAGCTGTGAGGTGGGTTGCGGGCATAGTCCGTATAAAAACGCGCAGAGCGAGGATTTCGCCATGAGAAAATACAGTTTGAGAAACTACCCGTTCTGAAAACAGAAGTTGTCGGCCCTGGCATTAGTGACATCATACTAGGGTATCAGTTCGCTTCTTATTTTGACCATCGGATTGTCGCCTGGCGATACAGGGCTGTTGCTGCCTAATGAACTGGACGTTGAGGCCTTTAGTAGGGATGAAGGGCAGGGTTGCCAAATTCTGAATTTGCCGCCATGGGTTTTCTTTGGTACTGACACTGCTTTTGGGGTTGAGTACAAATCGTTAACAACTTGCGGCCCAAGGGTAATAAGTCAGATGGCAACGATGAAATCGTGTCCTTAAGGACGCTACTTCTTGGCAGTTTGTTTGCGGGAGTATGCCTCGAGGGCTGACGGGTCTGATTCGTACAAGACTGACGTATCGTTGATAAGGTGCGATCCAGCGGATAGGTTTTAGTAGAAGCTATAGGGTGGGGACAGGACAGACAATAAGGTGATTTGCGCGTCGCCTTGGGAGGGTAATGCAATGTTGTTAGGATAGGGAGGCTACGCGAATTGAGTAGCCGTTCTTGATGCACAGGGCTAAACTGTCTGGAAGGACTCGGTGGATTCGAGTCCCAGGCATCTGTGAAATTACTGACGAGTCCAGGGCGCTTGCAGACTTGTGGATTTGAACAGAGTCTAGGCGTTGTGTCGAGGCCCACATCAGACAATAGTTGGCTGGCGGACTTTAGTTGCTTAGAGTGGGTTGGGGGAATGCAGGTGTCTATTGGGCGGATTCCTGCCGTATAGACTTGAGAGAGTGAGACTTTTTCAGCACTTCTCGTCGTACAAGGGTTTTGTCAGGCGCTATTTAAATGTTTCTGTAAGGTGAGTTAAAACAATAACGTTTTGTTTAAGAGTAAACTCCCTGGCTATCAGTGAGGTCGAAAGTTGGGAAAGCAGTGGACATTGGTGTCGTTTTGTTTGTTTTCGTGGCGTGCCGCTGCAGTACATCACCCGTTTTATGTAAGCGACCTTTACCAAGGTGAGGCTGACTTTGTTGAGTGGGGCCCTTTCAGGAATATTAAACACAATGGCATGATTATAATTTCGTATTCGTTTCGGAACCTCCAAAGATAAACTGTCAACAAAGTTACGCGTGGCAACCAAGGTTCACGCCTTGGTTACCATGGAAGGTTGGAGAGGTTCAGCCAGTGGAGTCAGAATTCTGATGGCTCTGTCAAGAGCTTCCGTTCGTGATTCAAGTGGGCTAACGTGCTGTAAGGGGCTGTCAATTTTGCTATGTGCATCATCACGGATGTTCGTTAATGAGACAGAGCACGGTGCAGTGGCTGGGGGACGTACGGCTACGTGCAGCTAAATATTACTGGACGCTCTGCTTCTTTTTCTGTTGCGCACCTTGACCGTAGGCTTCGGAAAATCAACTGGTTTTGTTGGTTATTTGGCAATGGCAGAAAAGCCCAGGTACGAACCAAAGATGTAATTCTATAGGAGGTCACCTGGGATGATTACAAACAGGAGTGACCAGGTGCTTTCACTGAATGGGCCAAAGGAGATTATGATTTAAAGCCAAGAAGGAGAAGGTAACTAGAAAAAGCGACTTAGCCAAATATCGCCAAGTATTTTATAGATGGGTTCAAAAAGGGTGATTTGTAGCAGCTATAGATCGAGATTTCCTCGAGGAGGGTTTTGCTGATTTTTTGCGGAAATAAATGACGGACACACAGTGGAGTGTCGCAGTCTATGGTAATGATGATAATGGCATATTTTTCGACCACCGTTGAGACACACGCGCATGCGCCTGATCGTGGTGCTCAACGTTATTTAAAACGGTGAACTATACACGAATTTCAGAAACAGGAGTCAAAAATGTCAGAAGTAAAACAGCATACATAGAAAATTTTGAATGGATCAAACTGGTATTAGTTTCACAGCGAACACCATTTGGTTTAGAATCCGAGTTGGCCAATGGTGACCCGCGAGAATACCGAAAATATCGTGAATAAGTAGTGCTAAGGATGCATTATAAAACAATTTGGGGTAAGCAGTAGGTAGTGGAGGCTTATTTGGGTTCTATGAATGGAATAAGTTGGGAACGGAGAGAAATGGAAAGAATGTATGGAATTATAGTCGGGAATTTTGATGAATATGAAAAGAAGAAGACGATGTGAGCTAGGAATGACGGATTTTCCCAGGTTCAATAAACGGAGTCAGTTATGAAACAGGGAAGCATGAAACGAATTACGAAAGTACGTTCGAGAACGTTGGTGAATGTGGAAGAAACAGTGATCCATAAAAGGTTGAGCTTTTAGCTTCAGTATCAATCACCCTTGTTATTGATAAAAAGGGAGTCCAACCTGAGGGCGAAAAATCATGTTCAAGCTGGATACCGTCCGAAAGAAAAATGAAATCTTGCAACGGCTACCAGAGTGGAAAACCTCCGCATAGGCTCGCGCCTTATTGTTGTTACGCCGACAAGAATATGTTGACTTATTGGTTCTCAGTGTTATTCAGCGTCAATATTGGGAACCACGGATGAGGAGGATAAATGGCCTCGCGTTCGGGTGGCGCGTCGAAATGTTATGAGTAACGAATTTCTGTGCTGCATATTCTAGCTCTGACGTTGGGTTGTTCCATCTAAGACCACATAAGACGGAGCTGTAAAGAGCAGTGACTTTCATTGGTGATGTGACTCATCCCGTGATTATGGTTCACCTGGAGGGGTAAAGGATGTGTCGATCAATCAGTTGTGTGTGGCAAGGTTTGACAGATTGAACCGGTGACTCTTATGGGCGGACGTAGTGGCAGGCTGCGCGTGTACCGTTATTTGTGTAGGCTCCAACAGTGATATTAGTGGGAGAGGTGGTGCGGTAGAAGGCGCCAAACAATGCACTAGTAAGTAGTTGGGGATGTTTCGAGTCGTGTGGCTCGATTACAATCCCGGTTGGTAGGAACGATTCCGTTTAGGTCTCTGTTGGCACGGGTCAAAGAGTGAACCTTAGACATCGAAGGTGGATCCCGAGAGAGTGGACGATGACGAGCCTGAAATAAATGGGGTTTGCGGCCCGACGTGGTTCCAGCTGTGGGTCATGATAATGGATAAATACGACGACTAATGGTGAACTGCTTGGGTTCATCTGAACCTCCAGTGGCACATATTCCATATTCTGATCTTGGTTTTAATCCAAGAGTAATTGCCATGGGCAATTTTGCGCTTCAGGGTGAACAACTATTACTACTAGGCGCGATGAAAACCAAGCCTAAGAGATGGAAAAAGGCGAAAAACGAGATAACCTGGTATAATCCTCAGGCTGGCCTTGACCGAGTTTCTAGCGTGCAATGTAAGACGTGGTGTGTTCGACCAAACCATCCTGTTAATATGCGTCTGTCTTATTGATAACGTTCATCAGCTGGATGGAGTATACAACAGTGACTAGCTTCCTTCGCTTTCTCTTCACAAAACTGAAAGATTAACTTAAACGCTGACCAATATCCTTTACTCGGATCTCAACCAGACTGTCTAATCGGCAGAAGTATGGAACGCACTGTAAAGGTGAACCATCAAACCTGCGGAGTTAACGTTTAGGCGGCCTTAATCTTACTAGTAGCCGGTCTGGCCCATCCATAGCACTCGATGGGTCAGATTTGTCGACGTAACACTCGCTGTCACCGCGGCCTCCACTAGCCCAAGAAATGATGGTATTTAGGATGGACGGTCTAGCGTGAACCTCGCCATAGGTCCCTTTTCCAACTGACGGCTGCCCCGCGACAATGTTACCATCATGTAGTCTGAGCACCTCATGCACCCTCTTTTTAACTTCGGCCTTCCTACGCATAGCCTCAGCGGCTTTTACCTTTAGCTGAGAACCTTCTAGTCTCAGTTTTACTTCCTCACGGGCGTTTGACAAGCCACTACCAGCAGCAGAACGGGGAAACTAACCAACAGGTGGGGTCCCGCCCACCTCGGCAGCTGACTCACAGTCGAAGCTGTAATTTCTATCCGTTCCCACCGGCGGCCTCAGGTGATCGAAAACCGACGAACCAATAACTCGGAAGAACAAGAAGAATTTGAAGGGAAATCTGTTCACACTCCTAGAGCACAAGCGCGGGAGGGGTTTCACAACTGGTTCAATTTAAGGCTGTCAGCAACATACAGAAACTGTAACCACGGGACGACTGATCCGAGATGGCCGGGGGAATAGGGATACGCCTCGATGCAGTAAAAAAGCTTTTTATGGCCGTCAGGAACGTTAGCCCTTAAGCGCAATGAGCAGTGGATTTTCTGTACTTCAAATACCGGAATTTAAGTAATTTAATAAGTCAGATCCATCAAGAAACGGAACGTTTACTGTATTTATTGTGGTATATTGCTGTGCACGTTCCCAGGCTGATAGTGAGGATGGAACAGGATCAGTGTTGTTGAGCGACCGAAAATCAGATGTCCGAGCGGCTCGTAGAGAGATAGGGTATTAAAGCATATAAGCGAAGAGTGAAGGGAGAGGAGGGATAGCCACTTCCAGTGAACTAACTGAATTTGGTGGAACTTTTCCCCTTAAGAAATCCACCACGATGCGTCAGCGGATGTGCCAGTTTCCGTTGATATGTAGACTACTGCTGGAACAAGCCGCCTGTCTTTTTTTCAGATGCATCAGTGACTGTACCCAATTTGGCCTCAACATCGAAAGGAACAAGTGAGGTATCGGTGGTCTATGCGCCTTTCACAACATTGAAGTCGGTTATAGCATCCTCGGGTAATTCTACTGGACCGACCTTGGCACCTCGAAGGAAGTCTACCAAAGGCCACAATAAATAAGTGCATTTTGGGATGAAATGTATGTAACGGCTTGCCATCCCATCGGAACAAAACATGGCTAATGAAGCAGGAAACAAAAATTTATGAATAGCTTGCATCTTTTGTTCCAACCATCGAATGCCGCTTTCAGCAGCCATGTGGCCCAAAGGCTCAACTGAATCTTGGTCATAAATAATTTATCCGCGTTTTCAGTTATACAGTGTACAACCAAAAGCCCAGACTGCAGACGTGAATGTCACTTATATGCATGTTCTCACGTATACCAGTTACAAACGGGTCCTCTATATGGGCAGGAACAACCTAGGCCCCTGATTGTCTGGTCAATAAAATGTTGAAAAGTTTATGTAGCTTTGAGTAAACCTAATGGCAGGCGTAGGAATTCGATGAGGCGGAACGTTGTTTTTACCTCTGTCTACGTTTATCTTGATCTGCAGTGGAAATCTGTTTGCGATCACTTATCAGATCTAGTTTTCAGAACACCGAAGCTCCCTGGGGTTGGCCGTGATGCCCCGAATATACGGGATAATATGCCTATCTGGAACGATGGTGTTATTGAGGGCCCCATAACCTCCACACGGTCCCCAGTTTTCTGACGTTTTATGGGTCATCTGAGGTCGTGAAACCCAAGGGCTATTAGGCACACGAGTGATACCTAGTCCAGGCATACGTTGAAACCCATTTCACGCAATTTCGATCCTGCCGGGTGCAAGCCGGCTTGCCTTAGCAAAACCTGGAGGACCTGTTTTGCCAATATGATGACCTACAGAGCTGGTTTCTGCAGGAGGTACCGAAGGTGGGTGCAGCCTTCTGGGTGTAAGCCACCGAATAAATACAAATCAGTCACTTGACGAAGGACGGAGCCAATTGGGTTAGACTCAACCGAAGTCCCATCAGCTGATAGACGAGACATTTGCGGTGAGAATCAACCAAGAGGTCATAGTGACGCACGAGACCAATATCAAGTGTTGCCGCTGCTGAAACACCTAATAAGTGACATTTTTGGACATAAGTGGTCTGCAAAAACCCATCGTGGATGACTTTCAAGATTCTTTCTTTATCTTTTTCCTTACCTTATTTATCCACCAGCACAAAAACTCTGGTCGGAATCGACCACCGTAACTTTTGGTTTTGCTCTGTTGAGCATGAGATCGATCGATTTACTATCTTTCTTTGGTTTGCGGTTTGGTCGAAAAAGTTCTTTTAGTCTTCTGGGCAGATCACTATTTGATGCTTACCCGAGAAGGAGCTCTGCCGAGTGGGGGTTTTGTACTCATTTTTCTTTTTCTAAATGAACATCATAGATACCGCACAACTTGGAACACAAACGATTTATCAGTCCCTGTTCGCTCGGTGTTTTTATTTTGTGGAGCTGTTTCGACTGAACTTGTGATACAAGGAGGGCTATTATTTTGCGTGTAGGCCACCAAGATCGGGAAGCCGTAGCACCAAGTATAGCATTCTGCGCCCCTACAATCAAGAAAAAAACAAGTGTGATGGAGACCAAAATCCTGTCTGCAAATTTTTCCGAAAGTCTATATAAGAGTGCCGTTAGCGGCACGTAAGTAAGAGAAGGGGCACCTATCTGAAGTTTGACCCGAAGGTAAAAGCCCTTGTCTTCAGCAGGTGCGTCTCCGAATTGTGATCAATGATGTAAAATGGGCGACCACCCTGGCTAGTGGCCTCCGTCGCAGCTACTAACCGGCTTCCTCGCTGCCCTGACTGGCTAGGACCATGGAACAAGACGGGGTGCAGTACCTCACCTTGAAAAATTACCTTTGACGATATCAGCCAAGGACGTCAGTTTCTGATGGCTGAACCAGAATTTTTATACTGATGCTGCTGGGAGATCTGTTTGAATTAGGCTGTGTGTTAGATGACCCCTGAGTTGGGGGTCAAACCAACAACACGCTGACCGCCCCGACCTTTGTAACGAGGTCGTACATAGCAGCCAGTGAAGAGGCAATTACGGACTCATTTTGTGAAGAATTGCCCTGATTGAACTTCGGCTTGTAAGCTTCTCCAATTTCGTCTGCCTTACCGGCAGGTTTTTGGGGACCCTACTCTGTGGACACTCAAAGAACCATCTGCATATAGCTGGTAATAATTCGGGGCCACACCTCTTTCAGGAGGCCGTTATCGACCTCAGTAATTCCTGAAGGAGTACACATGTGCCGAGGCAACTGGGAAGGTGTGCTATGTCCAAGCTCGGTGCCTGAATAAAACTGAGAGTTTGATGTTTTTCAGATACCCCAGTCCGGTTAATGACCGCCTCATTTGTGTGTTCGTAAGGAATGGGTTTTTCTGGTTCCAAAGCACCTTTTACTTTGTTGGCTGCTTGTGGGAGAAGAATTGCGACCACGTTGTGAAGTTTGCTACTTACCGTGGTCATACTGATCAGAGCAAAAGTTGGTTCTAACTGAGCGAACCAAACCCCAGGTTT
Source organism: Fasciola hepatica (assembly GCA_948099385.1). Classification (NCBI taxonomy): domain Eukaryota; kingdom Metazoa; phylum Platyhelminthes; class Trematoda; order Plagiorchiida; family Fasciolidae; genus Fasciola; species Fasciola hepatica. The sequence continues at coordinate 22,701,261 of CANUEZ040000019.1, forward strand.
ACTCACTATGAAAGTGCAAGCAAGATGGCAGGTGCATTCACCACAGAGTCAAAAATTCAGGGTCTCTCATGTTGCAAATGGTAAATTACTCGAAATGGGTCGAAAGAGTGGAAGATTCAAGGCAGTGAAAAAAGGAATGATTTATTAAAAACTGAGCTACCTCCGGATCCAAACTGCGCTACTCCAAGTTGTTGCTCGCTGTAATTCGTATGGTTTTCATTCAAGTCTCTTGGAAAATACTAAAAAATTGCGGCTTTTCAGGCACACCGGTGACCCAGAGACGTTCAAGGAACTTTTTTTTCAGCGGTAAATTCTAACCTGGTTTTAGTTTGCCTTTACTGTTCCACCTCCATCAAGGCGCCTTTTAGATATTTCAAAATGCCACTTAGAGTAAGGTAGACTTCCAGTAATACCTCATCCACTCATACTCCGGTTACTAGGAAAAATAGGGTTATTCTAACTCTCCTGGGCTTAAAACTGCTTGGTTGACCTCCATGACTTTGTAAGCTTGGCGAGGGAAAGAACCGCTCTCTTGGACCGAAGCATCTCAGACGTAAATTCTCAGCTTCTTAAGCTGGAAGACACGGTAACGGAACTCACCGCCCTACTGTGCATCACTGAATGCATCGAACGTTCTGCCTAACAAAACCTGACAGCGGCTGGCCACTTTATCGACTCTGTTGGGTCCGAAGTTCTCATGAGAGTGAGGAACTCTCGTAATGCAGTCGTGTTTAATGTTCCAGAGAGAATACCCCTCGAGCTTGTCAAGCATACATTGTTGAATGCCCGCTGTATGGTCTACCTTCCCTGTCAAACGTCATGGCTGTGTAAGCTAGTTCAGCGCTTCAACTGTCCAATCCTTGTGCGATTTGTGAATGATCTGTCTGCCAAAGATTCATTAAAATGGGCATCATTATAGCTTCTAACTCCCCCTATAAAAACATAAAAATAGCTGATGATAAAACCTCTTTTCAAAGGGAAACTACTAGATCTCCCTCGACTTTCCCCATGAGGAAGGCGTTTGATAGCCCCGAACTTTCGACACAGATGGCTGGTTGCTCCATCTCTCCTTCTCAAGTCCCCACCGCTTTATCTTCACACTCGCCTTCCGTTTCTTCACAACCATCTGCTGCCTTCCCATCTGTTCCCCCACTGAACTTTTTAAAATCCAATCCCATTACTGTCGATCTAGACACTAACGCTTCTCCCGTCTTACTGCCACCCAGACTACTGCCTCGCTCTCTCACTTCGTCTCTTGTTGGGCACACCCAAACTCTAATTCGCAGTCTGTTCCCTCCGGTGGTAAACTACTCGCCTTCCAGAGGAATAGGTCAACCAGTCCTCCCGGCCTCCTCACAAACCCCTCCTTCATTCAACTGTCCCAACTTACATCACCTCGCCTCAACTCACCGAATCCAGTTTCGGCCTTAAAAAATATCCCCTGCTCCCATGCATCGGTGGTCCCTAAAAAGTCACCACATCCACTGCCTGCCAATGCCAAAATACGGCCTCCACACGCCGTCCACTCTGCCTCACGTCGTACTCCTCACCTGACAACTATACTAATTCCGATACTTACTGCCCCGTACTTGGTGTTCCACCCAACTTGCTGCTTAGTCTATCACCATACATTCCTATTACTGACACATTTTCAACCCTGCTCTCCGCTCTCCCCTCCAATCAGTACTAAATTCCTACTGGCCGGTATTTCTCAACTGCTCCTAATCATCCCTGTCTGATATCGACCCGCCAGATCCCACAGGTTTTCCCCTTTGCTCCGACATGTCCCCCTCCGTTGATGCCCAGTTGTTCTACCTCTCAGCAGTTCCTCGCGCTGCAGCATTTACTCCAGCTTGGCTAGGAGCCACCCCACCTGAACCTCCACTAGCCTCAACCTCAACATATTCCCCGTTTGAACCTGATCTCCACTCCTTCCATTCGCGATTGCCTGCCTCCTTCCAACTTACTCTACCCCCCCCCCCCCGATGTGCCTATATCACCTCCTAAAAATGGTATATATTTAGCTTTATTCAACTCGCGCTCTATTCTTGGCAAACTTATGCACCTAAAAAGACTGTCCTCACAAATAATTACAACATTACCTTCATAACGGAATCCTGGCTGTCTGAGAGCTCTCTCTATGATAAAATATCTTTGGTAGGGTGCAGTCTTTTAAGGCCCAAAGGACCAAACCGGCATGGTGGTGGGCGCCTAGCCTATGTCAAGGAAACCTACACTACGATCTCTCTCTTACATACGGCGCTCGATTCTGTTTTCGATTCTCTCAGGTTCACTATCAGCCTCCAGAGCACTGTTCTCTACGTCGGCTGCTTGTATCGCTCGCCAAATTTCCCTGTTTCCCTGTTTCCATTTCTTATTGGACCTCCCGAATACCCATTGTTTCTTCCACCCGGAACCATGCTTATTGCGGATGACTTTATTCCCCCACAAGTTTGTTGGGCTACCCTCTCGGCTTCTTCCAATCTTATGGACCTGATCACTAGCATTCATCTTGGTGAGTAGACAGAACGTGTTGTTGAACCTGCCAGAAACAGAAACATACTAGATCTGGTATTTACTCATAACGTGCCTCTCATCGACGTGCCAGTAACACAAAATTTCCCCGGCAGCAACCATAAAATGGTTATCTGCCATCTGCCCCTTAGTGGCCCACCTAACCCCGCACATCACTCAAGCAACATATTCCTACGCAAAAATTGGGCCTTGATAGTCAGGCTTATTCGCGAAAAAGGTCGGGGTGGTAATTCTCTCACTCATGACCCACAAAGTGCTGCAAACATTTTCTACTCCTTCTTTTTCGACTGTCTGAAAAAACTATCTAGTACTTCCCTGGCTGTACCTGAAAAGAGGTCCCTTGTCGCGCCACTCCACAAGGAGTATCATGAGATTCTCAAGCAACTACACATTTCCGACGACTTTCCAATTTTCATTCGTTTAAACCTCCTCCACGCACTTATTCAACTTCGTGACCAAGAACCCAGGGGATTGAGTCATCCCAACAAGTCTCAACTTTCTGTGTTGCGTAAGTCTAGAAACGCCGATATTAAAGCCGACTCCCAACTTCTGCTTCTGGATAATAACCCATCTATCACCTCCCCACATTGTAAAGCCGAAGCCTACAATGCAATCTTTGCCTCAGCCATGGCTCCGGCTGCTGTCATTGCCCCTGCCCATCTTCGTCACTTGCCGACTCTGTCCTTTCTACCATACCCTTCGATGCCGGGAGTATTTCTAAGCTACTTTTCAATAGCAAACCCTCCCCCTCTATCAGGTCCCAATGGCTTACCACTAGCTGCTCTTGCCAATGGCAGACCGGATCTCCCCCTGTTGCTGCTTGACCTTTTCACTCTTTCACTTAATAGTAGCGCCGTACATGCCAATTGGAAGCGCCCGGTAATCGTTCTCGTTCCAAAAAAGTGACCGTTCATGAGGTATCCAATTATCGCCCCGTAAACCATACTCCCATCTTGTCCAGAATAACGGAAAAATAGTTAAAGATAACACTGTTAACTACTTATTAAGCCTCAACATTATTACCGGCAACTTACGTGGATTTCTCCGTTCACGGTCTTGCATGACTTGTCGGCATAGTTTTCTGAATCTCGTCGCTGACTCCACTGAAAGTGGGAAATCTTTTGCTGTTCTTTATGTTGACCTATTTAAGGCTTTTAATCGTGCACCTCACCCCCACCTTTTAACAAAGCCACGATCATTCGGCATTATCGATCCGCTGCCTTCTTGGTTCATATCTTAATTATCTCATCGTTCGCAGGTTGTCTTGAGTAGCGGGCACGCCTCTAACCCTAGGCCTGCTACTAGCGGTGTTATTCAGGGCAGTGTTTTAAGACCCTGTCTTTCCCCCATATATATAAATGATTTGCTTCCGACAATGCTGAGTGGCACGTTGTTCTTGCTCGCTGACGAAAATAAGACACGTATCGATGTTTGGCAGATTTTGACAATGTTTTAGGGTGATCCAAATGTGAAAAGTCTTTGGCCCCGGCGGGATTCGAACCCACGCGTGGTCACCACCCTCGCTTTAGTACCGCGAGTGCTGTTCCAGCTGAGGTACCAGGACAGTATTTTAAAAGATTTTCAAAATCTGCCAAATATCAATACATTGAAAACATGCCCAATGCACTTAACTGGTGGAGTCCGGCTAGTACAAAAGGAAATCATGCTTTTGGCGGTCAAGTTACAAGCTAGTTCACTGTAGTGGATGCCACGTGCTATTGTAATTTGGGCGGGTATACTGAGTGATCCATATGCAGAAAGGGAAGGGTCCTTCGGGTTGGCCCCGTGGCTCATCTGGTAGAACACTGAAGGTATTAAGGCGAGGGCGGTGACCATACTTGGGTTCGAATCCCGCCGGGGCCAAAGACTTTTCACATTTGGCTCACCTTAAGACAATAGGACATTCTAGCAACCTCAGTACAGTCATCCCTAAAATCTCTCCCGACTTAGCCACTCTTGATGAATAGTGCTGCACCTCGGTGATGAAATTCTCCGCCGATAAGTTTATTTTTCTTACAAATACCAGGTTCCTCCTGGTTCCTTACGCGTCGGCTGTTCACCCATCAACAGCCAGCACTTAGTAAGAGACCTTGGCTTAAATTATTCTGGCCCTTTCAACTTCGCTGAACATGCCGCCTCCCAAACGTTGAAGGCCAAAAAGCGCCTTAGTCTTCTGTTCAGATCCCTTCAGCTTAGGGAGAGCAGTCTTTAAACGGACAAAGAACATGTCAGGTCCCTTCCCGAATACTTTCCCTTAATCTTCTTTAGTATGCGAACATTCGACAGGATTACTATCGAATGTATTCAAAGAAGCTTCACAAAGCAGCTCATCGGTTGGTCGGCAGACTTAAACTACAGAGAACGATGTTTATCTCAAAATCGAATCATTGTGGTTTCTTCGCATCAAGCCGAACCCGGTATTTCTGCATAAACTATTGACTAGGCAATCTTATTCCTCCAAGCAGTTGTGCTTCTCCCCGGGTACTGGGTATTCACTCCGTAATAGACAGCATACTATTACCATACCCTCTGTGGGGACTGTTCTGCGCCTTGAGCTCTTCCTCTTCGCGGCCTCCAGAATCTGTAACAAAATTCCTTTGCACATCAGATCTTCCCAATCAAACTATGCATTCGTGCTCGCTACTGGTAAATTCCTTTCTGCCCAAACTGTTCTGCGCTTGTTTGTCATTCACAAAACTGAAAGTCAAGCTTACGAGAAAGGCCTCTACTTTTAGGACTTTGCTCTGCTTTCTCGCTTTACCCTACCTTCCTAAATAATCTAAACTCTTTTGATTTCTGAATGCCCCGTTTGACCGCTTCTCCTCAGACTTAGCCATCGATATGATTGAAGCATGTCTGTGCCCACTAATTGCTTTTCCGTACCAACTCATAGGATCCTATCAATTTCACTTTGAAATAGGTCCTTCCAGACGAGATCGCAATTTTAAAGAGGCCTCCGTAATACTCCTCACAGTTTGTCAATATGCATCATTCGCTACACAATTTGTTATCTTCACTTAGTTATATCACGTCTTTGGCCCTAAAACCAACCTCAACAACATTATAGGAACTGCATCGGTAACTACGCCTTGGTCCGCTGTATATATACGTATGTGTATATGCGTATATATAATACATGTGTACATATAAATATATACATGCTTGGGTGTCCCCGAAATAAACCATTGTTATTATTACACATACACTCATTACCGTCCTGTTATTATTAGCACAAGCATGGTAAGCAACCCAATTCTCCTCGGTATCTCTTAGCTTACGTAGTCTCTTTTCCACGCCAGGACTTACCACATATATTTCCATCACCACCTCTGCTATTTTGAACTGGAAATTCTAGTCACACTTCTCTTACCTACCGTGGATCACTGGCTGAACTCAACACCCAGTTATGAAGTCACTAATTCTGTCAACATCCTATTCCCCAGCTACATTTCTTCCGTAACTTCATGCAGAATTTAGTAACTCCTTCTGCTGAAGGACTACTCTTGGTGAAATGTTAGCCTCCCCGTTGATTGTTTTAGCTCCTACTAATGCGTTTTGTTTTTAAGTCTGACATTCCGTGGCCTCAATTTGTGTTAGGGATCCGCTGCGTCGATGAGCCCGTGCTCCACTTTTGTTCTTCTTTCCGTCAACCGCTGATCCTCAGCTGGGCTATACCCAAACTGCTCTCCTCTATCTCATTTCGCTTTCCAGTGATCCTCAAAGTCAGTCATCCACCTCGGGCACCTTACTGATCACCTCCCTGGCTGATGCACCTGAATAATATTGCTGTATGGCCGTCTACTAACCGCTGTTCCCGTTGGCTCTGTTGTCCAAGTTCCCGGAACCCGTCTTATTGGTCCTGGACCATATATCGTTATCGTGGTGTCACAGCCCTCTGTACAACCATCACCGAACACTCACGCCAATCCGAACCGTGCGGGACGAGGTCAGATCCCCCGCTTTGGCCGCCGCACATCGGGCGTACAGGCCGTCTGCAACGATGCGCGCCAGCCAACTTGGCTGGTGGATCACACCTCCTGCGTCCACCTCGTGAAGTGTTTTTGAGGCTTGTTATCCAGAGCTCGGTCAGCCCCACCCACTAGTACCAGTTGTGGACTGCAAGCTCCAACTTTTCTAGCCCTACCGCTTTCATCACTGTCCTTTGCGGATTGCATTCTTCTGCCATTCTTCCGCTACGATTCGCCCATCTATCGTTCTTGTCAGCACTCTAATCACTTCCACTCCTTGTCGTTCTACCTCTGTATGCACATCCATCCATTCTGTTTTGTCCCGATAGTGTTTCACAGTGACAACCTTTACTGCATGATGTCACTCTCGTCCCATCCCTTTTATTCTGCCCAAGTCCGAAATGTGTTCTTCGCCACCCTGTCGGCTCCTAATCAGTATTCAGTTGGTACCTCCACATATTTATAAAGCTCACTGATCACATACCTCACTAGCTACCATTTTAGGATATCGTTTTTTGTCCATCTTATATTTTACACCGTTACGCACCAGACAAACCCGTAACCATGACCAGTCAACAACTCGCCGTTCCAACCTCTGCATATTTGTACGACCAAATTTATTATCCCTTTACCACCTCCAGATTTTCCACTTCTGAATCCACAATTCCTTCGTGGACCTTCCTCAGGCAGTGTACCGATTGACAACTTCTGGTTCAATCCATTCGTGTAATAGCAAGCAACTCTCCAGTTCCATTCCCCCGACTCCGACGCACAACTGTTTCTCGTGCATTTTTGTTTCATCACAGGCTTTCTCGTCCGGGTTCTTTTCTTTTTATCGGCCTTTACTCTGTGTCATCTGCAGTAAAACGATCTGACTGATCATATCCTACCTGATTTTCTTTAGTCAACACCCTCGTCTGCTTCGTACACTGCTTGCCGCAGCATCCTCATTGTGCTTTTCCGGCTGCGCTGCTTTTCCGCATTTCATCTAGTGTAAAGTCATCGTACTGCCATCATTTTCACCTACAGTCTCAAACCATGTGATCTGCCATTACCCGATCTTTCTGATCCCCCAATTCCTTATTCCTCTCCCATATTATTTGCTGTTACAGCTGATGCATCTTTGCACAACAGCTCCTCTAACCTCCAAGTTACCTTTTCTCAGTGATATTTACACCTCTCCGATCACCCTGTACTCCCATTCGCTCAGCGTTCTCCAGCCATTTTCACAGCCATCTTCGTGTCGCATAATGCACGTCCAGTTATTAATGCTCCACTTTTTTTCGACCGTTACCACATGTCACACCTGCACTAATCAGATTGTTAAATTCACTCCTACCTGTGTTCGTCGATCCTTTCCCTCATTTTCCGTCGTTTATCATTTCTGCTCACAGCCATCACTTCTGTGCTCCCAAAATTGGTTCTCTATTGCTGATGATCACCCATAATAACCTGTCATAAACAAATTCACCAGGATTTATCCAAGTTAATTCCGTACCGTTTGACCCAACCCTACCTGTCTCTTCTAAGCACTGCTATTTCCGTGTTCCATCTCTCTACCGCTATTTGCTCCTGCTCTGACATATATATATATATACCTATGTATCCACATATTTTCCCTGCCTCCTCCGGTTCCTCGCCGGCCAGTTCTCATGCCACCATGCCGCCGCCCGTCGTGATATGCCTCCTTTTTGTCTATAACTGTGCCTCATTTACCGTGCCTCGATCCCTCCACTCTTTACTTTTTCATTGGTTGCGCCCCGTCTTCAAAATGAAATCGTCCGTTTATTGCAGTTACGCATAGCTCATGGCCACTTGATCTCCAGCCATACAACTGAGTTTTTTTGTTCTTCCTTTCTTCTCTTCTTCTTTCCCTTTTTGCTTCATCGTTTCTCGCAATGATAGTTTCTCATGCCGATTTCCAGTCCTCCTCACGCAAAACTCCCAGGTTTTTATCTCCCTTCTTGACTCAGCCTGCTGCTCCACCTGACCTTGACTTTCAAATTCGCCGGGCCCAAATATGAACTCATCTCCGGGTTCACTTGAACCCTCTACATTACTCTTTGGTGTGCATACCTTTATCTCCCTCTCATATCTCCTCTATTTCTTCCTACCTCCTTGTCTTGCGTATTTCTAAATTTTTTGATGATTTTTGTCTGTCAGCTTTGTCGCTTGCAGAAATTTTGATCATGCGTAAGGCATGCTTCGGGCGTCCCCGAAATAAACTATTATTATTATTATATTGACAAACGGGGTTTACATGTGCTTGGGGATCTACAGAAAATTAGAGATGACGAAGGGCTCACCGCATCAGAGGATGAGCCTCTTTGAAAACCAGTGATCCACCGCAAGACACCAAGTGGGCAGCGTGGCACTCAAACCCATCTTGAGATTTTCAGTAGATTTCTCAAAATAAAACCTTTTCATCTATGCATGACAAGAGCAGCTTTCTAAAACTTAGCTCTTGCGTGGCCCGCTGATCCTTAGGGTTCTCTCAAGTTAAGTCAGGGCCTGTATTTGAAGGCACACTTTCTCAACTTCTACGATTGGTTTCGTCAAGGAAGTCAACGAGAAAAGACCGTGGGGTGCCAACAGCGAGTATTCTCAAAGGACCTGAGTACGGGGACTGCAAGCTGGCGTGTGCAGAGGGAGTGTGTCCGAAGTAGCTCCTGTTGCTACGTTGTGCGTGAAGCGTACAATCAAACCGGTGATGGACTGAGTGTGATCGTCTGATCGCTACAGAGGCCACCTCCTAGAAGACCGCGCGCAAGACGGGGATCGATTTGGGGGTTAGACAAGAGAACGAGTACGTCTCATTTGATAGCGCCAGTGAAATAAGTAAGTGCTGCTCATTTTTGTGACTTTGAAACCTTTCGTGGATTCACACCGCAGCTTCGGAATCCTCAGATCCAGTGGTATCGGCTGCGGACGACACCTGGTCACCTGGCGGGCGGAACGAACATGACAGCGAAAGAAACGTTTGAGGTTACTCCGAAATGTAAGGTTCATTTTGAAAATACAAACAAATAACTGACAGAAGCCATTTTGTTCGAGTCAAAAATTAATTGACAACACGGGTTTCCCAAGGAGGAAAATAGAAAAAAGCAAAAAGAGAGATTCGATAGTTACATCCGGCAAAATGCATTGGTTGGCACCCAAAGTGAGGCACCCCCTAGCTGGATCTCAAACCTCTGGGAGGAGTGGGACCCTGTGGGGGCCGGAGCAGGCAGGTCGCAGGGGAGCCAATGCCTCTGTAGTAAGGAAAACGTGCTCACGGTCTTGGAGGGGGTGGGTGTGGGCAAACCGGCGTGCTTTGTTCGCGAGCCACGGGAAGGTGTAACTTACGCATCTGGTGCGTCGAACTGGCGGCGTGATCAGGGAAGTCAAACTTGCCGATTGGCTTCGGGGATACAATGTCTCCAGGACGTCGAAGCTTGCAACCGAATGTGCTTTCGGTTGATGTGGTTTGTAGGTCGGCCTTATGAGCTTCGTGGAAACCTAAAAGTACCAGTGGTAACGATTCCCGCCATTCTGGATTTTTGTGAGCTGCTAAGGATACCTTCAGTTGCCGACGAAAACGTTCTGCCGTTTCTTTTGCCGACGGGAGATAGGCGGTAGTATGAATGCGATGGGTGCCTAAAGGTTTTAGAAGACTACTGAAAGCTCCCTCGAAAAGCGAGCCGCAGTCTGCGGTAACCACGACTGGACAACCAAATTCTGCTACCCATTGTTTTTAAAAAAGCTTGGGCAACTGTTTCGCTGGGTGCATTGTGCAAAGTTACCAATAAGGGCCATCCGGTGAGACGATCTACACAAATAAGGCGATATATGCTACCTTTTTGCCGGAGGCAAAGGCCCTCCCAGGCCGTCATGTACTTGTTGAAAATGCTAATCGACAGCTAGAAATTTTGATAATGGTCTTTTTGGGTCCCTATACCCTTTCGACTGCTGACTCTGGAGGCATGTACGAACCCATGCAGTGACATCGCGATTCACGTTGTGCCAAACAAAACGGCCACCGACGAGTTTAGTAGAGACCTTTGCACACAGGTGCGACAAACCTGTCGCCTGAAAGCTGAAGGCAATACTGGTCTCTGGCGGCCTTTGGACATGTCACACAGTATGTGAACTTCGGCCGAAGGAGTGTGGTCCGGTTGGAGCCGCAGCGATAAATTGCTACGGAGTTGCTCCACCCCAGGATCGTCTGCCTGAGCGAGTGCGATTGCCTCGAGATTGATTGACCCGGGAGTGCTTAGGCCCAGGTTGTGAATGCGAGATAGCGCGTCTGCGACAGGAATATCGACACCTGAGTTATGAGGAACGTCACTCGTGCACTGAGTGATGTGATCCAGATGTATAGACTATCTAGGAAAGTATCTGTCCGTGGTAGAGCGCAATTTTTGGATAAGCAGTATATGGTCGGTGCAGACTGTGAGGTCGCGTCCCTCTAACATGTACCTGAAAAAAGGACGCCTGGGTAGATTGCGAGAATTTTGCGGGCAAAGTTGCTTTACTCTTATTCGGCTGGTTGTGGCTTTTTAGCGAAGAATGCAACAGGTTGCCAAGTTTCAGCCAAGTATTGTTGTAGTGCCGAGTCCACGGCTTTGTCTGATGCGTCGGTGACTAACGCAACTGGGGAAGTTGGCTTCAGGTGTGACAGCAAGGCTATGTTGCAGATAGCCTGCTTCAGCATAAAAAACGCACCTCGTGCGACTTCTGTGAAAACCAGCTGCGTCGCTTTGCCTTATAACAGACCCGTGACAGGCCACATCAGCTGAGAGCACTGTGGGATGAAACGCCGATAGAAGCTGACCAACCCGTCGAAAGGCCGTGGTTGCACGAGTGACATAGGTTTTAGGTAGTCCAGGATTGCCTAAACCTTGTCTTGTAATGATACAATCCCTGTGTAAGTAACCATGCGGCCTGGGAACTCGATGACGCAGAGACTATTACTGACCTATTCGCGATGACTGTGGCTCCGTGCTGAGACAGGCCGTAGCAAGGTGTATGTAGATGTGCTGGATGTTCTGTCCTAGATGGGCTGGAAATCCGGATGTCAGGATAGGTGAAATCGAAATCCAAACCACTGCATACCATATCGATGAAAAGCTGGAAGTTAAAGCGGGTTTGCTAAGTCCAAATGCCATTCGTAGAAACTCGAAAGGACCAGAAGGAGTCGTCATGGCTGTTTTGGGAATATTGCCCCCAGCTAGTGGCACTTGTTGGGCGCCCGCACTAGATCTACTCGACTGAAAGGCACATTACCCACTGAACCTGCTGTGAGGTCCGTTATGTGCGGAATAGGATATCGGTCGGGCTAAATCACCCGGCTGAGAGAGCGATAATCCCCGCACGGTCTTCAGTCGTCCGGTGACTTCTCCGGGCCATGCGTAGTGATGATGCCCGTGGACTCCTGGCAGGTCGGACAATTCCCAAGTTTAGCATATGTTGGAACTCGGAGCGGACTACGCGGAGCTTGTCCGGAGCCAACCTGTGGGGCCAAGAGTAGAACGGGGGCCCTTGTGTGACGATGTGTGGGCCAAATCGCAGGTGATTGGGCAGACCAGACCTACGAGCTGTCTTATACACGGATCTGCTACAAGACCATGACGTTTTAAAAAACCTAAACCAGAATAGCCCGGTGCGCTTCGACCTCGGCGAAAGCCCACTGGGAAGAAACGACGCAGGCCAACGTATAGGGTGAGGAATCGACTGCTGCATGTTGGGACTGGAGTGCCATTGGCGGCTTGCAGCCTCAGGGCCGTGGGAGAGATGGTGGACCATGTTGAAACCGGCATTATACTGACCTACGCTCCAGTGTCCAATAAGAAAAGCATACCGGCACTCTTATCTTTAAGGTAAATGGGGCTACTAGAAAACGAGCGCCGGTGCACTTGTCGCCATCTCCTGTTTGAAGTGGAAAGTACAAGTCTTTACACATATGTCGGCATGAGGTCCGAAAAGGCGTCGGAAGTAACACTTGCCGGATTGAGGATTTGGCTTGGGGGCACAAGTTGTGAAACGACGGATGTTTGGACTTTCTTTGCGAAGGCTGTTGATGGTGCGCTTCTTTTGTTCCAACACCTGCGTCAAAATGCAAAACTCCTGACGTACTGATTGAATACCAGAGTTGCTACTGGGAGAGTTCTGGTGAGTGATTTTCGAAGTAAGGTTAATGACCGCAATAAGCAGAACAGTGGTGGTGGTGCTGAAAGCGTGGGACTGTGAGGCTAATGGGTTTGCATTCTCAAAGATTTTGTCTGAAGCCTTTATGCACTTATCTAAACAGCTCATTTGTACCGAAACGGCCACTATGCTTTGGGCATATGGTGGGAGTCTTTGCATCCATAGATGACGCAAGACTGCATCGAACGTGAACTTCATACCTATTATTGAACGCGTCTTCCTTGACTACTGTCATGGTGTCACATCTCCCAGCTGGATTTTGTAGAGAACGTGCTGGATACGCTTCTCTTCCGACGGTGCCACCCGCTTAATTTTGGCTTCTTGGAGAGTGTCGTACGGGTTGTCATCGTGGAGAGGGGGGGGGGGGGGGGTTCATATCGATAACATGGATTTGTGGGGTAGTACCAGCTAGGATTGCCGAGAGCAGTTTATATCATTTGCAATGCTGACTAGATACTCGAGCCTCCTGGAGAAGAGACTTGAGGATGGCAATGAAAAACTGCGGATCTTCCTGTTTGAAATCCGGTATTTTCGTGTGCGCTGCATGGCACTCCGGCTCATACTGGGGCTTAGACTCTCTGATCGTTGAGTAAAAGGTGCTCCGTTGAAATGGACTAGCTTGGGCTCCAAAGTAAATGTTAGCAAAGCCTGACATACAAAACCTCGGAATAAATAGGAATGAAAACGGCCGTTGCAGCAACGACGAAAAAAGAGGAGGGAATTGCAGTTGGAAGTGCCCAATCGGGATACGTATAAGCGGTAAAAAAGAAAATCTAACTAATGTCAGCCAGAATAGCTGACCGACGATGGAATGGAAAGAATACCGTAGACGCGATCTGGCTAGGTCAAGTCGGTGAAAACAATCAGAAACCATAAACGGAACTAGCTCATTAGTTATTGGAGGACCCACTCTCTCAGCTTCTACGCTTGATTTTTTCAAGGAAGTCAGCGAAAAAAGACCGTGGGGTGTCAACCGCTTGTATTCTCAAAGGGCCTGAGTACGGGGACTGCACGCTGGCGTGTGCGGAGGAAGTGTGTCGGAAGTAGCGCCTGTGGCTACCTCGTGCGCGAAATTTACAGCCAAACAAGCGGTAGGCAGGGCTTTTCGTCTGATCGCTGTACCTGCTTCTGTATTGAGTCTAAAGTCCATGGTCCTCAGTTCGTGACACGATAATGTTTATACTCGGCAGGTCGCGAAGGAAAACCTGAAAGGCTGGGGTGGGGTAACTGGTGGATTGAGGGAAAACAGGGGCGTGCTGACAGTGCACGTAAAATGGGCAAGTGGAGCCACCGAATTCGGTCATCTTTCCGCCATTGCTTGTCACAGGGGCAGCACTACAGATCCGCCCTCCAATTCGTCAAGAATACCAGAAGCCAGATTCTGCCATGATGTGTACCCTGAGCCTCTCTTCGTCCTTCGATGATCTATCTTCCAGCTCACTCACAATATCCCAGTGGATGGATAAACACAAGATCTGGGAACATTTGAGCGTCAGTCCCTTGCCCACGAATCACTTCAGGACGTCAAAGTAGCTATAAACATGCACCGGAGCCTTCCACCTGGTTCGAATTGTTGATGCTGCCACCACCTGCCCTTTTGCGTCATTCGTTCCTTACCAATAGAGGCATTCCTTCCTACATTCTTCTATTCATATTGGCGGCTCTGTGCACAATTGAACTCAGTATAAGCCAGACCTTATATGTCACGAAAGAGTCTTTTAAACGCATCATTGCAAGTAAGGAAAAGTTTGAGTCATTTTAAGTTGGGCTGTGCAGTTATCGTGGAGACCCTGCTGGTTTAGAATGCTATGTGGGTTCCTCGCGGCTCTTTTCATTTTTGGTGAGTGGGTGATTTCGAAATCGCAATATCGTTTCAGCTATCGACGGTGTCACGGGGACTCATTTTTATACTCCAACAAATCACCCCGATGCACCATCATATCGCGGTTATCTATGGAAAGATTCTAATAGAGTGCACTTGAGGCCTGTACTTCAAGCTTTCGCCGATGACGTAAAAGGTGTCAAAGGTTGGTCTCAAAGGTCTGATTTATTGGGAAATAGGCGAAATATGTGGAATTGTACCTCATGGATTTACTGGAAATAATCTACCGTTCTATGTTGAAGTTCTGGACCGCAAAACAGGATTAGGTGAAATAAAACTGAAAAATAACTCCAGCATAAACTTCAAAGAGGAACAAACTATTGCTTTCGACGTAGAAGCATATGATTGTCAGGAACCTCCCAATTTTTCGAAGAGGTAAGGAACTTTACCAAACTATCATTAGTTTGCTCATGTAAAACTTGGTGAAATATTATTTATTGAAAAAAAACGAACTCAATCCACTCGCTTACATCTCTTAAATTTAAAAATGTCGCAGTTCTTTTATGTATGAAGCAGACTTGCCGTACTGTAGTTCACAGGACGTCCTGTGGCAGCGAATTATGCTTATCACTGTCATCAAGTAATCGCGCTTTCTGAAACATGCCTAACTTCATTTATAATTTGGGGGCATATGGCGGAACCGAAAAGAACATCTACCATTTTAAGATCAGTCAGAATACTTTTGAGCTATAGCTGCTATTCCTAATTACCAGTTTTCAAGATATTATGAGATGAGTTTATTTCCCTGGAAATGGCGGAAATTCCGTAGCTCTCAACTGGCTTCCGTAGGTGTTTTTAGTTTGATAGATCATGTACATTTGTTTAAAAAGGGCCCAAATACTTGTTCCGTTTGTGAGTTTGTTTGTGTTACTGTCTTTGGTTTCCAGTCTTATTTTAACACGTGTTGTGATCGTCCCACAAGAGTCTCACAACGGCAAACTTTATTGACTTGACTGAATGTTGATGCTTCCCTAATGCAGCTTCAAGATCATCTCTGGTCTCAGCTTGAATTTGTGGTCATCAGACTCCTTTAAGACATCAGCAGAGAGAGCCTTTCAGAATTTCGTCACCCTTCTGGATTAACGGTATAGCAACGACAGGCCTGGGAAAGGTAGCTTCCGAAGAGTGGTGACATGCTGTCGAATGCCATCGACATTTTTGAGTTAGAGTTTCAAATGCAAGTCGGCGCCTTGGATAAAATGTTTCGTGTAGATCAGATTTTTGCGGATGCGACGGTAGTCATTGAAGAACAACCCAGTATAATCCACTCATCCCTCATAACTGATCCCACGTAATCCATCAGTGTGTCATGTGGCAACCCCTTATCATCTCTCCAGTTTGGATACTTAACAGACGTACTGATGTGGACAGCAATGCCGGAATGTTTCCGTAGGTGACGTGCGTGATAGGCGTACAGAGATCTGAAAACGCCCACGGAAGGGCGTGCAAATGAACGACAAACGACACGGAATTTTCTCAATGCGGAAGCACAGGGTCTCATTGTGGGGGCGCGATTCTTCGGACTTTTTGTTTCAACGAGTCCAATGTGTCTTTTCTCAGCCATGTTGCGGAGAACAGAGTTTCCAAGATGACATCGTACTTCCGCATCTTCACTGATACTTTTTATGTGCACGCATTTATCGAAGTTCATCGGCGAGCCCCTAAGGTTGGAGAATCGTACCGGGGTACGTAGATCCGGATGAAGCAATTAACAATCTTCTTCTGGCCGAACGATGCGCTAGATCTTCATAGTGCTTGCACAAATGAAGCATTAGGACTGCAGTGCCAGCGGAAGGTTATATAAAAAAGAAAAGGATAACAGTAGACCTAGAGATATCCTTGTGAGATACCACTGGTGACATAGTACCGTTTAAACAACTACCGTGCTACTCTAATGGAAGAGGTTCTCCCGGCTAGGAAGTCATCAGTTGTGTGAGGCGTAAAACGAACGATACCAAGAGTCCATAGTTTCACCAGCAGTTTCCTATGAAGCCTTTTTGTCGGAGACCTTAAGTGTACAAGTGACGTCCTCGTCATGTCCTTCGGACTCTCAGTGGACCGTTTTTTACGTGCTACTAACAAGTTAGTCAGGTTAGGTCTGTTCCTTCAAAAATCATATTGTTTATACAAAATCAGTTAGCATCTAGAATGTACCATGAGGCTACAGGCCGTAGTTTGCATCATAACCCTCTGAGCTACAGAACTGAGGCTGGCCGGTCGATAGTTGCCGGCCAAGGATTACGCTCCATATTTGTACAAAGACGCATCCTTCACATTTTTCCAGTCTACAGGTAAGTTACCAGCCTCTGAGTACAAGCCGAATAATCTGATCAATGGGTGAGTTTTTTATGTCGTGGAAACATTAAATAAATTCAAGAAGACTCATTTCATTCGGTCAGTTACACGTTAAGAGCTCAGTAGAAATACGACCCAAGAGTTATTGTTTGCTCTCTTCAAAGTGAACGTGGTAATTAAACTTGTAAAAGTGACGTTATTTATATGTGAACTAAGGCCGGTGGTGGTCGAGTGGTTTAAAGCGCTTGTTTATCAGAAGTTCTTATCCCGCCACTGCCGGTTACTACGGTGGTAGACAGTAATCCAGTGTCATTCGGATCGTTACCACACCTGACCTCACAGTCTGGTTGCCGACTGTACCAAGTAGTGCATCGAGCCTTTGAAACTACGAAGTTAACCTCCTCCAATACACTCTTGTGCGGTCATTGCTTAAAAATGAATGATCAACACATGTTCAAGATGAACAAACTTCCCACTCATTTGCCACTGATTGAGAAGAACAGAACACTGACAGAAGCATCTGACTTTTGCATATCAGTTTGATTGCCCGTATCAGGCATATGAAGCCTCATGTTGTTTATCGGCCCTTGAGGGCCGAAACTTAGAATTCAGCCAACTGGAAGCGAATAATCAGTCTTATTCGGCAAATAATGACTGTGCCGCCTTGGTGTTTAGAAATTGGTGATAGCACGAAATAATTTACTCACTCACACTCATTTACAGACTATATGAATAACCGGTGTATTTCTTTGGGCTGGTGTTTTGGATGGAAAAACTAAACATTTGGCAAGTGTTTATGTAACTCTAACTTCTTTGTTGTGCATAAGAAAATTGATGCATTACGAGTTAGAGTTTTCCTAAACCCAATGTTATTCCCAGGCGTATCAACTAGTTCCAAGCTAAAACTACTACAGTTGGATAGTACAAACAGCAGTAGCCATATCTGGGATGCATTTTGCACTTTAAAAATGTAAAATGTTACTGCAGGACTCATTTGGCTCCACATCAAACCTTACCCCGTCAAGAGAAGCCCTAGCTGATGTGGATACGTTTCTTCAACCTCGGTAGTTGCAATTCACCAGGTAATCGGATGCTAAATGAAGTGTTGTTGCGCATACGTAAAACGCGATTGGCTTTTGCATAGTGTGGCTGTGGCGCTGTTGTCACATTCGACTGTTTTCAAGGGTCGACGTGTACACTAGGGTGGTTAGACCTGTCTTTTTATGAAGTGCAGAAACATGCCCGTTAAGTACAGAAGATAGGCTGGGAATGTAGATATTCGGGCATTTATATATTTGCAGTATTTCTGTGACACTATGGGAACACGATGTCGGCAATGCTGATTTTAGGTGCAGGGTTTTGTGAACTCGTGGTCATTCATTGGAAAAATACTGGATGTAAAAAGGTTAATGTGATTGGAAAATGTGTTACACATGCCTGCTGATAAGTTTTCTGCTTGTACGTTGTTACCTCGAGTAGGTAGTTGCTGGGAGGTGAGATAGGGTGGTCAGTCTGTAGAGAGTGCATTGCTTTTTACACCAAACAGGACTGCCTCAGTCAGAACAATCTGTCACTTTGAATCTTCTCTCGTCTCTGCTGAGTCATTCATGAATGTTTGCTTCAAATGAGTGCCAAACCGTGGTCAGGTGATTTAGCTGTCTAGCACACACGTGTACGGTCCTTTTGTTTACGTTTTATTCTTCGATTTTCTGATAAATGCGTTTGCAGTCATCACGTATATATTTTCTCTAAAAGCCATGAAAAAGGCACGGAAAATCTTGTCCAGTGGACTGGCCAGTTAGAACATGTTGAGCTTCCGGGCTGCGGTGATATGAGACGATGAGAGATATGGATAGGTATCGCGGTCAATTGTGCAGTTGCATTCAGGTTTACTTATGGTGTTCGAGATTTTTGCATATAAATATCTC
The DNA here is from genome assembly GCA_948099385.1 of Fasciola hepatica. Classification (NCBI taxonomy): domain Eukaryota; kingdom Metazoa; phylum Platyhelminthes; class Trematoda; order Plagiorchiida; family Fasciolidae; genus Fasciola; species Fasciola hepatica. Next base: position 22,720,055 of record CANUEZ040000019.1, read on the forward strand.
TTTGGCTCTTCTTAACTTTATGCTCCAGTTAATTTTGGACTTAGCTAACGGCGTTGTGAAATAGCAACCAAAAGCAGGGCACAGAAGTGCAAGAACAACCTTTAATTAGATTGAACTAGCCTACTGAACTTTTAGTTCGTACACAAAAATTCCTACTAAAAACTTCAGTAGACGTTGAAAGACATGACAATGTTTATCGAGTGAATATCGACGGTAAGATCATATGGTTACGTGTCATATTTCCACCCAACCAATCAGTTCGGAACGGGTATATCTGAACAAATCTTTTTGCGAAGGTAACATGAATTTATGCCGACATCAGTTTCAATATGAGAAATGTCGATAACACAAAGCTTTATGGTGAAATTGATGGCATAGATTGTGTTCTTGTAGAAAGCATTTGTTCGCCTTCCACATTTCAGAGAAAATCAACACTAACAGGTTTAGAGGGCTATTTTTGGTTGATTATGTATCTCAGACAAATTCTGCTCGAGATACTTTGGGGACAGATCATCCAAAATGGTACAAACAACAATAAATTACCAAAAATTGATAATTCGGAGAATTTGGTCCACGTTTGTTGTAAAGTTGGGGTGGTGTCCATGTATGTTCCCAAATATGACTGCATCTGACAATAGGACCAATCCAACATATAACAAATTTGATCGATACAGAATGGAAAGAACAATCAAAATAATGACTTTATTTGCGAAGCTGAAAGAAAACATTCGAGACAGTTCGATCGATTTCTTTGATGTGGTGAATAATGTAAGCGTGCCGTGCCTTCAAAGTCTCATGAAGGAATTCATGTCGCTACTATTGGAAAGTGAAAGGAGAAATGAGATTTTCTCACTACTGAAGTTTACGCCCAGATTTGAAATCTTCAGAACGGGCTGAATTGAATATAGACTAGAACATCTTGATCAGTACTAGAATTGGTTTAGTCAGTGCAACAAGTGTTTGGTGGTAATAATACCAGTATTGACGCGGTCGAGTAACACAGATTTTGGACTGGAAACACTTTTTATTTATTGATGAGCCTTACCAGACGGAGGTGGTTTTGAGTTATTTGCTTTTGTAATCTTTTGGAGAAATAGTTTGTAGACTGTAGAGCAAATGATCAATTTGTTGGCACTCAGCTGTTTCGAAATATTCCTATTATTAGGAAAACAATATTAAGAATGAAGTAGTGTTGTTTGCATTGTCTTCACAATCGGGTCGTATATGCAGGTTGAACTTAAGAACGTCATTGAGTGCAATAAACAGTGGTACACAGACCCATTTTTGTTTGTGGGAGATGGAAAAACAGGTTCATTGGGTTGGAATTTTCTGCAACAATTAGCTAATCAACGAAGCTTGAGGATAGACAATGAAAAGTAAACTGTGATTCAAGAGAAATCAAAAGGACCGAGGGTAATTCCTCAGCATTGCATGGCACGGCGTTTTTTTGTTTTGTAAAATAACTAACACATTCGTCCGGATTTACGCATACCAACAGTAAAATATGAAATTGAACTCACCAAATATTGTAAAGTTTGCTATATTTGGGTTTGTGTGACCTGGAGACAGCTTTTTAAGTCATATGAAAGGTTATATATGACTGTTTATTTGATTTTTTGTTTGATTGGCTCAAGTTTCTAACCACATACCTAAGCGGGTTTTGAGTAGACTAATTTCGACAGCACTTGTAATCGCCATCGTGTCTTCCCAGATGGTGTTTGCTTTTTTATCAATTTGGTCATTGTTAGCCACTTTTTTCTTGGTTGAATACATTCTACATCTTCGTAAAGCACTTATCTTTTAACTGATTCCTGGTGCAGAAAATATTCGTTCATATGGAATCATATATCCTATGCATGTAGTGCACTATTCGTTCTAACACTATATTTTATATTTGGTCGTCGCGTACTCTCATACATATACGATTTTATTCCCTGTGTGCCAAAGTTGACACATTAGACGTAGTAGGTACATTTTTGTCTTAGCAGAGGTAAATTTGTGTGGAATAACCAATGCTCACCTTTCCGGGATGGTGCATACGAAAACGCTTAAGCAAATAAACCTTCAAGAAGCAAGACGCAAATACTGTTTGATGAAACTAGCAATATCACATCAAGTGCTATGTGTTATAACTAAGCCATTGTTTCCCGAAACAGTACTAACCGCGACGATAGAAGTAATGTAGATTTTGCACTCACAAAACATGGCGGTGTTCACGAAAAATTCCCTACTAAAATGGGGAAATTCATTCGGAAGTATATTCTGTTCACTATGTTTGGTGGTCTCATTAGAGATTTAGATACACCTGAGTGCCGGGAAAAAGTGTATTTGATGTAAAAGATATGTCCGTGACTTTCTAAAGAATTAGAATAATATAGGCATATCTGTAAAACAATACTTACGCTGTGATTTCGTTTTCATTTTAGCAAACTTATTATCCCCTGAGACAACGAAGCGTAACTGTACATATGATGAGACTTGTTGACAACTTATAAGTTATCGATGATCTTTTTTTAATAAATTTCAGTAATTTAGTACTTATTGGGATTTATCTTACTTGAGTAGTGAGGAGAGTGAATAGACGAACAATCTGTTTTTAGGATTACACGGTGATTCTTCTTGGAAGAATCACCATGTAATTCTTAAAATGGACTCTTCGTCCATTCAAGCTCCTTACGATTCAAACGAAATTAAGGTGATGTTCTTACTGCGGCTAACTAAAATATGAAGCTGATTGAGCAGTAGGGTACCAGTTACGCATATCCAGTTATCGGCAACAACCGTGAGGCCAGTCATGTGCTTCCGGGGAAATTTTGACTTGTCCTCCAGATATAATACTATACTACTTACTTATTGTGGTGAAGTAGCTTCATGACTTTAAAATATGGCGCAGATTGATGTGTATATTTAATCAGGAATAATAAGATAAAGCTGATAAAACTTAACCCAGTGTGTGTGAGAATAAAACAAACTAGTCCGCAGCTGTGTATGATAAATTCATTTACTAGTTAGTCCCCAAACTTCGTGATTAAGTATCGGTCTATTAATACGACTTCTTCAGTCTCCGGATTTTGTTTTTAAAATTAAACTGAGAGAGCCAAAACGTTTGCATTTGAATATGTTAAGATAACGATTTTCAGATGGAATGACGGTAGGACCAAGGTTAAAACGCAAAAAAATTGTAGATTACAGCCTTTAACAGAATGTGAATCACAACCAATATTAGTACACGATGTTGAATTCTTAACAGCTCAAAACACCAATGGAATAAGTGAACATACTAGTAGTAAATTAACCTTATGTTGTGCTTTTTAAATGAATGTAGTGAAAGTGCCTTCCTGGTAAAATCATGGGAAGTTTGACTGGAATGTGGGTAGATATTTTTATTTTAGATACTCCATAAATGGCTAAGGTAACTTAAGTATTTCCTACTGGTTATTTTATTTTGATGTGGAATAAGGTTTAGTAATGAATGAAAATCAGCTGCCTAAAATTTCCTTATTCCCCAAGCATGTTGCAAACATCCAAACTAACAGCGATACAGACCGTATCTGTCCAACTAGAGTAGGATGGGACTTGATTTCACTTTGGACTCACGATAACTGGTGGATATGTAATTGTTCCGGATTATTATGACAGCTGTTTATAGTTATTCAGATTCAGATGTAATTTTGTCGCAGTACTTTGCTCAAAACATCTTGTTGGCAGATGTGCCATGAACCGTGATAAAGACAATCAAATAGAATGCTCATCGGTTTGACTACTAGAACTAAACAAGCAAATAAAGTTGCGTGAAAAATTAAAATATTACAAATCCCCTGGTCAGGTAAGTACTGCGATAGAGAAAGCATACGTAGGCATCCGGTTGAATGTCACAAACAAAGTTTGTAAGAGTAAATCTTTGACTGAGGTACCTTACCTCCAAAAATCTTTAACTTGAGTGGGTACTGATAACTTGTGCACCTTACTGTTTGTCGGATCGTCAGCGGTATACACAGAATGTATGTAGATGGATACAGAAGGATTTTATTTCACTTAATGAGAGTTCGCTCAATGCCCAGTTTAGTGCCTGCTTCATTCAGCTAACAAGAGTAAGCTTTTCTCAAGTCCTACTTAAGTTAATAAGTAGTTAATAAATGCAGGAAGCGCAAGTGGTTTGAGGTAAGTTTTTAAGAGCTTACCGATTGTTATGCTTCGGTAGCATTTTGTCCGTTAGTTACCACAAGTTGCCATGGTATATTGCTGCGCAAAGCCACTGTAGTTCATTCCTATTTTCTACCATGAGTGGATTATAAAGAATGGAATTACATCATCTTAAAAATACACCGATTATTTGAATGCTGGTTGGTTCACTGAGGGATTCAATCTTGAAAACTCAGAAATATACTAGGCAAGTAGTCCATAGATCGGGTTTTTGAGTCATGTGTTAGCTCTTTGAACATCAAAGTACATCATCTGATTGATTTTACACTATGACTAACTTGTAATGCCCACGCTTCCATCGGAGGCGATTCGCTAGTCAGCAAATGTACGGTGTATTACGTAGGCAGAAACCATCAGTTTCAATTGTCAGGTAGTATGTAGTAAAAACGGTTCTTGTGTGTAGAGTGGAGGTTTTTGAAGCACAGTAGATGGGAAAGAAGGGTGTTCAGTTGAACAAAGTTTTTGGGTCAAAAACTATCTAACCTATAAAACGAAAAGTTTCTTTTCGTCAGTACATTGTTTTATATTATTAATTATTCCTCACAACAATCATCGTGTATAAAACGTCATTATCAGTCAGTTTACAAAACACGGCTGTTTTTTTGAATTTACTGTGTGTGTGTGTGTGTGTGTGTGCGTGTGTGTGTATGTGTGTGTGTGTGTGTGTGTGAGGAGAATATAAAAAATTATGCACTTCTAGCTGAAGTTTTCGTCTATTGATGCTGTTGACACAATTAAATTGAAGTTATAGGTTTCACCGGCAATTCTAACTGATTCAGCGGATCACGAGAAACCTCTGACCTCTGTGAATAAGACAATGCCTGCTAACAACGAAACCATGTAAAAAAGTAAATGATAACGGTATATGCTTTTCTATTCGTAATGATCGTCAAATATGTGTAGAGAAGAAGAACAATTAAAAGTAAAACCTTTGAAATTTGAGATCACGTACTAATTTTGTGAATACAATCGTTTGCCAAATTCTCGCACTCTTTATAGAGCGCCTGTCAGTGTACACATCCTCAATCGTCATGGACCGGTTTTTGATAGCCTGAGTTATCAGTTTACCGTCAGTCAGCACAGTCCTACCGGTACGGTTGTAGGTCAGGTTGCGGCCATTGCGGAGTTTAATTCACGGGACAGTGACGCAGCTACAAAGATTTGTGATTACCAAATCAGTCCAGTGAATCTGCCATTTAGTATCGATCGATACGGTGAGTTTGATGATTTATTAGTTCAGCACAGTCCTTATATGTTTCTAACTTCTCAAAATTGAAAATGCTTATCCGTATTGCTAAGCACATGAATCCTCTTGCTTATAGACTATTTTATTCCTAGTAAAAGTTCATACATTTCGCATTAGATCGTGTGCAATAATGGAAATTATTTATTTTTCGACAGCCAGCAGTCTTACCCCTCATAGGAAAAACAATCTCATTGAGAAGCCTTATTTTGGACACGTTTTTATTATCTGTTTGATAGCGTTTGCCATCTTCAATAGTATTCTATGTCAGCTCGATGCTCATCGTTTTCTTTTTTCCATGGGTTAGTTCCGATCAAAAAGCACTGGATGGCTGGCGTGCGCATGATACAGAGGGTCCCGAATCATGTTCTCGTACCTCAGCTGTGAATTTTCAGTTCTGGCCTAAATAACCCATAGAACAGTCATTTGTGGCTGCTTTCTCTCATCAGATCACAGATCAAACACACGAATAAATAAGAAACAAGCAGAACGGGATCACATGGAAAGCTTACTTGAGATTTGCTGACCACTATGTCGTTTTCTGACTTCTGCTTGATCTCTTTCATCATAACTCTTTGAACTTGTGCACACATCAAGGTAGGGGGGGGGGGGTAATTTTAGTCTGTTGCAGCTCTTTCGACCAGTAGCTTTGCATTTCCCCGCTCTAGTTTTGATTGCTACCTCGCATTATCAACGGATCAGAATCGACGTAAGCTGACGCGTAAAGAATAAATGAACAGAAGGTAGGGGTTCAGAGGAAGAATACAAGAACGTCACTGACCTCAGCTCCGAACCATGTTGTCCAATGCCCTCGACCATCCGGTAGGCGACTTTCGTCGAACTCAACCCTCAAAACTAACAAGCCCTGCTCGGTCAATTCTACTGCATGGAGTGGTCAGATTTTTTTTTACCGTACTGGCCACTTCGACTCGTCCTGCAAAAACTACCTACGTTGGAGGACGGTGAAAACTGACGGAGTCCATCTGTAAGCATAAAACACGTTCCGACCAATGTAACCTGTGATGAACTGGATACTTCAAGGATGACACAGGATTTTCCGATGAAACGTCCGTGTTTGCACGCTTCCCCGAGAAGCCAGTGAAATTAATTATCTGTTGAACGCAGTAGACATAGAATAATCAGTGAATCATTGGTTTTCCTAGAAATACAAGACGAATGCAGTCAACGATGATATTCTCTAATGTAAACACATCACATTTATCGGAACGTCTTAGGTCGATCCTCATTATTGCTCACATCAACGTGTTTCTCATAAAATCGTTTTAATTTGCTAGATGTAACAGTCCTGGGACACGGAAATATTTCTGATAGTGCAGACCGTATCTGGAAACCATGTACAGCAGAAGGGGACTACGGGGCATGCGATAAACCGACTTGTTACACAGTGATATACTAATGCAGAGAAAGTGCTATTACCTTATGGGATTAAACTGAAAAAGGAATGCAACTACCTTCGTTCGTTTCTAAATTACTACAGTTCCCCAGCATGCTCTGAGATATAGTTAATAAGCACAATCAAAATTTCCTAAAATTTATTTGGATTCTACTTTCAAATACCGAATGCAGTGAAATCACGAATTCAAAAGTTTTTCTTTCAATAGCACATGTGAAACAATTTAAATTAATCAGTTTGGTATTGGCTGACAGGGCATGTGTCTACTGTATGAACAGTGGACAGTGCGTTGTGCTTTTTCATGGAGCGGCCACTGTTTCGTCTGGTGAATACGGTTGCTAACATAAAACGCAAGATTGTAACTCAATAAAATTCGTTGATTCTTCACGATTTTGATATGACGTGAAATTAGATACTAGTTTCATGAACAACGATAGCAGGTTTTCTAAGATCTTTTAAGTATATACGCTTAACCAACAACTTAGCTCAGGTAAAATTATTGATCTTCATATGAACCCAGATTTCCTCCATCCCAATCCAAATTCTTACTTGATTAAACCCCTGATGGTGCTGGTTTGTTAAGCTTTAAAAGCAAACAGTAATAAGTTCATCCTTGTTATCGTCCGGGTGCAACTCTCTTGATATCTAGACTGTAACCAAGAAAGATCCATATCTACTTGAACGAAACTTCATACAGTAACTCCGAAAACTTGTCCTTATTTTCTCGTTCGAATACACATGGAGTAAGGACAAAAAAATATGTTAACATCGCTATCACACAATAATTTTTTGCATTTCTTGCTGACCACCTCTAGGTAGCCCGAGTGCACAAGGAGCCACAACAGGATAGCCGGTAACTGTAGTTGACCAATGCCAGGCTTTCAGTACATTTAGTGATTCATTGGAACCCTGATCGGAAAATATCTGTCTAACTACTATTATTATTAATCTTCCATGTCTTAGGAAAAGACTTTCAACCTGGTTTCTTTTGGGTAGATGAGCATTTGATGTTTGACTCATATCTATTCAAGTATCCATCTAAATTCGTTTGAAATGTGCACTTCTTGCTTGAGAAGTACCCGACACTTTTTCACCGTTATCACTATATTCCACTTTTTACAACAAGTTGTGCAAGCGTAGAGAAAACTTAGTGGGCTTAAGTACACAGTTACTTCAGATTTCTCAGCAATCTTTTTGTGAAATACCAGATAAAGGCTGCATGTATTTCAGCATGCTGTACACTATCGGTCCATTGAATAGTAGTGTATCTACCACATTCACAGGGCCACTGTTATCTACCACAAAGGTTCCTTAGCAAAGTAAGCAGCTCGGAAATAGTGACTCCTACTTATTAAGTGAACAGAACACGAGAAATGGACCCATGGCATTCGCGAGTTTGTCAGGTACACTTTGTACGTGCTTGTAAATTCAAACATTCAAACGAAATCAAAATAGAAACACATCAAAAAAGTTTTCCCATTTGTTTATGCGAACTTTTTCACCTGGTTTATGGTGAACGGCTGTCCAAACTGGAACTGCAATAATTCAGATAAACGGGTGTTCCACCTCAAGCAATTTCCACCATTGATCACGAAGCCGAACGTAAATGATATCAAGAGGTAGCCATTATCAATATCGCTAACCATTACTTCCCTGCAGCGAGTAAAGTTGGTGCGCGCCTTAGTGAACATCGATTTGTACAGATAAAGAGAAGGGCCAGTGTGAGCTCATACATGGAAGCAGAATTTCAAGAATATTTTTCTCTGATCACCACAAGCAATGGGCAGACTAACAATACGTTCATTTCAGTCAGTTTGATCTGATGGAAAATGACGATGGGCTCAGCACTGTCAAACTGTATCGCCACAGTGCATCCAACCGACCAGCGGTGCGATCTTTCAGGTCTATATGATCTGCTGGAACACGATAAATAAGTTGAGCTCTCTTGCCCTCTCTATCGTCTATGATTCATTAGTTCCTTGTCATTTCTTGATTACCCGCTTTTTTTCACTCAGAGACAAGGGCTTCTGTAGGAGCGCGACATGGTGAAAAGTTTATTAGCATGCTTAGTCCATATCTCAATCGGTTGAGTTTGAAAAACCCTACTTCGTACGACAACCTATGGTCGGAAGATTCACCAAGCGCTTAACAAACATTCTCTCAATATTAATAACCGCATCTTTTCATGCTGAATTAAGAAGATTCCGCCGATTGCGGGGGTTGGTGCTATCTATCTGATTGCTGCATTCTATATATACTTTTAAGTCTCACAACTGGCGAACAGAAATATAAACCAAGTCTTTCGTTTTGTGTATAACTTTGGGTTCATAGCTGCTCAAGAACTTATAGTGATGGACCACGGGTAGGTTTACAGTGTCCAGTATTAACATGAAAAACGTTGCTTTGCACCTCAAAGTAGCGGAGGATGTCATGCGAAACCATAACACTTTTTAAATTGTCAGTGACTGTTTACGCATGTTTCTCACATTTTAAGATACAGATAAAGCCACTGTTGTTAAATATGTTGCCCTTCCAGTGCATTTTATTCGTTTTAATTTATTAGAAACGAAGGAAGAACTTCTTTAGCAGGCATTACTACCGCTTTCGAAGAAATGTTTGTAAGTTTCTTACTTGGCCCAGCGGGTGACAATACACACATTTAATATGTTAAGTTGAATATTAAAATATAACTGACTGCTGATCCATTCCCAACATCTACTTGATATCATGTGAGATCAAAATCGTTGAACGACCATGTATACCGTGTTCCAACTACCTAAGAGTTCGCAATAAAACCTTACCTGATTAGGTGCACAAGAATGCAGAGGTGAAATTAACTGTGGCGGAGAAGCATCGTAACTCTGCCAGCCAATGGAGATTTTCAGACTGTCCAAATCACTGGCCTATTCAAATTCACGAAGAGTTGCTTTTGTCCGAATAAAGTTTCTTCATATATATATATATATATATATATATATATATATATATATATGTATACGGACCGAGACTTAAGGAACAAATCGTGGCCGGTCAGTGTAGAGTAAAATTTTCATTCGGATGCTGAATACTGAACTTAGTCGTACAAAAGAGGTCCATCCACTCTCTGTGATCAGAGACAGTGAGAAATATTTCACTCAGGAGCACCGGTTATGAGGAAACCATGCACTTCTCATAGTTATTGTCATACTAGTAAGATAAATCAGATTCTGGCATCCCTTGATGTACTAGTTTTGAGGTAGGTCCCTTTACTTGGAGTTATACGGAGAATAACGCTTCACATGCTGAATCTAAGGACTTCACAACAAACTGAAATTAATACAATTTGTACAACGAACGCTTCCTTATAAACAACGTAAAGTAACCTCAGTTATTCTGAAACTTCAGTGATAAAGTGGAGGTAACTAGACAACGTTAACTCATTCATGTCGACAATTTTGGCATTCAGTCCTGGAGAGAAACTAATATGAAAGACTAGATTAGAAGTTGAAGGGCATGACAATGTTTATTGAGTGAATATCGACGGTAAGATCATATGGTTACGTGTCATATTTCCACCCAACCAATCAGTTCGGAACGGGTATATCTGAACAAATCTTTTTGCGAAGGTAACATGAATTTATGCCGACATCAGTTTCAATATGAGAAATGTCGATAACACAAAGCTTTATGGTGAAATTGATGGCATAGATTGTGTTCTTGTAGAAAGCATTTGTTCGCCTTCCACATTTCAGAGAAAATCAACACTAACAGGTTTAGAGGGCTATTTTTGGTTGATTATGTATCTCAGACAAATTCTGCTCGAGATACTTTGGGGACAGATCATCCAAAATGGTACAAACAACAATAAATTACCAAAAATTGATAATTCGGAGAATTTGGTCCACGTTTGTTGTAAAGTTGGGGTGGTGTCCATGTATGTTCCCAAATATGACTGCATCTGACAATAGGACCAATCCAACATATAACAAATTTGATCGATACAGAATGGAAAGAACAATCAAAATAATGACTTTATTTGCGAAGCTGAAAGAAAACATTCGAGACAGTTCGATCGATTTCTTTGATGTGGTGAGTAGTGTAAGCTTGCCGTGCCTTCAAAGTCTTATGAAGGAATTCATGTCGCTACTATTGGAAAGTGAAAGGAGAAATGAGATTTTCTCACTACTGAAGTTTACGCCCAGATTTGAAACCTTCAAAACGGGCTGAATTGAATATAGACTAGAACATCTTGATCAGTACTAGAATTGGTTTAGTCAGTGCAACAAGTGTTTGGTGGTAATAATACCAGTATTGACGCGGTCGAGTAACACAGATTTTGGACTGGAAACACTTTTTATTTATTGATGAGCCTTACCAGACGGAGGTGGTTTTGAGTTATTTGCCTTTGTAATCTTTTGGAGAAAAAGTTTGTAAACTGTAGAGCAAATGATCAGTTTGTTGGCATTAAGTTTTTGTAAATATTCTTTAGGGAATTGACGTGTAGAACTTTAGACAGGTTATTCAACTTAACCACATAGGTTCCATAGCTCTGAGTAGTCAAATGCGGTATTGTTCAAATGGCTGTTTTCGCGTAAAACCTAAAACACCATTTTGATTAACACAGGAAGGTCTAAGAAGAGTGAGTGAACAATGTCTAAACATTTTTCTGTGCTATTTTGTTGTTGTTTTCGAAAAACGACACGAAGGACGTAAGATGAGATTCAAGCATGCATATTCTGTAAAACATTAGATATATGACGCAATGATTCACTCAGGAAACTGAATAAGATTTCTTGAATTCCTCGAAATTGACTAACTAACGAGTGCTGCAAGAAAACCAAAAGACACATAGCCCTGGTCTGGCTCTCATGATGAGCAGGGTTACTGCTTCCTTCCATTCAGATTTCTTTAATTTCAGATATTTTTCTTGAGTTTCGTGGAATTGTTTGTTCAGAATTGCTTTATCGAAGGAGTAAATGTCAGCTCTCAAAATGTTGTACGGATATGCCTGAGGTCGGGTTGGGGCCTATGACCAGTTTTCGCCAACCCTCTCTCTCTCTAGTGGACTGCGCCAGGATAGCTCTTGTTCCCACTCCTTTTAAACTTTTTCATAAGGGATCGTTTACTGATTGCCTCGCCTGATACTTTAGAGAGTGGAGTTTAACTTCTCCTGGGGAACAGAGTTTTGGCCTAGAATACGCCGATGATATCGCCTCTCTTGGTGATACTGCACAGGCAGTGCAACATGTTTTGATCCGCTGACGACTGAGGTGTCCGAATTTGGTATGCACTTCGAATCTCACAAGTCCAGATTACCTTTGAAAGACTGGAAGAGGCTGTTGTCTTCACTAACTCTTTGCAATGATTGGCCAGATTTGGTCGATAACTTCAAGTAACTTGGGGTTTTCATTACAGCTGGAGGTGGTGTTGGAGAGACCACATCACGAATAGCAAGATCGAGCTGTGAAATCCGGGTCTCTCCTATGGGATTTGTTTACATCGCTGCGGTTTTGTTGGTTTGCTCTACGTTTGCGAGACCTTGACACTCCGCGCAGAGAATGCTCGTTAGCTTTTTGAATCCGAAGCATAGCTCGTGTTTGGTGGTAACAGTGATTAAGTATTTTGGCTTATCGCCGTTTGTTAAGCGCGGGTAGTCAACCTCTGACTTAAGGGATTGCTCTACATCGCCTTGGATCGCTTGGACATGTATTTTGAATGTCTGCCCATCTTCTGCTTTTTATGCTCTATTCATATGCTCTGGTCAAAGCTGGGAGAAGTGACGTGGAGACCAGGTCTTGGCTTGGCGTGGAGGTAAGAATAAGCCGGGATCAGTACTGCATTCGGTTGGTGCTTCCCGCCCTCTTGCTTGGGCCCCAGGGGAAGAGGACTGTCGTAGGTTAGAGACGTTGAGTGACATGGCTCAGGACAGAAATCAATAGTGCGAATGATGTAAAGTCTGTTTGTTGAACTCCCGTTCCCCGTAAACACAGAACAAAAGTATTAAAACGTGTTCGGTGAAAAAATAGGTTGTAATTTACTTCATTTATTGGCTACTGTCTCCCTTCCCGCTGTACTTTATTTTTTCCTTTATTTTTTTATTTCGTTGCTGTTGACGTTGCCGAGTTGGCATTAGGCTTGATCCGAAGTCAGAGATAAACAGAAAGAGCTCTATTTTACGATGTTATGAAGCTTAGCAAGTTGTGTTCATTTAAATAGCTCTACTTAATATTAGCAGTTGTAAGACAATAACCTATTGATATACTACTGGTCGTCTGACAATGTGACAAAAATCTTTTGCGCAAATTTGGTTCCAAACTGACATCTTTTGATTCTGTAGAGATAGCTGGGCCTAGGTTCTGGTCACAGCTGTGATCCAGGTAGGATCAAGTTCCACAGGTTTTCAATCCTATAGAGAACACCTCACCGGCTCCTCAAGACGGCCTTATTAAGTTTAACATATTACCTATGCAAAAATACCTTTATATATGCAATGTAATATACACGTCCATCACACGAAGGTGAAGGTATCAGAGTTGAGACTTGATGTGAATATGGTAGAACGGAATTTATCTTTGTTTGGAGAACTTCAGTTAGCTAAATGGGCAAAAATGAAGTGATTCATTGAAAGTACACTGAACTAAGTGTTTAGGAACTTCACTTGATTTTCCATGGAAAAAACTTCTTTGGACAATCTAGGTTAGTCCTTCTTTATTTCTAATGACTTTTTAACTATATTTCAAAATACAGAGAACATATTGTGACCAGTAAGACAGAATCAGATTATATAGTTGGATGAACTTTGGGATGACATTACAACTACTGTATTTATTGAACTACTCGAGAATCGTTTTATCCGGGATGACGGTATGTCTCGAACACAGTCGTATTACTTTAGAAGTTAAGCACAATAAACTAACAAAGATTATTTTGTTAGAGATCACTAAGTTAGAACGTTTGAAAGAAATATACAAGCTAAGTAAAGGAGAGAAAAACATGAAAAGAACGCAGGTCTAACTTTTCATGTGCATGGATGTTTCATACCTACTTTTTCACCTCGGTTGCGCTTAATGTCTTTTCTATAATAATTCACTTTCAACTTTGATTTTATGGTGAAACGTAAACGCACAAATGATAACGAGAATTGGTTAGACATGGACCAAAATTAGAGGCTGAAGTTCAGACAGTATCCATCAAGAGTTGGAACAAAATGTTTCGCTTGTCTCGTGAGTTTACGTGTGAGCCTCTGGTACTGACAATCCTGTAGTTATATCGTGACCGGCGATGAGCCCAAACCTAAGATTTCAGCGCTTATTGGGATTTGTGGTTGATAATTTTGAAACTCAAAGTTAACTGAAGCCTAGATTGCTTTTTTTGGGCTTGAATTCAACGATTCGTGAAACTGTGAAATATGGTACACTTCAAATTAGGCGGAAAGACACTGTAATTTATGCATTGTTATTTTGGATTTCTCACTGTACCATTGGTTCAGTTTTGAGTAAGATCCTTTTGCATGAGTGGTACAGATGCTGAGTGTTATATTATTCATTCATTCATTCCGTAAAAATCCGTAAATTGCCATTATCAACAACTGGAGATTTTCTCAAGTGATAGCTTACCATCGGAATCGACCAGATTCACTACAGTTGGTTGAACTTGGTGGGTCGAAAACTCCTAACACTGAATGGTACTCATCCAGTTGCTTCGCTTTATCAAATGTGAAAGTCTTTCGTCCTTTAATTGATCATTCATGACGGATACTGAAATTTGTTCATCTCTGCCGAATAAATCGATCCACTGACCCACACAAGTATCTACGTTGCTTGTGTGCTCAACGGCCAGCTGCTTGTACTTGTGATACCATAGCAACTGCCCCTGTTGCGCATAGGTCTTATCAGTTGTGAAGTCGTATCTTTCGCTTCGCACTCCAAAATCTGCACTGGTATTTATTGCTTATGTGCATTCAGTTCGCAAATCAAAATGCAAAGAATCAGACAAAGTTTTGTCATTTTTAATTAAAAAGTTGAGTTTATCTTTTTTAAATGACAGTAGCAGATTACAAGAGAGTAACTCCGAATTCACCAGTAATGTGGAACAAATGTGCTCACACATTCAGAAAGTCACTTAGTACAAAATAAAGAGGGTTCGTCCATTGTACAGATAGTAGGGAGTTTATTTTATTCGTAATGGCAGCTTTTCGAGCTTATCCCAACATATTGGCAAAACAGGTGGCTGCTGGAACAATGCAAAATGATCATTAAGTACCCCCTGACAAATGTCAGACTGATGTACTTGTGCATAATTTATCTTGCTCAAAATTCGAGACCGTTGTTGCCCATATTCGATATTTTCATGTTCAATGCTTTATATCTATATTTACATATATAAAATATCTGATAACAACCTACTTGTCATTAATCGAAATATCGAATCTTAGTTAATTGCTGACCCAAGTTATCTTGACATCTCACTCAATCAATTGGTTCCACACCATACTAAAATGTTGACAGAGGCTGAAAAAGAATGTTAATGCACTAAACGCTATCATTGTAATTCACTGAAATTACTGAATTTTCGCTGTACAACTGTCATGTTCAAAGCTCATTTTTACCAGACAATTGCACAACTTTATCTCTGACGAGCACTATTTTGAAATGTCATACCAATGTCCACCAGCTCAGATTACTATAATGATATCCTATTCCGTTTTGTGGACTGATTTTTGGAACTTTTATGATGAGCGATCGTTTATTCAATGAGTCTGGTATCTACTCGCTATTTTTGCGCTCTCTCTCTCTCTGATATTCCCCGCGATTACTGATAGGTGTTATTCGTGTGGGTGATGGACTGGAAGGGCTTAGAGTGAATCGGCCCTATGTGTTTCAGGTGATCGCTGAAGATTGTCATCGACCGACTCCACTACGCGCTTGGGTGGATGTGCAAGTAGGTCTTCTCAAACAAGGTTGTCAACAGGGCTGGGAAGGTGAGTAATTCCGCTGCACTTATCCGAACACACCTTCATTTTGTTCTTTTCTTCACTACTTAGTTATCTCTGGGCAACTAAATTATAACCACAACAACCAATATTGCGGAGAATTATCAACACGACTTGTTACCGCCATGCATGCATATATATATATATATATATATATATATATATATATAATGTCTGTGAAAAAATCGGAAATCAAGATTTAGTACCCAACTGTTTATTCCGATGATATTTGTAGGATTTCTGCATGAGGGTATAATACCACTACCTTGAAAAAACCAAAATTGAATAATCTGGAGATTCACGTTAACCTACAGAAATAACTACCATGCATACAAGCTTTGAGAAATCTTACCCGTCTATAGAGCCAAACGTTATCGTTTGGGCGATATCGCCGTCTTTAATATGTAGTAAAACAGCCATCAGATCGTACTATACCACAGCTATTCAGTAACTACCTCCACTTAAGCTTGTTCAACTGTATTCATTTCAGGCCTTCCTTTAGACATTGAGTATCAAAGTCCGTCTGATGTGTCCGAACGTCTTTTCTGGCGAGCAAAACCCGTCTTGGAAACATGCACACGAAAATGTTTGGATCCTATCATTCAACTGCGATTAGAGCTAAGATCTGCCATGGATGAGACTTTGGTTCAAACAGCCAATTCACGAGCGTGTTTACATGATCCAGAACACCTTAACAGGCAACGAAAGCTTTGCAGTAAGTCTCAAAACAATAACCTCGAGTGGAAATGGTTGGATATTAGATGCAAACTAATTAATTCAAGGCACTGGTTACTCTCCATCAAATTATTAGGAACAGAAAGGAGACGTAAGTCGAAAGGAACAAGTATTTCCTTTACTCTTTTCGACCGCGAATGCAAAACATGTCAGCATGTATGCGGTACAGTAGGGGGGGGATATAACAGTAAAGTAGGCTGGAATGGAAGTTCTTACAGAGCATACGGTGGGGGAGAGTGAAGTCTGTTGGGTTGGTGCCAAGGAAATCAAACGTTTTGTGTCAAGAGGTTTTGTGCACGGAGAGCTGGCTGATGCATTATGCCAAGAATCGTTTTACTGAACACCAATATTTTCGGTAAGTTAGTCACTTTTCCAGACTGCAACCTCCCTGATTGCAATATATCCTCTTTGAAAGAAACTCTTTTGTTGTGCCAAAGAAAAATTCTCTTCCTTGAACCATCTCCCTCCTAAAAGCAACACCTTTCAGTAAGAAACAGTTTGAATTATCCCGACTAGTGTTTCTCGATGGGGGGACCACGGTTTTAGATGACGCAACAAATGATGGGTAGAGTCAACTTCATGACTTAATGCAAATATGTGCCTTGCAATCGAAGAAGCAGGCAGTTCTGCATTATGTATCGCCCCAGCGGATTGCGTCATCGATTATAATAGCCATTGGGGCATGTTTTGGGACACCGAATACGCCAGGCAGTGTATCGTATATATATATATATATATATATATATATATATATATATATATATATATATATATATACCTAGTCATATACGCTGAGTCACAGTGTTCACGTTCCATATGTCTGTATTTCGATCGCATAGAACTATGATTCTCGTAATTTGAGCGCACATAATATTAATCAGTTTGTTAAGCGTAATATATTTTGCTCATGCGATTGGGAAGATTAAATGGAATGCTTTCATCTTGCACTTTATCTGCCCTAGCCGAGCTAATAAACTAGATCAAGAAGAACCAATATTGCAATGGTAATACGACTGTTTTCGTACTTAGCCGATCTTGTACGCATCTGATATGCTTCCTTGAATCAAGTATATGGTTTGGGTCTAAAGTAACTCGTACACATTCGTCTCACTGTAGCTCAGTTGCAACAAGTTTGTGCTCATCGATAGGACCGATTTTAGGGTTAGAAGTACGATCCATTTAGTTAGTCACGTGCTATTACATTTTTCGAAGTCTTGACTGCCGACAAAGGCGCAAGCAATTAAACAAGCACCTACCCGCAAGGCTGTCTCGACAGGCTTAGACAACTAATTACACACACACACACACACACACACACACACACACACACACACGTAAACACACCAAACCTTTTCACATTCCAAACCATGGAGTTATTGTCTGTCGTTACGACTTCGCTGTTCATCATGAGTATTGGAGTGTGACACAAATGAAGACGCTTTAGATGCTCATGCCGATTCTGCCGGCTCCGATCGATACATTTGGCACGGATTGTTTTACCACATGAAGTTCCCATGACCGATCAATTTACCTGGTCCCGATCTGCTTGCTCGTACAAGTAAGCATGGTCTGGTGCACAGTCGCAATGATTCACCTAATACGCAAACATGCACGTACTCACCTATACTTCATCCGTTCCGTCTACACGAAGACTAAGAATCGAACCAGAAGATCTAGTATGTCTGTGTGTTTATGGGCCTGTGCTCAGACCCATATTTGTGTGTGTCTGTGTGTGTGTGTGAGAGAGAGAGACGGTTGAGTGAATGAGAGTCTTAGATACTCGAAAATGTTGAAGTTTTGGTAGAACGTGTGCATGTTATTGACCTAACTCGGTCACGAAAACAGGATCCCAGAGTAAAAAAGTGAACAGATATTCACATTGCTTGTTGCCTGCATGTTCTGTCATTGTCTTAGCTCATTCGGTGGAATGCTAATAATTTAATTTAGGGCCGCTCTGAGAGTAGCTGAATAATAAACATATTACGGACAGAAATGATCGCAAAGTTTCTACTGAGAACTTTCGATTTGAGTAGTATAACACTGTATCTGGGTAAAAATTCCCCGGAAGCACACGACCGGTTTCGCGGTTGTTGCCGCTCATCAGGTATGCGTACCCGGTACTCTTCCACCCAACCATCCTTATAAATGAGCACTCCGCAGTTGGTTTACAGTTGTAATCTCATTAGATTCGAAAAGAGCGTGCGTGGACGGAGAGTTTACAGGGTTCATTTGTTTATTTGGTCCTATACTCGGGAACTGATAATAAAGGGGGTTATCACCTGCTTGTTTCGTTGAAGCTAGTTTTTACAATTCTCCACCCGTCTTGTCTCAATCAAAATAAGTAATTTGTTGATGGAAATGATGCTTTAATGAGAGTCACTGCTGTTCCGTTACAAGTTTCAAACTAAGGTCTTAACTAAGAACCATGAGTTTCGCTTTCCGTAATCATTTTTAGAAGAAAGTAGCGGGCACTTCACAATCACCCAGTACATGCAATTTCATGCCGATATATGCGTGAAAATAAAGATGGTCTAGTAGAAATGTGATTTGAAGTCCACTATCATCTGAATACATAAAGAGAACCAGGTTGCTCAGTAATTTATGGACGTGGCCAGGAGAGGCTATTGTATTATTACTTCCATAGGATTGGTGGTCTTCTTTCACAACAGGAATGATGCACTCTCATCCCACTGTGCTCTAAAAACAGTGTGCAATTCTAAGTTAAACAAATATCCGAATAAAATTTAGTTTTATTTTCGATTACACTTGGGAGAAAATGCCACTGTTTCAGATTGAGGTGGATTTCCGTACAAAGGATGCCGCTTCAGTCTTCGGGTGACTCACCAAAGGATTACAAGAGAAACTCTATACGAATGTACTAAGTGGACAGACCCTAAACGTTTTATGCACGCAATTGTCCTTGTGGTTCAGCTGTGTATAGGGAATAGATTTTTGTGTGACGAAACGTACTGTTTCAAAAACACTAAATTCAAGCAGGCGGTTTTTGTTCCCAGACAACAGTGTACGTTATTCCATCAAACATGTCGTATGGAATATAGTAATAATTTGCTGGTTTTTAATTAAGGATTTAGTGAGACGATTCGGCATCGGAGTTGGTTCAAAGTTCAAACATCAAATTGTTTTATTTTTGATAGTTTGTCATAAAAGTTCCTATTACAGAGGACAGTGTAAAGTAAGAGCGCAGGCAGTGATAAAGTGAGGTTACTCATGAGCAAGCTTGACTCGTATGATCAACAATGAGTTGAAAACTCCGGTCTGCTTCAGAAACCAACATATATAAAATATGAAACGAAATGAATGATCCAACCAATGTGTCCGAGAGCGTACGGCCTTCACTCTTAGCCGCAGTCACATACATACACACACGGCATTAGGTCTCACAAAACTGATTTAATTATTCATTTTATTTCATATTCTGCGTGTTAGATTCTAGGGCAAAACACAGAGAACGGGATTTTAACTCGTAAACTATTCGACAAACAAAAGCCACACTCGTTTCTCGCGTCATCAGAAAAAAGTATTTAGCTGAATTCTCCCTAGAGGTGTACACTTGACTAAGGGAACTACTGTTTTTGCCATTTTATTCTGTTATGGAGGCATTATACAAATGTTTCATCAATCCAACTTTGTATACATTTGTCACAAGTAATTTGATCGTCATAGCCACATCACGCAGGACATTAGGCGCATGTGTTTACTAAGAAGTTCTATCCACTGTGGCTCGACCAACTAATTTAATGAGATTTGAAGTATGCAATAATAGCTGCCCTCTGATCGAAGTAATCGCTGTGCACCGCCTCCGGTGTTGCACGTATGTTTTTCCATCGCCTACTCCTCGGTGCTCTAAAGAATGAAAGTCATTTTCAAGAGTGCCTTCGGCCCGTCTGTTGAACACTAAAATTTCGTGTACAAACAAAACCGTCAAATATACAAAACAAAATGTTTACAATGAAGCAATAACAGTTATCCTTTTTACCGCAAACATTCCCACATACGTTATAATATGTTCTCCCCAACAGTTCTACGTATCTAAGCGCTGGCACAAAACTTGACTATAAACCTGTATGACATATACGTATATGGGTATAGTCAAATTTCAATTTGCAAATAATTTCCTTCAAAACAAATCAATTTTTTTCCAGATTTCTTACAGTGTATCGAACAAACGGCAGAAATATAAGATTTTGTGTTACCTAATATTATTTTCATGAGTTTTATGGCGAAGAGGTTTGAAGCTGTGTGACCTTCGTCCTCATGGTAAGTTTGCGGAAAAGTTGGGAAGATGAAAATCACTAAAATGTCGAATAATAATGGATAGTGAAACTGTGGAAATGAAATTGACCACAGGAGGTTTTCATCACTGATGAAGGGATGTTGATCCTACCAGCAGCCGTCGCTTGTGCCGCAGTGCAAACCATGTATGTGTGCCTCGTAAGAAACAAAAGCAAAGCGATGAATACACATTTGGGGAATCTTGTATTATCTCGATCAGATCAGAGACACATAAAGAACGAGATAATTGTTAACTTCGTCACAAATCTTGGGGACTATAGACCTAAAAATGTATTCAAGAAACAGAGTAAACCTGTGTATTACTAGTCAGAAGATTGTGAACATTCTGAGCTAAAGGGCACACGTCGTAAATGAAAAAATAACCCTAGTTTTCCTATCCGTTTTACACTCTTTCATGTTCGTGCGTCGATGGCATCCGCGAAGGGACCAATTTTACAAGTTATTTTTGCAACCTATTCTTCACTGGGAGGTAAAAAACAACCCGGATTGCCGTCGTATTTACCGGACAAGAAATTATGGGTACAGGTAAGAGGAAACGTCTTACCAGAGCTTGTAGAATGTCACGGCGCATATTACTTTCACGTAATCTATTATTCTCAGATGGAAAACAGTCACGCGAAGAGAAATGGCTCCAAACAGTTTGGTCTCACAATAAACCGTCACAAAATAAGTCAATTTTCCGAAATCGTGATTTCCTGGGAAATGCAAATATAAACGTATCATAAAGAGCGTGTGCTCTGTAACCATATCTTCCGGAAAATGTGAAGACCTGTTGTTCTAAAACGGCACTGCAGATTCCACGAATAATCACATGACCACGAAAACCTTTTTTGGAACTCTGGTCAAAACGTGTACCTCGAGGAAGTGCACTACAGTCGAATAGATATCCTAGTTCCAAGAGCAGATTTGGAAAATTTCCCTGGCTTACGATTGTTGTTTATATTTGTTATAAAAGTTACCAGTGCTGCACTATCACTGCATTTGCCACTTGAAAACAATGATATCCCTGCCGATCTGTTTCATTCAACGTGTTGTTAATTATCAGCAGTACATATCCGCCAAGCCCTAGTCAACTGGACCCAGAACCTTACATGTGGAATTGTGAATTCCATAAGTAAACATAAGAATGACCCTCAACATCTTGTTATCCGACGCATGCCTTCTGAATGGCATGCCATTCAATAATCATTTAAGACTGGCTTCTTATCAGAGGACTACATCGACTGAGCTAACCCCCACGTCTGCTTGATTCTTGCGTCAGACTCTCCCATTGGTTGTCATACTTCTTTACCCATGTGTTTCCGTTAACCAATATGCTCTCCATTCTCCAACCTCTTTCCCAGGGACAAATCCAAACACAATGATCAACTTGCTACCAGATCCGGACCAGGATTTAGCTGCTCAACTTGTTCGTCCCAGTCTGGGAAGTGCACCCCGCGTGTTAGCCCCAGCACAAATTATGCGGTTCAGTGGAGCTTCTCTTTCGGTGTGGGAATTGGATCCGAAGCATCTGACCACAGAGAATGGAATTAACGCTTTTGACACAAACTTTACACTTTCGTTTTGGATGCGTCGACATATGGGCCAAACACATCCACCCACAGCCAACTCAGAAGACATAGAAGAGACTGTCATTTGTAGTCAGGACCAGAACGGTAGGTCGAAACTGTTCCATCTTTAATATATATATATATATATATATGCAACAGATTGCAATAAGCTGTTTGTTGAGGGAAACCTAACATTTATGAAAAATGGGTCTCTCCGGGAATGGATTATAACGAGAGTAGGGGAAAATAAAAACGGTGACAATTCTCCGGTGTAGTATCAGTTTATGCTCTATGAAGGGAGCCATATAGGTTATTGTTGCTGTTGCTAGATTCATAAAATCGGCTCATATGAACGAGACGGACACAAACTACTGCTGCACTTGGTCTAATACGGAAGTCGCTGTCACCATTGATCATGTTTGAAATGAACTGAAGACATGTATCGAGCAGACTGGCGCTCACTAATTCATGCAGATGAGTATTTATTTTAGCTGGAGTATTTTTTATTGACATACAAGAGTTTTGCCTCTGAATCACCAGTACGCGCTTGCCATCCGACATTACAACAGTTTGAATCTTGCAACATGTAACAATTATTTTATTGGAATATGTGAGATTTTCCTCCTTGTTTAAGATATATGCCACGGCAGATTCTCGGAGCATGGAGATTTCGAGTATTGTGCAAATCATGGGTCGTCACAATAGCAATTGAGCAACAGCTAAGATTCTAGAAGCCATCATTATCCATTTGATACGATTATCTACAGTTTAGTCCTCTCTTTCTTATGTTCTCGACCAATTCGTTTTCTCGATGCGGCTCCTTCTGAGAGATAGTAACTAAGACCACCGCACCCGGTGCACGGTTAATGTTTATTCAAACTGAACTGAACTAAAGTGAAGGTCATTTGCGTGTGACAACTCAGCTAACATCGAGCGGTTGAGTTTGTGTGGCTAGATTACCTATGTTGCTTTCACTGGACTAAGAAATAAACCTGTAGAGACCAGTTATTTTTATGCGCAGAAATTGGTGTGCGCTAAGCAGACTGCATTTATTTACACCTTGGCGAAGTACCAAGGTCGACTTGTCTTCGACTGGTTGGTTACGTTGAATATGCTACTTGAAATGCATTCTCCGGATCTATCTTGTAGTAATTATTTTAAAGTGAAAACCGGCATACGGCCATGAGATGTTTGTTCACTTGGGTGTATGGCTTTCATACGTTATCAACATCCTGCTTGTGTCGAAACCGATTTAACCCATAGTCTAGCCTTTTAAATATTATGAAACGTTTAATTGAATCGTGTATGAGGACAATGACGCCGTGAAAGAACTTTGATCCCGACGCATTTCCCACTTGGTCCGCATTTCTCTTCAGAGACAGGCAACGACTGGAGGAATAACCAAGATGGCCAGTTCGTAACATGGCAAAGAGGCACGGTAACTTCCGTTAGATGACTTGGCCAAGTAAAATCTGCTCGGCCTCCGATTCGGAGTCCTCGGGATCCCCCCATTGAATGGTTGGGTAAACTGAGCAAAATGACTGATTATAACAATCAGCGGAAAGCTCACATTCGGACGCATCTCTAGTCCATGTGATGACTCGCTGTACCATTCTTAACTGTACCCCTCACAGTTAATGTATCGATTATTTATGTTCCATTTTCCGCTGTTTGATAACGTAAGGAAGCGAATAAATCACAACCGATGAAATGAAAGCCTACTGGTGGAAAGCATTAAGTTGAAATGACTTTCGTTTTCCTTAGTGGCTAAAGGTCATCAGTAATGGAATTCTCGATTGCAGTCAATTAGGGACATGTCGCACCACCTCTCAAAGGCGCAGTACTTTTTGACGTCGTCAACTGATTCGATGACTCTGCTTATCATGAGGCAAGGATCTTTTGTGAACTTTAGCAAACAGCATGTCTCATACTAGCCGTTACCAACGCATTATCATCCAGGGTACTTTGTGGTTCTACATCATTTCTCGAGAGAAATCTCAGACAACAATAGGCTAAATTCAAGTCACGTCGCGATTTCAGCCAGAAGACCTCCATCCTAACCCGGGTGTTTGAACCGAGATGCACGCATTGCTCCTCTACGATTCTAGTCTTCCTCGAAATCCAGGGAATATTTGACTTGGTCAGTCGATTGACGTTATTTGATTTTATCACCGAAAAGGACATACGTCGGAATTATTTGAACCTGCTGAATCCCCCCTATTAGCACACTAATTGTCGAGCAAGTGGATAGTGCGAACTTCAAGTTCATAGAAAACCATCACTTGTGACTGCCAGGTGGGATTTTCTGTTCGGTTGTTTTGAAAAAACTTTGTCACTGTTATAATGGAAATTGATCCCTTCGAAAGACTTCAAAAGGCGGTTGAAAACCGAGAAAACGAAAACACTGTATGGTTTATAGTTTATCGAGGATATTGTCTGAAAGCTGAAATATAAGGATCACACGACAAGTATTTGATGAACAAAGGCTGTAGCATCTCCGTTCATCGTGAACTTCACAGATTCAAAACGAATGATGTTACTTTAGGAATGTACCTCGGTTATTGCTACGCTGTAAAATCCCGGCCGTAGTTGATCACTTGATGTGTTCAAGTACCAACGCAGCAACTGTGTTAAAATGGTCATTAGGATCAACTTTAGATCTCGTGGTTCGGAGTTCTAACCCTAAAGCCAGTTACTTCCCTTTTCGGCAGCATCTAATAGGCCACGAACTTTCACGTCCTATTAAACCATTATTGTATAATAAATAAGACGAAAGATTACCATTAAAATGCTAACAGCAGTCCCCTAGAAATTCTCTGGCATACTTGAAGTTTGTGTAGTGCACTCCGCACTGCAGGACTTGCTTCATCATTTTGAAGGCTCATGGAAATACGAAGGTCGTATCTGCTGCTCTAAGTTGTTGGGATTTGAAATTGGAGTATGAATGATATTCTCCACTTAGGTGTTTCTATTTACTGCCGTACACGAAAGGTGACACCTAGCGGTGGATTTTCTACCAACAAGGAGATGCTTCTTATGTTTGACTCATCAGTTAATTCATGTTCCTGTTGCACTCAAATAGCTAGTTTCCGGTACTGTGTAAGAGTAGAAACCGTTTACGACATTGTGTGATGTTTGTAGTTCCTGAAACATGTGGGAAAAGGATCACGTAGTGACCAAGAGAGAGCATGGCAAACAGGTTAGAGGCGGAGTAAAGACATATAAGAAGCTGGGTTCTAAAAGTTATTTGGGGACACCCAGAGATTTGAGGAGGAATGGGGAACATGGGTGATCATGCAAAATTCCGTCAAGTGCGGTTGTTCAAAGACGTGCATGCACACACGGCCAAACCGTTTGCGCCATGCGGTGACCAGTGTCATTGGCTTGTTTTCCGTTTTTCAATTATGTTTCTATCTTCTTCACATTAAATAGCTGTTTTTCCTCCGTGTCAAAGTCAGCAAAGTATTACTTGCTGAAGTACGCTCCAATGACTCTGGTCTCACGGTGATTATTACGAAGATGTTAGCTTGATAGATTACAAAGGTTTACCTAGTCCCCAACCGAAATCTAGTGTGACAAATATGCCATTTGCAACTGAGCTTCAACGCTTAACTCACCATTGAAAATCATGGAAGTACCGTACAGCTGTTTCATCCTTGCTGGGAATCTTCAGCAGTGCACATCCACCGAGTCCCCACGGGGACTCGAACCCGGGGCGAACGATTGTGAGACGAACACCTTAACCACAAGGCTATTCGGGTTGGCTCTCAACAGTTTGTTGAACATCTACACTACATGACATAGCACCCTTCCGTCACTGGCTCTGAACGGTAGCAACCCGCTTACCGCACAGCGATCGACTCCTATGATGGATGACTTCTCTGTGGGGGCCTAAGTACAAAGAAAGCATTCCGTTATGAACAACCCACAGAGCTTGGTTACTATTTGCAATTGAGTAGTAGGAGATTAGATTTGTATAATATGATTCATCATGCAGCTTCACCGCTCAACCCACCATTGAAAACCATGGAAGCACTGTACAGCTGTTTCATCCTTGTTGGGGATCTTCAGCAGTGCTCTTCCACGAAGCCCCTTCTCATAGGAGTCGCTCGCTGTGCGGTAAGCGGGTTGCTACCGTTCAGAGCCGGTGACGGAAGGGTGCTATGTCATGTAGTGTAGATGTTCAACAAACTGTTGAGAGCCAACCCGAATAGCCTTGTGGCTAAGGTGTTCGTTTCACAATCGTTCGCCCCGGGTTCGAGTCCCCGTGGGGACTCGGTGGATGTGCACTGCTGAAGATTCCCAGCAAGGATAAAACAGCTGTACGGTACTTCCATGATTTTCAATCGTGAGTTGAGCGTTGAAGCTGCATGATGAATCATATTATACAAATATGACATTGTTCATATTCACATTGGAAAGCAATGACCAATTCAGTCATTTATCTGCTTTTTGTACTATTTTCAGCTTGCTGATTAGTTTTTCAGACGTGAGAGTCTATGCATTTCATATTCGAAGTATTTTTGAACAGCTTTATATTTGCCTTCCGATCAAAGACAGCTTACTTGACAGTTGTTCAAAGGTTGAGATATTAAAAATCCCTCAGGAAAGGATGAGATTACTTTGTTTGTCGACATTATTTTTTAATGAGGGTTTTTCATGAAAATTCTAAACGGGGGGCACAAAATGTCTTTTGTCAGACTTTTCGTGGTTTGTATAAGTCCCGTTTTTTATTGAAGATAAGCTCCCTACGCTGGGCTGACATGTTGTTCGCCCCAAAGTAAACAGTTGCACTTTCCGGCCACCACAAAGTTGCCTTCTGACCATAAGATTTTTTTATTCTGCAACTCACCAGATTCTATGGTATGACTATTTGACTTGGTAATATTTTGTTGGAGTAATCTAAATGGCGAAGGACTTTGGTCTTTGTAATGGCTTGTACATCATGAAAGAATCGTTTCCGTAAACGTTTTTCCATTTATCCTGAATTCTTTCCGTCCTGTTTTGTTCACATCATCAGTTGCCCAGTGGCGGTTTCTGTCCATCAGTTTTCGCGGGTGCCAATTGATCGTCCGTATAATGGCATCGTTCCGTCCAGGTGATGGTGTCAGCGAGCCGGAACCTAGAAGAGCTAGTCAGTGGATATTTGAATCATTACCGGAACATTACTGTTCAGCAATGCAGTGGCATCATTATGTGATCACTTTCAATCGGGCTCCATGGGCTTTGACTACACAACTTGTAAGTCTACTGATTGATGGCTACAATCCTGATTTGAATGACCCAACGGAAATTCTGTCCGTTCCGAATCCCGTATACATTCCTTCAGAAAGAAAAGCAGATCCAAGGTGAGTATTCACAGAAAAGATGCTAAGTAAATAATTCATTTAGTTATATCTGAATGCAATTAAAAGTAGAGGACAAAATAAAGAATTTTTTGGCAACCGTTTTATTGTTTTCAGGAGTTTTTTCACTCTTTTGGTCCTTGATCATGATGTGTTTAGGGGTGCACAGCAGGTCCCCAAATATTGACCTTTAAATAAGACTTTTGTTATATAACACAATCACAGACCAAGGGGTTCATCGAACTATTACCATATTGTTTTGCTGAAAGCAGTTTAAAAGACATCTCATCGCTTGCATCCTACTTTTCCGCGCCGGCAGAATTTTCCGCTGATAGAATGAGAAGCGAGAGACAGTGGGGAAAACTATAACACCCATTCGCTGAGATTGCCAAATATTAGTTAATTGATTTGTTGATCAGGGAACAAACTGTAAGCAAAGAACTATTATTCAAATAAACAAAAGTAACCCTTATCATATGGAAAATTCCCTGCGGCGGCTCTTTGTTGGGTCTTTTTTGTTTTATTGGATGAATTTTTTAATCTTAATAATGAGTATTAGTGAGAACAGTGTCATACACTGCTAATTGAGAAGTTATATGAGCAAGTCATGATCATCTTTGCGAGCAAGTGATGTGGTGAATAAGCCGTGCAGTACACAAGAAGCAGACGACAGCCATCGTTGATTTAATTTCAGCGGCTCTCAGACTTACGCAATACACGACCGGCATCCAAGCTGCATATTATTATTAGATGGCAGATTCGATCTTCCCCAGCGGTAACAACTCTTTCATGGCTGCGAAGGTTCGGGCTGTTGAATTGGATTTGTTCTTTTTGTGTAGAATACACTCCAAGCATGTTCTATAGAACTAACCCACTTCTAACTGTGATCTTATCTAAGACATTGTTGCAACATACAGATTAACCCAAGAAGCTATCACTCCGTTGGTTCGTCTGAGATGTGCTAATGGTAAGTGATCATAATGATATCTAAGAATAATGCTATTAGAATAAATAATTCAAGAGTTTATTAGAATCTGATCGTTTAGGTGTATGACAAACAATACGAACCAAGGAGTGACAGGTCGTAATATTAGTTAAAATAAATGATCAGTCTACGAACAAAAATTTCCGGATCCGCGAAAGCATTTTTTTCTTTGTCCCCTCATGGAGCTTGCAACTAGTTTACTGGGAACATTTAAAAACTTAAATTTCTGAAAGCGATCGTTAAGTAAAACCAACAGTTAAACGGTTATCTAAGAGGCGTGGCAATAGCTTTTTTATTCCACAAGTACAAGCACAACTCTGTTCTTACTCTTCTGAAGACTCGACATCTTAGAAAGGCAGTTTTGACCACAAAATGTTGGTCGTTCTTTATTGGAACAGCCTCGGTTAGTTGGATTTGTCAACTGCGAAATTATTAACCTGTACGGTTTACTTAAACAGTATTCACCACGAATAATGAAACTTGCATTTATGTATCTTTTGTTTTTCATTCCTCACCTGATATGCAAGCATCCTACGTCACACTTTATGGCACGAAGATATATTACTGGGTTGTTTCAAAAGACTTTGTGCTGTTCACCGCTGCCCACTGATTTGTTGTGTTTAATTAAAAAATTACAAAAGTTGATGATCAAAAGATAACACAAGTTGACTTTTCACTACCTACCTATTCTGACCTACTTTTGGACAAATAACTTATTGGGATGCATGAAATGTCCGATCCTTATTAGATTGCATCAAAATAGTCATTTACTACTGATGGTTCGAATATGTATCAGTTTACTATGCACGACAATAAGTTATGTCGATTCACTATGAAGTGGTGACGGTATAAATTGTGGTTTAAACTAAATCTGTTGCAATGAAACCCTGTTTAATTCCCCCCGAATATGAGATACTCACTCACGATTTACGATGTGATTTAGGGACTATGAGATTTATTTTCCACTGGGAGTTCCTGTTGACCTGGAAGTATTTCCACTTCAGCAGCAGCTTCTGAACCTCTTAGTGGTCCAAAAATATTCGAATGGTTATAGCTTTGTTCGAATGAAATAGCCCGACTTGCTTGAACAGAGGTTTATTACAAAACCTAATGTATTGTACTGTAAAAAATGTATACCAATAAGAGGACATTCAAAATCCACCTGCGGTTTTATATTTGTACTCGTAAAATACAAACAAGACTTCCACTGAATCTTTGTAATAATAAGCGATTAGTCTGAAATGACAGAAGCATACCTTTTGAGCTTACTGTATGATATGCGTATAGCAAAAATATAGACTCACTTTATGGAAACCGGTAAAGAGTTCGTTTGGCTGTGAGATTCTCGTCTTCTTATAATGTAACCGAGAAATCATCCAACAAATTTGCTTCTTCACCAGCATTATAACTCATATCCGATGCTACATTCCTTCAGTATAGATACGTAACCATTGTTTTCTTGATAAGGTTGAAGTCAAATACATCAAAATGTCTGTTTTATTTTATCCACTGCTAAAAATACAGTCCTTTTTGAAGGTTGACAGAAGTTTTTTTTTACTGGGCCTTATTGATTGGAAAGGTGAAGTGACTGTTGGCAGTAGTGTAAAAGATTTTCATAATTATACCATCGTCCAATGCTGAAGTCACCCCAGTTTTGCTGGAGTTGCACGTTTATTCCTAACTGTTAGATCACCATAATGTCCAGACAGTAACCTTGGCGCTTAAAAACAGAAGCCGTAACAGTCCGAAGTCAACACATCGTTTGTCCCTCCGATTTTACGGTACATAACGCACGGAATTTCTCATCAGTTTGAGCACCATCCATTAGAACGATCCATCTGATGTATTGCAAAAGCCTCTTAGATCTACCTCAAGGTTTTGAAAACAGTTATTCTAAGTCCCAGAAGTTGGTGAAACGAACCGCCCGCGATTCCAACTGTGTCCGTAGAGGAATGCCAGTGACAGTAGCAATACATTTCTCTACTGTAATTGGCTACTGCAGATATGTTTTGCATAAGAAGTAACACGCAATTCGCGTTTTCAAAATAGGTCTTCATATAAAACACTTGTTTACAGCACGTTCGTGCTAACGTTATATGGTAGGTCTATTTAGGAAAGGATTAGATAGAATAGTGGGATAAAAAAGGATGCTGTTAAAGTTATCAGTAGGTAGGTAGGGAATTCAAACTAGCACAAGTGCCCCAAAAGCTTACGAATCAAGTCTACTCTTTCGTAACCAGATCGCTTGCCAGATAATCGGAAATATCCTGTGACGTCGGGTAAATTTTCCAATTTTTTTATGTGAGCTGCATTCACGCTGCTATCCACAGTAAGATGAGCGACGAAATCCCGACGAACGGTCTCCAATGGCGTGCGCCTAGTTGGTCACAGTTACCATTGCTGATGAAATTCGCGCACTTGGTTATTCACATCTGATCTCATGTTTTCTCTAAGATTGTAATGCTGATCGATATAATAACCAATAAACTGTTTGTATTATTCTCAGACTCTATGGGATGTTTATCTGTCAAGTTGAGCGGATAAGTATTTTTCAAGATTTTCGTGAAAACACTTGCATGTCGTGCTCCATGTAAGAAAAAACGAATATTGGAAATTTTATTCTACCGTTCAGTATCAAATGGAAAAACCGTTTTGCGTTCCGAGAATTAAACAATCCATCCCGACGTACCCAACCGGCAAACTTGGCCATGTGGAGCGCGTTATGCGTCCTGGGCGGGGTCCATAAAATCCAGTTATACAATAGTTAGAAAACATGTGGGATATGGCGAAATGTTGCACCCAGTGATGCTCTTATATTGGCACACTTCCTTTATCTACCTGATAGTACCATATATGGTTCTATCTTTACTATTTTATTAATCGTATTCTTTTGGTGTTCAAGCAAGATTCTTGCTGAGAGATAGCGGTTGAAGCATATACGTGGTTAATAGTTGTCCATCGAACAAGAAATGTTAGTACCTGATTTGGTGAAAATCACTGACCATGCTTTGGAGAAACAGGACCTTAAGAGTGGTTTACCTCGTTATTATTTTTCCAGAATCACAATTGGTGCTTGTTTCGATCCCGAAACACGTCTAACTAGACAACATTTGAATGCAGAGTTAACTGGAATGACATTGCTATTGGATGAGGTTGAATCACCCAGTGTTCTGCGTTGCATGGCTCAATGCGGCGAGTCATTGTACGTGCCGAATGTGCTCAAGGTCAGTTGATGTTTTAGCAGTTAAACTGTCTCATGTACTTGATACGTATTGTTAACTGATATCATTCTTCGTGTTCTAGGATGTGAAGAGAATCTTGATAGTTACATTTTTCCTAGGTTTGTTTCTTTCTGCTGCTTTAAATACTAAAAAGCCAACTATGCTAGATCTCACTCTCACATTTTTGAGATGGGGTTTGGCAGATTTGATAGATGTCGAAGTGATTCAAATGTTAAAATTGTTTGGCCCCGGTGGGATTCTGATGCACGCATGGTTGCCGCTCACGCCTAAGTACCACGTGTACTATACCATCTGAACTACAAAGCTACACCGAAGTTTTTGAAAATTTTCGCGTGTAGATCATACAGTTTACCTACCCGAATTACACTAGTACATAACAAGAATCAATAATTTGGGCATTTCAAAAGTTTATAGTACTGCTCCCGAAGTTGATTATGATAGACCCAATGTCGTTTGTTTCTCGCACTTTGTGGGCGACACTCAGCTGCCTTTCGAATAATTTCCATCACTGGCCTACTGTAGGCATTACATGGTACTCAAATATACATTTCACAGTTTTCCATGAAAGCCCAGTAGGCACCCGTGGTTATGAGTACGCCCTTTTCAAGTCAAGTGGAACCAATAAAGGCTTTGATATATCCGATGAAGGGGGGGGGGGGTTATTTATTATTATTATTATCAATACTATTACACTAACATAAGCACATTGTTCACGGTTGTTTTAGCCGCCGAGAAATAAATATTTCACACTAAAGCGGGTTAGCAGTTAAGATAGAAAGAAGTTCTTGTTTGTCAAGACAAGAGCTAGGAGAGAAACAATAGAATTTCTGTACAGCGATAATTTTGGAGGAAATGGTCGGAATGTGGCACGGATCAACGGATGTTCTTGACTTAGACGGAGATCGCAACGTAGTTGGTGTAAACAGTCAGCAGTGATCTTTTTGGTAAATTCAACGGATGCTATCATGTGCTCATCACATAATTCTGACATGAACTCTATTAAGGCTATATCAGAAACAAGAATGATGATGCGCGGATCACCATAAAGAGTGTCGTAGTCCTCTTTCAATAGATCAGGGAAAATTACGGAAGGACATTTCAGAATTATGGAAGTATACACTGGTGTACGAAGGAAGAAGTAAGAGACTGCGGGAAACTGAACTGTCGTAGTTCGTCGGTTTTAAAGGACAATCGATGCACTTTTCCAACTGAAATTTCAATACAAAAAGCTCAGGGGGAGCTCTCTTTTAAAGAGAGATAGAGTTAGGGGGGGGGGGGAAGTGCCCTCTACGAAAAGCGATCAAAAAGTAGAAAAATGCACTCTTAGCATTCGGCATTGTTTGATGGAAGATCGAACTGCCCAGAAGAGTTTTGAACGTGTGCAAGATTTTCTTTAAACTCATCTGAACTGGACTGCTGAGAAACGGATTGAGCCAAGACAACTTGCTCAGTATAGTTGAACCAACGAGCTGAGTGGGTTACAGTTGAGTCGCTCGTGTAAATAGCGAACAACTATTGAGAAAGAACAGTTCCCTGAAGAACACCGGCACCGTCGAAAAGATGTCTGGGCAATTTTGGTACATTGTGATCTTCCCGGTAGTAGTCTTTCAGCCAGTTAAGTAAGCAAGGCATGACTTACATAAGAATCCGTAGGTAATCACTGCAGGGAGGTCAATTAGGATGCGGATAGAAAGGGGAAGTAGAATCCTTTATAACTAGCAACGGAAGTGAACATTAAGGTCGTTCATCCGATTTTTGTGGTTCAAAGTCAGGCAGGCGAACAAGGTAAGAAATGACGCTGTTCCCATAAGTAGACTGACTGGAGGGGGAATTCTGAGTTTTAAACGGGCAGAAGAGTAGATGACTTTGTAACCTATTGCTAACTGTATCAAAAGCATCCTAATCCTTGCCAGTGATAAATTCAGCGAGGGTATCTTTATCAATGCTGCTAAAATAGGAGAGCCGCTTCAGGGGTTTAGTTAAGCAAAAGGTTCCAAACTGAATTGGAAATCTATAGGGAGCCCCTAGGTTTCTCGGGCTAAACGACAGAAACTGGTTACGGGGACATCTAAAACAACATTGACGTGTTTGGAGCTAATGAGATCAGAGCAATATAGACAAAGCAACGGGAAAAAAATGAAATTATACCCTGAAAATCTTCAGAGTTAAATCACACTAGTTAAAAAACGAAATGAAATAAAGGTATTTTCCACATCTTGTTATTAATTGGTCCTGGAATTAAAAACGTTTGCGACATTCGAGTCACATTACTATTCGCGAAGTAGAAATCCCGGTTTTAGAGCAAATGGTAATGTGTGGCGTTTAGGAACAATGTAATTGCAATACCTTTTGCGTCCAAGAGGTAAGTGCACCTTACCAATAAACTTGTTATAGCAAATATCTCGTTGAATAGCAAAGTATGGTGTTCCCGGAAATATTTTGGTTGTTAAATTGGTGTTACTGAATTAGTTGCTTTGGCGTCAACGCTACCATGGACATTTAACAACCTTGAACATGCTTTAGGTTTGTTCGATCTGACCTTTCAAGTAGCATTATCAGTGGTCGGAACTTGAGGTTCAGTGCTTTTGGAGTTCTGTCTCCTAAATGTTCGACTCATAGTAATACTGAATGATATGGCTCTTGTGCACCCCTGAGTGGGTTAAAGACAATAATCACGGAAACACTGATCGATCCATTGTGAGACATCTGGTCGGGGGTGTACAAGAGGTGTACTGGTGATTACTAAAATCCTGCGAGATTTGGTTTTGTGATTCACTTCATTTCTGGAAAAAATATTTGCCACGGTCGGCGGTGGTCTAGTAGTTCAGGTTGCAGTCTATTGGATCTCAGCAATGTGGTTCGAACTCCTCCAAACGGCTGGACAGATTTGGTGATGGACAACATTCTTTTGTCCCCTGAATTGTTGCCACGCCTGGCCCACGATGGCCTGGTGTGGTTGCTTGCCCGTTAGTACGGATAACGCATTGGTTTTTCGGGCCGATGGGGCATATCTTCTCACTGCATCCATGCGCAAGAGGGATGATTCTCAGGTAATATCAATCAAGTCTGCCTTCAGTAGTGACAATCAGTGGCAGTGCATTTTTCCGTGCTGTCGGAAAAGATGTCGTTCAAAACTGATGGATTCAGGAATATACCCATTTCGACGTTAGGACACAGTTTTGGACTCAAACAATCGTTTTCGAATCATACTGAAAATGGATGTGTTCAAATACCTCAAGGATAATTCGGACTAGACAAACGTTTGTGGAGTGGGGTGGGATTTGAGTGACGTATTGATCTGTACGACTAGGCTGTGACAGCCACATGGTTCGAATATGAGTCATTAGGGTAGGGGTAGTCCATTTGCAGCCAGGGTCTCCGGAAGGCTTGGCCAAACTTTGTCTACGTGCACGGAAAGCGTGCTGATTGCCTCTGCGCTGACCAACGTGTGCAAACAGATGTAGTTGTGGAGATCGGGGGAGGCACTCAGTGCATGAATTGGAATACTAAACCTGCTTATTTGACGACCTGTGTCCACCAGGTACCTCAAGGTGGCGTCTAAATTCATGCTGTCCTACAGTTTTTGAAAGCACTATCTTACGACACATTGTGGAAACCAACGATATTTGACCACTTCAATCAAATTCATCGATAGAAAGAACTGTTGCTTTTTATTATGTGATTAGTATGGTGGATGATTAGTCCTGAGTGTATTGTATGAACCAAATAACTAATTGAAAAAATCGTGCAGGCAATAATTACCGATCGTGAATCAGGAAGTTGGAGGAGCTTTTTCAGCAAGTCTACCATGTGATGGTTAGTTTGTTTGGAGATGACGTTAGATTTATTAGTCTAACTAATGGACGTCATTTCGTATTTTAAGTATCAGTAGTTGAATGGTCAACAATGATAAATAACAATCATATGTCTATCATTTTTGACCCAAATTTAATGTAGTTCTTGCGTCCCGATATCAATGTGACTCTTGAAAGTGATGCAATCACAATAATTGGGCAAAATATTGCACACGTGACCGATATGCTCACTGCAATAACATATATTCGACCACAACCGGGGATCAGCAAAGATTACGTGGCCACCGTGGCTCAGTCCAGACTTTTGAGGCTCCAAACATTGTATCAGTAGGTTTTATTTTGGCGTTCATTTTCTAATGTACGGATGCGTTCGACTGTGAATTTATGCCATCGCGTCTAACATTATTCTGCCTTATTCATTTTTATGAAAAATCATCATCATCATTGATGAATGTCATCATGGCAAAAATTCAGTCATCTTTCATCATTTCTCTTGTCCTCGATGTAACCAATTTCATTATAAGTTAAGCTAATTTTGTACAAAAGGTTTACCGTAAAATAGCAAAGCAGATGGATAGGGCACAAATTATTCATAAATTATATTTTTCGTTGAGAGTTTTCCCGTCTGTATTTTAAGTTTGGTCAAATAATATTCATAATGAATCCGTTATTCACCCAATAGTACCTATAGACTGTTTTACACAAAACAAATTAGTTGTGACACCCAGGAGGAAAGGACGGGGTCAGAGATGAGCAGAATATTCAAAAAACATCTGACTATGGCTACATATATTACTCCGAAGCAAGATGGACGAACTTGAACGGCTTTCGTATGCTTTCGCTGCCATCGGGTTCCTATTGAGTAGACGTCCACAACGGATTTAGGGTCGCCGTATCATGCGAT
This sequence comes from Fasciola hepatica, assembly GCA_948099385.1. Classification (NCBI taxonomy): domain Eukaryota; kingdom Metazoa; phylum Platyhelminthes; class Trematoda; order Plagiorchiida; family Fasciolidae; genus Fasciola; species Fasciola hepatica. Next base: position 22,756,776 of record CANUEZ040000019.1, read on the forward strand.
GTTGACACGAAATCTATTCTTTGAGAGCCAGCCCGGACAACCTATTGATAGCGGGTTCGAGTCTTGGTTTGAAATCAATGGGCATACAGTACTTAAAATTACCAGCATCAGTGATACGATTATTTAATGATTTCAGTGGACATTCGTGAATTTAGTGTTGATATTTCATAGTGAATCATATTGATATATTCAACATATTGAACTGTAACTGAAATAAACACCATACTTGACTTTAAATCCCGAAAATGTGATACGGTTGTCTGGATTTAAAAAACGCTTGAACGTGATTTGTGAAAATCTCGTTTGGGCTTCGTCGATCCAAATTATGAGACAACTCGAACTAGTGCGCAAAAACTGGTTTGTGCCTTAGAAATACGTTACGCATGATTAGGTCGAAAATTATCTGCTGAGCTTGTTCTGTATTGATGTTGACTCCATTGTCCTGCTTAATTTTCTCCTGTAATCTTGTTTCAGATGTCCAAAAGAGAAGGCAATTTCCTTGCCTAACACGATTATCTTGTTAAATGTGCTCCCAGAACAGCGTGAAGTTAAACACCGAGTGGAACAGGGTTATCCGGTCGATGTAAATACCGCCGGCTCAGTGTGGATTCCGGAAAATAGTAGTAGCCAGCCGAATCAACCGTCAAATACGGTTGGGGATTTGGAAGGTAGAGCAAAAAAGCAAGATGTGGATCACCCAGAAGTTCCACCTCTACGAATTTCAGGACCAAATGTGATAGTGGCTGATCCGTCGACAATCGGGCCTGGAATACCGTTATTTTCCGATATCAAATTCAAACTATGGGATAAACGTGAGCTGCTACATTTTAGATGTGACACAGTTTTTATACTTTCGGATAAAATTTTGTAAAAGAAATTCGCCAGAACTAAAAGATTTCATGTGAGTTCTGAATCAGATATAAGATTTTCTTTAGTCACGGTAATGGTTTTTTCGCTGGACGGCATGACACTAAAGTGTAATCAAAAGTCAAAAACTGGACCCCTGGTTCGTGCAGAAGTTTTGCTTGCCATTGACCTTCTTAGAATCAAGTATGGTGGATATGTTGATTATTTCTAAACTACTGGAACCTCTGATAGAAGTCTTGTGTTTGAATTTTCATGATTTCCCGTGTTCAGATATACGACTGGACTACGAATGAGTCATCTGGACTGAGAGGTAAAACCAGGTCATTTGAGATTTTCTCGTTGTTCTCAACTGAGATATTTGTTGGTTCTGTAAGGCATTGTCCGCAAAGTCCAGTGTACCTTGAATGATGAAAACCCTTTTAGTTTTAATACCAAAAAAGGCAGTAGCCGTGCCCACAATTATGTCATGAACGAATGCACCTGCTTATGAGATTTAACTCAGTCTTAACGTTGTCGTCGGTTATCGCTGTCGATGGTATGAAGATCAAAAGACCATCTAGTCTTTGTAATCACCAGACCTTTCTCGTACGCATTTTTCACGGCTGTTACTGGTTAACACACAGCTTTGGGTGCTGGGTTTAAAGACCGTGTTATACGCCTGGGTTACTCAAAGCGTCTGGGTGAATGAAGGGTTTACTAAAATCCGATTTTGAAGCGGCTCACCATGCATAATTTATGCATAGTCTATTACTGAACAAGCAGAAAACCATACAAAGCTGTTTATTTTTCTGTTCACTCAGTGAGTAACGCTGGAAAATATCGAACTGGAAATGGCGCTCTAATATGCCGTTTGGAGGCTTGCCCATTCTATGGTTGTGGTACGGTTTTAAATGCTTACCAAACCAGGCAAATTTTCGTTGCAGAAAAATTATACTTGTACGGGTTTTGAAGATATTTGCAGAAATACTGAAACCACACAGTGTGCAGTCGGTATTCATGAGTGGAGTATTTTATAATCGTGGTTAAAATTCAGTATATCATTTTCAAAATCTAAGTAAGAGACAGGTTTTAGCCATGTGCTGAAAGTTCCAAAATACATAGTTATTTATTCGGAACGCAGAATGATAAAAAGTGGCCGTTATTTTCAATCGTCGCGATAAATCCGAATTCTGGTGAAGCTGTATCCATGAAGGAAAATTTTACTAGACGGGGCTTTGAATACAAGTCTAAAATTGCTGTATTTTCTGTTCCTCTTCAAAAAGAAGCAATCGATTCGTTTCCCTGCCTGTCAGCTTTTAGTAGGACTGAATAAAATAGTGATTAACTCATACGTTTGGTGCCTTATATTCTAAGAACTCCGGTGGGGTAAGTTTGCCGTCTTGAAGTGCTCCGTATTTCACGGTTCATCGGCCTTGTTCGCATTGGAACTCAAGATTCAATTCCATATGCACTGTGTGATCTGAACTATAAGTTTACACCCGGTACGTCGGATTTTTCAAATCAGTATTAACTCAAACAGATTTAGTTCAAAATCACTTCCTATATCTCATACGCAAACTGATACTGGTTCTTTCCACTGACTAAATCGTTGTGGGTCCTAGTGGCAACTTATTATACTCACACTTTTACAATCGTTAATTTAGGTCCACGTTTGTATATCGCCCAGGTGACCAGTACAATTTTCGACTCATGACTTCTTTATTCCATGCATGAGTGCAGTTCATAAGAGATATATAATGCTACGTACAACGTGATGAGAAAGGAAGTGGACAGTGTAGCTCGTCATGCTGTTCAGCTCTGCAGGGTGGCCATACTGTTGGTGATGTTGATGTTGATGATGATGATCCATGGGTGCGGTCGAAGAAACATACCTCACTGCATCAGAAATCCATTGCACCATAAGCAACAGAAAACACCGAAGCCTTGGACTGGAACCATGTAAAACCCTAACGGGGCGGGCTTGGCAAACAACTAGGAAAAGTCGGAATCTATCTACCATCATAGGCGGTCACATTGTGAATTTTTAACTTCGTGCCAAAACTACGGTTAGTCGGAAACTAACTCCACTCGACTTCCATTTGGGTCTGTTTTTCGATGCGAAGTGGTCGGGTAAAATTGACGGAATAACTGCTTGATATTGAACGTGTTCATCGAGAATACCGCGGGTACAGAATCAAGTATTCTGTAGATTGTTTTATACCTTTTCTTATCACAGGTATGACGAAGGTTTCAGCGGAATCAATTGCAGCATCAGTACCGTTGGACAGTTGTAATATATGGCTCGCATCAACCGGTGATCCGAAAACACCGGTTTCACGACCAAAATTTAACGCTGCTCAAGGTGAACGGATTGAATGGCCAAACATAATGGCTATTAACAACGGATTCTCAAGCCACACCAACGAATACGGAGTCGAAATACGAGGTCGAAAACCAGCCGAGGAATATGCTCGACTGCTACGGGAGTTTCGCTATTGGCCTCCTTCTACATTAAGGGCAAGGAAGCCTGTCTTATTGCGCTCAAAAAGTTCCATCATTGTGGAGAACGACGTTAGCTACATGGCCAATGTGGAACTAGTCTGCACCCTAGACGCCGGAAATCAACGTACTTCCGAGTTTATTGTCAAAGTAGGATGCGTTCTGAGACCTTACGCTATTTTTTTCTTATATTTCATCCCTTTAAGCTACCTACAATTAACTGGTATATTTCTGAATAAAATATTTTCGCAATTTCCATATATATATATATATATATATATATATATATATATATATATATTCTGAACATATCCCGGTAGGATATTTCGATGTTCTAGCGAGCCTTATTTCAGAAGTCATTGTTGATGGGGGTACCGAATTGGAAAATTATCCAAGACGAATTAGCATCACGTTCCTTTGTGCGCCCTCGTTTTAACTTCTATATTTTCTTTGTTTGCATGTTCACAGCATAGAAAATATTCATAGGTGTTGAACAGTTTGACAGTTTGTTTGGGTAAAGATGCATGACTTGATTGCCGGAGAAAATTGAAATTATTTATTCCGAAAATAATTGAAATAGAGGAGTCGGAAACATTGGATCGTTACACTAAATCCTAATGAAATGCGTAATTTAGTCGCGGTCGTTTCTTAAGTAGTCAGAAAACGGACACAAAGAGCAAAAACTGAGAACAATCTTCAACACTGTGAGAGGACAAGCCAAAATTGATTAGAGTGTTTGTTACCTAAGTGGAGATAAAGAGGTAAACCATTCACGTTGCTCAAAGAGATCGGGGTTTTGGTTGCGAATGATCCATGCCTGTGCTTAATTGAGCAAACGTCTATAGTCGCTGGAGTAGCTGATGTCCAATGCGTCATATGGAATGAAGTAGTGCCTCTTCTCCAAGGAGGGTTGCGAGGTCGATATGATTTTACATTTTCTTTCCCTTGGTCACATCATGGATATCAAGTTGGGCTGAAAAGGGGAAAGGCATAAATCGGAACAAGTGAAGATTAAACTGCTCCATTTGCATTATACCACCTTTAATAGCCTAGCTAAAGATGAAAAAATGGATGAAGGTGAATTACAGTCAACAGCTGATGCGTTAGCAGCAATTGCACTAGCAAAGAGTATCCTTCAATTTCAAAGCGGAGAGAGCCGTCTCGGCGAAACACGTTCAGATATTAGAAACTCGTAGGTTTTAGATCGATACCTGTCATCCCAAGGTCTGTGGTGTCGGAACTGGTCGCGGTGTTCCGTCATCGACGCTGCTACAAATATGAATTTTTAACAATTGAACCGTAGCGTCCATTTTGTTACAAGGAAATGAAGCTTTCAAGTGCCAGTCCGTACTATCCATTCTATTTTTCTTTGATTTTAAGGTCAAAAATCCCGCTCGATTTTTCTTGTTTCATTCAGATTTATGCATGTGAACTTTACAGTTTTAGAAAGTCCTAAAAAATGCTTTCACGAATAAGCTGCTTCTTGCATCCTCGAAGTGTAAAATACTTCTGCATGACGAGGTTTACTCTACACATTAGCTTGTTCTCTCAGGAGAAGCCCTAGCTGAAGTAAAAGGGGTTTTTTATCGGGGAAGTTATATTTCACCTGGTGGTCGGATATTATTATGCATTTTTGCCGAGTATATAGGGGTTTTGTTTGGCTTTTACCATCCTTTTACTAACCCGTGGCATCGACATTAATTCATCAAAGGTCGCGAGTTTACTGTGACAGTTAGGTCCGACCATTCATACTAATAAAAGTGGCCGTTGCGGGTGTGACGTACGCCGAGACTTTTGGTAATGAAATTTGCAATGTCTTCACAGTATTGCTCGGATATATTGAGAACGGCATCACCAATGACAAGGTTAGGTGTAGTGCGCTTGAATCAGACAGTCAGTTTCTGAAGAAGACGCTCAATACAAACAGGTTAAAGTGGTTGGGACATGCGTTACCAATGTCTACAGATAGACCTCCTTGGTGTACATTGTTTTCCTAGAAAGACGGTGGTGGAAGGATGAATCTAGGTGGTCGGTCTCTGATACGGCGGAATTCTTTGAAAACCTTAATCAGTGGACTTAGCTGAGTAGAGCGCGTTCTGCTTCCGGGTTGACGTCTGTGATATCCGTCTACCGGGCGGTTGGAGACATTGTATGACACAGTCAAGGGCGTAGGTACATCTTCCTGCGTCTGTATAATTTCTACTCATTACTTTCTTTTATGTTTGTTTGTTCTCTATGCCTATATATCGATTGGACGATCGCTGCGAGGCAGTATCCACAACCAGAGTGCATAAATGCGCGGTTAGTGATCAAGGGAACTGGGGTAAACTCTCATAAGCACAATGTTCTCATGTGCCAGAGTACATACAATTCCACTGCCGTCTGCCTCGTTACCACACCTGACCTTATGTGGTTCTCCACTCCATGTCTAATAGTCTGGTTGCTGGTTGTCCGTAAAAGTGCAGTGGACCTTTGGGGCTGCGAAGTATACCCCTTGCACTGCATTCGTGTGCAAGCATTTAATAAAGAAATAATTGCCAGTGTAACGGCAAACACCAAGACAAGTTTTGAAAAGTCTTTGGCCTCGGCGGGATTCGAACCCACGCATGGTCACCACCCTCGCTTTAGTACCGCGAGTGCTCTACCAGCTGAGCTACGAGGCCACGCCGGAGAACCTTCGACTTTCTGCATATGGATCACAGTATACCCGCCCAAATTACAGTAGCACATGGCATCCACCACAGTGAACTAGCTTGTAATTTGACTGCCTACAGCAGGATTTCCCTTTGTACTAACCGGACAAGTGTTTTTTTTATTTTTTCAAAAATCTAATTTCAGCTTTTGTGAAATAAGATGAGTATATCGTGTTTCAACACGCAACAAAACTTGGAGATAAACCTTTCCCCGGCCCACATCTTATTCTAGGTTTTGATTCCGAACACAGATAGCAAACCGCATGATCGATTTGACAGGAAACAAGTGGATGGATATGTGTCACTTCTGGATGATACTGATGTCGTGCACTACGGTCAGTCTGATCGGGAACGAAGAAAACTACACGAACAAGATGCTCCTAAATTGATTCCGATTGGCCCGAAAGATGAGCCATCGATCGCCACGTTGAAACAGGTATGAGAACCCCTGGTAGTCATTTTGATAAAGGTGACCAGATTTTTCTTAGGAATCGCTCTTGACTAAGTCATATTTGTCATATTTGCTTAGGGTATACCATCGTAAACCACTCCGCGTTTACTGAAACTGAGTCTGCCAGACTGAAGTCCATTAATCCTGAACCATAACGACTTGGTGTCTGGTCTTTCTGAATAGCCATAATTGTACTAATTGATTGTGAATTCATTTTCATTTATAACTATTTTCGCTAGAAATGTTATGGAAGAAACTCTTCGTGACTAACCAGTTGCTTTTATTACCTGCTAGCTTGTTTCTGAATGGCTTTTAGCATGACCCTTTCTGCTATCTAAGGCTTCCGTTTGTGATGCAACTTCAATTCCATGATTCTTCAATGTTTTAGGGTAAAAAATTGGGATTGAGGTTTTTTCACGTTCTAGTGGACGTAATCTGCTCTGGAGCTCGCTTGTTTTACGGTCGAGCTGAGAACATAGGCAACACCAGTTGTTTCTAACTAAAGTAGACGCCGAGTCACATTGCGGAATAATCGGTCCTATCCCATTGTGTTACGCGATCTGTCAATCACATGCTTATCAAATGCCTTGAATTATGCCGTTGCTTGGTTGCTTACTACCGTGTGCTATGGTTTCCGGCAAGAGACTGGATTCTTATGATTTGTAAAACCCAGTGGGAAACGAACCTCTTCATTTGCCACATATCTGAGCGCGTACCACAACTGGAAATCATATACTGCATTCACAACTAGTGATAATTCTGGCCAACTTAGTAATTCATCTTGTTTTATGTTACTTTATTCCAAATCGGGATTCGGTGGCCTCATTATTTCCATTTCCATGCAGTACCCTTATCAGTAGGATCACCTTAGCTCTCTGTTGGAATAGTGAAAGTTGTGTAGGATGGGCTAAAAGCTTCGAGCGACCTGTCGAAACATTTTATCCCCACCGAGAACATTTTCTTATGACTCAGTTCTGAGAGAAATTGAAAACGAAAATGTAATTCACCGGAGAATTTTGGCTTTTAAAAGCATCGAACTTCATCACAACCGACACATTCGTGGTATACCTCAAAAACTGAAGTAAACTCGTAATCGACGAATGGTCGTACTATTCAGTGTGCGCATACGGTATCCTTTATTATTTTTTTGTCTGGGCAAAACACAACAAAATCCTAGCCAGAAGTGTAGTCTCATTTGACTGGCATGTTTAATTTGCTAACGAAGTGTTTGGCCTCGCAGTGGATATTGGTCGCTTCATGTTTAGATGCCGACTATAGCGGACTACGTACAGTTCCTGGATACTTTTAGTAGTGAAATAAACGGTTCTATCGTTAAGGGATCAGCATCAAAAGAATTTAGCATAATCCAGAAGAAATTCTTTTTCCACGGTTTACGCAGTTGAGGCACATCTCGTCGATTGGACGCGGCTGTTATGAATTGCAAACAACCGTCTATTACGTTCCACAAGCTTTGTGTTTCTTCTACATAGTGTTTATCAAAACGGTAAACAATGAAAGAAACAGTCGTAAACTTGTGGCGATAAAGAACTAATTTAATTTATACTGTTCATTTTCCAATAGCTCAAAAGTGTTTCAGTCTTTCTTCAAGTCAAATTATTTTTTACGTATACTGTTCTTCGAAACCTACTACAAACGACCACAGACTTAACCAACAAACTATAGCAAAATGCTTTTTAAAGACATTTTCCGTGAATTGTGGTCGGTCAGAATTAGGAATATCACATCGACACCTCAAGATTGAACATATCATCAAATTTCAATCATGATAGACTCTGCATCCATTTCCTAGTCTGAATGTTAGCACTTCGTATCTACCCTCCTTCAGAAGGTATACTCCATTAAGTACGTTGCCTCTGCATGAATGGAAGCAAAATCTTCCTTCCATTAGTATTTTATTATTTCAGGTACATATGGTTTTCCGCAAACTTTTCTAATTTCTCTATGATAACGGCGTCAGCCATCACTGTATTAGCATGAAGACACGTCTAATGTTGATTTACGAGCGGTTATCAAAAGGTTTCGATTCGCGTTGGAACGGAGGGTTTAGTTAGCAACTCAGACTAATAACTACCGGATATTCTCCTCTCTCTCTCCTGATACTCAACCGTAGATTAATTTCCTTAGCTTTTTCGTATGCAAGTTGTTCGTGAGTTTTAATTTACCGGTTCATTCTCCACATCCGGATGCCTTTAGGTAAGTAATTAAAAGGAACCGGAAACTTGTTAAACTCGGTGGATCTATTTATTTTTTCTGTGTCATACTCAGCATCTGCTATGGTACGAATTATGAACAAGTTGCGCAGAATGGTTTATTGGTGTTGTGCCGTGACCACTGTATACTGTTTATGTTATCCGATTGTGTCTTTGACGCACACAAGTATGCTGATAATGAAGATGACAAGCATTTGACACACCTGAGACAGAGCGAATTGGCGGCTGAAAGGTACTCATGAACTGAACACAATACATCCTTGCTACATGTAATTGTCATGACTCTGACCGATGCGCATCTTGATTGTCTGTTTCTCAGTAGATATAACATCTTGTTCTGATCGAACTTCATGAATCCGCTTAGGGGAGTCCTCCTTCGGGGATTAACGAACTTTCATTGTTCAGACGGTTGTTTTATGGAAATTATTATGATCCCAATTGTAGACAATGATAGATTTAGCTAGGTTGATGAGGTGAAACAGTGTTAAAAGTTGAAAGCGGAGGTCGTTAGCCGGTCTGAGCTTCCAATCTATTTTTGCAAATATTTCTCTTCGTCAAATTCAAAATATTTAGCAGTCCTGTGACAAAAGCATCCCTTCATTTTATTGTGTTAAAGTTTGGAAGAAAGTCGTCTGCGAACTAGGGACACATAGCGATCATGCAAATACACAAATTTTTATTTTGAGACCGTCCGCTAGCTACTTTACAGGTGTCCAACTCGAGGTCTCAGTGCCTGGTTTTTAGTTTTATTCAATAAGGAATCAGTAGACAAAACACGTACAACTCGTCCGAATTGAGCGTTTAATTTGATTCCTTTTTATGCTGTTTTTAGTTCAACCATGAAATGTCTTGTACAGTAGGGCCGCCAGATGCTCTCATTAGGAACAGTTCATTTGACAAAGCATTTCTTACTGTGGAGAGAGGACTGCTCTGGGTTATTTTTCATCGCATCATTCACGGAATACTTGCGTTGCCCGAGTCGCCGATGAACTGTGTAAGCTAAAGGCGACAACCCAACGAACCGAGGTTTAATCATGAGTTGCTGTAATAACCAAGCATTTCAGGAGACGATAGTTTCACCCATTTAGTTTTGACGTCCCCCAGGGTATTAACCGATCGCCTAGCTGTCTATCGAAGCCCGCTGTACTGAGGAATACCACAGAAGAAAAACTACGGATGTCATACAATACGGACTATCAAATCAACCCTTACGGGAAACCCGAACTTGTGAAGTGCGGCAACCCGATAATTCAGTAGCGAAAATAATTTCCAGTCAGAATCAGTGTGACTGATTAGTGCGGGTAAGTTGGTACCACAATGCGAATCTTTTAGTAGCGGACGTGAATACAAGAATTGAATACCGGCTGAACACCGTGGTTCAGTGAAATAAACAATGATTATCATTAGAGAAGCTAGTGGGAGAAAACAAACTGAGACAACATGAAACAATGGTTAGAACACAATGTAAATGCAATGGGAATACGATTCCAAGTTGCTAGCTTTCTTGTTTCGACTTATTCCTATTCAGATTTGGTAAACTCTCATTCTGTTGGCCCAACGGCCTATCCGTCGGATGGCACAAAACAAGTAAACGTTGCTATTTGTCCAAAATCTATTTCAGGCCAAATCTGGCGAACCGTCCAAAGGTTATGCAGTCGGTATAGTGATAAGCTCTTTGATTGTTGTGGCCGCCTTGGTCGGTGTAGTGTTGCTCTTTTTGTTCAAACGAGATCGGATCCATCGAAAACTTACGCGGGTCGCTCGACGTCCTCGTGTACCCGAATTTCCAGCCGACTTCGGCGGTTCGAGCCTGAAACGTGATCCTACTCTGAGACTCACGGCAAATCCTGTTGGTGAAATGGATGTGAGTTCCCCAAGCAGTGTTGTACATTCTTGTTCTATTTTTATTCCGATTTAAAATTTTATCCATGAGAATGGCTAACCCCTTTTTCTCTCGATTTTAAGTTTTCTCGGTGGAATAATTGTTGGATGACAGTTTAAAGAGCATTACTAGTTTTTTCAAAACTTCGGACGTTGCTTTTGACGAGAGGCAATGAATGTCCATAATGAATTCTCTTCAGGTCCTGTTTCTGCAAGAAATTATTTTGGACATTACAACTGAAATATCAAACAATTGGTATCAGGGAAATGAGGAAATTTGTAGCCTTGTACGATAACTATCACAGGTGTTGTTGATATCGAAAATTGTCCGTCCATTATTGCCCATCGTCAGCAAAGCAACTAGTGGTCGGTATTCTACAAAGTCACTTCACGGGCTGTTTCGGATGTGAGAATGATTTTAGCATTTTGATAGCCATGTTTACAGTAAGAGTTAAGGGCTTCCGGATTTAACTGAGCAGCTTCAATTCTATTGACCTAACCATTTTGGTTCAATGAATGCATGCCGGGATAATTTCGAGTCGAACAGAATAGGGTTAGCTTTGTTCCTCCTGCTAATTCGAGTTTTGTCTACCTAATTGAAAGTCATGTTTTTCCGTTCTACTGAGTATCACACGTAGTATTACCGTAAAATTCTCACAAATTTGTGAAAATGTTTACGGACTGTGAGCAATTGATCAGTTTCTCTGAAATGTAGGAAAGGTGATTTCACCGATGAATTATTCTTCCAAATATCTTTCACTTTCCTGTTAACCCTATGTTGAACCTAGTTGTATTCGTGTACCAATCCCAATCAGATTAGGCCTTATTGACAGTTTATTGTCGCCAGTCTGTGACTACTGAGCAACGGAATCTCTTCAAACGAATTGATATTGTACTCTAATCGGTTCGGAATTATATTCGGAACCGGAACTGACCGTCCGCTCATTTAGTATCGTTTTTGGTGGCAAGTTGGACCAATGGTCAAACGTTCATTGCTATCGAAAAGTGTATGGTGTTTTCTTTCCAACTCAGACTCATTCATCATTGTTACAATTGGGGTGACAACACAAAGGTTTTCTGTCACGCCCCAAGTTGGTATCTACTTCACCTTTTTGGTTACTATAATCACTGTACAGAGCAACAAAAACTAACTTTTCTTAAGCTTATGTGCATTTAGTTCTAAACCATGTTGGTTTTTTAACCACGGCAAGCCTTATTTCCCTGTCCTCAGTCCTCCCATTGCTCAATTCAGGTAGTTTGGGGTTCTGGTAAATATTTTAATAACCGGAACTTAAATATACTTAGTAGTATAGAATCAGGGAGATACTGTGCTGTTGACATGTTTGGAGTCATCAGTAGTACATATCCACCGAGGCCCCATTGGGACTTGAACTCGAGGCGAATGACTGTGAATCGAACTCCTAACCGCCAAGCTATCCTGGCTGGATATTCGCGGTATTTTAATAACACACGGCAGGAAAAAGTGCCCTTCTAACAGCGGTTGAATCCCGGTTGGGATTCAATGGAAGCACACTGTTGATGATTCTTAAGTACGTTTATTTAAAAAAAATTATACTTTTCAAAAAGCAATTCACATTTCATTTCATTATGCAGTATTACGGTATCGGGACACTACGTGAGAATATTCACGGATCAACCAGGGTGCTGGCTCCAAAACAGTACATTTTCTCTCCTCCGGTTGTGAGAAGAGAGGAAAGAAATAGTTGTTCTTCCGGTAGCGCTCGTTTGGCCGGCCTCGAGGAATTTGAAGAGGAATATACGGGTCCGTTAAGTGAATGCCTGGCTGAGTCAGACGGACACGACGATTTTGGTCAAGAAGTGAATTCTGCGTATCACAACTATAGTGAAGACCAAGAAGGTGATGGAGCCAGTGACTTCTCGCCTCCGGGTGAATACGGTGCGGATATTTGTGATTGGATTGACGATGATGTGACGAACCAAGAACTAATGGAGAATAATCCTAATCAATCACAAGAAATGAAATGGGAATTGGTTGCCAATGGTCCCAAATCAGACCACGGACCACCTGCAGTTGACCTATGATTCTTTTTTTCCCATTACTTCCTTATTCTTTTCCACGGACCAAACTACACGTTTGCAAGTGAAACATATATTACCACAAAAGCACCAGGCACTTCCGTTTATATGTCTAGAACAGCCACCATACAGCAATGCTTGCTTATGAATTTCAGTGATTATCTCGTGCACACATATTACACCATATCATGGCTTTACGATTCATCAACGCAATTCTCATCTGTCGTGTTTTATCTTCTGTTAGTCATTTCGCTCCGCTCCAGCCAGTTGGGAACCTAGTTACATTTCTCATATACAGCTTATCAACAACAAGCCTCCTCTGTTCCTACTCTCTGTGTAATTGTACCGCCTAATTTTCTGTGCACAAACTATGGCATTTTTTAACTCGTCTGCCAACTAGTTGAATTTCACTTCATTACGCGGACAGAAAGTGATTGTTCCTTTTATGCTAGCTCCTATGAAGTATCATAAAAACCATGTTCACTTTATTCATCTCATAGCAAGTACTGTCCGTAAATAATGCAGCTCATTCCAGGACACTAAAAACCGTAAAACTGCCAAGGATTTTGACACGAAATGATTTTTTAAACAAGCTAGAATAGCAAAAACCACGAAAATGGTCATTTGCAATATCACAGGATCGGCCGTAATCACGGACCGACTTGCTTGTGTTCCGAAGAAAATTTCATTTCTGTAAGTTTCAGCAAAATGAGTTATTACAAAGGAACAGCCCGCGTGTCCACTCATTAGCATGATTTTCAGAGTTAATAACTACGCAAACTTATACAGGTCGTTGACACGTCCGATTGAATCATTGTAAGAACTTTACGCCGTTCTTATCTAAATCAACAGGGATTTTCAGGTGCCTCAATTTGAAGAATATTCATAAAATGACATTTTAAGTGATAATCATTCTCGGTTTTAGTGTTGTTTAGAATGGGCCAACTTTGTGTCTAGCCATGCTGAGAAATGATTAGTTTGTTTGGTTCAGTTCCAATTGGGAGAATGGCTAACTGATGCAATGGGTCCTAGCTCGCAGAAGCCTTTAACCAGAAACTCAACGCACAAGAGTATGAAAACGACAGGACTGGTTACGATCAAAATAACCGAGCATTAAATAATGATGTGAATATGAGAACATCTCTGGTCACGAGAAGCCAGTATATCTCCAAATGTATCCAATCTTCAGGTAGGTGAACACTATGGGTATAGTAACCGAATTATGCGAGACGAAATCGGACGATATGCGAACTGGCACTGGAATGTGTTCGTTTTTTAACATGCGAATTGCGGCATTTTTATAAACGGTAAGTGTGTATAAAACATAAGCAATTGACAGTTGAATTGAAAGCGTACTGCGTAATCACTTGTCAGATTTTGCCTACGTTTCATACATTTCATGAAGAGGCCAAATTTCCCCATTTTTCGATCACAACCTCGGAAAAAAGGAGGAAGCCCAACCGGGGTCGAGTCCGACGAGTATTCAAACCAGCTAATATACTTGTATACAGATTAGTCTGAGCTTGGTCCAACGTTGATTTGCAACTTTTCGACCAGATTTGAGCTTAGAGTGTTTAGCTTTACTTTTGAATCCATGTCTTCAAATATTATGCGTCATTCTTTTTATAGTGCCCATATTCAGCCATGACTTTTCCTTTATTCCGATCCCATTTCGGTACGTCCACATCAGGTGTAGGTAGATCAAGTGAAACTCAGTCAACGGTAACCTCTTCCTCCAAGATCATGCGATTGCTCTTTATCTGGATAGTGCAACGTGGAAGTCCTCAGTATCGAGTAATCGACTGTTCCGTGTGCATTCTCGATTTGTTTCACTGAAGACGTTTTGTGAAGCTCAGTGTATATTGTCGAACACAACCTGGGAGAAACAGTTAAATTACGACTATGGCATTCAGTTTGGTGTTCAGAGTTTCATCTTGAATATATATTGAAATACTACAGGGAGTTCGTCTGGAGATTTTTCATCACGGCTGTATTACGAAGCTCACGAATTAATGAAGCACATTATCGACAGGACCTTCGAAATCGGCCCTGTTGTCCGTTTCATCTCACCATTATGCTTCTTATTCACTTCCACAGTGGTTCCGTTTTTCAAGTCAGTTTTTTCTTATTCCCATGGTTACTATTGTGCTCTAACGATAATGCTGAATTTTGTATCACACACGTGAAGCTTTATGGAACCTAGCAAATTCACCAGCGTTGTGGCAGAAGTTCCATCTAGGAGGTCTATATGAAACAGAGTAAAAAGAATCTTCGGGATATCCAAAGGCGATATGAGAAGCGTCGTGCAGGCTGGAAATTCTCTTTACGAAGATAGAACGTCACTAACATGAGCATACCCACGAATATGAGCTGCGGCATACACTCGCTGCTGGGACATTTGTCAGCCGGTGGGCAGTTTGGATAGCGTGGCCATTATATTTTCTTCTACTATTTACGGAGATAATAACCGCCGGCGCTTTACGCAGTGTGGCGACTGGAATAGTTGTAAATGCCAATGCCCTCCTGAAAACCCCGCCAGACTTGCAGATATGATTGGAGGGACGGATCTTAGTATACTTTCTCACTCATATTTATTTTTGTTTTTAAAGCATCTGACAAACTACGTACGTTTTTTCCTCGATGTATGCTGTCCAGTTGGAACTGTAGATATTCGTGCAGATGGATTTTTATCCCTCATCGAAAACAGCTGAGTCATAAAAAAAACTTGAATACAAGGCTAAAAATTGTCCCTTGGCCGAAATTTTACCGGGGTTAACAAAAATCGAACTTCAAAAACCAAATGTCATGCATGTTCGGACAATAAAGATAAATAAGAGTAATCATGATGGCTGGAAAGTTCTCATACAGCTGAGTGACAAAAACCCAAAAACTCCATGAAGCTGTAGATGTTGAAGAGCTCAATCGGAACTTCATCGGTGGCAGAGACACAACATCAGTCTCGTGTTCTGATGCCTACAGTCATTTGATGCCTATCATTCATTTCTTTAACTCTTCAGAGAACATTAAGGACTGTCCCAACTTCGACCTTATAAAGCTTGCAGCTCTGATAAACTATCGCCAACTGTGCCGAAGGAATGTGTGGCCGTATTATCCCTTATCATATCCGACCTCTTCAATCGCTGCATAACCCATGAGAAAATCCCCGACGGATGGAAAGCGGCCTCCATTTTACCCTTCCCCAAGAAGGAGACTAGCGAGTTTCGCCTAGTAATATGCACTTTCATTTTCCCCCAAGATGTTTGAACGATTATTACTGAAGCCAGTATCTTCTCACCCTAATGGGTCTAACCCTAGTCGATCCGCCTACCATTGTTGACATTCAACCCTCAACGCTCTCACTTCCCTCACAAATTCTTTCTTTTCGTCACTTGATCAGAAATGTAAGGCGTTTACTGTCTATTTCCTTGATTACAATGATGCAATAACTTACGTGGACAGATCCAAGCTACTACAGATCATAACGGATGGCGGAATTCAGCTAATTACTTTTCTGGTCGACAACAGTTTACACAATTTCACGTATAGCCTCCTCCATGCTTCCATTCACGCAAGATGTCTTATAAGAAGCAATCCCATCTCTGATTTTGTTTTCTACTTATGTCCCCTTCAAGTCTGTCCAGGACTGCTGTAGGCTGATAAAATACGCTGATGACGTTATTCTTGGTATACAATACCCCAATCCGCCTACACAATCTCTTCTTCAGGACAATATAAATGAGCTGGGTAACTGGTCCTCCATACACAACCTGCGAATTGTTCCATCAACACATTTCGATTTATTGTTTCGCTTTCACAAAGAGAGCAAACATTCTAATCTTTCGGAGTCCACTCCATCCTTTTTCATCATCGGTGAGTGCATCGGGAGCAGTTCATCAGCGAAATACCTCAGCGTTATCATTAACCGTGACCTTTAGTGGACTTAACATGGTGCCACAATTTTTCTGAAGATAAGACGGTTTACGTCTTATGTTTGAAGACTCAAATCCTTTGGTGCTACACTTTATCTCATCCGAAAATGCGTTTAATTTTTTGTATTCTTTCCTACTAGCTTTTTTTCCCCCGTAGTACTCCCTGGATAGCTTGTTGAAGACTTCGAGCTAATTTTACGTTCCCTGAAGTACTTATCTAGAGGCAGTGGTATACCTCGAGAGTAGTTAGCCCATTTTACCAAATGCCAACACATCAGTTCATGTATGATTTCTCCCGTAAGATATTGACTGACGAATCACACCCTTTTTACCTCAATCTCAGTAAATGAGTTTCTGCATCATCCACACGATTCAGCTATAAACTCCGGCATGCTTGTACTTAGACCTACAAGTCCTCCTCAGTACCACTTCCTTGCTAGCCCAGATGTTATCACTGCAGGACTAAAATTGTCGCTATATTGGTACTATATTTCACTCTTCGTATCATTTAGTAGTTGTAAGTGATTGTGTAGCTGCTGAATGTCCACCTTTGGGTGTGCAAGGCATATACTTAGCGTGACTTGGCTTGAACTCGAGGTCATAAACATGATAGCAAGTATCGTTATCCATAAGCTAAAACGAGCGCAGTTTCATACGCTTGACAACCAAAAAACGATCTGTCTTTGCAGATAATCGAAATAATGCTGGCCTCGATCACTTGGAGAAAATAAAATATTTTCCGTGCACAGGAGACACAGCTGATGAAAGTGAACAGCCGTTCCCTCTCTGCACCGTATCGATCTGTGTCTATCAATTACGAAATGTCTGATTGAGCAAAAACACCTTGTAAATCCGAGCAACTCGTTTGAGTTCATACACAACACTGAAAACAGGAGATTGCCTGGATATGCTGAGGCTCTAGCCATTCTCATTTATAAACCGCAGTAGTGCAAAAAGCGCAAATGGCTTATCATTTTGACCTTACTCCGGTGACCTGATATTTAATCCCTTTTTACTCTTGTGCGCTCCTATGACTTTTCGCCCTAATCGGTCTTGTCTCAGTTTCATCGGTTATTTTACTGACTGTATAAAAACCACACTGACGGCAATATCCACGAGTATATATATATATATATATATATATATATATATATATATATATATATATATATATATATATATATATATATATATATATATATATATATATATATATATATATATATATATACACCTTTCGTGATTTTTGTCTGCTTTTCATTTGTTTATGAGGAATATGTGGTAAACAGACCGGCCACGGATCTTTCGCACCACTGAATTCGGTTCTGAGTCATATTTCTTTACTTTTCTACCTAAAGACAGTCCTCATCTCTTGGGTCCCAACGAAGAAGGTGGGAAGCACCAAACAAGGTTATAGCGGGGGCTGACTTTTCATGCCCTACGCCAAGTCCTGGTTTGATCGCAGCGTCGCTTCTTCGAGCCATATCCACCAAGTGCGAATGGAGCACGGGAAGGTAGAAGAAGGGCAGGCGTTCGTAAAACATGACCCAGCCACCGGAGGCAGAGTGGAGCGATAACCTCGGTAAGGGGACGGCTATCCATGCCTAACACAAGACGGCCCACTTCGTCGTCACTACCTCGATGTTCCCACCAGACGCCAGCAAAGCTTCGGAGTTGTCGGCTGCCGAATACAGAAGGACGTCGAGCATCCTCAACGCGGAGGGGCTAGGTCTCACAACAGTAAATAAGACCACTACGAAATGTGATACTGCACACTGTTCTCATGAGGGGAAATCGAATGCCATGGCGGCGCCATAATTGACGTAGGTTTGCCAGAGCTGCTCTGAATCCGCAAGTCGTGATTTGATCTCGTCCCAAAAATCGTCACTAGCTGTGATCAAGCTCACGAGGTTCTGAAAGCTATTGACTACCTCTAACTGATCATCACAATGATGAACACAGACACGGGCTCCTGCCAGTCTTGAAGAAGTACCTTGCATTTTGAAAGCGCAAAACACGTACCGTATCCGGATACTTCAATCTCCAAACGATCCAGAGCGTGTTGAGTTGTCTCCGCACAGTCGCTTAGCAAGATTATATCCTCCGCATACTCTGAGTCAAATTCTATTCCCTGGGAGGAGTTCAAAATACCCTTTGCTTTATCAGACAAAGCATTCTGCAGAACGTCCTCTATAATGAAGATATAAAGGGACGGGGATATAGGTCTGCCTTGTCATACTTCACGGGAGACAGCAAAGGGTGGAGAAAACTAGCCATAAGCCCTTATCCAACCTAAGGCATTACGGTACAACTCTTTTAGGACCGACACATAACTCTCGGGTACACCATTCCTTAGAAAACAGTCCCATAGTGCAGATTTATCGAGAGAGTCGAAGGCAGCACGAATGTCTAGAAACACAATGATCTTTGGCCTTTGGAAAGCATAACGGTGCCATGACAGTTATCGGAGAATGAAGATTTCATCAATGCGTCTACGACGGGTTCAGAATCCAGTTTATTCATTCGCGAGTCTGTCCATTTTGCGTGTTGTACAACTTGCAAAAAATTTCAGTAACTAGTAACTTAGACGCCATCGGGATTACTCCTATACCCCTGTGATTTGAGCAATCACTGCGCGAGAACTTTTTGAAGATGAGGACAACAACCGACTCTCCCCACCAAGAGGGAACTTCCTCTGACCATTAAGAATAAACCTAAAGTTCTACCGATTTCCATTCCATCATCTTCAAATAGGACTAGGTAAAGGCCATCGGAGCTCGGGGCATTTTTACGCCCCAGAGTCAGATTTTTCCACAGATCTGCACTTCTGAAGGTGGGTCTATTGACGCAGACTACGGAGCCTGTGTCAGAACAGCTACTGAAGGGGCTGCCGATGGAGGCCAGCTAAATTGTGCTTTAAAGTGTTTCACCTAGCGTCCAGAACATCACTGCAGACTGTGGATAAGCCAACTGTCAGCTTCACAGATCGTTTCGTTCACACCTAATCCTTTCCTACTGGTGACTCGGATGAGAAGAAACAGCTCGTGGGAACTTCCCATGGCGGCAGCGTGTTCCCTCTCTGGTGCTTTTTGAGATCATCAGATTTCCCGATCCATATGTAGACTGGTGTTGTATTCACGTTTATTTGTGAACTGTGCTGCATTATGCTCGCGTAAATCAAGGAGATGTAGAAATTCAGCAGAAATCCGGGGGTCACGACAAAATGGGTCCGGCTAAAACTAACTACACCAGCAAAATACAAAATATTATTATTAAGCGACCGGTGTTGGTTGATGTTATCTGATGGTGATCCTAGCTTCTCAGATAGCAGTTTTTCAGAGGGTAGACAGGCAAAACGGACCAGACGAAATATCGCAGTCTAACAGCTGCTGCATCGTACGCTCGGGACGCCCACCCGAAGCGCGAGGACAACTTAGTGCAGACTAGAGCATAGCCTGAGTCAAGTGGAGTGCTCCAGTACGATGGACAGTCTTACAGGAAGCCCCGTCAGTTGTATCTGATTGGCGTTTGGTCTTCCTGGGTCCATCATTGACTCGAAAAGGGCGGACGACAAGTGGCGTACTGGCGATTAGTACGTTTGAAGTTCGTACTGGTGAGAAACAGGGGGTGATCTGAACTCAGAGCCAGGGAACAGTTCCTCATTTTCTGAACCACAGTAATCGAGACCAAAATGGCCTCCTAAAAGCGTTTTTTTCGGGGACAGCTGACCTACTTTAGCGTCCATGTCTCTAGCTGGAATCATGATATCAACCTTTTTTGCTTCATTTAAGAGGTCATGCAACTTTTGGTGAAAAATATCTTTGATTGCATCTGAGCTGCAGTCTGTAGGGTTATAAACCGAGACGACAAAATATTTGCGTCCACTGGGACGACGATGGTTTATTTTGCACGAAACTCTGAGTCTCACTGCACAAAAACCGACTGTCGAATGGAATTCAACCAAGTACAGCAAGCTCAGCTCTCTCACTGAGAGCTATGCGTACGACAGCAAGACCAGAAGCCGCAGCTGTAGAGCCCCCAGAAAAAAAATTATGTAAATTCTCACAGAAGAATTGGATGTGAGCCTCAGTCTAACAACAAAGCCAGAGACTTGGATACGAGTCTCTTGGATACACCACACATCGATGACAATTTTCTTCACTGTAAAAGCTAGAGACTTCTGTTGTCCTCTTCGCATCAGCTTTTGCACATTAGGTGTGGCCTTTTAAAAGGAGGCCGAGGACGAAGAAGAGCAACGTCTAGTGGAAGCGGATTCGGTGAGACTTAGATACTGGACAAAGGGGGACGCGAGAAAACAAGGGTAAGACTTCCCTCAGAGACAGTGCTGCAAGTATGGTTGACTGCAGTCCCCGAAGAATGTGTAAATGTGCGTGGGATGTGAGGTGTAATGTTTGAATAACCAGCGTGTGTTTACGATGTGAGAATGTTAGCGCGAGTATGTCTTCGAAGAGCGTAACGATCATTTTTAGAATGCCCTCCGTTACTAATCTAGTCCGCGTTACAGGTTGTTGTGTTTCGCCTTCGATCAGTCCATGACAGGCGTTTTTATTCGAGTATGCACCTATAGCCTTTGCGCGATCAAGCGCGTCCTGAAACGCGGCAGCTCTGGTTTAGATGAACCGGTGGATAATTGTACGGTTTATGTGCCTCTTCTGGTTACTTCTGAGAAGGGAACTGACTACTCAGTTCATAAGCCCTTCTGATGAGATGTGACATCCTGGGTACCACAGATTCCCATTGGTACAGTTTCATGCACCTCATACACCATCAGAGTTTGATTCGGAATCAAGGTTTACTCACCTCCTTTAGACTGAATATCAGTTAGGAGGCCGGGCTTTCGCCTTGCCCTCACACTTAGGTGAAAACGCTTCCACCACCAGAAGATAGTGTGTAGGACTTCCTCAGTGGAAGCTGTTTGAGATTCTCGGTCTTTTAGGAGCATTTTAAGGGGCCTCCAAGACAGGTAGCCACTTCGGAGGGTGAGACGCTCACCACCGACCATACTGAGGTATTTGGGGTCACACGTACGGTTGCAGCGAAATGGTTCAGTGTACGTTGTGCGTACCTGTTGTAGCGAAGACGGCAAGACGGGTGGGGATACTTTTATCTGGATGGCCAAACAAGTTAAGTTCATGAAACCCATACAATCGTTTATATAGCCCTCTTTCCAGACCGAGCTTCGCCAACTTTGATCTCGCGGCTGCCTCAGTATTCCGGCTGCATTCTGGCCAC
This sequence comes from Fasciola hepatica, assembly GCA_948099385.1. NCBI lineage: Eukaryota > Metazoa > Platyhelminthes > Trematoda > Plagiorchiida > Fasciolidae > Fasciola > Fasciola hepatica. The sequence continues at coordinate 22,778,617 of CANUEZ040000019.1, forward strand.
TTATCTATGGCCATTAGCTTGATTCTCTTTGGCACCATTTCTGTTCGGCTGTTCCAATTGTCCCAGTTGATGGCTTGCTAGGCAGACCCTCACCTGGGCTATCTTGTTGGTTGCCTAAGATCCTGTTGCTCTGGCATTCCTAGCTACACTGTTTCTGATTTTTCTTTTCAAAAATGTGACCACAAATCATGGTTTATAGAATCTTTGGTCCGCTTGCAACTTCAGCTATTAGCAACTTTATTATTAAACTTGATCAGACTAATTCCCACTTTAAATCAGGTAACTTTTTCAACCGGTTTTGCAGCTGTGGAAATTCGATCCATCCACCCATTCGTTCCCTATACACTGGTAATTGTAAACCTTCGACTGAGGAATTATTAACACACTCAAACCAATGTTTCGCCGTTGTAGACGAAAAAGTTTTCAACTTCTCCATCACTGGGGAGATCTTCTGACTATATTTTGGACTTCAGTTAGTCCAGCGTGCAACGTGTGCGCTTAGAGTTTGCAATGGCTCAGTTTTGGTGTTCTTTTGAATGAAAGGTTGACATTGAAGCCTTTGAACTGTCGGTATTATGTTGTTCACGAGGAAATGTTGCTCCACGTTTTTCTGCTGCTTTCAGTATGGTTAGTTGAGTCCGTACGAGAGTCACTACTGGAAGACACCTTTGATCTCACTTTTAATTTCACCGCAGGCCTACGTACCTGGCAATAAGCGGGTACTAATGAAACGAATTTCGCATATTCCTGTCGATGAACTCCTTTGAAGTTGATTGAAGCGCAGTCATTAGAGTTCTTCTGTTAAGGTGCTATAGGTAAAGGGAAAATTTGTCCGGTGGGCGGAACGTCGTTTGTTGGGTTTTGACTCATCTCGAGAATGTTTGAACAGAAAACAAGCAAAGGGATCTTTAAGAGTTATGAAATCCAAGTATTCATTGCTGAGGGTAGTCAAACGACCTAAATAGCAAACTAATGTGATGAACTTGGGGTTTCTGATTTGTATCTCACAGCGACTTGTTGATCACTCTTTTGTTGACCCCTCATCGGCCACATTCATTTTACTGAAATATCACCCTATTGGGGGTATGTTGAGAGAGAGAGAGAGAGAGTGAAACAGAGAAGAAGAAAAAACCCACCGATTGCGAACCAAGCTTAAAGCGCAGGCTGTATTCAGCTGATTTCGCTCGAGCCAATTTTTCTTTCAACTTCACTCGCTACCTAATATAGAAATAATGGTAACAGTTATTACTTATAAGCTTTTAGCCATAGAATTGATCTTTGGTACGAGGAACTGGAACAGTCTAGATAATGGAAGATCCACTTGCGTTTATCGCAATAAAAAGTTAACTCCATGAGCCAGAATCGGAACGGCAGCCTTTTTTCACTTCCTTCATCGATTATGCGACAAAAAGAGAATGGTTCAAAAAAGTGACCGTAGTCAATCAAAAGCTAAAGAATAGCGAATTAACCGATGGTGATAAAAGCTGACCACTAGGGATTAAAGCCGAAAGTCCATCATGATAATCACTTGACCAACTTCTGCAATGAATGCAAACTTAGGATAGATACTGAGTACTCAAAACTCTTGCTCTCCCGAGTTCATGTGTATAATTTCAATTCATTTCCTTTCAACAAATCTGCATTCTCGCCAATTACCGTCTTTGTTTCTATTGACGCAGTTATCCGGTTCCAATCAAAATTTCGTCGACGGAAGAGAGAACTTTGCACTATCACGGAGGATAACAAAACGCGGACATAATAATTGAGAGAAAAAACAAATGATCAGACGTTGTCATAAACTGGTCCCGTGGCCCAAATTTCAATGGATGTTAAATTGAGAGGTCGTCCTAAGCAGCGGAAACTCCCTATAGCTATACGATATCACCCAGTCGAGATAAAGTATGCAAAAACTGACTGCTATCGAGTTTTCAACAAAGCTGGTAACAACTAACTTACTCCAAATGCACCGAAGATTGTGCAGGGGTTGAATACCAAAACACGGCTCAGTGATTCATGATAATGGACGACTTTATGAGTCCATCGCTTGGTGGTCAGTGGGTTGTGCCATCTTTTGAAAGCTAGTGGAGGAAGGGTGCTGTATTATATTAGTGAAGAAGTTAAACAAATCTTTGGGAGTCAGTCCGGATAGATCGATATTCAACTGTTTGACTCATAATCTTCCACCCCAGGCTTGCGTCCCATTGGGGGTTTGGTGAATATACACTGGTGATGATCCCGGCTAAGGATGTAACAGCTATATAATGCTTCCGTGGCTTCCAGTGGTGAGTAAAGCTCTGTTATGGCATGTAGAATTGTTTGCTAAATCGATATATTAATTATTATTTGATAAGACTTGTTCGCCGACTAATCATGCTTTCCTGGACAAGGACAACTACCGCAAAATCAATACCATACCATACCAACATTTCGATGAATGGTTATCGAACATTTCGTCTTGTGTTATCGCCAACCTATGGATTACTGAACCAAAAAAAGCCTCAAAGTACATTTTTTCAACCAGGTTCGATTTGGTCCAGGAATAATCACCGGTGGTGTGTGTCTACTTGAGTCCTTATTCGGATTCGAACCATGGGTGCGGGATTGTGGCTGTGGTCAATGTCCAGCAAAGTGAGCTTTTTAATTTGACTTCCCGTTATTGCCTCGTCACAGAGCTTTCATTATCAGAATACTTAGTGTCAAAATTAAAAGGAGAAAATTTCTCTTTTCATTCTACTTATGCTACGTGAGTCCGCAGGGGTTGACATTTCCGTCGACTGACCGCCCCTAGAAATACCTCTTAGGACTGTTCATTTAAGTGCGCTTGCCATCTTGATGAATTTGTTAACATTTATATTCCGTGAGTGCTTCTGTGAATTTATTTTTATCGATAATCCGAGGACTTCAAGTGAACTTAGTCTCAAAACGAGAAGCATTCATTATATCTTTCAGGTTGTACTGATACATTTAGGATACTCGGAATGCCTCCGTCAACCGCGTGTACCGAAATGAGTTAAGTCTCTAACTGTGAAAACCAAAGTTGTGAGTGCGTATTCTGCTTAGGTTTGTTTATATGTGAAGGAATATTTGGACCCAAAGGGAGGCGATTTGACAGTCAATCAACAAGTCTATGGGGATGATCTGACTGCCTGAGTCTCAGTATGGTCACTGTGCTTCGTTCCGTTCAGATTGCTTTCCATAAGGATATTTTGCATCTTCCGCCCACTCAAACGCTCTAATTATCATACAGGGGTTCATCTTACATGAGGGGTTTTGCTTTCATACTAATATATTTCATTTGTGCAATCACCAGGATTTGTTAGCCTATGACATCAGACTTTCACAGAGGTCGACAAATCTAAGTAGTCAATGATAATTAGTCAGTTATTTGGATTATGAGATGCTACTTTTATTTTGAATATCCAGTCTCTACAAGGTATGGGTTATGCAGGTTACAAATGGCGATCCTATTGTGGTCAACAGAAAAAAATGGGTACTTTGGTAAATAGAAGTTCGCGTCTCTCCAGCGTCATGGCAACTAGTCCTTTCAACAAAATAAAATCAGTCTTATCATCTTGCAAGATCGTGTGTGTTGATGACTTTTGTGAGCTCAACTACCACAAATCTTCAGTCATGCGAAACTTCTTGATTTCAGACTTGACTGGAGGTAAACCTTATTATGGTGGCCGAATTGCTGGAAAAGAGACCAGACTACAAGCAAACTGGTCATGGAATGCCTTTGATTTTTTCAATTTACAAGACCTTTATGGACAGAGAAGGTAAAGTAGAAAACTGTCCCAAGTAGCAGTTGGATTAAAAATGCCTCGAAAGTCCTCATGAGAGTGTCACGTTTTTTTAAATGATACAGAGTTTGATAAAGCGAACATGCGAGAGGAGAAGTGCACGTGTGCTAGAAATCGATAGCCAAATGACACAAGTAAAGTTGACAAAGTTGGATTGAATCAGAAATTCAAGATGGTTTTTGTTGTCTGAGAATGGTTGTTTCGTGATTGCGCACTTACTGAACTAAGTGAACGGCGGTTGGGTTGACCTGAATTCATAATGTTGCGCATGTGTGGCCGTTACGTCTCGCCAGGTGGTCAAATAATGAACGAGAGGTCTTCGGGCACGTAGAGGGTGCGTTTGGCTTTTACCAACCACAGTCATCTGGGGCTTGACCCTGGTTATCTATTAGGGCTGAGAGTACTTTGTGACAGTCAGGTCCGTTCTTTTATACGACTCAGAAACATAGTCTTTGAGGGTGGAAGATAGGCGAAGACTGTCCGTATTTTAGCTTTGGAGTCCCTGTTGCACTGCTCAAAAATAGTGGTAACACCGTTTGAGAAACGCTGAGGCTAAACACAGAATGTTGGGAACCAGTGATCAGCCACTGGAACAATTACTGGATCTAACTAGGGAATATGCCTGGGACAAGCACTGCACATGCTCACCAATAGACTTCCTCTGCGTACGCTGTTCTTCGAGGCAGTTAGTGGCGAACTGATAGGACTCCCGGGTTGGGGTTCACAAGACCCGCCTGGCAGATGGTAAGGGATATTGAATCGCATGGTTAGATGTTGTAGCAACTCGCACAGCTGCATGGAAGCTCCTGTATTTTCTTCATGGTTTTCGGTTATTACTTCACTTTTGGCTATTTTTCATTGTACGCTTCTATCCATTCCACTCTCGACTGGGCTACGCTGCTAGGTAGAGATAACGAAAATCAGCACGAACAACTGCGAGGTTGACGGTTGAATAAACCTATCTGATAAGATGACGTTACCAGTTATTCATGAATAGCCTGTTTATGCGAGAAACCAGGTAAAACTGAACAGCAAAGTATAGTAGAATAACTTAGGCTAGTTTGAAATTGCTGAAATTAAATATGGCTTTTGCATTAAATAATAGAATGCTTTCATTCGATTGAGACCGTATAGGTTGTTTATGAGTCTCTCAAGGAGATAGTCAAAATCCAAATTCCTATATATAAAACATGATTTTCAAAAGATTTTCACTGGAAAAGCAAAGTTTTGTACGAGTTTCTATCGATGCCAAGCATAAATAATATTAGTGTACTGTACATGATTAGTCAAGCGAATGTGGCTAGAAAGTGATCGGTTACAGGAATGTCTTTTATTTGCGTGAGACTTTTGTGTGGGCAAGCATCCGCATTTCACCTATACTAGATTTACACCTATTTTATCTATTTCAGTAAATTAAAAAAATGTTTGCACATCATAAATTACCAATAAATGTAACCAAGACTCGCTCCCCTTTTGTAAGGGCTTCTGTCAAGTCAAGTTTCTGCAGATGGTAAAGCGAGCCTCTAGGCATCGAAAAGAGGAACTTGCGACAAAGTTACACTTGCATAGATTACTGTGTGAAGGACTGACGGAACGAGAAAGAATTTTCTGAGCGAATATGTTACGCGCCATCAGGTGTTATGACAAGTAAGATGCATGTGAGTGTCATGACCAGGTAGGGGAACTTGGTCTTGTCACTCAGGGTTTTGCTACTGAGTCGCAATCCAGATTGCATCCAGTTTCCAAGAGGGCATCGTTGATGGATCAGATGATCTGGAAAAAACTGCGAAATTTCTGGTCAGAAAAACAGAATGGGCTTGGAAACTGAAAAATAACGGCTTGAACAGTCTCTAGTTGTCTATTCTAAACCATTTTTAAAATGTATTTCCTTTAAAGTCCTGGTAGGCGGGAAGCACAAAAACTGCACTGGAAAAGATTTGCTTCGTTCCTCTACCCATCTAGGATGGACAGTAATGATTGATTTGTTCTAGTAATTTCTTAGCCGTTCAACATTGAGAGCTTATCACGAAAAAGACCACGGAATATTTCCATTGGAACATGATTTCAGTATTGAAGCGCTTTATGTTTAAGGTCTGCTGTGCAAGTGAACTTTTGGCTGACAAGCCTGTCAGGTTATCTAAGTAAAACCTTTTGCGTTCGGACACCTCATTAAAGTGGCTTCGTTTACAGATCCGAATACCCAAGGGTTGAAATCAGCAGTCTGTTTGGGCATTCCAACATATTTTCAACAAAATTTTCCGGGTAACTGTTTTGGTGAATATACGCTTATTGAGCCATCTTGTTTATTGAACACATTTTCCCCTTATAGACTGGAGAAAATAAAACCAGGTGTAAAAAAATGGATACGATGATTTGTCTACTCTAGTATTCGTTTTCCATGACCACTTTTTTCCCAGTGCTACAGTGAACATCTTCAAGGGCCTAAAGGTCGAAAGGTCATATATCGTCAAGATGGTGGGACAAAATACAGGGCTGTCGAACATAGTGGCTGGGCAGTGAATGGAAGTTTATCGCAACACGACTTACATTCAGTTTTGTGCTTCTCTTGGTATTACCATGAATCATATTTTTGAACACCCTCAAAATGTCGCATGTTCTGTGTGTTTTTCGATGAAGAGTGACGAAAAGACAAATCTGTGCTTTCCACTTTACCTCTTCTCAATTCGGACGATAGAAATGTTCAAACTGCCTGCTTCTGGAGTGACTTTGGAAAAGGTAAAAATTCTGATCCGTCAACAGAGATCACTTTATCACGGACCTGATTTTCAGACCAACAACTTCTGATTTCCTGAGCATAACATGTGAGGTAATCTGTCCAGCTAGAACAGTTTTAATAGAATAACATTCCGATTTATGGTTATAAACATCCTGTTCATACAGGCTTACGTGACTAGTCCCTTGATTGCTACCGGGGGAGGGGGGAGGGAAAATATTATTGCTTTTTCAACTTATCCCCTCTATTATCTGAGTCAGTCAAGGGCAAAAGCTGAGAACTACATAGCACAACGATCTTGATCCAATAATGATGCACTAACAGCCAACTGAAGGTTAAATTGCTGAAAAATAAAATTATAAATATGATTAAAATAACTATAATTACGTACACCACTGCCGGAGCTGTACTTTCCAACTTGACGCTGATCGTTTAATTTTCCGGTCAAAGGGGCGAAGAAACACCTTTTTCGCATTGATATTCGGTCGGTACAACAACCATAACCGCCAAATGTGGTTACGGTGCACACGAATCGACAATAACTTAAGTACGTATCTTTAGGCAGGACGATTTTTATCTTGGAAAAACCAACCGGTGTTGTTTCAGCATTGAGATTTGGAAATATAAAAAGGTAGATTCATCCATGCTTGGCCGGGTCTTGGTTGGCTCGACTACACGTCATCTGCAAAATTCCTAATCGCAGCCTTCTCACTCTCTGTTTAAACTACTATTGGACGTTAAAATTCCGTTCAGTTCCGATAACCAATAAGCACACACTCTGTGCGGTGGCTTCGGACGCTACGTCCTGGCGACAACCTCTATAGGAAATAATGAGAAAGAACAAGAATATAAGAGGAGAAATAGGAGAATTCATAATATTAATATGAAATTGATAAATAAAGTTTTTGGACACTTGGGCGCCAACTAGCCGTTCCCTCTGACGTATCTAACAGGAACATAGAAGCTTTCCTTTCGAAAAATGTAATGGACTAAACTCATAGTGGAGGGTAATATAATCTGAATGACTGACGGAAGAACAAAGACAGTGATTTTCTGGCACGTATATGTGGTTTCAAATTGCGGACTGAAGATAATTGGAAAACGGTTAGTGCCATCGTTTGACAAGTTAGTTTCCAAACCTAACGAGAAAAAATCCCCATGGGTGAGGCGGCTATACCGGGGACCTGAACTGCTAGTTCATGGAAAATTGATTGGGAAATACTGTAAAAATACCATGAACGATTTCAAGTTTCTCGAAAAAGTTATCGGGAGGTGGCAAATAAGATATAAGAATCATGTAGTTTATAAGTCCTGTGTATCTTCCAAGGTCCTCTCGGATAGTCTGGCTTTTATGTGTTCAACTCAAAGTCCAGGTCTGAGCCCAGTTGGGCCTCGGTGGATGTGTACTGCAACTGATGTTTCTCAGTGAGCAAGAAAAAATTGTACCTTGTTCTCACGGTTCACAACGGTGAGTTCAAAGTCAATACTTCCCAATGAATCATGTGAAGTAAGTAACAAATTACAGTAGAATAACTTTGTTCTACTAGTAATTATTCGAACAGTTCCCACTTATATCCCGGTCAGGTCAAACAACTTGACAGCGTCCTACCACTCACTACCTCATCGGCTTTTTAGAATGGCCAGTCAGCACTCTCAGACACTCTTGTTCTGAGTGCCCTAATTTATTAGAATAATTAATTGTGAAATTCGGAGTGATTTTTCCGAAATCGTACAACCTACTATTTCACTTTGGTCACCTTTTTAATAATGTATGGCCATGTGTCGGTCAAGTTGTTCTGTGTGAATACTCTGACCAGAGTGAACATCCCCCAACTTTAGGGAAATATTTACAGCCGAAAACTACTTTGTCAGCATGGGCGAACGAGGAGAATAACTCACACCGAAGCAGATTGATTTCAGTACGTGACCTCCAGTAAAAACAAGATATCCGTCACTCAGTGTATGTAGTTCAGCTACATTGAACTGTAGCCCCAAGACGAGAAGCATCATTCTAAGAAAAAAATATGGAACCGAGAATTCGTCATCCCCTTGACTGAACGAAAATCTGCTACCAGATAAAGTTCAACAGTTCTAAGTTAGAAATTTTGCAATCTTTTTCATTTGTTCATAATCTTGACTTTGCTGACTTTAGAACTGCGAATAATAAACGGTTTATTGAGGCGATTCCTCATTATTATCATCATTTTTATTACTATTATTATTCAAGTAAAAATGTTTCCCACACGGGATCTGTTTGAACTGTCTGCACTTCTTTCCAAAATTCTTCCATTTGATGAGAACAGAAAAAATATTAACGTTGAGAGAGAAACATTTTGTTTGCTGAAGTAGATCAGGAGAGCAGAACGTGCCAGTTTATAAATCGAACGGCACAGAACTGTATAAAGGTGAAATAGGCTGGATCGAACGTTGATATGTTAAATGGTGAAAGCATTTTCAAGCAATCGGAGCAATCAAAATCGAAATGTTTCCCCATTTTTTGGAATTTTTCTAGTCAAAACAACGCTCTTAAATGCACCAATAATCGCGCACAAATCACTTGCTATTTCTTTCTTTCAGTGTGTGAGCCAAGTACGAGTGAGGTGGTTACTTGGAAGTTTATGTGAGCGAAGATGCGTCGAGAACATTTTCACGAGCGGGAAAGAGAAGTAGCCGCATAGCAAAAGGGGCTGTGCCACGGGTGCGTGTTTTTCTTCTGAAATTACCTTGTGGGCAGCCTTTACGCCGCGAGACTGTGTGCGTATCAGTAGGTTTAAATATCAACTCCTTAGAAGAACTTGAGGAAACTCGACCAATTATCATTAGACCAAACAATAGAAATCTCATGTTTTGTTTCAGAAGGCTACCAAATAGTACAGGATAAGATCACAGTGCGACAGGACGAACAAGGTGATAGAAATAGGTAAACAGAAAGGTTGTGGGTCTGGGGTTGTCTGAGCTGAAGAATTTGAGGATACAAACGTCGCTTTTTTTGAACACACCCGAATATGCACTGATAATTTAGGGCTGATGGGCACTTGAGGAAATCGTTATTCGTAGTTACATTTTTTGTGCATAAAGTTGAACTTGAAAGAGGGAAGATGCATTCGAAATATTTGCTGGTAAGACCGATAGTGATGCATTCAAAAATTCCCGCAGTATATTTTGTGATTTACGTGACTTGAAGAACATATTTCACATCGCCGGGGAATAGCGTGAACTTATTCAAAATGTCCTCTTATTTAATTTCATTTTATACTACGCTATGGCTATTTGAATGTAAGTGACCCTGGTTTCAAAGGTTAAATATTCTGCTCAAAGAAAGCTAAGAACCTTCAAGGTATAGAAACACAATATAATATAATAATAAATAGGACCACATAAATTAACCTAGGTTATGCTTGGATAGATTTGTCACCTAAACCATTCAAAGGAAGTGGATTTTCATCCAGTGTAGCTTTCATGATTGCGCCCACAAGAGAAAGTCATTGGGAATTATTTCCTAATTTGGAAGCTTATGGTGACGTGCAAATTCATATTGCATCTTAACGACGACGGTCTACCTTATGAATGATAGGTTGCATCACTGTGGACGCTGACGTCCTGGTGATTTGGGTACGCTTCGTTAAAATTCAATATTGTTAAGGCGATAATGAGAAAGAGAGCCGGTAAAACTGTCTCCGTGTGCCTCCGAATAAGGGTGCAAGGTTGAGCAGCAAATCTATGTTTTTTTAATTTCTGTGACAGATCCTGCCCAGCTTTCCAACTTCAATATGAACACAGCTTGTTGGGTAGTTCACAGAAAAAGTCCCACTAATAACCTTTTCAGAGTAAGCAATCGCAGCAATTCGAAGGAAGAAGACGATTTTGTGCGCATTACGCTTAGAAAAAGTGTCGTAAATCCACGTATTTAGTCTCGCGTGAGAATATTCCTAGGGGCTCCTACTCCCAAATAAGGATGAGGCAATCTGAAATGTGGACAGTACGTGCCCGTATTAAACTTTCAACAAGGGAGGACAAGTGCTGATTGCCCCAGGGGACTTAGATCGCGAAACCCCTTAGTCTTGGAGATCGACTAAATGATGTTTATGAATGTTTTGTTTCCATTATTTTTGGGGTTACTTCAGCGCAAATTGATCTCGCTTTTTTGCACTCTGAGGCTGATATTTAGTCACGGTTGTTGTAAAATGCAAACGGAAAAATTAGGTGCCGTCTGAATTTTGGACATATTTATTCGTCGTATAAAGTAAAATATGGCTCTTTAGAGTACACCGGGATCGCTAATAAAAGGTATGACGGAATTTTTGCTTTAGGTGACTCGCTGTCACTTTTATTTAAATGTATAGATATCCAGCCAAGTCAATGTTTTGAACAACCAAAAGATTATAATTTAGCAAGGAATCTTGTCCGAGGATTGGAAACCCCACCTAGCTGACCTGACCTTGTCAGATTTGTTTACACCGTGAATGATAGGACTACAATACCTTAATTGCGCCTGTCTTTTTATAAACAAATCGGAGAGAGTCATAAGGAGGTTATGAGGGAGCAGTTATCTTTGAAGGAATCTTGCAGCTAAGACCTGTCAGTCAACCAGATAGGTTGTGTCAATGGTCTGACCTTTATTGTGCGATTTAGTAGACGCATACAATTCTGCTGGTGCAAATGTTATCCTGGTATTCTTCTGGCGGATAGTACACTTTCTTACATATGAACACAGTATAGAGATAGTATTGTGGTGAAACACTGGAAAACTTCCTGTGTGATGGTGAGCGGGGTAAAAATATAAAGCGACACATCAGGTGCTACACATATACTCCCTGCTGTAAACTACAGAGCGAGTTTTTCGGAAGCAGTGAAGTGTTCTTTCTAGAACTATACCACTGTTCACTATGTTTCCAAAATTGTCAAAAATATTCGAAAACAGTCCAAAATTATCCCGAAATGCCAACCGATTGGCAATTTCAGGGGTCCTCCGAGTGCTTCTGAAAACCCGCGCGTCATTCACCATAAAACGTAGGCGGCCATTTAATGTGCTCGTTGTGTGTGCATTGTGCCATAGCTTCCTTTCACGACTGGGAACGTGGATCTGACTTTGCCGTGACCAGAAATAAAAGCTTAAGTAACTATCCCGTACCCCATTACACCATTTCCCCGTCAAGCGTTAGCCACGACCCACCATTTTTCAGCCATGACCCACAATCTTCAGCCCCGACACATTATCCTTAAGTCACAACTCACTCTCCTTTAGACTTGACGCACAACCTTTAGCAGTGCCACCGTAAGCCAGCAAAATCAAAAGTATCGGAATACTATGACATCGAAAAATGTTGGAACAATTTATTTTTTACAATGATTGGTGTCGCATACCTGGCTGAACAAATGAGAAGGTGTGGTGATCGTATGCTGCACAGTTGACCATAGTGATGGTATCAAATGCTACATCACAAATTGATTAGATAAGGTTTAAACGATGCGCACGTATCATCGATCAGTTGGAACAGCCAATACGACTGCTGTATTTTCGGTGAATCAATTTTTAATATATCTGAAGACTCATTCGAATAAAAGTAGTGAAAACCTCACCTGTTTGAATTTGCTGGATGCTTTCTCCAGCGGGTTGAAAAATAAACTATGCCGTGGGAGAAATCGTTTTCAGTGATTGGTACGTAATCGTGCTTCCATAACCCCCAAAGAACAGGGGCGTTGCCAAATACAAATACTCCTGGAAAACCTGGTTGCTTAGTAGCACCATGAAAGAAACTCATCGAAAATTTCCCAATTGATCTTTGTACGACATTCATAGTTGAAGGTACCGGTGATAGGCGAACACACTAATATGTTCAAGTTAGGACTTGTACCCGACGGTAGACTTTGGGGGAGGGCTTTACTACCTACTTTTGAGTACCCGTAGCTGTGATCGCATCCTATGTTGCAATTATGTTTTTCAATATACAACGTCATACCTACAAAATCTGATCGTCGCAGCCAGCCGGCATATTCTTCTCGTCTATATTCGACAGTGTATGAGTTTCGTTCCATTCGCTGAATCGTCAGCTTTTCAACCAAATAGCAATGCTCGTCCAGCAACTGATCAGGGGATGACCCGCTGACTGTGGTGCTTGGGAAATCCTTCTCCGTCCTCTCTTCCAACTGCCTGAATATGCTTGTTGGGTTTTCATTCACCACGTCACAAAATTAGAGGACAAACTCTTCGTTGAGCTTCTACTTGTAGGATCCAAGTGTGGATGCTGTTTCTCGACCAGTAGCCTCAATAGTACGGCGTGCTTCGATTTTGACGTCCAGATGTTTGGTGACAACCTTCAAATATTCTCTTCGTGCACACTCGATTACCCTCAGTCGATCGTCCACGCTGGTGAAATGATACGATATTTTCTTCTCACCGATATTAATGCTGTCCACATTGTCAGGTGATGGTGCGTGCAGTGCCAGGTGAAGTACGACGAATATCGATGCAAACGGTCGCTGTGTGTTTATATCATCGGGCTGTCTCCGAATGAGATATCAACCTATCTACCAAGGGTCTCCCCGTTCAAGGGTAACATGTCACTAACAAGCAGTCCTGTAAGTAAAATCCCTAATGTACCAAACTTTACTTTGCTTTGCATTTAAAGTCGCAGACAAATATCAAGATTTTATTTCATGAAAAAATAAAGCACTGGTTCCTTATACTTTTAGCGAATTGGATACGTCGACAATCCGAGGATAATGCGCATCTTTGTTGTCAGTGGATGTCCATCATCACTTTATTTATGTTGCTACATTTAACATCCTCACCATCACTAAAAACACAACAGTTATGTGGGCTGTTCCAACTGATCGATGATACGTGCGCATCGTTAAACCTTATCTAATCAATTTGTGATGTAGCATTTGATACCATCACTATGGTCAACTGTGCAGCATACGATCACCACACCTTCTCATTTGTTCAGCCAGGTATGCGACACCAATCATTGTAAAAAATAAATTGTTCCAACATTTTTCGATGTCATAGTATTCCGATACTTTTGATTTGGCTGGCTTACGGTGGCACTGCTAAAGGTTGTGTGTCAATTCTAAATGAGTGTGAGTCGTGACTAAAGGATTGTAGGTTTGGATCGAGCGTGACAAGAAAAGGTGACCGAGAGGCGATCGATATTGAGACTAGTAGACAGAGGCAGGCCTCTCAGTCGGATTTCGCGTTCCCAGGGGGAGAAGTGGACAATGCAGTTGATTTCATATTGCGCTGACAGACTGACTCCCAGGTTATCAAGAGCCGCAACGTGGTCACAATGGCGTAAGTTTATCCGAACTTTATTCGATTTCCACTGTTGCCGTATGATAAAACATTATCAGGTCATACGTTTGACAAACAGTAGTTCAGCTCGGTTTGAAAGTGACAGTCAAACAACACTTAGGTTATCACAATGTATTGGCTTGCTATGACATGAAGTTTTGGCGTGATTTTCCGTAAGTTGTGTTACCGACGTTACATTCAGCAAAATCTTAGCTATCGACCTCGTGCCAACGGTATTTTGTGGCGGATTCAGGTCGGTGTGTAAACTGAGACTTCATTACGGAAGCTGTACCGCGAATAATCTCCTTCAAGTAAACTTCCAGCAGTGCCGACTGGTATGCATCCGTGCTATCCCCATAAAATGGCCCGAGAAGAATCGTTTATCAGCTCGCAACTCTATTCTGACAAAGACGTTGACCACTACCTTACAACAATTCATTTCCCAGGCAGTTGAACCCACTATGATCTCTTAGAACGATTTCATTCTCTTAGACAGACAAAGTAATAGTCTTGCTGGTTAAAATATCTAACGACCGCGTACCTTTACGGGCGAAACCGTTAAGTTGTCAGCTCCAACACCTTTGATCTTCACTTGTGGAACCATTTCGTTAGACTTGTATTGTGGAGACGGATTTTTGCGTTCATGGGAACTGCCTCCCTTTTGGCAGAGCAAGAAGAACATTGCTGTCGGAATAACCGCTAACAGCCACCTCAGTGATTCTCTGTGTTCAACATTCTTCAGTCACGCAGAGCAATACTACACGGGAGCCATCAGTTAGATTGTGTTTTTGTGAATATAATTTTATTACTAGAAACTACTGTTACGCCGCAAAACCTATCTTTACGCCTGTAAAATGAAATAACTATAGGAAGTTTTCAGGGCGATTGGAAGAAGGAAATCATGTGAATCGTGGACGTATTCTATTTCACGTTCGCGAAGGTTGTTAAGCTTGTGAGGAAAAACGGATCAGGAATGTCTCCTTCAATGCTGTTAGGACGAGAGAGGAAATTTAGATATCAGTGTCACTAGTGTAAATGAAGTTACTGGTTGAAATAACTCTAAGATGAAAAGTAGAATATTCCAAATAGTGGAAAATAATCCTAGTCACTTAGGAAAATTAGTTCAGATAAACAACTGTTTTGGAGCTTTCATGGTTTCACAGTTACGCTTTCTATTATGTACCAACCTATGGAATAAGCGAATAACAAACACATGCAGATGCTTGGCTTTTCAGTTTGAATCAACTGACTCAGGGTCCTAATTGTTCAATCTCCTCACTTCACACTGCACACGCCGGCTGATTATAAGTGTGGTTAGGTGTCTCAATCCATTATCCTCTTATATTCATACACTTTCTTCAGCGACTTGATAGCCCTTTACTCACTCTTCTCATGCTGATACCAAATGAACATGACTAGTTGGACACATATATTTGGTTGATATCAAAGATGGAACCCCTCATAGTTAGAAAATCCGAGGATTGGGTGTCTTACCTTTATGAGTCATCCGTTCTGTGGCACCTTGTGGGGTCTCGTAGTTTGCAATAAACTGGACAGACGAAAAGATGCTTATCCGGAAGAAGAGAAGAAAATGTTTCAGCTTCAATGTCATCAACAAAAAAATTCTACCGTCACCTGTCAATAGTGACGGGTTTTCGCGAATGAGTTTACCTTACTCAAAAGAGGCTTGTATAGATCAGCACTAAGTTTACAAAATATGTGGCACCTGATGTACGTACTGCATTAGATACTGAAGTCATTTGCAGTATGACGTATGTCCTTGATAAAATTTCCCTGTTGGAGACAAATTTTAACTGATCGCACCTAATAACCCTATGACAATATCCTCGTTTGAAATATTCAACAACTGTGTAGGCAGGACTGTTCGAGTTTAGGTTATCTTTTCAATCCTCATATGTGCAAAAATATCTATACTTTTTAAGAGTTATTTGAACTGGCAATGTTTTTCAGTTTTTTGCCTTGTTATCGGATAATTAAATGTCAGGCATCTTCGACATTTCATTTTAGACTGCTTTGTGAATTCTCTTTGATTTTCGTCTCATCAGCAGTGCTGTAATTCGAGGAGAAATTCCAAACAGGGTAGTCTTTACTTTGGTGTTGTTAGGTTCGTCTTACGGAACTGTCTCAAATATTAGTGAATTTTTGGATTTTCGAAAGTACCTGACCATTCACGGGTTGCCCTGTTGAACACAATGCATTAATTGTCTTACGGTCTGATGGTTTGACGTCAAATACATTGTACAAGCAAGAAGGTAGTGCTTTTCCAACGATTGCATTGAAAGCTCTGAGCCGAATCATTGCTCTGTAACAGAACACTGCTTGCGTTTGCTTGATATCCTACAGTAATTAAGATTGTTGCTTATAGACTACTGAAACCAACCTTTTCGTGCTTAGAGTGTCGATGGATGTGAACAACCTTGAAGTGCAGGGGGCTGTTGCAGCATTCCAGGGCAGCACTGTTCAGATGGGGATTGTGCGCGCCCAACCTGAAAAGCTACAGAGGGACAGAAAACTCTATGACCCGTAGCACAGTAAGTGCAATAACAGGCACCAACGTCTACATCAATGAAGCCCGAATATGGTGGCCTAAAGCCTAATATGTGCGGTAGTGTGGTGTAGCATTTTTGACGGACAAAATAACTTCTTTCCAGCCCAGTCAGTTAGGACAGGTTTTCATGAATCTACTGGCTGTTTGCAAAGCTATGGTTTACTTAATGGTACACTTGCTATTGCAGGTTATTGCAGATTTGAATGACATCAGAGGTGATGACTTTGAACGTTCGGTAACTTTAGAGCGCATATTAGATTTCCATGCGTGAATATATTTGCATATGGAAATTGTGCTTGTCCTTTTTTTTATAAATTGCTCTAGTAATAATACTGTTCATTCATTTATGAGTTGTACGTGAATTCTAACTTCTTCCAATCCGTGTTGCTGCTGGAAACGCCATAGAACAAAAGTTTTATAAAAATGCATAGCTGTAATTTAAAAGTGACTTTCGTATTATTGGGTAAATAGGTAATTGGAAAATGAAATCATCGTGACAACCTAGGAGTAATATTTTTCTGCTTGCAGTTCTATCATCTACTGAATCTTCATGAAAAACCTACCGATACTTAA
This sequence comes from Fasciola hepatica, assembly GCA_948099385.1. Lineage (NCBI taxonomy): Eukaryota > Metazoa > Platyhelminthes > Trematoda > Plagiorchiida > Fasciolidae > Fasciola > Fasciola hepatica. The sequence goes on from CANUEZ040000019.1 coordinate 22,795,587, forward strand.
TTAGCTTTTCTTTGGATATATGCAATGATGAGTTGCTTCTAACTGAGGTCCGAAATCTGAGGTTATAAACTTCACTTGCATGATTTACTTCATTTTTTCCAACTATCTATTGATACATTCAAGCAGTTAGTTTATTGTCGCATCTTTTAAAACTGTTTTTAATTTCGGAATAAGAAATAAACTCATCACCTCAGAAGATTTGGTTCATATAGGGCAAACGCCAAGCCTAGAATTACGCGGAACTGATTTCTAATTTACCTTCCATGCGTTTGAAGCTACGGAATTCTTTTAGGTTACTGACTGACTGATTGTGCGAGTCAATTTTCTTTTGTATTTCCAACAACCTAAAACGTACAGACCAAACTTATTCCTGTTTGGAAGAACTGTGGTTCTTTAATTCTGTCATGGAAAAACAACTCATCATCCCGTAACGACTCTTTACTCAACACCGAATATCCATCGGAGCGCAATATAACCATTTCATCTCTCCCTTTAGAATTCGTCAGCTGTTCGTATCCAGAAGTTCGTGCACAGGAATCCAACTTGGGATGCACGCTTACGTATCACGCACATACGTTCGGTTGTTCAAGCTAGCTCGCGTCCATACCGGATAGTATGACTCACATCATTCATTGTCTGTAGGCGTTAACAAACAATCATACACCCAGTAATCATATACTTTATTAGTCATTATAACAAAATCAATTTCAAAAGCTTCATTTCCAAGGAACAAAATGAATGTAATTTATTCCACCGTATCATTTCACCTCTCTTTTTTTGTACTGTGGGATTTATATTGTTATTCTAACACTATTTTATGGCCGAAAGTGGGTAGCGAGGAGGATGTAGTCAAATTTCGTACGTTAATCCGTCTCAGCCGTGCTTCGTGTGCAAGTCACATCCACTTCACCATCTCTGATCTGTTTGCGGTAATATCACTCCGTACTCCACGGAAAGAATGTCTTCATTGGTAAATTACAACAAATTAAGGAATCGCACTAAAAAAGTAGCTGATATGTTTGACACTTTCATTAAACTCAACGGAATAACTCATTATAATTTATTATTGTCTATTCAGGCTTGACATTTAACATTTTGAAGCCTTTTCAATCGATGATAATATTTCTAGACTAGCTCACTTCAGAATCTTGGGTAATGTATTCAGCGGCCTGTTCAGATTTTTGCAGTATTCTCTCCCGGATGAAAAGAGGATGTTACAACATTTTACACAAAATGTAAAGGCTGACAAGAAAAAATGGCAATATGAAATCAAAGCTCTATGATTAAAATATTCTAGACGAAAGGGAAAATACTACTTGGCACAATAAATAGGAATTACAGTTTGTAAAATTGTGTAGCTGAACTGTGTTCTTAAGTGGCATTGCACTGAATGTCTGACGTTTTGTCAGGAACACTTGCATTCTGACTTTTTCTTATAAATATTTCCGAATCTTTTGAGCACAAGATTAGAATAACTATAGAATACAGTGTCTTGCAATATTACTGCTCAGTTAATCATGGTACTTTCGTGAAAGCTTTTTGAAGTTACTGATACTTATTTCTAGAGATTCAGTTTATTAATATGCTGAGCTTATGAATAACACTTTCGAGCACACACTTTTAGTAAGCTCTATTTTGATATTTTTTGTTGGATTACATCGCTCATTTGGCGCGCGATGATCACTCATAAATCGCTTTTTCCGGATTCTTTTTTAGTGCGTTACTTGTTTCATGTCCGCACATCTGATCTAGCCTGTCCTTGAAAAGCAGTTCATATTTTTGGGTTCCGTTGGTGAACTCAGTCTTGGCCTTGCCAACAATGGTATAGAACACAATTTAAGCTTTTTCAGCCGTTATGAATATTGGTGTAAACAGTAGCTGGACTTGGAGCTTTCTATGAGTTTCTGACCTTTAATCTTTTTTTCCGATTGCCTCTGGTACCTTGCGATCAGCCGAATTACCTGCTTTGTCCTATTTCATTTTGCTTTCTTTAGGCTTACCCATAAACGAATATGCTTTGTTTATGAACCCATTTGATCCACTTCTCACCCCTTTCAAACATTTTAGTTCTGTAATACATGGCATTCGAATATACCTGTTGTATGGAAACTTTTGTTTTAGCACAACTTATCGTTGAGCTTAAACATTTACACGGCTGCTATGAGCGTCTGGCCAGACAAAATAGATAGAATAAAGTTGGATAAAACGCACAAGTAGTGTCATTGTTCCTAATGAAATCTATCATTTTGACATAGATTTATTAGAGCTGTATAATAATGGTTTTCACCCTATTAATTTCCACTTTTTATTTTCTTTTCTTTTACTTATGGAAACGTTCTTTAAACTCCAGCTAAAATTTATTGCAATAAGCATAGGTTACATCTTTCATTTGCTGTACTACAGCTTAGATTCTTGTATTATGAGCACTGTGATGCTTGGATATAAACTTACCCAGTAACTCTCCATGTATCCTATTTTCGGGTCACTTCAGGGGTTCACAAAAGTACTACTGATGTAGATGTACCCACGCGGGTTGTGGATGATAGGTGCGTTTACCTTGTTGAATGATCAAAATAAAAATACTTCTGCCTTCCTTAGCATAGAGACGAAGGAGGCTGGGAATTAAAATGTTATGCAAATCTCATCTGGAAATTGCTTCTTCAAAATGATATTAAAGATATTCAAGTGCATTTTATATCCCTGGTAACATCCACCAAATTTTGTGGTTCATCATTTGGGAAACCAGTTCCCTACCGTTTGTCTGTCTTACGAAAAATAGCAAATCTGATTGGTTTGCTTGGTTTCTTTCTTTGTTTCCAGCGGTGTTTTGCTAAAACAAAATTTGTGTTCGTGTCAATTCCGATTTTATCAACTTGGTACTGACTGTAGAAGAAGAAAATAGTAGAGTCATTGAATAGCTACACTGTCAAGAAAAGTCAAACACCTTGCCGTCACATGGTTAAAGATAGCTAAAATGCCGCTTGTTCTTCTGGTGCAGCAGAAATTTTGAATAACGGCTGAGAATTATTTCGGCTGATTTCAGTAATCATGTCTAGATTGCCTAACGGTTGAACTGGTGTCAGTAGTAGTATTGGTAGTAGTAGTAGTATTGGTAGTAGTAGTAGTAGTAGTAGTAGTAGTAGTAGTAGTAGTAGTAGTAGTAGTAGTAGTAGTAGTAGTAGTAGTAGTAGTAGTAGTAGAAGTAGTAGTAGTAGTAGTAGAAGTAGTAGTAGTAGTAGTAGTAGTAGTACTAGTAGTATCAGTAGCATCAGTATTAGCATTAGTAGTACTGGTGTGAGCAGTAGTAGTATTAGTTGTTGCTGTGGTTGTAGCAGAATGAAAATAAATATCTCATACAGAATTAGCACAGAAATCATCACTGAAAACTGGAAACTCAAGGTAAAGCCGTCTCATCTGCCTTGGCAAAACAATACAAGTTTGTCATTTATCTTTACAAACATGAAGCTGAGTTACTACAACCCAGAGAAAATTTCCCGCCTGTTCACCACACACAGCTTGGATCAAACATCATCTTCAGCATATCAATAATTCGTTCTGCAGTCTCTCCCGTTGCGTCATGATTTTTATTTTATTTTCAAGGAGATTTTCTAATTCCGGCATTCCGATTTTAGTACCCAATTCGAATAATACAAGTTGAGCGAATTGTTCTGGTCCCTTTTCGTACCAGTTAGCTGTGTTTCTAATTTGTTTGGGTAATACCCCTTGCCTCTCTTCTTTGGTTAGTTCTAGCCCCTGTTCTGCCGGAGTTGATAAATCCGTTTAGTAAACTCAATATGGCTCACGTAATTCAGTTGCATGTATCTTTTAACAGTTCAGTCATTCGATGTTTTTGTCACCAGTTTTGAAACACTTCGATGTTTTTGGTTGTTTCGAGTAGGAAAATGTAAAGCACAAGGAGATTGTTCTAGATCACTATCAGTCATCTCACTTTTATCGATCTACTTTTCGCTTGTGCTTTATCATATGACCCATGGCTAATTACCAAGTAGGCATTCAGGCCAAAATACAATGTGGCAGAAACTGATCCGTTGACTCCTGGAGATAGTTTCAGAAGAGGCTATTCGAATAGATGATCTCGGCAAGAGGATATGAAACCATAATTGAGTGCCGGTCCTTTTTGCCACAAACGTCTTTTCAAAGGCCAACTGAAATCCAGCCAATAATAGTTGGTATTTTTCTCCACTCTTTACTTGAGCTTATTTTATAAGGATTTTCCACATTAAGCGACGTATACTGAATGATGTTTGAAACCGAGAAAAAAAGGTTCCTATGGTTAAATTGCCATCAGTGACACACGTGCTCCATTTGCGGATCACTTTTGAGTTGGGTAAGTTTTGTTTTATTACATCGACGGTGATTCTTGACTGGTCATTCGGATACTTATGTTTGGTACATTCTAAATCAATCCCTCTGACTGGTGAGAAACGTTTTTTGGACAACTGGGGAATTAGCAATGATTGTGATTTTTCTGTTGCATTATGTAACAACAAATTTATTGCTTTTACTGAAATGTTGACTTTTATTAACTTTGCTCTCAAAATTCCCACAAAACGTAGGTTATTTCTTTTGTGTCATCGCGCAAACCTCTGAAATATCCTTGGCCAGTAATTCCTCGATGGTTCAAACCCAACGGAACAGTAGCCACGAATAAAATGCAGAAACTGTATTAAGTTGTAACCAAAAATGAACACTTTATATAGCATGAGGCACGGAACAGGGACTCATATTGTAACAAGGACGACAACGCACGGCAGGATACTTGTATTCCCACGATCACACAAGTCCAGTCATGGCACACATACAGTCGCTTATATAGGCTTTTTTCCAGACTGCGCGGCACCAAGATTGCTATTGTCGCTGCTTGAGCGCTTCCGCTGCATTCTGTCCATTTGCCTGTGGCCGATGGCTTGCTTCTCTTGCCCGTCATTTCCCTTCGGTTGGCCCGACTGTCTCAGTTGACGGCTCGATCGGCAGCCCTTCACCTGAGCTATCTTGCTGGTTGCCGGAGATCCCGCTGCTTCCTCTCTGGTCGTCTGTGTGCTTCTTTTTGCCTGCTTCGGGACGCCTCCGACATATTCGCCACCTGTTCTTTTGTCTGTGGCCCTCGTTTGGTTCGTTCGTTCGCCTTGATGTTTACGCCGTTCCCTCGCCCCAGCATTCCCTGTTACAATATGGCGTTTTTATTGATTGCCCTGCGTGGTGCGCAGATGTATTGGTTAAGTCGGATCACAGTAAATCGTAAGTCTGATTGATTGACAGGTTACTGTGAAAGGTAGGCAACAATGTGATGTAAAGCAATTGGTCCTCTTTATCCAATTCATGAGAACAGAAAGAAGACACAGGTAGCGAGATGCAAGCATTTCGTTTACTCTTGTCTATCGCGTACGTAAAACATTTTAGTTTATATATCATACAGCGCTTTGTGCACAAAAACGGTTGAAACATAATGTTCGTTTGCCTTGGCACTAACCGAACGAACTTCTCCCTCCCCCTACCGAAAGCACTGTCATAGTTTTTAATCAAGCCGTTTCCACTCTATTGCTTTTCTTCCTGTATGATTTATAAACTAAAATGTCTTACGTACGCAGTAGACGAGAGTAAACGAAAAGCTTGCATCTCGCGGCTTATATCTTCTTTCTGTTCTCATGTACAATGTGATGGACTGATTGGTTCATGGACACGCGTCACGACTGCACTGCTGTGTGGGATATGCTGGCCTTGTCATTGGTTAGTATTTCCAAAGCACAATGTCCGTGAGTTGGAGGAATGCGGACTGCAGCCTGGCTGGTAACGTGTTTCAGGGATATTTCGGACTCCCTGACAGTTCCAAATAAATGTCATAAAGGCCTTCCGTGTGGAGTATTGCTATCCCAGATGAGCGGAAACAACGTAACGTCTTTTATGGCATTCCGTTCGACAGTGAAAACGTTGGCTCGAAAGTGTTTTTTATTCAGTCTGTGATCAAATTGAACAGTTGTTTGGTTCCGCGATCTCAGCTCACTCGGCTCGTGAAGAACGCGTGTGCTCATCGAAATCCCGTTCAGCGTGCCGAAAATAGTTAATCTAATCATATAGGCCAACTGACTGTGTATTTTTCTGCTATCATTCAGCTGAATAAAAAAGATCAAAGGTGATCAGTGGTGAAATTTTCATCGGGAGTAGCTCCGTCACACGTAAGTGTCATTGAGATAGAAAGCAAACATTGCTTTCTGTTTGACTGAGGTAACCGCCAGAAGACTATGTGCTTTGGAATGTGTGCGAACCTGCATTACCGATCAGATAATAGCTCTTTTGAAACACTGAAAAAACAAGAATCCTTGAAGCCTCTTCAGTTTCATGCTTCATTGACAGTCTGTCGGAAAAAATCTACAAAATATTTGGAGACGCTGTAGAAATATAAAAAATGGCTCCCCATTATGGCATGTAAGATTTTATCCGTTGTAAGAGGGATCATGGATACCTTCGTCCCTCTCTTTACTTTTATGCTGTTACGGTACAATCGAATAAGACTGACGACTTTTAACCACTTCGGATTGAATAAAGACCTAGTAATTGCGTATCACTGAAGAGTGAATGGTTTTTTTAATCTCTTCTCCATACCTCACAGCACATAGAAGAAAGTCATTACACCAACTTAACAACTTCAATGACGTCTGAATTTTACTAATTATTATTGCACACGTATTTTTGCTGATCCTCTCACAATCTCGTGACTCTTAGTTGTATCAGCAGCCTTCCGTGATCGATTATGTTTGATCAGATTTTCGTCAACGTCTGAGGTTAGTTACTTCATACCATGGAATGTCTGCAAAAGATTCAGCGGAACGTTAATATAGGTTAGAATGTTCATAAGTCAAACTGACCTTTCACTTTCATCATATAAAAGCCATGAGGAAACAAGCCCGTATTTGAAAGACAGTTCAGAACCCTCTAGAGCTGGAGCGAAATTGGACAGACATATGAGATGCCCGTTTTTGTTGACAGAGTCTCATGTCCACTTGATATCTGCTTCTTCGTGAGTAGAAATTTCGCCACGCATGAAAAATTATAAATAAAACCCAAACTTTTGCCCTCAGTGCTATGTTGCCGTTGACATATTCTGACGTTCTGAAACGTTTCAGTCGAAATGCGTACTGTTCACTTTGGGCTGAATCTCGCAATGCCTTTCAGTCTTTTCGGACACATCTATCGGCACTGGTCAGTTGCTTTCGTTTTAGAAAATGTTGATATCTTTTTCAAAATTCTCCATGAAAACGCAAGAAGTGGGTAAATTCTTGAAGATGGTAAAGAATGACTGTGTTCTCAGCCGAACTTGTCAAATTTTGTCCCCAAAGACACCAAAAAACAGAAAATCTAAGAAATTCTAAAACAGGACTTTTTGACGCCGTTCATTTATTGATATCTTTGTTTGACTACATCACTGCAACAACCTCCTTTTGTGGACCTTTACATGACCTCATTGTTTTGTCTGTAGGTGGCCTTTTATTGCTGTTTCATATGCATCCAGGTTCGTGCTCATGTCTTTTTTGCCGACTCACTCCATCAAATACGCTGTCCTATTACCGGAATGACGGGGACTCTGCAGGCTCCCAGCACGTTATCCGGAGTTAGTAAGTGCAAACGCTTCAAAGTGATGGACTAGAAAATTTTCGTCTGCCTTTCGCAACGGAGCACTTAAGATAATGAGTACACTGAAGGGGGACCATTCATGAGAAAGTCTTGTATTTGACATTTTCGGAATCACTGGTAAAACAATTGCCTGAAGCATTTCTGATATGAAGTTGTTCCTGGTCTCATCACTTTCTAAAGCCATCTAAAATGAAACCATATTAGACCGATCAAGGAAAATGGGGGTTTTTCTCTGGAAACTGTTCAAAAAACACGTTCTTTCACATCACGTGAATTTGACAGTAGACACAGCTAGGGCTGGATACTGGAAATGGCAAAGTCTCGCTTTAGGAAATACGGAAAATCAGACCTTTTCAGAAACGGAAGTCAGTGTATTAAAGTGTTCTTTTTATCCTGCTTTACAGTTCCTCTGTGATTTTTCCAGGCCTTCTGAAGCAGGACCATAAAGCTTTGCGCCGTGGATTGGCACCTATAGTTCGCGTTTCATCTAGCTCCATTGATACTCCTTTGACTGAACTCGTTCATCGGCATCTTGAATCTAACCCGCACAATACTCGAAGACACTATCCGTCCGTTACCCACTGACTTGTCCTTTGTTTGCTACCAATTCGGTCACTCGTTCTGCATTCCGTCACATTTTCTCGAGAAAACACCTGCAACAAAACTTTCCCATTCCCTGTCCCGCTGGGGTTCTGAGCAGTGGAGAGAAGACAAAAACTGAATTACTTACAGGAGTTTATTAACTAACTTAGTTTTCCTTTACTCTCTGTTATTGAAAGACACTTGAGTTTAAACTTATCTTGGATGTTTCAGAACAACAATTATCCTTGCTATATCGAACTCAAAACGATTATGGAGATCAGTCGAAAACCAATGAATTACCCATCATTTCCAAGGAAATAAACTCGTTCCGTAATATCTTTAAAACTGTTATTTGGGACTAGTAGCTGTGGCTTTAAAATATTCCAGCTGGTTTCATAATTCGAGGTGTCTCTCTACGTTTTCCCAAATTAAGTCTGTTTCAAAAGTCGCAGTTACTAGATGATAGTGATAACTAAAACTGACTATCACAGGACGGTAATTCCGATTCATACGGTCAACACTGCGACTTATTTGAATTCAAGAGATGTAACTGAGACAAAGAAGAACATTTTTCATTAAACATTATTTCATCTAGCTGAGATTTATTCCTGAGCAAACTAATATTAGTTTGATAAAGTTTCTTGCCTCTTCAAAAGATTCGGGGAGGAGAGGGGTTGTGTCATGGGAATCTTATGCGTCTATATGGAAAGCAACTGTCAGTTTCTCTTCAAAGTTTATGGTGAAGTTACTTTTAGTTCTATTTCACCTAATCCTGTTCCGCGGTCCAGAATTTCAATATAGAACGGGAGACCATTCCCAGTGAATCCGTGAGGTACAATGTCACACATTTAGCTTGCTTTCATCTGATTAGACCTTTATAACTAACCTTTGACATAGCCAGTATCATCAGAGACCGATCGAAGTGCGGGCCTTAGGTGTACTCTATTACAATCTTCCCAAAGGTAACCATGATAAGATAGTGCATTAGGGTGATTTGATCGAGTATAAAAGTGAGTACTCGTGAAATCGTTGATAGCTGAAAGGATATTACAACTTCGAAATCAACCGCTCACCATAAACAAACAGAACTGCGAGAAACCCGCATAGCATTCTAAGCCAGCGTGGTCTCCATGATAACAGCAAACGTTTCATTCCCTAACTAACTAAATTCATTTATGCCCCATAATTATGATAGTGTTCGAGGATAATCAGGTATCAAGAGTTCTTTGTGTACGTACGTCTTCTAATTTCCCTGATATCATTCATTCATTCCCGGTTTGGACGTGATAGATTAGGTCCGACGTATATAGAGTTTAATTGTGCACAAAGCCGTTCATGTGGATGGAAGATTACTAAGAGGAGTACCGTTACAGGTAGCGAAAAAATGACGCTAAAGAGGCAAGTGGTGGCAGCGTCAACAACAAAAAAAGAACTAGGTGGAAGACTTTGGTGCGTTTTTATAGGAGTTTTGACATCTTGAATTAATTCGTAGGTACGAGACTGGAGTTCAAATATTGTCAGATCTTGTGTTTATCTTTCTACTGGGATATTGTCGATGAGCTGCCAGATAGATCACAGAGGAGCGGTGGAGGGTTCACGATACAAATACCTACAGTATCTTGCTTCCGGTATTGCCGACGAAATGGAAGGTAGATCAGTGAACAAAGGAACAGGGTTAAGTTTTGCTGCACTCCCTTTAGCTTGCTTAGGTGAAACGATTTCATGTCGGGAAATCGACCCGAACAGCGAGCTCAGAGCGCGAATTAGCTATCGATCATTAGTTTTCAACAAAGCCCATTATCTGACGTGGAGGAAGATGACGGTCTGCTGAAGCAACCATCAGGGTCAACCGGAAATGCATAAACTTGTTTAATACTCATGGACTTTATTGCCCAAGACATAGACTGGCAGTCGGCTTGAGTCCCGGCTAGGTCATTCGACCAACGACTGCTTGACCACATTCAGGACAAGGAATTGGTACGGCACACTAGGTCGAGGAAGGGCCAAACACCTTTCGATTCATACGTTTCCCACAGAAGTAGATTAGGTCAGAATTTATAACCCCTTGGGGAAGAGTGGCCATAAAATCCTCAGGATCCGTTTCCTTGTGGAGAGGGAAAATCCAACGGATGAATGGTAAAGGTTCTTCTGGGGACTGGATTGAGTACATCTGCTAGCGATTGCACAGTCACCAGTTAAGGACTTGGTAGGATCGGTTGAGTAATTGTGAGTGGATATGAGAAATAAATTATTAAGTAACTCCATTAAACAGAGTGCTCCGAAGAGGCTTACTACCGTAGGGGAAAAGCAGCACTACTCGGTTACTGAAATGAAATTATTACGCGTGGAGGACATTCCAAGAAACTGGTGGGACAATGATTTATTAGCTTTGGAAGCACTCGATCGGGAGCAATCCCCAGGATCAGACAATATGGAACCCACCATCCCGAAAATGCTGGCCAGGACACATGGATGGTCCTTGGCTAAGCTGTTCAATGAATCCCAGGGGTGGGGGCAGAGTTACTTCTTGAAAGGAAGACAGCGGGAGTCGGTCCAATTCCCAAGGCTGGTGGTAAGGACTAAGTGGCGAACCAAAGGAGTGCCAGTCATTTATCAGTAGTGTTAAAAGCCATGGAAAAGTCAATAGAGATGTTCTGATGAAGCCTATGGAGGTAAATAACCTAGTTGCAGATGAATATCATGGCTTTAGTATGGGAAGGTCCTGCTTCAGCAGCCCCGTAAGCTTTCATGACAAGGCACCCGGAAGACCGGAACAGGGTAGGACAGTTGAAATGTGCTACCTTGATGTTCTCAAGGTCTTTGATAGTGTGAACGATCCGCTGTGTCTGCGCAAATTAGGAGAGCTGAATGTGGCTACAGGGCTAATGGGCTAGTTACTGTCATACTTGAGCGAAGTTAAAGTTGTGAGCACCAGGTCCATGATGGTGGCGGCAACCTGTGAGGTACCACGAGGACCAGTGCTGGAACCGATAGCTTTCCTATGACTTGTGTACGAATTCACGAGTGTCCTTCTGTTGCCATATTTTCCGCTAACTGATGAAGTAGAACTCTGGGGTCTCCTGATTTGAGACAGTTTCAAACGGATCTGGATGGTATCCACAAATAGACGGTAACGTGGGACTTGTCTTTGAAACCAAGTAAGTGTACACGGCTGTTGGCAGAGTGGTTCGGAAGTACTCGCTATCCAAACCCGGTCAAACCTGAGCCGATGACAAAGAAAGCAGGAATCAGGAACTTGATGGTGGTTGTAACAAGTGAAATCGCCATCTGTCAACAGCTTACAAAGCGAGCAGAGCTATGTAACAGCTGCACAGAACGTTGACACCCAGGGACCCAAGAGTCCTGCTGCAACTCCAGGAGGCCCTAGTGGGACCCACATCTAGAGTACGTAGTTCACGTCTGGTCTCCCAGTTAGCTAGAGAAAGCTCTTCAGTGGAAGGGGTCCAAAAGAAATTCACAAGACCGATCTACTATCTAAGTGGACTACTGTACTAGGATAAGCGAGAACAACAATATTCAGAAGCATTGGAAATAGGCTAGAACGGCTAGACTTGTTCTCCCTAAAAAGCTGGCGCGCACAGGAAGACTTTATAACAACGATGAAACAACTAAAAAGGCTACCGACCGCGAACAAACCGCTTTTTATCAGTGACGTAAACTTCGCTTTCCGAGGGCACGAGCTAAGGCTCATCAAGCCAAGGGTCAACAGGCCCATCAGATATCAGTTCTTTACCTGTCGAGTAATGAACAACTGCAATAGGCTTCCTGTAGACGTGGTAACAGCAAATACTGTCACCCTCTTCAAGAAGAAGCTGAATTAGTCATGGAAGCAACTTTTCCCGGTTTGCCCTGGAGCACGTTGAGAGCTCCCAGAAAATACTACCTTTGGGACTTCTCCGTAATCTTTCCCACATGGTTACGGCATCCTGTATCCGAGTGTTTAGATGAGCAAAAACACGATCTCGAGTCGTAATACGGTCAGTACCGGAGTGAAACCCGACCGGGAAAAAATACACGTCAATTGGGCAATAATCAGAATCATTTATATTAATACCATGTGGTACCTAAATAATCAGTATGTAAGTATAAAAAATAATGCAAATACCCACTCCACTGTTAGTTGTGTCAGGCTCACGCGTGGATCAAGTCCGACGAGGAATCAAAGTTCAGGCTCATCCGAGCCCCAGAAGTTCAATCACAATACACTAATACGTGCTCAGTTTACCAAACCGATATTGCCATGGTTGAACTGGACCAGAAAAGAACGAAGAATGAACAGGTTAAATAAGCCGAAAAGTGAAGAAATAAAATTAGGTGCCACTATTTTTAATAAAACGGGTATATTTCTTGAATGGTTCAAGCAGCATGCATGGAACCACGACCAACCTGCACAGCCCTATTCACAGAGTGAGAAAATTTATATTACCCAAGATAGTCACAGATGAGTGTTGAGCACTGAGCCGCAGTATCGAGTGACCTTAGAACGCGCTGAATAAAACTTTCGACCAGCGGCATAAGTAAGGACAGGGCCGAAGATTCAAAAGTAAAATAGTGAAACATGTGACTGAAATCCACGCAAGAGATCAAAACTGCCAAATGTCGCTGTTCAAATAAGATTGGAAAGTTGGCAGGGGACCAATAGGTGCGAAATATTTACAACGGAGGGTGAAACGGGCGCAATGTGTAAAAAGGACAGAAATGGAAAAAAGAAGTCGAAATGTCATCGAATGTCACGAATGCTGCAGATGGGAAAACCGGTGCAGAAGAATTGCAAATGTGAGGAGAGAAGGAACAAAATACTGGGTAATTGTGAGGAGTTAATGAAGGAAAGATTGGAGACCCAAACCGAGTCATCATCAGTAGGATGAATGATGGATAAATATAATATACCGGCAAGCCAGGATACGTCACTGGAGGATTGGCTGAATCTTTTCTCGTCTCGATCGAAGGGAATCAGTGTTAATAGGGTTGGCCATTAGTGGATAAATAGCCTAGGCAAACCGTGACCAACAAAAAGGGGAGAAATTGGTGGTGGCAGTCGGAGGTGGGTTGTTACCTCAATAGTTGACCAGGAGGGAATAAATGTATGATGGGTGTTACGGTATTGATAAACTTCTAACGTGCTGGACAGGCGAACCACAGCTGAGGGACGCGGAAAACGGGAGCAGGTCCGACTGTCCAGCTGGGTAAATAACAGCCTTTTTGGTGTTGGCAGACCGGTATGGAGTTCGGAATCATGCAGCATGGTATCGATATCGGTATTACTGCTGATGAGGCGCAGTAATGAGTTTTTCCTTTTGGATACGAGTTGTGTGGAACAAGTTCGTCGTAAATGATGCCTGAAATATTTTTATTCCTATCTTTATTCTTGTTTTATTGATCCACTCACAAAATCTCTGGTCGAGGTCGACCATCATAGCTTTCGATTTCGCTTCGTTAAACAAAAGGTCGGCTGCCTCATCATTTTCCGTTGGTTTACGGTTCGACTGAACGGTCCTTTTGACCATTTTGAGAGATTATTTTCTCCAGCTTACATGAGACAGAGTACTGCGGAGTGGGATTTGTGTGCTACCTCTCTATATGAATTATTATAAGTACCGCATTTTTGAGAACATAAACGGTTTATCCGTCTGTTCAATCGGTGTTTTGTTTCGCCGATCGGGTTCTATTTGGCACCCTGTATAACGAATCATATTCATGTGCTTGTAGGCCATCAAGACCAGCAAGCAGTACCAATAAGAACGGCCTTCTTGTAAGGACAGCTTAGAGATCCTCAGAGAATCTTTCGGGGCAGTGTCAAAACTGGGTTTCGGTAAGACAGGGTAACCAGATTTTATTCGCGGTAACCAGCAATAGGCGAGGTTTCAAACCGGCGGAAAATGGAATTCACGTGACGAACATCCGGTAGGACGCAATATACTCAGACTGTACAATTGTCCAGCGTTCTGAAACTGGAAACTGGAAAAATGATTGTCTGTAGATTGTTGTAGCCGAAGGTTATGGTGAGCGAAATAGCAAAAGCGAATACGCAATTTGAAAGTTGGAAGGCCAGTGGGCGAAAGGGCTTAGCGGCATGATAGAAAATGATGATAGTGTCCTCAGTGGGAGTTTGCGAGACAAGATGATGCTACAGGGATCTACACAAGTCTACGGATTCTCGGGTTATGGACAGAGTACGAAGAAAGTTTTTTAGCGGTTTACTCTGTGTCGAGTCCTAGATAATGCAAAACGGCGTTGGTAAGGGCTAACTTCATTTACACCCTTAGGCCCAGAAGTCCAACGGAATTTTATTCCAAAAATGAAGTCACCGCTACGGTGCTGCAGCGACCGTAACACTTTCCCCGGGTAAACCCAGTCGAACCGAGAGAATACATGTACATAGAACAGCAATACCATGATGAATCACACAGTTTCAACACCAATCTTTGTCGCATACAACACACACCTTAGTGAACACGGTAAGCAGCAAGAATTTGATTTGGCACATCAGAACACACTCGCCCCCAGTCGATAGGAGGCGCTCCTCAGGTGACCCACACACCTTTAGATATTATTCGTATCACTAAGGGAAGTCGAATCAATCAGGCAAGTTTTTCGTTTTCTAAATTATTTTAGATAAGCATCAGAAACTCCCGAGTGTGACCAAAAAGTGGACCGCGTGTAATCCCCTTGAAAGAAAACGCTAGCTGTACCAGTGTCACTTTCTTTGCCCTTCGTCCCTTTTCCAATTTCGTTTCGTTGATGGTCGGCCATTGTCTAAGAGATGCACACAGCCATTAATGATCGCAAGTACGAAAGAGATAAACCTCGTTTTTATCAATGGATCAAGCCCTCGCAACTCGTATCATTGAACATTATGGGAAGTAACAGCTAGTTTGCCGTTGCATGCTGATCAGTCAAGGTCGAAGTCATGAAGTCTTGAAGTAATTCACGGGTATGAGGTTTGTGCCCGTCGGCTACTTATTCCTGTCATAAACATTTCTTGTAACTTTTTCATGAATGACAGCATATTTTTGCGCTATTCTTGTTGAGGGTGGTATCCAAACGAAGTGTATTGTGCGAAATCCAACACATCCAACTTAGAAAATGATCCTGAATACACTGAGGTAATGAGTAACACCCAGACGGCAAAGTGTATTTTTACCGAGTGGACGAATTTATTATGAGTTTCACTGAGCCATTGCAAACAAGGATGGAGGAAACTGACTTTCTTCGGCTATCGTTCGATTAAAAGCCTATATTATACGCACGACAAGAGTGGCTACGTATTACAGCCACGAAATAATTGGAATCTCATTGCAAATCGTTTTTACCTTCGATTTACCTTGCATGATCTGGGGTGAGACTTGGGAGGCTCACAATGACATTACCCGTATAATGAAATTTTGGAAGAAACATTCCAATGTTTTTGGGATCGCATGGCTATCCAGGCTGGCTGTCAATGATTTACTCGGCTTACACACCACGTGATATAGTACCCTTCCGAAAATGACTGAATGCTAGCAGAGCATTCCCCGCACTGTGATCGACTCCTGTGACGGAAGACTTCTCCTTAGGCGCCTAAGTACAACAAAGGTATTCCATTATAAATAACCTACAGAGCTTGGTTACTATATAAATATGGGCAACAGGAGATCAGAGTTTTACTTGTTAACATCCATCGTGGTTTGAACATTCACACTGCATGAGGAATCGCGTCAAGCTCCGATAAATCACAATCAGCCTTGGGGGTGTAGTTTTGCCAAAGAGTCTTTAATGGCTGGATTGCGTGAAATGAAATCGGAACACTCGTGAACTGGTAGCTGGATGCATTCAATTCTTAGAGAGAAAAATGAGAAATCCTGCAGAAAAGTATGGAGAAACGGAGGCTAGCAACAACTGAAAGGCAAACTCAGTGAGTAATGTACTGGATTTTGTTAAAAGGGTGGAGTTAGATCAAAAATCAATAACCATAAAGCCCAATCACAGTCTGAAATGGAGTGAAACAGATTTGCACGAGGATGTTGGTCGCAGGAAGATCATTGCCAAGTTACCGATCGTATGATGGATAAAATGAACTTTGCCTTGGACTGCATTCAACACTTTGGATGTCTGCGTCGCACTGAATCACCACAGACACCCTGAACAGAGCAGAATTAATCGGGGCTCAACAAAGACTTTCAGTTGGTCAAACCAGAATTTATTATTCTTGTATAATGATACACCGGGTCATGCCTCCCATGAGTCTGTACATGTTGTTGTCGTAGAGAAACCTCTTCATTTGTTATAAATTTTCACAGCACGGAAACCACTTGAAAATGCAATCGTTTAGTGCCTACCATAGTTGAGAATATCCCCGACTTGAACAAGGTTGATAGTTTGTTCCTAGTGTTTACAGCAGACTAAAACTCAATTTTCCCATATGACAAAATTGTACCGCTATATAGTGGGGATAAAACAATTCAGAAAAACACGTTGACTAATGATTTTCGGCAACATCTGTATAAACTGGGGATCAATCGGTGATATTCTGTTAAAAATATTCCCACGGTTCCCTTACAAGAAAATTCCAGTTGTCTTAGTACATTCACTGGAGTAATATCGAGCGATATCTTACCTATGAAATACTTACGCGGCCAGCCGCTACGAGCGAATGAACCAGCTTCATAGATGTCCAGAATGGCTTCTGCTCAAAAGCCGTGCGTGTATAAGAACTGTTTATGAACAGTCTTGGGAATTAGGTGCGAAGTGCCGTCCCCAGCGACACTGGGCTTCTTCTTCGAGCTAGCAACTCTTTTCCGGGTGCAATCTAGTACTACCTGTCAGGTAACAGAGAGTTCGTGTATCAAGAGCTGGTGACTGAACATGCTGTTGACACACCTTTTTGATGATGGTCTGCCAGTCGAGGCTGCCCAACGCATCCTAGCACATCTCATCCCACTCCGGTGAGATGAGTAGGAAACAAGGGGCATTGACCTCTTTCACAAAGCCAAACTTACTCGTGCATGTCACATTGCTATCTATGCGCATCTGTGGATTTTATGTAAAGAGTTCGATGCCAGACGGTAAACCCGCCAATCCCTCTTCCAAAGCCAAAAGGCTTTTTTCTGGCTACTCGCCTGCTGTGTGTTCGATATTGGTGACCCTGACTGAGAGCTTTTCACTTCAGCATGACATAGCCCTCGGGGTCATTGTAGAACAAAAACCGGATCACCAAGGTAAGGTAGCAAAATCGATCAGATTATAAATTACTGCGGATATTAGTCCACTATTCATCGTCCGGGTTGATGGCGGTTGAAACAAGCACGTAACCTAGAATAAACGGTGAATGTGACGCTCTTCTTTCATCCATGGAAAATGATAACTTACTCGCTCGTGTTTGGTTATTCATGCATGGGCATGAAAGCAATCGACCCTTTTACGCTCTTTTTAAATACCAGAGGATGTTTCTGACGTTAGGCATAAGAAGCAGAAACAGCCAACTCACTGGTGTCAGGAGGCTGACATGTGCACTAGAAACATATATATATATATATATATATATATATATATATATATATATATATATATATATATATATATATATATATATATACTGGCTCGAGATCAAGCAAGGTGCCGAGGCACCAGTTATAAAATAAGGCAAGAGGAGTACAATAAAATAAAACACAATTGGTGAAAGGAAAAAAAGCTAGATTTTGCTTTTAGCCGCAAGCTTTTTGACGCTTTTTGTCATTTTGTTTGTTGGAATATTTTTGTGAATACTGGGCATGGTACTTTGACAGACAGACCGCACGGCATTCGTGCCACGGATTTCTGTTCTCAGCCATGTCCCTCAGCGTCCGTGATCAACAACAATCCTCATCCCTTGGGTCCTAACCAGGGAAGCCAACCGAATCCAATGCTGATATTGGGTTTTCCCCACCTCTACACCAAGTCATAGCCTAACCACCGCGTTACTTTTTCCAGCCTTCTCAGCACGTAAAAATGGAGTATGGATAGGTTGACGATGAGAAGGCATTCGTAAAACATGACCGAGCCATCGAAGGTTTTGAGAGCGATCACTATTTTAAGAGCGCAGCTATCCTTGTATAGCATACGGCGGCGCATCTCGTCACTGTTCACTCGATGCTGTCACCGGACTCCAGCAATGCCTGTGGTGCACGCAAAAATGCCGAGTATCCTCATTACGGAGTGGCCAGGTCTCGCAACCGTAGAGTAAAACGCTACGAACAGCGGAGACGTACACCCGTCCCCTAAGAGAGAGTCGGATTTCACAGAGATGCCACAGGTGTCGCAGGTTTGCGAAAGTTGGCAAGGCCCTCCCTGCAAGTGAACTGATCTATACCCAATTTTTTAAGGGTTGATACGTATCCTCAGATTTCCCATTTATCAAAAAACGGTTCCAAAGTTCAGTCCCATCGACGGGGTCGAAGGCTGCTCAGGCTTCCAGAAACACGATGAGTGTTGGTCTTTGGAAAGTGTGACGGTTTTCCAGCGGTTTTCAAGGAGTGATAATTTGATCCATACATCTACTACCGGCTTGAAACCCAGCTTGCTCCCTGCGAGTCTGCTTTTCACGTGCTTGGTACAACCTGCGAAGTATGACAGATGCAAGCAGCCTCGACGCTAATGGGATAAAGCTTACACTCTTATCGTCAGCGGAGTCACTGAGAGAGCTTATCTTAGAGAGGGGACAATTGTCGACCCACCCCCACAAGGACAAAACCTACTCAGAATTCCAAACTTTCGAGATCAAGAAATGAAGTTCTCTAACAAGCTTCACCCCACCATCTCTAAGTAGGGCTGGTGGAAGACTATCGGAGCCCGGCGATCTGTGACATCCTTAGGCCTGGATCTCCTTTCGAATCTCTGCCTTGGCAGGTGTACATGTTTAAACGGACCACTGGACGTGTGCTGGAAGAGCTACAAGAGAAACCGACACTGGGTCTCAGCTAAATTGTGCCTGAAAGTGCTCCGCCCAGCGATCGAGACGCCGCTTCTAATCGTGAATTCGCGAACCGTCAGCCTCACAGACTGTTTCACCCACACCTAGTAGTTTCCTACTGGTGACTCGAATGAGGTAGAACAGCCTGCAGGAAGTTTCCGTGGAGGCAACACATCGCGACCAACGGATTTTGCGGTCGCTAAGAAAATTTGCGCTAAATGTGCTTCTCGTTACAAGTCGTGATTCGTTATATTCGTTTTCAACCGGGATCAACTGGTTTGCTGTGAGAATCCACGGAGATTAGCAAACAACCGGGGTCATGCGGCACGACCAGACAGGCAGCAACTTACTAGGCCAGCAGAGTACAAAGCTTTCTTGATAAGCGAACAGTACTGGTTTGTGTCATCAGGTGAGATTACAGCTCGTTTTTCAGCTAGCTCATTTTAGAGAACGGATAAGCGAGATGGATCGGAGAGCTTATCTCAATCTAACTGTTGTTGCAGTTTGCTTTTGGGGCTCCCAATGGAGCACATGGACAGCTTAGTGCAAACTGCTGTGTGGTCGGAATCAAGGTAGGTGCTCCAGTACGAGCGACAGTCTTGTATGCTACTCCGCCATGTGTGGCTTAGAGCGATGTGTTAGATCTGGGTCCAGTGTTGACTCGAAGAGGGCGGACGCCATGTGGCGTACGCCGATTAGAATGACTGAAGTTTGTACTGGCGAGGAACATGCGATGTTCTGAGCACAGAGACAACAACCTTCCCCCGTTTTCCAAGCAACAGAAATCTGACTCAAAAAGGCCTTCTAAACGCGCCTCTTTCGATGACAGCCGACCCTCTCCAGCATTCAGATCTCGTGCCAAAATAACGATATCGTCCCGGCTTGCTCTGTGGAAGAGCTCTTGGAGCTTTTGGTAGCAGGTATCTTTGGTTGCAACTGGGCTGCAATTTTTGGGTGTATAAGCCTAAGCGACAAACAAATTTCGTCTATGGGAGCGGTGACTACTCACTTTGCTCGAACCCCTGAGTCTTACTGTGCATAAGCAACTTTAGACTGGGATCCAGTATAGCAGCTCCGCTTCAGCCCTTTCACTGAGAGCCATGCCAATGTCAGCAAGACCAGAAGCCACAGCCTCAGTGTCCCCAGAAAGGTTCAAGGGAAACTTCACGGGAGGATAAGATTGGGGGGTCAGCTGAATGATGGGGCAAGAGTGTTGAATGCGACTCTGCTGGATGCAACACAGATCAATGGCAAGGGACTAAAACGTATGAACTAAACCCGTCAAATGTCCTGTACGCATCAGAATTCCCCAGCTGAACGTGGCTAGTTTGAATGGGCGTCGAGGACGAAGCAGGGCGTCGACCAATGGTAGCGGGATTGGTGAGACTCGGAAGCTAGTCGAAGAAAGACGAGGGAGACCTTAGACAGGATTTCTACCAGTGGCTCTACAGCTGACAGGGTAGACCGAAGAAACAGTGGGGCATGAAAATGGAAAATAAATTTGGAAAGCAGTAGAGAGGGTAGAACAAGTTATGTACGATATAGGGGAATGGTCTTTTGTTCGCACGGAACAGCAGTCAGTCATAATAGTGGTATCATCCATGATTGTTTGCTATGCGGGCTGTAGTACTACTCAGTCATCCAGTACAGAGTAGAAATTTTCATTCGAGGACACTAATTTATCTTTTGCGCAGCCAAGCTCGTCCTGCAAGGTGGCAGGGTTGGTCCAGATGGAGCAGTGACCAACTGTATGATTTATTCGCCTCTTCTGGAAACCACTGGGAGCTGGTGACTGAATGCTCAGTCCATTCCCCCTTCAGATGAGGCTAGACATACTAGGCGCCCAGTGCACCCCTCCGCCACAGATGCCAGTGAGCATAGTGATGAACGCCTCTTACGCCCCCCGTGGTTGGTTTGGAATCACGGTTAGCCTTCACTCTAGGCTGACTTTCAGTCGGCTGGCCCCGTGGGAAGCGACAGGAATCAACTTTTGTCTTCTCACTTTAGTGGGAACACCACCACGAGAAGGCGGTGATTAGAACTTCCGCTGCAGGGGTTGTGACAGACGCATGATCATTTGGGAGCTTTTCTAGAGGCTTTCGGGAAGAATAGCCATCTCGGAGCTTGAGACAACCACTCCCGACCACAACGAGGCATTCACAACTACGAGCTCTGTTTTCTGCTGCTATCTTTGCAGTATCATTTAGTCAAGAGGAAAACGAAGAGGAGCATGGACAGGGTAACACAGAACAGAAAGTTGTAGGTGAAATCAAAATAACCAAATGTAACGAAGTTGGTAACCGCGATATGCAGTCCTATCACTTGTTCCTAGCTATCCTACGGGAGGTCCCCGCCCAAGGTTTTCAGGCATTCTGAACGTGTCAAACACTGATCACATCACCGGTAGCCATTATGTATCTTCTACCCGGCAGTGTTTCTCAGTCGTATAAAAGGGTGATCTAAATGCCGCAGCATGTACTCAACCTTTGCCAGGCAACCGGATGTCATGAAATCGACAAAAGGGGTTTAAATTGGCAAAAAGCAAACACACCTTCCGCACACGCAAAGACAGTTTATCCAGTGAAGGATCGCCTGGTGAGAAGCAACTGGTCAGGTAACAGAACTAACATAATTCACTTAAGGATTCTGTTGCTTGTAGTAGGTTTGGTATAGGACCAACTTGGCCATTCGGCGGTATTTTAATCTTATCAGATGCAAAAAGCGTCCTAAACTCTGCCACTCTTTTTTAAGCTATTTAGAAAGACTCATGAGTTATTTGGATGTTCTCTTAGAAACATAGCAACGCCGGCTTATTCCAAGTCAGATAATTCACTGTGTGAGCACGGATCGAGGCTGATATTCTTACTCGAGGATAGGGCTATCTCCCGAACCCTTTCGCTTTCCAACCTTCATTATCTCTGTGTGACAAAAATACTATCAGATATTCTTGGGTATTTCGTCACAGCGTATCTTCTTTCACTGCACATCCCAGTAAAACGGAATGTTCCACGTTTAAAAATGGTCATACGAAATGAAAAGGTTCCTGCTAAGGTTGATCGGGAAACCAGGCTCGATGGATCGTTTAGAAGCCAAAGCCTTCGCTGCTTTTTAGGCCTCTTACTGTAAAATCATTCATCTTAGGAGTCGGTCTCTGTGTGTTCAACGTGTTGTCATCCTTGAAAAGTCAGTGACGGAAGGACGCTATACTATGTAGTGATGAAGTTCCACAAACTGCTAAGAACCATCCCGTATAGCCTGCGGGGTTAAGGCTTTCGACCCCGGTCGTTCTCCCCGGATTCGAGACACATTGGGGGCTCGGTGGATATGCAGTGCTTATGATTCCTAACAAGGATGAAATAGCTGTACTGCCCTTCCATGGTATTTATTGGTGAGTGAAGTTTTGTTGCAGCATGATGAATTACTGGTCAATAAAATGATTCATCATGAAGTATCAACCATCAATTTACCGTTGTAAACCATAAAAACACTGTCCAGTTGTTTTATCCGGCTTGTTGAGTCTCATCAGCATTCCTGATCCAGCAAGCTGCCAGTGAGACTCCCAATGAACTCACAGTCAGTCAGTCCGGGTCTGAAACCCAGACTGACGGGTCCCAACGGACCTGGTTGTGGAGGGAATCAAGGCTGTGGTCCCAAATGGTAATGAACGTCGGGTAACTTGAGTTTATTGTATCACTTTATACGTCTATTGCTCTGTGATATTTGGCTATTATCTACTAATTTAAGTATATTTCGTGAACCCAAACGTGGTTGGTATGCTTGAAATGTCAGTCCGTAGGCCTTGATGGGAAGCTCCAAGCTAAAAATCTCGGGCATTTTGCTTTTCACCAGTAAAACACGATATACCTGAATAATTGTGGTCGAAATCATTGCACTCTTTTCAGTAATTATCTAAGGATCGATCTTCGGATACATCTACAATTACCTTCTTTTTGACCAAAAAGGAATTCTTTATTAAGATCCACACGGCAACATAGACTGCATCATGGTCTCCTCCAGGTTCCGCTGAGCCAATTATTTGTCTATATCATCAACGGCAATATCCGTCAATCATTTTCATTCACAAATGATGAAAGACAAAGGAGTGAACTGCTTGGTCGATAATTTGCATACAGATATCAAGGGGGATGTAGGGGTGGAGACTGCGAATTCCTGTCTAAATTCATAACAGAAGGTAGGTATAACCGTCACAAAAGGAGCACAGGTAATGTGTACATCCAGGTATTTAAATTTCATCTGACTCAGTGGGAATCGATATAAATAACTACTGTCCTTGAGGTTTTCCACAAAATCCTACACGTTGTACATTATTTATAGTGAAACGTTTTTAACGACATGTACTTAAATGTTCTCCACTTCATGGTTCGTTTGAGCCATAAAACCTCAAGCGGCGTACAGGTTTAGTTCTAATTTTGATTACCCCGCGGGAGTGTTGGCTGTATTTTCGGCTGAAATAAAACAAATGCAGTCTCGTGATACTCATAATAAACTATAGCTGAAAGCTCATTCCATCCACACTGACTGCATTAAAACCGACACTTCCTTGCGGTTGAAATCCTCGGAGTTATGTATTCAGTTGCGTGTTTGTGGCGGTTGGATATTCATACTGAGTCACAGTGAGTCAGCTTTCCTCATTTTCATTGAGGAAAAATCTTGGTCTGGATTTAAGTCACCCTAAGATGAGATTTATTTGTTCAATTTTGTTTACCTAGTGACTCTTGGGTTTGCTTTGTGTTGCAAAACCATTTGTCTTTGTTCATCTAAAATCGATGGTAGACGAATACTGAAGTTGCACGTGACACGACTTCAATGTGCAGCTCAGTTTACCACGTTCCACCACGAACAGTTGACACACTATCAGCTCCAAAATGTCAGCAAAGGATCAAAATTCTGGGGTAATTAAATTCCGTTGACATCCCAATAAAAGAAAATCCTCATATGAACCAAGAAAAAGAAAAACTATTCATGGGTTCTCAGCATCAACGTACGGATAAATTAGAGCTTATTTCAGCTGACTGATCATTCGTTTGAATGACTGAACGACTCGTTGATTGACAGATTGATTTATTGTATGACTATGTGATTGCTTGGCTAGTTAGTTAATTGGTTGGTTGGTTCATTTTGTTCATGTATTTATTTACTGATCGATCGATCGTTTGATTGATGGATTACATTAACCGGTGGACTGATCACTCACTTTTCTTTCCGTAATAGCCATAAGAACTTTCACGGATCCTCCGGCATTTTTTTCTGCTTTAATGAATCTGATAAATAATGAGAAACAATGATAAGATTGTTTAGTTTTATTTTAATAAAGAGAAAGTAATCATTACCAACGACGATTCCAGGACCCTTGTTATCTCGAATCCATGGAAAAATATATGTACAAGGCTGGAGACATTTAATTTAACCGGAATTTATTATATTTTATCACAGATTCTTCTCGATAGAAAAAGACATTATTTTTTCTTCAAGTGAGAACCTACTCTCTAATGGCAAATAATTTGACGTTTTTCAGTGTTAACACAACCGAAATGAGGAATGACAACAGGGCTTTACCATGGATCTTTGCAATGCTGAGAAAAATGATCTATACACAAGAAAACAGGCACGAAACTACTTTTTGAAAATGTACTATAGAGCCTTATATTGGTAAATGTGTAGACTTTTTTCTTCTGAATAAACCGTCGGCATTCAACGAGGATTCCGATGTTGGCCTCGACAATTATTTGTATTTGAATTTGTTGTGTTCGTTTTGAACAGTCACATGCTCACACACACGTACGCTTGATCCGAAACCCATGCAATCATGGGCAGACGCCTGCAGTTGTACGCACACGTAAACGGTTGACGTTTGTCGTGTTTCATCCCCGACAGCGCTGACCAATCAGATTGTACCACGTGTTGCTCGACCTTGCAGGGTTTTATTCGACTGTACTGCTGTCTTACACGTTCGATTCCAGACATCGTTGACTCACGCACTTGCGTACGTGTTTGCGTTTTCAATTGTTTGCTTGTACTGGAGCTTACTGTGCGTTGCTAGAGCCTTCAAGCTCAGCCACAAAACGCGCCTTCATTCCGCTTACTGAATTCGGGATACCACAGGACTATCGTGTGTAGACGTCTTGATCGTTGATGCAAAGCAGAAAATTGTGAACAAAGCGAGTTCTACTAGCATGGAATTCGAATTGCTCCCTGGATGGTTTGTTGTATGGTATTGACATCGGAGACACTGACCTTCCGAAAACCAGTGGAAGCGATGTGCTTCTGGGTTCCATTTGACCCGTTGGAAAACGTCGGCAATACCAGCCCACCGAGTACCAAGTGGAACTCGAACTAGGAGTGCGAGATTTGGAGTCACGAACAGTTTGTACTGTGTGATACTCACAACCTAGAAGTGTGAATGGATGTTGATGAACTTTTGCGGGATTGCGCATAACGTATTTCATTTATGCGGTAAACAAAGAGTATAACAAAGTACCAAAATTATTTGATCGACAAATTAACCTTGCTGCTCAGATGAGCAGTGTTGTGTTTGGCCTGAACAGGCATGTGCTTGAACAGACAATCTCGCCCGCACACACACGCACGCACACAGCTGACGTTTGCTGTGCTTCATCCCGGACAACATTGACCAATCAGATCGTACCACCTGTTGCACGACCTTGCACGACTTAATCCGATTATACCGTTGTCTCACACTTCCGATTACATACACGACTGACCCACGCACTTGCATACTCGTTTGCGTTTCCACGTACTATTTTGTACTGGCGCTTACCGTACTTTGCTACGGGAATATACGTTTATGCATACATGTGCGCCTTATTTCGGTTACCGAATTGTGAACACAACATTTGGCGTCGCGGCTTTAAACCTGCGGAATGACAGCTACAATTCGTGCTCCAGATCAATTTTGGATCGATGCTGCTGCGAAACCATCCTCAGATTCGTGGAATTCGTGGAAATATACTTTCATGGATTATGTGGAGATTTTGTCGGTCTTTAATACTGGCATCAAGCTTTCAGAAGAAAGTAAGCTGAAACTTCTTCCACTACCTCTGGGAGATGAAGGACGAAGGCTTTTTGACGCTTTGGGTTTGTGCATGAAAACGTCGTTGAAGGATGCACTTGAAACATTAGACAAACATTGGGGACCTCGTATAATTGCCTATGTGGCACGTTACAAACTTTCACTCATGAAGCAGCAGCAGCCCGGAGAGAAAATTGATGATTCCATATCTCGGCTTCTCTGTGCGGTACGCCGCTGCGACTACAACTCCGTGCCAGCAAAGAAATTTGAAGAAGTGCTTCTCATTCAGCAACTGGTTTCGGGCCTTTGTGATTAAAGAGTTCGTGAAGCTATACTTGCAGAAAATTCCCTCAAACTCAATTGGGATAGTGCATGCGACATTGCACGTACGAGAAGTGATATTAACGAGCAGGTGAAACTATTCCACTCCGATGCAGTTAGTACGGATATTATCGCATCAGAGCTGTCGCACCGAATACGGATCGTGTCTCCAAACAACGTGTTTACTGATTTAGATGCGGAAGTACCAAACACAAAGCTGACTATAAACTCTGCCCCGCGGTAAATGTCCAGTGCCGCATTTGCGGTAAGTATGCTCATTTTGATCGTGTTTGTCGTAAACGTACTGTTTCTCGCACATGTGACAGGAATTCGAGTGGTCTATGTTCTACAAATCAGCCTTCTGATGACATTTATACCCTAAATACTCGTTCACCTGGTATAGTATTGCATAGTTTTGAACCTAAATTGCCTTTACCTGATGTTTGTACTGTCTATTTCGAACATGATAACAGCGTACATTCTCTAAAAATGGAACTAGACTCAGCTTCACCTATAACTGTAATACCTTACGATTTTTACTGCAATCATTTTACCACCTTACCGACACACCCGTCATCGTACACTTTTGGCAGTTATTCAAACAATACAGTGCCCATTCTTGGTTTTGTACATGTAACGTTATTCTTGAACGAAAGCTGTAAGTGCCGGATTGCTGTGTACATGTCCAACAATAACAGTAAACCGCTATTGGGCCGAAACGCCATGGTATCGCTGCGAGTTGCTCCATACGTTGATAGAATGTTTGTCGCAAACATAGAAGGTTACCGTTTCCAGGCGAAATTTCCCAACTTAAGGACGATATCGGGCGAATTCCAACTGGACAACACAGAATACGACTGCTTTCCAATGCAACTCCATTCAGCATCCACCAACCTCGACCAATACCACTTGCTAAAAGGGAGGCGGTTACTACAGTACTTCGGGAAGTGCTCAAGAACGATTTAATTGAACTAATACAGTGCTCTGAATGGGTACACCCTTTGGGTGCCGTTCTCAAGAAAGATGGATCTGAATGAGTCTGTGCTGATTTACGCAAGCTAAACCAATACGTCATAGTGGATAAATTTCCGTTGCCAACTGCGAACGAAGTTAGTCGGTGCTAAGGTATTTTCGAAGTTGGATGTGAGAAGCGCCTATTTTCACAAGCCACTCACAACTGATTCACGACCTTTGACGGCTTTTCTAACTTAGGATGGACTCTTTCAATACAAAGTACTTCCTATGGGGCTCGCTAGTGCACCAGCAGCCTGGCAAAAGTTTATGACACTTTTTTTGCAGATCTGAAAGGTTGCGTAGTTTACATGGATGATATTTGCGTGTCTGGCAAATCTCCCGAAGAGCACGCGTCTAACCTAAATACCGTACTGCTTCAGTTGAATGAACTAAATTTGCGTTTAAATTTACGAAAGTGCCAATTCGCTGTGTCAGAAATCGAGTTTCTCGGTCAAGTCATTTCATCGGCTGGAGTGAAACCCAAAGAGGAGAATACACGTGCTATCCTGGAATGCCAGAAGCCAGCAACAGTTGAACAAGTAAAACACTTTTTAGGTATGTGTACCTACTACCTACGACATTTTAAAAAGTTTTCAACCATTTCGGAACCATTATGTGAACTGACACGAAATGGACAAGAATTTGTTTGGAATACTGAACAAGAGTGTGTTTGCAGTTCCATTCGTCAACTGGCTGCTTCAACTCCCACGGTACCTATTTTTGACGAGAGCTGTCCTACATACTTTTCCACAGACGTTTCCGACGTTGGGATTGGAGCTGTGTTATCGCAGTTACAAAATGGTATGGAGAAGGTAGTTGCTTATGCTTCATGGTCTCTATCTACCACGAAGCGAAATTACTCTACCGGCGAGAAGGAGGCCCTGGCATGTGTCTGGGCATGCGAAAAGTGGCACCTCTACCTTTTTGGACGGCGTTTTGTTTTACGCACTGATCACGCCTCTTTGACCACCCTACTTTGTCGCGGTAGCAAAGGTCAACGCCCTCTACGCCTCAGCCGCTGGTACGCACGAATGTTGAGTTATGATTTTGATATCGTTCGTGTAAGCGGACAAAACAATCAGGTAGCTGACGCTCTTTCTTGTGTTCCTTTGGATAATGAAGGTGGGAGCGACGATCTGAAGGATGTCAAAATGATTGCTTTTCTCAATGACTCGAACCCAAAACGACTACGCATAGTGAGGTTAAGAAACACACGGAAGGTGATCCAATTCTAAAATCCGTCTATGATTACTTTTCCGCCGAATGGCCAAGGAGAAAACAACTGCTACCATTTTATGCTGTCAAAGATGAGCTTTGAGTAGTTAATAACTGTGTCGTGAGAAGTAATCCTCTTGTAATACCGGAAAGTTTAGTTCCTGTTTTATGTCAGCTGGGCATGAGAGACACCCTGGTATCATGAGAACAAAGGCCCGCATACGTGAATACTACTACTACGTGGCCACGGTTCAACTCCAGTGTTAAAGCTTCAGTAATAAAATGTGCACCTTGTCAGCATTCTGATAAAAGCACGAAGCCATTGAATGCACCTATTCAGCCCATTGAATATCCAATGAAACCTTGGGCGAAAATTGCAGTTGATATCATGGGACAGTTTGGAAATGCCCCTTATCACCAACGGAATGTCCTTGTTGCCACATGTTTCTACTCCAAGTGGCCAGAGGCGTTTCTATGCGGAGAAATTACTACTTCCAATAATTCTGCGATGGCTGCAACACCTATTTGTGAGGTTCGGTCTACCTAATGAAATAGTCACCGACAATGGTCTTCAATTTCGCAGTTATGAATTCAGAAATTACCTTTCTCAGAACGGCATTTGCCAAGTGCGTGCGGTACCATACAATCCCTCAGCAAATGGCACGGTGGAACGCTTGAATCGCGCATTGAAAGAAATCATTCAAACCATAGCCATTGGAGGAGAGAAGTGGGAGATGTCCCTTACTGCTGCATTGGCCGCTTGTAGAACTACACCGCATACTGCCACCTGAAAGACTCTGTCATACTTAATGTTCGGCAGACAAATACGAACGCAAATGAACGCGACGCGGCTGGAGTACAGCGATCCAAAACCGGAAGAAGAGGAGAGAAGAACCAATTACCAAAATAAATACATGCAATACGGTCAAACACTACAGCCCGGAACATTTGTCAGGTTTCGCAAACCTCAAGTTCGCAAAGGAGCGAACATGCTATCTTCCCCAATAAAAGTTGGAAGCGTTCAATCTCCCGGTACATACTTGCTGGAGGACGGCACTAAGATGAACGCTGGTCGACTTTATACAACACTTTGTGGGAGACGACCACCGAAGCCACTTTCGTCAAGTACTACATCCTTTCCACGTATGTCTGCAGCAAACAGCGCGGGGTTCCGAAGATTCAGTCGTGAACGATTTCCAGTTCAGCGTCACGTTTAGCTTAAACAGATCAGGGGAGGTGGTGTAGTGTTTGGCCTGAACAGGCATGTGCTTGAACAGACAATCTCGCCCGCACACACACGCACGCACACAGCTGACGTTTGCCGTGCTTCATCCCGGACAACATTGACCAATCAGATCGTACCACCTGTTGCACGACCTTGCACGACTTAATCCGATTATACCGTTGTCTTACACTTCCGATTACATACACGACTGACCCACGCACTTGCATACTCGTTTGCGTTTTCACGTGCTATTTTGTACTGGCGCTTACCGTACTTTGCTACGGGAATATACGTTTATGCATACATGTGCGCCTTATTTCGGTTACCGAATTGTGAACACAATAAGCAGCATACGCGGTGAATACGACGAAGTGGCGAACTGTTTGCGAAACGTCATACAATTGTAATGAAACTTATTGGGAAACAAATCTTTCAGCACTATTGCATCTGGCGGGTGGCTATCCAACGATCATGAGCGTGAAATTTACATACTGGAGTCCACTATTCGATTGCAGCTGCAGCCGGTCACTTGCCCATTTGGTAGCCTTAGACTTATCACGATCCTTTTCTCGAAATACTCTACACTGTCGTACATTAGTTGTAGTAAATAAAAAGCCTACCATCAATGTTATCTTAGCTTCTAATGATACGAACGAATTAAAAGGTCTGATTCACTTACACATAAATTCCATAATTCTCATTGATTAAAATTTATCCACAAGTTCATAGTCCGCCGGATTTGAACCCTCGTGTGTTCGAGTTTTAGAACTAGTTTGATGTAAGTTTTGCTAAACTCTGACGTTAGCACACAAAAATATTGGACGCGGAAATGCATCCACTGATATGTCCCCTACCTATTCACCAGTGCAATGGCAGAGAACACCGAGTTACTACGAGAGGTGTATTGGCCGGTATGGCCGGCCACTAACGGTGCCCATTCGTGCATACTTCAGTACACGCTGAATTCAAAACAAAGCCGAAACGAGGGTGATCTAAGTAGCGGAAAATCCACTTGTATTTTACATATCCAAAAGCTCATTCCGTAGACCGGAATCGAAAAGGCGACCTTCAGCGTACGGGGCTGGTGCACTGGGCTATCGCGATTCTACTCGTAGGACACGAATAACACACGTGAAGTTCACCGGTTTGCTTCGGCCTTCTGGCGAGGAATTTCGGGTGCCAATATCCAGGTAGATTTCTCACTGCTCATATCATTCTGGCTTCTCGAACCTTCAGTATATTCAGAAAAGGATCTTTCGTGCGTGGACGTGTGCGATCGGTAGAAGGTCTGAGTCATTAGGTCGAAGCGAGTAAGATAAGTATCGATCGGGCTTTGTGAACGGAAAAGCAATTTGATGAAATGTTAAAAAAGCTCTACTTCTGACCGTCGTAAAAAAATCAATCACGATACCGCAATACTCCTATTCCAGAACATCGATCAATTGGATGGAGGTGATGGAAAACTATAAGAAATTATTTATTCGCAAAACGGACTGGTTTACCGACTTTTATACCGGAACATGTTGCGGTTTGTGGCATGAAACAGGACTTTTAGGAGTATTTGGCCCAGTAAGATTATTTACTGGAACGAGTACTTTGGAAGATAATCCGTGGTCCTAGCCTTCTTTATCGATGTACGTTACTTTTAGCGGTTCATACCTAACGGAATCGCGGCTACGGGCTTTCTCAATGAATAAGAACTTATTATTGCGAGAAATGACTATATGGCTCAGAAAAATCCAGCTCAACTAGCTGTTGAACAGAATCACATCGAACAAAACTTCAGAACAATTGCTTAGGTTTTCGGGTAGTTTAGCGAGAAGAGCATATGCAGGAGTGGGAATCGTACGAAGAGACGTCAAGAAAGATTGTAAATTACCAACAAAACTAGAGTGATGAACAATGTGATGCGTGGAATAGAAAAACTCACCGGGTACCAGAGGGGATGGATCAAACTTCAAACCAACGGGAAAAATTTCAAAAACCTCCTGATTCGCCAAAATTCCCTCACCCTCCTCCTAAATAATCTGAAAGATGTACATTAATGAAGTTTTTTGTAAAAGTAAAAACTTTGTGTTGTGAATAATGTAGCCTTTCCCATTCACTAGTATATAGTTGAGTCACGTTTAGATGGCAGTACAACACTTGCCCGTCGAGTCACGCTTGTCATCAACTGTTTGATAGCATCTTGTGGCACATGATCCCATTCCTCCTTCAAGGCAGTCTTCAACTCCATTACAGTTTTGCGTTGCCCGCATCCGGTCCATTTTCCTGTAGAGCTGACCCCGCAAATGTTCGATTTCATGGAGATCGTTTAGTCCAGGCGACCACGGGAATGTTTTTGCACCCTGATGCGCATGGAACTCGCGTACGACAATGAAACGATGTGCAGGCGCGTTGTCATCCTGGAAAATCGCTTTGGAAGTTATGCTATACAGCGGCACCATGGGTTGGGCCAGGACTTTTAGGTAAACTTGACCATTGACGATCCCGTCAAGAAATGGCATCTCGCTCCCACCTTCCCACAAGGTGGCTCCTCGGGGTGAAGCGGGGTTACCTTCTGTGTAGTTACAGAAATCAGGAGTTCCTCAGTGTATGTGTATTCAGAGAAACACAGGAAATCCGGGAGGCGTAGAAGATTTTTACGAGACAAATCAAAAGTAGTCCGATAGGATGCGATCAATGCAAGTCAGATCGATTGGCGTGTTGTTGATTGGCATTCATCGACACGAACCTGTGAGAATAGCTACGCATGTGGGCATAAGTATGTGCACGTGTGTCTGTTTATCTTTCGTGGTGGACGAAACATGTGCGAATGTTGAAAGTAGCCAGCGACAGGGGCTATTTGGGATGGGTATGAAAGTACTTCTATAGACTTTGCTACGTTGAAAGGGAATGCAGGTTTGAGCCCAGTCAGGGATTTTTTTGTTCACATAGGGATCGAAAATCAGGTCCACTGTCACATGTATGCCCTGGTGGGATTTCCAAAGAAAATAATGCTAAAACCACACGATGGAACCTAGTGGGAACAAAAGATCGGGGTTCTTCAGTAGAAAAGTCGAGCACAGTTGAACCATCACTACCTTGACGAGAACATTCTCTTGGTTTTAAAGGTGAATAAGAACGACAGTGGACCAGGTCCTGGTAGTCATTTTGAGCTTCCAGTGTATCTGACCAGGTGTGTACATTGGGGTTAGTGATCTGAGGGGAATGGGGCGGGCAAGTGTATCTGCTACCAAATGTGAGGATCTATCTATACATCTGGTGTTAAATGTATAATGTGCAATGTAGTCAAGGTGTCGGTTCTCCCGTGGTGAATAAAGATCGCCCTCTGAAGTCAATGTATGAGTCAGATGCTTACGGTCTACATAAACAATGAGGTATTTTCCTTCCAAAATGTGAGGAAAATATTCTGTAGTACGATAGAGCGCTTGTAGTAATTCGGTGGAGAGTGGAGTTTATGAAAAAAGAATGACTACGATTATTCTTCACCAACAACAATGTGTTACAATCCGGCGGCGATGTGTACCTGAGAGGGATCTGTTCGTATTACAAGAAAACCTTTTGTTCGTGTTCAACTGGGTTAAGTTAATTGCCTGCGGAATTCAATTCTTGACCTCTTATATTGCTGATGTGACCTCAGGGGTCAGTGTGGTCTTGTGCAACCCTATTTTTAGTAGTTCACTAAGGGATGATGACATTTCTGAACGTTGCGGGGTGAATCACACTAGTAGCTGACGTTACTCAGAAAACGGCGCAGACTTTTGAAAGATTAATTCTGAGTAGTTTCGGATTGCCTTCACACTATCTTCCAATCGTCGAATGTTTTTTATAGTATTGCGACGACTTAAGAAATCGACGCTTTTGGTTCCCGGGAAGCCTTTGCAATTATTGACTGAGATATCGCATTTATGGAAGGCGTTGGAATGCCTACCACAGACAGTCAAAATGTTCTTGTCGTCAATATACACCAAAACAGAGTTGAAACCCTGTACAACTTGGTCCATGAAAAGTTGGATGGCTTGGGCGGGGCTTCTTAAACCAAAAGGCATACGGAGCAATTCGTAGAAACTAAATGAGATAGTTACTGCAGTTTTAGTGGTATCTTCAGGAGCAGCCGGAAAATGACAATCGGCTCGAAAAGAATCCGTCTTTGAAAATGTTCCTGCTGCACTCAATGTCACAGAAATCATGTGTCAAACTCGATATCAGTTCTGAAGGGTGACCTTATTTACCGCGTGGCAATGGCCACACGAATGTCAGTCGCAATTGTGCTTCCGAATTATGTAGAGTGGGAAAGCCCTAAGGTTGATTATTTGGTTGGTAATCCCCAATTTCACCAAGTGTTGAAATTCAGGTTCGGTTACCGAGAATTTTTCATGTAAGATCCTGCGCGGGCTTGCAATTACCGCAGAACATTTTACTGTTTAAAGTCAAGTTTATTCTGTGTATGAGATGCGTGTTCTAAGATGGCCGTTAGAAAATGGTTGGAAATTTTGGAAGACTATGAAGCTGACGTAGACTGAAGACCAAGCAAATGGCTGGTTGTGTCCTTGTCATACGATTTTACTGAAGTATGATTCCTAAAATAAAGCTACGTGGAACGTCCACCACAAGACCAACGGCAAAAAGGAAATCAGCACCAACAATGAGTTGACGTACGGTAGCAAGGGTGAAAATCCGAGGGAATTGCCAAAGTAGGTCAGGTGTTAGACATTTTTGACCATATATCTTGGGAACTGTTACGTGTTTGCAATGTAAGCATTGTGCAAATTGTGTCTGTCTGAGAGAACGGAGATTACACCAGTCTAGTATCGCATATCAAGGAGAAACTTCATATCAGTTTAACCGTCAAAATCATATGAGAAGGGACCTCGTTGTGAACCGGAGAAAACAGTGGCCTCTACTTGAGCAGTCTATGACTTGTTCTCCAGATTAGATTGTTGAAAAAATCATGGACATTGATTGCGACAGGCTTCTTCATTGAAATGCTGTTGGCAGTAAAAATGGATGGTATCCAGGTGAAGAACTTGAATGTTCATGATATGAACAAGCGCGGAAGATAAACGTTCGCGATTGAATTTTATGATTGCGATAGTCATCCATGAAGTTATTTGATCAATAAGCGGATGGAGTTCTGAAAAACGATCGGGATGCAACGAGGGTTTCTTCGTGTTAGTAATGTAGTTTTCATATTTGCTCCAAACACTGGGTCGGCAATGTTGATATCGTTGCATCACAGGACGAAAGGTTTTTCTTGGTGGATAAGGAAAATAGAAACATTCATTTTTCGGGACTTTCGAAATTGTTCCATACTTTTTGATACTTTTGATGGTTTTTCGTCTCCGGAATAGACGATGCCGAGAAGTAGATCGTGTTGCCTCTCTATAAATAGTCAGATGTGCTGAATGATTGCTGTCTTGATAGCCCAATACGGGTTACTGGGTGAAACATTGTGGATTAAATCACAAACTTCCCCTCAGCATTCGTAAGGATGTTCGGTACAACTTATTAGGATCTAACTGGTTGATAATGGATGTTCTGCATGTGAAATGCCACATCTGTTTGAATGCACCACAGTCGAGAATTCCAAGTACAAAAATATGTGAGTTCAATGTTAACAGGAGCTTTGGGATGGTTACAGATTGATGGGGCACAAAAATCCATTTTCGAGGGCAATCGCACACAAAATATGGGGGAGCGATTAGTGGATGTGAAGTAGTACGTAGTATGAGAGAGACCAAGTTGGGTTCACCAGACTGCGGCAAAAGTGTATCCAATCTGTACTCAACCGTTAAGCCAAGACAACAACGGCGAACCCCGAGTCAGCCTTCAAGCCGAAAGTAGCAAGAGCTGTGTTTTTTCACATCGATCGTCGGTATTCTACAGTTTTAACTGATTGAATTAGGGCGGTATCTACTCAGCTATTATCGGAAAATAGATGAGTCAGTAATGCTGAACACTGCTCTGACCGACAGCCGACAAGCTAGTTTTTTCCTTAATGGGAGAGTGATCTACGATATTTTATAAGGGAAATTTTGGTTACCTGGGGAACAAAACTAACCCACTTGATATAGCATGTTTGATGACGAGCATCTTATTGGTTACCTCTAGGAGCTTTACTGTTGTTTTGTACCTTGAAGTAGAAAAGGAAATGCTGGACGATAAGAAACACGAAAACTCCGCTCTCAAGACTGAGTTCTTATGGAAATGCAATTTGTATGTAACGTTCTTTTGTGAACGAGTATCAATACGTCATTCCGAAACATAAGTGTCGAGAACAGGACCACGTAGATTTCTTCTCTCACTGAAACACACGTATAAATGGCCTGAAAACTAGAATAATAACCAGTGAGATATTAGTTGTCACGTCAAGCAGAATTCCATCCTTCGGCTTATCAACTCGGGCAAAGAACGTGTCCAAGTGAGTCGACTATAATGTGAATAAGTGACTGCGTGTGTTCTACTACGTACCTTCCAGCTCGTTATAGACTAAATCACTTGATAAGTGTGCGACTGGTCGTTCTCATCTCGTCTCTGGAAACTCTGTTGTCTATTCCAGCCGATCAGTATTTGTGAGTGCTATCAGGGACTTCCAATTACATGTCTCTTACGAAAAGAAGTTGGCATCAGACAGCACTTGTTTACTCCCAGAAACTCGCACTGCAATTGGCTTTTTCATTGATATATTAGTGAAAGAAAAAAACCGTCATTTGAATTTCTTTGTTAACTTGTAGCTTATAAAACTGTTAGGTTCAGTAATCGGATATTTGGACAGAAATAACTTACGGAGCATCTGTAAGTAATAAATAGGTAATTAAGAATCTTTACCGTATATTTTTTGCATCACTTGAGTCAAGTGGTATAAGTCACGGAGATTTTAGTAGTGCTCGAATTGTATCCAAGCCTTTACCACCTCTGAGGAATGAAGCTTGGATCCGGTCACCGACGTTCTTATTGGCGTTAGACGGCATCCCACTATTGCCCGATTCTCAACGAAACCTGGCCTATATAAAAGACCTTATGGGACTTCCCTCTAAGTCTCAGAGTTGCGGATGCCGGTTACCTCTCACTGTTTATTGGGCACTTAGGGTCACTTGGGGTATCCCGTCCATTGAATTCACTCACCAGTATGAAATAAAATAATAAATATGAACAAATAACATACCTATTAGATGAGTTGCTAATGAGGAAGTTCAAGTTCTCATTTTTTTATTTTTCATTGGTGTAAGCTGAAGAAACGATAAAACGACGGAATAAGAAATGTTCACTTCCACTTAAACGAAGATAGCCGATAGTTCAAATTTAACAAACGAAAGAAGCGCATATTCCCGTTTATCCAGCCTCTATCTTGAATTGTTTAAATCGGATTGCTAAATATAACGGATTGCACATATCACAGACGTGGCAAAACGATTGGTTGAAAAATTTGAAGGTAACTTGGCCTGTTTAGTCTCAGCTTGGGGACACAGGGGAGGGGGGGGGGTGAAATTAGTTTGTACTGCTTAGAGAGGGTTGATGCTTTTTCTAGAAGGATTGAGAATGTACTAGTAAGGTTAGAAGAAATTTTTCAGTTGGGACACATAATCATGTGTGTTGTGACTTCAAAGAAAATCAGAGTGGTCGAGTTGAAATGCACCAACTCAACACAGTGAAGAACTTCTGAGCCGGTCTCCGATTGAATTTTCCCCCTTTGGTAGTTTCTTTTGTTAAACGATCTGCTGAGACAAATTCTTGAAGGAAAACCAGGATAAAAAGACCCCGGAAAATGAGCCATGAAAAATCGTGGTATGAAGCGGATATCCGGCGGACCTCAGGGAATCACTCTATGAACTGAGTGACGCTCGCTGCTGCTCGTGAAGTGCGTTCCAGACACGGATGCGTGACTGAACTCCTTAGATTTGAAAAAGACTGATATGAATATGTTAACTGAATATGAAACGTGGGACTGGGTTGATTGATTTACTAGACCGGTTCAGTAGTGGTATAACCATTCCCGCTGGTTCGTGGAGTTGTTTTTTCTATCACTTCCCCAGTGCACGAACAAGGGCGAAGTATTTTGTGCCAGGTCACTTTCACGAGCGCGGTCCAAAGAACAAATTCCACAACTTCAGGAATTTATTGTACCGTGTAGAACTGATTCGTCTGATTCTGGAATCTAAACAAATGAACAGTATAAAGCACAAGTGTAGTAACCGGTCATGTGACAACAGAAGTGCTTATCGACAGACCGGACTGTCAGAGATGCCTTGCAGATGCTTTTACAAGCGCTGGCTAGTCTGCGCAGAATAAACACTTATTGCCAATCGCACTGAAAGAATCCACTACTGATGTGGACTGCTTATCTGGACTTAACACAGAGCCATTATGAGCAGTAGTAAAAATATTGCTTAAGAGCAATAAAGCTGTTCTTGGAGTATGCATAAAATGGTTAGAAATGATGATCGATTAAATGCAGCTTGGTATTTCTTCTGATCTGTAGTGGATCAGGTCAGTTGATCGGTTTGACTGCTATCTCCCTCTCCCCTTCCCTTTAGGGTGTGACCTTCCCTTTAGGCAAGTCCAAAATGTTTCGTATTACTTACTTCGTTCCCAGATATTTCAGCTGCAGTATAGCTAACTCACTGTGTTGGTTATTTAGTACAAGCTATCGAATTATAAGCAATCTGTACCGAGAAGGTTTACAGCAGGCTTATCAGAAGAAAAAGACACAAAAAAGAAACATTGTGAATAAATTATCCAAGAAGACTTGTCTCATTGGATTGACAGATACCAAACGGGAATTCGGTTGGCCTATACTGAGTGAAAGAATATCATATTCTAGGGGATTAAATAGATGAAAGTTTAAACAACCAGAAAGATAAATTGTTATGCCATTTGAATATAGATTGTTCGCAAGTAATAAAATTAAAGTTGGAATGAGCTATTTTTCTAATTTTCTAAATGCTTCTTCCGTTGTTTTGCAGTAAATTATCCGGAAGGCGAAATTGCAGAAGTACGAAGAACAATTAAATAATATCGGACTATGCTCTCGATGGACAGTGCATATATTGTAGTCAGCAGTGCTTTCGGTGGTGTGCTTTTTAAGTTGTTATGAAATGAACCATCAAGCATTATTAACGCTCTATCTATTAGAATCATGAAGCGGAAATTCACTCTACTGCACATCGGACTCGAACTTGCAAGCATTTCTAAATTTTCCACTTTTTTCATGGTAAAACTTTACTTGGTGCAGCACTCGTTTGTAGTACCGACTTTTCAATGTACACAATCAACACAAACACACACGCAGACAATACTGCGTAACACGAAAAAGCTCCAATAAATCATTCGTTCTGGTGTAACCTCCTTTTCTGATTTGGATTGTCTCGGAATTAATTCAACCAGTGATCTAACCGTGATCAACAAAGTTTCTAGGGACTTTCACGGAGGCGTTCTCCACTCGTCCCCGTGTTATCTTAGTCGATCTAGCAAACAGTCGGCAAGTTCTACAGGCTGAGCTGAACCGAAGGCCTCCATCGACAATGGACCTTTGGTAAACAGAGTAATCGACGAGAACAGTGGGTTTGCTTTTTTTACCATTTCTTTCATTTGTATATCTGAGGCGCAAGCTTTTTCTGTCTCTCACCCGACCACACTGCTCTGCCTGTTTCAGTCGGTTAGCGTCATTTCAAATTGTTTTGGCAATAACGTAGTGCCTTCTAAGGACTGGTTAGTACACTACAAAATCGGTAAGCCCGGTTATTTTCGTCTTCCCTGACGCCAGCCTGGGCTATTTTGCGCCCATTTTCGCACATCTTACCATGTCTGACAACGAATCCACAGATATTGGCTAACCTTGAACTACCTTTTTCTCTTCGATAAAAGCTCAAGTACGGTTCCGACAGATAGAGGATGTATTCATCACTCGATACATAACCAGCCAGCGAGAGCGCCGGTCACCAACTTTGTTTCGGCACCATCGAAAATTTGATCCTCAAGGACGCCAATGTGATCTCCCGAGTTCCTTCTGTGCTTTCAAAAAACAGTCAAACAGCCAAACCAGCCAGTAAAGACGAAGAATACGGCTGGTTCTTTGCATTCAAGTCGTTTAGTTTATATTGTTAACAGTAATTTTTGCTTCAATCACACTGAGTTTCCGTCGCACCAGGAATTTTTTGTTGTGCTCGTACCAGAGAGAAAGCGCGAAGGATAAGTGTACAGTCATTCTGAATTCGAATGGGGTGTTGTGGCTCACGCTGGTCATTTTACACAGCTCCGGTACTGAAATTGGAGTGCAAACAACATCTTTGCTGAACTTATCTGGAATTGATTTTCTGTCCCTTCTGACAATTATGCCACCAACCTTCGGTGGAGCTTATCAAATAGGAGGCCATTTGCAAAATACAACGTTTCTTGAACGATTGTTTTATTTTGACCTGGCACTGAGAAGAAAAGAACGGACAGTGATAAACAGGCTGACTTTAATTTATTTGTGATTACGCCCTTGACAGGATCCTCGGTAAGGAACACCCATCGTGATGACGTTGATTTCGCTCTTCTCACACGGACGAGAAGAAACATGATAAGTTATGTCCCAGCAAGAAACTAATTGTCCTGCATCTTGGCCGGATTAGCTTTATGCTGGCTCGCGGTACTGTTGGACTCCTCTGATGATATTTTAGGGTATGGTCTGCACCATTACAAGCACAAATTATACACCAGACAATTTTCTGTTCTGTAATTCAAAATACAACGTTTTGCGCAGCTAGATATCCTCCTGAAGATAACGAAGCGTTTGCCGAGTTAAAGCCAAACTAAATGATCAGGAGCTGGTGAAACTGTCTTCGACCTCGGTCGCAGACTCAACAGGTACTAAGTGTCAGTGGGAATACAAAACTCTATTCTGTGACCTCATTCTCATCGAGAGGAAGACTCTCTGGGTATAAAAGAGTGGAATATTTGGGCAAGGCAATTTAGTAGTGACATGAAACTAATCCTCCGAAAGTAACAAATTTTGTGGGGGATCAAGAAGCAACTTATGTTTGAAAGATGTTAGACAATAATCCACGGTCGTCCTTCTCACTGCCACACATGAACTACCTGGACCTTATATGGTTCTCCCTCACCCCACTTCTCAGATTCTGGTTGCCTGTTATCCCTAATAGCACAATGAGCTTTTTAGGCTATGGAGTATCCCTGATACATTGCACAGCTGTGCAAAAGTGTAATGATGAAAAAGTAGTTCAGAGATGGGTGTACAACACGACCGGTTTTGTGTTCATTGCATTTTATCAGGTATTCATGCCCGCGGACTTGTACCATTCGTCGATGCACTGCACACAGTTATCCCATTTGTTGCATCAGAAGAGTGTTAAGGGATACTTTCCGTTGAATAATCCACTAGGGAACCACAACTGTGGCGATTCCTTGTCGTTATTTGGGTTAGCTGTGACTAGCTCACAGAGGAACATCAGAGCGACTCACAGTTCACATTCCCTAATGAACTCTTCAGCGGAGAGCATCCACTAGCACTTATGACGTGACAACTGAGATAACTGTGTGCAAGTAACTAAAGCACCTACCGTCTCCCTAGTAGATATCCATATGGATGATCAGATTCCGGCTTCTACATGCTGCAGATATTTCCGTGCAGAGCAAATTTGATAGTGCAGTTGCTATCAACATCAGTTCACAAAAACATCAACCGTTCCCCGTAGTGATGCAGAATAGTCTGCCCGGAAGAACTGGGCTCCGGGTAGCATACTCTCCCTACGGTTTTTCTTTTGTTTTATTTGCAGCTGGAAATTCAGTCAAATTACCCATTGGAAATCCGGTCATCAGGTTAGGACAGTCCAGTTTTGATGGCGTTCCACGGCACGATCTAATATAACCGACATTTGGGTCTTTGTATGCCCTAGTTACTGAATACTGAGTTAACTGAGATTCGTTTGGTTTTGTATTTTAGTTAGCTCCACTTTTTCATGACCATCCTCAATAACTCCTAAAAAAACAATTGACTAATTATCTGGGGCAACAAATTTCCAGTCAAGGTCACTCTCAAAATGATGCATCCTGGAAACGATTCATGCTTATTTGCAGAGAAGTTGGAGTCAGCAGATACTTAAGTCTTGAAAAGAAGCTTTATCCTCGATCGTCGAAACTTCTTATCTTCTACTGTATTGCTCTTGTTCCTTTTAAATACAG
Organism: Fasciola hepatica; assembly: GCA_948099385.1. NCBI lineage: Eukaryota > Metazoa > Platyhelminthes > Trematoda > Plagiorchiida > Fasciolidae > Fasciola > Fasciola hepatica. Next base: position 22,837,779 of record CANUEZ040000019.1, read on the forward strand.
CGAATGATTTTGCATCGTCAGAACCTGATGGAAATCGATCAAATGGTGCAAAAGCAGATGCCAGCGTAGTCACTATTCCTGCTTGCTCTTGATGTAGTTTAAATTTGTTTACTTACCACGTGTTAGTACATGTTTTGAAGCAAATGTGTTGCGGATCGATGGAGTGTCAGAAAGTGTGAATGATTATCAGTCATAAGAATGCACTCTAATTAAATGAGCCCAATAATACCAAGATCTTAAAGGATATTTTTACGAGCTGAATACCTGCTGTTCAGAAAGTTGAGGTTCTGGCTTCATTACAAAACCGTGCTGAGTCAGCATAATAAAACAACGTTCCTAATGGCATCCACTTTGTGCAGTTATAAGTGGTAAGAACTATACCGTGGCGTTCTCGGTTAAAGTTGGTACGCCTTGGTAACCGAGGAACATGGGGTGAGAGGAACGCGTAGATTTATGAGGTGAAATACAACTAAAAGCTCAGTGGATTTGTAGCGGCCTCTAGTTACCTCAACCACCTACTATAATTGTAATCCAGACAAAATGCTTTGACCGTTCTGGAATGAAATTTACTTTTCAAATAATTTGCCAGTGTATAACCTAAACTACAAGACGAGGGGATACGGAAATAAACTGGAATACTGCGAATTTTGTTAACTCCGGCTGGTATAAAAGTTGTTTGATACAAACATCCCACTGTCCCATGTGAGGATACCTTTATTTCTAGCAAGTGAAATGGGTAAAGTGGCTGATCACGTGATAAGCATAGATATTGCCAAAAAGGTGTCCCAATCTTCTCATTCATAAAATTTCTTTTACGAAGATGTGTTAGCAAACTAGTACTAGAAGTAATAAATCTGCCATAAATTAATACTATAAACGTTAGGTTTTTCTGTGACCTACGTTCGGCTTAGTTCTCGCGACTTTGGTCACGATGAAAGTGAAAAATGAGTGAGATGTATAGCATGAATAGCTTTTAAGAACATAAAAGTGAAATACTTGATAGTTGATTTTCGTCACTGATGATAAATTTTTTTTCTATGCCAGGAGCAGTTCGTTTGCTGAACTGCCGATTCTATTTGTAGCAACCAGAAACAATCAACAGAAATGAAAACATTTGAGTAATGCTATAGTCACTCGTGGTTCACTAGTAAACTTGTGATTGATGGTGGTTCTAATTGACAGAGAATTTTGGTTTTTTTGAGTAAATGACCTTCACATCAAGGTCATGTGAGGGAGGTACGTTCTGTATATATTTTGTTTTCGCTATATCAGGGAAAAGTCCGGTTAAAACCAGGAAATCACACCAGCTTCGTGAAAGGGAAGAAAGAACGTTATGCGAGCCCATTAAGCATGTGTTTCTACGTAAGATATTTCTTGGAATCTTTCTGTTGACAAGTATACCTTTTTCCACACTATTTGTACAAGCCATGATGTCACTACAAGACCCGTTGGGCAAATAACTGGCACTTTCAGCTAGGATATTTATAGTATCTGCAGTGCGATAAAAAAAATAGTTCAGAGAGCAATATTTATATGGTGTATAGATGGATGAAGTAAATTGAGGCGATCCAATTTTCGATGCATTTAAGGTGATTATTATGGTTCTAACTAAGGTGATCATGTGTTACGCACGCGAAAGAACTCGAATAGTATTGTCACTCGTATTGTCTAAAGATTTATTTCATGCAATAAATCTTGACACCTGGAAGGTTCAAAAACATGACGCATGATAACGAACTCCGAAATAAACGGACTCCCGTGACTTTTGGGTCTCAAAACCCAATAAATCGGCTCAATTGAGTTGTGTCGATCAGAATTCAACCTTCCATATTTCTTGCTGCCAGCGACACCAACAAAACATACTTACCTTTTTTACTTTTACGCGACTATCTCCTGCGAGAGGATAAGTCGGCTCCATGGATATCACGAATCATTGCTGACCACGCGCGGCGGTCGGAAGCGAGCTCCGTACAGATCTTGATCCAGTCCTTTTTCCATCGCCGGGCTCCATAGACTGACCGAAGGCCTAGAAGCTCTACGTCTTTCTCGATTGTACTGGTCCACGTTTTGAGCTGCCCACCAAGGCGACAACGCCAACCAGGGCAGGGAGTGGGGCAGAGTGTTTGCTTGGTTAGCTCCGACTCGGGTCGCCGAAGGGTATGGCCGAACCACTGAAGTCGTCGACGTTGGAGGAGGACGGGGAGAGCATCGATATCACAGCATCGTCTCCTTACCTCGTCGTTGGACACCCTGTTGCGCCACTTGACTTTGAGGATTTGCCGCAGGCACCAGTGGTCGAAAACCTCCAGCCTTCTGGTATCCTCAGCTCGTAGTGGCCAAGTTTCGCAGCCATAGATGAGTACGGGCCGGATGGCAGCACGGTAAACACGAGTTTTGGTTCTTAAGCTGATTTCACTGCGAGTCCACAGCGTTCGTCTTAGCTGAAGAAAGGCCCTCCTGGCGCTGTCGATCCGTTATACCACTTCATCTTTTGCCTGGCCGTTCGGAAGCAGAGTTGAGCCTAGGTATTTGAATGAAGGGACGTATTCGACTGGTTGGTCATTCATCGACAGTTGTTGAATTGTCGGGCCCAGATGGGTTGTGAAAGCCTTTGTTTTGGTCGAGTTTACTTCAAGTCCGATGGACCTCGCGAAGGAATTGATTCGGTCGAGGATTGGTTGTAGCGTAACGGGAGAGTCTCCAAGCACGACAATATCATCCGCGAACTCCAGGTCCGAGATGTATATTTCCTGGCTAAGCTGAATGCCAGGGTAGTTGTGTAATGCCTGTCGCATTGTCCAATCGATGGCGTAGTTGAACAGCACCGGTGAGAGGGGACAGCCCTGCCTAACTCCGGTAGTGAGTGTGAACTCGCGGGACTCTTCACCGTACATACGAACCTTAGCACCGGTTGTCGAGTAGTATCCCCTTAACAGCCTTAATAGCTTATCGGGCATTCCATCGGATTGGATTATGGTCCAAAGAGACTCGCGGTTCACCGAATCAAAAGCTGCCCGGAAGTCGATGAAACAAGCTACCGTCGGCTGCTGGAACTTATAGCGGTGCTCCAGTATTCGGCGCAGTGTGAAGATTTGATCCACACAGCCTCTGCCACGGCGGAAACCCCCTTGGTTCGGGCGAGTGCGCTGGTCTCTTGCCTCGGAAAAACGGGTTAGTAACAACGAACCAAAGATCTTTGCGGCCACATCGATCAGGCTGATCCCTCGGTAGTTCTCGCATGCCGACTTATCACCTTTCTTCGGAATGGGCAGCAGTATGGACATTCCCCAGTCCGGTGGAAATGCTTCCGCTCTCCAAATGGAACCAAGAAGTGTACACAACCTGTCAATCAATGACGATGAGCATGCTTTATACACTTCTGGAGGGATGCCATCTTCCCCAGCAGCCTTTCTGTCTTTCAGTTTGTTTATCATCTCCGTGATTTCCGCGGTGTTTGGCGGGTCACAGTTGCTTTCGTACTGGGCTGGAGGGGTTGATATTGGTTGGTCCGTCCGGTGGTCCGTAGGCCGGTTGAGCAGCTGACTAAAGTATTCCACCCATGGGTCCATTTTCTTGCTCTGTTTAGGTATTAAGTTCCCTGCCGTGTCACGAAGAAGGGAATCTTGCTTACAAAACCTATTAGAGGCGCTGCGAATAAGGCGGAACAGTTTACCGAAGTCACCAATTCCGGACGCGGTCTCCATTTTTTCGGCTATTTCTATCCAGTATCTTATGCGATCAGCCTTGGCGGAGCGTGTGGCCTCTCGTTGCAGTCTGCGGCGTTCGTTACTACCTGCCAGTCGCGCTTCGTGTGCTCTGGTTGACAGCTGGAGCGTGCTCTCCGAGATCCAATCCTTTGTCCGCCTTTTCGTTCTCCCGAGTACTGTCCAAGAAGCTTCCTTGATTGTCGTCATCATTCGAGTCCACTGCCCTCCCACAGAAACTTCATCTGCCTGTGCATTGGTTGCGCTGGTTAGTCGGGTTGTGATTGCTCGTGACAACGCTTCTCGCTTCTCTGGATTTCCTAGGGCAGCAACGTTTATCCGAGAGGGTGCAGACACTTTAGCACGTGTGGACAGATGAACTTTGAAGCATGAGCGTAGGAGGACATGGTCGGTGCCGTTTGTGTTGCCCGTTTTTGCACCTCGGTACGCTCGGCAATCCTCCACAGACGAGGCCCAACGGGCTCTCACCAGGATGTGGTCGAGTTGGTGTGCAGTGTGACCATCATTGGAGTACCATGTGAGTAGATGCTTCCTGGGGTGTTGAAATCGAGTGCTGCAGACAACCATTCTGTTGATGTCGGCTAAACCAATCAGTCGGCCACCGTTCTCGCAGCGTTGACCAAGGCCGAATCTCCCGAGAATATGGCGAGTAGATTCGTCGGCCGTACCTGTGCGAGCGTTCCAATCTCCTGTGATGAAAAGTACATCGCGCCTCGAAACCCGGTTGATTACCTCCTGCAAATTAGTGTAAAATTCGTCTTTGTTTTCGTCATCAGCTGAATTGGTTGGAGCATAGATCGCGATCACCGTCAAGTCGTGCGGGGAGCCCTTAAAACGTGCCAAGGCGAGTCTGGATGAGACGGGTTCCCAAGAGATCATTGCATCATTAGCTGCTTTGTTCAGAGCGAACGCGACACCGTAGAGACCGGAGTTGTCCTTCGGGCCACTGTGGTAGAGCCAGTAGGATGTATCCACACCCGGGACCTTTATTTGTCGGCTACCTGAGTTGGGCAGGCGGACTTCCGAGAGGCAAGCAAAACATAGGATTCTTCTGGTTGAAAATATGAATGTTTCCAGTATGGCAGATCAGAATTTATCAGTTGAGTAATACTCTGCAGAGTAATGCACCATTTAATGTTAAACAAATCTTTGGGTACCTTTTAGTGGTGTATATAACTGCTCATCTAATACATGCATCTATAGTGGAGAAACTATGGACACCCAAAGCTTTTAGTTTTTCTTATTTCCTTTCTTTCACGTCATGGTCTGAATATGATGGGGAATTTTTCCCCACTTCTGAAGAGAAGAGGTAGTGCACTCTCTCCGCACCTAACTTTGGGGAACAAGGGTTCAGTGTTTCATGCACGCGACAGATGAAGCTTGAAGAAAGGCCGTGGGATGCAGATTTCAGCAGCACCATGCCACGCGACAGAGGTCTTTCAAGAATACCTCGAAAACTAGTTTGTCTACTAATGAGTAGTGTGAATATGGCCTTCCAAAACACCTCATGCCTATCAGATTTGAAGATTTAGGTTCTAAAGGAAATACGTCATTTGCTACGCCCATCAAGTAGAAAAACTGCCAGATACCCGGAGCTATTGAAATGGAAAAACAATAGTGTGCCTTCACGTTGGCCTGCATTTTTTTGCCTTATTCATTGCTACAACATTAATGGCTTGCCCGGTAAACGAAATCCATTCCGAGTTTCTGGACGATGCAAATGTCCATCTGTCGCTCAAGGACAATTCAAATCAAGCCGCTTAGTATATTGAAATTAATTTGTCAGATTTATATTAGCGAAACAAGTGACAAGAAATCGTATGAAGAATGCCATTTTTGACGGCCGCCATCTCATAAACACAGCCTTATTCAAATCAAAAAATTCCGTTTTTGCAACTAGTGACTAAGAATGTAGAGTGGCCTTCCTCGTCGAAAGTCGACCTTCTGCGAGGTGTCCATCTACTGAATAAAGTCTTTCGATAGCTACCGACCGATTAAATGTAATCAGATGATCACTATGGGTTGGCGAGGATCTCCGTTTGAATTACCTATTTGGTAGTCGTGCGATTGGTCCTTTTCTGCTTCCTGAGCGTTTGGTAGAGCAGTTATGCAGCAAAGAAGATTGGATGTAAGTTACTTTCACGAGTCATTTTCATTCAAGCCGATGTTTATTGTGGCAGAAATACGTTGGCACTTCCGTTGTTTGACCCAGTGTCCGCACGCATTGGCTGTAAGCGCGTATTCAGACATTCTATTCAGCCCTTATTCATACATTTACTGTAAAAAGGACTTTTGTTTTCCACCAAACTGCAGACAAACTCTGGAATCGTGTAAGTCGAGGTCCAGTGTTTCGTGAATATTCGGAAACACAGGATCCCTTTTTATTTCGTTCTCTCTCTTTGATCCGTGTGAATATCTTTTGAGATTTGTCATGATGCCGAAAAGTGACCAAAAAATAAATAACCTTTCTCAGACCAGTCGTGTAATCATTTTTCAAACTGTCGTATTTCGCCGAGCTAAAAACAAGTCGATTCAACAGAATTATCAAACGGGATATTATTTTAACCCGACTTTCGGTCAAACAGAGTAGCAACGTGACATTCTGACCACCGTATTTTACTGCAATCGTAAGCATGCGCTTCCAAAGACACACTAGGATACTCACATGCGCGTTCACACACCCGCACATACACAAACTTCCACATAGACGTATAAAATCTATTGTTTGTAAATCACTCGGTAATGTGCTAAAATCCTCGGTAACGTGTAACATTTATCTATCACACATGAGAGGTGGACAGAACGATTTGAATCAGACGGGCTCAAGGACTGAGGCTCCTATCCGAACAATCTTCGGATAAACAATGGGCACATATCCGTCTATCTGTCAATCATGCATTAACTTTTGTCAACCAAATGACTCAACTCTGTCATGCATTGATACAGCTGTCATTTCTTGACGAGGAACTCAAGAAACGGGTAATAAGGGGGGAGGGGGGAGGGGGGGGGGGGAGGGCTGCGCATCCGGCAACCAGTCCTCAATGCTAGTTGTTTTTCATTCCCACACGTCGTGTTCCAACTGGAAAAATATCTGGAGAGTTCAGAAAGACTGAAAGACCATTTGAACTACCACCTAGATAACATCAGTTTTGTGACATCTGAACTGACATGAAATGAATCTATTCGAAAAGAACTCATCATTTTGATTAACTTTATCTACACTGATGCTTCCAATGAATAGTATAAAATGCTTTCTGTTCTTTTCGTACCCCATGGACTGAGTCGGCTTTGCGTGAACACGGCAGGATGACATGCACGATTTAGGCTGTAAAATGCTTGCGGTAAGGCTTCACGGTGGACAGAAATTGTTATTTCTGAGGTAATTGAAGCAAACGATGATTGGTAGGTTCACTTAAGAGTGGAGAACTCTCATTGCGTCTCGTCCTCTCCCGTTTTTGCTCGTTGTCCTTACTGATGCCTCGTGCCTTTAATAGCATTTACTTGTGTGAGGTTTGTCTCGCTCGTCATCAAAATAGCTGCGCTTAAGCTCAAAGATAATTCATACAGAAATTGTTCGCGTAGTACTTAAATGACAGAAAGCAGTTCGGGGTCCCGTCTCCACTGGACATCCTGATAGACCCTAATCACTTTCAGCTAGATATCGTCAAAAATCAGTTCTCAGATAGGAGACAAAAACCCGGATAGAAACAGTGACATACTGCATCGAGAGAAATTAAATCCGTAGTCAGTCATTTTTGCTAAAGTCTAACTTGCTTGTTATTTTCCTTCCCCTTGAGTATCATCTCTAAAAATCTGACTATAAAGGTGAGCAAGTGAGCACGGAAAAGTATGTATGTCGTGTAATCCATTTTCTGTAGAAGTGAGTGGGTTTAGATGGTACGGAAAACTCTTCCAAAACAATAGCCATAGTTGCGCCGACCAACGATACGCATTCAGGCTGCACGTTGTTTCAGTCATAGTGGATGGTCAGTCAGTCGCAGTCGGTTCACGAAACTGGGTGCATTCCAACTAGTCAGGTTAGCCGACGGCTCAGTAACTGAATCTGCTATGTAGTGGGGCAGCCTGATGCAACACACTACATCATTTTAACTTCTCGTGAAGCCGTTGCTACTTCAGGCGAATCTTTTGTAACTTTAAATAAATCCTGGGCATATATTTTATTGTTTTATGTAAAGAATAGTGTTGTCTTTAGAGATTACAATTAGTCGACGCTTCGGCTGCCTCAGGTAAGCTTTTTCAGGGCATGCTTTACAGCCGATTCTCCTATTTACTCTGAAGGTCTTTCCGTCTTGATATACTGAATCCTAGGTAACTTCGAATGTAGCCGAGTGGAGCTCTTTCGGAGACTTCCATCTGCCCCTTTGAAGACCATGGTTCTCAGTTTCAAACGTAATTTTCAGTCCTCTGTAGCCTACGCCTTTTGGTTAGCCTTGAAGTCTGTGACAAAGGCTGCAGATGTGGAGGTTGATTAAAGGACTGCCTTTTCGAAAAAAACAGTTTGACCGTATTGAATATTATGAGTGGCAAGACAGTATGACTTTAAACTTTGTCATCTGCGAATAACTTAGTACAAACTGAGAGAAAAACAACTGTACAAGCCTGTATGATACCAACTTTCGTGTGAATCAAGTGCCTTTTTCAAAACCAGGGTAACGGATCGCCAACTGGAGTCTCAAATGTGGTGCCCATCCGGGTTCTCGACTGTAACAGGTGTCTATTCACCCTTGACTGTGCCATTTTCATGTTGTGTATTATGTTATTTCTCAGATCTTCAAATCAACTGTCGAAGATTTATATTTCGATTTGTGAGACTCACTAGGTTCGTCATCTAAGTCCTGTAACTTACATAATTAGTGTCCCATGGTTACGAAGTATGTTCTTATCGCTTATAACCTCAAAACTCCTTCTCGTCCTTGACAAATCAGTCGTTCCAGATGCGCTTTCATTCTGGAGTGTGCAGAGCCTCAAACCAACTGCTTTCCCCGCACTTTTCTTATCTGTCCCATTTATAAACATTTTAGCGTATTCTTGTTTTGAAAAACCAATCATATTTATAAAAAAACTTCCACAAAAGAAAATACTTTGTTAGTAGCTTACTGTTTATGCATTTATACACTAAGAAATACAAATAGTAATGAGCTGATTCGTCATTCTCTTGAATAACTAATGATTGTAGTATCTTGGCACCCTTTTTCAAGAGAGATCCAGAAAGAAAGCATCTGCGAAATCATGCTGTCGACTGTCAATAATCAGTCATCCATATTACGACAATCATATGAGGTTAACCAACACAGAAAACCCGATTTGAACTCTATCGTATATCCACTTAATGACCTTCAGATGCATTTCTTCCAACATTGATTCCATCCGGTAACTCGGCCCCTTAGTCTTTCGTATACTTCCAGCATCATTTTCTTGCAGGAAACTTCCAGTGTTTTATCTCCTTCGTTCCTCCAGTGCAGAAGGAAACAACAGCTGATGAACGGTGTTTCCTTAAAATTGCGAGCACAAGTTATCCTCTTCAGGTTGGAACTTTGCTTTAAATTATTTCGTTTTTGAGTGTTTCAGTGTGCAGTAACAACGCTTGGTTGACTAGCGGACAATTCGCAAAAGCCACCACAGTGGTTTCATTTGGTTTTGCGTAGAATTGTCAACAACAAAAGTTTGCCAAGTTCATTTTTGAACTTGAACTCAGAGTACAAGATTCTAGACCACTAAAAGCCAACCACCAAGTCGAGGTAACTTGAAGTTACTGCGGATTGTTTACCTATCACCCATTTGGATTCACACTTCTGAACCCCGTTTTGAAGACGCCTTCGCGACCTGGCTGATGACTGAACGCAAGCAAGACTGCAAATACACAGTTCGTTCATAGACTACCATTGGTGAGTAGGGTGTTTATAGTAAGAGTCGAATCATTCCTCAAGATACAATAAAATATCCAACTACTCAAAGTATGGTTTTTTCACCTTATAATAGAACTTTCTGTGGTTTACGTGGTGAGCATCCCTTTGAAAAAATCACTACCTAGATCTTCAAGAAACTCTCGAAAATAGAAATAGTCAATTTCAAATTTGACTTCTGATTATATTTTGAATCACTTTATCGTCATCTGTGAACGGACAAGATAAAATAAACGAACGGGAAGAAGTGTGTGACGAAATCCGCAAAGTGATCATTTGAAACGATGAATGTTGGTCATGTCAGGTGAGATGTACGCGACAAAATAAATTTTGTGCGATAATCCCAATAAGAGATACGTCTCATGGAAATAGTTTTATTCACATACCTTAAAGCACTGATCGTCACGGAAGAAACAAAATTGTTTTCAAAAACACTTAGTACACACGAAACTGAACTTCTCGTCACTCTGTCGAGCTTCAAAATGACGACTTGCTTTTCCGTCATCCTACTCAGTGGCTGGCAGTTTGTATATGTTTTGGGCTGAATTCAGGATACCACTTACTACTGATTTGTTGAGACCTTGTATCAAGATGGAGTTATCTGAATTGGATTGTTTCTGTGTCATTGGGGCATGACTTTAAGGTGACAACAAAAGATAAAAGGTAAAAAACAATCAAGTCACTAGTATTCCTGCAATCAAATGAGACCAGATGGCACGTGTTTCGTTTAAATTGCAGCTGCTGGAATTTTTTCGGCTTAGTTTGACAATGAATGTTTTGGGCTTGCGTGCTAGGATGCAATCAAGGGCTATTTGCATTCATAGAGACTCTCGCTCGTGCACTGTCGTAGTGAAGGCAATTGCTGTTCTGCCCATTCTTTCGACTTCCTTTATTTTCGTCGATTCGGGCCCATAGTATGTTGACAGTTGTACAGTGAATGTAGTGGAACAAATAATGAGTATCTCTGACTCACGGGAAAATGTTCCATGCTCTTTCATACGCATATCTTCTACCGATTCATCTTCGTAGCAAGGAACTCGTATCTACCCTACTTTGATGGTGCTTTGCGTGTCAGCTAACAGTATTCATCACCGACTAGGTGTGCCTAGTTCACAAAAAAGCGACGGATGGACTGAATGACTGACTGGTCTCATGACAGACGGGTTGGCAGAGTGATTAACCTGACTGATTGATTTCGAAATCCTAGGCCTTAGAATAGAAATGTCCTGTTTGTTTACTACACACATGGAATGTGAGCACTGAGTTCTTACTAACAGTTCTATCAGTTTCCATGTATGAGAAGAACAGTGGGTTTTAGTCGATGCATGTTCTAAAATACATTCTTCTGACAAGAAGATGAAAACAGAAGTCAGGAGCATTAGATTGCACTATAATCTGCGGAACATTTCACTACAACCCTAATAAATTTGTGTGTGTATGTGTGTATTTACCCTTGGTCTTATGAGAACTTTCAGTTCGCCGCTTGAAATGATCACTTCGACGGCAGTATGCCCTGGTAAAAATGTAGTAAAATGTTTCGACGCACTTAGAGTAACCTAAGGCATGTGACTTCTGGGTGCCGGTTGTTTTTGATTGCAATCAGGAATATTCTATTTCAGTGACCTCCATAATTTCCAGGTCCCCCAATCCACTGAACCGCGAAATTGCAGTCTTTTGCTAAAAATATAAAATCCTGCAGGTGTTAAAATTGCGGGGCCTCAGAGTAAGAAGGGATGGTCAGTTTTGAAAGCAGTCAATGTGTTCGAAATTCTTTCATAACTGCTGAAAGTTGTAGGTTAGCACTTTTGCCTGACTGATTCAGACACGAAGGCCCTACAGATAACCTGTGTAGAGAACATGCCATTCTTATGAATTGATCACTGCTGGGATGACTTTTAGGTAAAGTCCATGAACATTCAGTGATTGATGGCTGCTATCACATGTGATATTGACATTAAACAAGTCTTTCAGGCAAACAGTCGGGACTGCCTGTAAAGTTGACATGACTGATTCACGGTCCTTTAACGAGTTCAAGTATTCTTTGGAATTCGGTGGATTTGCACTAAAGAAGCCTTCTAACAAACCGGGTCAAACAGTTCAGGACTGCTTTCAGTTACACTTAGCGTTTGATTTAGCGGTGAAAATGGTTGGTACTTCCTCAAACAATTAGGGTTTTCTACCGCTCAAAAAGGAGACTGATTTCTTTGACAAATCATGTTCATTGTCTAATTCTATTAGTTCGGAGCAGATTGGTGGTTCCGTGGTTAGGGAGATAATGTGGTTCAAACTGTAGTCGTAAAAAAGATCACGAGCTGTTCACATCCTACATCGATTAGTGAATCACAGTTGGAGCAGCAGTCGACTGAGCACGTGATTTCGCATGCAGGCTAGATTGGCTAACATCATTGGGTAAGTTGCCTTACTTTAAAAAAGTGATTTTCTTGATCAGATCAGCACCGAAACTTGACCTGAGGTTTGTATGTGAAAGAGGAAATCCGAAGAGCAATTGGCCAAGCAAAGTATCATCAGTCCCACACTCGACGCCAAGTGATTGTGAGATTTATATGACTAACTTTTGTGTCAGCAAATGATATTCACAAAAAGCTCCCAAACTTCTGGCAGTATCTTGCAACCCGTTGTGACATATTTTTTTACACCACATCGACAATCTTTAGTTCGCTTCGACATCCACCTTCGGCCCTAGCCATTTCACAACTTACTGACCACGAATAAACGAAAATGTCCATTCTTTTCAAAGAACTAAATGTGAGAATTTCGTCCATAATCTTGTTGACTGGTTACTTTTTGTAGTGTCTCAAATTGAAGCCTACAGAAGATAGTATTTGTCTACTTCGCCTAAGTAGACTGTCCGTAGTTTTCTTCAAAAGAGAACCCCTTGTGTGATATTTTTCTGTTCTTCGCCACTGATGCCGACCTATTTGGTCGTCTGAATAAACTTCCCCGCTGTCAACGACGCTGCCCGACATGAGGATACAACGCAAAGGGCAATAGTTTCCATCTTTATCAATTATAACTGACTGATTTTACCCGGATGGTTGATAAGAACAAACGGAAAGTTTCACCTGATGGTTTGCATTCTTTGTGTCCCGATGAAAAGTAATTCAACTAATTACTTTCGATGCAACCGTTTGGATCTGATAACTGGGATCCAATTATATGGTCAATACTATAAAACAACTCTGTATTAAACTCTTAACTGCTGACTGAGCACAAATGGCTGACCCCTCTCTAGAGAATAAAAGGAACTCTAATCTGTCAGTACTGGCTGCCCGACAGACAGCGATTACCAATGACTAACAGTTGGGCATTTCTGACTGACCCGGTGGAATAGCTTGAGGGTAAAATTGCTGTATGACATCCAAGCAGTCACCGAAAGAAATGAAGTGTCGTTGAGGTACGTATTAAGTAGTCGTTGTCCTAGTCAGAGACCGGTTGCTACGCGTTATTGCAGTAACAGATTTTGCTCCGGAAAATTCCGACGCATCAGTGTAAATTCACAAATTCACCAAGTTCCAGTTCAGGTTTTCCAAACATTTTCACTTTCCTAGATCGGATTTTATGTGCCTTTCAAGTATGTCCATGATAGATGACCGAGTCCGTAATGACATGCGCGCGTGGTTTGCAATCAGTCCGCTTTACTCGAACATCATCAGTGCAGAAGTTTTATTATGTTTTTGTTATTGACTGGGTTGTCGGCCGTCAAATTCGTCTTTGTTAGAAGCAAACTTTATTGCCAACTGTTTACCACCAGTGACAATCACGTGGGGATACTTCTCGGAAAAAGCAGCTGCCACAATTGATGAACCGATAACACTTCGGGGGTTAGGGCTTCACATCCGTGGACTGATCGGGTCGGGTTGACCTAACGATACACAGATCCTATCATAAAGGGAAATACAACCCCTGTTTGTACGGGTCCAGTCAATACAATTTTTGTGGCGAAGTGGGACAAGCAAATTCCACGGTGGACTGCCGTTTTCGAAGTGTACAGAAACGAACCGATTTTTAACTTGGTCATCATGATTTGTCATACACACACGGATAGTGCTGTCAGACCACCATCTTTCTCGCGTCCATTGTTTATGGTATTATTTTTGACCACGGCCAAAGGTTCATTTTTTACCCGAGTGAATTTTCCAGCACTGGGGAACAGTGTGGTTGAACGAAGCCTGTAAAACAGAATAATGAATTGTAGTTGTTCAAGTTTACCCCACGGAATCCCGTTGAGTTGAGAACCCACCCTCCTCCCTTGGTCTAATTTGTTTAACCTTACTTGATGATTTTTGATTTATTATTCACTCAGAAAATTCCGTTCTGCCCATTCAATAAATTGTCTGGATTATCGCAAATGTTTTCCTAAATACAATTTGTCTACTTCATTTGACCCTTTGTGCCTCAGTAATGGTTCCTACCGTGACCATATTCGATGGCAGACTATCATCAGCCGCTTCTGATAATTGTGGTCGTTTTTTTCGTTTGCTGTTATACTCAGGTTTTATTCTCCAAGTGGGTCCATGATCGGAAATGAGTGGTTATTCAGGTCGCAAAAGCAATTTCTCTAAAATCGTGGATCTATCCGTTTGTGCGGGTGAAGAATCAGCAACGGATGCGAATTAGTGGAAATAGTACAGCCGGTTTAAAGGCGATGATTCCATACGCAGTTCCAACACAACTCACCTTGGAGTTGTCATGCGAACACCATACTGCTTTTCATCCCGTAGGATAATGTTGACTGAGTTCCAACGAGAGGGCGCAAATCCCCGTCTGTGTGGTTGTCAGTCCTACAAGTTAAGCGCCCGGCTAACCGGGCTAATTTTTAACGACTTCATTTCAGTCCTAACTGAGTCTCAATGGATAGCAATTGCGAATGATCCTGAACAAAATATGCCTCTTACTAGCCTGTGCAAAATATCACACAACCTAATGGTACGGTCTGTTCAAGCTATGTTGGCGAAGATAGCTGTTTCTGCGTGGTGGCAAACGACTGGCCCACTGGCAATAGAATAATTTTTGTTGTGTTTTGAAAAAACAAACTGGCTATATTAAAAAAATTAATACTACTGCTGCTTTCTAGTGTACTTTTATATCCTGATGTAAAACAGTTATTTTTCTTGCGTTTTCCTTGTAATTTTCTTTATCTATTTTGCTTTCACAGCTCTCGTGATACGGTAAGTAAACGTTCTGTGACAAGCAGTCTCTCATTTTTTCTTATTCCTATTCACCCCAAATACCAAGTTCAGGTGGGAAATCCTTGTGTCTAATTCTCTTTTTGGTATGATGCATGGATAGTACTGGGAGACTAAATATATGTTGCGGTCGAACAGGGATAGTTAACCGATTGCATGAATACTAGAACCTATCTAAACCTCTGTTGTTCCGATATCATCATGTTCATTATGAACGACTCATACAAATTACAAGCACTGTGGGAATGCTTAACTACTGGCCCAATGATGGTTTTGGGAGCTGTTTGCTGCCCTAAGGATGTTCACTGCTGCTTGTTTTACGGGTAGAGTAACTCAGTACAGATTGCTGTAGAACGATTGCTATCTAGCATTAATGGTTTACCGTGGTCTCGCTGACACTTGCGGAATTGGTGTGCAGTCTGGCCCACTCATACTCGGTACCATATATTTGATGATGAACTGACTTTGCCTAGAAATCAAAGTCAGATGGAATTTCGTCTTAGTGTCTGGTTTATGTTTACATACCACTTTCAACTGCTTGATGAGCAAAAGACTGCTTAATTACAGACCATTGGCATCCATCCTTCGTTCTACAAAAAACTGCAAATCTTTAGGATTGCGAGGAAAAATGAACAGACCAGTTGATAGACTCCTGTGAAAGGTGCCACAAATAGATCAAAAAATGAGTATATCAAAAAGGAACTCAGTTAAAAAGCTCTGCGGACATTATTGGTAAGTTTTTAAATGCAGTATCACATTAGGTTTCACAAAAGATAGGTTACTATGCCATCACGAAATTATCAATTTAACTGGAATCAACCCCTAAAATTACAACGTAATCATAAATTTCAGTATACATTTTTTACAGGTGAACCCGTATAACGTGAATATTTATGTGATTGATAAAATTTCCTGTATCACGTAGGGCACAAAATGGGTTGCCATGGTACCGCAAATTGAGGGCCAACGTGACAGGCATGACGGAAGGTGTGGTCGTATTACGCACTCACTGAATTGTACGGTACAACACTGAAGAACGGTAAACACAGCCTTGGAAGGCACTTAATTAGTCCACTTTCGAAAAAAGCGTACTTTTTCGAATTCTTTAGCACATTACTTTTATAAAATGGACCATAATCAAGGCATTCCCCGAGAATTGTTCACCATCAAAGGTAGTGCATACATGTGAATCCTAAGAGGACCTATATCCTCAATTTTTATATGTTCCTTATTCGTTGCTTAAGAGGGAGGAAATCCTGAATGGTTTTCCGACAAAATGATTAACTACCGTGATCAAAATGAACACGAAAAGTTTTCTTAGGCATGCTATCGGTCTTCGCCAGGAATTGAAACGGATGTTACATAGTATTGTTCGCATGGTCTTTATTAACATCCTCGTTATTAATAAATGAGAAAAGTTCCCCTAACCGATCCGGAACTTCACTCGATACTTGAGGAGAAGAAATGCCTGTATTTATTTACCTGAAAACTACTTGCGCTGCAGCAGAGTAGTTGAACAAAACGGAGCAGAAAACGCCTCTAGACTGATGACTGTTCAAACGAAAGTAATTATTACAGATAGTAGACCTACACGTGAGTTATCTTCAGCTTCTTCCGTGTTAAGCACAGCAATGAGATTATTTTCCGTAGGAAGTAGCCAGAAGTTGATAAAATTTAGTCGGTGTATTTTTGGCATACGAATATTAAAAGTAGGCAAAACTAGACCGGCTCAAGGTGGCACAGTGATAACACATACGCCTTCGGGTTCAAATCCTGGGTGCGCCGGTGAATACGCACCACTGGTGAGCGCTAACAAGAGCGAGGCTGAAGTCTGGTGCTTCAGAGTGCAGGTGTGGTCGGATAACCTGAGGTTTGTGTGTGGAAGGTGGAGTCTAAAATACAATGAGCCAACGGGGTATCGTCAATCCCACACACTACTCGCAAGTAATTGCGGGAGATATATAAACTAGGCGTAGTTTAGCGTTGAGTTGAAAAATCTCTTCCTTGTGATCCACAAAACCAACCCTCGGTCCTCAGTGTCTCAAATGATGGTGAACATTCGCATACCTCCCGTGTCTGAGAAACAATTTCATCTTTGTTTATTTCGTTTGCTTAGTCGGATTTTCAGAAAAGTGATAGCCAAAAGCACAACGGTATGAATTAG
This sequence comes from Fasciola hepatica, assembly GCA_948099385.1. NCBI lineage: Eukaryota > Metazoa > Platyhelminthes > Trematoda > Plagiorchiida > Fasciolidae > Fasciola > Fasciola hepatica. The sequence continues at coordinate 22,854,799 of CANUEZ040000019.1, forward strand.
CACAAGAGGCTGTTTTTATTGGGAAAATAGCTATTCCAACCATTCCCGTAAAGTTGTACACTGGATTGCGCTCTTCCGCACTTTATTTTAATTTCCCTTACTCTCATTCGAATTCAATAAATATCTAATTTCACTTTCTCCTAATACCTTCGGAAAAGTTTCCTGCTTGGGATCGAGAGTACCATTCGCCTAGGTAACCAACTAACCAATCGTAAATCAGTGGTGGTTGAACCAACTGTCAAATGGTAGTCCGGAGGGAGGAAAGCAGTTAAAGGGATCAGTCACCAACGGATTAGAAATTTATGCGGTAAGCAATAAGATGTTTCTTTCTCTTTCCCAATCCCGATTTGAAGTCCTGTTCGTTCCCATCGCTCCCCTTTATTTCTCACTTTGTGGAACGCGTAGCGAAAAGTAAAGTCCCTGTAAAGGACTGGTGAGACCAAGGTGCGGCCTATCGGCCTGCTGGCCCATACCCCCTTGGGAACAGATGCAAGAAGACACTTCCGCTTTCTTATCGTTCGGGTAGAGTATTTTGCGCACCAGTCCATACGCAGACAGGGCTGTGTTGGTTGTGTTGATACCCACTGGCGCCAGTCTTCCTTTAGAGTTCGAGAATTAAAATTTTGTCCATCTACAATCTGATTCTTAATGTCTACAAATGAACATTTTCGTGTATGCAAAGTCTAATGAACGGCATAATCAGCGTCACTAACATCAACAAAAACACCATCCATTTAGAGGACAAGAAAGACATCGCGAAATCTGATTCCTCGAAACTTAGGTTAGGATTATTTATAGGTTTCTCATAGTCAGCCTAGTTAGCAAAGCTGGTGCCACCGGCTTCTGGAAGAAGGTTGTTTAGCAAAATCACTGGGCGAAAACAAACCACAAAAGAATCTAGAACGTACTGTCTACGACGAGTCCATAGATATGTAGATACAACTTTTCCCATCAGAGTTTTTTGGTGAATGGCTTTCCTTTTATCATCCATCGGGCAGGTAAGTCTTATAAAAGTCGGAGCTAAAGGTTCGGTCACACGTCCGCAATATTTCGGTCCAGAATTGTTTGCAAAGACACATGAGAATTGTTTTCGTGCACAAGTAACTCGTGTATTCGTTAGGTATGATTACCCACCAGGAAAATCAGTTTCATTGTCACAATTGCTGTTTGAAACTACTGCATTCGAGTCTCAGAGAGAGAGAGAGAAATGATGTGAAATGCTGAAGAAATCGCTTTAATATGAAAAATAGTAATCCATCTGAGCTGCTTTACAGTAGATCCAAAACGAAAACCTTTTCTGGGTCATTGAAATTACGAAAGATGAAGTAGAAAACCTTGGTTTTAGCATGTTGAATTTAGACAACTTAGGACGCAACAAGACACAGCACAAGGTGGGCCAGGTAATCGGTGTTATTATGGCTTACAGGATAGTTAAGTTGAGAGCATTAAAGTAAAAATGGCATTTTGCTCTTTGACGTACTTTGCAGACATTAAGGTAAGCTCCCCTTCGTAAGCAACTCATTGGTTTTACGGGGCAATTATTGTTATTGGACCTTTAAAATTTCGACTATTTCGCTACTGTTAAGCAGATGACAGATGAATGGATATTCTCATGGAAATAGGACTCAAATTTTCTTAGGAAGCATAATCTGAATTATTACTTGACAAAAGAGTCGTATTCCGAGAACTTCCTTTCGGAAGGAATTAAAAAACTATGGTTTCAACCCGCTAAATTCTCTGTTGTTCGCAATATAGTAGATAATACTTCCCCACCTCGGACGGTCAAGATTCATTCCACCTCACACCAACCGAAGTAGTGAGTTTTAAAACCCAAATGGTAAGGGAACCAATTTCTTTTTAACCATCTTACCTTGGATACTGATTTTGTGAACCCTTAAGTCTCGAAAGTCAAAACAAATCACAATGAAACTTGAATTTCTTCCAAACTACAACGAGTGATCACTCCCATTGTGTGTATAGTTCTGGTCTTTGATCGGCCAGAAAATCAGACACCTCACTCTGCTTCCTCCTTGATGTTAACAGCGTGCAACCATCTACACAGAAACACTGTCTCTCTGATTACCCTCAGTGCCCTGTGACCATTCCCCATTTTATCAAAAATCCATTAGATAAAATTATCCAAGTCGATTTTTTGGAATTTTGCCCACCGCATCTTGCAGCAACCTCATGTTTTAGATGAATACGGGGAAAAACAACTATTAATTTACGGGAACTTTCCGAGCGAAGTCCTTCACAGAAAACCTGCAGAATTCTTCATCATGACTTTATCACTGTAATATTTACTAGTGTGGTGAAACTGCCCTGTTATGAATAAGCATTTCTCCATCATCACAAAACAAACTGGAGGTATAAAGGACCGCGGCCGTTTTACCTTGATTCCAAGGTTATGTGGCGGTCAGGCTGTAGGCAGCCGTATTAGTGTTCCACCAACGTACGTTTGGGGTCCAGATAAGACACTAACTGAGCTTTGGGCTAATGGGGTTTTCTGTTTCTTGTTTTGCAAGTCGAACATGTGCAACACACCGGGGACGATCACTGGGCCCTGCGTACTACTAAACACCAAAAACGTTAACACCTTTCTCTGAGAGCCTACTATTAACCACTAAATGGCTGTTATACCACAAAGTGAAAGTTATTTTTCAAAATTTGTCTGCAATACTTTTACCCCTCTCGGGAGGGGAGAAATGTGAACGACAATTCCACGAAAGGAATTTCTCCTAGTATGGTCAAAATTTGTGCTTCCTGGCAAAAACCATATACGATGATTTCCACTTTTATGACTTAACAAATTTTTATATTAGATCGTTCAATAAATTTTATCTTCAAGCCTTAATCAGAATAATTTCGTCGACGGAACAACCTCAGAAAAATCCTCTTGTGACTTTAAAAATGGACTCTTCGACCATGCACTCTCCGTACGATACAAATGAGATTCCACCCATATACCGGTACTTGGCTCAAATCACCAAAAATGACTGCCAGGAGGAATAAATCGATTTTAAAACGATCCCGAATCTCCTTGGAGTTGATTCGTATCGTAGCGTACCGTACTGAGTTGCTTTGTGATAATTTTACTGATTAACTTTCAAACCGTCCACTTTAAAGTTCATTGAAGCATCTTATTTATAAAGAATTGCTCGTTTCTTTCCGATCCCATTTGCCTCTATGCCGACTGTAAACAGCTGACATCAGCACAAAGCAACCAGCAGCAACTGACCGAGTAACCTTAGGCAAATAAACTTATTCCAGTTTGCTTTTTCTAAACTGAACATTATGCTTCTATTCGTTCTGACCATTTGCACGTTTTTAGTATCATTGTTTTCGCCTCACTGCCGTGGTCTTATCTGCTTTCATCCTTTGGGCTGGATCAAAGCACAAGATAGACAGATGTCCGCATCTGAGCCTGTGCCTGCGCCTGCGCTTGGGCGGTTCGGGGCAAGTCGTTCGGTCGACAGGCGTGTCGAACACGTGTACGAAAAACGTCAGTCCTCGAAAATGGTCAGTGCCGACTGCTAAATTGTGACCCGTTCAATCGTTCCCCGCCTGTCACTCATGCCAATCTCAGCTGTGAAAGCAAAACGAACAAAAATTCAATCGCAGAGTGAACCTGAGGATTGATTGGAATCGGCCTATTTAGATAGTGACACAATGGCGGCTATGGGCGAGGACACACGAAGACCCCCGAAGACCCATATGTGATGGGCGATCTGGGCATGCCAAATCACATCGAATTCGGTCACGAACGACGGAGCGGTGACCGAACTGCCGTATACTTTCACAATTAATACACACGTATAAGTTCGTGCTTGTAATTCCTTCTGTGTGTGTGTGTGCCTTAGCAGGAAAATTCACTCATCAGGTTGGTCAGTCGAGCTTTGTACGGTGTCAATCACGGTCGACAGACGATAGGGAATTCAAGCGGGCCAGATACCACCAGCAACAATTGTGCGAGGTTTAATGCGCTTCGACGAGCTATCTGCTCAATGAATTTGGGGACGACGGAAGATAAATGCGTGTTTGTATGTATTTATGCAGGCGTGATTGAGACAGCAAACGTGCCTCTGTCGTGTAATCGATCAGCACGTTCTGGTCACCTTCTGTGCGTTCAACCAAGCTCTATTGTTAAATTTCGCATACTGTAGACGTCAGTCAGAACTCCTTGAAGTGACCAGTGTAATAGAGAATCTTCGAAAGTAGCCTACAGACGAGAAGGAAGTTCGGTTAGGGAGGGCTGCCGAACAAGGAGATCTATCCCACCTAGTTTGAATGGTATTCAGCTAGATTGCAATAAGTAATTCTTATTTCATTTTCACTTCGGGAAATTACTGGACCAAATGAACCACTTGTTGTAATTGTAGTCCTAGAGTTCTCCCATGGAATACTCAAATTGTTCGGAAATATGCTGAACCTTTTCACGATACTCTGGAGAAGGGATGGCTTCCGTTATTCTTCAAACAGGCTCTTCAAATATCACGGTCTTTTGTCTTCGAAAGTTCTTTATTTTTCTGGAAAAATTCTGCGGTTATTGTAATTTACCTGAGTATCATAAGATTTGAGAGATAGTTAAAGTTTCTTGATGGAATTATTCATGTTATCTCCAGTCGACTGCCTTATATCAACCTTAAGAGAGACGGTTGCTACAACTGAGTGGGTGTGTCGAAAAGCGGATATTTAGTGAGGATGTAAAACAAAAAGATGAAGTCTGATACAGAACATTCGCCGGACCATAAAACAATGTGGAACTATGAAGAATTACCAAACGGTGCAAAGTTTCAGTAGAAGGTAATGGAAACGGTTATCTCCTATTAGTGATTCGCTCACTGGTTTCGAATCGTTGTGTTTTCGGATTTCTCCCGACGCATTAGTATCGTTAACGAGTCGGTCTACCAAGTCTGTCGACTCGTTAGCTCGTTAACCTTTTAAAACCACCATATTCAACCCCAATTGGAATCTATCCCGGCCGATAGAAAAACACGTTTAGATGTGTCGAACTTATATAAAGTGACGACATCTGAAATGTGTCCTAGACCCCCACTGTTTTGCAAGTCATATTCAGCACTGGTCAGATGAACGAGACCGAACCAAAGTGCTCGGCTGACTCATACTCAAGGACGAAGACCTCGCCAGGTTCTGAAACAAGGATGTGTGAAAGGAGAAGTTTTGTTCTTGGGTAACTTCTTCTTAAGGTTCCGCAGTGGCACCATAGCATATATTCAGCCTTCTTTACGATTGTCACGGTCATGCTAGGGCTCGAATCTTGGGGTGTGAAGGAACAGAGAAGTCCAGGGAAAATCAGTACTGGTGCCTGCAAAACTGGTTCAACGATGTGACAAAAGAATACCAAATGTATGATCTTCAGTGCGTGATCTGTCGAGTTGGGAAATCTTCCTGCTGCTTTCTCTACTTTCTTTGATTATTACCACGGCTTTCCAGGATCCTCCATCAGTAACTACATCAGCCGCTGGATTTAGGTACACCATGCAGATAGGAAACTATAATCGGAGTCTTCAGTGCTTAAAGGACTCCGGGTTATTCTAACACCAGTACTTCGAACTGAAAACGATCGTCAGTGATGCCCATCGAGTTCGAGTATTGGTCACACAAGTTCATCAGTTGTCACGTTGAACTGAACCATGTAAACGTGAGTGAATAATCTCGTCAAACGGATCATACAGATAAAGATGTTCACTTTACTATGGAGAGGTACACCAAATAAAATCTCCTAAGTCATGCTCTATTCTTCCCTGTTCGTTTCCAGACTGGAATAAGACGTATAAAGCATAACAAATCATCCTGTATGAATGAAAAACATGAGCTCTTTTACGAATCCGAATAGGAAACTTCAAACAGGAATGATATCTTTGCAATCGGTTTACTGAGCTTTATCTCCCCAAAAAACAACGATATAGGAGGCAACCGCTAATCTACGCTTTTCGTTGATTTTATTTTTTTTAAAACAATTGATACGATCTTCATCGCGATGCTGTGAAGAAACATGAGTGCCGCTAATGGTGTATCCTCTCAAGATCACCAGGTTCCACGCTACCTTTCAAATGAGTGGATAGTCGGAAGCGCACAACTTCACGTGATGGGCAGAGTAGAGCCCAAATTTCCAAAACGCAGTAGAGACCCAGGTGACAGTTGGGCTGTGTACTTCCAAACGCGAAACAACGGTGCAGCTGTGGTAACATTACATCGTCCCCCTGTATACACCAAATTAATTGCGAACTGCGTCAACTTTGTATGCAATGCGGAACCAAGGTGCTCTATGGACTAACATCAGTACGACGCTTATTCTTGTGCGACCCTCTTAATCGTTGGCACTATATTCATTTTTGCTACGTAATTTTCCCTTCAAGTCAAGACTGCTCAGGTTTCGTGTCTTCATCTTTACTTTGTAAAGGAGACCGATTTTCGTCTTTGGTTAACATACGCTTCCGTTTAGTATTCGTCTCGTTGATCTAGATACTTGAACTTTGTTATCAATTATTTTATTAGTGAACTGTACATAAGTGATACGGCAAGATGAATCCTTTTATAAATGTGATCACGTTCGAAGAAGTAGTAGTCCCAGGCTTAAAAGTTCGACCTTAATGTGAATTTAATAGCCGTATCGCAGTGTTCCTTTATCGACTTTCTTGTTATCCGATGGAAAACAAATAACCCTTGAATCACACACAAAGAAGCACTGTAGTTCCAGTTTATTATTTATTTATTTTTTAATTATATCCAAATCAGCCAGTCCGTTATATCTCACATGCCTATGCCCCTAATCTTGTACATTCAACTTATCGGTATGAAATCATATAATGAGCATTCGTAGGAACTACAGGATTTCAGGCTGCGTCAATACAAATGGTGACAGAAAATATTAATGATGCCGTCAATAAATTCCATCTTATCGTCGCAGCCGAATGAGCACAGTGATTTCAGTTTGTCTATGTGTCGGCCCTTTCCACTTGTATTCAACCGTAAGCATAAGACCTAAATAATGCCCATCGTGCACGGGTGTTCATCAACTTCATTTCCGGACATAATGTTATTTTCATCTAGTTCGCTTTTGCAACTAGTAAAGAAAAAATGAAAGACAGTACACTCAGTTTATTTACTTCATGTTGCATTCATTGTTGGATAACACCACTCGGTCATTTATTCATAGTGTAAGGTAAGATTATCGAGAGGGGAGACTTCCGGTTCGCTCAGATGTAATCAACTCTGACAGCAAGGGCCTTCCTTAGGTTAATTTGTTCCTGTGACTGTAAAAGGGAAACTTGTAAATAAGACTAGTTCTCTTTTGTTCCGTCCCACTAACTCGAGTGAGAACTCATTTTTGCCTCAGAATCAATTTTTGTCTTATTGGTAAAGAATACATTGTTTATGTAAGTTATGCGCTCCTCATAACCAAAACTGTGCATAAAAGTTTATTGGCCTACTGATAGACCTAAACGGCCCGCCTGGCTGGTTTATCTGGCTGCCCCCGGATTGGTTGATTTGGTTCCGGTCGAATGTTAACCGCTGGCTGATCCATTGATCACCTGACTCGTTCTAATCTTGTCGGCGTTTCTGGTCAGCCGATCACGTGCCGTCTGCTTCATTGCACCGAGCAGTCCATTGAAAACGAGCTAGGTGCATTCCCTCACAAGTTCCAAAAGGAGCTACATCAAGGAAGGTGCATGAAAGGATCAAACATAGATGCCTGATAACCTGAAGCCTGTCCCATATTATCACAGTACATTGTCCTGAACAAATCGCTGTGGTGGTACGCAGCTCTTGCTTTCTTCTGGGTCGTTAACTAGCATGCCTTAGTGACATCTGATGACCTCTCACACTCTCAAAATGAAGATAGTTGGTGCTCCTTGATGATGAAATGGGGCCTTGGGGTTAGGTAATACTCCCTTTCGACTATGCGGAAATGTGAAGGTGGAATGAGAAGAAAACTGAAGCATTATTTTCCCCACTATCCGCAGTAACTTGTCCGATAGACTTCCGTACGATAAAATGAAACCTGTTTATTTAAACTGGAAGCTGCCAGAATTCCATACTGTGGAATATTCTTACACCTCCGCTAGAAGAATAATGGAGATTTTTCTGTCCCAGTGTTAAACTGCGTCGCGTTCCTCGACCTCTGGGCAGTTATGAGCATAGCGGTTGTTCTTAGGGAGAAAAGTCCTGATGAGTTTGAATCTGAATGCACGTTTACGTCACGCAACTTACTGAGATTCTGTACTGAACAACAATAGACGAATGAGTAAATAAATGGATTACTTACAAGAAGGTTTTACATTGATGAACAAATAATTCACCCACGCCAGCTTTCTTCAATTTATGCGCATAGCTTGTTTGTCACAAACTTTATCTACAGGGTCTCGAATAGTTGTCTTTGTCATCAATATTTGTGCCACAGAGAGTTTGGGGAACTTCGTTTGTTACTTCCTATAGTTCCTCAAAGTTTGCTACTGCTACTGCTACTACTACTACTGGGGCGGAGTGTACATAATACTTGTTAAATAAGTGAACAGTTGATTGCTCATTACACAATTATGGACAATTGTGGATTGACAACAAACACGAGTACGTCTTATGGACCGAATGCAATAAGGTATGTAAGCGCATGTTAACCATGTGGTGGTATTCTCAGACTGATTATCAATAGTTTTTAAGTGGGCCGGACAGCTATTTTGCAAACGAGCATTATTGTAACAGTTGGCTAATTTTATCAATATTCAAACGAGCGACTGGGTAAAATTACCTGTGGACACTATGCTGGAGTGCGTTTAATAATAAGGCACAGTGTTATTCCGTGGTGAACCATAAATTCAGGGCATTTGCGATGGACATTGTTAATTTAATTCAGGGGGAAGGCAAAAGCTTTACATCAAATATTGATGCTCACGACCACAAACGGCATCTTGCCTGTTTCAGTTTTGCATGGTTAATAGGACTGGAGTTGACCTAGAAGCAGCAGAGACGGCTTTCACGACTATCAGGCTTTGCGCAACTTCAGATTCAGCAGCGTTATTGTAATGTTTTACAAATAATTTGTTTCACTGCCCAGCAAAGGTGAGTCCTCAACCAAATTTGGTGGGGGGGGGGAATCAGCCGGTGTTTGTCCAGTTCATCTGAGTTGTTAACAAATCTTCAAAACAATCTCCATAGTTCTTTGTTTTTCATCCATAAATGTATCCAAATCCTGTGGCCTTTTCGTAGATAGTGTAAAAGAATTTGAAAACTAATAACCGTTTCAAGAATTTCATCAGTCCTCGCCTAGTTTCAAACCAATCAAATACTTTAGATACCAATGAAGATGAGTACCTCTCTTCCATGAAATAGCATCTTCCTTGATGTTTCCTCTCACAAGCTAGGAGCAACTAGAATTGTTGATCTGTCCTCAGTACTCGACGTGTTTAGTGCGTACAGAAGAAGTTCAATTGATTCAATAAAATAGGCTATCTTAAATATATCATCGAGAACAAAATTTTAACCGATATTCATTTCTTTACTAATCAGTTGTAACTAGTAGAACTGAAAGTCCCTCGGTGGCTGTGTGCATTTCAACTAGTGCATAGAATCTGTACCACATTTCATGCATCCGGTAGATCGATTGAAAAGGCACGCATGTGTTAGCAGGCAACAAAATGCATCAAGCGTGTTAAAAAATGTGAGCTACAAATTTGATTACATTTGGTCTGTGAGCGTCACGTTCGGGAATGTCAGGAACTTGCCGGATCTTCGGTACAAACTAACAGTTCCGTTACTTGTCAGGTGGATTCATTTGACACATTTGGAAATCATGACAAATCCCGTTGAACTATATTTTTGTCTAGCATGAACGGACGTGAATTCGGTAGGATGAAAACGTAAAATAGGAACAAACAACTTTGGTAACAAAATGATCACATTCGTGATTAGCCTCCAACAAGATCACCCACATACCGATCGTTGTTCTAGTCGAAAAAGACGGCAAAGCCACTTTTGTAAATATCACTATCGTAGCCGTTGTCAAGCCCTCAAAATCATTAATATCACCGTCATCACTTAAAAAAATCAATATTTCAAAATACCTCAAAGAGCAATCACCTCTCCACTATGTATTCACTACTGTTCTGAACTGGAAATGATGGAACACCTGGATGACTTTCTCAGCTGTTGATGCCATTAGATAATCAGAATCGAGAACGTGACAGTTCTTTCCGTGTTTTAAACAAATCGAAATTGCTGAACAGCAAGCGTTACACACAACTGGCCCCCGAGTAGTCAAGGTTCGATGTTTGCAGTCCCAATCCCTTGCGAATATTGCCCCGGGACTTAACTAGTAACTATTCACGGATACCCATACATTTCCATGAATGTATTACTTAGGATCCTCTACTAAATTAAATTATCTCTGTTTATATTGTCTATGCCAAAGAAAAAACACTTACTCAAATTGCAACGCATAGGATAAAAATTAACTCCTGTATGCATTTTTATACCCCATTAAAAATTTGGCTGTACTTTAGAGGCATAATCCAGCAAATTTAGAACTTTGCCTGTATGTATCGTGTCTGCCTGCAGAGCCGTGGCGATTTTGACACTTCTGCAAGCAAAACAAAGCATACAGTTTTGTGTCCGCAAACGAGGATGGGACAAAAAGCAATAGGCGTGGTCGGAACCGGCTAATCAGACCATCCTGATTCAACAGGATCGCTTCTTGATTGGCTAGTTTATTGTTTACCAATGGTGACAAGTGTGACTTCTTACGTTTATATAAATAAAAACGAGGATGCTGTAAGTAAAACTAATCGGTAAAGCACTCACGATTCCAGTCTTCTCACTTCTGGATGTGTGGAGCTCCAGACACGAGCAGTTTCACTACACCACTTTCCTGAATGGCCTGAATAACACAAGTGTATGTCTATGAAAACACTTCCGGAAAGCCTTTAAACACATCAAGTGAGAAGCCTAAGGTTGATCGTAAATCAGTGGTAGTTAGCGTGTATCGGATTTACATGTCCCCCCATGTAGCGCGATTTCTTATCTCAACATCTTCTTTTGACTGTTCCTGGAATATCTGAACCACCGGAACATATCCATATGAACCGTGATAAGTTCTTGATGTCTGATTTCGCGGCAGGAAAATATACAACGACCTCGACATCCCACGGTTCACTTAACTTTAAACATTCTTACTATATCAAGCACGCAGTGAATTACAAAATCTCACTCGATCTGTCTATCTGTCTGCCTCTCTCTCTCCACCCCTTTCCTGTCTGTCTATTTACCTCTGCCAGTACTAATCGGAGCTGAACGACTGACTGGTGAAGCATAAGATCTTTTTACTTTAAATCATTGCCTACCGGGAAAAACATTATTCATTCTTTGTTAAATCGTTAGGGTCAACTTCATTCTGGCTCATTTTTCTTACTATCTATGCCACAAAATCTAAACTGGTTCCACTTTTGGCCCCTCATTGCTCGTATGGGCTCACCACGTGCATAGACTTTTTCGTCTGAAGCTCTTCACCGTTTCCGACCACATAGAATCCTTTAAACGGTTCGGTCCCGCATTCCCAAGCGCTCAAAGACATGATTTAGGTACACTGATGAGGCACACTTTAAGCTATTTTACCAATCGCCCTCACCTATTGATATGGATGCAGAATAGAGAAAAGAAGAGATCACTATTTCGTAAAACTGCGCAGACTAAAGATGGAGTACGTGTGTCTCACGTGTTACAGCTTGACATTCCAACAGTGGATCAGTTGTTACGACCCGCACCAGTCATGAGTCCCCGGCTAAAGCCTAATTTACTTCTGTATGAGAATAACAGAGGAACGAGGATTTATGAAATTTTTGGATGCATTCTCCTAGAACAAAACGGGAAATTTTTTAATGTGCTGAAAAAATGAACTCGTCAGGGTTATTGGATGACAGCAGCTTGTATAAGGCGTTATTTAGTTCCATTAGGGACATGCTAGCAAATAACTCGTTTGCGGGTGTAGAGTGGTTGATATCAAACGGACGGGTAAAAAAGCTCGATTGATTGGAAACACTTGAAGCTGTTTCTGTTGAGTTGGTTTCTTAACATTCATTTACAGCTCGATTATATTTGCGGTTGTATTGAATAGATTAACTGACACTAGTAAGGTAATCATGACGAACTATAAAAAACTTTTTGATTTTTTTTAAATCATTCATAGTTTGACTTTTTCTGATGACTTCGACTATCTCGCTGTTCGAGCAACTAGACCTGTTGCTCAGTGGAGAGAATATTTGCCATCTACTGAGTTTTATCGTACTTATATATTCTGTTATCTGTAGATTGCTTTCGTTGCTTTGAAAATGCATGTACTTTAAAAGTAAGCAATCTTCCACAACAAATCAGTCAGCGGATTAATTTCCCCGTCTTGGATTTGTCTGAACTACGGACTTTTTTTTCCGTTGGTGGAAATCCCTTGGTCGTACAATTGATTAAATTGTGAGCTTCGAGCAAAACGAAAGGCCTTATACTCTTGTCATGCGTTCTCTAGGATAATATCTCGCTGAAGACTAAGTGTAGCTGTAAAAGTCTCTAAAACAGATTTCCTTTAGGCAATTCTTCCTACTACTGTGATCAACCTCGAAGTCCCTAGTGAGCTTGGTGAGGTTCTCACTCGTTGGGCAAAGAGTAGAGGATTTTACGGGAAGACCTAAGATGCGTTCCAAGAGGGGGACTAGTCAGTTCACCGCGAAATTTAGCGAGCAATTCTTGTTGATGGTAACCGTGAGGTTTATTTATGTTTTATCGACGATTACTCAGTTTCATTCTTCTTTCGCTTAATTGCATGAGGCTTGCTTGTGACCTGTGTATAATGTTCTAATTGGTTAGTCGTGTGAGCTTACGTATCTATCAGACAGCTATTGCTTGATCGGTCGCTGTCGATTGCCAAGTTTGCGCACTTGCGCCTTGTTTAACTTACGCTGGTTGTGCCTTTGTCTCCTCAGCTAGTTCATGACACAAGTGAAATTTCGATTTCACAATAAGTGGTAAAACGATCCACCTACCAGTTGGTTGGAGACTTTGAGTGGCTTGGCTTGATGCCGCTGTTCACTTCCCTTAATGATTGAAGTAGATGAACAGAACTTAGTCTGTTTCTTGGCGAACATATGTGTGTACTCCGTGGCTGGTATGATCATGACCATTCCAGTCTCGACTACAGGGAAACAAACTCTGATTCGTGACGAGTGCTTTAAATTACCTGAAGTAGATCGGATTTGAACTACTCTACTCGGGTTTCCATTAAAAGGTGCACGCCACTCCATCGTAAGTACAAGATATCAGTGTCACACAGGTATTCAGTACGGACGAACTGTTACAGTAGCTTGGGGCTTTTCACCGGACCACAGCAACCTCTGTCAAGAAAGCAGCTACGTCCAAATTCCTCAGCATATGCGAAATGTTCATGAATGATGCATCAGCCTGCCCAATCAGAAATGTTTGGTAGACGAATGGATGGGGAAAACGAATGGGCTAACTGGTTCTCATATGAAAATGAGTTCGATCATGAGACCCATTGTGTATTTTAACTGACAAATAAAATTCCCAAGTCCCACTAGCCAAAGTTCACGTGTAGCACAGAAGGTTACAAACTGAGAAGAATTGTAATTGTAATTCTGTAGATGACAATAAAGAACTTTCCACTGAATAAAGGCTAGTATAAGTGTCGAAACGGATAAGTTGCAGTTAATTCACCGTAGAATACAGACATATTACGCTCACATCATGGAGATCCGTTGGCTGTGATTTATGGAGTTTTATGAGCCTTCATATTTGGAGATGGTGTTGGACAGAAAATACCTTGGTTTTTGACAGGGGCTAACTACTTGCCTCACTATGATGGGTACTTTTGAATTCATCCTGTGCATTCTTTATGAGTTCAGTAGTGTACCCCATCAAATAAATTTAAAACCTCAAGCTGTTCTGTGCTCATGAGCTCCATATCTCACATGTTCAATGTTATTGTTGCAAACACAACTAGCTTCCAACTAACTTTCTCACGTTTAATCGAAGCGTATCACAATGAAAGCAGCTTCGTTGCAATGGGAACAGCAACTGGTGATTTTTAGATCGCAATTGAAAACCGGTCGACTGATAAACGAACAGTCAAAAAGTTTCTACTGATAGAACTACTTAGCTGTTTTCCTTGTTTGCACAATCTTGATTTAGTAATCTGGACACACCCGTTTTGAGGGAATCGGATTACTCTCGACTCACGACCTGGGTTTTGCTTGTTTGATCAGTTCGTGACACGATAGTTTGGCCAAACAAGCGACCAGGGACTTTGTGTGACCAATCCACCGAAAACTTATCTAGCACACGCTAGAAGTGATCCAGTCAACTTTATCTCCACCCTTTTCACTAGCATTAATATTATTGTTATTATTATTATTATCCTCATCACCAGGCACTGTTCGCTTATCCGTCCGGCTGTTAGTCAAATAACCACTAACTCTCAACGTCTGGTTTTCGAGGTTGAGTATTGCGCGAAATATGAGTGTAACCATGACAATCATTCGACTTTTACAGATACACGCATATGCGTTTCAGGGAACGTATACATGATCGCGTGAAAGCATCTACCTGGGAGTGAGTACTGAGTGATTGCATCTTTGTTGATATTCCGTATTGCTTGAGAGTGGATGAATGGGTGGATGGATGGATGAATGAATTGAAGAGTAGGTGGATAGGTGAATGAATGAATGAACGAATGAAGGAATTGTCAAAAGCCTCAGTATTGTCTTTTAGTTATGTCTACTTTGCCTCCAGTTGTACAAAACGAGCTGCTGAAATCGGTCGGTGAATAGCTGGAAGAGTTCACACTACTCAACGGGACATCTCACCCCTAAAGTTTTATAAATTACAAAGACACACCTCATGCGCATAAGTGCCTCGCATTGACTGGGGTTACACCCAAATGAAGGCAACTGCTCTGTCGATCTGATAACGGATAATCACGAGACGAAACGATATGTGCAATGCGTAAACTTCCAGACTGCAATGAAGGGGGCTACGGAATATAACTGTACAGATTGATAAAAGAAGCTGAATCTGTGGTTCATCGTCTTCACGACGCATCCAAGAATAGCTCATTCAGTGACGCACTCGTTCTGACTGTGTGTAACAATTTAGGACATTGTAGAATTACTCGAAGAATCCAATCAGTCACGGTCACATAGCTGTCTTTACTCAGGCCATGTCCGGTAATTTCGAATGGGAAGATGACTTTTCTATGTACTTTCGGTGTTTACAACGGAAAACATTTTTTGTAACCAAACTATGGTTCAAACTACTACTTGAATCTTGCTGACTGACTGCAGGTTCAGCGTTCCCCTGTATCTTTTCTACCAATGATTCTCACCATTCATCTAGCTTTTTTTTAATCGTATTTAACCTGATATCTTTTCCATATTCAGCTGCTTTTTAACGTTTTATTGGGAATGAATACTTATCGGAACCGTGTATTTTATTTAACAGAACGGGACTAGTAGAACGATGGCAAATACTCTGCCCAAAGGTATACGGTTTCAACAGTTCTACCATAAATGGGGCCGTTTGAATTGATAAAGTCGACTGAATTTTCCATACGGTTTTACCCTTCAACCTGCATCCACTTTATCAGTACGAATAAGCTCCTTGTTTTTCGTGCGACGAATACAGTCTTCTGATTTGAGCTAGTGTATGCGCATCCTCAAATCGTACCGCTTAGATAAGTTTGTACTGAAACCTCTTCAGTCGAATAGAATTGGAATTGAAACACCGACATTGTTACCCTTAAGGTCTGTGTTGAATTAAACCCAAAATCGGATAAACAGGGCTCAAAACTCGAATGTCTTTCCCGATAAGTAGTCATTCACTCACAGATGGTGATCATTTTCAGAACCGTCATCTGGTGTTGAAAACTGTTTCCGTGGGAATGTTCCACTTGTTAGTTGCTTTCTGGATTAAAATAAGCAATCAAGTCACAGGTCCTGGTGGGTTGGTATCACGTGAGACGCAAAACGTTTCATGTATTCCTTCCAACTTTCGAAAAAACAAAGCAAACTGTCAACTCATCATTACGCAGTTTGACGTGCTATGCCTGATTTTTCTCCTACTCAAAGTTCCTGGCAAATAAATCAACCGTTTGAAGGTCCACTTTGTAAGATTACGAGACATTTCCTACATATCACAGTGTGACTCATGTGTGCACAGAAGCGCCTGAGAAATTTGCATCGCAGCACAGCTTCAGAACTCTTTGTGGTAGCCTGTCTGTTTTCAGTCACTTTTGGAGCCCATTCAGTGAGATATCTTTCATTAGACATAAATCTAAGTATATCACTGTCACCGTTTGGACTTTGGTCCCACCTCTCTATGTGTGCGCACTAAATCGAGGGGGAGGGGGGGGGCTAACATTTCATCGATCCTTTCAGTAATTTGAGTCTTTTATCATTGATTCGCCCCAAAATAACACACCGTGTTCATTTATGATGTAAGTTTTTCGCCGAGTGCATGTATACCACTTAATGGATCGCTGTATAGCTGGGGCATGTAAACAACTTTTACACTATACAACTTCATGACATCTATGGTTTCGCCTAATAATGTTTTCGTTCAGTTCAACTCTTGTCAACTGACACTTGTCGTATCTCTTGAGTTCTACTAGAATCTCCCTGATGAAAATTCTCTCCAGATGTGAATGATTGGCTTTCAACTTTCCGTGATTTATCTTTTCATTCAGACAATGATGTCGATGTTGTAAATGAGATCGTGATTTATTTCCCCAGTGCCATACTTGGGCATACTTGCGTGATGAGCTTGAATCTTAAAAACTGGAGTGAGCAAAACACCTGGAAAATTTAAGAGCATCGCGATCACTGAGGTCAGTTTGTGGACCCTCGACTAAGTATGCTTTTTTCCGTGGTTGCTTTTGGATGTGTGTACCTTAAGGACGGCAGCTGTTTGCCCGGTTTCTAAAGAGTTATTTTGCGCAGACATAAAACCGAACATGAAGGAGGTATCTCCGCCGGTGTTTGATATGGAATTCAATGCTGGTGGACGAACGACAAGGAGAAAGATATTCATTTGCACATTGATCATCTAGAATGAGTAGACTTGGCGTCGAATCTGAATTCCAGTGAGCTGAAGTGTAGTTAAAGCTGTCAGTTTATAGTTTGTCGAGGAGTACGTATCGGCTATTTCGTAAACACGAATGGAACGACTAGAATCTTTTGGCCATTGAGCAACTTTTGTGCGCATTGGGCATAACTTCCTCAATCTACTCATACCCGTGACACCAGTGATGGACCACGAGATAAGGCGACAAAACATTTTCCTCTGTAGTCTTCTATTTGTCTTGTATTCGATTTTATCCTGTTGCTTCATTGTAGTCACGTTGAGTTTTGTTACTCAACCATATCTATCTGAACGATAAATTCATAAGCCTGGAAATCACCGTAAATGCCCAACTCCGAGACAGCAACTTGGAGCATAAGTTGATAAGCTAAACTCTCCAAGTTCATCTCCATTTGAGAAAGTATACAATGATAACTGTAAAGTAAAAGCTGGATCTGTTCATTCAAACTGCCTTTGAACCATATTTTCCAGTTCAAACCCTACCTTATTCAGTAGTAAATCATATGTCTATTATCATGAGCTATTTGAATGTTCCCCATTCATTTAGATTATTGCAACATTTGTTTAACTCTCTCTGGGTATAATCATTAGGTGGTTTACTCTTGTTTTCCAACATTGGTATACACACACACATGTCACTCCCCGTCTCAAGTTCTCTACTGGTACAGACTAGTATCGTTTCTCTCATTTATCTCCATAGTTGCCCTAAAACTGACACACTGAGTTTTGCTTCCGGAATAGGTGCGTCGCTCAGCTGAAGTTGATGCGTGACAGGCAAATGACTGGGTCAGTAAATCTGGTACTTGACCGGATAGTTGAATGTCTGAGTGGTTGTCTGCTTGATCAACCGACTGACTGATGGACCGCTTGAGTTGTCGATGTGTAGATGACAAAAGGATTGACGAAATAAGTCTAATCATAAGATAGGTTCGTATGTGTAGGTCATGGTTTTGTACGCACGTATAGTTAGGCCTACGTCATATATATATATATATATATATATATATATATATATATATATATATATATATATATATATATACAAACCCGGTTGCAAAGGTAGCTCAAATGGCATGCATGCGGAGTTGGGGAAGACGAGTTTTCGTGCCCATGTTGACGGGGCAACGCACAAGCCAAACTCAAGGAGAACGAACCCAGGCACAGACAAACATGCCAGCGGTCGGATAGTCGATTGAGCGACTGGGGCGTGAGTTTGGTCATAACAGCTTTTGCTCTTATACACATTCACACGCACGTACGTGGCAGGATGTTGACTGCTAGCTAACACATTCACCTGTCTTTCCGCTTGTACAGAAGCATAGCTGCAAAAGCGCACGTATGGACATACCACAGAGAACTACTCCACCACGTGTCACCTGTCTTCACAAAACCGATTGTATACATGTGTACATGAATGCAACAATGTATGGGGCCTATGCTCAAGATGGTCCGAGCAAGTAATAGAAACATGGGACAAAAAGGATCGGGCACGACATCCAGAAAGATGCCCGGGCAACTGCTGCAAAGTAGCGAGGCTATTGAGTCAAACAGAGAGAAGGCCTGGCCTGACAATTGGAGCGTGGACTAAACATGCCAGGTCATTGCTTTTCAATGCGTGTGTTCGTTCTTATTTGTGTGTGTGGAGTAGTAGTGGAAACAAGACTATACGAAAACATGTTGAACCATTGAATTGGAAAACGATTGAAACACGCGCACACGTCGGTTCGATACATGACTGATTTTTCTCGACGGGTATCAAATACGCATACAGGGACATGAACACGAAGGGGCAGTCAGGCAAGTAATCCGTCAGTCAGTCCGTCAGTCAGTCAAGCAGCCATCGAAGCAAATGAATCGAGGAGAGCAGGTAAGTAGGCCACGTCGATAGGTTGGTTAGTAGTTCGGTCGGTTGGTCGGTCGGTCGGCGAACAATTAGTGCGTGCATGAGATACATCAGCATAAGCTGATCGTCCATCTGTCTGCAAGACTGAGTCCCCACGACACATTACGTCTGCGCCAAATATTTATGTATATAGGAAGTAAAAATGAATAAAGATAGTTATAGAAATGAACACACCATAATCGATCAGCTGACAGTTTTTGTCACGTTCTCATACGGACAGTGTGAGAAGACTGCAGTGAAGTACGTGATACAATTTATTGTCTATCCCTGAGTCTCCATTGACATCCAGTCATGTGGTCCAGTTCACTCTGGCGTGGGCCACGGTCCCTTGATCAAAATTTCCCTACTTATCTCCCAGCCTGATGGATTACAGTGAATAAGACAAGGAAAATGCCAAGAGGCATTAGTTAGGACAGGTTTTTAAACGCTGACATTTTTCTCGCGTCTAACTAAAACAAATGATTCACGTTTTTGTGTTTGACATGAATTCGAGTCTTAGCTAAGTATCTTCCCCTGGCTGTGTCGATGCGAAAAATCTTCCGGAGAGAAGTGTATCACGACCTCGGTTGTCATCGTTCTACCCGTTCGCGCTGGATTGGTAATATATTTTCCCTTGAAATGGCATTGCTCATAATTTCAAGCGCCAAATCACAAATCAAAGTTTCATGCACAAAAGACTCGATTTTGCTCAAATATTCTTCGCGAAACGCAACCCTAGTGTAGACTGTTGAGCACAGTGTGATCAAAGCTGTTAAACCGACTGCTCAGGCTGAAACATCAATGATCATCTCAGTTTGGTTCAGCTTTTGCGATCATCAGTTTTACGTTGTGTACGGGGCATAGAATCCGATAAAAAGAGAAAATGGAATGAATTCTCATGTAATACGTCAACGGTCAACTCACTACGGAAAATCACTGTAGCAGAGCATAATCATGGTATCTTTGTTAGGAATTATCAGCAGTGCTCATTTTACTAGTGGTGCTGATCCCTAGCAAGGATGTTACGCAGCAACTGTTCTGATTTTATTCACCTGACTAACCCCATCGGTTAGTTCTCAGTAGGACGAACAGTACTTTGCTGAACGCGATCCAATGCACTTTGTGGTGTATTCATATAATGTATTATAAGGCACGAGGAACCGGAACCTGATAGATAAGGGAAAATCCATTTGCATTTCCCGGTTCACGGCGTTGAACATTTTGAAGAGAAAAATGCAAGTAGATTTTCCATTATATAAGATTAAGGTTTCTCGTGTCAGTGATACTTTCTATAAAGGACGAGACAGAGCTGTACAGTAAGTGCTTCCACGATTTCCAGGGGGGGGGGGTGGGAGGAGTTCAGTGTGGACAATACGCGGTAAATCAGTTCGCATGCTATCTGAAGCTCCTACCACTTATACTGAAAATGATTAGTAGAATATCGAGTTGGCAAGATTTTATTAGTAAGCGTGCACATCGAAAAGCCTCGTGGATTAGCAGGAATATAACGCTGAAAATCAACTATGGACTGGCTGTACGAAAAAATCTGAAGATCTAAACCTTTTTCTTTGGCTTTTTGTTTCGTGTAGATTTGAAGTATTCCTGCAGGTTTTCCAGGTACAACGTAATATATTTTTCTGGATAATCGTAATGCTCAGTAAAATAAAATCCACATTATTCTCATTAAAACTATTATTTTTAAGGTGATAGTTACACTTATTATAATTTTACCAATATTAATTATATTTAATATTATTATTATTATGAGCACCGTCAGCTTCCTGTTCTTATCGCAAATGTGGCACAGTAATTCTGGAACGGTGTCTGGGTTATTTAGTCCTGAAAAAATAATGTTCCATATCCATCGGCATTTTAATCTTTTTTTATTCGAATACGGACATCTATTGTTTATTTAAGGGAACTGTTTGAATCGAATGAAAATAATTGTCAACTGGTGATGTTTTGCTGAACACGATTTCTAAGAGAAAGCAGCCCAAATGTGCATCCACTCTTCTGATTGTAAATGGGCCCCTATAAAGAAGCAGTTGGACATTCGTGTAAAACTTTGGACCGGTTTTCGTCTTTGAAGACAACAAGTACAACACCAAGAAGAATTGCAATGGTTCACAAATAAGTGGGTTGTTTTCATTCTTTTGCATGAGTTATTTATTAGAAAACTAATTTGCAATATTTCCATAAGGGATACTGTTTTATGGTTCTACTACCGGTCGAACCTCTGACTGCTTTCCGTACAGGCCGATATGCTGATCATCTGTTGGTTACCACTGACTGTTACGAAACACGCACGCATGAACATACTTACCTCTCCTTGAGCTCGCCCACACCATGCACGATTTTTTTCCAACCAATCAAGCTTCTGCCCTGAGTCATACTTGCCTGCCGATCCTTTGCCCGCGGAACGGCTCGGCTTGACAGCACTCGACTGCATGTACTGCTTGTGTTTGCGCATACGATTGATTTACTTACTTGGTTGCTTACTTACGTACGATTAAAAACGGATTTCCTACGCACCACGTTTTACCAGTATTAACTCGCAACACATATGCTAGAAGGAGGCAGTAACCAGGAGCGACAGGATTTGAATCTGAGACCGTGCTATCTCAAGTTCGCTATAGTGCCGACGAATTAACCATCACCGGTCGATTAAGGTAGCCGTATTATTTTGATTCTCGAAATGATTTGCCATTGTAAAAGCAATGCATTTTACTCCGATACCAAAAATCTTTGCCAACTGCCCTATTCGTATTAGTCACTTCAGTAAGACGGAGAAACAGTAAATAAATCTACGAAATGAAGCTTCGAGCTAGTCTGTCATAA
Source organism: Fasciola hepatica (assembly GCA_948099385.1). Taxonomy (NCBI): domain Eukaryota; kingdom Metazoa; phylum Platyhelminthes; class Trematoda; order Plagiorchiida; family Fasciolidae; genus Fasciola; species Fasciola hepatica. Next base: position 22,876,670 of record CANUEZ040000019.1, read on the forward strand.
CTCGATGAATGTACCAAGCGGAACAACTGTTTCCCATCGAGGGCAGTTCACGATTACCAGTCACTGTCACAAGTTGGGTATAGTTTCATTCTCATGAGTGGAAAAATAAGCGTACACCGGAAGACTATTTGAGCCTCGACAAACAATGATCTTAGAACGGTCCATTGGCAAAATTTGTAAGACCATAACAATCAGTACTCGATCGAACGGACCGCACAGATAACGGCCACCACACACCACTGCTACTTGGGCTACCACTACAACTAAAAGCGGGAGTAGGTATAGACATCAAAAGACCAATAGGTACGAACGTGTCCACACACTGGTGGATACCGGTAAACTGCTCCCTGTTGTCTACCTAACAACAGCTCCAATGAATACAGCACATACACAGAGCCGCGTGTTCCTTTTCCTACAGAAACGTACCAGAACCGAAGGATATAACCGGATAGAAAAAAAGACCGAGTTTCACCGAGCCCGCATACGTGAACGTACGCATAGCTACGTTATTCGCAAAGCTGTCAGTTTGCCAGCTGTCAGTGAGGATGCGGTGAAAGCCCACTCTGACTTTAGTGATTTTCGACAAACGACCACATGAACCACGTGGATAAAACATAGCGAATACCTAGGGTGCAAGCGGACAAATATCTGGGTGGGGGGTGGGTGGGGGGTGGGTGGGGGATGGGAATACGCATATGTATGCGGGTCTACGTATGGAAGGCGGCTGTGATGGTGGCAACCGAGACGGGTCATTCCCCAGCCCACTATTTGGATGTAATCTTCTTGCGCTATTGGCATTGAAATGACAAAGTTAAGGGATACGCGAACCAAAAAAATGAATAGTTCCGGTTTCGAAAGTGGCCATAAATCTGTCATATGATCGGGGAAGTACGTGGCATCTGTAATGTGCCCCGAACCGCGGTTTTCCCGACTGAGCAACACTCTCCCCACCCAAATCATTCCTGCGTTTAGACCAAGGGGTTTGGAATTATGGTAGTAGTCAGGACTAGTCGTTTACAACACACAACAGCCACTGGTCCGGCGTGTCCTCGTTGTCAGGACAGTAACCGCACCACTAACCGAAAAAAATTAGTGCGTACAAACCACATGAATGGTTTTTCTTCAGAGACTAGGCTGAAAACCGCGCGACACGAATGGTATTCTGTTCTAGGGCAAAATACTCGATACTGTTGTTCAGATTTTTGGACCACGAGGTGGGGACAGAGGTAACGGAAAAAAAGAGAGAAAATCTCTTTGGTCAGCACAAAGGAGAGAGAACACTTCACCGGTTATCCAGGAGAATACTAACGATAGTTTCACCTCGAGTCCGTCAAGATTAGATGTTCAATGACCCCATTTGGTGTGTGGTAATGATCTGCAGCTTATATTTGCCTTGGATATTTGTATCAACCCACGAGTCCTGATTGTCATGGTATGGTTTTCTTCAGACTACTTGAAGCTGAATCATTCTTGGATTTACGACTTCTTGTCGGAGAGTAGCCGGTAACAAATTACTACTATTCTTTACTTCTGTGTCTCTCGTTTACCTCCCCCCCACCCCCCACCCCCACCCAGCCACACACACACACACACACACACCAACGAGGGTTCCTGCATTTCCAGTGATTTGTACACCGGCAATTGCAATGTCAAAATGGGTCACGCGTATAATCGTCAGCATACTTTACCATGAACAGATTGTGCCTGTCACGAGCGAAAATTTAATGTCTTTCAAAGAATACTTTAGGGCATAAATGATTTAAAGCTGTATTCATGATCTTAATACTGCCACCACTTCTACCATCTCAGAATTATGACGTGAGGTAAAAACGGCCAAAAGATGTGCAGTTGTGTTAGCAGATTCCGAATCAAAGCTGATGAAATAAACTTGAATATGAGACCCTACAATAACAAATTGTACTGAATATGGAATATTTTATAAATAACTGACGCTTGTTCCCATTTTGTTCATATCTTTTTTCCTATTCAAAATCAAAGGATCGTACTGACATTTCAGTCCACACAAATACTTCTTCATAGGGAGTGATTTTGAAGTACCCATTTCATGAACGATATTAATGAACCGGATAGGTGGACTACTGTCATGAGAGTATGGGTTTGGGAAAACCCGTGAGGTGGCTCCGATATCAGGTAAAATTGTATCACACCTTTTTTTATGAATTTCAGCTTTTTTAGCAATACGAATAAGTTTCGCTACTTTTATCTCGAATTAGAAAAGCCATAAGTTTAGTTGATTATTCCTTATACAAGCTGGCATGTCCGTTGATTGAATGCAATAATTCCCGCTGTTCTTTCGGCTGAGGCGTTCTATATTTGGATCTACGATATGTGAGAAAACAAAACTATGCAGCTTCCCAATACAGTACTGTGTCTACTAGTTCGTTCACTTGTGTAGTTTCTGTGCCTTACTTTTACCTGCAGCGATAACATTACCATCGCCGTTTGTCATTTGGAACTACTCTCGGTCCTCCTACGTTCACGCCCTCTCGATCTAAGATAGACTTCCTCACTATTGGGAATCATGCTGAGCCCGAGGTTGTGCTTGCAGCAGGTGACGAAAGCCAGTGACGAAGGGGCGCTATATCAAACTTTGAGAACCATCCTGGGTAGTCTGATGACTAAATGTTCGGCTAACAATCGCTCGTCTCGGGTTACAGGTCCTAGTAGGGGTTCGGTGTGTCAGGCAGTCGGATATCACCCTGAAAACACGTCATCAGTGAGGTTGCCGTCTGCATCCTTTGGACGCACTCCATAAACAAGGCGCTTTGTTGACTAACCAATGACAAGACCCGGCTATTCCGCACAGCAGTGCAGTCACGATGTGTGCCCATGAACCAATCAGTCTATCACACATCACCGTTCACATCGACCACCGACAGACAACCCACTGCTTGCTCTTCAAACCCACCTGCCAACCAATCAGACGTATGAAACACGGTGATCCAACCTAGCCAATCACATTTGTGCACCTTGCTAAGCAATCACTAGCAACCCTGTGTCTACGTATTCCCTGAATACAGTTTCCGTCCTTTGTTCATGGTTAGTTTCTGTTGGGAATGGACGATTGAAGAATCACTGACCGGGGATAATCCAGAGGTTTGCGCGCTGGCACAACACGGTTGGTGTTCACACTGCTGGGGATTTCAAATAAATCAGATAAAACTGCTGTACAGTAGTGCTTCCACGGGTTTCAATACGAGTTGGTCGTTGATGTGGCTTGATGAACCATATTATAGTCTAAAAATCCTGTGGTTAAGGTCACAGTAAAAACAAGAGATTCTAGAACGACCGTACCACCTAAGAATACATTCTTACTGGAATGAAAAAATGACACTGCGCAGGTTTGGGCCCCTGGTTCAGAAAACAATTTCCGGCTGCATAACTTGCTGGACGAAATGGTGAGATTCCCGCGTCTAAACGGTTTCATTCGACCACATGTGTCTGACAGTTTCCTCATGCCGTTTGAGATAAAACTAAAACACTTCCACTCGGTTTATTCCCCTCTCCTCAGAGAGGTTTTCGTGCTCTCACGACTCCCTGTTGTATGTTGTTCGGTAAAAGTTTAACCTCATTTGTTTTTGGGTTCACAACAGACTGCTGAACACATTGGGCTGGAAAAAGCTGATAGCAATTTTGGAAACCCTATAATTTCAAGCCAAAACTAAAAGGAATGCAATATAAGCGTTCCAAAGCACTCGACAGAACGTCGGATTTTTTCATTTCAGTTGGTCTGTAAGTTGTGTTGCGGTGACGATTCACTCCGTCCTTTCACCCACCTTTGTTCTTCTGACTTAATTGAACGATGGTGCAACCATATGTGATCAGTGTATGATTGAGGGTGGATAGATAACCACGGCATTCTCTCACGAATCGTTTGGTTTGACGTACCCATTGTGATCACTGGACAGTGATATTCCTACAACAAATTACCGGTAGTTGTGACAGAGTGTGAAGTGATTCTGGCCGTGTGTGTTTACGCGTGCGCACATGTGCTCATGGGATCTTTAGTTCGTGATCAGAGCGAATGTTCTCATTGTCCCTTGGGTCAGTTGTAAGCCCATGACTGACTGACTGAGTGATGGAATGATGGACTGATGTCTTGCGGATTTTGTTGGACGATTTCCACCCACTCTTTCGCCTTCAGTCCTTTGGGAAATGAAACACGCAATCTACGCACACACACAACCACATAGAAAAGGAGGCTCACAGGAAACCTGCCTTGAGCTGACAACAGTACATGCAATTCATCATCATGAACCTAAGTGTGTGAGCAGTGGCCACTCGAGAATACGTGACTATTTGTTTGTGCCGTGTTCACGTAGTTTGGTCGGTCCAGCTGGCGGATGGGAGTTGCGGAATCAGGCAGCCGGTCAGTTCTATTGACCGCCCCCGACTGGTGTTCGAGATTGGGCGATTTGATGTGTGTTCAATGTATCTCTTGTCATTTTGCACAAATAAATAAACGCGAACAGGCAGTAGGTAAACGGAGACTTATCGAATTTCCAAACCTATAAATTAGTGAAAAATAGTTACCCCTATACTTTCCAAAGGTAAAAATTAAATGGCATCACTTCTCTCCTTGTCTACATGTGTCTGTAGATACATCTTAATGAAGTCGTAGCCTGCGGCTTATGGGCTCAAAACGGTTAGTATACAGGTGTGGAATTATACTCCGATAGAGGATTTAAGAAAATGGATTGACAGTATGTCTGCTTTAATATACATGCGAACATGTGTTACCCTTGACTGCATTAGTGATTTTTGATTTTCCTCGATTCTCATCTGCGTCTACCTACCCACCGGTGCAATCACTGGGCATCCTGTATCTCTGATGACCATTGTGCACACAACTACAAATTTTGTGCTGCCTTTTTAACTACGAATTACTTACTTTCTTCAACGGTCGATGGTGGCGATATTTGGGCCCAATTATATGGTTTCACCATCTATTTTATGTGAATTCAAAACCCACCTTGGATCAGTTTTACCAATGGCTTGTCTCGGTGTTCCAGACCTCAGAGTGGGTGGGAAAACCGAATTGCCGCTGATTCGTGATAAAGATAAACGAGGAAGTTTGACAGAAAAAGCAGCATGCTCTTTAATGGGTCATAGCTTTTGGTGGTTCCGCTTCACTGTAGTGGGTTTCTTTTTAGCCCTCAAAATGTTATACTATCATCCTTTTTCATGTTTCGTCCACATTAGGATATCTTTCGATGAAGTAATTATTTGCTCCGCCTTACAGGTAACTTCATCGCTGTGTTTACTGATAGCTGAAGACGATCTGGAGAGCATCTTTGGCATAACATTGGATGCAATTTCAGTAGATCAGTTTAGGTAGCTCTGATTGCACGACTATTCGGCAGAGGCTTCGAGTACACTGTCTACACTATGGACCTCTGTACTTTGGGTTATCAGCTCCTGATACTACTATCCAGTTCACAATGCATTTCATCCGGACCACTCTCGATTCACTTCGATTGTATAAATATTATTTTATTCTAATTATGAGACTTATTTCGGTCATCTTTCACAAGGGAAATAGTTGATTTAGCTCATTTCTCTCCTGCCCTGTTTCCAAGGTTTCGAAGAATTTTTGTAGCTTTCACCGGTGGTGGTCACAAAATCATCATCGGTAATTAAAACACCAACGTCCTGGGTTCGCTTCTTGTCACCGTCGGCCACTTCTGCATTCGGTTGTTTTTGATTGTCCACGACCCCCATCCAGAAATATTGTACATCCTTTAGATGACTACTATGGAAATCATAGAAGTTGCTTTAGTTCTCCGGGAGAATAATGCTTCAGGGCGAACAGCAATTCCCTCATAAATGAAGATGGTTTTGCGTTCCTCTTGATCACTCCTTGGCTCATGATGGCTTTGTTCACAGTTTGACTGAAGTACCGGATACTGACTGAGTGAATGAACCTTTCTAATCGATTTCAATTCGATTCACTTCATGATTGTTTTCGCTGACTAACGGTCATCCAGTTGAATTCGTTTCTTCTTTCGCCATCCGCACGATATCTTGGTATTTATCCACAACCCACCGGCGGAGGTCAAACGGTCGTCACGGTAGACTTCAGACTGGAATGTCCGAGGTCGGAATCCCGAAGCCGTCGTCCTAGCTAACCACTTTCCGCATATGACAGGCTCTAAATGGCCGCGACACCCTTCTTGAAATATTTTACAATTATCACATAATAAAAATGATGTATATTCTGAAAGACCGAACACAAGAAAAGATGCAATTCATGACTGAGCTTTACCGATAAAATATTGTTTTCTAACCGGGCCTTTCTTTACGAATAGCTGTCAGAAGAAAGGTGTTAGGAAATAGTGTTCTGTAGATCCCACAAAAAGTTTGCTTTCGGTAAGGTATACTACACTTCCTACTCTCATAAAATTTTGAAAGGGAAAATTGTGATGACATTTTTACTCCCGGATAATATTTTTTTTTCAGTAATACCAAGCAGAAAACAATTTATCTTGAATTTTCCCATGCCAGGACAGTGTCTGTTGATATGGCGTTAGCATTTGTTTAACTATTTCATCATAGAATGTTTTATTGTATATGTGCACTTGAGTGCACCGGAAAGCGCATATTTTCAATGGTCCAAAAAGCCCACCCCAATGTCGTCGAGTGCCCGCTACCATGACCCCCTCACTTGGTTTGGAGAACCTTATAACGAGTCACAGTAGGTCAGAGGTGTAACGAGCCGGGTGAGAGCAAATTGTTCCCTACCATCAGTGCGACCAGCGATAGCTGGGTTCGAACCTCTATCGTCCGGGGTGATTGAGGTGCAAGCATTCGATCAGTGGTGATGTCTATCTGGTTTTCACTTTACTAATGCATCGGGTGTTCTATGTGACACCACAATCAATAAATAAACTGCTAATATTGATCAAAGGTTTCTACTGGTCCGGTGTTATTCCGCTAGCAGGGATCGGATCTCACATGAATTTTCATCTCGTTCACTCGTGACATTATAATTGACATTAGAGGCTGCATTGAAGCTGTTTTTATTGGAACTTTTTTCGAATCACTTAAACCAATGCTATTTACCTACCCTATTGTCATCGTCTCCAATGATAATACATTTCTTTTTATTAGTTTGTCAGTGGTGTCCTAATGCCAGCACGTGACCTTTTCTGTCCTTTGATCGGTGGTGGCTGAGTGGTTTAGAGCGTCCGTTTACCATCTTGGAGAACACAAGTTCGAACCCTGTCACTTTGGTGGTAGACTGTAATGTACTGTCGTCCAGGTCGTTACCACGCCTGGCCTGTTGGGGGGTCTTATGTTATCTCCCACTACTCCAAGTCTTACTGTCTGTACTTAAGAGCAAGCTTATAATCAATTAAGCTTCAAGAAGTAAAATAATAACCGTGCCTTCCTTTTCATTTGATCAGTATTTGCTCTTTACCCGGAAAGTATGAACAGGATGTGGGTTTTAAACTTCGAGGCGATCAAAAGATGCTTCTTACGAGCTGAGTGCGAGTAGTGAAATTCTGGGTTCGAATCTCTCAGGGGACTCCAATGGAATCCTCACTTTCGACAGACTATGATGTTTGGTATACCCATACTGGAACATGTCATGTAGCTTTGGTTCGGAATAAATCGACGAAACCAAAACCAAAGGTACCATGGAAACAGCATTACCTAGCCCCAATATGAGCTTGTGGGGATAAACGGAATAAGGCGATCTTCTCGGGATATTTCTTGTTTTCACCTGTGAGTCGTGTTTTACAAAGTATTTGTAATTTGCTGAGAGTCAAAAAATGTTCCTAAGCCTTCTTGGGGAATTCTAATGATACTTTGGATCCGAACTTCATTCAGGTAACTGTTATTCTATTTGTTGGTGTTTGAAACCACCACGTTTGACAGACGACTTTGAAACTTCAGAAAACGAAACACCTCCTGGATTGTCGAGCACGTGTACCTCCTTCCCTGGTCGACTGGTAGATTGACTGACTGACTGGCTGACGGAGGTATTGTACTTTTATTATATAGTAAAAAGGAGTAAGTAAGAATGATTAACTACTCATTTGATTAATTGAATAAAACACCTTAACTGGCTTACAGTTTTAGATTGTTGCTAAGTTTTTCCATTTTGTGGTATAATTACTCGAATGCATAGGAAAACAGTGAGTAGAACGACAGTGTAGATAACATCTATCTGTATTCTGGGCGCATGACTAAGATGGGTACAAACGAGTGACAACCAATGAAAAACAAGGTCATAAGTGGCATCATCTAAATGGGAAGCAAGGACCAATGAATGTCAAGGTCACAGAGTGAATAGTGTTTGGGCATCCGGCAATACGGAGAGGGAATGATAATTATTACGAACGGATAAGCCGTCCAACATCAGCCCTCCTCTCAACGAGAGGATGTGCTGCTTTCGTATCTGTCGATTGCTGATCCGGTGTCATACCTCAGTAGACAGATTAAGGCACATTTTCCTGCTGTCCGCTGCTTGTAAACAACCTTCGAGTGTTTACTCTACACCCATCTGACAGCCAAAGGCGTCTGGCCCTTAAGCATACTTAATTTTTGAAGGATCTATTAGTTTTGGATGACCTACTTTACACCGTCGTTTGAGATTAAAGAAGGTCAGTGGCCGGTTAGGTTCTTCTGACTTTGCATCAGTAGTTCGATATCGATCTCGACGATCAAGTTGGTCTGGGTTGTTGGCCTGTGCAAATGAATGTACAACGTTTAGCTTTGACCGAATAGTGCGTCCAGAATTGAGTTATGAGGGTGTCTTACTTGTGGTCCGATGTACTTTGTTCGGCATGTAAATAAGGCTTCTAAAACGTCATTCTCCCAACCTTTACCTGAGAAACAGATTACCTGAATAAGTTCCTCCAGCGTTTTGTTGAACCGCCCCACGTTACCATTTGCCCATGGACTGCAAGGCGATGTTCGGGATTGAGGAATCGCATTAATTCCCAGGTAAGATTCAAACTCTCGGCTCGTGAACTGAGGCCTGTTGTCAGCGACTGTTTCGTTCACAATCCCAACCGAGCAAATGGGGGCTGTAGCCACGAAATAATGCTCGCCGTCTTTACCTCCCCATGCAACTATACCTAGGACCATTTGTGATAGAAAAAAGCAGCAACCAGACAGTTCTCGTGATGAAGAGGAGTTAAGGTTAATGAAACCATGATTTCGATAGTAATTTTCGACCTGAGCCTCATGGGATAGACTATGGGCTGTATTGGTGAGTCACCCTGTTTTGAACTCATACGACATTTGATATGGCTCACAGTAGCGGATAAAGTTTTCTAAGGACTCTGACATCCCAGGCCACCATAACCACTATTCGGTGGTCTGTTTGGTATGAACGACACCTGGATGACCCTTGAGGGCACACAAAGTAATTTTCGGAATTATACTTTCTGGAGCCACGAATTTCGTACCACGCATGAGGCATCCATCCGCTACTGACAGCTCGTGGAGCAAGACATAAGACAGGCGAATCGGGCGGATCATTTTGCGTTGATGAGGCTATCCATTTAAAAGAAGCTCTCTAATACGCTTGAGTGTGTAGCTTTTTGAAGGTCCTATCTTGTGATGGCAGAAATTTGCCCACTAACATGTGTTTTCCAGTGTCCTCACACTGCTCTATTTCGTCAAAAGTAAAAGGAAAAGGCCTTTTGGTGACTTTATTTTTACTTCCGGGCCCAATGAATACTTGAAAACTGTAGTTCAGTAACCTGGCGTACCATCTGTGAATGCGTAATGGCTGAAGACCAGTATCCCTTGGTCAGTTACAACAAAAAACCCCGGATAAACGTCAGATGACAGTAGTTTGGGTTCTGAAAAAACTGGACAGAAGGAACTGCCATTCGCGCACTTGACTGAATGAACTTTCCCAACTGACGGCACGAATGAGTTGAAGCCAGGATCAGATGAATTCACATGTGAGCTTGTGTGAGAACGACAGCAACGGGCGTAATGCTCTCGCTTACAACAGGTTTTACCGTGTACTTTGCGGGCTAGACTTGTCACACCATTGGCTTTGTGTTGCAGACTTCCCCAAAGAAAACGCAAGCAACCGATCATATTATCTGCACCATAAGATCAAGCCGGGTACTGCGCATATTTTGCGATTTTCAGGAGGTAAACTGTTGTGGGGCTGTGTTTACCAGGTTCACAAAATAATAAGTTTAAAATCCCTTAGTTTAATGCAGCCCTAACATTTGGCGCAAACGAAACATTTGACTTTGTGTAACTCCACCCAAGAAATTCACCATTTCGCTACCATTTGCGGATATTTGCCCATAGTTATATCCCAAACCCCTTAAAAATGTTGTTCACATCAATCTTAACCAACCAAGTTTGATCATTAGTAACTCATTGTTTTGACTATACATGACAATCTCATGGTTTTAGGGGTAGAGGTGTAATCAACAGATACTATGGAAATGTTTCCAGGCATCATTTGCAGAAAAATGAAAAACTTTCCACGATGACAAATTAGATTCGTATTCAGCCATATTACAGTTGTGCTTCAAGTCCATCTGTCGTAAGGTGCACAGAGAAAAACGGTATTCATAATGATTTTAAAAATAATTCCGGAATAACGTCTGCCTTCACTTAGGACAAAGGAGGCCTAAGTGCTCAGTGGCACTGATCGTAGGAACCCGTGTACATGGAGTGAAAACCGCACGTGTCAATCATTTCTGTGCAAATACTGTGGGAACGGGGGCTAGACAGAGAGATGTGAACAAATCAGTCTAAATGGCAAATAACACTGATTTTGAGAGCTGAAGAACAGTTGTCAGAAATGATATTGCAGTGTACGATCGACAAACCAGTCGCCAGTCTGCGTGAAAATTGTGTTCCCAGGACCCGTCGGCTATCCCATCTCCCCTCCCATCCTTGATAGTCATCATGATAATATTCACTGTAATTTGACACATCACTTGAACAACAAAGGATGATAGACTGTCGATGTGCATAATCCTATCGTAGTAGATCGTTTTTGGTCTTTCGGATCAAGCAGAGTGGAATAAAATAGGTCATAAGCTCTGGATCACCTTGATCCGGGGAGTAATTATTACAGGATGTGAAAGTAGGAAGAAGAAATGGTGTGACAGAAGCAGTGGGGTTGAACCGTAATTCAAATCCGTAACAAAGAATAACGGGATGTAGTTCACTACTCACACACACTCAATCACTCCCTAACTAGCTCACTACAACAAAGTACTTGCTGGCCTGTCTCGTTTTAACTTGATTGTTTGATATTCTTGCATACAGTATGAACACTTTGTCAAGTTGTGTGGGGATTGGGGTTAGCAGATGGAATGAGACAACAGCGTATCGTCTTAGTGGTATCAGAAGCAGTCAGACAGTCATTCAGAGCCATAACAATATTATTACTCTTGATATTAACTTGAGAGCGGGAAGAAAGCAGTCGACGTTGTTTTGTATGGATTTTGACCAAAATCATTAGCTTGGTAGTACATTCCTCGAACCGTATTTGCTTACCATTATTATTTTGTATTTTCTGGGCGCTGGGTGTACGGAGTATTGTAGTGGTCTGTAGTGAATTAAAAACGATGGGAAGACAATTTCACATCATTCAGAAATGTCTCAGTTTGAGGAAGCAGGATTAAACTGTGCATGTTGGTGGCACCCGAATTAGCTATGTTTCGAGGGACCGACTTTAAGCAAAATGTCATGCGTGCTTATTTAGGGACGGAAAAAGAGCCCGTAAATAATAATAATGATAATAATAATAATAAACTCTACTTCTACTGCTTATCAATGTCTACGCTATTTCGTTTCTTTTCAACCCGCAAATGAGGTTATGAGTGAGCTTATGAGCGAGATTGAGTCTGGCACTGATCTGGTACCCGCATGGGTAGAATTTACTTGAGTGATTTGATGGTTTATGTCTATTCTGCCGCTATTCGCGCTGTGCCACTAGTGAATTTATTCTGCTTCTATGTACGGGTTTCTTGTACAGAAACCATATACTGGAGCATATGTTGCGTTTACCGGTGATTTTGAAATCGAAAGCCACTTAAATTATCATGGTAGTGGGTGAAGAGTAGGAGTTCCGTAGCACACTGGTTACCATATGAATTACTGTTCTGGTTTTGAAAAATGTGTTCGACTCGTACGGGAAATAATCAGGTAAATTCCAATACTTGTGTCAAGAGTGCAACACGATACTTTGCAAAGAAAACAGCAGTTTTTGTCTTCTACCTCAACTCTTTGCTATTTTTTACGTCATTTATACATCATTTTCAGGAATAGTGAAGTCTCTAATTCCTGTCTGTCCGTGCGAAGGAAAATCAGTTGGTGGCTTCTGTCTGACTGAAATTCGGCCTCACACTGCTAACTTTCTGCCGTAATGCCAATTTTGGTGACTTTGACTCTAACTTCAAATTTTTATTTCAGTATCGAGCAAGTATTGGGTATTTCTCGCTAAATAGCACGGTAAATTCTGTCAGAGTAAAATGGACACATTTCACAAGACATCTGTAGTACCAGCGGACTGTTTGCACAAGCAGATACTAGTATCCAGAGAAACAATAAGTTGCCTGTCTTGGACTCGAAATTCATCATTTGTTCACTGTTTTACCTGGTTAGTTTTCAAGCAGTCCTTTGAATTTCATACGTTATACGTGAACAGCCTGTTAGACATCTACACATCAGCACAATTTCTGATCTGGTGTAGAGTCAGAGTCAATATAAGTGCATTTTTTGGTATAAACTTTACTGCGAATTTCGAACTAGTTGTACGAGACATTTATGCGGTCATGCAAAGCTGTGTGACGATGACGGGGAAGTTCAGGTCATATTGCAACTCGTTCTTTGTCCAGAATTTGCATGATAATCTGCTGTTCTTCTGTGTGGTCGGTGGTAGTCAAAAGGCATGCATTTCTAACTGAAAAATCTGTGCTCGGCGATTTGCATCCCGCCTTAACCACTGGTCACATTGATGACAGACAGCAATCTGCTCTCATCTGGCTATTTACCATACCCGTCTGACCCGCTGGAACCATATGCGATTCTTCCCACTCTACATGTTTGAGGGTCATCGTCTTCTGCTGTTCCAATCAAGCTGTCCCTTCCACTGAACTCGTTCTCTGTTATGGAATAAAAACAGCGGACTCCGAAGACCGTTTGATTTATTGATACAAGTTTTAAATTGCCAAAATAATCTAAGTGTTAGAAGCTGTTAATTCTAACGGGATTCGAACCCAAGCAAGGACCAGCTCCATTCATTACAAGCACGTACGCAATACTGGCTGTGCTACTAAGCTACACCAGATGGCTTTGCGCTTTTGGCAAATGGATCATATAGTTTACCTACCCAATTTACATTGACACAAGGCTTCCACTGCAGTCGGCTAACGTGTAATTCGACTGCCCAGAGCCGGATTTCCCCAGGAATCAACCACAGTCCGTCAGTTGAGTACGTGGGTATATGGAGTACGGTTTGGCAGATTGAACGAAAGTCGAATTCTAATCGATCAATACTTACAACTTCTTTGTATTGATAACAATTCTATGCTAGCGAATAGGCATGAAGGCTACGGCCTTTTTGAATTGAATTAAAAACGGAATATCCTTCCGGGTGGTTCGCATTCTTATGCACACGGTGTGTTGAACGCGTAGCTTTATGTTCTTCAGCAAGAACAGGACTCCGCCAGTCAGACATATTCTAAACCAGATAATTAGATCATCCTGGTAAAACTGGGTGACCAGCAATGTGTTCTTTACCAACGGTGTCAAATCCTTTCACACATGGAAGAGTATCGTAAATGTACTCAATAGTAATATATGATCTCAGTTATCATCTTGGTTCTGTGTGAATTTTGTTTCAGATGTGGGCTATTCCGGTAGACGCTTTGTTTCAGGCGGATCGAAAAGCTGCAACCCGCAGAGAATAATGCTTTTTACAGTGTGCAAAATTTACTACGAAAATCCAAATCGAAAATAGCCAGTGCGATCAGTTTTGTGAAATAAGGGTGACATGTAAGTCCGTGGGTTCCAAACACACTGAGTTTCAGTAAGAGTTATCCAATAGGATTTATACGGTTTGAGCAAACCTATCTATGAAATATGATGGAACGAATAGATTGTTAGACTTACTTTAACGGTCGAGATCATTTAGTATCTAATCAGATAACGAAACTGACTTTAGGACTTCTGAAGTGGCTAAACCCGTCTGCGATGACGGAACACTGAGTGTTATCGTAAAACTAATGGCCTTGTTTCTGAAAAGGTGATTACGGAAAATACCCCAATTCATGAATGCGCAGGTCAAGAAAGATCTGAAGGGACACAATGCCCGCTAGTGGGATGTGTTGCACTTTCCATGTGCCGAAACCTGTGTACACGTCAAGAAATATCAGTGATTTTGAAAAGTTAGTGATTTGGAACGCTTGTTACGTATCATATCGGAAAGTCGAAAGCGTCATTTTCTATGTGAAGTACCCATCAAGTGTCAGAGAGGGAAATTCTGGTCACCAATATAAAGACAGTGAGATTGTCACAAATTCAGCCCTACGCACAACAATGATAAAAGCTCCTGTACTCCCGAAGATCACACTCCGGAAAGTTTGGTGCTGATTGTTTTCCATGCAATTATAGTTAATTGTAGAGTCGAGCTTATTACAGTGACAAAAGCTAACTGCAAGTTTAAGATACTTTGTAACATGGTAACACATTGTTCCACGATGTTGGAATTTATTAAATTCTGGGGAAAATCGCACTGTCAGGGTTTTCCAACAAGCCAGATAAAAAAACTATCCATACAGCAAGCTACTCTTCGTTAAAGAAAATTTACCGGTAAAACAGCTTTCTGGTATGTCTCAAAGATCTCACTCGGTTACTATGAGTTTCCACATAGTGCCTCTTTGTAATACCACAGGGATCACCGTTCGTATTTAATCCCTAATAAAACTCTACATTTTATCTACTATCATCCGCCTATTTTTTCTATTTCGGGGAGCGTAAAATAACGAACTACGGCGTTCTAAAGAAAAAATGTTTGTTCACATATATTCCAAACTTTAAATATTCTCTTCTGATTGGTCGAATAAATCCCAGCCGTAAACCTTAATTGAAATGTCAATAAAGTCAACCTGACATTCTTCACAACTTCTTTCACACCCATAAGCATAATGAATTCCCATTTTAAGGGGTATCCGCAGACGGTCTGCTGTGCCTAGGCTTAAAACTGTCAACCTGCTCAGACAGGTTAACACGACCACACGACCACCGAATTGGCAAAAAAAGGGTTAACTTCAATGACCAGAATGAAACTTAATTCAAAGGTCTTCAAACAAAGTGATTAAACTGTGATCTGCAGGTATCCCTGATGAAGAATGGACAAAAAGATAGTTCTTGAAAACAAACTTTACCATTAAATAGATGAAAAATAGCTTTTAGCCCCCTAATAAGAAGCTCTCCCGTCACCGTATTCCATTTAGATGTGACGTAACACTAGGCTTCAAGCCGCTTTTCTGCTGTAGGTTTTCCTATTTTGTTCATCTCCTAATAGTGGACGCTTTAAAAAATTAGTTCTTTCCTGCCACGAAGTTGAATGGAGAAACAGAATGCATTTGTTTGCACAGCATATCTAACACGATTATCTCGATAAATCTTTACAAGTGCATCCGCGACAGGTGTACTATCAGAGACGTACTGTTGCGAACAACTTCAACCATCAGATTACGAGGAAATGTAGAGAGTAGATGCGGGGGGGGGGCGGAGGGATAATATTCATCATCACGAAAGTCGCACCCCCGTCCAAAAAAGCCAACCAATTCTCAACTTCCTTGTTGTGAAATCCGACGAATTTCATGTAACCAACAGTCATCAATCCACCGGTGATCCAGTTCCATTCATATGCTGCAAGTGGAACTGGCCTGATTGAGCAGGTGCGTAACTCATGTACAATACACTCCCATATAACCATTACAGTGTCTATTGCTTTAGTTCCCAGCTCCAAGATAGGTACATTTATTGAATCTATTGCTCACTGTGAACAAATTAACTGAGAAACTCAGCCAAAAAACCCGCGAAGGTAACCGGTAGAAAGACACCGGAAATCCGCTGACCAGTTTTTGAATTTGCTCTTATTTGCGTTTGTTCACGTGTATCGCACAAGTGGTTGCAGATATGCTGCGGTCTGGTAAAGCTCGAATTTTAATGCACATTTCTGTGGAAAGCTGAAGATTATTTGTTTCGCTCTGCGTTGTTCTTTCTTCAGTCCTCTTGGACTGGAATCAATGAGTGGGAATTCGAAACGCGCGAAAGAACTAAAAAGGAGATTATGAACATCTGAGTTCTATTAGCTGACTTTTCGTAGCTTCTGAACTATCCTGTTTCTCCTGGTAAACGGTCCTTCGTAGTTTTTTGATATCTTTTTCTTTTAGTCAGCTCTTTGACGTAAAAATGTGTAAAGTTCATTGATATTACCCAAGGGTTTCAAGTATATACTGTATACCTCAAGCGTCAATTATTTTGAGCTGTCCAATGCCAAAATTTAAAGGTGGGAGCTATCTATGAAAGTTTACTTTCGTTCCACTGAAACGCTGATTTCAGTCATTTTCGGCAGATGTGGCCACGGGGCTATTAAATCAACAGTTTTTTACACAACTGTGGTATGACAACCTTCATTCTCATTGTACTGTGGCGGACAAGGCGGATATGGGTGAATAGGCGAGATGACGACCGGTCCGAATCGAAACCAAGGTAGAATTGATGTAGTTACTAAACAGACAGATACTAGGCCGATGTCCGACAAGACGTTCACTCCACGCACAGGATCCTACACTTACAATAAGCGAACACCAATACGGCTGCCAACAGCCTGTTCATCACACTGCTCCCCCTAAGAAAAGAACACTATCTGCAGGGTTATATACTCAGTTATCACACACAAACCAGCAGCATTCGGTTCATCAGGACTACTCATCGGGAAGGCTATTTCACAGAATCCCAGTCGGCCAGTGTGCCTCAAAATCAGTCAATTAACAAGATCTTTCATTTTGCACGGTCCGATACTGGCAGGGTAGCCAAACTGCAGTATGCATAGATCAACTTACTTTCGCGAAGGTTGCTTGTGTTTTGTCTGCAAAATACAAAGGAAAGAAAACTCCATGAGCTCAAGACTCAGTAAATGCATCAACAGGACCCTACACTTACATCAGTCGAACACTAATGGGGCTGCTAACTGCCTGCTCACTACATTATGAAAGTGGGTACATTCTGCTGATATTGATCGTTGCGTTCAAGTGACATGTAGTGCAGTAGCAGCACTTAACCCGTATTTGCGCCGCGGAAGTTTTGCTCAACTGTTCAATTTCTTCATTATCACTAATGGTTCACTAAGACGCCCCATTACCCATTACCACATTCGATTTAGGAAGTGGTGAAAAATCATGAATAACCCCCAAACCAATTGTGTGAACCCTCAGCATAGTGCGTCCAGTCAGCACCTCTTGAAGCGTTATACTGTCTTTTAATCTGTAAATTGTAGCAGATGTGCTATTGCGAAAAATAAAAACATGAAAGTACAAGTAGTCTTAGGGCATTTACTAACCAGTATACACTTTGCACAGTTATTCTAATTTCAATGCACAAGAATAGTAACAGCTATGGACATTCATTTTTGTGTTCGATTTTCACAGTGAAATTCGGCCCGTTAGCATACCCATTGCAAACGTCTTATGTTGAATTATGTGATAAAACCTGTTTCACGTTCTGTTTCCAATGGATGGTTAAAAGGCAGAGATTTTTTAACACCAAAACGGGCTCCGAGTCAGATGGGATGATCACGCGATTGTAAACCAGTCTACCAGGTTCTCGGTTATGACATCTGAAATCTCCTCGTAAACTGATGGTATTTGTCAGTCAGTATTCCAAACAAATGGGCCTACGTCCTAATCTTCCCTCTCCATGCCTTGAACTATGAATTCATCACATAAACACAAAAGTTGGGGAAAAGGGTAGAGGGATACATCTTTAGAGGAAAATTGTTGCATGAGTATTCTCGATTCAGCATTTTCCACCTGAAACCGGAACAAACTACAGCAATTTTCTGCATCATTTTATCAAATATTTGGTGGACTGTGTGAGAGCAGATTTAAACAAACTCCCTTTCAATTGCAAACGGAATTCTGTCTTAATAATTGATGAAATGTATCGGTAATCGCCTCTGGGATATTGATCTCTCTTGTCACAGTGAGGTCTCACCTCCAACTGGTGATGAGCATTGTCTACTAGCCGTTTCATGTATCTTAGACTACTGTTTGTCTGGTTTCATAAAATGTCCCAACTTGACCCAGAATGTTTATACTTTCCTCGTTATCCTGAAGCCTACCTGACGTGGTGAATGTTCATCAAAGCGTAACCTCCTTGTTTTGATTCTATATGTCACTATCGAAGTGACGAGTAACAATTCGGTTAGTTTAGTAGGCGTAAGACAACGATGATTCATTGTGCAATACTCGCACTTTGATGGTCAAAAACAAGCCTACATGCTAACTCGTACGGCCTTCCTGGGATACACAAGTGAGAAATTTAAACGATCTACATCCGTCAATGTCAGTGCCAGTCAATCAGCCAATTGACCCGCTTACCAAATAACCTATCAGCTAATCACCTATTCACCCACTCGCTCATTCATCCACTCACCCAATCAATCAATTAATCCGTCAGTTATTCGTTCGGTAATGCTGTTAACCCATCAATCTGTCTGTCAGTTAACGCGAGCTCACCATGACATTTACCAACACTGATAATATTAGCACATTATTTTAGTCAAGAGAAACAACCATATTAAACAACCCTCCGTTTTTGTTCGGGATACGAATATCAGTACTTTCCACTCCTGGTTTTCCATGAAATCTCGTGCTTATGATAACCGTTGTCCAACAAAACACCGATCTCTACTGAAACTCCGTTGAGTGATTCAGTAAAATCCATTGAGTTCACGAAGTTCATTTGTCCGAGTGGAGTTGTGAATTGTTCAATTTTCAGAGGCTACACATCTGTATGGTGGTTTACACAAGCAGCAGCTCGGCGTGACTTGGAGCAGGACAACAGAAGCCATTATAATTGTTGTTTCACCCAAGCAAAATTCGAAGTAATATTTATCTAAGTTTTCTTTCTTCACGTGACAATTGTTTTGTTCATTCACACTTCGCCAACATCAGGAACTTTTGCTGTCATTTGCATACCCATTAATGCGTAATAAAGCCGTTTTTGATTTCACGCGTCGCTCCTTTTTGAAATGAATAGAAACTACTTGAAAAATGTCTAATCAGAACCGAAAAGGTAGTACATTCTCAGTAGGAAGACATTTTAGGTTGCTTAATCCGCCTTGGACGGAGAGAATGATTTAATCTACCGCTTTTCATCAATGGGACAGAGATACAAGGTCAAAGGTGACCAAAACTTTTGTGTGCTAAGTGAGAGAGAGCTGAGACCGAATCAAACAAAGAACTAAGGCAATGATGGGACCTGTTTGGTCTCGCTGATTATACGGACCCTCTTCTAGGCGCATATAGTGTGCGCGAATTCCAGCTGCAAAGTTTTCCGGCCGGGAACATTTTTCCGCATCTCCTACAATACTTACCTTGTGATGCCCCCAACTGTTAGAAGCTGGTACAATTTGGCTATATACCTACTACCCCTTATGCATTGTAATCCCCTATTTCAATTTACACCCACTTTAGGTACTTGGATGGTTGTGTGTTTTGTGTTGCGTTGTGTTATGTTTGTGTGTCACGGATTCCTGAGTTGACGGTTCTTGCCAGTCGGTCAGTTTTATGACTTGTCATGCCTCCTGGCCGGAAGGAAATAATTCACCATTTTACGACCACTTTGACAAGGTCACCAGAATCACATTTTCCCCCCTTCCTATCTCCCTGCTTTCGAATCGCGTTGTTTTTCTCGTAGTCATTGTTGACATTCTTGTAGTGTGTCGACTTGCCTCGAACGATTGACTATCCGGTAATCTGTTCTGTGGCTTAAGTATGGGTAGTGCGTGCGAAATGGAGTTGGTGAACAGGCGAGTGAGTGAGGGAATGAGTTCTGTTTTTCCAACTGGTAAGTAGATAAGCTCGTCCAGTATAGTGCAGTTCCTCTGCCGCTGTGTGTTTTGAGAACCCGAGGGAGTATCACCATCACAACACGATGGAATAGTGTTGTTTCCTGAATCGACAGATGGGTGAGGACGTATTTGTAGATATAACACATCCGAGAACACAAGCACACACCACGGGTGCGCACGCGTATACGGAATAACTGTCAGATTGTCTGTCTTCGTTTGATTGACGGAATTGTTCAATCAGTGATCGCTTGGCTTGCCCCATACGCACTCGCATAGCCGTTTATTCTCACACCCCGTAGTAATATGATTCTGCACACAAGCAACCTTGAAGCATACAATGTGCAGTCACATTTTTTTCATTACCATCACAAGTCATCTTGTACGTTAGCCACTTCATATGCGTATACTTTGAGTGTATGCTTTCCATCGTCGTCATCTGTTTCTTCTCTCCCTTATACATCTTTGCATATACATATATGTTCATCGTTTTCCTACCATTGACGTCTATAACAGCAACAACGGTAGCATTCTGACTTTGACTGTGTTGATTGTGCATGCACAAACGGGAGTCATAAAATGTGTCAAGACGGGAAGCAATTAAACATGTCGTCTTTCGACCGACTAACCGACTGACTGATCGCCATCCAGGCAGGTTAGATGTGTACGACCTACGACAAATATAAGTCATACACGTATTGATTGAGCCCGTCGGATGAACGAACAGATACCCTGTGGACTCTAACAGCCTGCGTCTGACACACACACACACAACAAACTGAATGATATTCAACATGAGAAAAGTTTAGTGAGTAAATGGAAATTATAATAGCAGTCAGTGCCGCTGATAGACAGCCGGCACTTTTGACGAAGTGCAACACAACGACTCAGGTGTCACAGTCCGTGATAGGAATAGCACAACCCGAAATTCACAACAACAGTAATAACACAGTGCACAAAAATAGTCATAAAATTGTCATCTTTCCGCGATGCCTATGGCTTTACTTCAACTTTCCCCAACCGTTCACCCTTCCTTTTATACACGCCATACACGGTTGGTACCCGGAACCGCGTGAAGAGTGTGAACAGCATTCATTGTCCAAACCGATTTTGCTGCGGGAAAAAAACACTAGGGGGGGGGGGGTAGAAAATAGTCATGCTCGTAATTTTGTAGTTCACAAAGCTTATAAACAAACCAATGATGGAGCCGGTAATATGTTGACTCTCGATTATCCTTCGTCTATGCCAAAACTCCTCGGAAATAATTACGTATGTTGCGAATTCACAGAAGTGCGAAAATGAACTACCGAAAGGGGAAAACAATAAATGAGTAACTGGTCTGAATATGAGCATGTCCCGTTAGACGATTTCGAACAGAAAGAAGTTGGGCATTGTTCTCGAGTCCCGTGAAAAGTCAGATAATACATCAGGTCGGTAACCTTGACAACCTGTTGCCATTCGAGTATGAAAAACCCACGAGGAAAATCTGCAGTGGAAGGGGAGAAATGGTAAATTTCATTAGTAATTATTAGGAATTTGTAGCGGCTTCATCCATTTTTTTATATCATGGGACTGAATACCTCCGGTAAATGTCACCCCTTTTTTACGCAGTGTCCACATTTGATTTGTTTTGATAACTGAATCTCATTCTTTGTGGGGAAGGAGGTAACGATGGAAACAGTGGATTGTGCCGCAGCTGTTCAGTTGCCAGATTTGGTCAGTAGGATGATGGTTTTTCCAATTGAACCAAACAGATTGTAACTTGGTGTCCGAAAAGATACGTAAATTAGGCTATTCATCATCACGAGGTCCTGGTAACCGAGCTTGGAATTTATGTGCTCAATGTTTCTCCTTTCAGCCGAGGTAATATTAGCAGAGTGCGGGTGACCGTTCTCGAACTCTTCTCTATTCACAAAATTGTGGCTTCGGAATAGACCTTGGAATTTTAAGGTTAATTCTTATGGAAACTTGTTCCCGTATCCTTTCGCGTTCAGTTTAATGTTCAATCACTTGAACGTTTGATCTTTTGCTATTATTTTTAAACAAAGAAACTTGGCAAACTGATAACTCATGACTACCCCTGAAATAAAAAACTTCTCGTTTTGACCTTCCTGTCTTTGCTTCTATTTTAGAAAGTTGGTTTCGTTAGTCTGCCGTAATTCAGTCTCTTAGGCGTGTTCACAAGGACAGTTGGGAATGATAGCTATACGTCAGTAGGATTTGAGTTCATTGATTTGCTTTCTACATCTCAGGTTTGTCGGTTTACTTGTCCTTCAGAAAGCTGTATATGTGATACAGTTCAATGCGTCTATCAGTCGAGTTCGTTCGAGGATATCGGACCTCTAAGACCATCATTGAGCCTGCTCTAATTGTTTATTGCAGAATATTAGCTTCACCCAGAATGAAAGTATGTTATTCATCACCCTTGTGTATATATTAGGGAGGATGAGTCTTATCCGTTTGTGGCCACTTAGTTTGCACGCATTCTTGTGACAACTTTTCTTTCAGTTTCACCATCAAACTGGGTGTGCATGGATGTGAATCTTCTAGGACTTCTTTTTCGTATAGCTTTCTCCCAGAGGAGTGAGTAACATGCTTTAGAAAAGATAACTTTGAAAATTTCAAAACAGCTTTTCACTTCAATGTTAAAAGATGGAAGCCCATAAGACGCCGTAGTTTAGAGTGTCATGACTGATTTAGTTGTAACACCATTTGAAGAAGAAAACAAAAATTTCGAGGTCAGTAGATCAACTCGGAAAAAAAGACGATAAATGTCATGTCAGCAGCGATCGACAACTGATTTTAGATTTTAGAAAATGTACGAAAGTGTCCATAGATAGCCGTATCAATCCACATATATTATAAACTAGTGCATGTCAGTTATGAAAACTATCACCAAAGGGACAACGGGTGCAATTCATCGACAACTAACGTAAATATTACCCTACTCTTAACTGAAAGAAGATGAATGATTAATTGACAGAATATGCCCATTTAGTCAGTGCTCTTCAGAATCACCGGCGTTCGACAATTGCTGTACGGTGTTACAACCACCCACCCACCCAGCCATCCGTCCATCCGTCCATCCTGCATACATAGTTACATACATACATACATGCATACATACATACATGAAAACTCACAAATGCCCACGGATACTTCCATACGTTGAAATATGAACAGGGAATCTAGATAAGATTAGTAGTGCCTATGACTTTACCTCCCTTGTGTTCTGTTTATTGTGCCACTAATTCGCGTCAATTCAGAATCCGTCCCACTCCCGTCCCGAATGAGGTGATTGCCTACGATTTGTGATCTTTAAATGAGAGCTTGAATGACGGTTTGAGTATATGAATCGGATAGGCACATTCTCTTGATGTCGCGCGGTCGAATCGATAGCTGTTCATGATGAATTCGTTGATTGCTAATTGTCATGTGGTCCCAGACGAGTTAAACGAACTTACCAAGCTATCTACTGGGCCCTAGGACCTGTGCGCGGATGTGCATATGCATGCCTCTCCCCACGCACTTTTCATTGCCTGTCATTCACCAGCTAATTTGATTTCATGTTAGGCAAACTGTGTATGCTCGTGCAGAAACATGCAAAGTAATGGTGACATTGCCATACCCTGAGTTAAAAAATACGCCAATTCATTCAATACTGTTTATGGAGGCATTTCATCTAGTAGGCCTTCAAAAAAAGGTGAATTACTGTTTTGAAAATTGACGTAGATAGAAAAGACAAGAATCTGATGGTCATTCTTCGGTAATTTTTTGCTTTATGAATTAATTGGCACAAAGTATTTCGATACAACGGGCAATAAACTAAATTTGTTGGGGACCATTTTCATATTCGAGGTAGCTTTATGCCTTATTCAATGAGTGCGTGAGTGCGTGACTGAGTAAAGGAGTAAATGGTTTATTTATTTATGTATGTATTTATATATGTACTGACTGACTGACAGATTGATTGACTGGTCGATCGACCGATTGGATGATTGCTTAATTGATTGATTGGTTGATTGGTTGGTTAATTGATTGATTGATTGAGTGATTGAGTGAATGAGTGAGTGAGTGAGTGAGTTGGTCCGTTTTTCAATCAACTTCATTTTCGTCATCTGTCATAGGTGAAGTCGAAAACTTATCCGATGTCATGAGTACGTCACGACGGGTAATTAAAGCTGACTCAGGTATTCGTGTTACTTGTTATCTTTTTGAATAGATATTGTACTGCCATTGGGCTTGCCATATTAAGAGCTTTTCAGTTCTATTTGGGTGGGTTTATTTTACAGTATAGGCCGAGAAAAAGTTACTTGTATGCATGTTCACTCACCACGGTATCATGTATAGTGTTGTGAATAGAAGTTGAATGGTAAATGAATAGCATGATCGTGTGTTCCCAAGATGATAGATTTCTATGGAAAGTCCGCAAATTGTGACAGAACTCCTCGAAAAGGAGGATTGTTTTCCCCTTGTGAGTATTTTCCCGGTCATTGAATTGGTGCGTTGCATCCGTTTGTGTGCAGGTACTGGTATTTGTGTGAACGAATGATAGCTCGCATAGAGTCCAACTCATCCTTTCCTAGTGTAACAAATTTGTTCAAAAAGGCTTACGCACCGGACGTGTTCTGTAGGTAAATGTTTGTCCTCATTGACTTTTGTGGGCACTCACCACTCCTCCCCGTTCATTCAAGGGTTTTTATAAGAACACATTACACAATATGACCTCAAAGACAATGAATGCACGATTATCCAAACACGAATGACATTTGTGAATAAATGAGTGAGTTTGTATGCCTACTAAAGTTTTTATTTTTGTTCCCGTACCGAGAAGATTTTCAACGTTGCTCGAGCGGGCTGACTACTGCTCCACGAAATTGTAAGACAGGCTTTTCTGCGAATAAAATCTTTTGCATCCGCCTGCTGATAATGACAGTCTGTGATATCATTCAAGTAGCGAACAAATTAGTGTCGTTCAGATGGTTCAAAATCCGGTACATTGCGAAACAAGCTAACTCAGCGGACAGAAGTGGATACGTCAGGGGAGTAAAAAATAAAACGGCTATCTCACACGTGTACAGCAGTAGCACGAACACTCTCGGGGCTAGTTTTGTGGTCCGTGAGTCGTTCAACCACTGAACGACTGTCCTTTGTAGACAGTATTCTGTGAAGTGAGCCAAATTAAACCTTCCGAATGGAAACATATCGCAAGTGATGGGATACTTATTATCAACGATGCCGATGTGTTGTTTTCAAAGTGTCAACCATGAATTCTGTTACCTCTCACGATTTCCCTGAGAGCACAGTAATTTGGGCATACGACAAAGCGTCTGTCTAAAGGGATAGTGGAATATGCTCCAGTTTCTCTGTACAAGGACTATCAACAGCTCGTTCCTAGAAAACCCGGTTATTGGTGGACGTGATATGAAATAAATACTGGTTTCTGAACTGGTTTTATGAATATCTATGATTCACAACAAAAGAGTATGCAGGAGGCTTCTGATAGCTTTTTAAGTTATGAGATGTTATAGGAAGCTGAACTCTGAATTCTGAGCTGTGTATAAAATGCAGCCTCGTTTAATCTTCGTTTCCACTGTCGTGATGGTAACACGTAAATCCCGATCAACTTCATTGTTCAGACTGTCTCTATCTCAAATAATGGCCACTTTACCATCACATTTTATCCTTTTTTTGCGTTAGTGAAATGACCTTTTCAAGCCGGGCCAACAGAAGTAGGTCCGAGTTGCACTGAATTTGACATCAAAACATGTTTTCAATAAAAATGAAGCAATACTATTTCTAATGTGTTCCTCATACTTTATCCATGTGCAAAATCGCCGATGTGTTTCACATGAGACTAAGTCTGGACCCTGAGAATGTGATGGGCAAGCCAACGAAGCTTAAATATGTCCAAATCTTACTTTTAAAAATTGAAAACTAATTGGCATTAGAATAGGAACAACATTTCAATCTCTACCTATGCGTACAACGATGACATATTAATTTGTAATCTCAAAACTGGGTTCAAAAATTCCTTGTACACGATGAGCCATTTCCATCTTGTCATGAAATAACTTACTATAAGTGGATGGCACAGGTACGTGGACCTCAGGTATATTTCTGAACTGTTTGGAGCAATTTGTCCCGTCATGTCAACGTTTCTTTCACCATGGAAATTCATGAACTGCAAAGCAGAACTGATTTATTCATGTGTAAAGTGAACGACACCACGAAATCGTTGATTCATCGCCACGGGAGCTGTATGATTTCGAATTTTTCTGTTTTCCAAGAATTTTTTAAATTTGCTTTGTAGTCATTCTAAAATTCGGGATTTTACAGTGTTCAAGTTGGTGATTAGGCACTGTCCAACGTGTCAGAGGATTACCAGCGTGGCAGAGTAAATACAGTACAAGTAGGGGGGGGGGTGTGGGGTGGGGTAGGGGGGAGGGATTCAGGCGCCGACAATGTTACTACTGGAGTTTAACTTGCCAAAATGCATCCGTGAGGGGATAATTAGTTGACGGTGCTCGTGCAATGGGCTGTGCACTTTTGGATACGCCAGTGAGAGAGAAGGGGGAGAAAGAAAGTGAATTGAAATCGATTTCGGTTTGAGAATTAGCAAAGTAGATAACAAGCGAGAACGTTTCAAAATCCTCAGAGTTGGTAAAAATACGAATACATGTTGAAAGAGCTAACCCTTTTCCAGGCGAATTATTGGAAGCACGTCAGGAAGTCTGGTGAAATAATGACGAATGCTTTCGTATGTGACTCAATAAGACAATGGTGCCTGAAAACTCAGTCCTTGAGTTTAAATTAGATCACAATCTTTTGTGCTTACCTTTTCTTTGATAGATTTGGTTACGCCTCTACAACTAGCTCACATGCGTGTGAATATGTAAAAAATTCATATCTCGACGGTTTTGCCATCACAGATTAAAGCCAGTCTATGTCTTAAAGCTTATGAATGTCCGCATAAAATAACAATTTCGGAACCCTCACAAGTGACACCCCAAATGCGTACTGGTTCTAATCATCAGAAGATCAGGTAAAACGTCACCATGATGCTTTTGGTTGTCTTCAGTAGAATGGTATGGTTATATGATGAGTAAATTTATAGTGAACAATACACTAAGAAGATTTCTTCAGAGATTTTTGGTCGATGGTAACTCACACTATACAGTATTAAATATGGGTAGAGAAGAACATGTCGTTTAGATCGTCTTGACTTTATTCCCTAACGTGCTCCGAAATCTTCTAATTCGTTCAGTTCTTCCTCTAGGTTTTCAGCTTGCATGGAACTTTATGAACACTCCCTATTGGATCAAAACAGTCAGGGCGACCGACGTATTATGGAGTGCTTCTCTTCAATCTAAAAACATTTTCTGTTTAATCACCATCAAAAATGGCCTGTGTAATTGAAACGAGTGACAAGTGACGGCCATATCATCCTGTTTTGTGGAGAGCCAAACTGTAGATAGTTGGTCCGAACAGCCCAATCACAATTTTATGCAACCTCTTATGCCACTGCATGAGCACTTCACATTTACACAGTACCCGACCAATTATAACAGGCTAGATCAAACAGCTGGGTCGCAAATAATACTTGAGTTGGTGAACGGATGATCGATCTACATTGGATCTACATTGGTAGATATTTCACTGGTCAACCATAAAACAACCTCGTTCTATATGGACAATGAGGTTGTCGCAGTTCAGCCTCATCTAACTGGTTAAATCCTGGGAAAATCCTTAGAGCATTGGGCAACCTGCGGAAGTAATCGAATCATCACAAAATCCCTTCTGCGAAAATTCTACGTCGACCTTCGAAACTGAAACAATCTGCATTTTTTATGTTTCCTCGAGTGGAGTAAGACAGTCATCACTACCGGTCTCTGTCTCCGTGCTGATTTCATGTGCTGCTTTGAAGTGAATTTGGTCAAGATTGTGCCAGTCTACAGATACGCCGTTTAGGTCCGAGACTCCAGTCATCGATTCAACAAGTTGTCTAGTTTTGATTCCATGAGCTGGCAGGAAGGCAGGCATCTCACTGACTATCTGAGATTTCTCCCATTAAACAGCATAGCTGCCTTGCGGTCCAATATTGTGACAGAAAGTTGCCCGAGATTGTCTCCAATTCTGACAATGTTTTCGGATAGGCTGAGGAGAGAACGTGAGTGATGAGGTGCTGTTCGAACATGTCAACAGCCAGCACTTCAACTCAGTTACA